>JAIUSX010000060.1:4383770-5845027 GCA_026573805.1 Hesperophylax magnus
ATGTTGTGAATTCAAGGAAACTATAAAAACTGGGCAGGTACTTACTTGGCAGTATATTTTTAAAAATCGATAGTGCTTTTGAACGAAATAAAATAAAGTTTGGTAAAAATAATTTGACACGGATACCGTCGCCCCGTAGTGAAAAACTACATCAATAGCGTCACGCAAATTTTTAATTTCTACCAGGAGCGCAGAAATTGAAAAAGGTTAGCCTGGGAGCAATTCATATTTCACAGATGGTACCGGGTAGAGGTCCTAGGTAGGCAGGTACTGAGAGCGTGTTTTAGCCCGTTTTCTAAGTTAGGTCCGTTGTATTGTAATAAAAAGTATGGATTTAAAATTAAAAAAAAACGACAAAATCTGTGCAGGTACTTACTTTTGCAGTTTATTTTTTTAAATCAATAATGCTTTTGAACGAAATAAAATAAATGGTAAGTTTTTAGATTCTCACGGCCAAAAGCATTTTTGTTATTTATTTTTGGGGTGTTATGCCGTGTTGCGCTAACTCCTTCTTTAGCCGACGTTTCGGACAGCGTTGCAGTGTCCATCATCAGGGCAAATCCGGTAGATCCGAAACGTCGGCTAAAGAAGGAGTTAGCGCAACACGGCATAACACCCCAAAAAAAACAAAAAAAAGAAATAATAAAATAAAGTTTGGTAAAAATAATTTGACACGGATACCGTCGCCCCGTAGTGAAAAACTACATCGATAGCGTCACGCAAATTTATAAATTGTACCAAGTAGTAGTAGCAGTAGTAGTAGTAGTAGGAGTAGGAGTAGGAGTAGGAGAAGGAGTAGTAGTAGTAGTAGGAGTAGGAGTAGGAGTGGTAGAAGTAGTAATAGTAGTAGGAATAGGAGTAGGAGTAGGAGAATGAGTAGTAGTAGTAGTAGGAGTAGTAGTAGAAGTAGTAGTAGGAGTAGTAGTAGGAGTAGTAGTAGGAGTAGGAGTAGGAGAAGGAGTAGAAGTAGGAGTAGGAGTAGGCGTAGGAGTAGGAGTAGGAGTATGAGTAGTAGTAGGAGTAGTAGTAGAAGTAGTAGTAGGAGTAGTAGTAGGAGTAGTAGTAGGAGTAGTAGTAGGAGTAGGAGTAGGAGAAGGAGTAGAAGAAGGAGTAGGAGTAGGAGTAGGAGTAGGCGTAGGAGTAGGCGTAGGAGTAGGAGTAGGAGTAGGAGTAGGAGTAGAAGTAGGAGTAGGAGTAGGAGTAGGAGTAGGAGTAGGAGTAGGAGTAGGAGTAGGAGTAGGAGTAGGAGTAGGAGTAGGAGTAGGAGTAGGAGTAGGAGTAGGAGTAGGAGTAGGAGTAGTAGTGGTAGTGGTAGTAGGAGTAGGAGTAGCAGTAGTAGTAGTGGTAGTGGTGGTGCAGGTACCTACACAGATGGTACCGGGTAGAGGTCATACGAAAAACCGTACATACGATATGGGTATCAAATTACGCGTCTCGACTTACAAAATCCGTATGGCTCAGTGAAAAAGTGATCAGAAAGCTCCTTGGCACTTTTTTTTCTCAAAATATCCATTTCTTTCTATCCATACATATATTTTAATATATTTGTGGTCACACACTCATAGTTTCATTCATATGCCAAAATACATATTACATTTTTAAAAGTTTTTAAATTTTGCGTGTTAATTGAGCAATTCTTTTTCCAAAATAACAACTTTTGTAGAATGTCGGTGACAAAACCGTACATACGATATGGGTATCAAATTACGCGTCTCGACCTACACAACCCGAACGGCTCGGTGAAAAAATGATCAGTAAGCTCCTTGGCTCTTTTTTTTCTGAAAATATACATTTCTTTTTTTTTAAATTGTAGTCCCACACCCTCGCCTCATCTACATTCAAATACTACACCACGCAATTAATTTTTACCCATTAGTTGCCTGCAACGGGCAAAAAGCTAGTAATAATTATTGTTCAATGTAATTTTAGATGGAAATTTTTTGTTTACATTCTTATGTTATTTCATACGACGCTGTGTAAATATTTATGAACGACGCTTGCTTATTATAAATAAATCTTGCGGAAAAAAATATATACAAAATCAGCTGAGTAAATAATGCATTGATTATTTTATTTTCCAAGAAACTGGGCGTCTTGTATAGGACTAACAAATTCTTGTATAGTAACTCGCTGCTAACTCTAAACAAATCTCAAGTACGCCCTACAATAGAACTTGGGAGCCACCTGTGAACTGGAGCCCTACAAAAAATGAGAAACCTACTCGATTCTGTGCAAAGGAAGGCAGTCCGTCTGATTGACATTGTTAACAGATCGATTGGTATCTCTTTAAGCCGACAGGCCAGTTGAAGATGGGACAGTGTGAAAGGTTCTCTCCAAACCACTTCCGATCTGACACGCCACCTTCCTGGTGGGCAAGCGCATACGCAACCCAGGCTCCCCTGCTAAATCACCAAACATAGCGGACCTATGCCAGCGTGACCTATGCCAGAGGTTATCTAATGAACTGTTCTCGGGGCGGCGGTACATAAGCCCGCCTCCCAATATGAATATGAAGGTGCCATAATTGTTGCAAATGCCATCAAATGTCATTGTGCTTTTTTTATTGATGTTGTAACAAGCAATGGAGCAATATACACCTGAAGTACACGCAATTATTGTTACTGCTTATTTGACCAATTTCCGAAATGATTTTTTTTTCTAAATGTTGAATTCTCTCGAAATTAAAAACGCTTCGAATCAAAATGTGTCTGTATGTTTCTTTTTCATATTTTATTTTACATATGTTTGTTTCTAAAATGGTATGTTTTTAGGATAACTTCAAAAATAAGAAATATAAAGCATATTTTTGAAAGAGCAAATTAAAAAAATGATGTAATCCTCTACCATATCAGATAAAATAAAACAAAAATGAAATTATAAAACTAAAATAAAAACATGGCTGAGAGAACTGAGTAATAATGAACTTGCAAACATTATTAAGACGATGTAAAGACGACTAAAAACTAAATACAAACATATAAAAACCACTACAGGCCTCCTCAGAACACTTCTCCCTAGTGAGGAGGAATGTGGAAAGTTTGACATCATCGCTTTATACTTTCATCATGTACAAACTTTGCCATAGAAACGATAAAAATTGGAATACATCGGAAGGAATAAAATTAAAATTATACCTGCAAGACCTCCTTTCTCAAACTCCACTTGTTTCCATGCAAACACCTGCTCCAGCTTGTTGGATCCAACCTTTCTCTTTCTCGTCCTGGTCCTGCTGTGACCCGCATCTGCGGCTGCCGCCAGCAGTAGGAGCAGGCACAGAATGTATGCTGTATCCATCGTATAGTCCAGTTATGTTAAGATTTTAACTGCTGCTGAGAAAAAATCAGGTGTATTAGATTGAATGGAGGATTTAGCCCGGGTTGATTCATTCGGTTCCATGAAAAAATAGAACATTGAAGAGGAGTGAAAAAATGTGAAGGGAGGTGAAGAAAATTGAAAAAAAACTTATAAGGTTAAGAAATGTTAAGAAAATTAAGAAATATTAAGAAAAGTTAAGGTATTATATATTAGGAAAGAAAGCATGTGTTATTAGAATAGAAATTATGTGATATTAGAATAGAAAGCATGTGATATCAGAATAGAAATTATGTGATACTAAAGTAGAAAGCGTGTGATATTAGTATAGAAAGCACGTGATATTAGAATAGAAATTATGTAATATTAGAACAGAAAACAGGTGATATTAGAATAGAAATCAAGAGATATTATAATAGAAAGCATGCATTGTTAGAATAGAAATTATGTGATATTAGAATAAAAAGCATGTGATATTAGAATAGAAAGCATGTGATATTAGAATAAAAAGCATGTCATATTAGAATAGAAATTATATGATATTAGAATATAAAGCATGTGATATTAGAATAGAAATTACGTGATATTAGAGTAGAAAGCATGTGATATTAAAATAGAAAGCATGTGATATTAGAATAGAAAGCATGCGATATTACCTACTAGCGTAGATCCGTGAAAAATCACGTGATAATATAATTAAAATTTTGAAAAGAATAATATAAAAATAATTTTACGTTAAAATATTAAATTACGGTGGTCAAGTTTTGAAAATAAAACTTAAATTTAAAGCTAATTTTGAGTTCATAGAACGTGAATAAATTCACGCAGAAATAACGCACATCACAAACAACCGAAATGTTGTTTTGTTTGACGTACATAAATACATTTTGTAATATATGTCTCGAAAACAAGAAAAGGAAAATATTATTTCGTAAAAGTAACCAATATTTTTTGATTACTTGGTCGTGCAATGTTTTCCTCTGACGTTTCCGACTTCTTCCACCATGCACTTTCACGTCAAACATTTTCCTTATACTCCTTTCTTCTAAAACTGTCTAAGTGTACTTACTATACCTTGCATTGTTTACGAATCACAAAAAAAAAATTACATGGTCGTACAGCATGGTTCTATCACACGTACGCCTTAAAGATCGCATTTCAACAGCATTAGTCTACTTTCATCCTTCATCTGCCAGTTATGCCTCATTGCCACACATCAGAGTTGGTACCAGCACTTCACTATGGACCGCTAGCTTCGCTTCAGTCACGAAAAACGATAAAAGAATATTACGAAAATAACACAGGTTAACAATAAAAAAAGTATATTTATTTACTTGTAAAATTCACTGATGACCGAATCGAATGTTACAGCTTTAGCTCCGATATATGAACTGCCGCTTCGATTAAAAATAGCAACCGATTTTGTAACATAACAGCCTACCTACATTTTCTGATACTAACTTGCAAACTGTGTTACTCAATGGTCACGTTTATCAAACGGAGTTAACTTTTAATAAAAAACTTACCTACATTTTTTTTAATTGCTTGCTAACTGACGTGTACCCGGCGTTGCCAGCGGCCTTATAAATAGTTTGGATCACTGAGAAAATAGACTGATATGATATATTGCTAATTTATTCAAAAATCTCTTCAAATTATTCGTATTCTTGTTGAAAACGAATGATTTGACAGGTTTCCCAATAAATTATCAGTAAAACACGAATTTGTTATTGCGATGTCGTAATACGTGTTCATAAAAAATCGAATATTTCACATTTCGTCAACGTGTACTACCAGGACAAACGCAGATGCATGAACAGCACGAACACGTGTTCAAATATATCATGAATGTACTGAAAGTATACTAGTACACGTCATGCTATCTCGTTTTTAACATGATTTGAAGATAATCCTGTTTTTCTTTACAATATTTTCGAAATTATACTCGTAAATAGTGAAGGAAATGACTGTTGAAAACACTTATATAAATAAATAAAATATATGAATAAAAATATTGTTAAAAATTACACTTATTATTGTAGGTACTTCTGTAAAAGTAATTATTACAATGTACACATGTAAAAGCCTTCAAGGCGTGAAAAATATTGTAATTGTATTGTAATTGTATTGTTATTGTATTGTAATTGTATTGTAATTGTATTGTAATTGTATTGTAATTGTATTGTAATTGTATTGTAATTGTATTGTAATTGTATTGTAATTGTATTGTAATTGTATTGTAATTGTATTGTAATTGTATTGTAATTGTATTGTAATTGTATTGTAATTGTATTGTAATTGTATTGTAATTGTATTGTAATTGTATTGTAATTGTATTGAAATTGTATTGTAATTGTATTGTAATTGTATTGTAATTGTATTGTAATTGTATTGTAATTGTATTTTAATTGTATTGTAATTGTATTGTAATTGTATTGTAATTGTATTGTAATTGTATTGTAATTGTATTGTAATTGTATTGTAATTGTATTGTAATTGTATTGTAATTGTATTGTAATTGTATTGTAATTGTATTGTAATTGTATTGTAATTGTATTGTAATTGTATTGTAATTGTATTGTAATTGTATTGTAATTGTATTGTAATTGTATTGTAATTGTATTGTAATTGTATTGTAATTGTATTGTAATTGTTCCGTAACGCCGATTGCTTTGACAGGCTGTGTAATAACCAATCGTATCGTCAGAATTTAGACTATAGTTTAAGTTCGCACAAGTCAGCTAAAACGACGGAGAACCGGGAGCCGAGCCAGTTGAAAAAACACCGTTCGTCCCGTAAAATCTCGATCGCCGGTTGTCTAATCGGAATAATCCTAAAACGTATTTTTATCGCAATTTACTTTAAAACAACAAGTGCTAAAGAACCACAATTCCGTTCCAGTGCTGACAGATGAGGCTGATGCAGATTTCACCATCATTTCACCGGTAAGTTGCTTGTGAAGTAACGTTACGCATTGTGTTTCCGCATTCGCCTGTCAAAAACCATATAATTAATTTATTTGTTATCTGTGTGGAATAGCCCTTGAGTCGGCTATTCCAACCCCTGTTCGTTCTTCGAACATTTTTGGTGCCGAAACTAGGGAACTTTAAGATTATAATCTATCTATGCCAAAACGGATAGTGCTGTGGAATGTTTCTTAAATTTTGAATAATAATCAATTCAAACAGTAATTAGGTAGGTACCTAGCTCTTGAGTATTGACGACCTACCGCGCATATAATTATAATAGATTAAATTATTATCATTTATTTCGTTTCGTTTTTGGGTACGTTTCCAATCGTGTTTATTCAACATGGCCCCAGCCATTCAAACATTGCGCCGGAAACGGACATTAGCGAATAATAGGTTAGTCAAGACACATGAAATAGCAAAAAGCGCTTTGCACGATGCAACTAAGTGTAACTTACTGTTAGCGCATTATACTACTCTGGAAAAGATAGTTCTTGAATTTGAAACGTCTCACGCGGAAATATTAGCTTTAGATGACACAAACGAAATTGATGAGGATAAAATTCGCGAAACCTTTGACGAGATGTATTATCAAATTGTCGAAATTTACCAGGAGTTAACCAGTCAGCCTCTCGATTGTAAAACCGCGAATGCGTGCACAAACGTTAAATTACCAAAAATAAACATTCCAATATTTTCTGGAAATGTCAAGCAATGGCCCGAATTTTACGACATGTTTAACGCTCTGATTCATGAAAACAAATCTTTATCCAACATCGAACGCATGCAGTATTTGTTCTCATGTTTATCTGGAGAAGCTTTAGGGTTAATTCGGACATTTCCAGTACAAGGAGCTCACTACGTTGAAGCATATCAAAGATTAATCGCGCGCTATCGTAACGCGCGTGAACTCGCCTTTACGTGTTGGCGGGAAATGCTAAATTTAAATTTTCCGCCCAACGATCCTTTTGAATTCCGTCGCGTGTTCGATATATTTAACGAGGATTTAACAATTTTAAAGGAATTGGATCTCCCAACGGACAATTGGGACTTCGTGCTTTGTTATTTAATTCTATCGAAATTAGATTCACCTACAAGATGCGCATTCGAACAACTGCAATCTCCTACCGAGCTGCCTTCATATTTGAAACTCAAAGAGTTTCTTTACAACAAATGCGAAGCTCTTGTACGAGACTTGCATTTTTCGACTCGCGATAGCAGTACTATTGACAAACCTCTTGCACGGAACTTTAATCAGGCTGCCAAAAAACGCACTTCAGCGCTTCTTTGCGATCTTAAGAAAGGACAGTCTGAAACAAATAGGTCCTCGACCTCCACCACTTACCTGAAGTGCTCCTGTTGCGGGGAAGACCACTCCATTTCCAAGTGCAAGGTATTTGCACTCAAGTCAGTTCAGGATCGCCTACAGTTTGCTCAATCACACCGTTGGTGTTTCAATTGTCTTCATTCTTCTCATTATCTTAAAGATTGTAAATCTTTGTTTACATGTCAAAAATGTCAGCAAAAACACCATACTTTGCTCCATCGAGACGAAAATGCTTCTTTGGAAGATCAGCATCAACACCCCACGACGTCTACGGACCCGGAGACTTCTTCTTCCGACTCTAAAATTCAGGTCCTCACCAATTTAGGAGACAAGTCCATAGTACTATTGTCAACAGCCAATGTTGGCATTCGCGATTCATCCGGCCATTTCCAAACCTGTCGCGCATTGATCGATTCGGGCAGTCAAGCTCACTTCATCACCAATCGTGCTGCGGAGCTCGTAGGCATCCCTCGTCAAGCCAGTTCTCAGAGAGTTAGCGGCTTAGGCCAATCTTCCGCAACCACGTCGGGAGTCATTCAATTAGAGATCGGTGTTAAGGGACGGGTTCTCTTCAACATCAAGGCACTTACGCTGCCTAGTATCTGCGGCAACATGCCAACTGTTCGTCTAGATAAGTCATCGTGGCATCAGTTGAGAAACTTGCCTCTTGCCGATCCTGACTGTCGCAAACCGGGACCGATTGATCTTCTTCTGGGTGCTGAGGTTTTCTCTTCTCTTCTGAGACCTGGTAATGTGAATGGTGGTCCACGTCAGCCATCAGCTTTCAATTCTGCATTTGGTTGGCTTCTTCTAGGTTCAGTTGGTTCGGACACTGTTCACGAAACGAAATCTTTCATCGTTACTAACGAGGACCGGCTTCACGAAGAGGTCCAGCGACTGTGGGAGTTAGACACCATTCCCCAGTCTTCACACCTTACTCCTGAGGAACAACTTTGTGAACAAATGTACTGCACTGACCACTCACGGGACGGATCTTCGGGAAGATACATCGTATCCTTGCCTTTCCGAGAAAGGGGAAGGGATATCTCTTTCCCAGGGTCGCGTGAGATCGCTTTACGCAGATTCCATTCACTCGAGCGCAAACTCATAGCAAATCCAACCTTACGTGAACAATATTCTGCTTTCATGACTGATTATTTACACAGTGGTCACATGACTCGTGTTCCTGGAAAAGATTTGCACAAGGGAAAGTATCACATACCTCATAATTGCATTCTTCGTCCAGGCAGCGCTAGCACTAAGTTAAGAGTGGTTTTCGACGCCTCAGCGACAGATGTGAACGGATCCTCGTTAAATGATACCTTGCTTATCGGTCCAAAGCTTCAAAAGAACCTGCTGGAGCTTTTGCTGAAATTCCGTATACCATCGGTAGTGTTTACTGCTGATGTACGACAAATGTATCGCCAAATATTGGTTCAAGAACCAGATCGCGCTTTCCAAAGAATATTTTGGCGTTTTCATTCGTCGGAACCCATCCAAGAGTACCAACTAAACACTGTAACCTATGGTGTCTCCTCTGCCCCATTTTTGGCTTGTCGTACTGTCAAACAGTTGACCAAAGATGAAGGTTATGATTTACCGCTAGCGCGTCGTGTGCTAACTTCGGATATTTACATAGATGACATCGTCACCGGTTGTAACAGCTTAGAACAAGCTCAACAAACGAAAACCGAAGTTATCGAGCTGTTCAAACGAGGTCAATTCGAATTGCGGAAGTGGGCTAGTAACAAACCAGAATTACTCGCCGATCTGCCTCCGGAATACTGCCTCAATGACTTGGTGTCCATGGATGTTGATAACTCTCACATTCTCAAGGTATTGGGATTAAAGTGGGAGCCACGACATGATACATTTTCATTCGAAGTCCTGTGCCTCGATCGCGAGTGCACTAAACGCACTATCCTCAGTGAAGTCGCTCGGGTTTTTGACCCTCTCGGTTTTCTATGCCCTTTGACGTTTTTCGCCAAATCCCTAGTACAAAAGTTGTGGGTTCTAAAGGTTGGGTGGGATGACATCCCCCCTGTTGACATTGTTCGTCAATGGGATCGTTATACTAAACAATTACCGCTCTTGAAGTCGTTCAAAATCCCTCGATGGGTGTCATTCCCTCACATGGAGTCGTGTCAACTTCATGGCTTCTCAGATAGTTCGGAACTTGGATATGGCGCGGTAGTTTACTTGCGAATCACGGATGTTAACGATAGAGTCCAAATATATTTGGTTTGCGCCAAATCTCGAGTCGCCCCCACAAAAAAGATTTCGCTGCCTCGCCTTGAACTGTGTGCGGCAGTTCTTCTAGCAGATCTATTAAAATTCGTCAAAGATTTATACGTACCATTGCTTCCGATCTCCAATACCTTTGCGTGGTCGGATTCAACCATCGTGCTCGCTTGGTTACGTTCTCCTTCGTGTCGCTGGAAGACTTTCGTGGCTAACCGTGTCAGTCACATTCAAGATACCCTCGAAGGGACTTCTTGGCATCACGTGTCATCTGGAGATAATCCAGCGGATGTCGCTTCTCGTGGTCAATCTCAAGCCGATCTGATCGATAACACGTTATGGTGGGCGGGGCCTTCGTGGCTGATCCAGTCATCCGATTCTTGGCCGTCTTTCGATGGCAATTTCGACGAAATTGAACTTCACTCTGAGGAACGAGTTCGATCGTTATTTGTCCAACAGGACGAAAATCTGGTGGACCTATTACTAGTTAAATTTTCTTCGATTCGGAAGATCCAACGCATTCTCGGTTACTGTCTTAGATTCATCTACAACCTACAGAATAAAGAATCTCGTCGTTTGTATCTTCCATTAAACCGTGCCGAAATTCACACTTCACTTTTGACAGTAGTTAAACGCACTCAACATGTACATTTTAATGATGATATCACGCGCTTGAAAGAGGGCAACCTTATGTCGAAACAAATGCGGAAGCTTAATCCCTTCATTGACGACCACGGTGTACTCAGGGTGGGTGGCAGGTTATCACGATCTGGGCTCGAATTCGAGCATAAACATCCTGCCCTACTTCCTCGCGAATCTAAGCTTACTTCTCTTGTGATAGACGCTGTACATCGAGAACATTGTCACCCAGGCATTAACACAATGCAATATTTCTTGACACAGCAGTTCTGGATTCTGTCCCCCAAGCGCGCCATCCGACATTGTCTGTCAAGGTGTATACAATGTTATCGCATAAATCCAGCACCTCTAGAACCTTTCATGAGTGACCTACCCGCCGCTCGCGTTAATCAGGTTAAACCATTCTCGATTGTGGGCATTGATTACGGTGGTCCGTTTCGTATAAAGGCCGGCAACCATCGCGGTGCTAAGATAAACAAAGCTTATCTTTGCTTATTCGTCTGTTTTACCACCAAGGCTCTACATCTTGAAGTCGCTTCTGACCTGTCTTCCGAAGCTTTTATTGCAGCGCTACGTCGATTTGTAGGTCGACGAGGTCGTGTAAACGTCATACACTCAGATTGCGGCACGAATTTCGTTGGAGCTAAGACTCAGCTCAATTCCTTTATGCAGACTGCTTCACAGTCAGAACAAATTGAGTTCCGTTTCAATCCACCATCGAGTCCCCATTTTGGTGGCGTATGGGAGATTCAGGTTAAATCGGTTAAAACTCATCTCTATCGCTTAATCGGTAACCAAACGTTAACTTTCGAGGAGCTGACGACACTATTCGTGCAGATTGAGGCCATGCTAAACTCTCGGCCTCTCTACCCGTTGAATTCTGACCCAAACGATTTGCGCGTGTTGACTCCAGGTCATTTTTTGACTTTGGAACCCTTGACTTCCGTGCCGGACGAGGATTATACTAATCTAAAAATCAACCGTCTGAGTCGCTGGCAACTCATTCAACGTTTCCAACGGGATTTTTGGAAACGTTGGAAGTTTGAATCTCTCCAATCGCTAACTCAGCGCGCCAAGTGGACCAAAAATTGCAACTCACTCTCTGTGAATGATGTAGTGATAATCCGAATCGAAAATACTGTCCCTTTGCACTGGCCTCTCGCGCGAGTTGACAAATTGCACCCAGGTCCCGACGGCGTTGTGCGTATCGCTACGGTTCGTACATCGAATGGTTCTCTTCTCACAAGACCATTAACCAAATTATGTCCATTGCCTAGTCAATGTGACTAATCATCTTCGCTTCCGCGGCGCATTCTCTCTTATCGATTTTCGTTACTCTTATTTTCATTATTTTCTTTTCTTATCATTTTCATTATTATTATTAATATATATATATTTTTTTTCTTCTTCTTTTTCTTCTCTCTTTTCACTGTTCTTCATTCATGCAACGTTCCACAGCATTGCCCGTTTTGGTTTCTAAATTTTCTTTAAAATACACGTTGTTGTATTTTGGTGGGCGGAATGTTCCGTAACGCCGATTGCTTTGACAGGCTGTGTAATAACCAATCGTATCGTCAGAATTTAGACTGTATAGTTTAAGTTCGCACAAGTCAGCTAAAACGACGGAGAGCCGGGAGCCGAGCCAGTTGAAAAAACACCGTTCGTCCCGTAAAATCTCGATCGCCGGTTGTCTAATCGGAATAATCCTAAAACGTATTTTTATCGCAATTTACTTTAAAACAACAAGTGCTAAAGAACCACAATTCCGTTCCAGTGCTGACAGATGAGGCTGATGCAGATTTCACCATCATTTCACCGGTAAGTTGCTTGTGAAGTAACGTTACGCATTGTGTTTCCGCATTCGCCTGTCAAAAACCATATAATTAATTTATTTGTTATCTGTGTGGAATAGCCCTTGAGTCGGCTATTCCAACCCCTGTTCGTTCTTCGAACAGTAATTGTATTGTAATTGTATTGTAATTGTATTGTAATTGTATTGTAATTGTATTTTAATTGTATTGTAATTGTATTGTAATTGTATTGTAATTGTATTGTAATTGTATTGCAATTGTATTGCAATTGTATTGTAATTGTATTTTTATTGTATTGTAATTGTATTGTAATTGTATTGTAATTGTATTGTAAATGTATTGTAATTGTATTGTAATCGTATTGTAATCGTATTGTAATCGTATTGTTATCGTATTGTAATCGTATTGTAATCGTATTGTAATCGTATTGTAATCGTATTGGAATTGTATTGTAATTGTATTGTAATTGTATTTTAATTGTATTGTAATTGTATTGTAATTGTATTGTAATTTTATTGTAATTGTATTGTAATTGTATTGTAATTGTATTGTAATTGTAAATGTAATACGGCTCCAAGTATTCCTCATTCACAACTATATTGCACACTGTTTTCGTACTCTCTCTTTCAAACACCATTACTTTATACTCCACTTACTTGTAATTGTATTGTAATTGTATTGCAATTGTATTGCAATTGTATTGTAATTGTATTTTAATTGTATTTTAACTGTACTGTATTCTTGAATTCTTCAAACAAACAGTTGCAATTTTGAAAAGGAGACTTAAATTCAAATGCCGAGTTGAAAAATTGAGTTCATTGAACCATATTTCACAGGGACGCACATAAAACTGAAGTAAGTATGTTTGATACCAGCTCAGACCAGTGGAAAATCACGAGATATTCTGAATTCTCGACATATCAGTTCCTATATTGTAAAATTACAATAAAAATAATTTTCTGTTAAAAATATTATTATGTGTACTTAAATTCACAGTAAATTTGAGTTCATAGAATCAGATTCTATGCAGCACGGTCAAAAATCAACAGATAGTCTGAATTCTTCAGAATCAGTTCCAATTAAAAAACATATATTTTTACAATTTCTCGACAACGAGTCCATCTGCCGAGTTTCTGCTCGATCGAATGCCGGAAAGTCAATTAATTTCCACATACAAGATTCATTTTCATTAATTAATTCATTCATTCATTCATTCCTTAATTCATTCGTTCATTAATTCATCCATTCGTTAATTAATTAATTAATTCATTCATTAACAGCAACTTATTATCAACTTCTCGAACTAGTTTCTTCCCAGTTTAATAAGACATTTGCTATGTTTTTGCCGAAGGATGATAAATTTAAAAAGATTTGTGTTAACAATTTTGAAAAACTAACCGCCTTGGCCAAATCACAAGACAAATCCAAAGCGACTCGCCTTGAGTTGCAATACCCAATAGGTACCTATTTACTTATTTGTGGTCAATAACTGGTCACTGGTCAGTATATTATGTAGATTGTGGTCACCACTTCTCCAAGTTTGGGCTTCCGCAACGCAAGACTTCTCGAACAAGAAGATGAAATCCTTGGTCTAATTAAATACATGTATTATGTATTACCAATTCGCAGCAAATTTAATTATATATTCTAGTTAAATTCATTTTTACGCTAGCTAACTTGTTCAATTTTAGGAGCTATTCTTCACAGAAAACACACACACGTTACACCTCCTAGCCTGACACGGTCTCATTTTATATTACAGTGAGTTATATGATTAACAGTGTTAGAAAGAGAGATTACCGTGCTTTTAGTTTGCACACTAAAGTTTACCGTAGATACCTACTCAGGTTTTTTTTTTAATAATTTATCTCTAAATAGTATTTAACAAATTCACTATCCGCATCTGTCTGTTTGTGCGCTTAGTTCTTCCAAACTACGCAACGGATTTTGATACGATTATTTTTAGCGCCAACTACGTTCAGTCCTCCATGAATGGAGTTACCTACATTTGCCCTTCTTTCAATATCTCTGTCAGCCTTCCCATCTCTCTAGAACATACTTCCTAAATACACAAACTCATCCACCTGCTCCAAGTATTCCTCAGCAACAACTATATTGCACACTGTTTTCGTACTCTCTCTTTCAAACACCATTACTTTAGACTTACTTACATTCATCATTAACTCATTCTTCATACATACTCGGTTCATCCTAGACACGAGAGACTGTAGATCTTTCATGCTGTTAGCAATCAGCACAGCATCATCAGGATACAACAGAAAACATAAATTTTGAATTCAGAATTTACAATATCATCTTGCAACTAATTTTTCAGATATTTTTGGCATCTGTATTTCTATCTAGGTTATAAACAAATGTAATTTGTTTCCAGCTATTTAGACTCTAGACTAGCAAGCCGAAGTATATCCGTCGAATTTGTGTAAAATCACAATTTATTCATATAAAATAATATACAGTATATTTGGAGACTCTGCAGCAAGAATCCTAGGTGGTGAAGAAACTGGACCAGCTGCTGCAACGAGAGAGTCCACCAACAGTGCCAACACGAGGTTTGTCATCCATCCAGGTATGTGTTTGCTGCTAATAAAGCGCTGACACAATATCCTCACATAGATACCAGACCTTGGCAGCACCGCTGTGACGTTCAACAAAGATAGAAGATGGACACTCTACAGCAAGAATCCTAGGTGGTGAAGAAACTGGACCAGCTGCTGCAGCAAGAGGGTCCACCGCGTCCACCAACAGTGCCAGCACGAGGTTCGTCATCCGTCCAGGTATGTGTCTGCTGCTAATAAAGCGCTGACATGTGTCTGCTGAAGTATCGCCCTGGTGTAAGATCACCATTCAGAATTTAAATCTGAATATCCTCTTTATTCCTCTTTACCATCTCCCTCCTCTCACCGCTACCTTTAGCTTAACAACATACCCGAAATTGAGGATACCATAGTCTCACTGGCTCCAGATGGTTGGGAGCAGTTGGCACTATTGTTGGTTTCACGTTAAAAATATATATCTTTTCTATATTAATACGAGACAATACCCTAAAATAAATAAGCTGTGCATAAAAGAATGCGACGTGCTGCCCAATTGTATTGGTCAGACCTGCTGTTGAATTAGCCCTATCAAAAACTCAAAAACAAAGTGGGAATCTTAACGACATAAGTAATGAAGTCGTGTAAAAACAATATTCGACGCGCGGCCCATCGTATTGGACGGAATTACGGTCTACTTTGTCCAAGCAGGCCTAGAAAATCGATCTTTCCCTGGCGTTTATTTTAATTATTTTTGATGAACGTATTACTAGAATCTCAAATGTTTCTAGAAGGATACCTCGAGAAGTCACTAATTCATCGTCTAGAAAAATAAAATCTGTTGCTTACTACTAATTTTATAGTTAAAAAACGTTTTATAAAATTTTCAAACCGTTTTACTTAAGTTATTTTAATGGTATGGTCCTGTTTTTATTAATCTTAAATATAATTAATTAAAATCCGTAGGGTTCCCTCTAGAAACATTTGAGAATTTAGTAATACGTTCATTTGAAATAATTCAAATGTAAGCTTTGAGCTCACCACTGTTTTCTTTAGTCGCCTTAACTGAACTGTTAAGAGGAAGCTACAAGCTAAAAATGTGTATATTCTTGGTATACCTTATATTGTAGGTGGTTCAATAGCTATTGGAAATAACGGATATATTTCCTGCCGCGAATTTCTTCCTTGAATATTGTGTAGCGAAAGGGTAACGAACGGGATCTATAAGAGGATGCCACCAGAATAATAAAAGTCCTACCTTGGTTATGGTGTCTCCAATGTTCCTCTTAACTTAACGAAGCTTTCTTCTCCTGGTGACAGGGTTACAAGGACGGGTAGGTAGGATATAATAGCTGTTGAAAATATATATCGGTATATATGCCCGAACAGTAGGTAATAAGCATTAAAATCGCTTGACAAACGGAGTCTAGAAACGTTCGATTTCAAGCACAAAACTTGTTTTTATTTATTTTGTAAATAATTTTGTAAGAAAGCAAAAAAGTTAAGCAAGTGAAACTGTCAGCGATAATCATAGCTATAATACTGTATTTTTTAAAAGTTGTTTCGTTAATGCGTTACATACATATCTAATGAAAAAAAAATTATTTTAGTAGCTTACATTTATATTTTTTATTGAGTAATTATTTTTTTTATTTATATTCTACTCAAACGAAACGATAGGAAAACCTTCAATTTATCGAAAGCATATTTTTTGGTATTCATAATGTACACCAAATCGTTATAAAGATTGATCAAAATGGTGATTTGGCATTAAGCTTCGCCTTAACAATGATCTGCATCCTGATAAAGTCACATCAGCAATACAAAAAACCTTTATTGTTCCTCACGTAAGCATCGGTCACATATTGTTCGGAGATGTAGAACTAATTTCCCATTCGCAATGGGTTTAGGAAAAAGGTCATTCTATTGATTTATTGACATTACTCCAATCGACGTATTTTGCAAGGACGTTGCAACATTTCAAAGGTCAGTGTGTGGATGTTGTAACGTGTTGACTGTAATGAAATGCATCTTTATTAAATTAACGAAGAAAGCAATAATTACTGTGTGGTTTGACATTGTTAAACATAATATTTAATACTGGCATTTTACGAGTTTTGGGTATGATGACAATAAATAAGTTATACGGGGTTTTCTAATAAGAGGTGTTATTTTGAATAGCCCGCTATTTCGGTAGATGTTACTTTTGAAGCTGTCATTTTTTGACATTTGACTAGTAGAAACTACGCTATTAATAAAAATGGAACGATACACGCTTCAACAACGCATTGAAATTATTAAAATTCACTTGAGTGAATCAAATGCAAATCATCTTGAGTGATGAGGTCCATTTCCACCGCAGTGGCTTCGTCAACAAGCAAAATTGTCGCATCTGGGGCTCGGAAAACCCAAGATTTATTGTTAAAAAGCCTTTTTATCCTCAACGTGTGACTGTTTGGTGCGGTTTATGGTCCGGCGGAGTCATTGGACCTTACTTTTTCGAAAATGAGGCTGGAGCAACAGTTACGGTGAATGGATTGCGCTATTGAGAGATGATTAATGAAAATTTACCGCCGCAATTGGATGGTATTGATCTGGACAACGTTTAATTTCAACAAGACGGCGCTACGTGCCACACAAGCAACGAAACCATTGATCTTTTACGATTGAATATCAAAATAACACCTCTTATTGGAAAACCCTGTACTTAATTTTTATAGAATTTCATCCCGCTATCCCCATTAAGTTATATATTATTTTCAGAATACCTTCGTAACTTTCACTGGCTCAAGTGCCCTGAAAGAATCCAGTACAAATTGTGCTGGATGGTGTTTAAATCCATCAATGAAATGGCCCCACCCTACATCTCTGAACTATGCGTCCCGGAAAACACTGGTCTGAGGCAGTCAACTCTTAGATCAGCAACATCAGCAGCTGTAGGCAGACTGATAGAGACCTAAGCGCAAGCCAAATACTAAGTTTGGTGATCGCGCTTTCGGATTATCTGGGCCGAAGGCTTGGAAAAAAACTCCCTCCGGAACTAAGATCCATAACAAGTCCAAAAGAATTCAGGTCTAAACTAAAAACTTTCCTTTTTAAGCTGTCATACTTAAATTAAATATACCATTCCTGAGAGAAAGTCCAGTTATATCCAATTTTCCAATTACGTCCTAAATCCTTTATCTAAATTTAGCTAATAAACAATTAGTTAATGTTAATTAAGTGTTAATCTCAAGTGACCTACCAGGTAAGTATTGTACTGTATATTATCTCCATATATAGTTAGTAATAACATAGATCATTGTAGAAATGTATTATATATTTGTACAGCGCCCTTGAGGTGATTTTGCACAAAAACGGCGCTATAAAGATC
This sequence comes from Hesperophylax magnus, assembly GCA_026573805.1. Classification (NCBI taxonomy): domain Eukaryota; kingdom Metazoa; phylum Arthropoda; class Insecta; order Trichoptera; family Limnephilidae; genus Hesperophylax; species Hesperophylax magnus. The sequence continues at coordinate 4,401,995 of JAIUSX010000060.1, forward strand.
ATCCAAATATTAATATTATTATAATTATAAATAGAGTCTCCATTCCTTGCAATATCAGTGTGAAATATTGGAAAGTAGGAAGGGGGTGTGGCGGCAGTAGAAGTCGCCTGAATCCCTCCGACCATGAACAAACTCAACGAATGAGCCGAAGGTAAAGCCGCGCAAATGAAAGGTTATTGTGAAAATGTGAAAATCTTAAATCATATCATAACAAAAACCGAGTTTACAATAACCGTTGTAGTATATTTGTCTAATAAAATGCGCGTATTTTTATATATTTATTCGTCATTAGTAATTTTGGTTAGAAATATGTGCTTGCAAAACTCGAAAAGTAGTCTACCGATATCGCAGAAAATTTCAGTGTTTGTTCTTATTTGTTCCAGGAGTGTTTAAAGATTTTTAAATGGTAGAAAAAGTTGAGGATGCCTGAGGAATACTTAATGCAATATCTCTGCACCGTACTTGTGATACGGTGTCGAATTAAAGTTGATGTAATGTATTTTTTTAACGGCAACATTATGATATGCAGTAGTGAATGGTGAAAAAAGTCAGAGACGAACGAAAAAAACATTAGCTTTACGTGGTCCTACTTTTCAAATTGCTGTCATAAACTTTGGTTTCATTGAAGTGTACATTTTACAACTTCTGTGGTGAATTTTTAGATTTGAATATAAAGCGTGGTATTTTCTCTTTCTAAAACCGTAAAGGGGAAGCTTAATGCTAAATCACTATTTTGATTAATCTTTATAACGAATTGGTGTACATTATGAATACCAAAAAATATGCTTTAGATAAATTGAAGGTTTTAATATCGCTTCGCTTGAGTAGAATACAAATAAAAAATTAATTACTTAATAAAAAATATAAATTTAAACTAATAAAAAAAACATTTTTTCAATAGAAATGTATGAACGTATAAAGAAAAACAACTTTAAAAAATACCGTTTTATAGCTAAGATTATCTGTGACAGTTTCACTTGATTAACTTTTTTGCTTTATTATAAAATTATTTACAAAATAAATATGAGCCAGTTTTTTGTTTGAAATCGAACGTTTTTAGACTCCGTTTGTCCAGTGATTTGAATGCCTATTACCGACGATATAAGGTATACCAAGAATATACACATTTTGGCTTGTAGCTTCCTCTTAAGATCGCATTTCTCACCATGATAGTACGAGAGACAACGATTTCTATGAACATTATCAGCATTGTTAAAACTTATTTTTTTACGGGTTGATTTTTTCAGTCTAAATTTTTGTTAAATAAAACAGTGATATTATTAATTTTATATAACTTAATATTTATTAATACATACACAGTAATCAAAAATGACATATTATTTTTAATTAGATACATACAATTATCACACCAAGACATTTAAAGCCATGTTTTTGACTGGTATTTAAACGAAAAAATGAAACAAAAACTACAATACATGCCTAAAAGGACGATAATTTAACCCCCTTACTAATAAACGTGTTTTAAATTTTGTACAACTGATAAACAAACATTTATCCCACATGGTTGTTTATCAATATTGTGTAATTTTTAAAATACGTTTATAAGTAAAGCCCATATATACCATCGAAAATCAAAGTGCATCAAAAATTTTCATGAATCATGCTCCATTCAACTTAACCTAACAGAGAGAAAGAGAGAGCGTATGTGAGGATCAGCCAAATAGGACCATTAAAAAAAAGATAAACGCTATTATGTTAGGTTAGGTTAGGTTGAGAAGGCATGATGAAGGCGTGAACACGTTAAAACAACAACACAAGAACAATTTTATTTTCGATATTTTTTGTGTTTGAACAACAGTCATGTACCTTAAATGTATTTATTTTTGTTTGAAGGACGTCAGCACCTCTTGCACAAATACAACGATAAAAGTTTTATCGACAATGTCGGTAATTAGTCTACAGATCGCTTAAGAGCAAACAACTGTTCACGTTGGATAAATTAAGCAGATTTAGCCGATCGATATAATTGATAGCAATTAATTACTTTCGAGCTCGACAACAGATCTTTGAAGAGTAAAGAACTGTTCATGTAGGCTAAATTAAGCGGATTTAGTCGACCGATATTGATATAAAACTTTTATCGAAGTTATGTGATTCAGAGAGAGAACAAGAAAGCATTTGATTTATTTATACAGGGTGTCCGAGGGTAAATTGCACTAACTTCGGGAGGTGATTCTACATGATGATAGAAGTAAAAAAGATAAATAACTTTTTTTTTCTATACTAAATGTTTTTAACCTAAAAACTACGTTAGAATTTCTAAAAAAGTTTTTTTTTCTACTTCTAAAATCTTTTAGAATCACCTGCACTTTACCCCCGGACATCCTATATTTGTCCTTAAATGTTATGTCAGCCAATGACAGCCGTCATTTTTACAAAGTCCCTCAAACTTATCAATCTACATCACAACACCCACACCTGGGTTCCTAAAAAGAACGCCTTTATTTTATCAACAATGGCACGATAAAATGTTTTTGTCGACAATCTGATTATTAGGCAACAATTCAAGCACGACTTGCTATTCCTCTATTATTTTTGACAGTTTACCGACTAAAATATTGTTAGGTAATCGAGCCGAAGGAATCGTCGACACTTGCTAGAACCTCCAAATATTGCCCTTAATATTTGACAGGTGACATCGACTAAATATTGTTATTCCATCGTGCCCATCCGACAATAGTAGATTTTATCAACGATATCGGTAACTTGCCGACACTACCGCAAATCGCCCAATTTTTTGACAACTGACTTCGACTAAAATATTTTTAGTTTATCGATAAATCAGAAATTCATGTTGATATATTTTTGCAGAATCTAGGCGCCCATCAAACCATCGTAACAAATTAATATACACCTAATTAAAATTAATAATACATTATTTTCAAATGAAAATGCTTTTTTAAAGCTGCTTTCGGGTGTTTTAAAAAACGCTCTGCAACTTTTTCTACCCAATGACAACTGCAATTAAAATTTTCTACCCTTTTTTTGTATAGAACAACAAACATCACAATTTGGGGGTTGCATTACAAAATTATACATGGAGAGACTACTTAAATAACATTTACTGAAATTACATACAAACATCAAAAAAATAAGTTGTTTTTTTTCAATATCAAATTATTTATTTAATACAAGGAGAAAATCCCGTTTTTAACCGGATTACGAATAATTTGAAGAGATTCTCAATAAATTTTAAGAGATTCTCAATAAATTTTCTGTGTGATATTCGCGTAGACTATTGACAAATGGGTTAGATTATAATGGTTATAATCTAGGCAGGTATGTGCTTATGTAAATAAACGCTCTGTTCGCTGAACCAAAAAGATAGGTATTCGCAAATGTGACTTACGGAAGAGTTGGTTGTGATGTTTGATGATTTTTTTTCTTTTGGTAGCGCTCGTATGGTGGAGGAATTCACAGGCACTCGTATAAAATTGAGCTAATTATAACTCCGGCTAAAATTCGAATTGACACATCGGTTGTTTTATCGGTATGTTGCTTTGGTCAACTGTCATTAGATGACGTTTTCGCTACGGCACCGGCGCGGGCGGCTCGATTCATCTCAAAGCAACACTGCGCAGATTCAAACCAGTAAAATTTGATTCCTAGCCTCCTTATTGGTTGGAGCGGAAAAGGCGTTAAAATAATTCAGCGTCACGAAACATTTGCAATATTTAATATCAGTGATTTTTCTCCCTGCACACATTTAGAGCCAGTTATTACACAGAAATTGAACAAATCATCTAATTTCCAAGTTAACATCAAAATTCTGTTATTATTCAAGCTCTGCGAAACAACCTGCCCATAATGGAATAATGACAGAATTTTACAGAACTTGAATATTATTAACATTGAAATTTGATGAATTGTTCCGTCAAATAACTGGTCGACACTCTAAGGAGGGTTATTTTACAGAATTTGAACAAGTCGTTAAATTTAAACTTCTGTTATTATTTTATTTCTGTGAAACAACTGGGCTATAATAACTTAATTGGAACTTAATGCTATAATTACATGATTAGAACATTCAAAGTTAAAATTCAAGTTCTTTGAAAGTTCTATTCAAGTTCTGTGTGTATGTCATCATTGATTTCACAATATTTTGATAATACAATATCTCGAATAGGACTTTCATAAAAATTAAATATTATCCTTTAAATTTTATGAATTTTTGAAAAAACTTGTCCTTAAACTTAAATCTATTAAAAACAGATATTTTTGACGATTGTAATTCTGGTAAGATGTAATTTAAGTAGGTGTTATTCTCTACATGTGTAATTATGGTAGTGTAATTAATATTGGTACGTTTAATTACGTCTGTAAAATTTTGCCCTGACATTAATAATTGTGGGATGTGTGATGCTGAAGGATTTAATTTAGCCATTCAGTCGCTGAAGCTATTTTAACTAACCAAGGAACTAGGTGCGTACCATTCACTTTAAAATATATTACACCATCTGTTGTCATTGGTTGAAAAAACTAAAGGATAAAACAGAAGGATACATAATATATTAAAATATATTTAAATATAATTGCTTGGGGAGGAGCAACAAACGCAGCTATCGCTCAAATAGAAATCGCACAGAAAACGATATTAAAGGTAATACTCAAAAAACATAAACTAACCGACACAGACCAAATATTTAAAAGCTGTGACGTACTTGATATACGCCAATTATATGTTAAAACACTACAAAACTACAATTTCGACCAAAAAAACAAACCCCAACAAACACAAAATATCACTAATAGACCGGTCAGACAAGCGTACAAAGAAAACATAAAAACTCCGACGGTAAACACTACCTTTGGACAAAGACACCATAAATACCACGCTATTAAAGCATTCAACAGTCTTCCACTTGAAACAAAAATTGAGGAAAATAAAAATAAATTCAAACACAAAATAAAAAAATGGATTAAAGAACAAAAAGACAATATTACCAAAATTCTATAACATAAAAGAATAAAACATATACACGCAACACAAAAAATATATAAAACACACAACACGCACAAACACATATATCATTATAAATGCCGATTTACATTCTCTTTTGATATTTTTCTTTTATTTTTAATCTTTATATTTATTTTAAATTTATCTTTATTCTAATGTTGTTTTTCTTTTATTTTTAAATGTATAAATTCTGAAATTATAAAATGGGGGCCTCAGCACGGGTAAACAACCCAGTGAGGCCAACATTACTGAATTGAAATATGAAATATTGTAAAAAAAAATGTATCAACAATAAAAATAAAAAATAAAAAAAAAAAATAAAAAAAAATAGTACACAAGTTGAACATTCGTGTGAAAAATAATCTAACACATACTTAATATATATTTAAGTATAGAAGACAAGTTGAAAATTCGTGTGAAAAATGGTCTAACACATCGTTTACCGCAGAAGTAGGCAGAGATGATGGAGATCCACACTTACTAAACGTTTCTACACTAAAACATAATCATTTCTTTCAATATGTACATGATTTCATACATAGCCCAAACTGCTATAATATCAGAAATATAATAATAACCTTCACTCTTCTAGAAACCTTTCTTTATTAATTTAGTTGTATAAACCAATTTCCGTATAAATGGGTTTTCCAATCCAAAATAAATCGGTATATTATTTACCCCACCCTCCTCTGAAACCTTTCTTCACGAATTTATTTGCATAAACCAATTTCCGCATGTATTGGTTTCCGATTTCTAACAAAAATCTATTTCTTATTAACCTTCCTCCACCGGAAACCTCTCTTTATTTATTGATTTGCACCAACCGATATCCTTATAATATTTTTAATAATTTCCAAAAAAATGTATTAATAAAATTGCCACCCATGGAAATCTCTATTTATTAAGTTATTAGTTAGTTGTATTAACTAATTCCCGCATAAATGGTTTTCCAGTTTCCAACAAAACAATAATTTATTATTAACCTTCCTTCACCGGAAACCTCTCTTTATTTATCGAGTTGCATAAACCGATTTCCATGTAAATGGTTTTCCAATTTTCGATAAAAAATTAATGTATTACTAAAATTCCCCTCGCTGAAAACCCCTCATTATTAAGTTAGTTGTATCAACTAATTTCCGTATAAATGGGTTTCCAATTTCCAACAAAAAACACATACCTATAGTAGTGAAACTGCTATGTAATCTATAGGTACACGTGTCCTTAACATCAATCTAGATCGCTCCCTTAATCAATTTAGTTGTATAAACCGATTTGTTACAATAGTGTTTCAAACAAAAAAACTTCTAGTACATTACAATGTATTATTTGAAATGCTATACAATTTGTTCTGAATCTCAGCATAGCTTCTTTCGGAAACCAATCTTCTTATGTCTTTCTTGCAATCATTTCATTAAAATTCTGTAACGACCAATTTCCAACGAAAACATCCAATAAACAGCAGTTAAACTGCTATTAAAACATATCTGAATTATAGATAAAACTTACTTTTGAATCCACTATTTGGTCATATTTTAATGACGCAGTGATATCATAAAATCTTCGTAAAAACTGGTTTCCAATAAAAAAAATCATCTAATATATATATTGTGGTAATGGAAACCTGATTTTTTACAGATAACGCGCGGTGCAGTCCAATTTATCATAAATTATCGTTTTTACTGCATGAAAAAATATTTTAAAGTGTTTAAATATAAACATACATACATACTCTCTTTCAAGTGTTGTGACTTTTGAATTATCCTTACAATCATCAGTATATGTACATACTACGTTCATACAATACTTGTCAGAAATAAGGCCTGCTTCATCAGCATACTTCAGATAACATACTGAAGAGGTCAATATCCTAGTATATCAGTGAAAGCACCCTACATAAGGTGCTGCACCGATATCAAGAAGCTAATATACACCAATATGGTGAATTTAATATAATTCACTGGGTTGAAGACCAACGGCTACCCTTCACATGGATGGGGGATTTTTTAAAGACCTCCGACGCAGAAATCGAGTTCAACAGAGGGCGATGGAAATTGGAATAAATTCTTAGGTATTTAATAGAGGCCAATCTCATCAGAAGTAGAGCGCAACAACATATATGTTTTATATAAGAATTTTAGTTCATGTAATACAGTTGATTTTATTCAGTCAATAAATTCACGTAATTATAAGTGAATTGTCATTTTTCTACGCCTCGGAAAAGCTGATGCGGCAGCCAGACGGCTACTGCAGTCTGCATGCATCTTTTTTAATTTCGATTTTGTTTTCATAAGTGGAAATTAACCCACTTTCCGACATTCGATCGAGCTGAAACTTTGCAGGCAGACTCGTTGTCAATGACAATGCATTATATCCAGTTTTAGTGGCACTCGTGCACACTCACGCGCGCACACACGCAATTTTCTGGATTCCGCTTAGGTGTTAGCGGCGTTGATTAAATTCCTCGGGGAAGAAGGTTTAATCCTCAGTCAAACAAAATGTTTAAAAAAAATTAAAACAAACCAAAAAAATATTTTTCACAGGAGATTAAAAAAAATGTGTAAATTGTTTCTTACTGGTTGACTTTTTCATGAAAAACTCTTATAAAACATTTCAGTTAACGACTTACGTCTAACAAAACATTAATTTCTAGAGTTCATTTTTTAACAGGGCTGACATTATATTATTATAGGTAAGCGTGCATAAAATACAGAAAAATTCATAAAAAATGCTAAATATTTACAAAATTTTCAAATAGTCTAGAATTATTTCTAAAATTTTGAAACCTTTTAATTCGTGGTGGAATTTCATTAAAATATGACATTGTTATGGATAAACACATTTAAAACTTTCTTCTTAATGGCCAGACCGGTTTCACCTAATTTCGAGCATCTATTTGTATAATTATTTGCACTAAATCTAAGGTATAATATGGCATCTGGCAGTGAAATCGATAATTTTACAATATCGGATTTCCCGAGCACGGTAGCGCAGTTGATAGCAATACCGATATTGATAATACAAACTCACATACGCTGGCAACACTGGCGCATCTGTCTATGAATCCACATGTCTAAACGTCAGAATTGACAATGTCCAACTGAAATAATAACTTCTTTCTATTCTAAGAGCTTAGTTAGTTCACCTTCATCAATTATTATCAAGTTATTTTGCATAACGAACGACATTATTCAAAAAGTTGTGCATAATTGACAGCATATCCGACACCTTGAAGGCCGCGCTAAATGCATCGGCTATGTCTTCCGACTGTCGGAGTCATATTCTGAGCCTGCTCGCAAATATCTCTATCCGACCATAGATGAGGGATTTCGTCAATATCGTATTGAAATAGATCGTCCATGCCTAGACCTTCTGGTATATGTTTATGACCTTCTGAAAGTTTGATTTCATAGTGTTGGGTGTACTGAATCTGTGATTCTTAAACATTTTAATATAAAAGTATTGTTGATAGCTTTATTTGTACAGTAAGATTGTTATAAAGATGTTTGAATCCATAATAAAGTCTTGTTAATTTATAATTAATCAACATTTTATTCAATTACAAAAATGCCAAAATTTTGGCGCATAATATATTAGTGCTGAATCAAACAGAACGCTTAAAAAATGCATTAATATTAATGAAATTGTGTTTCATACATATTTACGAGTTAATTCAGTCAATCATTACAGACTAAATAATTGTGAATAATATGTTTTGGAAATCAGTTTATATCATAAACCAAAACCCTGTATTTAAGGATTAAGTCAAAGCATATAGGCGTTCTGCTTATAGCTCTGTTGTAACCTCTCACTCGATCTTACAAAGAACACATTTAACAGAAAGAGAGGTTACAACGGATATATTTGCAAATGGCGAACACAATATAAATGGCGCCCAAATAAATAAAAACTTTTATATTTGTTTGAATACTGTGTCACCTATTTACGTAACAAATTTCAAACTCCTAGGCCCTAAACATGCCGAGAAAGTTAATAATTTGTTGCAAAATAATTATAGTAATAGTTTTTATCAATTTCACCAGAAGTTATAGAAGTTATTTAAAAATTGCCAGTGTTGCAAATGTCTACGATTTAAAACTGCGATTTATAATAGTGATCGGAAAATGTCGTGTTTTGCGATAACGCTAATTTTGACAAGTTTGCAATTTTTACGAAAAAAATGCAAATTTAGCGACTTTCACGAAAATAACTTGAATATGCAATTTTTCGAATTTTCTAATATTCCACATATATACAGTGTTTTCCAATAAGAGGTATTATTTTGAATAGCCCGCTATTTCGGTAGATGTTACTTTTGGAGCTGTCATTTTTTAACATTTGACAAGTAGAAACTACGCCATTAATAAAAATGGAACGATACACGCTTCAACAACGCATTGAAACTATTAAAATTCACTTGAGTGAATCAAATGCAAATCATCTCGAGTGATGAGGCCCATTTCCACCTCGGTGGCTTCGTCAACAAGCAAAATTGTCGCATCTGGGGCTCGGAAAATTCGTTCACTCGTTATTGTTGAAAAGCCTCTCTATCCTCAACGCGTGACTGTTTGGTGCGGTTTATGGTCCGGCGGAGTCATTGGACCTTACTTTTTCGAAAATGAGGCTGGAGCAACAGTTATGGTGAATGGATTGCGCTATCGAGAGATTATTAATGATTTTTTATGGCCGGAATTGGATTGTATTGATCTGGACAACGTTTCCTTTCAACAAGACGGCGCTACGTGCCACACAAGCAACGAAACCATTGATCTTTTACGATTAAATATCAAAATAACACCTCTGATTGGAAAACCCGTATATAAATAAAAATGTGAATGTTCGTTTGTTCAAAATCTTAAATCTCCGAAAGTTCTTCGAAGATTGCTTTGAAACTTTGACAAAACTTTGCATTCGAATACGCTTGTGTTTTTATATACCCATATTATATATATGTCACCTGACACAGGTAAAAACATGCCTTTTTGAAAAAAATAAAAAACAGTGCTATCGGTTGGACACGCGCGCTCTATTTATCTGTCTACACAAACAAACTGAGCCACAGCTATTTTAAAATAAGAAAATAATCTTACAAATTTAAAACATTAAATAGTCATAATGTAAAAGCTCCAGTAGCGCTAAAATGGAACTTAATGTGATTTTTTTTGTCGATATAAAAAATAAAATTATTTCTTTGAAAATCGCACAAGAGACCCAACTATCTGGAGCCGGTGAGACTATGGAATTACCAATTGGCGTGAGTTATGAGGCTGAAGGTAGCGGGGAGGGGAAGAAGATGTTCCTATTCAGAACTGGTCACCAAACACGACCAAAACCATGTCAAGCAACGCTTCAATTCTGAATGGTGGTCTTACACCAGGGCGAAACTGAAAGTATCTTCCATTCTAAAACGTGCCGCAAATATACTATATATTACATTAAATGAGTAAATTGTGAAATAACACAAATTAATCAAATATTAATTTACTTGCGCACGCCGGGATTTGAACTCGCGACATTGGGCTTGCTAGTCGAAAGCCTTGCCTTTCTACCACGAAGGCCGCCAATTCGTCTCAATTTTCTAAATGCCGCTGATTTTGTGGAAAAATAACACAACACGCGAATCTCAAATTAACTATTTATCGTCTTCTGAGGCAAACAGATTTAATTTGATATTCTACAAGTAATGTATTAATTCTTTTGAAATTACACTCTGATAAATATAACGAAAATATGTAAAATTTAAAGGTTTATTTTATACTACAGGGTTTTCCAATAAGAGGTGTTATTTTGATATTCAATCGTAAAAGATCAATGGTTTCGTTGCTTGTGTGGCACGTAGCGCCGTCTTGTTGAAAGTAAACGTTATCCAAATCAATACCATCCAATTCCGGCCATAAAAAATCATTAATCATCTCTCGATAGCGCAATCCATTCACCGTAACTGTTGCTCCAGCCTCATTTTCGAAAAAGTAAGGTCACACAGTCAAACAGTCATACGTTGAGGATAAAGAGGCTTTTCAACAATAACTCTTGGGTTTTCCGAGCCCCAGATGCGACAATTTTGCTTGTTGACGAAGCCACCGAGGTGGAAATGGGCCTCATCACTCAAGATGATTTGCATTTGATTCACTCAAGTGAATTTTAATAATTTCAATGCATTGTAATATATATATAATAATATATATATCATACACTCGGCTATCAATTACATAGAAACCGCACAGAAAACGATCTTAAAGGTAATACTAAAAAAACATAGACTGACCGATACAGACCAAATATTCAACAGCTGTGACGTACTAGATATACGCCAATTATACATTAAAACACTACTAAACTACATTTTTAACAAAAAAAATAAATTTCAACATACACAAAATAACACTAACAGACCAGTTAGACAAGCGTACAAAGAAAACATTAAAACTCCAACAGTAAATTCAACCTTTGGACAAAGACACTACCAATACCATGCAATAAAAGCTTTCAACAGTCTAAAAATTGAAATTAAATTTGAGGAAAATAAAAATAAATTCACACACAAAATTACAAAATGGATTAAACAACAAAAAAGACAATATTACCAAAATTTCATAGCATAAAATAAAAATAAAACCTACACGTAACACACAAAACCAACATAAACACACATCACTCACAAACACACAAGATTATTTTCATTGTATTATTTTTTAATTTTAAATGTATTATTATGTATTTTTATTTTTAATTTTAAATTTATTATTTTCTTTTCAAATTTACTATCTTATATTTTCATATTATAAAATGAAGGCCTCAGCACGGGCAAGCCACCCAGTGAGGCCTACATTACTGGAAAACATAAATTGTAACAAAATAATGTACCAAATAAAAAAAAAAAAAAAAAAATTGTTGAAGCGTGTATCGTTCCATTTTTATCAATGGCGTAGTTTCTACTTGTCAAATGTCAAAAAATGACAGCTTCAAAAGTAACATCTACCGAAATAGCGGGCTATTCAAAATAACACCTCTTACTGGAAAACCCTGTAGTTCAAGTCCCCGGCGTTGCCTGTGCTTTTCAAACAGAGTTTTTCCACATCCTCTGGTTTTGAAGGTCAAATGTGAGCAATTTCATCAGCCTTGGAATAAAACTGTAGATTTGTATTAAAATCAAATTCACGCCGCTCCATAAATAGATAGATAGATAGATAAATACATGAAAATATAAGAAGAATAATATATATGAATGATAGAAGTCGGGGACACCCGAGGAAGATACGGCACGATCAAGTGAATGATAAGTTGGGCCCTGTCAAGAGTCGAAATAACAGAAGGCTATTTAAGATACCATGAATGAATTAATGAATATGAACAAAGCAAGGAAGGTGTGCCAAGACCAAGTCTTTGGCGATCTGTCCTCTCAGCCTACCCCTGCGGAGAAATGGCTCGATGGTTAGTTAGTAATTCGTTCGCTTTGGTAATACGCACGTTTAATCAGATCTACGTCAATTTTAGATCCGGTTCTACCGGTATTTCAATGGAGGATGCTCCGAGGAACTAGCGTAATTGATCCCATTAATCCCATGTGCATATTCGGGAAGCACGCCAAACGCGCGCCCAACATTTGCACACGGTTGACATGTACAAATTTGTACATGTGAAAAAAATATATCTGACCCTGCTTAGGAAACATATTTGGTCAAGCTCAGATTTTAATCTCGGCTGGGTTGAAATGTCGAGCTTAGCGTGGCTTTGAACATAATCAATATAACACGTATTGTATTTGATTTTAATAGAGGAATATGTTTCTTTTTTCTTTGTAAAACCAAATTACTGTCCATGTGAGTGGTATATTTATGCTCTCTATTGTCATCGGGAGATCGAGAGCTTTCGAAATTTAAAATTAGGTGGGATGAATTTAAGAGTTGATTTTTTTAAGTTCCTCATCCAATCAGCATGATGCTATATGCGAGGATGTTAATTTTAAATGTATTTGTTTTGTCAGTGACGCTGTCCTGACATTGAAAAATCTCTCATGTAATACCTTACAAGACTATTTGTCTATTTTAGATTGATCATCAATTATTAACAATATCCCTAATCGCTCGATGAATATAAAAGTTCATACTGATTAAATTGGGAAATTTACATAAATTCCGGTGAGATGGAAGTACGTAATTAGTTACTCACGTAAACGTCATTTTTGACATTTGTTACTGCTAGCGCCTCGGCGTTTAAAATTAGAATTATTATGCTGCTTACCAAGGCTTGAGCCACCGATTTAGTATACTTTTCGCTGACTGATACTGGGCGTAAATATTTTTTTTTATTATGTTTATTCCAGTGATAACTAGAAAAGCGTCATATCAAGTAATGTTCTGTAAGCAATCTATTTCTTTTAAGATTAAATTAATATCGAAGCAATGGTCTGATAATTTGGAAAAAGGGTGAAGAAAAAAAAAGTAGTATAAATATAATTATTTAATAAGTTGGTACCTATCTAAGGTCTTTGTAAATTAATTGTAATCGTTTTTAGAACCAATTGATAAAATTCTTCCAAATATTTCTTGCATAATATTTCAGACACATTATATTTAATTATTGAAAAAAAAAATAATCAAAAACATTTAAATTTCTTTAAAAAATGAATAGTCCATTTATTCGTTATTATGTCTGGATTATTAACTATTTATTTTCTACGATTGTAAAAGTTATTAGTAAAAGTTACATGTTGTTATAATGTTTAATCGTATTTACTATGATTGAGGTTAATTTTTGAATACATTAGGTTAGTCACTATTAAGTATAATGGAAAAATACTGTAGTGTATAATGTTTGGAGCGTTTTGTTTTCCAAGATAAAAGCCATTTAAAATGATTTATTAAAATGAAAATAGCTCATTAAATAATAGATTTAATTTTCGTGTTTTTTTTACTGTGCCCCACGTTGGGCGCCAAATTTGTCATACAAAACTCATAGTAAAATTGTTTTAATCGGTGTCAAAATTGCTATCTATTTTCTACGTCTTTTTATAATTTTATCTATTTTTTTACGCTAGAAAATCAAGCGTTTGTGGTGAATTTGTTATAATAATGTCAAATAAGGATTACAGCTTGACAGAAGCATACGTTATAACTTTTCCGACGACCAAAGGAGGAACTAACGAACAAATTAAATATTTTAAAATCTTTTGATTATTTGTAGTCACAAAATATACACTAGCGACGCAATCGACTTTAATGTTAAATACGCCGATCTGTACAGTAGTTTAAAATCAGATTAGTGTGTTTTCTTCGTAATTTGCAATTGATATATCTCTACGCTAAAACATTATTAGTAGGTACTAAAATAGCAAATTGTTTTGCTTTTATTCCAATACACATAGAATAAAGAAGAACTAAGAAATTATTTTTTTCCATTCATTTATATGGAAGTCACTTCTAGTTTTCTTTTTTTATTCTATACCGATACCGGATATTACAAACTTATAATGTTGAAAAGGAAAATTATTGCTCATTGGTGTTAGAGGTTTGCTAGATGCTGTATTTTTTCAATACCAATAATTGTAGCTATATTTTAAAAGGGGATCGGAAAATTTATCATTGGTATGTCGGTTGGCCCGTTATTAAATTAGGGATTACAAATGGAATGCCCCAATACCAATTATTATGGAAGTGTTACTTTTTTAAAAGATATTTGGAGTATTATCTTGGAATTTTAAATGCAATTTGAGAATTGCGCAGAGGTATTTATCAAATAAAATTAATTTAAAAACTGATTTATAACCAATAAGTAAATTCATAAGCAAAAAATGGAAACGTGAAAATTAGAAGTGGTACTAGAAGTGTCCCTTGTGGTACACCAAAAAACGGAAAACTTGAGAAATTGAAAGATTCCTTATCATTTTACTATTTTTATCGGCTCCACTGGACAATTTATTGCATTGATCTGAAGTTAAATGGCTGATATATAGTCGACTATCACATATATTGTGTTTAGAGTTGTGGCTTGGTGACTTTGGTTGGTTTGCTCAGCCAGCGGTTCAGTTGTCTTGTCAATGAGTGGGACGGGAGACCACTAGAAGCATTGGTGTTTTTACACAAAAGTATTAATTTTTGGTAATTTGGAGATTGAAAGATTAATTCATGATTGGTGTTGGGAGACGTGAACATTATTTTTTTAATGTTTATACTCATTTCATGCACTATTTTATATTTTAACAAACACATAATATATGTATGCATGTTCCTCCATGAGCTAGAGTGATTAGCGCATCATATGGGAACAGCGGTAAAAATACTAAACAATATGAACAATTTATTACTAAATAAATATTCAGCCAGTAGTGTCATACAAGTTTCGTAAAAACATGCTGCATTGAATACAAAGAGGGCCTAATATTTTTTAACTAAAAATAAATTTCTTGTAAATATTCCCTAGTGCATTTTTACAAAGTCAATGACCTCGCTTTCAAAAAGCTGTGGAACAATAATGAATAGTCTAATAACCGTAATTTATTTTTAATTTGAAATATAATAGTCTTGGGTTGTTTGGTGGAATGGAGTAATTACAAAATTAACATAAAAAATACACTTTCCATGGAAAATGTAAGTGTCAGTATTATGTTAGTATTTTATGATGACAGTTAAATAAAGAAACGTAAAAATAATACAGATTATATTATATTGATGTAAACGATAAATAGATGAGGTTCCAGAAGTGTGCCTTGAGGTACACCAAAAAACGTAAAACACGGCGGATTAAATTTTTTTACTGTTTTATTATTTCAATACTGTACAAGAGTCCCAGAATTATAGGTTCCATATGACAGCTTATGTATTGATCCGAGTGTACAATAAAAATGTATATAGACGATAATAATAAGACTACAATATCAAGTAATAAGGTTATTTGTTAGTTTTTTTTTGGTTAGTTCTCGTGTGATTACAGTCAACGCATAGGGCAAGAAACCAAAAGCAGTATCGACAAAGCAGTCAGCACCATGTAAAACTCCGTGCAGTAGAAACACGCAAGGCGTTTGCTTAGCGTCTGACCCCTATATATGTGTATGATTGAACCATTTACAGGTGATGATGAAAATGAAAATAAGAACAGGTACTAGAAACGTCCCTTGTGGTACACCAAAAAAACGTTAAACTCAGTGGATTGATTGATTCCTTATTATTTTTTCCACACCAAAGCCATTAAAGTAGTACTAGTTTATTGCATTGATCGCGTGATTGAATATAAATAGTCGATTAAAACATATTGATGAAAACTAAAAACAGATATGGTACTAGATGTGTCGCTTGTGGTACACCAAAAAAACGGAGAAGTCGGGGAATTGCAATATTCCTGCACAGTATCGGCTCCATGGGACAATTTATCGCATTAAACTGTAGTTAAATAGCTAATACATATATAGTCAGCCACCACATATGTTGTGTTTAGGGTTGCGATGTCCAGTAGTTAGGTGGTTTTGGTTGGTTTGCTCAGCCAGTTGTTCAGTTGTCATGTCAATGAGTAGGGCGGGAGACCACTAGAAGCATTGGCAGCGCGCCCAGCACCATGCAGGATCCCATGCAGTAGAAACACAGGCTGTAGCCACCTGTCACGTCGCGGATGTAACCTGAACAGGAAAATAGAAACACGTCAGTAAGTTTAAGATAAATCTTGTATTTTAATTGTGATAAGGGTACCGGAACCACTTCAGATCTCAGACTTCTTATTTCGTATGGTGGGGAGGTCAGAGTGGTCCACATCTAAGTTTGTAGGTCCACGGTCTGCCCTGGCGCAAGAAAAATGGCGCCTAGGCCTTAGGTAGTAGGTGGGAGATCACTATGGTCAATAGTATTTATGTGGACTTCATCAATTTAGCTCTAGGGAATAAATTGAGCGTGCATTCGTCGACAACATGTTCAGTGATCTACATTGAAACGCATTTGCACACATCGCCGACCTTTTTTTCCTCGGGGACTATGTCATCTTTGGGGATGCTGTGTGGAGAGTCTTTTTAGGGAATGGAAGGACAGAAAGTTCTGGGAAGGAAAAAGGTATGAGGGTTGGGTAGGAATCTGAGAGTTAATGTGTCCAGGAGTGACAAACGCATTAATCCAACCCTCCCACTGCGGTGCAAGGCGATGGGTCGACCTCAAACGCATCCGCCACCAAGAGCTAGACAAACCTCACCCCATTAACCCGGGCACCCCTGCAAAGTCACCAAACTTAATGAACCACTTGAGTTGTTCTATGGCAGGGGTATTGGTTATCCAGTAAATGGTTCCCGGGGCGGCCGTACCCATACCCGCCTCCCAAATCGGCTCTTTAAGGAGGAGCATAATTTGCGATACCATGACACTTGTTCTTCCCACAGTTGATCCCCGGATAGTTAATCCCTCTGCCAGTTCATCCGGTCAATTGATCCCCCAAACATATACGGCTGTATAACAAAAGTCAATGTTGTGATATAAAAAAAATTAAACAAATATTTTTGCCAACAATAATATCGTGTCCTTTAAGGAGTATGCCGCAAGGATATACAGCCGAACAACAAATGATGACATACCTACATGGAAAATGTAAGTGTCAGTATTATGTTAGTATTTTATGATGACAGTTAAATGGAGAAACGTAAAAATTATAAAGATTATATTATATTGATGTAAACAAGAAATAGATGAGGTTCCAGAAGTGTGCCTTGAGGTACACCAAAAAACTTAAAACTCGGCTGATTATTGTTGATTATTATTGTTTTGTTATTTTAATACTGTACAAGAGTCCCAGAATTATAGGTTCCATATGACGGCTTATGTATTGATCCGAGTGTACAATAAAATGTATATAGACGATAATAATAAGACTACAATATCAAGTAATAAGGTTATTTGTTAGTTTTTTTTGGTTAGTTCTCGTGTGATTACAGTCAACGCATAGGGCAAGAAATCAAAAGCAGTATCGACAGAGCACTCAGCACCATGTAAAACTCCGTGCGCGTAAACCATATGTGCAGTCGGCTCAGGGAATTTTCCATAAGTATACCTTCCTACATCTGTATAATTTAATGTCCCTGCAGGAAGAGAAAGCAGATAGGATAGAAGACCGAAAAATCAAAAGTGAAAACAATGAACATGGTCCGTGAGGAGTATAGTTGCTTGGTTAATCAAGTTAATTGGACAAGAGATATGGGATTTATGATACCCAGTAATGAGGAAATGATTAATGGATGGGAATGGTTAATAGTAGTCATGTTAGGAAGTGAATTGGGACAGTAAATGATTTTTTCTTGTGATGTGACGTGTTATCGCTATTCCTACCAGCTAGAGGAGGCACAGAGATGGCCCCGATGCTCTGGAACAGCCGCACCAATCCATAGCTGGAACTGATCCTCTCCCGACCGAAGAGATCTGTCAGCAGAACTGGCACCAGCAGGAACCAACACCCGAGACATAATCCGTAACAACCTGCAAACATACAAACAAATTAAACCAATTATTCCACGATCCATGATTAATTAAAGGACATCGACTGTAAAATGCCGGTTCCCTCTCGGGGGTGCCTTGGGAAAGGATTTGCAAATAAAACACAACTTCACGAAAGTCGTCGGACAACTGAATGATTGGGCCAGTTGTTTGCGTATTTATCGGATTAAAATTAAACAGTTTCTACCAAATTTGAGGAGCAATTATTATTATATCTAAACAGAAATATTATAAAGAAAAGCGCCTTAGCACCGAGAATTAATAAGTAAGGTCCCACGGTTTTGTCGTGCTAGTAATTCATTCTTGAAATGGCAATATGGCACGTGTACGGTGATTTAAAATCTTAGCAAAATGACTCTTCGTGCGAGAACATTTTAGGTAATCCATCTGCTGTCCGGTACAGAAGGAAATGAAGTTCTAGGAAGAAAAATGGTATTAGGGATAGAATTCATCCATCCCTCCCAGCTGCAAGGCATTGTTTCGAGAGAGTCCAGCTGGTGAGGTCGAATGGCATCCTTTAACCGGCCTATCCGATTCGTCCAGCAACGCAACTGGTGGGCAGTCGTATCCGCCATCAATACCTGGACAAACCTTACTGCATGAATTTACTGGGGTGACCTATGACAGAGGTGTTGGTTATCCAATGAACGGTTTACGAGACGGCAGCACCCATACCAGTCCCTCAAATTTAACTGTTAATGAGTGTCTGGTATCCATGTGCTTCAGAACCATATACACCATAAGAGAAGAGAAGAGAACTGGATACCAAGTTCAGCAATTATATTCTAAATTCTATATTATAAATATTACCTGAAGCAACAGCCATGATCCACCAAGAAGTCACGAAAGGAAGTGTCAGCACTGACATTCCAGCTACAACCACACTAAAAGAACAAGAAAAAATGATCAATAAAATGGACAAAATCAGAAATCCAATTAATACCTGTACAAAAATTCGAACTGCTCCCAACCATCTGAGACTATTATGGCATCCCCAATTGGGGTATGTTGTGAGGTTGTAGGTAGTGGGGAGAGAAAGGAGATGGGAAAGTACCTGGCTACACAGATCTGCACACCAAACAAGGCTAAATCCATTTCAATTCTGAATGGTGGTCTTAACACCAGGCCGATACTGCAATACAATACTGACCAAATCCGTCATCTATGGTTGTTAGGCAGCATTAGGCTGCATTTGCAAGCACTGTATGCATGTGGTACTACAGCTGGTAGACAAATCTTGGCTGGTGAAGTGACAGAATACATAACTTTTTAGATAATGTCGTTCGTCATGCAAAATAACTGGCTTATTAATGAATGGAGACAGACTAACGAAGCTCGTAGAATACGTCATATACGCGATCAATTTAATCCGTTCGAACTTGGAGAAACGGAATTCAGAAGTTGTTCAGAATATGATAACTAATGGCTAAACACCTTACTAACTAATTAACTAACTCAACTTAATGAGCTAAAAATTAAGTCACTTACCCTTAATGTAAGCAAAACTAAATATATATAAAACACTTTAAATGAACTCAAGGAGCCAATAAGTAAAATCATTCGAACTAAAATTAAACGACTGCCGTAGACATAATATTCAATGTCCAACGATAGAAAAGTCAAAAGGCATAAAATATCTTGGGGTAGTAATTGATGAAAATCTTAGATGGGACCTACATATCAAAAGGTATCACGGAAAACTTATAAAACAGATATTTCTGAATATGGGATATATCTAGAATATGGAATTATAGGAAGGGGATCTGATGTATCTAAATATATAAATAACCTGAACACAATTCATAAAGGCCATACTAAAAGTACCCATAAGAACTCCTTCGACTGAAATTTTCAATAGTTTTGATGTACCAAATGTACAAAAAATATATGCTAAAAATATATTATTGAAACTATTCAAAAATACTGAATCCTCTACAATACCGCGTATTCATCAAACAAGGTCAAATCACAATGACATAAAAAATATTCCAGGTCATAAAACCACATTCGGACAAAGAAATTATATTTATTTTGCGACGAAACTCTACAACATTCTTCCCCCTGATATAAAGCGAATAGAAAATTTGAATGATTACAAATCAAGAATAAAAATCTGGCTGAAAGAGATTAATGAAAAAACCCTGAACAAAACATTAAAAACAACATAGAAAACTAATAAAACAGAAATGAATAACTTTAGTCCGCCTCAGCAAAGGTCACCCTGGTGAGGAGGACTAAGAAATACAATTTACTATACATATATTAAACATCATATTTTGTATGAACAATGTTTAAATAGTCGCTATAATAAAACAAAACAAACAAAAAAAACTCCCGTTTAAATGTTGAAATTAGTGATGAATCAATCGTGAACAGCACTAATTAATTTAATAATGTTTATTTGTGCATGCAGGGATTAAAACCCAAGACCACCTATGTAAGCATTAAAAAATTCCTTCGCTAGCATGTCTCTCAAGAACGCATAACTGGGTCAATAAGAGATCTTGTGAGGTGTTACATCAAATTTTGAAATTATTTTGGATCCTTCTCTGCTAGATCCGTGACTCATGGCTGTAATACATCAGGGTTGGTATCAAAACTAAATTGCGTACTTTTAACCTTTCCTCATCTGTGGTGTGTATTTACTACACATTGCTTCTAATAACTTTAATAACTCTATAAATATAATAAATTCTGGGTTAATATTTTAGGTATTCTTCCGTTATACATTTATGCACTGAATTAAAAAACAATATTTTACGTAGTTTTTAAAATTCAATTAAAAATCAGAGATTTTTGTTAAAAATCAGGAACAAATACACCAAAACAATCAACCGCGAGACACTGCAACGCGAAGAGTGTGCGAGGAAATGACACGCTATTGATGTCCCGCTTTAGTTCGCTATGTGGGAACATGAGAAATCCACACGTCCACAGTTGTATTTTGATTTAGATCATCGATACAAACAGCTGTGTGTGTGCAGTCCAGCGCCTGTTGTACCAACCGGCCGTTAGTTAGTCTTGGACCATCGTTGGAAGTGGACCCCTCGCACCTTTTTTTAGCATTTGCCGATGGTTTTTTCATGTTTTCAGCAATTAAATTACAATAATTATCACTTTTGTTATAAAATATAATAAAAGTTTGCGATTAGCTATGAATATTCATATTTTTAAGATATTAAATCGCTTATTTTGAGATGTGTATTGACTACACATCACCGGAACTCGTGGATTTTTTTAGCACAGTAAGGAAAAGTTTAACCTCGTATCCATTTAACTTATTCTATCTATCCCTGTTCATTAATTTAGTTTGCCGCTCTTTCGATCGCATTCATCCACCGTGTTCTCTGTTAGCATTAAAAGTGGCAGTAGATGATATTCACCTGAGCAGATATGCCTTCTTCCTGTCGAAGATGTGTAGGTCCGCCAACCATCCCAGTACTAGGCGACCCAACAAATCCATCAGTGCACTGATTGACACTAGACTACCTGGAAACACAAGTAAAAAATGCACTTCGCAACACACACCATGGATAAATTTAAGTTTTTTTTTCAAGTTCCACTGAAATGCGAACTCAGTGGAAGGAAGGAAATCAGTACCCACTAATTTGATAATTTATAGAATTCACTGAGTAGACGACTGACGGCTGCCTGTCATCCGGATGGAGGAGTTTCCCAAGACCACTGATGATGCATTCGAGTTCAACAGAGGGCGATGGAATTTTAAATAAATTGTATTTTTAACACAATGAGTTCAACAGAGGCCAAATTATTAAATTTAATGTATTTACCAGCTTCTGCCTTAGAGTGCCCGATCATCAGAGTGTGTGCCGGAAGGTAGTACAGGAGATAGGGCGAGCCAGTTGACATCAGCACTACAGAACCCGCGACAAGCAGAAATCTGCCATCCTTCAGAAGCGACACGTCCAGATACCTGGTGCAGAAAGGATTTTTTTGTATGATACTTAAACAAAGCCAAGCATTCTCAGGTTACGAGGAGTCGAGGGGTAGATGGGACGAGGGGTCGAGAACTCGATGAGTTCGAGGAGTGGAGAAGTGAAGGAGTCGAGGAGTACAGGTATGGCGGGGTCGAGGAGTCATGTACCGAAGGGTAAATGATTAGATGTGTCGATGATTCGGGATGTGGATCGGTGGATGAGTCAGGGGGTCGAGAAGACGTAGAGTCGAGGAGTGGAGGGGTCGAAGGGACTAGGGGTCGAGGGGTCTAATGATCAAAGTGTTGATGGGTCAAGCGGTCGAGGAGTCGAAGGTTCGAGAAATCATCGAGTTCGAGGAGTGGAAGAGTGGAGAAGTGTAAGAGTCGAGGGGTGGAGGGATCAAGGGGTCGATGAGTTCGAGAAGTGGAGAGGTCGAGGAGTCCAAGGGTCGGAGAGTCATAAGGTCCAGTGGTCTTAGGGTGGAGGGATCGAAAGTTCGAGGAGTGGAGTTATAGAGGAACGGAGGAGTGGAGGAGTGGAAGAGTACTAAGAGTACTAAGAGGTTTGGAAGACATACCTGGAGAGTTTGTCCATACAGGTGACCTTCGTATCTGTCATATCGTTGTGGCCCCCAGCGCCCTCTATGTCCGCTCGGTTGGTAACCGCCTTCAGACTAGAGCTTACATTGTTAGATAGCTTGCTGGGCAATGTACAAGTCAGGTCTGATGGCGGTTTGATGTACAAAGATCTAAATATTCAAATAAATATGATCATTAAAGAAAAAGATAATTTTAATTAATTTTAACATAATATGAAACAGAAAATAAACAAAAATATATGTTTTAACGTAAGGGTCGCGACTGGGAATCAAACCCAGGACGTTTCTCTTTACCACTGAGATAGTGAAACCTGATTATTTTCCTAAGGTAAAACAAATTAACTTCTAACGTATTTAACAATTTAAATATTACCGAAATTAAAACATATATCAATTTATATAACCATGAAAAGTTATTCAAACTTAATACGTTTCAAGTATTCATAAATAACTATATTGCATACTGTTTTTCTTTCATACACCATGACTTCAGACTTATTTACATTCACCCCAACTTCGTTCTGCATAAACGTTTCTTTTCAGTGACCCTTACCTGCTGATAGGTCTATGTCTGCATCTGGACTTGTAGACACAAGTAGAGTCAGTACTGAGATCTTCCACACTGTGTAGTCTTCCACTGGACCTGGTATTCCATCTCCTTGCTTCTCCGAGAACGTCGTTCATCTCCTCGGAATCTCCTGAATCTCTCCTCTTCAATTGCGGTTTGGTGGCCTGTGAAAGATATAACGTAATTAGAATTTATTCTATCTAAAAATTGTGATGGAGACTAATTAGACAAGCGCTGAACAAAAACAATCGTAAAAATTTCATTGGACAATCTTATGGGGTGGTAACATGAAATATATGGGAGTTAAAAAAATGGATTTGTCTTTTTCAAATGAACCCAAGTAAATATTGAGTATTGTGTAAAGTGTTGTATTAAGTTTTTTAATTAGTGATTTATTAAGTATTGTATTAAATTTCATATTAAGTGTTGTATAAAGTAGTAAAATATTAAGTGTGGTATTATTGTGGCATCGAGTGAAGTATTAAATACTGTATGAAGTGTGGTATTAAATGTTCTTTTAAGTATTATATTAACGGCTGTGCTAAGTTCTGTATTAAATGTCATATTAAGTTTTCTATTAGGCGTTGTATTAAGTGCAGTATGAAGAGTTGTAGTGTTGTAATAAGTGTTGAATTTAGTATCATATTTGGTATTGTATTGAGTGTTGTAGTAAATTTGGTATGTTTGTGGTATTAAGTGTTGTATTCAGTGTTGTGTAAAGTGTGGTGGAAAGTGTTATATAAAGTATTGTATTAAGTTAAGAATTACGTGTGGCATTAAGTGTGGTTTGAAGTGTATTAACGGTGATATTAAATATTTTATTCATTGTTGTATTAAGTGTGGTTCGAAAAGTTGTGTTGAGTGTTGCATTTAGTTATACCTCAATCAAGCTGGGGTGGTAGATCTCGCAGATGAGGTTGTTCCTGTGGGCAACCATTTTCAGATCATCTCCAGCAAACTTCATGGACTCTGAGGACATTAGGTCATTCTTCTTGTTCAGCATCAGCTCATTGAGGAACAGACTCTGGAGACGGTTTTCCAGCTTGGCCGCGTCTGGAAGAAACCAAATATGTATATGTCATCGAAGAAATTCACTTGAAATATAGGCATATGGTACACAGGTTGGGGCTTAAAAAGTCAATAACGAATGCATGCTATATAGACTACCAAGAATGCATTCAATTAATGACTGCTTCATTCATTCTCCACAGAAATTAACCGGCAGAATGACTCCTGTTATGCCCGGAGTTACTGCGGCGAAGAGTCACGTCGTGTCCAGGACAACATAGCGCTAAATATTTTTATATTCTATCTCGCTTTTGAACGGCTTTCGCACACTGAAAATGTAAAAAAGCCTTAAGATTCAGCGTAGCACACAATCTAAATTAAGCAAACTTACCAATCGAATTAGGTCTGTCTCTATTAGGCGAAGCGTCTCTCAATAGATTGGCACCCTCAGCGGACACAGTATCAGCAGTGGTGTCTGTGACAGGTGCGTCTACACTGGACCCAATTGGAGACATCATGGTGGGTGGGGACCGGTACAGTGCGGCCGCAACGCATACGTGAAGCATGCCTCCTCCTGGAAGCAGTTATATTAGTGTGATGTGTGGAAAAGTGATGGGTAACAATCAATTGACATCATGGAAATATCTGGAGCATAGGCTCCGCAGTGACTCCACTCTAGCATGACTCCACCTGCAGATAATAATATGTCTGTGTTATGTAAATGAAAGACGAGTGACAGGAGAATGGAAGATCTCATGAAAATCCCATTCTGGATTACCGTAGTCCTATTCAGGACTCCAAAGAAGGGAGACTATTCATCACAAGATGGCAAATTTATGCTAAATACAATTTGGGAGGCAATTATGGGTACCTTCGCCCCAAGAGCCCTTGTTTGGATAACCAATATTTCTACCATAGGTCATCCCAATTGCCAAGCTCGTGGTAACTTCGCAGGGGTGCCCGGGTTCATTGGGCGAGGTTTGTCCAGGGCTTGGCACTATTTGGCAGATCTGCCTACCAAATGAAAGAGGCCTCTATCGCTGGATTATATCAACCCATCGCTTTGCACCGCAGTGGGGGAGATGGATTTAAATATCCTGGAAACACTGATCCCTAGATTCCTACCCAAATCTCATAATAGGCTTGGGAAGGAATCTAAGGGTTAGAATGCTCATATGCCCAACTGTATCTCTCAAACGTCTGTAAGTACGAAATAGAGCTTCGTGTCACTAATACGAGAAAATATGATTATGGCATTACCGAAACCAACCTTAGCTCGTAACACCAGTTTTTGTAGCTAGACCCGTGTGATCACAAGCCTATTGTGAGATTTGGGTAGGAATCTAGGGGTCAGTGTTTAAATATTCCTACCCAAGCCTATTGTGAGATTTGGGTAGGAATCTAGGGGTCAGTGTTTAAATATCCCGGAAACACTCACCCCTAGATTCCTACCCACATCTCACAATAGGCTTGGGTAGGAAACCAGGGGTCAGTGTTTAAATATCCTGGAAATACTGACCCCTAGATTCCGACCCACATCTCATAATAGGCTTGGGTAGGAAACCAGGGGATCAGTATTTAAATATCCTGAAAATACTGACCCCTAGATTCCTACCCACACCAGGAGTCTAGCTACAAAACTGGTGTTTCGAGTTAAGGTTGGTTTCGGTAATGCCATAATCATATTTACGTATTAATGACATGAAGCTCAATTCCGTACTTTTGAGAGATACAGTTGGGCATATGAGCATTCCAATTTTTATTTGTGTTTATTTCAAAAACAATGTTTTTGTAGATAGGCTCCTGTGACCCTAAACCCCGAATACAATAAAACAAAACCAAAATCACGGCATGATGTTGTATGAACAACTCAGCAAGAAGAATTAAGGGTGGTTTATTTACCTAAAAGTAGAATAGTTCCATGGAATCCGTATCTATCCACAAGATGCTCGAGGACCATCGGGAAGACAAAGCTACCCGCCGCGGTGCCGCTCACACAGATACCATTGGCAAGGGCCCTGAAAACAAAAAATAGGTACATGTTATTACCTACAAGACCTACCGGCTGCGCCAATATTATTGAGCGCCTATATAGTGTAATGTAGGTGTAGGTATTTGTAAGTTCATCAGCAAGCATATATTACACAAAATATATATAGAAATTTACCACAGAAGAATTAAAACGTGCACTTTTATGAAATCAAAGGTTCCGACAGCAATTTGACAAAAACTTATGAAACTTTGTGAATTATTTTAATACGGAACGACAAAAACGTAAGTTATATGTTTAATTCTAATAATAAAATTTGAAAGAGTATTTCATCACCTTTCAAAAACAGTATTTAGTTTTCAGATACGTTCAGAAATATTCCATTTATTTGTATTTTATTACAAAGTGGAAATACGCACAAATCCTTCAGGAACTTGCGGGGGTAGTGCATTCGACCACATCAACATATATCATGTTTATCTGAACTTCGACTGAGAACTGCCAACATTATTATAATTTTTTTAATGCATACTTTTTGGCTGTTATCGTTATGTAAGATTGCAGGATTCTATCCGAATGAAATGCAATCTATGTAGTCTCTTCGATAAATATAACCATCTTTATTTTAACATGCGACATCTATTGCCTTTTTTCCAAGTTACGTCACTTTCCTTCGTTTGAGAGTCGTTAATATTGTAGGTAATGATTAAATATTACAATTAGAGATTTGACTAGTCATTACTACCACCATAAAAAAGCGAATTAATTATTTTAACATTATAATAAAAAAATTAAAATTGTACGTTTTTATTTATTTATAAAAAATTACGTTTTTATATCTAGTATAAACCTTTGAACAACTTATTTCTATGACATTAAGGACACTTTACAATACATCTAAAACTTATTTTTATAGTATTTAGGCATAACCCACGAAAAGCAGCAGGGCTTTTAGCTTCTTTAAGGCGATGCACTACGTAGTTTCGCAAAATCATGTGTTTTTGGTTTGAAAATTTGGTCGCCTAGAAATGTTTCAGATGCTTTAATTAAATACTGCGAGTAGAATACATCTTGGCCTTTGAAATAATCCAGTATTTTTTACATAAGTCTTTTTATAAGCTCAGAAAAAAATAATGTATAAGGCCCATGAAAACTGCTTTAAAGTTCGAAATCTCCTGCTTACGAACCCATTTTCGGTTATGATTTTTTTGTATAATGTGGCAAATTAAGTTACTTATAAAATGATTGGAAAAAAAATAAATATTTACGCCTGAACATCTACAAAATAAAATAAAAGGCACTTTTTGGCCATGTTTTTTTCTTGCATAAATCAAAACAGGCGGATGGTGTTAAGCGGGAATTTAAACCTTATCGCCATCTACGTAAGGGGTTTTATTGATGCGGCTCGATTTAATATATTACACGACGTAGTGCATCGCCTTAACATCTGTCGGTAATTCATCCTTCAAAATAGATTATTTTGGGTTCCCGACAAATTTGTTTTGGAAGTCTAAAATCTCCAAAGTTTCTTGTGGGGTAGCCTTGTGTTGCGAAATTAAAATTTACATTCTTAATCATGTATTTCGGGAGCATCTTATGTTTTAGCTTCTATATAAATATTATGGTATTGTAAATTATTCGCTGTCTCACACTTAACATTGCTAGTTTTTTCTGCATAAAAATTATCCTAGAATACCTTCTATAATTCAATACTGCTCGCATACCTATATTGTGAATTATTTACAATTTCTTTATCTGTGTTTGATTGCACAAGAAAAGAACACTAGAGCAGTAATTTATATGAGATGATCCTATACTATTATAAACTAATTTACTTTTTAAGAGGAAGCTACAAGCCAAAAATGTGTATATTCTAGGTATACCTTATATTGTAGGTAATAGGCATTCAAATCGCTTGACAAACGGAGTCTAGAAACGTTCGATTTCAAGCAAAAAACTTGTTTTTATTTATTTTGTAAATAATTTTATAAGAAAGCAAAAAAGTTAATCAAGTGAAACTGTCACAGATAATCTTAGCTATAATACTGTATTTTTTTAAAGTTGTTTCCTTTATGCGTTCATACACTTCTATTGAAAAAATGTTTTTTTTAGTAGTTTATATTAATATTTTTTATTGAGTAATTTATTTTTTTATTTGTATTATAGTCAAGCGAAACGATAGTAAAACCTTCAATTTATCTAAAGCAAATTTTTTGGTATTCATAATGTACACCAATTCGTTATAAAGATTAATAAAAATAGTGATTTAGCATTAAGCTTCTCCTATAAGCAATAATTAGTGGCCTGAAATATCAATACAAATTGAAAATATCTCCACTATAATGCCACCGACGGGAATTGAACACGCACCTTCTGATGTCCGGTCAGGTGCTCTGGACCACTGAGCTACGTCGGCTTATTTCCAACACGCCAAATAATTCAATATGTAATAGTACTTCCATAAACAATTATTGCTTATAGCAATTGATTATCATTTGTGCTATGCAAAAAACCTTGTCTTATAAACATTAGTTTTTCATTAAAAAAAAATAACAATAATTCACTCGTATTTATATCTAATTTATTCCTTAATCTTCTTTAAATAATTACCCTTTTTGCCATTTCTTAGCTAATAATTCAAAGTTAGTTAATTTGAATGTTGCTGACCTGTGTTTTTCGAAGTAGTGCGATACAATAATGATTCCCGGGGTCGTAGAAAGTCCACCGCCGATTCCTGGAACGAAGACACATTTCTTGTCATTGAATTCCAGCTCAATCAGATTCAGATCTCCTAAGACTTATTTAAATAATTAGATTAGACCTGACCTTCAAAATCAGGAGAAAATTAAATTATTGCAAAAAGCGATGCGATGAACCAATTTCTGTACAAATTGCAAGTGCAGAAATTGGTTCATCACAGATTCAGATCTCCTAAGAATTATTTAAATAATTAGATTAGACCTGACCTTCAAAATCAGGAGAAAATTAAATTATTGAAAAAAGCGATGCGATGAACCAATTTCTGTACAAATTGCAAGTGCAGAAATTGGTTCATCACAGATTCAGATCTCCTAAGAATTATTTAAATAATTAGATTAGACCTGACCTTCAAAATCAGGAGAAAATTAAATTATTGAAAAAAGCGATGCGATGAACCAATTTCTGTACAAATTGCAAGTGCAGAAATTGGTTCATCACAGATTCAGATCTCCTAAGAATTATTTAAATAATTAGATTAGACCTGACCTTCAAAATCAGAAGAAAATTAAATTATTGAAAAAAGCCATGCGATGAACCAATTTCTGTACAAAGTGCGTTTCAATATTGGATTGGGCAGCCACCTCTAGTCTGAAGTCACAAAATTATTTAAACCCTTGACTCTCATCCATTTGATGAGATTCCCTTATGTCAACAAACGAATTGCAATCCTTAGAGCACAGCCATAAGGTGTAAATGTTAACCTTGTTTTACCGATATTTCAATTGAAGATGCTCCGAAAAATTAACATCATTGATCCCTTCAGCACCATCACACATTGTTTTGTACGCGGTTGGCATTTTTGGCATGAGAACGGATCGTTTCTGACACTAGCTTAGCTGTGGAATGATTTGCATGACTTCTGTGATTCTTCCCTCCTATAACAAGGGTCTTTTCATTCCTTCCTTTAAAAAACAGCCTTAACACAGTATCCTCGAACTTAACAAGGGCCTCCTGTGTCTCGTTAATGTAAAAAATAGATATACATATATAATGAGCTGATAAATACCAAGTTTGTTGGTTGGAAGAAATTGCCATCATGAACTTACCGGTAAGAACTCCAAAGGTGAAAAGCAGATGAAGCAGCGAAGTTGCCCAGTAGGTGAGAGCCAGCCCGGCAGAGCAGAACAGGCCGCCTATAAATACAACAGATCGGCAAGAGAAGCGCTGGCAAAGGGCGGACGATACGGGAGCTGTAGAAATACAAAGAAAATAGTAAAAAGTGATCCCTTCGAGACTTGCATTAAATAAATAATTTAGTGGGAATTTTCGTTTACGAGAAAATCGAGGCGAAAGTTGGAATTTTTTCAATCAAATTTAATAGAAATATTTCTGGACCCATTAGTCGCCGAAGAAAACGTAAATATCTTTAAAAGAAAACAACAAAAATTAAAGGCTCAATCGTAAAAAATATTGGTTTCTCCGTGTGATGCAGATTCTCCAGTTTTCCGCTTGTACTTTGAGTTTCCCGACACCCTGTATAACTGTAGTTTGACAATGTTTTCAATTATACCCACTGAGAGTAATTAATTCTCACACATTTTGTTAGTGTATTTTGGATATATATTATATTATATAGTGTGTTGAGGTTGACCTTCTCACACATTTTGTAAGTGTATTTTGGATATACAGGGTTTTCCAATAAGAGGTGTTATTTTGAATAGCCCGCTATTTCGGTAGATGTTACTTTTGAAGCTGTAATTTTTTGACATTTGACAAGTAGAAACTACGCCATTAATAGAAATGGAACGATACACGCTTCAACAACGCA
This sequence comes from Hesperophylax magnus, assembly GCA_026573805.1. Lineage (NCBI taxonomy): Eukaryota > Metazoa > Arthropoda > Insecta > Trichoptera > Limnephilidae > Hesperophylax > Hesperophylax magnus. Next base: position 4,433,060 of record JAIUSX010000060.1, read on the forward strand.
TTGAAATTATTAAAATTCACTTGAGTGAATCAAATGCAAATCATCTTGAGTGATGAGGCCCGATTCCACCTCGGTGGCTTCGTCAACAAGCAAAATTGTCGCATTTGGGGCTCGGAAAACCCAAGAGTTATTGTTGAAAAGCCTCTCTTGAAAAGTCAACGTGTGACTGTTTGGTGCGGTTTATGGTCCGGCGGAGTCATTGGACCTTACTTTTTCGAAAATGAGGCTGGAGCAACAGTTACGGTGAATGGATTGCGCTATCGAGAGATGATTAATGATTTTTCATGGCCGGAATTGGATGGTATTGATCTGGACAACGTTTACTTTCAACAAGACGGCGCTACGTGCCACACAAGAAATGAAACCATTGATCTTTTATGATTGAATATCAAAATAACACCTTTTATTGGAAAACCCTGTATATATATTATATATAGTGTGTTGAGGGTGACCTTCTCACACATTTTGTTAGTGTATTTTGGATATATATTATAATAGTGTGTTGACGTTGACCTCCTCACACATTTTGTTAGTGTATTTTGGATACATATATACATTATATATAGTGTGTTGTGGTTGACATTCTCACACATTTTGTTAGTGTATTTTGGATATATAGTGTATTGAGGTTGACCTTCTCACACATTTCGTTAGTGTATTTTGGATACATATATACATTATATATAGTGTGTTGTGGTTGACCTTCTCACACATTTTGTTAGTGTATTTTGGATATGATATATATATATAGTAGTGTACTTCATGGTTGTATTAGAGTGTGTTGTCAGTCGAGCTTACCGAGAGCCAAGCAAAGCGCGCTAAGTATGGCCGGAATCCAGGAGGCCATTGAGGCGGAGGACCCAGGAAAGGTCTCTAGTACCTCCACGTACAGCACCCCGTAGGACTTGACCAGCCCTGCCACCCAGAACTGTACCAGGAAGGCGCCGAGGACCACGAACCAGCCGTAGCCGCCGTCCGGGGGCTCGGAGAGGCTAAACAAACAGAAAAAGAAATTGATTAGTCAGCGATGATTGTAGATAAATTCTTCGAAAATCAATTCTTCGAAATCAATTGTACGAAAGACATATTTTTCAAATGGAAATTCTGCGATATATACACATTTTTCTTAGAACAGCAATTCTTTGGCAGACACCTTAATAAAACGTACGACTGTTGTCGTAGATTGTTCAAAGCATTCGCGAACCCTTTTCTCCAACTTTTGTCTCCAACTTGTCGAAATGATACCCGGATTTCATCTAACGACAAGTCTATCTCTTCTGACCTCTGAGTCCACAAGACATGTCTAATGTTATTATTTATACCATGGCATCTACTTACCGGAATTACCCACGTCAATTTTTCTTACCGTTACATTTTATTTTCTGTGTCTTGTTCATTTTCATGTTTCGTTTATATTTAAGTATTAACATCTTCTTCAATGATTAAATATTACATTGACCCAAGTGTACAAATTTCAAAAACTTATTCCTATTAGAATTTATTAATTGAGATTTTTTTTTGCTGTTACATTGCTCCGTGTCTATTTGTTTTTGTTTTTATTTTTTAATGGTAAACTAATGTTTATAAGACAAGGTTTTTTATGCACAGCACAAAGGATAACAAATAATTAGTCGCATGAAATATCCATACAAACTGAAAATATCTCGCGACTAAAAATAAATGCCGCCGACGGGAATTGAACCCGCAGCTTCTGATGTCCGGTCAGGTGCTCTGGACCACTGAGCTACGTCGGCTTATTTCCAACACACCAAATAATTCAATATGCACTAGTACTTTAATCAACAATTACTGCTTATTATATTTTTTTACCTCTAAACATTTATCATTAAAAAATAATAATATTTGACAAGTCAAAATATTTCACTAACAAATGTAGATATAATATGTCTCGACGCCATCTAGTCTGGAAATTAAGCACTAACAAAGCCTTTCCTACAAAATAAAGTTGGTTGTTTACAGGTGAAAAAAATAATATAAGCAGTAATTATTGATTGAAATATTAGTACATATTGAATTATTTTGCGTGCTGGAAATAAGCCGACGTGGCTCAGTGGTCCAGAGCACCTGACCGGACATCAGAAGGCACAGGTTCAATTCCCTTCGGTGGTATTTATTTTTACTCGGAAGATATTTTCAGTTTGTATTTTATTTATTATGTGCATCTATATAAAAAGGTTTACATTTTTTTTTTGGCTTTTCCTGTCTCACTAGGAAATCCTGTGTCGAGACAGACTACTTTACAAATATTTTATAATATTAAAACAAAGTTCATTTTTCAATAAAGCAAAAATATTTGACAAAAATTTTCAGGTTGGTAGGTAGTGGTAACAATAATGAGATAGAGGATTATATTTGGGTGAGGTGACTAATTATTGCACGACCTTTTCGATGATCCATTGTTTGATCAGGATTTTGTATTTGTTAATATTATTCGATTTTCTTGTTTTTTCAGGTAGGTTATTGTATATTTTAGACGCAATGTATTTGAAATTTCTTTGACAAAATGTTGTGTTTGTTTTAGGTGTTTGTATGAGTTCTTTGGTTTTGTGCCTCGTGTTTACAATCTTTTGGGTATTTTCATAAAATGGAAGTGTTTTATTTTTAAACAGATGAGTTAAGATAGTTTTTGTGTAAATTTGTCGAATATCTAATACATGTGTACCGGACAGCAGGCGGATGGACATAATCATTAAAATAATTAAGGAAATGAATATTTACTGTTATCATGCAATTAACGATGCCGAATCCTTTTTGAAGCTTATCACCGGACAAGTATCATGTTTCAAATGGGATTTAACCGTAGTAATTAAAATTTAGTTATTTTTTTTATTGGTTCCTTAATGCTCTCATGCATCCTGTTTAGAGATAAGAATATTTGATGTACATTAACACGTGTTCAATTCGAACTCAATAAATATCCAAACAACTGCCTCAATCAGTCAGTTGTCCGACGACATTCGCAAGTTGTGTTTCTTTGCAAATCCTTACCCAAGGTACCCCCCAGAGGAAACCGGCATTTACAGTCGATGTTACTGGCGTAGGTGTCCAGTACAACATGGAATTTGTAGAATATATCTGCAGTACTTGTTTCTAAGGGAACTTTATGAATAACTTTCATAATTAATTTTTGTGCCTTCGATAATGAATCTATAGCTGATAGTGTTGCACCTCCCCATGCGATTATTCCATACTCAATGATAGATTGACAAAGAGAGTATGGATATTTCAGGCGAATTTTTTCTTGACATTCACAATTAGTGTTACCTGGGACTAGCGACAGGCCTTCTCAGGGTCTTCCTTCCCAGCAGCGGCCGCCCCGTCAAACTGGAGATAGTCAGCAGATTATCGTCCTCTTCAGCGTTGGTATCGGGCGGACTCTGGAGATACAGGGGCTGCAATGCAAGAATACTTTAATGTACGAACTTGTCGTGCCTTTATTGTGGCGTGTCGGGTAGAGTACACAGTAAAGTAAATACGTAATCAAGTACTGGTATTTATTAGGGAGCTGCTTGTAACAAAAGCTTGAGACACACTATTTGCATGCATCGCCTTTTATAGAATCCTGCAAGCATCTCGCTTGCACTTATACACCTTAACACAAACACAAAGAAGGTGATTGGAAGATTTTTAATGGCAATGCGAAACAGAACGCGCTGGCATCTTTTTGAAAAATGTTTATGGTTAAAAATAATTGATACCTTGCAAAAGTTTTCCAGAAATAATCATTTCAATTCAGTCGGTATTTTTATATCAAAGTCTAGGACTTTGTTATAAAATTAAATAAGCATAGAAGTCAGAGGTAATTCTATTGACGAAGACAAGTAACTTAAGAGATTTATCAACCACATTATTAATGATAATGATTAACCTAACCTAACCTAACCATATTATTAATGATAATGATGAACAAAGTTTATTTATTTTATTCTATTTTTTCATATATACGGCACAAAGTGTGCCATCAAAAAAAGTAAGAATAGTGAAAGTACAAAAACTCAAACAAAAATATTAACGCATTAAATTTAAGAGTTCAACAACTCAAAGAAAGGTATAAAGTAACAAGTATAAAATGTAAAAGTACAACAACTCAAAGAAAAGTATAAAGTTACAAGTATAAAATATAAAAGTACAACTCAAAGAAAAGTATAAAGTAACAAGTATAAAATGTAAAAGTACAACAACTCAAAGAAAAGTATAAAATGTATAAGTACAACAAATGAAAGAAAAGTATAAAGTAACAAGTATAAAATGTAAGTTTATAATCAAAAATAATTGGTTTCTTCGCTTGATAAAATGACATAGTTTTGCATTTGTCAACATTTAGTTTCAAGCAGTTGATTTTACACCGATCATTAAATGAGTAATATCTAATTGAAAAAGAGAAAACAATCTTGGTAGGATTTAATTATTTTGAGGATCTTGCGAAATAATTAAATCTGCGAAAATCCAAAAACGCGTATGAGAAAAAACACGAATTATATCAATAATAAATAAGTAAAAAAGAAGAGGAGCTACATGAGTTCCTTGGGGTACGCCAGACGTTACATCAATATTAACAGATACAAAGTTAATTTATTTTAACTCTGCTTCCTTTCTCTCAAGTAAGAATTCAAGAAGGATAATAATGGATTAATATATACCGATGGCATGTAGTTTGGCCATAAGGATTGAGTGGTTAACTTTATTAAAGGCTTTATACTAGAGCTGCGAGACATCCATTGATAAACTAGCGCGCGGTATTTGATCCGATGCACGGATCCGAATACTTTCTCCCTCACAAGCATAGCGCCGCCTCGCTCGGCAAATTTCAGCTAACCATCAGTACAGGAAGACACCCCATTGGCCGAGCTACCCCCACCCCTCCGTCATCGGCCGGCACTACCCTGCCCCAAAGGGTATATTATAACAACGTGCAGGCCTATATGGAGTCAGAGTATCCAGTCTCCTGGTTAAACTAAGCAACAGAATCCTAGTGGTCATTGCCCAGTTAAACCCTCCCCAGTACCAAGTCGAGAGAACCCCCGGGTCCTCCTTGGGAATTCAAGTAACAGCTCTCTCGGGGACAGTCGGGAAAACCTCAACCCAACTAAGAGACCACGGGTCCTCTGTTGAGGTTATTACGCTGTGTTTAGTGATCATTTTTTAAACTCTAAATGACTTTACTTTGTGCTACAACTTTCCTGTACTCTGTTTTTTACTATAAACTGAGAACCTTGTATGTAAGAGAAATAAACTGACCAACGCTCAAAGACTATTTTCTTACAAACACAGTTTTAATATATTTTTTCAAATTGGCCACATTCTGGCAAGCAGGCGCTCGCGGGTGTTTGCAAACAAAATTGCCTGATTTGACATCCTTTCAGTTCGACGAAAGTTTAAAACATCTATTGTATATTATATTATTTATTATTATTTATCATCTATTTCTACCTGTATTGTTAAAATAGTGGTTACGAATATCATTCGTTAAAAGTAAATTAAAAAATAATGTATTATAAGTTAATTGTAAATATTGTATCATTACCTTGGCGGTGGGTAGAGGCAGATCGGAAGGGCGTGCGGCGGGCAACGGTGCCTCCATGGCCGGAGCGGACTGGACCGACAGCAGCGAACTAGACATCACGTCCAGCGGGACCGCCTAAACACACAAGCAGGCATCATCAACATGTATGCAAGTTATTAAAACTAAAACGGCGCTTTACAAGATATCCAATTATTATTATGGATAGGTACGCCTGGTAATCATTCTTTTGATAACCTGCCTAGGTCACCTCAAGTGGTTGGCAAAAAAATGAAAACAAAAATCGATGAAACGGAAACGAAAACTGTAATGAAACAGAAACAGAAACTAAGACTGTAGCGGTACGCTTCTAGAAAGTAAAAATATCAGTATGGGCAGCACTCATTACATCTGGATCGAATTCACGCCAGTCTACCTATGACTTCTGGATCATCCCCGGCTATAGTAGATGCCTACCGTCTCCCCCAAAAAAACTAAAATAAAACTATTAACTACAAATATATCAGTATACTAACTAACGAAGAAACTGAAGAATCAGAAACAGAAACGTATGATGAAATCGAAAACGAAAACCAAACCAAAAAAAGAAACAAAATCGAAGGTGCAAGACTGCTTTAGTCAAGACACGCTGTGGACCCAACTGTTAAACTGCCAGAGTTCTCTTTCTCTCAGAAGACGTGGACTTTATTAAATCGCATTCACCGTCACAGCTGATATGCGTAAATGATGCATAAATGGAGCCTGAAGTATTCTAACGTGGACATGTTCAAACAACGGAACATATCGTAGAAGAATGACCACATCATCAGTTTCTCTATGGCACATCTGTGCTGAACAGAGTGACTAAGATACCGTCGATTGGATTAATAACCTCAGCATCTCCATCAACTCTCCTCCACTTGTGCTCAATTCCTATATTTAGCAGGACCTATCTTAATGCAATATTGTAGTTACCTGATGGATAGGTGTGGCATCTGCCCCAAGCACGGCTTTCTGCAGGAGCGAGTCCTGCACCGGACAGGACATGGCAACCACCTCCTGCTAAACAAACAAACACAATTTTCCATCAATTAAAATTTTTTTTTGTACTTTTAAAAATAAGAAGAAAATGACGGACATACATCTAAATATGAATGATATATAAAAAAAACACGACTTTTTTAAAATAGACCAAAAAACTCTTAACATCTGAGTTAAGTAGCATTTAAAAACCCACTGTAATTTTTTTAAACGGTGTTTTCGTTATACATCAAAGACTGTACAAGGTCGTATGCAATCTGGTACTTATAAAATATTTTTGTAACTGTGCACCAAAATAGCTGGCAACGTTGCATTTCAGCAGACTGACGCCTGAAACTCCCATGTAGAAAAAGTCATTGGTTTTTTCGGACATATTTTTTTAATTGGAATTCTGTGAAAGTCATGTTTTCTAATATTATAAATATCTTATGCATATGTCGGTAAATATAAATTCTAGAAATCAATGTTGGTGGCGGAGGCATCTCCCACCTGCAGCTGCGTGGCGGGTCGGATCAGGACAGTCCGGTTAAGGGAGTCACTTTGACCTCTCCAGCCAGGCTTTCTCTAGAACTTTCTCTCCTTAATTTTCTTAAGAAAAACCACACAGCATCCCAAAATATGAGGTAGGCCTTGAAAGAAAATATTTTCCTTTGACGATTATTTTTTTAAAAATTGCTTTAGCCGTGTTTGGTGACCACATCTAAACAGCTAGGAACTTCCTAACCTTCATATAACCCTTCTCCATCCCTACGTCACACTTCAGCCTCACAAGATGCCCCAATTAATGATGCCATAGTCTCACTAGTTCTGAGCAGCCGTGAATTTTATCACATTAAAAAATAATAAAGTACATTGGCTCTTTCCAGTAAGCTTTAAGAAATTTATTTTTTTATCAGTTCAAATGAAACCAATTTTATCAGTTGAAACGAAAATAACAAAATGACTGTACTATAAATTGATCTGATTTGAATGAAATAAGGTCGCCAATAGATAATGGATTTGGTCTGAATAGAAAAGGTGACCTTCTTTTTAGTGGAATAGAATCGATCGGTAACTATTCGTGCAACCCTGTGACAGTCGATAAAATTATTACAAGAATTATTTAGCTGGTAATATTATTATTATTATCTGCCCTACCAATGAAAATCGTTTACCCGGTATCAGTTGATTTTAAGGTCGGCTTGGTTGGAATATCGAGCTTAGCACGATTTGGAAAGTAACACGTATATAGGTCGTAAGCCTGGATATCAGCAATATAACACGATTTATCTACGATTTTAATAGAAAAACGTGTTTCTTTTTTCTTTGTAAAACAAAACTACTGTCTTAATGTCTAGATATCAGTAATATCAATATATATCCTATATATATAGTTTATTTATTTATTTTGTAAGAAACAAACATCTTTTATATAATATACGAGATAAATATACCTACATGTTAACTGAAGTCAAGCCACAGAAGTTTCTTATGCTAAAGTGCATTAGAAATGAAGTTTTAGTATCTTAAAATTAATTTGGTGTTAAAGGAATGGGAGAGGAAGAGGAAAATAGGAAGAGGATAGGAGTTGCTGACGATACATTCCATACTCTCATATTAATAATCGATCGTACGCATTTCTTCATATCGATATTTCTTTAGGTTATTACCAAAAATGTCAATGCTGTAAAATTTTGTATTATATTGTGCACATATACGAGGAATTGGGGAATTTTTTCGAATGTTTGTTCTACACGAGGGTAGATAAAATAAATCAGATTGTCGGGTTGATCTAGACGGAATATGAAGATTTATTAAATTGGTAAGTTCTGGTGAGTCCAGACCATTATTTAGGATTTTAAATAATAATACTTGATCAAAAATTAGACGTCGTGTTTGGAGGGAGTTAAAATTATGAAATTTAATGGATTCGGTATAATTTGAGAAGTGTAAGTTTAGTTTATAATTTATGTGTTTAAAAATTTTTTTTTGAATTCTTTCTATTATTTCGATATGGGCTTGGTTTAAAGGAGTCCAGATCGGTGTACAGTGTTCCAGGTGCGGGCGAATATATATAGAAGAACTAAGCGCACAAATAGACACAGGCGGATAGCGACTTTATTGGATCCTATTTAAAGATGAAGCAGTCGATCAAAATGATTCTTGCGGAAGCCATAAAAATCAGAAAGGAAATTATTACTAAAAGAATACATATAAATGTAAACTAAGCTCAAACGTTAAAGGCCAAAGTTAACTACAGACCTTTTATGAACTGGTCAGTAGCTGAGTTGGCAAATGCGTCAGGCTTAATGGATTCGATTTCTCTGCTAGCTAAGTGTTTCATAATTTCAAAGGAACATTTAGGTACCGTTTATCATAATGGTAGTAGTAAATGTTAAAATATTATCAGGTAATTAGTAACTTGGGAATGTTTGTATTTTGACGTCCTCCGTGGTCGAGGTTTAAGGCTCTAGACTAGTAATCCGGAGGACGCGGGTTCGAATCTCTTCTTTGTTTGTATTATTCCACAATTTGACATTCCTCTTCCTCATCTCCTTCCCCTCCGCACTTCCTTCAGCATCACAACATACCCCGATTGAGGATACCATAGTCTCACCGGCTCCAGAAGGTTGGGAGCAGTTTGGACTCTTGTTAATTTTCCTACGGGACGGATCGAGAGAGATTGATTGAGGTAGACCTTTTGACCTCTCCAGCCGGACTCTCTCGTCTGTTAATCATAGACACATTGACCCCCAAATTCCTACCCACGCTTATATATTTTCCGTTCTAGAACTTCCTCTCACACAGCACCCCAAAGATGACAAAGTCCAGAGTGGATATTCAACTTATTGAGTAAAACTTCTAATTGTGATATTAATTGACATTACTCTCTGTTCCGTCGCGCCGATTTGCTTTTGACAGGCCGTGTGCTGACCTATAGTATGGTCAGATTTTGAACTGTACAGTTTGAAATCACACACGTCAGCTATAATCACGGAGTGCCGTGATCTGTACTATCGCATCGAAACGTTCGTCTTGTAAAACCAATGTGTGTACTATCGCCGGTTATTTATCGGAATAATCCCTTAAACGTATTTTATCGCAATTATCGCAATCCAATTCAACATAACGAGTGCTGACAGATGATTCTCGAGATCCAGATTTCATTCGCCACCCGGTAAGCTGACTGTGAATTAACCTTACAAATTGTGTTATCGCATTCGGCTGTCATAAGCCATAGGCGTTATCCATGCTTTATCTGTGTGGAATAGCCCTTTAAAATACGGCTATCCCAACCCTTGTTCGTTCCTCGAACACTCTCAAAAGAAAAATATGAAAAAAGTTATTCCACTATAAAAATATTGAATCTTGCAGTACTGTCTATTTTCGTCTTTCAATTCGTATCCCTTATCGATAGATTGCGTGTTCCACTGGCAATGTCGCTGTCAGCACAGTTGAAGCCGTATATTGATTTACCGGTTCAATTGTTTGACCTAGTGAATCACTTTGCGGTGGATTGACTCATTCTCAATTGAAATAATGTAAAAAACATTTCTAGAGGTCAAACTTCTACTCGTGGTCATAGAGCGATACAATTAGAGGCGCTATTGCACTATTAACTATCCCGCAGCCAAGTGGGGGAGTAGGTAGTACCCAAAATTACTATCCTCCTTATATTAGCTTAAATACTTGACTTATTATGTTAGTATTTTACGTATTTCTGCGCAAAAGTTACCATTGATTATTGATTTAATAATTGGGATTTCTATAGTTTAAAAGCCCATGACAGAAATCGTCGGAAGACCCACTTGGTTGCGGCATTTTGGCCTGTCAAGAGAATGTTTTGTCAAAACGTATTGCAATATTAGAACACGATAAGCGGTGCGCGTTTTAGTTAGAGCGTTGGAAGCGTTGGAGGTCAGTTGGAGGTCAATTTGGGGTAAAAAAAGTGGAACCTATTTTTTCGCGTCATGTTTCATCTACATATAATAATCAATGCTTACGGTACGTTTTTAGTGTATTTTGTAATAATACACGTTGCTGTGCGTGTGAGCGATTCCATGCGAGATAGATATATGTAGAAAATAATGCAATTACGTAGGTTCTTCACATACACAACGGTTGGCAGTTGAAAAACGTTAGTGCGCAGTTGTTTTCTGTCATGCTTTATTATTATATCTAAACACAAGCAGCTGCTTTATTAGAAGAGTGATTGAAATATTGGTGTTTATATTGTTATAATATTGTAACCGTGTTTATATGTTACAATAAAAATTTAAAAAAAAAAAAAAAAAAATATATATATATATATATATATATATATATATATATATTATTTTAACTTTTAACTGTAACGAGGTCATCCTCGCGTGAAAAAAAATATGTTTCTAATTTGATCTCAATTAATAAATCACAAACAAAATTAGCTCTAAAAATATTTCATTTGTAAGTAACTACTTCAATACCTACCTACTTATTTATCAACCATTTATTTTATAAGAAATTACACCATTATCTCAATGACATTTCATTTTTCAAACTTTCTTCAAGCAGGACGTAGGACGTACCATAATATTGAATGCTAAAAGTTAGCCACCTAGACAAAGTAAGGCTCGCTTGACTAATAAAGTGAATGCAACAAATTTTTGAAACCGGAATTCACTCAACTATCTAGTCAAAGTTAGCCGTCTAGACAAAGTAAGGCTTTCTTAAATAATAAAGCGAATGCAGCAAATTTTTGAAACCGGAATTCACTCAACTATCTAGTCAAAGTTAGCCATCTAGACAAAGTAAGGCTTGCTTAAATAATAAAGTGAATGCAGCAAATTTTTGAAACCGGAATTCACTCAACTATCTAGTCAAAGTTAGCCATCTAGACAAAGTAAGGCTTGCTTAAATAATAAAGTGAATGCAGCAAATTTTTGAAACCGGAATTCACTCAACTATCTAGTCAAAGTTAGCCATCTAGACAAAGTAAGGCTTGCTTAAATAATAAAGTGAATGCAGCAAATTTTTGAAACCGGAATTCACTCAACTATCTAGTCAAAGTTAGCCATCTAGACAAAGTAAGGCTTGCTTAAATAATAAAGTGAATGCAGCAAATTTTCGAAACCGGAATTCAGTCGACTATCTAGTCATAGTTAGCCACCTAGACAAAGTAAGGCTCGCTTGAATAATAAAGTGAATGCAGCAGATTTTCGAAACCGGAATTCAGTCAACTATCTAGTCTAAGTTTTCCATCTAGACAAATTAAAGCTTGGTCTATGTTAGCTAATATTAATATAAAATGTGTTATAAACAGTTTGTACAGGTAGAGTTTTGTAATTACATATATTTAAACAATTCGTTTATAATTTTTTTGTTGTCTATGCAAACTTTTACCATTGACTATTTTTTTTTTTTGATTTCGTGTGTTTCATCTTTTATCTCAAATTTCTTGTAACTTGGAAATCACGGTCCTTCGAACTGGATCGCAGCCAAACTACATGAATTACGCCATCAAAGAAACTGCAGTATCTCAAGTACTACGTGACAAATGCGTAATATTTTTTTTATGAAATTCACACAAAAATTTACATTTGATAAATTGTCGATGTTGGATTGTTTAAAACATTGATTAGGCTGCTTTAATCAGTTGCTAAAGTAGACATTTCTTATATTGTTTTTTTTAATAAATACTCCAATGCTGACCATTTTATGATTGCCTGTGTTTCATCTTTTATCTAAAATTTCCTGTAACTTGGAAATCTTGGTCCTTCGAACCCGAACCCCGGTCCTTGGGTCGCAGTCAAACTACAAGAATTACGCTATCACAAAAACTGCAATATCTCACGTATTACGTGACATGCGTAATATTTTTTTTATGAAATTCACATCAAAATGTACATTTGATAAATTGTCGATGATGGATTGTTTAAAACATTGATTAGGCTGCTTTAATCAATTGCTAAAGTAGACATTTCTTACATTGTTTTTAATAAATATTCCAAAGTTCACTAGTCTAAGATATTATATTCATGATAATACTTTTTTATACATACATGTATATATAATTTTACAAAATATAAGACAGTTACAAAAAAAAAGACAAATTTTCTTATAAATAAGGAAAAAATATAGTACCTATAGATAGATGAATGTGATTTTACCAGAGTTTCTGCGAATTTAATAAAACAGTTCAATAGAAGCTAAAGTAATTTTAAAAGTTTTTCAATGAAGACGGTAATGGCATATTTTAGGCATCATAGGCGAGTACAAATTTGTTTCTCACTTTCAGATTTTTTCTTACCCAGCTTTTAACATTTATTTTAAATGAGTTTAGGTTTTGGCACAAGTTGATGGAATTCAGCAAGGAATTATACTATTTTGGGACAACATAGTTAATGTGTCTTTGTGCTAGTCTGGTTTTGCAGTGGGGCACTGTGTACACGCATATGTTGTGTCTCTGGCTAGAACGATTTGGGTTTTTACAGAAATTATAAATACCAGTCTATATACATTTAAGACATTGGACACAGTAGATCCGCCTTAGTTGCATAATGCCAGTTTCTTGAAGCAATTGATCGGTGGGACATGTCTTGGTCTTCTGGTGCATTATCTTATTGATAGACTTCTTAAGAGGAAGCTACAAGCCAAAAATGTGTATATTCCTGCTATACCTTATATTGTAGGGAATAGGCATTAAAATCGCTTGACAAATGGAGTCTAGGAACGTATGATTTCAAGCACAAAACTGGTTTATATTTACTTTGTAAATAATTTTATAAGAAAGCAAAAAAGTTAATCAAGTGAAACTGTCACAGATAATCTTAGCTATAATACTGTATTTTTTTTTAAGTTGTTTTTTATGCGTTGATACATTCTATTGAAAAAATATTTTTTTTAGTAGCTTAGATACATTTATATTTTTTATTGTGTAATTTATTTATTATTTGTATTTTACTCAAGCGAAACGCTAGGAAAACCTTCAATTTATCTAAAGCATATTATTTGGTATTCATAATGTACACCAATTCGTTATAAAGATTAACCAAAATAGTGATTTGGCATTAAGCTTCGCCTTAACAATTCCTCCCCAGGCGATTATGAAATGGATGAAGGTACCAATGCATCATAAACAAGCCTCATGGTTCTGATGTTAACAATATTGCTCATTAGTTTGAATATGTGAATTAAGTGCTTCAGTTTATGTACAGTTTTTTTTCTATGTGATAAGTCCATTTGAGTTGACAGTCAGTAGTTATACCTAGGTATTTAAAACATTTTCCTAATTTTACATCTCTCAGTTTGAGCATGTCGCAGGGTTTCAATTAACATTATGGAACTTCAGGTTGAGATTATTTTTAGGGGACGACTTTTGGGTATTATAGAAGTAGGATATTATATATGGCTAAATTAAGTATAGGGTTTTCCAATAAGAGGTGTTATTTTGCTATTCAATCGTAAAATATCAATGGTTTCGTTGCTTGTGTGGCACGTAGCGCCGTTTTGTTGAAAGTAAACGTTGTCCAGATCAATACCATCCAATTTCGGCTATAAAAAATCATTAATCATCTCTCTACAGCTATCCATTCACCGTAACTGTTGCTCCAGCCTCATTTTCGAAAAAGTAAGGTCCAGTGACTCCGCCGGACCATAAACCGCACCAAACAGTCACACGTTGAAGATAGAGAAGCTTTTCAACAATAGTTCTTGAGTTTTCCGAGCCCCAGATGCGACAATTTTGCTTGTTGACGAAGCCACCGAGGTGGAAATGGGCCTCATCACTCAAGATGATTGCATTTGATTAACTCAAGTGAATTTTAATAATTTCAATGCGTTGCTGAAGCGAATATCATTCTATTTTTATTAATGACGTAGTTTTTACTTGACAAATGTCAAAAATTACAGCTTCAAAAGTAACATCTACCGAAATAGCGGGCTATTCAAAATAACACCTCTTATTGGAAAACCCTGTATTACATAAGTTGGGTCTTACATTTTTATTAGGTTTATTTGCTATTAGGTAAATATACAGAAAATAAATACACACTTAATACCAACATTTCATTTTTAAAATACTTTTAGTAGATAGATAATAATGATAAGTAAGTAATTCAGTTTGCGGAAATGGAAAATAATGGATTTTAATAGTTATTTCGATAGCCAGTTGAGCGATTCTTGGCGTATTATGCCAAGTTTGCGAAACGTGTTGAGCTATCGCTTGGCAAAATGTGCCAAATTTATAGAACCTAAAAATATGGGATAAGCAGTGAAATCTAGGTGGATTAATTGGCTTCAAACCTTAGTAAATAGTTTTACATGTTTCAATATTAATATTATGAGTAATGATAGTAATTAAATTTAGGCGTATTAGATCTGTCAAAGAATTTATACATAAAAATGCTAAAATCAGTCATTTTAAATACATGTAGGATTACGAAAGATTTTTTAAATATTTATACTGAGGGATCAGTAGGATTTATAGGTCCAGTTAGAAGTTCTACCGAGCCGAACCCTCTGATATGAAAATATCTGGAGTCGGTGAATTATTTTCCCATTTGATCTCTGGTGAGTTGACGTGTTGTTCTTGTATTGTTTTGTATATATTTTGCTTATATAATGCCCTTGCATAATGTGGATTGACTAGATGATCATTTGTGGAAAAGTGTGTGGAAGGGTTTAGTTTTTCCCGTGTGGAAGATTTAACCCGGACGTAAAGTCGGAAAAGCAAAAATAAAAAAAAAATTTGAGTGGTTAAAATTAAAATCGATTGTGACAACGAAATAACATCAAATACGAAATAGCTTCAAAAAAAGATACTATTTTCCTTATTTTTTTTAATGATAAACTAATATTTTTGACAAGTCAAAATATTTCACAAACAAATGTAAGTAGATATAATATGTCTCGACGCCATCTAGTGTGGAAATTTAGCACTAACAAAGCCTTTCCTACAAAAATAAAGTAGGTTGTTTACAGGTGAAAAAATATAATAAGCAGTAATTGTTGATTGAAGTACTGGTGCATATTGAATTATTTTGCGTGTTGGAAATAAGCCGACGTAGCTCAGTGGTCCAGAGCGTCTGACCGGACATCAGAAGGCGCGGGTTCAATTCCCGTCGGTCAATAATTTGTTATATTATTTTTCTTTTCCGAAAACTGAAATATTTACTTCTCACTGTTATCTAACTGATACAGTGTTTTTTTTCTATTAAAAGGTGTCTATATTTTCTGTATATTTACCGTCGAAGGCAGCAGAAGCGACTGATGGAGTAACATAGGTGTCTGTTGACTCTCTGTGCGACGCAGGATCGTGAGAAGTGGAAGAGGATTGTTTATAAGGTCAATCACGATTTCCAGCAATGAGGAAGCGACGTAACTGTTTATTTTAATTTTTTTTTATTTATTTACCTGCGTAAAACTCCATTCCCTCGGAAGCGACATCTAGCGGAGATGTCTAAAGACACGGGCAGTCCAAACTGGTAGCAAACGTCCTGTCGAAGCAATCGTTCCACACACTTAGTCCGAATATTAACCCTCTGTGGCCACCCCGCCTCTGGGTACATTGGACACTGTAAAATCACCACAGATTCTACCGCCGTTGTAACCAACTTTACCCCAAACACCCGTCAAGAAAAAACGCTTGAGATAGTCCAAAAAACAAATCTCAGGACGTCACCGGTGATAAATGAAAAACAAAACTAATATTTCTTCCGCAAGATGGCGACACGGTCGCAGCAAAACTCAAGGAAATGCAATTACGCTGACACATAAACTGCAATGTCTCTCGAATTACGTCACATTCGTAAATTTTTTTTTACGAAATTCACATAAAAATGTACATTTGTTAAATTGTCAGTGTTGGATTGTTTAATACATTGATTAAACTGCTTTAATCAGCTGTTAAAGTTAACATGTTTATATTGTTTTTTTTTTAATTTGGAGGTGCCTTGAAGGGCAGTGGTCTATGATCAAAAACAAATGCTTTTACGATGTTTTTTAAAGGTTTTTTATACGCAGAACAAATACGTAATCAATGAAGATAAATTTTCTTCTTTCACAATGCGTAATTTTGTATTTAAACGAGTGTGTAATTCTCACGAAAATTACACTCGGAATGTCTTCAAGAGAAGACTCCCGTGTATTTTTTGTCTACATCTAAAACTTGCGTTTATTTCACTGCACGAAAAAACGCCTTCAAAATACAAAATGCGACGCTAAACCGAAATATTTTATAAAATATCGACTCAACAATGGGTATCTCAGCGAAAAATCCGAGAAAATCGCTGTAATTTCGATGGAAAGCGCTTTAAAATCTTGATTATTTTAATGGGTTATCTTTATCAAATGTTCTAGCGTATTTTAGTTATATTTGAAGGCTTTTAAGCGTATTTTAAAAGATTTTTAGCGTAATTTTTGCAAGAGCATTAGACGCGACGTTGGTTGTAGACGTACTGTGTATCAGAGCGGTTGAGTAAGGGAAGGCTTCGTAAAATCGATATCATATGTTTCTCCCCTAGATTTCCACCCGGTGGGGTGGGAGGTGGGGGGGAGGAAGTAGCCTACATTAGGTTGACGTGAATACTGTCAGGCGCTAGCGGCTAGCAGCCAAAAGCCTTTGGGCAACAAAGGAAATAAGTGAACATATATATTAGACAGATACAAATGTATTTGTCAAATGTATATGTAGGGTCGGGCCATGTCAAGGATCACAATATATATATAGGTATGAGACGGTGTATAAATGTAAATGGAGCAAGGAGTTAGTTAACAACTAACATTGGAATTATCTGGAAATAGATCCCGACAGCTTTTTAATCCCCAATAGGGATAGGGACATGGTAAGAAAAAATGCTAATTGCTTGTAATTCCCAGTAACAACAGGGAATTGCTTAGATAAGACGCTACGAGCTTTTTAATTCCCAGTAACAACAGGGAATTGCTTAGATAAGACGTTACGAGCTTTTTAATTCCCAGTAACAACAGGGAATTGCTTAGATAAGACGCTACGAGCTTTTTAATTCCCAGTAACAACAGGGAATTGCTTAGAAAAGACGCCAGGAGCTCTTTAATTCCCAGTAAAAACAGGGAATTGCTTAGAAAAGACGTTAGAAACTTTTTAATTCCTAGTAACAAAAGGAAATTTCTTGGATAAGATGACAGGAGCTTTTTAATTCCCAGTAAAAACAGAGAATTGCTTAGGAAAGACGTTAGAAACTTTTTTATTCCTAGTAACAAAAGGAAATTGCTTAAAAAAGACGACAGGAGCTTTTTAATCCCCAGTTACAACAGGTAAATGGTCGGAAAAGACGACAGGAGCTTTTTAATTCCCATTAACAAAGGGAAATTTGCTTAGAAAAGACAACAGGAGCTTTTTAATTCTCATTAACAAAAGGCAATTGCTTAAAAAAGTCATCATAAGCTTTTTAATTCTCACTAACAACAGGTAAATGGTCAGAAAAGACGACAGGAGCTTTTTAATTCCCATTAACAAAAGGAAATTGATTAGAAAAGACGCCAGGACCTTTTTAATTCCCATTAACAAAAGGAAATTGCTTAGAAAAGACGCCAGGAGCTTTTTAATTCCTAGTAACAAAAGGAAATTGCTTAGAAAAGACAACAGGAGTTTTTTAATTTCCATTAACAAAAGGCAATTGCTTAAAAAAGTCATCAGAAGCTTTTTAATTCCCACTAACAACAGGTAAATGGTCAGAAAAGACGACAGGAGCTTTTTAATTCCCATTAACAAAAGGAAATTGATTAGAAAAGACGCCAGAAGCTTTTTAATTCCCAGTAAAAACAGGGAATTGCTTAGAAAAGACGCCAGGAGCTCTTTAATTCCCAGTAAAAACAGGGAATTGCTTAGAAAAGACGTTAGAAACTTTTTAATTCCTAGTAACAAAAGGAAATTGCTTGGATAAGATGACAGGAGCTTTTTAATTCCCAGTAAAAACAGAGAATTGCTTAGGAAAGACGTTAGAAACTTTTTTATTCCTAGTAACAAAAGGAAATTGCTTAGAAAAGACGACAGGAGCTTTTTAATTCCCAGTAACAACAGGGAATCGCTTAGAAAAGACGCCAGGAGCTTTTTTATTCCAATTTTCATTTTTATTTTAAAATGGTTAAAAATTATACCTATAGCTTTTAATGGGTATTTTAAAAAACGCTTGTAGCTGTTTATCTCCCAGTGAAAACAGGGAAATGATTAGAAAAGCCGCCAGGAGATTTTTAATTCCATGTAAAAACAAGGAAATGGTTAAAAAAATATATGCCAGTAGCTTTTTAATTCTTAGTGATAATGGTAAAAGTTTAGAAAAAAAACGCTCGGATCTATTTAATTCCCAGTAACAAAAGTAAATTGATTAGAAATGCCATTAGCCATTAGCTAGAAAAAGCCGTCGCCGGGAGCTTTTTTACTCCAAGTAAGAACAACACTGAAAGAACCTAAAAGCTTTTTACTACCACTGTGAACAAGGTACCTACCTATAACAGAAATGTTTCGAATGACATCATCCATGACAGATACATTTTCTGCGTAGGAATCGATTTTCGGATTTCCAGGAAACTAATTAGAGACAAAACATAAATGGTAACCATCATCCTAACAATCAACAATAACATTATTATTACGAAATTTTCTGCCTAATTTGTTCATAGCTTGGGGCCTATAATATAGCTGCGCAGTAACAATAACAATACGAATGGTTTTATAATTATATCTTCGACAGTCACTTGTAATTCGATTATTACTGCACAGAAGATAGGTACAAGAAGGTTATACTATCATATATTCTACATCATTACTATGTACAAGTACATTTGTACGTACAAAACAAACAGATTTTACATAATATACCTACAATGATAAATATAAATATACAAGTTAACTGAAGTCGAGCCACAGAAGTTTCTTATGCTAAAGTTCATTGGAAATGAAGTTTTAATATCTTAAAATTAATTTGGTGTTAAAGGAAAGGGAGAGGAAGAGGAAAATAGGAAGAGGATAGGAGATGCTCCCGATACATTCCAAACTCTCATATTAATAATCGATCGTACGCATTACTTCATATCGATATTTCTTTAGGTTATTACCAAAAATGTCAATGCTGTAAAATTTTGTATTATATTGTGCACATATACGAGGAATTGGGGAATTTTTTCGAATGTTTGTTTTACACTAGGGTAGATAAAATAAATCAGATTGTCGGGTTGATCTAGACGGAATATGAAGATTTATTAAATTGGTAAGTTCTGGTGAGTCCAGACCATTATTTAGGATTTTAAATAATAAGATTTGATCAAAAATTACACGTTGTGTTTGGAGGGAGTTAAAATTATGAAATTTAATGGATTCGGTATAATTTGAGAAGTGTAAGTTTAGTTTATAATTTATGTGTTTAAACATTTTTTTTAATTCTTTCTATTCTTTCGATATGGGCTTGGTATAAAGGAGTCCAGATCGGTGTACAGTGTTCCAAGTGCGGGCGAATATATGAGGTGTAAAGGGAATATAGAGTGTTTATGTTGTGGAAGGGTTTTGCTATGCGAATTATTAATCCCAGCATTTTATTGGCTTTGTTAATGAGTGTGTTGGATAAAGTTTAATTTAACATCCAGTGTTACACCAAGGTCCCTGATATATTTTACTTCATTGATGTGTGTGCCGTTTAGTGTGTATACAAAGGATATTTTATTATTATTATGTGTAAATGTTAATTTATTGCATTTTGCGATGTTAGTAACAAGTTTGTTTAATCCGTAATAGACAAAAAGACGATTGAGGTCTTCTTGAAGTTTAATGCAGTCGTTGATTGATTTAATAACTAAGTATATTTTTTATCATCTGCATGTGCTAGGTAATTAGCATGTAAAAAACATTTGTGAATATCGTATATATACACATTAAATAATAATGGGCCTAAATGGGAATCTTGAGGTACACCGGAGAGCACAGAGAAGAAGCTGGACTTTGTTCCCTCAACTATTATAGTATATCTGAAGGCTGGGTGCATTTTTAAGTTGAAAATAATATAATCGTATTGTAGTAAGTACTTCTTCACTTGATCATGCAATGTCTTCCTAAGTAGCTCGATTACTTCTACTGTCCACTTCCACGGCATACATTGTAATTTTTTTTCCACACATAATTATTTGATTCGTCTCTTCCTCGAGCGTCCCGACTTTTTCCACCATTTCACTTCATGTAGTATCATGAAATCCACATAGCTACATTACATCAACTTTAATTCGGCTAAACATCTCATTCCAATGCAGCTATAATGTGTTAAGGCGAAGCTTAATGCTAAATCACTATTTTTGATTAATCTTTATAACGAATTGGTGTACATTGTGAATACCAAAAAATATGCTTTAAATAAATTAATAATTTTCCTATCGTTTCGCTTGAGTAGAATACGAATAAAAAAATAAATTACTCAATAAAAAATATAAATATAAACTACTAAAAAAAAACATTTTTTCAATAGAAATGAATGAACGCGTAAAGGAAACAATTTTAAAAATATACTGTATTATAGCTTAGATTATCTGTGACAGTTTCCCTTGAGTAACTTTTTTGCTTTCATGTAAAATTATTTACAAAATAAATAAAAACCACTTTTTTGCTTCAAATCTAACGTTTCTAGACTCCGTTTATCAAGCGATTTTAATGCCTATTATTACCTACAATATAAGGCATACCAAGAATATACACATTTTTGGCTTCTCCCCGACTTCTGATACCATTCAAACTACTCTCTAAACACTCATGGCACCAATAAGAACAAGCTTTGAAATTTTCATCGCAATCGGATGAATGATACGGGACAAACAAAGAAACATTCATTTTTATGTACCTGCGGATACCCATATATTAAAGCACGCCATTTTGGAAAATTCTGTAAGTAATTCTGCTGTACATGTACGTTATTTACTCGTGACAGCTGTTCACGAATGCCTTCCGAAGGCATTGTCGAACCCGTGCTATTACCATCCTGCTATTCGGAATAACAAACTGTTTCAAGCTTTGACATTTCAGCCGCCATTTTTTTATTACACCTGTCAAAGGACGCCATTTTGAAATTTTTACAATTATTTCTAAAGTTATCATGGACACATAGTTTCATTGAAATATTTGGTTGGGGACTTTGTATTGTGAAAGATTTTAAATGCCTATTTATCTTCAAATCAAAAAGCCTTCTAGAAACAATAAAATAAATTATAAGACATAAATTGCATCTAAAATCTACCAGCAAGTTGATCTACGAATATGGTTATACAGCTACCGAAGTGACCAAAACAAAACAATTCTGCAAAATCTGCTTTTGTAATGTTTCATTACTGAATTTTGGTCTCTCAACAAGAGTCCCAAATACTCCCAAACGTCTGGAACCGATGAGACTATGGCATCTCCAATTGGGTTATGTTGTGATGCTGAACGTAGTGGGGAGGGTGTGTAGACGGGAAAGAGGAAGGTGGGGAGTTCATGACTATTCAAATAGAGATAAACTCTCAGTGTCACCAAGGTGTAAGACCATCAATCAGTATTGAAACGTTGCTTTAAATGGCTTTGGCCGTGTTTGGTCACCAAATCTGATTAGTCCGGTAACTCCGCACGTTCCTCTTGTTCTAATTGTGGATGGATGCCATAGTCTCACTGGCTCCAGGCGGTTGGAAACAATTGCGACTATTCAAATTAAAAAAAATAATAATATGTCATATTTAAAATATATAAGTACATAATATGGTTACAAAATATATTTATGTTCGCAATCTCACCAATGAAGAAACTGGTTCTTGTGCTTGGTGAGCGAGTTACACTAATTATAAGAAAAATAGGAACATCTAAATACAGTGGAGATGATTAATGATAATTAGGAACATCTAAATACAGTGGAGATGATTTGATAATTAGGAATGTTTAAATACAGTGGAGACGATTAATGATAATTAGGAACATCTAAATACAGTGGAGATGATTAATGATAATTAGGAACATCTAAATACAGTGGAGATGATTAGATAATTAGGAACATCTAAATACAGTTGAGAAGAGTATAGACCGATAATAAATATCAATAAAGGGAAAAACAGGCAATTATTTCTGAAAGTGTAACTTCAGTCTTAGTTTAAGTATGTTAATATTCTTTATTTCAATCGGAAGGTTGTTGAAATACTTTATTCCTAAATAGGTATAGTTATTTTGCATTTATTTGGTATTACATTTTGGAATTTTGATATTGTATTGATATCTTTCAGATAGGTGGGTTTCAAATGTTTTGATTATATTATCTTTATAAATTTGGATAATTGCATTTTTCTTGAATATATCCTCTACTCGGGGCACCCCGAAATCTGTAAATAGCGTTTCTGTTGGATACATGAAGGGTTTCTTGAGGATAACTTTGAGGATTAGCTTCTGGACCACTTTGATCGGGGTTAGAATCTTATTGTATGACCCCCCCATCCAATAATTCCGTATTGAATTAACGATTGGATTAGTGCGTAGTATACTCTTTTTAGGTTACTTCTTTTTAAAATATTTCTTAATCTTATGAATATATATACACACAATTCACAGATATGTATATATATACTTTGAATTAAAAGATAATATTCGCTATCTCAGTAATTAGGTATAATAATTGGAGATAACAGATTTTCACAAGTACTTATAAAAATAATTATCACTTATCGGCAGTACTAGTTGTAGGTACTTACATCATTCAATCTTGATAAGTAAATGTGATATATATTTTTATAACTTCATTAACAAATCTAATATCCTCAATAAAAATATGTTTACACTATCTCACTACTGGAGTGATTTTTATGCCTAAGTTTGCAAAAATGTTTTGAGCGCTCCGGTCTGTACAGTGTAATGGCAGGGGAGCTATTTCGCCACCCGGTTGAGCAACGTTGTGAGGCGGGTTAAAGTAGGGGCTGCAGGAAGAGAATTATTAATGCGGGTCCTGAAGAGTCATCTTACATAAAAACTAGTCGAAGAAGCGGCCCGTTCTCATGAAACCAACGTTAACTCTGAACGGGTGTTCCACTCGTGTGCGTCGAGTTTGCTAGCTAGTGATGCTAGCTCCTTAGAGAAGGACCCATTAAAATACCTGTAGACCAGACTCAGCATATCCACATTGCGTCTGTGCATTAGAGATGCCTGTTAACAATGGGTTTTCAATTAGACGAACCACCCTCCTTTGCACAGAATCAAATAGGTTTATCAAGTATTGTTGGGTTCCAGCCCAGAGGTGACTCCTAAATTCAATTGTTGAGCATACTTGATATTTATATCTGGTTACTATTGAAGAATCTGCTAGTCCTATACAAGACGGCCAGTTTGTTGTGCGCCAGATTTACTCGGGCTTCTATAGAGCTCTGTGGTGTATGTGTGTAAGGGGGACAGCATGAGAGCGAGACAGCGAGTACGAGACGTATATAAGAGATCGTATGAGCGGGAATGAGCCTCTCAGTCCAGAACCGTGATAGTCTTCTTACAAATAAATATTATAATACAAGCATTGTTATTATTGAGTATGTAGAGTTAACATACGTCACAGTGGCGCAGCACGGTAGTTCGTAAATTATTAAAAGTTTACGGAGAATCAGATGATTCAAGAAGATTATTCGAATTTTTGGTGATCACAGTATAGTCTGGCGCTTTTGGGCGTTGGATCGCTAAATTTTGAAGGAAGAAGAAGAATAATAAAAGGCTATCAAATTGGAGAATTCACACGCAGCCGAGGCGAGCACGCAGATCGGGCCGGGCAAATTGCGCGGTAAAAACGCAATTTTACACGTGTGTGGGAGCCGACATTGCAACATTTTGTCGAGAGTACACCGTTACACGGGGTACGCAGAAGATCCAGGATCAAGATCGGCATCAAGGGTGAATTGGCCGGAATCCGGGACCGGGGTTCTGTCGCTACAGCGGGAAGGAAGACCTTGGAAGGTGATCGTGTCCGCAGCTGAAGGGAGACGGAGCCAGAAAAGGGTGCTATAAATATAAGGGTGGATAATCCATCAACAATACGCAACAGTGTTGTGATCTGTCCTTACATTTTTAATTATTTACAAAGATATCCATGATCCAAACAGAAAAATATCAACATGGAAGATAATATTCGTTATATAAGCCAGAACACTCACTACTATTTTGTGAATAACTTTCTAACGTGGATACATAATGCATCGAAGGGTTGGCGGCCCATCTAAGAATCAGTATTCTCTATATATGTTTTTCACGTTGGATGATGCTTGATTCTTGCAATAGTAACAGATGGATTGTAATATTCTAAACGGAGAGTTGTATTTGTGTTTACTGCTTGACCGCAAGAAGTCCTAGGTCATTGATACACTTGTTGATGGTTTCCTTTTCCTGGTCGGGGGTGATGGACTTGAGGACGTTGTTGACGATCCAGCTGACCATGTGCTTCTGGGTGATGCGGCGATCCACATTTGTGGTCTCCACCTGGTAGTCCAGACGCCTCTTGATCTCCTGGTAGGTGTGCGCCACCCTCTCCCTGTAGGCGGCCTCCAGCTGCAGCAGGATGTTCTCCCGCTTGGCCGCCATGAGCAGCGTGGTGCCCTCAGCCCTCCACTGCTCCAGCTTCTCATCAGCGATCTCTTCCTCCATGGCGGAGCGCTTGTCCTTGCGCCCCTGCGAGTACTCATTCTCCAGAGCATCAACTTCCTTGTCGAGGTAAGCGGCAATGTTAGGGCCGAACTTTTTGTGTGCCAAGATCATCATGATCAGGATGGTTGTTCCGGTCCAGTATTCGTGCTCCAGGACGTAGATTTCCTTACTGCACAGGTAGGTGATCAGACCAGTTCCTAGGACATAGGGGCCGGTGACTCCGGTCTTCTTGTGGAACATCTGGAACCATTCTTCGGGGAGGAATCCCATGCGAACCTTGCCGGGTTCACCTCGCACGGGACGGGGGAAGTTGACCTCATCCCTCTCTCCTCCGGTGGCTGAACCACGCACTGCCATTGCCAATGGCCGCATCTGCTGGCAAGTACGGAGGAGGGCTGCCTTCGACAACATTTTTAAATTTATTTTTTCGAAAAAGGTTTCTGTTTGTTCTTTTGAAGATTTATGTAAATTATTTGATTCACATTGCAAACCAGTTAAAAATATTTTTGAGTCTCGTGAATTATTTTATAAATGTAAACAGTTTCCTAGCGAATCCGTTAAAGATTACGCGGCTAGATTGAGAGGGTTAAGTTTATCTTGTAATTTTGAGCTGAGATTGGAACCATGTTTAAAGGACATATTCGTTATTGGGATTTTTAATGA
Source organism: Hesperophylax magnus (assembly GCA_026573805.1). Lineage (NCBI taxonomy): Eukaryota > Metazoa > Arthropoda > Insecta > Trichoptera > Limnephilidae > Hesperophylax > Hesperophylax magnus. The sequence goes on from JAIUSX010000060.1 coordinate 4,458,889, forward strand.
AAAATTGAAACACAAGCTATTCGTAGAGGCAATCGATACTTCTTTTACGGATTGCATTAATCTAGCGGCGACGTGGGAACATGTTGTGGCTTTTAAAAAAGTAAATCCGAATTTAAATGTTGTTCATAAGGAAAGCGAGTATTTCCATAAATCCAGGAAAGATAGTCCTTCCAGGAATAAAAATTCAATGCGGAGTAAATCACCGGTTAATGGTACGTTAAAAACTTGTTTTTTGTGTGGAAAAAAAAATCATTTGCAAAGAGATTGCTGGAAAAAAATTTTGTGTAATCATTGTAACAAATCGGGTCATCCTAGTAATTTGTGTAAATACAATAAAAATTATGTAGGTACTAAAAATAAACGGTTGAATTCGGTGTTCGTGGTTAATAATAATGTGGGGCCGGAACCCACATATATAGATTTGTTAATTGGTAACATAATATTGCCGGCGTTGGTAGATACGGGGGCTGCGATTAACGCGATACCATATGAAGTGTATTTAAGATATTTTGTTTCTTACGATTTAGAAAAGTATAATGTTCATTTGTCAGGGTATGACGGAACGCAGTTAAATGTTTTAGGTAAAGTGAATTTAGAGGTGTCATTTTTAGGTAAAAGTGCGAAAATACAGTTCGTAATAATTAAAAATGGTAATTCTACAATAGTTGGTAGAGATTTTTTACAAGTTTTCGGTATCGGATTAAGTGGAATAAATTCTGTAAAATTCAGTGAGATTAATTGTGATAATCATCTTGTTTTTCGTGAAAGTTTAAAGAAGAAATATGCTCATGTTTTTTCAGAAAAATCGGGTAGGCTTAAAAATTATGAGGCAAACATTGAAGTTAATTCGGACTTTAGGCCAAAGTTTGTAAATCCGAGGCCATTACCTTTTAGTTTACGTGAGAAAGTAGAGATAGAGTTACAGAGAATGTTGCATGAAGACATTATTGAAAAGGTAGAAATAAGCGATATTGCAAGCCCGATTGTTGTTGTAAAAAAGAAAGACGCTTCAATTAGGATTTGTACTGATTTCAAAACAACATTGAATCCTATGTTAGCGAAGTTGAAATACCCACTACCTCGTATTGACGATTTAATTTCATCTCTGAATGGTGCAAAATATTTTGCTAAGATAGACTTACGAAATGCATTTGGACAAATTTCATTGAACGAAAAGTCTAGAAAATTATGTGTGATTAGTACGCATATAGGTTTATTTGCATATAAAGTATTGCCTTTTGGCTTAAGCACGAGTCCGGCCATCTTTATGCAAGTCATTACGGCGATAGTTGGTGGACTTAGGAACGTTCGTGTATTTTTAGATGATCTACTTTTATTTGGGAATTCTAAAGAGGAATTATTTTCTATTTGTGAAGCAGTACTTAGCAAGCTAAGTGATTGCGGATTAACTATTAATGAAAATAAGTGTTCTTTTCTAGAAACAGAGATAGAATATTTAGGTTATAGAATTTCGCAGAAAGGAGTTATGCCTTTAGAAAATAAAATATATGCTATTACCCAAATGAGTGTACCGAAAAATGTTTCGGAACTTAGAAGTTTGCTGGGAGTTATTTCCTACTATAGGTCTTTTATACAGAATGTGTCAGGTATTTTGTCTCCTTTATACCAATTGTTGAAAAAAGGGATAAAATTTGTATGGTCTCAGGAATGCAATATTGCGTTTGAGCAAGTTAAGAAACTGCTGACGTCAGACAATATTTTGGTGCATTTTGACCCACAATTACCTATCAAGCTAATTACAGACGCGAGTGATATAGGTATATCTGCTATTATATGTCACGTATATGAGAATGGCATGGAAAGACCGATTGCATTCGCTAGCCGTTTATTGTCAAAAACGGAATTGAGGTATTCCATTCTAGATAAGGAAGCGTGTGCAATAATATTTGGATTAAAAAAATTCTTTCAATATTTATATGGTAATAAATTCGTTCTAACTTGTGATAATAAAGCTTTGGTACATATTTTGAACACTGAAAAACAAGTGCCAATACTAGCGGCAAATAGGCTACAGCGCTATGCGCTGATTTTACAAACATTTGACTATAATATAGAATATGTCAAGTCGGGTGAGAACAAAGCGGATTTCTTATCTAGGTTGCCGGTCAATAGTAATAATAATTTAAGTGATTGTATCGACGAGGTCGACGGTAGCGAATATTTCTTAAATTATATTGGTAGTCTGAACGTTGATAAGATTGAATCGGATTTTTTAAATATAATTGAGGCGGAATCGACAATTTCAAAAGAAACGATGAAGCAGTTTTCGATTAAAGATGTAAACATAGCAACCATTATTGGGTTCGTAATCAATGGTTGGCCGGATAAAAAGTTTTTAAAGGATGACTTGTTAAAATTCTGGTATTTTAGAAATAAATTATCGACTTATGACTCGTGTTTATTTTATAATAATAAATTTGTGGTTCCGAGGGAATTAAGGGAAATCATATTGAATTTCATACATCAATCGCATTTAGGTATTGTTAAATCTAAAAATCTTGCTCGAAATTATTTTTTTTGGTTAGGTATGAACTCAGAGGTAGAAGCAACTGTGAAGCAGTGCGTTCGATGCTTGGAGTGTTTACCCACTCCATGTAAAGTTGAGTTACAGCCGTGGCCAATCAGTGGATTAATATGGAATAGATTGCATATTGATTTCATGGGACCTTTTGGTGGTTACAATTTTTTGATAATCGTTGATGCAACTACAAAATGGATAGACTGTCACATCGTAAATAAAGTAGATTCGTTTTGTACAATAAAAGTTTTGAAAAGATTATTTTCTAATTTCGGAATTCCGGAGCAGGTAGTAAGTGACAATGGTACAGCGTTCACTTCAACAGTTTTTAAGGAATTTTGTCATAATTTTAATATTAAATCGTTGACATCTCCTGTCAACCATCCAGCTTCTAACGGACTTGCCGAAAATGGGGTTAAAACGGTAAAGAATTTTTTAAAAAAAATTATGATAAATAATAAATTGCCTGCTGATTTTGAGGATAAACTTTTAACATTTTTGGTTGATATTAGGAATACGCCTTCTATGTCTACGGGGATTGAACCTAGTAAATTAATTTTGGGAAGGAAAATTAGATCAATTTTTAATACAATCATTCCAATATTAGATAATGTTGAAGGTCAAGGTTTTAAAGGGATTGATAACACGATTAAAGATAAGATGTTATTGAGTCAGCAAAAACAAAAAAAGTGTTATAGAGGAAAAAAAATTAAAAAGTACTTTGATGTTGGATCTAAAGTTTTAACCAGGGATTTGAGAAGTGATAAAAACAAATGGATATTAGGAGAAATTTATAAAAGATTGGGGAATAGGGTTTATTTAGTAAAAATTATGTCTACAGGACAAGTGTGGAAACGCCACCATGATCAAATTTCAGAGAGGAAGGTTAGGTGGGGGGAGAGTGACAGGTCTGATGATTTGCTGGACCTGGGTCCACTCTCGGACGTGGACATGACCAAGTTTCCTAATTCCTCTGATTTTTGCAGGTCGCCTACACCATGGGAGGGGAGGTTACGCCCTCGAGGACAACGCCCATGCTACACCGAATGAAGAGTCAAGAACATACATAATTACATATAAATTGGAAATTAAATACATAATGGAAATAATTAAATATATTTGGCTTATATAAATTTGTAAAAATAAAAAGATGTAATTATGATTTAAGTGTGGGGGTGTGGTGTATGTGTGTAAGGGGGACAGCATGAGAGCGAGACAGCGAGTACGAGACGTATATAAGAGATCGTATGAGCGGGAATGAGCCTCTCAGTCCAGAACCGTGATAGTCTTCTTACAAATAAATATTATAATACAAGCATTGTTATTATTGAGTATGTAGAGTTAACATACGTCACAAGCTCCGATACTTGAGCCGATCTGATATACTTACTACAAGCATTTCGATGTAGTCTTTATTGGGGAGGGTGCCTCCATCAATTTGCACCAGAGAGTCAGTGATCTCTCTCTTTGCCAAAATCAGACACACTTGGGTTTTTGAGACGTTGAAACTGACCAGGCTACACCAGGCACGAACCTTCTCGAGGTGGTGGTCAACTTTTCGCTTGCCATAATGTGCCAAAAATAGGCATTTAATAGCTCTGAATCGCTAATACCAAATTGTGATGCCTGCCAGCTATTCCAAGTACAATTAATTTTGTGGTTAACAATAAACTCACTGCTACTACAATACTATTTTGCTAGACCATATTTACATGTTAACAAGTCACTCTTTTTTTCCACACATTAATACTCTGTTGAAACAGAATATTCTGTTAACTATAGCGTTCTATACTAATATTAACTACTGACTATTATCATAGACACCTCATACTTCGACATATGACAGATCTTATACAAGCCTAGTATAAATTAGTTCAACTGTTGTTACACTGGTATATTTTTCTTTTGAATTATGCATTGTCTTACAGCACTTATATCAATAACTGCATCACTTGCAATAATGTTTTTGTGTACATATTAATTGTTCTATAATTTATTGCTATTATTATCCTATGTACCACTGTACGCTTGTAATTCGATTATAACTGTATTGTAAAAGTCATTTTATTGCGTTTGAATAAATAAATAAATGAATTTATAGAACCTTAAATATATGGGACACTCAACAGTAGCAAAAAGAAAGAATTATTGATTTATACAAAATTTCTAATATCATGTAAGTACTCCAATGCATTTCTGCTTGGATTAAAGTAAGAAATATGACTCTCTAAAGACTAAATGCTGTAGAAATGAGATCCCTGAGGCGTAATTGTGGAAAAATCCATTTATGATTGTGTGAGAAATGTGGAGATACACAAAAGAATGCAAGGCTGATGATTAAGAAAGGGATGATCAAATAGTTTAGCCTAATGGTAAGTTGGTTATACGAAATATTTATGTAAGTAAGTACATGAATGTTTTCAAGTCTAAGTTACTGGCTGTGAAGTATATATTCAAACAATAATATATACAATTTTTTACAATATTTATTTTTCAGTCTCTTTAACCCTAGATAACTAAACTGTTTTCATTGTTTCATTGTAACTATAAAACACAAGAAATAAATCAAAAATATTTAATTAAGATAGGAACTTGTTACATGGCAAAAAAGTAAGGTTTATAATGAACAAATTAATATCAGTCTACACAGTGACCACACATGTCAACATTATGTGGACCACAAATAGCCTTTCTACATCTGGTGCAACGGTGTTTGGTCATCCTCCGGGCCTTGGATGGACACAGGTAGCTAATTTTAGGCACGTTTGACGTAGATGGAACCGGAGCTTCTATTGTAGAAGATTCGCCAACATTAACAATAAATATAAGAATATATGAATGTACGTACCTTAAAAATAAAAATTGTTGTTATAACTAAAGTTTCATCCAGCGGACGACGAGATGGTCATAGGGCACGTCCTAGTATGCGTGTGGCCGCAATCGCATCACGTGCTGCACTGTTTACTCAAATTCGGAAGGTAATGAAAGAGTCAAGGTTGAGGAACGGGGGGAAGTAGGTGATTTCGAATTTCGCCGAGTAGCGCGTCGTCGCCTCGACGAGCGATTAGTTATCTAGGGTTAAAACAGTGTACAGATACAAGAAAACATGCAAGAAATAGCAAATCAAGTACATCTAAGAAATTATTAAAAAAATACATTCACAAATATGTAAGGCGGATTCAAAAATATATCAGGCAGCGGTGAAGAGATTCTTTCAAGAATCGATATAGTTTCAGTTTTGAAGGGCAATATACTCCTCCCCACAGGCAGGAAGATAGAATAATCTATGATGATGCTGTCTAAGATAATTGTCGGGAACATAATAGCGGAGTTCTCGGTATAGCCTTGCAGCAGTGTGATTCAGTACGTGGGGGTATATCCCTCTCTTCCGAGCTGCACGGAGTGAAGTCAGAGAATGCCCAGAAGAAAGTACGTCGGGTAGAGTCACGGATAGTAGCCGCACATGCAGAGAAATCTTTTTCTGAACCCTCTCAAACGTGAAGAAGCACTTCACCTCGTATATTTAAAAAAATGTATGCATTACTTATTGTAGTTATTTGACTCTTCGTTTACAGGCTATCGGGAAGGAGATTATTGTAAATGTTTAAATCCCCATGACCTATGCTTCAATTACCACGTTAAGTCTTTACTGTATTATGTATTAGTGTACAATTTATTATCTTGTCTTGTATAGTGTTTGTTTACTTGTGATGTTTGTATAAACGTTGTATTTGTGTATTATATTTATATAATATTCTAATCAGTATATGTTATAAAAGTAAGTGTACAATGTGCGTGCTGCTAAAACTCAGAAACGAGTCCCGGTACGGTCAAAGGAGTTATATGGTGTGGTAGCTCTCTATCCCCCATCCAAGAAGAAGGTTCCCGTTTTTACCCGAAGGGCGTGCTTTTAAAGATATAAGGGCTGGAAGTTTCGACCTCTAGAAATTTCTAGAACTGTCCAGAATCTTCGAGAGTATTCGAAAGAATTCGACAACAACCCTGGAATGTTCGGAAATAGTCTGGAACGTTCTGGAACATCCCAGATCATAATGAACTAAAAACGGGATTACAGGCCGTTTCCTGATAAACTTTTAGTAAATTCGTCATTGCTACAATACACTGGTATCTCTAATAGTATAAAACAAAGTCACTATCCGCGTCTGCCTGTTTGTAGGCTTAGTTCTTCTTATTTTGTGTGGGGTGTTTGAGGCCCCCACTCAAGATGCACTACAAACTCCCATGCTGTATGGCTCACCTCACCGCCTCACCGCCCAATGCAACACCGCCCCACCACCTCACCGCCTCGCCACCTCACCATTTCACGGCTCTGGGTATCTAGCACGGTCGATCGATAAAAATTTTGTCGTGCGCTTAGTTTTTCTGAACTATGCAACGGAGTTTGATATAGTTTTCACTATCATTTAGAAAATTTCTTCCGGAATGTTTATTTATATACAGGGTGTATCGGCACGTACCCGATAAACATTAACCAGCTATTCCTTAGCACATTTGGAGTAAAAAATGTCATGGGCACTTTGCTGTCATCTGGCAATATTTTTTTCGAGTTTCGTTGAATAATGTACGTACGTACCTACGTTGGCGCGCTTTTACAATCACAACGAAATGGCACGGCACAATTTGTCTCATTTTTAACTATTATTATTTAGTGTGTACGAAAGAGCGAGGACACTTATTGACACACTTGCTAATGACAGCTGCTGAACACGAGATACAATGCAAATGACAGTGACAGAGTGTGGATTTTTTATTTATTTTTTGTTTTTAATGGAAAAAAAATGTTACCGGACAGCAAAGCGCCCATAACATTTTTTACTCCAAATGTACTGAGGAATAGCTGGTTAAAGTTTGTCGGGTACTTGCCGATACACCCTGTATATATAATACACAATATTCAATATTATTTTTAAATCATCGTTACAGATGTAGAACACGTAAAACCCTTTCTGGGCGGAAGGAGATAGGCACCTCCGATTACCTCTCACCCCAGAAGATAGGTGGAAACTTGAGTGGCAAACGGCCAACGTGGGAAATGCCCATCTCATACAGGACCCCACCGAGAGACAGGCTGGGTTCTCATTGCCATCAATAGGTTAAGGTGCTCCCATAGCCGCTGTGCCCACATGATGCACAGATGGGGGCCTTAAAGAGTCGGCGATGTGTGAATGTGGTGCGGTGCAGACCACCGAACATGTGGTCAACGAATGCCCGCTCCATTCATTCCCCGGCGGGATTGATGAGGTCCACATGGCGACGCCTGAGGCCCTAGACTGACTCGCAGACCTAGATGTCCCCCTCTGACCCCCCCACCATACGAAAGAAGAAGAAAAAGAACGCGTAAAGGTACTTACAGTAAGTGAAAAATAATAATCTGTATAAAACATGAAAGAAGGCACATGATTTTGTTACAATGGTGTAAACTAGAAGTAGTTTATAGAAAATAGAGCAAATACCAATAAACAGGTTATGAGGGCAAATTTACTATTACTAATCTGGAGATAGTTGCAATAAACTGATTGGAACAACTGGAACATAAAAATCATTTTTTTGGAAATAATGAAATAATAATTCACTGTTCCTTTGATATTTACTGTAAATATTGTAAAGCATCGATGACACGGGGCTATTTTACGAGCTGCTAGTCGACGAGTCTATAAGCTAGCGAGTAAGCGAGTTAGCGTGTGTCGATGACACACAAAACTTTCCACTCGCTCAAAGCCAAAGGATCTTTGTCCTTGAACTCTCTCAATAAACGGCTGGAAGCACCATATTCATCGCGTTTTTCGGTCCTTGATCTTGCCCATTTTCTTTTCTGCTTCAAGTTTTTCTTTAGTTTTCGTTGTAAATCCTTCTTGATAGCATAAGCTAAGATAACTACTGCCGCGCGAACTACTTCCGTTGACATTTTTGCTGACTGCCAAAACGCAAAGATACTCGCAAGTAGTTCACTAGCGGCGATGATGACACACAGCTAGTTAACTAGCTTATAAGCCAACACGCCAGAGAATGGCGAGTAAATTAGCCCATCTTTTTATTTTACTCGCTGCTTTTTTACAATCGGATAGTCAACTAGCAGATTGTAAAAAAGCCGATGACACGGGGCTAGTTTTCAAGCTGCTAGCGAACTCGCTGGCTTGTAGCTTGTAAACTAGCCCCGTGTCATCGATGCTTAAGACTGATTTTGCAACTCCACGACTAATATGATTTTTTTTTTCATGAGAACGGGATGTTTTTGTTCAACAGCTCGGCTAAAAGATATTAAAAAATAATTAATTATAAATTACAAAGTTTCGTTATCTTTTTTCAAATTGCGTTCCTAACTTTTGGTTTCATAAAAGTGCATTAAAATTTTTCTGTTGTAAATTTCTAGATTTGAATATAAAGCGTGGTGTTTTCTCTTTCTAACACCGTTTAGATCATATTTCTCACCATGAGAGTGAGGGAGACACAATGATTTCTATGAGACCATTTGAGTTGTTCCCAAAAGCGAACACATTAGCCAGAAGGTTTTAAAAGTAAGAGGATAAGTCAAATAAGTTGAACACAGTAAAAAATAGGGGAAAAGTCAATTAAGTTGAACACAGTAAAAAATAGGGGGATAAGTCAAATAAGTTGAACACAGTAAAAAATAGTTGAAAAGTCAAATAAGTTGAACACAGTAAAAAATAGGGGAAAAGTCAAATAAGTTGAACACAGTAAAAAATAGGGGGATAAGTCAAATAAGTTGAACACAGTAAAAAATAGGGGGATAAGTCAAATAAGTTGAACACAGTAAAAAATAGGGGGATAAGTCAAATAAGTTGAACACAGTAAAAAATTCCAAAATTATTAGATAGCTTTAATAAAATTTTATTTTATTTCCCATAAAGATAGCTTGTGTGTATTTACAAACAATTTAAAAAAATTACCAATAATAACCATAGAAATCTAAAATAATTACTAACTAAATACTAAAACCATCGTCTTTTACCATTGTTCTCCTTGAAATACCCCAATTCACTTCCCATTTTAATGGTATCGCCAGCGGTCAAATAGAATTCGAAATCTTTAGGCGCTTCGAAGATTAATACTATCGTACTTCCCATGTTGAATTGCCCCACCATTTCGCCTCGTTCGAAATCAACATTCGGTTCTAAAATCAGTTCGTCGCTTCGTCGTGATTTTCGCCCGTTCGTGTGTAAAGCGTTGTCTTTATATATCTGAATCGATCCTACGTTCGTCGCTCCGACTGCTGTATAACTGAAGAAACCATGTTTCCAATCCCCGATGTAAACGGCGCGTTCGTTCAGACAAAACAGTCCTGGAATCAGCTTTGCGAATAGCGGATTCACCGATAGCAATTTGCCGCTGAAGTGACGACGGAATTTCGCAATCCAATCGCACGGCGAGTGAAAACGATGATAATCTCCAGGCGCTAGATAAATAACGCAATGATGCAATGTATTTTTATCGGGATCGCTTAGAATCGAGCGATAATATTTCTCGTCGTCGGTTTGCTTGATGTTATTATTCTCATAACTTTCACGTAGCGAATCGGCTTTTTTTGGTTCGTGAACGCCTTCCATAAGCGCAGTATTGCTGCTTGCAAAAGCTAGCTTCTGCACGCTGTTCGCTGACAAGTTAATTGCTTTTCTCGTCCATGTATTTTGTCCAAAGAACTGCTGAAGACTATATGTAACGCCTTTAACTTGCTCTACTCTGCAGCTTGTCACAGGTCCTGACGATAAGATTTTACCATCACAAGGAGAGACAAGAGATCCATTTGGGTCAATGTTTCTTACTCCTGGTTTTAAATTCCTCACAAAAAACGTTGCAAGACTCTTATATTGTGTAAAATCGTCTGTTATTGCTTCTTCTATGTTAACACCGAACCATTTCGTGTATTTTCCATACACCCAAGGTCTGTAATCGATTGGAACTTCGATATTAGCAAACTTTCCAAATATTTTACTCACGATTCTCAGAGGCAAATGTGTGTAGAACTCTAATTCAATCTGGCTGACGTCTTCTGTGATTCCTTTGTTCCAGAGATATCCTCCGTATAATACCACACCGGAAGGTGTCCACCTTGTAAAAACGCCGCGCAAACTAACCCAAGAACTTGAAGTTTTCTTGAATGAGTAATTTCTAACCTCAAAGTTCTTCAAAATCAAGGTTTTACGATTGTTTTTGGCGAAGGAATGGCCTCCGCCCTTCGTCAGGATAGTTCTGCAGCACTGGCCCAGCATTTTGCGTCGTTCTGTTTATTGTTCTTGTTGGAATGATTGTCGGTCACGTCATCAGGAGCGAAATTTGGATAATATTTATTTTATCTATGGCGCTAAAGCACTATCTGTCAAATGTCAAACTAAACTATGCAGAGGTGTTGCTAGAATTAAAAGAAATACTCTCCCTGAAATAAATTGACAGCCTCCGTGGTAATGGTCGCGGGTTCTAATCCTGTCATGCGCAAATAAATTTTTAAAATTAATTTGAATCATTTAACAACTAATTAATTTGGTAAATATTCAGAAAAGTGAGACACGGTTAATATACACATTCTAAGACTATTTCTATCACTAAGATAACTATGGGAAATAATGCATTTAACAATTTCGCTAAAAAAAAAAAACTAAAAATTTGATGTCTTTTCTTCACTCGATGTTTTGACATTTTTCTTTTGATAATAATTTTTTTTTCAGCTAATTTCAACTAAGAACCTTATTAAGTTTTGATTTATCAATAACAATGTCTGCCAAGGGAATTATCTATTTTAATTTAACGAAATAACTATTAAACTTCATTATTTTCTATTTCCGGTAACTGAAATATGTACCAACTTCTTACTATAACCATCTGACTGAAAAAAATGTTTTTCCCCTACTCACAAATCTCCCACTTTTTTGTATAATTACCATTAATTAAAAATATTATAAAGTGAAAAATTGCCTCTCAATCAAACGCCTTACTGAAAGACCACCACTCCGAATTGAAACATTGCTTGAAATGGCTTAAGCCATCTTTGGTGACCAGATCCGAATAGCCAGTTACTTCTTCCACATGTCATTCTCCTCTCCACTACCTTCAGCTTAGGAGCGGTTCTTGACTTTTCAGTAAGCTAGAGTGGTATGATTGAAAAATACGACATTATTGATGTTGTTGTAGCTTTTATTACTATTTGAAAAAAAAATTTCATCTACAATAACATCAATAACTATCATTTTTTTATCTTTTAGCATTCTATCTCACTGAAAAGTCACGGACCGTCACTGCTTTAGCTTTACAACTCACAACATACCCCAATTGTAGATGCCACCGTCTCAAAGTTGGGGGTATTATACAAGGTGCATCAAAACAGCGGTTTTGAAGGGCTGGTAATGGTTATGAACCTGGGAGGGGTCTCATTGTGTCGGGAGCGTCGTAACATTTTCAGTCGTTACCATGATTCAGTACACCTGGGTTTCGCCATCCGCACGTTTCTTGAAAATTGCCGTTCTTTCGTCGCCACCCAGTGTACCTTCAGGCTGTACTTCAATCATGATCGACGTGACATCGTACTTCACCGCAATGTAATGGTGAGTTGGGTGCGTAGATTCATAGAAAGTGTTTCCACACTAAGACCTAGGTTTTAAGAAGACTTAAAACAGTAAGAACACCCGAAAATTTAATGACAGTGAGAGAAACTATCGAACGGTCGCCTAGTGCCCGGAAGCATACAATTGCATTTGGCATTACTAAGGAGGATTTTGCATCAAGATTTATCATTTCACCCCTACAAGATTATGATTATCCAACTTTTGAAGCTTCGTGACTATAAAAATCGCTCCCAAGAAATATTGAACCGTATCCACGCGAGGTCAACTTTTTTCAGTAGTGGCGAGGCCTACTTCCATCTTTGTGGAGCGGTGATTAAACATATCCTTCGGTACTGAGCTGAAAATAACCCAAGGCAACTTCACGAGAGACTTTCACTCCCCAAAGTGATCGTGTGCTGTGCCATTTCTAAATTTGTGGTGATTTTCCCTTATCTTATTTATGAGAATAGAAAAACCGTGACTGTCAACGCTCAACGTCATGTTTTCTCACCTGATTTGAGCATTTGCGACTTCTTTCTGTGGGGCTACCCGAAGGAAAATGTTTTAACATCGGTCTCATACCCTGGAAGAACTCAAGGATTGAATTCTGTAGGAAATCACCTCTATACCCTTCGAGATGTTGTGCCAAAATAGTTACGTACCGAAAACAAAATATTTTCAAACCATCAGATAGAAGAATTTTAACTCATATATTATTTTTATTCAAAATTATTAAATCTGTATTTATTATTTTTGTGTTTAATTCGTAGAACTCCATTTAATGAACTCCATCAGGACTTGGTGCATACGACGGCATGATGTACCGAATAAAATAAAAAAAGCCCCATGTAATAAACTGAACAATCTGTTTGTTCAAAACAGTCTGTTTTGCTGCACCCTGCATGAAATTCAAATAAAAAATTATAAAGCAGTTAACAAAACCCAGAAATTTCACTCGTTTTTTTAATTTTTTTTTTTTTTTACTATTAATAATTTTTCTGGTACATACATTGGTATAACTTTACAATAAAGAAACACTTTTTTATATAAACAGTTAAAAAGTAAAGATTTAGCAGATTAACCAAAAAAATCCCACATAAGCATCGCCAGTTCGTGGGTAAACTTGTGTTTATTAACAGTTAAAATTTTACTCACATACATACATTATCTTTGTAGAAGATTAGAAAATAAAATTCAAAAAATAAAAAATCGTTGTTTACTGAAATTGCAAATCAAAAAACAAGATTGAAAAATATAAAAAAAATAAAATTAAAAATGTTAAGTTACATCAGGTCAGATTTTACAGCAGGTCGGATGTTACGGCAAGTTTTCACTTGCTTACTTATGTTTTACTGACTTAAAAGTTATTGACCCAATATGGATTGTCACAGTAATTAATTTCTTAATATCATATTTAGTTATTATTATATACTATTTATTAAATATTTTGTTTCTGTGTGGATTCACATTTCATCGTGCCGATTATTATTATTTTTGTATCGTATTCGACAAACGACATAGCGTGTTTTTATAAGCAAAAGGAACTTTTCACAGTTACATTGATCATAATTGAAATAACTTGGCAAAACAAAAATAAAAAGTTATCATTTTGGTGTTTTTAATTTATTATTTTTCCTCATAGTTAGGGATATTTTGTAGGCATGGTATTATTGCAAAGATGATTACGAGCGGCTAGAAAACGCAACAGCTCCCTTGTATCAAAATGAAACATGAAGACATGGAAATTAACGATTAGTTTTTAGGGCATTTATGAACACCTTGAAAACTTTTTTTTCTATATTTATTACATCAAATTTGATCACTTATAAGTGTAGGGGTAATTCAATCACGACAGAAAATTAAATTGTGGTTTTAGTATGGTGAATACATCATTGTTCTACAAAAAACAAACGAGTTGATTTAGCAAAAGTTTGTAACTGACTGCCCCCTGGATCGATGGGTAAAGCTCTGAATCCGTAAGTCGCGGGTTCAAATCCCGGAGTGCGCAAATAGATTAAAGTTATTCATTTCAAATAATATTTCGTATTCTTGCAGTGTTGAAGATACTCTCAGTATCGCCTTGTTGTAAGACCACCACTTATAATCGAAACGTTGCTTCAAATAGACAGATACTCCCCTCCCCTCCCACTTCTCCATCTCCCCCTCCCCACCTCCTTCAGCTAAACAGCATACCCCAATTGTGGATGCCATAGTCTCACAGTCCTTACAGTTGGGAATCTTTTGCGGTATTTACATAAAAAACACGTTTCTCAACACATTTTATTTTGGACTGTACATGATTTTTAGTGGCTATGAAGAATTTTAACATTTATAACTATGAAAACATTGTTTTTTTTTAAATTAAAGATCATTTTAAATAAAAGATACCTTTATTAAAATCAAAGTAAACATACAAAAGATACTAAAACATTCAAATGTCAATAAACAAACAAACAGACAGTCATTACAATAAATAAACAACAATGAATGCATTATGGTTAAAATGGTAGCGTATGATTTGTTTTCTTTTCTTAATTTGAAAATGTTAATAATCTTATGATTTCGTACTAATTTTGAAATTGTATGTTAAATCTAGATGCGTTATAACTCATTCATACGGTTTTCGTTTGTGAGGATATTAAGATATTTTTTATCGTGATATGATGCTGCTAATGTTCGTCAAGTTACACCAAATTACTAGGTGTTGTAGAGCGGCATCTCTGAAATAGAAACAAAAACAAATACATTTTAAGTTGAAGCAATCAACCGTGATTCTAACAGAATCGGTAACCATTTTGTGTTTATGTGTTCAGCTCTTTTACAGGCAGTGTTGGTTTAGGTGACGTCCTTTCCAAGCATTTACTAATACCGCTTAAAACCTAAGGCCCAGACACACAGACAAGATGGCCGTCGTTTTAATTCAAACATTTCTGCAATGGAATCATTTTAAGCCCTGCATAACCAATTTCCACTGATTTATAACAAGTTTCTCGTTAACTGTTTAAGTTTTTATGTTCCAAAAAAATATCTGCTATTTTTTTAAAATAATATCTATACATTTTTATGCCGAAACGTTAAATATATGAAATTCTCTCGATAGAAAAAAATCGCAAAGTAATCTTCAAAAATTCTTAAAAACACGTTTTGTTCCGTTATTTAATATGTTATAGGCATGAATAAATCAGAGTGTATCTTTAAATGCAACTAAAGAATTGGTCGAGAGATTTTTGCTCTATTTCAAAGAAGAATATTTTCACCATTTTCGCTTACTTATTATGTTTTTTTTTTATATTAGCGCGCTCCCTCTATCATTTGTATTTATATATATCTCTCTTTCAAAGCATCTTTGAACGCTTACTACGATGCCAAGAGATTCTTGCTTGTGTTTAAAATGGTGTACTGTATCATAGGACTACTGCGTATAATACAGGATTCAGACGTTTCAATTTTAGTTGATCAACTTTTATTGAACGGCAAAAAACTAGAGCAACTTTATTGAAAGAAGGTTCACACTTGTCTATATGCTTTCAAATCGAGTTGTATCAAATCAACTATAATTGAAACGTCTGAACCGTTATAAGAGAGAAGTATCGAATTACATTGAACCAGTTTGAACCACTATCGGTGTGCACAAATACATTGAAACGTGCGCTCTTTAAAATTCTGTAAGAATCTAATTGCATTATGGATGTTTATTTTTTTTAATTATTCAAGTTCTTATACTAGGGTGGGGTGACAAAAGCGCGCACTGTGCCAGAGTACGCATTCAATTTAAACTTTCCGCATTTAAAGCTTGTTACTTTTGATATTAATCTGTTCTGGAAACTTTCTCACGTCGAGGTTCAAAGCCATTGAGTGTTCTTGTGTTATTATGTCTATTACAAATCCACCTAATTAGCAATCAAACGACAAAATTCTGACACATTGCGCAAGATGGCGTTAGTAGTGTGTTTTTGACGCAATGTTCGCCTGCTGTGCATGAGTGCGCAGGGTCAAACTGTGCAAGAGTACGCGCGCACTCTTGCACGATACGTCATCAGCCAAAGCGACCGTACCGTCAAGTTCTTACGTTACTCCCGCAAATATTTCTACTATACCAAAGTCATTTGTTACGAGAGCTACATAGAAGAGGGCATAGAAATCGGAGATTCAATGCAGTTTTCCAAACAAACTTAGAAAAAGATGAATTATTGCCTCAACTTTAACAAACCTCAGCACGATCCAAAGAAGATGATGACGCTTGTTCTTCGTAGCGTTTTCATTTGAAATACCAATAGAACAAGGTCAGCATTCCTACCTGATCCGTCTGCTATAAAGATTGAAATCCGTTCGTTAAGATAGGAGAATCAATCAAACGAACTGTCGGTATTTGAACACAAGTTTTCCGTCAAGGGTTTTTTCAAGTATTGTGGGGCTCCATACCAGAGGTGGCTGTCGAATTCAACATTGAGGCACACTTGCGATTTGTACAGGGTCAGCAGTTGTGTACTATTAAAGTATCTACAGACCCTGTACAGTGCGCCCAGTTTCTGAGAAGCTAACTAACTTGACTCGCGCCTGAGAAGATTACTTCTGTTGAAGGAGACATAGTCGTTTCGATTTCTCATATTCATTTCACGTTTGGGTGGAAAAGCACATCAAAAATTGGTTAATGAGTTATTTTTATAAAACTCTTGACATTGCCGCGGATACTAATCACGTTCGTTCAATACATTTACCTCTCTATATTCTGTCTCCGACAAGACCCGTGAAGGTCTAGTTTCGATGGCCAGTGGCGGACTGTCGTCCATTTCGTGGACCAGTTTGTAGGTGGAAGATTCCTTGATTTTGTCCAGCACCACGGGTGGCTTCTTGTATTTCATGAAGTTTACCCTGGAAGTCATTTTAAAATATTAGTTAATCAATGTTGTAGGTATCATTTAATCTTTCCGTTGCATTTGTCGTTTTTGAGAAAAAATTGAGGTTACAATCGTGCACATTCAAATTGATAGACTGATCCATCAGGGAAAGGGGTTGTTCTTCTCATCGGTGGACGGTGGTAGACATTCTATTCTCAACCTTATCAGTGGAAAATGTGGTAAATTTTGGACAAAAACAGTGGAAGAATCCGCTTTTTAAACCTTATTGGAGGAGAAACCAACAATTATTTTTAATGGGGGAGACTACTGTTTTTGTCCATGTGAAAATAATGAAAATGAATATGAATAATGTACCTGTCGTCGTACGGAAGGTGGACACTTTCGAATTGACTGAAAAAATAATGATAAATGTAAAACACAAATGAAATGACATGGCCAAGAAATAATATACATAGAATGATATTATTATACAGATGATGTAGTCGAAACTTATTGAAAAACCTTTTTACAAGAAGTTTTTTTATATCTGAAAACAAGAGAAAATATTTGATGTTGAGGAATTACAATTCTGATAGATGTTAATAATCTGACATTATCTGATATGATCATTCCAAAAGTTGTTAATAATCTGATATGACCATTCTAAAAGATGTTATTAATCTTATATGACAATTCTGAAAAATGTTAATAATCTGAGAATATCTGATAAGATCATTCTGAAAGATGTTAATAATCTGGAATTTTTGATATGACAATGCTGAAAGACGTTAATAATCTGACAACAGTAATAATTTGTACCCTGAAGATGCTTGAGTAAAGCGAAACCGGTCGGTTCTAAAAATTATTAAAAACTCGTGGTTTTAAAACTAAAAGTATTTTATTTTATCAAAAAAAACTATTTTTTTTAACTTTGCGATAAATCTTTCGTGACCTGATGGTCTAACGGACGTAATTACCAATGATTTTATACCGATCCCCTGAGCACGGACGCGCTGATGATAGCCAGACCAATATCAATATTCCAAATCGATATACGCTGGCAATACTTGCGCATCTGTAGGTACATGAATTGACATTCCTAAACGTCAAATGGCTACGTACAAGTTAAAAATAATAATACATTGACAATGTCGAATTGTAATATTAACCTTAACATACATTGGCAGTCAGTGGAATTATTTAGTTAACGAGGACTTTAGTCATAACTAGCAACTTTTGTTTCTCTTAATTGGAATGGAATCAATTTATCACGTCTTAGATACATTAGTAAAGTCTATGGATCATTTACACAATGTCTTTCAATTCTAATAGCTTAGTTAGTTCACCTCCATTCATTAATAAGCTAGTTTTTTTGTATAACGAACGACGTCATCTAAAAAATGTGCATGTTAACAGCTTTTCCGACACCTTAGAGGCTTTTGTTTACCGACTGTCGTAATCATATTCTGACCGTGCTCGAAAATATCGCTAACCGAGCATAGATGACAGATTTCGTCAATATCATATTAACATAAGGCTTTATCGATCGTGTTGGACCTCCAGGTTACTAAACAAAGCTAAAGCAATTTCTAGCGACAAAGATTTCGCCTCTGTAACGCGTTTCAAAAATATATAACAGAAAATCTTGTTAAGGGTGAGCGCTGGCATCTTAAACTTTGCACAACTTCATCTGTTGGATATTTTGAGATCAATGCACTGCTAATAGCAGTGACTTTTGGGTACCGACTGTCTGAATCATATTCTGACTGTGCTGGCAAATATCACTAACTGGCATATGGTTTTATAGAGCGTCGGTGTTAGACCTCCTGGTTATTAATAATTACGATTACCAATCAGAAGTTGAATAATGAATGTCAGCAAAAGATGAAGGATATTGATAAAGTGGTGTTGTGTGTAATATATACCCAAGCGTAGTCCCCGTGATAACAGATGCCTGCGAGCTCAGAGTCTCGGCTATAAAGCTATCTGTGAAGGCGTCTTTGGGTCCTTTCCACTTGCGGCCTCCTGGCAGGACGAGGGGGCGCGTGGCTGGCGTCAGGGGGCCGAACACGGGCTTCGGGCCGGGCGTGCGCCGGCCACACGATGACAGGACGAGTGGGCGGGCTTGCTTCTCCTTGCGCGCGGTGTGCTCGGAGGATAGTTCGTCCATCAGGTCCTAGAATAAAAAAACATAGATTCATTGGAACCTTTGATTTCTCTACAGTTTCCCTACGCTGGCCCTTCGTATTCCCTTCATTTTCTGAAGGATAGTTCGTCCATCAGGTCCTAGAATGAAATTCATAGATTCATTAGAACACCTTAGATTGCTCTACAGTTTCCCTGTGCTGACCCTTCGTATTTCTTTCATTTTCTAAAGGATAGTTCGTCCATCAGGTCCTAGAATAAAAAACATAGATTCATTGGAACTATAGATTTCTCTACAGTTTCCCTATGCTGCTTCGTATTCCTTTCCTTTTCTAAAGGATAGTTCGTCCATCAGGTCCTTGAATAAAAAACATAGATTTATTGGAACCTTAGATTTCTCTACAGTTTCTTTATGCTGGCCCTTCGTATTCCCTTCATTTTCTAAAGGATAGTTCGTCCATCAGGTCCTAGAATGAAATGCATAGATTCATTAGAACACCTTAGATTGCTCTACAGTTTCCCTGTGCTGACCCTTCGTATTTCCTTCATTTTCTAAAGGATAGTTCGTCCATCAGGTCCTAGAATAAAAAACATAGATTCATTGGAACTATAGATTTCTCTACAGTTTCCCTACGCTGGCCCTTCGTATTCCCTTCATTTTCTGAAGGATAGTTCGTCCATCAGGTCCTAGAATGAAATGCATAGATTCATTAGAACAACTTAGATTGCTCTACAGTTTCCCTGTGCTGACCCTTCGTATTCCCCTCATTTTCTAAAGGATAGTTCGTCCATCAGGTCCTAGAATAAAAAACATAGATTCATTGGAACTTTAGATTTCTCTACAGTTTCCCTATGCTGCTTCGTATTCCCTTCCTTTTCTAAAGGATAGTTCGTCCATCAAGTCCTAGAATAAAATGCATAGATTCATTAGAACCTAAGATTTCTATACAGTTTCCCCACGCTGTCCCTTCGTCTCCCTTTCAGTTTCTAAACGATTGTACGTCCATCAGGTCCTAGAATGAAATGCATAGATTCATTAGAAGACCTTAGATTGCTCTATTGTTTCCCTATGCTATACTTTTGTTTTCCCTTCAGTTTCTAGAGGATAATACGTCCATCAGGTGCTTGAAGAAAATGTCTAGATTCAATAGAACCATAGATTACCCTACAGTTTACCTATGCGATCCCTTCGTTTTCACTTCAATTTCTAGAGGATAGCTCTTCCATCAGGTCTTAGAATAAAATGCATTAATTCATAGATTATTACATTATAGTTTCCCTACGCTATCCCTACGTTTCCTCTTTACTTTCTGTAGGATAACTTGTCCATCAGGTCCTAGAATAAAATGTCTTCATTCATAGATTATTATCCAATATTTTCCCTGCGTTTTCCTTACTTTTCCCTTTCAATTTTGAAGAATTTATTGATACATTCAAACCATATACATATATTCCTACAGTTTATCTACGCTATCCCTACATATTCCCTTCAATTTCAGGCAAATAAGTCGTCTGTCAGGACCTTGAATATCATTAATTCATTCATAGCTTATTACCCTATAGTTTCCCTAAGCCACTCCTACCTTTTCCCTTCAATTTCTGGAGGATATCTCGTCTATCAGGTCCTAGAAAAAAATGCGTTGATGCATTTGAACGATAGATTACCCTACAGTGGTTTCCAGTTGCAGTCCGTGACTTTTCAGTGAGCTAGAGTTGTAAGATAGAAAAATACAATATTATTGATGTTATTATAGCTGGATTTGTTTTTTAAAATAATTGGAACAATATTTTGAATCACCTGTTTCATTTTGCTGATAGTCTCTTGTTCATTGAGTGGTCCTTCTACTCCGTTTGTTCTGGCTTTCCCTTCACCCTTAGCGACATCTGCGCTCGTGATCCTCTCGGCTACGTTATCCTCAGCGGTTTCATTATCAGAAGCGTTGACTTCACCATTTTCTTTGGTGTTTCCGTTGCATTCTGCTGATTCTAGAAAAAAATGATTGCAACATGAAAAAAACCTTCACAGACATAATTCAAGGTTTCCTAGCACGTATTATCGTGATAAATATACTACAGTTTCACTCTTTAATTATGTTAAAAATAGATTACACACCATTGGTAATTTTTATGCTGATATTTACCTGATGTTTTTAATGTGCCTCTATTGAAGTACAGGGTGGAGCAAAAATAATCACCCTATTGAAAAACGCTATAACTTTTGCAAATGGCGCCAAAAGTCGATTCGGTTTTGACATTTGTGAAGTAAACAAACGCAGAATACAAATCAACAAAATATGAATCGATTTACTCCGCAAGAACGTGAAATAATAAGCAGTACCAAAGTTCATCATAAAATAAAAAATACAGCAAAAGAACATCGGGTGATTAGTTTTGTCCCAACCTGTATAAACTGTACTGTTTACACATTTAAGCAGTGGTTATAAAAAAAAATGGATTCTGGGGCGGCGGTACCCATATACACGCCTCCCAAACTGATAGCGGACGTCGCCATAACCTCCAATATTATAGAATGAGCCGCACCAATTTGTTCATGAACTCACCCGTGGAGAGACCCACGTACTTCTTAAATGCAGCTGATCAAAATATCGATATGTTTTTTCATATCCTGCAATGCACTAACAGGGTTTTTATCACTGCAAATACAGTGTATAAACGCTACAATTATACCGACCTAGACCCCAATCTGTAAGTTATAAAATAAATTATCAAATTGAAATAAATAAATAATAACGTTTTCCTGGTAAAACCCTATTGTTACCGTTATAAATTACATTCCCGCTGAGTATTGGC
The DNA here is from genome assembly GCA_026573805.1 of Hesperophylax magnus. Lineage (NCBI taxonomy): Eukaryota > Metazoa > Arthropoda > Insecta > Trichoptera > Limnephilidae > Hesperophylax > Hesperophylax magnus. The sequence continues at coordinate 4,480,797 of JAIUSX010000060.1, forward strand.
ACATTGCTAGTCAATCCAAGGGAGAATTCTTACTATCCCTGGATATAAATGACTGTCCCATCAAATTCGTGATTTCGACAATTCCACCATTTTTACAAAAAATAATCTACTTATTCGAAAGGAAATTTAAAATTGATTTTGTTCTCTCTCAGCTTTTCAAATATATTTCTTAAAATTTCGATTTATTTTCTTGAATGAATTTATAAATAAAATGGAATCTTTGAAGTTAAAATTAACCCACTTCCAGACATCCGATCGAGCTGAGACTCGGCAGATAGACTCGTTATTGGTGACAATGCATCATATATTTTTTTGGTGGTACTCGTGCATGCACAAGCGCTCACACACGCACTTTTGTGAAATTGAATCAAATTGTATTTCATTTAAAACTTAGTGGCAATCACGTATACGCATTCCTCTCAAATTTGATAACATTGCTGCAGTTAATATACGAAACAAAAGTCGGTTCTACCTAATTGGGCTTAGGCTTATGTAGTTCGACTCAAGTCCCTGGGGAGGAAGGTTCAATCCTTAGTCAAAAGAAATGCTTTTAAAGATATTTTTAAAGTTCACAGCGGTTAAGAGCTATTCCTCGGGGAAGAAGGTTCAATCCTCAGTTATACCACAAAAGTTGAAATAATACCAAAAAAAATTATTTATTGTACAATTTTTGTTTGAATGAAATAAATGTGAAAAAAATATTTTATCTTTAAATAATACAAAATAAAGTAGCTATTTTTGTCTCTCTGTTTGTGCGCTTAGTTCTTCTAAACTACGCAACAGATTTTCACCATCATTTAGGGAATTTCTTCCGGAAGGTTTATATATATAATCCATGCATATTATATTTATAGAAAGTAAAGAAAAGTCTTTTTTAATCAAGTCGTAAAAATATATTTTCGGACGCTTACATTGCTAACGCTGTCTAAACCTTATGAAATACATCAAAATAATGTACTACGGAATTATACATCTTAAGAAGTTCTACAGAAAAGTTCACGTTGGTATAGGTATAGGGTACATGTCAACTAGTTTAAATATAATTAATACATAGTCACCTTGTTCTGTTTGTTTGTCCACGATTGAAATGATATCCTAGAATACCCTGGATGAATGATAACATCTACTGATAATATATATTTCGCTTACCTTCTTGCGTTGCTTCTATCTCATCAGCACAATCGCCATTTGTTTGTTCTTCAGTTGTTTCGCCGTTCTGTAAAAGAAACGTAATAATAAATATTAATTTTGATGATTTTTTTCGAATCTATCAGATACTGTAAGAAATGTGACGAGAATTTAAAAACTCTGCTTCATCCATGGTGAAAATTTTACGCCAAAGGATGAAGATTTAGATACTTGAGGAGTTGAATACCATTCTTGTGCAATCGAGAAACCTTATCAAATACCCGATGTCAACCCAGTTGAATTTTATTGAAGGAAGAGGCTATTGGCAAGGGAACAATTTGATATACATATGGGAAATTGTACAATGGGCCTAAAAGCACGGGAACAGAAGGGGCGTATCAGTATCAATATTAACTAGCAGATAAAAACCCGCTGCGTGGTTTGAAAAATTCATTAGTTCTTTTTTTAAATAACAGATGGCGCCACTTCCGTTTACAACAATCCTAAACTGTACAGCCATTAGGATAATACTATTTTCAGGTGTCTTGGTTTTTTATTAAAACAACTTTTGAAGATTCAACTCATCATTGTAATATATATATATTACATCATAGATAATACTAACAAATCTAAACAAAACATGAAACAGAACAAGACACAGAAATAAAAAAAATAACGGTCTCAACTGGGAATCAAACCTAGGACCTCTGTCCTACCGGGACAACGTCTTTATCTACTCAACCATTGGGACTTAATTATTATACGTCATATTTAAAATTCAGAATTAACAATATTATCTTGTAACTAATCTTTTTGAATGATCACAAAGTACTAAAGAATTGATTTTTAACCTAGATAGTGTCTCGGATTAACATATCCGATTTTTATTTATATGCGATACCTATGGACTTTTTTTAAAAGTCTAAAAGAATATTCAATTTTTATTCGATCAACTTTTTTTAACTTTTGAAGGATATACCCAAAGATATTTCTTCTAATATCTTTGGATATACCCGTCAATGTAATATATTATTGAAGAAGAGGATAATACTTACAAAATCTAATCGAAACATGAAACAGAACCAGACACAGAAAATAAAAATATAACGGTCTCAACTGGGAATTGAACCCAGGATCTAATATGACGAATAATTCAGGATCTAGTTCGACAAATATGACGAATAATTCAATTAACAGGATCTGGCTCGACAAATATGACGAATAATTCAATTAACAGGATCTGGCTCGACAAATATGACGAATAATTCAATTAACAGGATCTGGCTCGACAAATATGACGAATAATACTCTTAAAAGGATCTATTTCGACAAATATGACGAATAATTCTCTTAACATGATCTATTTCGACAAATATGATGAATAATTCAATTAACAAGATCTAGTTCGACAAATATGACGAATAATTCTCTTAACATGATCTATTTCGACAAATATGACGAATAATTCAATTAACAAGATCTAGTTCGACAAATATGACGAATAATTCTCTTAACATGATTTATTTCGGCAAATATGACGAATAATTCAATTAACAGGAACTATTTCGACAAATATGGTGAATAATTCAATTAACAGGATCTATTTCGGCAAATATGACGAATAATTCAATTAACATGATCTATTTCGACAAATATGGTGAATAATTCAATTAACAGGATCTATTTCGACAAATATGGTGAATAATTCAATTAACAGGATCTATTTCGACAAATATAACGAATAATTCTCTTAACATGATCTATTTCGACAAATATGACGAATAATTCAATTAACAAGATCTAGTTCGACAAATATGACGAATAATTCTCTTAACATGATCTATTTCGACAAATATGACGAATAATTCAATTAACAAGATCTAGTTCGACAAATATGACGAATAATTCTCTTAACATGATTTATTTCGGCAAATATGACGAATAATTCAATTAACAGGATCTATTTCGACAAATATGGTGAATAATTCAATTAACAGGATCTATTTCGGCAAATATGACGAATAATTCAATTAACAGGATCTATTTCGACAAATATGGTGAATAATTCAATTAACAGGATCGAATTCGACAAATATGACGAATAATTCTCTTAACATGATCTATTTCGGCAAATATGACGAATAATTCAATTAACAGGATCTATTTCGACAAATATGGTGAATTAACAGGATCGAATTCGACAAATATGACGAATAGTTCAATCAATAGGATCTAATATTTAATTTACTGTCGTTTTAAAAATCAAAACCTCCCGTTGTCACTGTATTATGCAGTAAATCATGTAAAATATGTATCACGTAAACGCCCATCAGGGCGTTTATATAATAATTATGTGCCAGTGGTCGTTTGGATAAAGACATTGTCCCGGAGAGTTGAGACAGATTTTTTATTCTGCGTCTCGTTCTGTTTCATGTTACGTTTAGATTTGTTAGTTTTATCTGTTTTCAGTAATGTCTTGCTTTGATGGACAGAATGTTCAAGCATCTTGAGTTGAATACCTACCTACCTAATACCCCTACAAATTTCATCAAATGAATTGGGCTGCTGTCAAAGGAATAAGTGACATGGGAGACGATGCAGATCGTCTCCTGTCAATATTCTCACCTGTTTTTCTTCAGGTTTGGGCGTGTCTCCATTCCTCGGTACCATCTTGCCCAGTTGTTTGGAGACCAGGTCGAGGGTCTGCTGGATGGCAGCTGGCAGCCTGCTCAACGCTTCCAACTGCTTCTGAACCTTCACCAGCTGCTGTTCCACCGGAAGGTTCTCGTCTACAAATAATTCAAAGCAAAGCTTAGACTAAATCGATTCATGCGAATTTTAGATTTCTCGTGTTCAAAATTAACATTAACTTACCGATAGTCTCGTCTACAACCAGATCTGTCCATTCTTCTTCTGGTTTCACTTCTTCGCCAGCTTCCTTTTCTTCTTCCTCAGTATGTTCTTCTTTTGTTTCTTCTTCCGCCTCACCTAAAAAATAGTCATTTCAATGTCAATATCATAATTAAACATTAAAACCAGCAAAACGTCCAACTTTTACTTTGTCCTAAATTACTGCCAAATACAACGATATACTTATGAGATCAAAATAAAAAAATACGGAATTGTGTACCTTAAAAAGGCCTCAAAACTTAACCACAAACCAATTCTAAGTCCCTTAGCAACGTCGGGTACACGTCAGATAGGTGTGTATAAAATATTAACGTTTGTCTAGTTTCTAATAATTGTTCAAATAGTTACGTGCAGATTTATTAAGTGCAGGAGTTCACAACAAACGAATTTATAGTGTAACAATTCTAATAAAAAAGTTAGGTTAGGTTATATAAGGTCGATGTGCTTAAGGAATGTAAAGGCGAAGCTTAATACTGAATCACTATTTTGATTAATTAATTAATTAGTAGAATACAAATAAAAAAATACATTACTCAATAAAAAATATAAATGTAAACTACTAAAAAAAAATTCAATTACAATGTATGAACGCATAAAAAAACAACTTTTTTTAAATACAGTATTATAGCTAAGATTATCTGTGACAGTTTCACTTGATTAACTTTTTTGTTTTCTTATAAAATTATTTACAAAATAAATAAAAACCAGTTTTCTGCTTGAAATCGAACGTTTCTAGACTCCGTTTGTCAAGCGATTTTAATGCCTATTACCTACAATATAAGATATACCACGAATATACACATTTTTGGCTTGTAGCTTCCTCTTAAGTTTAAAATTTACGAAGCCTAAAAATTTTCTTAGAATTCTTTCAACATTATGAATATGAATTTTGTAGAAGGGCGACCAAACTATGGAGTTATGTTTTGTTAGATTTGTAAGTCTTTGATAAGGTTCACAAACTTCTGAAGTTGATTCTATTGGTGTCAAATATATACATTTATTAAATTATTCAATCAAAATCTTTCCTCAAAATAACATAAAAAACATATTTAACTGCTTACTGCATTTTAAAGCCAATAAATCAGTTTAGTTATTCTTTCCAAATTTATTTCATTTATTGGATAGTCGAAAATATTACCTATTGTGGTCTGTACCAGGGATATTACCAGATAATTCCTCTTCATGAGAAAGATTTCTTGGAAATTTATTTTGTGCCTTGTCCGCCATTGATAATAATTCTAAATTCCTGACTGTATGTACTCGTATGATAACAACTTACCGTTCTGTTCCTCTGTGATTTCTCGTTCTGTTACTTCTGGTTTCGTGGGAGTTGCCGGCAGAGGAATTCCGGTGTCTTCCAGATCTGGGAACTCGGAATCTGCCAGATATTCTGGAGCTACCAGAATTTCTGGAGCAGGCTCAGGCACCAATATTGGTACCTCGGGAATTAAAAATACGCCCTGCAAAAATTAAACAGATTGCAATTTTGAGAAAAATACTTACGTTTTTTGTATTTTCAAGGTCATGATTTTGATCAAGAACATTATGATGGTTCGAGCTACGAGACATAGATGGCTCTAGTATAAATAGATCATAGAGGTTACAGAGTTACCCGTTAAGATGTCGTTAGTATATAGGGTCGCCTCTCCATGGTGGGTACCAAGGTAAGGGTAGCCGTGAGGTTTCGAGAATGAGAGAGATTTTGAAAACATAATAGAGGGTATGTTGGCCCCCAGGCCGTCCGACTCTATCATTTCTAATTACAGGAGCGTTGCCAGCTTGCAAAATAGGGGGGATAAATAAAATTAAAATTAATTAAAAATTCATAGAGCTTACAGGGAAGGAATAAGGAAGTAGGTAGAATCAATTTGAAATATAGATGATATCGGGAAGCTCTTTTGTTTTTGAAATTATGTCCAAAGTTTGAATTTAATTTAATTAAATGATTTTAAAGTTTCAAAATTTTTGAAATCGGTTTTTAGGGGGTATATCAGCTGTTTAATGTTTCTTTTAATGCGTCGAAGCATAGAGCGGCTCCAAACGTTTGTATGTTTGTTGCAAAAAAAGTAAAGAAAAAAGTTTTGTCGTAATGTTTAGGTTACATTTTTTATTTGTTTTCTCCATGTGATGTAGATTTCACAGCTACGAGTTTCCGGAAATCGTGTGTATGAGTCCACAATCTATATAAATATTGTATTGCATTCGGAACATTAGACTAGTTTTAACTTAAGAGTTAAACTGCATGTGAGTTTACACCAGCTTAAATGAACAATGCACTAGGAACACGCGAATGGTTTTCATTCGAATTTTAAAGAGTATAGTCTGTAACCAAAACTGTAAAACTAGGCTCGTAATTATTTCCTGTGAAATTGTCAAAAGAGATCAGCAAATTAGCCTACAACTTGAATTTTATAATTGTGTTCGGAACACAAGACTGGTTTAAACAATAACGAATTTGCATGCATCATCACTCTTAACCTTTTCGGTGCTGTGTAGTCATACACATCTCAAAATAAGCGATTTAATATCAGAAAAATATGAATATTCATAGCTACTCGCTTATGTTTATTATATTTTATATCAAAAGTGATAATAATTGTAATTTAATTGCTGAAAACATGAAAAAACCATCGGCAGATGCTAAAGAAACGGAGGGGGCCACATCTAACGACGGTTCGCGACCGACTGACTGGCGGCTGGTGGCTACAAAAAATACAACTGCGGACTTGTGGCTTTCTCATGTTCCCGCATAGCGAGCAAAAGCGGGACATCAATAGCGTGTCATTTCCTCGCACACGTAGCAGTGTCATATGGTTGATTTTATTGGTGTATTTGTTTCCGATTTTTAACAAAAATCTCTGATTTTTAATTGAATTTGAAAACTATGTATTATTTTATTTTTTAATTCAGTGCATAAATGTATAACGGAGGAATACTTAAAATCTGAACCCAGAATTTATTATGTTTATAGACTTATTAAAGTTATTAGAAGCAATGTGTAGTAAGTACACACCACAGATAAGAAAAGGATAACATACTTCCCTTAAACACTTTTCCCCTTACTAAGAAACGTATCTTAAATTTTACACAGTTGGTGAACAACCATTTACCGTGATTGCATTAATGGTTGTTTAAATTGTATGTTAAGACCTAGTGGTCGATTACAGTCACCATTATAAGAGTTTTAAGTCTAAATAAAAGAGACGGGATGAGAGAGACGAGAAGGTATCATTATTTTATCGATGTTAAAATCAAAACAAAAAAATTGTTTTTGAAGCAGTAGAAATTGAACCCGTAACTTAACGTCACTAATTTTGTATTTGTACCAATACTTCACGAGTTTAGTAGCTTTTGGCTTAACCTTTTTGGCTTGGAATCGGATGGTGTTGCATGCGAAACTGCTTACGAATTATAGCATCAGATAAACAAAAGTGGACTTGAATAATTTAAGCGAGATGAAATGAAAAGTGTTTGCTGAAATTGGGTAATGATAGTGTGTGTAGCAATGAACAATGCATGGAATTAAGGAAAACAGGATGACTAATGACTTAGTATCTCTGCAAAGAAGCACACAACACAGTCACAATATAGTGAGGTCAATTTCTTTCTATTTACTTTTCGACGAGATTAAGTACACGAAAAAAATACCAGCGGGCTTCCAAGGTAGTCCCAAACCTTCTTCTGTTTTCAAAACAAATGCACTCGTATTTGCACTTTGTTATTGCTATTGTTCAAAATTTCAAATACTTTTCCAGCAAGGTGATGATGATAAGAGAAAAAGGTAGGAACAAAGCATTTTCTCATTTCAAAATTAATCAAATAGAATAAAATAAATTTAAAACAAAGTTATGTACCTCTGTCAAAATACTGGATCCGGGTACTTTCTTGGGCTGCTTTGTGATGCATACTCTGTATGGGGGGTCCTGAAATAAATTAAAAATATGGTCAAACGTTACATTTACTGTAACAAATATTCAAGTTTATTAAAAGAATTGAAATTGGAAAGAAGTGACTATTTTGGGCCTGTTGTGGTACGGGTGTATTTTAACACTGGCGCCGAACGTGGGGCTTGTTGTTTTACGGGGGTAATTTAACACTGGCGCCCAACGTTAGGTCTGTTGTTTTACATGGGTAATTTAACACTGGCGCCCAACGTGGGGCCTGTTGTTTTACGGGGGTAATTTAACACTGGCGCCCAACGTGAGGCCTGTTGTTTTACAGTTGTTGTATTATTGATTGAGCGTAGTCCTGTTTTAGCTCGACCGTTTTCCATTCCGTCCTTCTGAAATTTATATTGTACTTTCCGTTTCAATATTATTATTTCAAATATGAAATCGTCGTGTTTATTTGCCTTTTTTTCAATATTATTGTACCCACCTGCCTGAAGAAAGTTTGATGAAATATTTTCATTGGGATAGTACCTACTTACAAATCTTACGAATTCAGAAAAAAATCTTGTATTTGATTTATTAAATGAAAGGAAATTAAAATCTAAATCTGACTTTTTTTATTATATATTTTTATAATATAGTTGTTCTAAGATAACCTAAATCAAAAGTTTGCGATGTAAAATCAAGTTAGATATTGCACAAAACTCTCGTTTGGGGTAAGTTTATTACCCCCTGTTTATAATTTAAATACTTCTATGGTTATTCCAATTCAGTTCCTTCCTAAATTGCCCTTTCCCTTGTATTTAGTCCATTTCCCAAAGGTAAGAAAAAAGAAGCAAGAAGATTTGAAAAATAGAAGGCACAAAGCAAGTGTCTTTTGTTATGATTGATGTTATTTTCATGATGTTGTTAATTCTTATTTTTACGTTAAAAATTACGGTACATTAGTCGAGTGCCAATCGATTTGGAACAATCAGAACTTCCAATTGAAGCCACGAGGTAAAGACCTCCTTTCCACTCCTAATTTTTTCCTTGTGAAAAAATTGTTCATTCTTATTTTCTCGTTAAAAATTACAGTCCATTCGTCGAGTACCAATCGATTCGGTACGCATTACCCCCTTCGGAACGGTTGTTTTAAAACATATTTAATAATAATAATATTTGGATGATTTTTATATCGCCGTTTTTGTGCAAAATCACCTCAAGGGCGCTGTACAAGTATATAATACATTTCTACTGTGTTATTACTAACTATATATGGAGATAAAATACAGTACAATACTTACCTTGTAGGTCACTTGAAATTAACAATTAATTAACATTAACTAATAGTTTATTAGCGAAATTTAAATACAGGATTTAGGACATAATTGGATATAACTGGACTTTCTCTCAGGAATGGTATATGTAATTTAAGGGTATGACAGCTTAAAAAGGTAAGTTTTTAGTTTAGACCTGAATTCTGTTGGACTTGTTATGGATCTTAGTTCCGGAGGGAGTTTATTCCAAGCCTTCGGCCCAGATACTCCGAAAGAGCGATCACCAAACTTAGTATTTGGGTTGCGCTTAGGTTCCATCAGTCTGCCTACAGCTGATGATGTTGCTGATCTAAGAGTTGACTGCCTCAGACCAGTGTTTTCCGGGACGCATAGTTCAGAGATGTAGGGTGGGGCCATTTCATTGATAGATTTAAACACCATCCAGCACAGTTTGTACTGGATTCTTTCAGGGCACTTGAGCCAGTGAAGGTTACGAAGGTGTTCTGAAATGTGCGAATATTTTGTAACCCCGGTTATGAACACTGATTGAAGCTTGTCAATTTGATATTTTAGAAGGCTAGCATAAATGCCATTGCAGTAATCGAGACGTGAGACTACTTATATCTATCATCATTTGTACCTCAACTCATCCACATCACCCTGCATTACTTCATAATCGTGGACCAATCGTCCCAAATACGTCATCTATTTCTAAATCCATTTTAATCTATCGATTCATCCATCGATAAGTTTGCCATTGCCAAATGTCAAATAATCGACTGTGATTGAATTCTTTAATTGCCCATCGACAATAATAAATAATCTCATTATGCAACGAATCAATTAATTGGCACCCTCTAAGAGATCTGTCACACGTTGAAATGCATCAACGTTTAGAATGCCGAGGGTATTTTTATACGGTATTTGTTCACAAAATAATCTCTTGGCCTCAAAACAGTGTGATTTGACCTTAATGACTTTGAAATTGCTTCGTTGCGTCGATCGCCGAATAAAACTTTTATCCATTTTGCTAAATATTTCCTTAATCGACGCATTTTTAATAGGGGCATGTTATCAATTTAAGACAGGAAAATACTCTAAAATATGTTCGGAATCTCAAGGCCAATCTCAAAAACGATAATAACACAGGTCTGCAAATTGACACTTTTTGATAGTTTTTTTCACCGTAATGGGTGAATCGTATGTATTTTGGTGCGCTGAGTCCAAATATGCCCTCAGTTTTATGCCAGCACGTAGGGATTTTCCGCAAAATGAAAATGAAAGTTTGTTTTTTTCCGTTTGTGTGGGATGTCTGGAAGTTGTCTATGGAGCATCCAACAGTAGTCTCCCATCATATTCACATCCCATCGTCCTTGGTACCTCCGTTCCATTTCTTTGATGTCTTGGTGTAACCTCTCGCCCTACTCTTCACTTACGGCACCAAGGTTTTCTGGGAAATAATTCAAATGGGAGTTCAAAAAGTGAAATTTCAAGCTCATGGAGCACCCCAAGGTTTTAAAACATTTCAACATTTTATTTACAATTTCTTCATAATCCGGGTCCTTATTGTTTTCCAAAAACTTAGTCAGAACTTCTTTAAATGATATCCACGCCTCTTTCTCACCTTTTTTCATCACCTTTTCAAACTGATTGTCTTTCATTAGTTTCCGAATGTCCGGACCAACAAAAACACCCTCCTTTAACTTTGTCTCAGACAGTCCCGGGAATTACTTTTCAAGGTACTTGAACGTTTCGCCATCTTTTGGCAATGCCTTGACAAACTGCTTCATCAGTCCAAGCTTGATGTGAAGTGAGGGTAAAAGCACTTTTTTGGGATCAACCAAAGACTCTGACAAATACTGGGAAAATCCAGGTTTTACCATCTTAGTCACTAAGCAAGACACCTTTCTACTGGGTTTCCATGATTCATACGCTGACTAATACTGTTAAATATACTTTCATATTTCATAGTTTCTGATATAAAACTATAAAGCCGAATAGGAAAAACAACCTTTTTCGGCATATTCATAAATATACGCCTTAAGGTAGGCAATCCCGCAGAAAAATGCATTTTGCGGAAAATGCTTACGTGCTGGAAAAAAACTGAGGGCATTTCTGAACTCAGCGCACTAAAATACATAAGAATCACCCATTATTTTAAAGAAAGCAATTTGGTCGCAGGCCTGTGTAATTAATACTATATGGTCGGGCATTTTACCGCCAAATTGGGGGCGGGTGTTTTTTTTAATTTAAGCGCCAAAATTAGACTTTCCGAAAAATATTCATATCTTATGATCTATTTGATATTTTTCGATGAAACTTTCAGTGTTTTACTTTAAAAGGATGTCTCTATTTATTTACTTAGCAATGTATGTGTAATTCCTTTTTTTATGAACAAAAACTTTCTACTTTCTTGGGAATCATAGAAAAAACAGTATTTCTCAATCGAAATAACATATCGAAATTTATTCATACAAAATTACAAGATTATTTAGAAATTTTCAATACATATAAAAAAACTATAACCTAATAGTGCTTCAATGTGTGATAGCTTTCGAAACACTTTCCTTTATGCAGGGGCACATTGCAAAACTTGCACATGTACAGCGTTTCACTGCGTAGTTTGTGAGCGGAACATACGCGACAACGATTTTATTTTTTTTGTTTTGATTCAAGCTCATTGTATTGACAAGTAGATAGATCGGGTACCGCCGACAATAGAAAACACATGACCCCGCACCCATTTAGAACCCCTTGTTTACAAGTTTCTCGCTCCTTACCAGTTTGCGCAACAAAAAGAGTAAACTCGTCTCCCGCGTCGTACTATAAAAAGGCGTTTGACGAGTTTTCTCGTTTCCGGCAAAGAATGTGTTAATTAAGCGAAAATGGTGAAAATATTTAATAAAACACGACTCGTTTGATATAGAGAAAAAATCTCTCGACAAATGCTTTAGTTGTATTTAAAGATACACTGTGAATTTTTTTATGAATATAACATTTTAAATAATAGAACAAAACGTGTTTTTAATAATTTTCGGAGCATAATTTGTTTGTTTTTTTTTTCTATCGAGGGCATTTCATATTATTACCGTTTCGGCATAACAAATGTATAGATATTATTTTAAAAAATAACATATAATTTTGATGAACTTAAAAAACGCAATCATTACACTCACCTTGAACGTAGTCTCAATAGCCAATCTCTTGCAGAAGGGGATAGGTCTGTTGGGCTTCTGCAGGAACTTGGTGTGTTTCCTTTGCTCCTCCATTAGTTCAGCTCTTCCCTTGATAGTCTCATCATTGAGGGCCTTAAACACTTCAGAGTCCTTCAGGAATCCGATGACTGGCATCATCTTGTTGAAGTTGACACTGGAATCATCGTCGTCAGGTCTGTTCATGTGGGATGCCAGGACTTTTTGTAGACTGGATTGAAGGTTTATAGGAATTTTTAATGTGTTTTTTAAAATGGTTATACCGGGTTTATTAGGATTATTGACAGTTTTTTCCAATGTTTAGAAAATATTTACCATTGAAATATGTGATTTTTAATCGCGGTTTGTAGTTTAACGTTTTTTTGTTGTTAGATTTTTGATCGATGGTAAGCATCGTTTTTTTATTCATTTGGCAATTTTCATCAACGTTTTGTTGTTTTAATCGCGGTTTTTTAGTTTTTTCAAAAGATTTTTTTTTGTTAGATTTTTGATCATTTTTCGATTTTTATGAGTTTTTTTATAAAAATTTTGTTGGTTTTATTAAGTTATTTTTCGTTAGGTTGTAAGCAGATATTTTTATTATCAATAAATGTTTTATCACAGTTTTTAATGTATTTAATTAAATTGTCAATTTATTTTCAAATCATATTTTTGTAAGTTTTTTTTTACATTTACGATTTATTGACAAATTATTGTTTTATCCATTTATAATATATTTTTAAAGTGTGTATTTTGTATTTATGATATTTTTATTTTAATCCCAAATTGAAGTGAAGAGTTTTGTCGATTTCATGAAAAGAAAATAAGCAAACATGTAATAATTAATTAAATTATTGATATTTTGAAAACGATGTATTTTTATGATTATTATGCGATATTATTTTTGATGAGTTACTTTAAAATGATTTTTTTTTTAATAACTTAATGAGTAAAACGTCATATCGTAGTATTTAATTATTGAAGAATAATATTAGCAATTTTTAAACGTTAATTTGAAACAGAAAAATCATAAAATGATACGGTCACATCTAGGACTCGAACCCAGAAAAAAGTCAATAGATGTCGCACATTAAAATTAAAATAAGATATATTTATCTAAGACACTGTCTAGATTGCATTTAGTTCAGGTTAATTCTTGCGATCATACATACTGCCAATAAAAATGTGCGATGAGAAAAAAACAAAGACAATGTTTTTAGTTCTTATTTGAAGTATGATTCAGTTAAATATGACCGAAGGAGATAGGGTCCCTTTAGCTCAGTTGGTAGAGCTGTGCCCCGGCAAGGCAAGGGTCCTGGGTTCGAGTCCTAGATGTGACCGTACATTTTTCTCATTGTTTCAAATTTTCGTTTAGGAATCGTTAATATTGTCTTTAATAATTAAAAATTAAAACGAATTATTTAAACAAATGAATTGTCGAGTTACAGTTGGTGATAATTATTTTTTTATGATGTTTAGACGTGCTTTTTAGTTACGAATGAATTAATATATTTTTTTTTATTAACTTATGAATTTTATGGAATTAGTAATTGATTAAGAGGAAGCCACAGGGTTTTCCAATAAGAGGTGTTATTTTGAATAGCCCGCTATTTGGGTAGATGTTACTTTTGAAGCTGTCATTTTTTGACATTTGACAAGTAAAAACTACGTTATTAATAAAAATGGAACGATACACGCTTCAACAACGCATTGAAATTATTAAAATTCACTTGAGTGAATCAAATGCAAATCATCTTGAGTGATGAGGCCAATTTTTACCTCGGTGGCTTCGTCAACAAGCAAAATTGTCGCATCTGGGGCTCGGAAAACCCATGAGATATTGTTGAAAAGCCTCTCTATCCTCAACGTGTGACTGTTTGGTGCCGTTTATGATCCGGCGGAGTCATTGGACCTTACTTTTTCGAAAATGAGGCTGGAGCAACAGTTACGGTGAATGGATCGCTATCGAGAGATGATTAATGATTTTAATTGAATGGTATTGATCTGGACAACGTTTACTTTCAACAAGATGGCGCTACGTGACACACAAGCAACGAAAGCATTGATCTTTTACGACTGAATATCAAAATAATAACTCTTATTGGAAAACCCTGTACAAGCCAAAATGTGTATATTCTTGGTATACCTTATATTGTAGGTAATAGGCATTAAAATCGCTTGACAAACGGAGTCTTAAACGTTCGATTTCAAGCACATTTTTTTTTTATTTTTATTTATTTTGTAAATAATTTTATAAGAAATCAAAAAAGTTAATCAAGTGAAACTGTCACAGATAATCTTAGCTATAATACTGTATTTTTTAAAAGTTGTTTCCTTTACGCGTTCATACATTTCTATTGAAAAAAAAAAATTTTAGTAGTTTACATTTATATTTTTTATTGAATAATTTATACTTTTATTTGTATTCTACTCAAGCGAAACGATACGAAAACCTTCAATTTATCTAAAGCAATTTTTTTGGTATTCATAATGTACACCAATTTGTTATAAAAACTAATCAAAATAATGATTTAGCATTAAGCTTCGCCTTAAATGATTGATATTATTAATTTTTATGCTAGTGTGATTTGCATCCAGTTGTGAGGAATTTGTCTCAGTATTTAAAATGTTTAATCAGATTAACTCAACTCATATTTTTGAAGGTAAGATAGGAAAACTAATGTATTAAACTTCCGCCATCTTTATTAATACAAGCCGTTCTGTAGAAAATTAACTTACAAAAATTATATTTAATAATATTTTTTCTGACACATATACGTATAGCCCTGATGAAGCTTTAAATTGGCGAAACCTGATTGGTTATCATTTATCTGTAAATAGTATAAAATAAAGTTGCTATCCGCGTCTGTCTGTTTGTGCGTTTAGTTCTTCCAAAATGAGCAACTGATTTTAATAAGATTTTAATTTGCATGTAGGGAATTTCTCCCGGAAGGTTTATGTGTATAATACATGCATGTTATATTTATAGAAATTAGACAAAAGTCGATGTTTTGTAATCAAGTCGGAAAATATATTTTTGGACGCTTACATTGCTAACGCTGACTAAACCTTATGAGAACATAACGTAATACGGAATTGTATAACTTAAAAAGGCCTACAGAAAAGTCCGGAACGCTATATGTCTATCTGATAAAGATAACTCCCAGCAAAGCCGGGAACACTTCAGCTAGTTAATTCAATGAAAGTGGCGAATTACAATGTGTGTTTTTCATTTAATCAAAAAAAATACTCTCGAAATATATCTATAGTTAAAACTATGAACGAAATATGACATAATAATGTAGATTGGTAATTTTGAATAGAAAATTTAAAGTATTACAAACCCAATGACGTGTTGATCCTTCAAGACTTCTGATTCCCCAGAAATGATCTCTGCAATTTCTTCATCTGTCATTCCTGCCTTGCCCGCTTCTAAAATCAAGAATATCACAAATCATAAATTCTGCGGGAAAAAGGTTTATTCAATTTATTATTTAATTTAATACGGCATATGTTCTGGTCTAGTAATGTGTAATTTATATCACATTCAATTCTGAAAATATAGTACTATAGGATTTATATGTCTTATACTGATTTAT
Organism: Hesperophylax magnus; assembly: GCA_026573805.1. NCBI lineage: Eukaryota > Metazoa > Arthropoda > Insecta > Trichoptera > Limnephilidae > Hesperophylax > Hesperophylax magnus. Next base: position 4,496,774 of record JAIUSX010000060.1, read on the forward strand.
AAATGTGGAAATTCTAACTATACAATTGTAAATGTTCTCCAAAATGCCCTGGAAAGAATCTCAGACTTGTGATGTCTCGAAAGAAACCATTCATCTGTTCTGAATGCAATTACTAGTGTTATCCAAATTGACCCTGGTAATAAATTACATCTTTGCGATTCTTTAAACCATCCTGTCACTTCGAATGCAATCAACAATGTTTTCAAAATTCGTTTTGACAGCATCGCCATTCCATTGTAAGAATATTATGTACTAAATACACAATTTGGCTGTCCTGAAACGAGAATCCTTCCCAGTTGGACAGACAAAGGTTCATTTTGTTTTGTATTGTTTGTAATTTAAATATATATATATATATATATAATATAATATAATAAATAAATTTATAAAGCGGGTTTGAGTACCGCCACCCCTGCTAGAGTAGATAACCAACATTTCTGCCATAGGTCACCCCAAATGTTTCGCTACCTTCGGTGATTTATCAAGGGTGTTGACGCAACTATTAATCTTCCATTGACATTGTCCTTGCAATTTTTCCATCCCATTTTTACCTACAAGTACCTATCATTTTCTGGCTATACCCACGTGTTTGTGTGACATTTTACAACAATAAAAGTAAATGTCAACGCAGTTTAATGATGGAGCCTGTTTGTCAAACCTCTATTCGTTTTCAGTGCTGTTATTGATATCAACTCAGGGTAGAAGGCCTGTGCAGTGAATATATTCGGTTCTCTCAGTGTCTTTCGTATCCAACCTGGATGTTATGAAAGCTATGGTGCATGAAATAAATCATATCTCCTATGAGTGAAACCGACCATCAACATCTTTGAAGAACATCAAATGGGTAAGTCGGATTCCTTCCTTACTCCATGTTCACCATCTCCAACCATAGTTGTGTCAACTTCCAAGTTCACAATTAATTTTTACAGTTACCTGTTGCGATCACAGGGGTCCGGGTTCAGGGGGTGAGGTGTGTTCAGGTCTTGGCGGCGGATGCGACTGCCTACCAACTGAGTTTTTCAGATCGGAAGAGACCAGGTTGGGGAGACACTTTGACCTGTCCAGCTATTTGGTATTTCTCGACCCATAACCTTGCGCCACAGCGGGATAGGTTCATATGTCCATCACTCCTGATCTCCTAGACTCCTACCCACCCCTCATACCCTTTTTCCTTCCCAGAACTTCATCTCCTTTCTTTCCTTAAAAAGTTCCTTCTTCAACATCCACAAATATATTGTATAGCTTTTTCTGTGAACTACGTCTGCCAGGAGAGGGACATTTGATATTATGTTTTTTAATGTTTCATTAAATACTGTATTATTCCGTCTAAGCGGGGTTGAAATGATAATCTAGTATCCTTCAACGGAAGCTGTATTCCCAACATGCTTCCATTGATAAGCTTGGTTTAGTGACCAGTTCAGGCACGGTGGCTACATCGAAGTCAAAGTCAATTTAGTTTCTCACAAGCTGGGCATACTGTACAGACACATGGCCCGCTGATACTGCAAATAGTCAAGGTCGACCCTGGGCAGGTGCAATTGGAGCAGACCACTCCGGGCTCTGACTTGCCAAGGACCAAGGCGCTGATAATACGTAATACAGTGTCCTTGAGGTTTTCAGTGCGCCCCACTGTTGAATTTAACAGCCAACTCTGATCTGGAGACCCAAAATACTTTAAAAAAACCCTTGACCCTGTTCAGAAACAGGCAGTCCGTTATATAGGTTCCCGTATATTAATAAATGGATTGCAATCTTTATAGCACAGGCGTCAATGGAAATGCTCTCCTTGTTCTACTGGTAATTCAATGGAAGATGTTCCTAGGAACTAACACCATTGCTCCGTTCGGCACTGGTGCATAGTTGAGAAACGCACCAAATGTACATGGTTGACATTTGTCACATGATTACGGATCGTTTCTACGACTGGATCTTGATTTTGCCGGCCTCTGTGTTTCCTCCCTCCTATAACTTGTTCTCTTCAAGAACCGTGCCCACTCCTTAATTTTAACATTAACTCCATACACATGGAAAAATATGCCATTTCCGAATAAATAGAAATAATAGACAAGATGCGAAAATATTATTATTTTTAAAAACACGTGTTCCGACTTCCTCATAACGTATACGTGCTTTACTGATGTTTCGTTATGAAATTCGTCAATTCATTCGATATACGCCTCCAGTCCCAATTTTAACAGGAAAGACGAATAATTTGACAAGATTTTTAATAAATCTAAAATATTTTATAGCAGTAAGTTTCTCCGTGCTGGAAGCCCTGAGGTAAATAATGTTCTTGTCACATTTGGGTTTGCTGTGTGGAGCATCAGATGGAGGATAAAGCTTCCCCAAACATGACAAGAAATTAATGTAATTTTAGTTAATGCAAACCATACCTAATGGTACTTAATTAAATTGTCATTTTTTGTGTGAAACTGTAAAAATAATAATTGAATAATAAACTGAAAATATCTAACTATTTTAAAAGATGACTTTCGACCTGGAGAGGGCATATTGAAAATACGGCCAAACAAATACGCAAACTGATTTTCTTTTTGAAAGATATACGCAACATTGTTGATAAGAAAACCATTAAAATTGTGTATTATGCTTTGTGCCAATCAATTATCAGGTATGGCATACTAAGCTGGGGCGGTGCAGCCAAAACTATACTAGATCCGTTAGCCAAGGCACAAAAGGCAGTAATAAGAGTGATGGATAAAAAACCTTATATCTATCCATCGACACCCTTATTTAAGGAAACAAAATTATTAGACGTGTGGAGTCAAGAACTGTCAACCAACCTAAATAATATTTTTACATACGGAAACACTGTTTTGGGGATAGCAACCCGAAAACAGAGCTCGCTGCTAATTCGTTACCGACCAACATTCCTGTTTCTCCGGTCTACCCTGGCAGTCGACAATTCTTGGTTCTTACTAAATCCTTCTGATATTAATTTCGTGTTATAGTGTAACGTATTTTTATTAAACTTAAATTATCAAACTACATCTTTTTACTTTATCACAATCTACACTATACACATTAAATGGCCAGCTATAAAGGTAAGTATAATAGAGCCATAGACGTAAGACAGATTTATATACATGCATTCATAATGTACTATACGAACAATCCCAAGCTCATAGTCTTGTAGATCACAGTTACACAACAAGACTAAGATCAGAACAAAGGTTGATAATACCAAAAATGAATACACCGTTTGGACAACGTTTCCATGTATTCCTGGCTTCCAAGATGTATAATGGGTTCAAGCAGCAATGCAGTAAGGTTAAAACAGACCCTCTTAAGCAAATTACCGTATGGCTGATAGAAGGTGGCAGAACGAAATCGGAAAACTTCCTGAATGAAATTATTGTATGACTAAAGAAATACCCTTAAGTGAAATCATTCCGAATTTATCTAGTATAGTCCAAATAAAATCAACTCACCCTCTCCCGTGACAAGTCCAGTAAGTACGTCGTCCACATTATAGAATCCTTTGGTAGATCCTGTCCCAAGTCCGTTTCCATTTATCCTGCTCGGCTGAACAGATGCATAACCCTTCGGGGATTCTTTGATCATGAACGTAACGGGAGCCTGATCTGTAACTTCTGCTTTTCCACCATCATCAAGAACTCGTTTCAATTCTTCGACACTTTCATTCAACTTGGCTTCGCTTTCATCAGTACTGGCTACAAATCCATTGCTGAAACCATTTGTTGATGCATTTTTAACAGCACCATCAGTATGTTGTATTTCGATGGATTTAGATGTTTTAAGAGCTTCAAAGATCTTTTGAGACTCGTTGATAGTTTCTTCGTTGATCTGTCCCAGTTCTGAATATCTGCGACCCTCTGTTGCTTTGATAGAGCGGTCAGTTGTTACAACTTCAGACATTCTTCTGTTGCTTTCTTCTTTGGTTTCGCTTGAGTGGGACATTGTGAAATTGGTAGTTTTTGACAGTAAACATTGTTGGTTGATCTCTGAGTAATTGTTTATAGAAGATCCATTGGTTTGAGCCAGTTTTAGCAAGCCTTTTGAGGCTTCATTTTCCTGCTGCGTTTCCTGGTGAAAAAAATGATTTTAAAAGCCATGCAAGATGAGTATGTATAGATTAATGGTATGTACAGGGTTGAAAATATGAATAAATTAACGATTTAACGTGATTGGTTTTGGGTTATTGTGCCGCGTTAGCAGAAGGGCATCTGCCTTCATGGTGGACACTGTAACGCTGTGTGAAACGTTGGCTAAAGAAGGATAAAGCGCAACACAGCATAATAACCCAGAAATTAATAGCTACGTCCAGACTAAGCCGCACAACGCCCCAAGCCGCTCCCAATTATCAAATAAATAACTAAACATGTTTTATTGGAACAACTTTTATTCATAACTTTTGAAGGTATATATAAACCCATGAATGTAATATATCATCGAAGAAGAAGATAATAAATCTAACGAAACATGACACAGAACAAGACACAGGAAAAAAATAGAATCAAATATACCTAAGTACTTTTAGATATATCCCATATAAATAAAAGTCTGATATGTTTATCCGAGATACTATCTATGTTACAAACCAATTCTTTAGGACTTTGTAATCAATCAAATGGATAGCAGCCAAAAATATGAAAAAAAATTATTTGCAAGATTATTAATTCTGAATTTGAAAAAATGACGTATAATAATTAGGTCCCAATGATCGAGTGCTTAAAGACGTTGTCCTGATAAGACAGAGATGCTGGGTTCAATTCCCAGGTGAGACTGTTTTATTTAAATATTTTTCTGTGTCTTGTTCTGTTTCATATATCGTTTAGATTTATTGGTATTATCTAGTCAAGGGGACAAAATGAATAAGTGTATGAAATCAATTGAGAATATAGTAATGTACTAGGATATATACATAAATAAAAACGTAGCCATTATATTCAAAATATTATAGCCAGGAAAGGGATAAATAGCATCCTAAAAATAATCAAAGTTTTTATTTTTTTATTTTATTATTTTTTTTTATTTGGTTTGGCTGAGGATTGAACCTTTTTCTCGGGGACAGGAATCAGCCGGTATACCGACCTTGCAAGATGCCGATAATTTAGGATTGACATTTGTTTCATATATTGACTGTTGTAATTTCGTTCGCTTGCAGAGAAATGCGTACATCCTCGCGTATGTATGTTATTGCCATCAAAAATTGATAAAATTAATTGTCATGGACAACGAGTCTATCTGAAGAGTTTCAGCTCAATTGGATGCCGGGAAGTGGGTTAATTTCCGCTTCCAAGATTTGCATTCATTAATTCCCGAAAACTCAAGTGAAATTCAAATAGATGTCTTTAAAAATAGCTACATACTTTGCAACAAAGGGTCAAAAGAGTGTATGAAATGAGTTTACACCGATAGTGTATTCGTATTGCTTTTTTATAAATGCGCAAAAATTGCTTGGCGCATGGAATCATTTTTATTATTTACACCGCTGGGGTATTTCAAACGGAATAATAATAATGATATTATGGTAAACTGAGAAGGCGAGACAATAATCTAAAATAAAGCCAGAATCTTAACGGCCTAAGTGAAGCTGCTGTGCACAAAAATATGCGACGCGCAGCCCTGGGGTATTAGACAGACCTGCGGTTGAATTTGCCATATCAAATCTCTAAAATAAAGTGAGAATCAAAACGACATAACTGATAAAGTCGTGTACAAAACAAAATTCAACGCGCGCGGCCCGGCGTAATGAACGGACTACGATCGACTTTGCCCTAGCAGGCCTAGAAAATTTAAATTTCCGTTGGGCTTATTTTAATTATTTTTGATGAACTCATTACTAAAATCTTAAATTTTTATAGAGGGATCCCTCGAGAAGTTACTAATTCATCGTCTAGAAAAATAAAATCTGCTGCTTACTCTTAATTTATAGTTGAAAAATGTTTTATAAAACTTTTCAACCGTCTTACATAAAATATTTTAATGATGAGGTACTGTCTTTTTTAATCTTAAATATAAATAGCTTACATCTATAGGGATCCTTCTAGAAGAATTTGAGATTTCATCAGAAATAATCAAAATGTGAGTCTTATGTCGCTTTAAAAGGGGTAATCCTTTGATGGGAAGGTTCGAATACACTACTGTAGTCACAATTGATATCATGCACTTCATTTTGCTCTTGTGACTGCTTAATTTCGTTATTTACTTGTCAGATAGGAGCGGGTCATATACGGGCGTCATGCTTTCGAAGCTAATCACGACAAGTAAATACATCCCAAGTAATGATAGGATAACTTGAAACCTGTAAATTTGACTGTCCTGAAACGGGAATCCTTCCTAGTTGGACAGTCAAAATCATAAAATATAATCAATATTATATTATAAAAGATTAAAAAAAAATATGTTTAAATTTATTATTGATCAATGATTTTTACAAGATAGAAAATAAGAATACTCCAAAATAAATGATTTAAACACTGACATCATGAGCGTCTAAACAATTAATGATATGAACATGATATAATCGAATAATTTCAACAAATTACATATGTGAGCAGTGTCAGTGAAAAGTGAATACAATAAAATAATATAAATTATCTAATTGATTATTTGAGCCACAATGAAGTCGATAATATAATATCGGATCGATAGGCCTAACTACCGACGATTTTACATCGATCCCTACAAAAGTCAATGAGATATTGACGACATCCGTCATCTATGGTCAGTTAGCGATGTTCGCAAGCATTACCAATATGATTCCGACAGTCGGTAGACAAAAGTCACTGCTTTTGGTCAATATGCACGACTTTTTGGATAGTGTCGTTCGTTATGCAAAATAACTGGATAATATGGACGTCAACAATTTTTAAACAGTTTGACGTTCCAAGTATAACGAAAATATATGCCAAAAGCATTCTGGTACATCACCTAAAAATGATTTACAAGAAAACACCTTACATATTCATAAAACCAGAGCCAAACAAACAGAGATACTAAATACACCAAAGTGTAACTCTGCCTTTGGACAAAGAAGATCTGATTTTTTAGCAGTAAATGTATACCTATAACAAACTCCCCCTTAGTATCAAACAATTCAAAACAAAAAATAACTACATCAAGGAACTGGCTTAAGGAACTACCGAACAAAGAACTTACTAGCATATTTAAAATATCGTCGTAAAAGTTTCTGGAAAACCTTACCCAAAACATGAAGTCGAACCATAGAAGTCGCTGAAAACTTCCAAAACCTAGGCCCCCTCAACACAGAATCATCTCCTAGTGAGGAGGACTCAATATCTATATACATATGTATATATAAATATATATTTTTTTATCAATATCTTTTATACATATGTATATATAAATATACATATATTTAGAGATAGAGATTATTATGACTATTATTGACTATTTGTATCAAAATGAACACTTTCATTATCATTAAAAAACACACAAAACAGTTATTTACATTCGTTCTGGTACATTTTTCTGATCTATAAATTGCTTGAACTTGTTTATTCTTGTTGTCTTTTTTAATGGTGTTATATTTAATGTATCTGCTCACTCGGAATTAGATAGAACCATAGACATATGAATATTAGTAGACCTGCCCTAAGTGATTAAAAGCGTATTATCCCCAATCCCCATACCGGTTCCATTGGAGCCGGCTCTGCTCGCGTATGGCCTCAAGTGAATTTAGAAAACGTGACGTCATCATTCTTGTTCGAACTATGGTCGAGGCATCATCGGTTCATTTTACAAAATAGCACGGCAAAATGGTGACTTGTTCTATGAAAACTTGTAAAAATAGATGTGAAAAAGAGAATAAACCCAATTGTCGTATTACATTCCATATATAAGCATTATTTTACTTTATTTTAATCATATTCACATCGTATAATATGGATCAGTTGTAGAAACATATACTATCACATCGAGAAACGTCTGGACGCGAAACACAAAGCTGGTTGGTTGCTGGGAAGTAAATTATGAACATTTATAAAGTGTCTTAACTAAATACGTAAACGAAATATTCGACTCTGAAAATAGAAGAAATTTATTTTGCCGAATTTGGACTTCGCAAATTTGTTCATAACGTGGCGAGTAATTTGCGCTCCCATGTAAAAATGTCTTTTCATTCAAAAGCAGATTTTACTTTTAAGAAGTAAATGGTGATATTATAATGCGAGATGCCTATTTACTGTCAGATTGATTTATTGACGAATCACAGTCAGCTTTCCTCTCTGCGTCCCGCAACTCTTGTTTTAACCCCTCGTCCTTAATTTCTCGTCTATTATTATTCATATGTCTGTGTAAGGATTGGAAGATATGGTTGACATGATCTAATGATTCTGTTCAAACTTGGAGGAACAAAAGTGGTTACACGTAACTAAAACCTCATGAACTAATAAAGTCCCCTTTATCGTGTCTGGCATTAATTCACAGACAGATGGGACAGTATTGCCGGCGTATGTCGATTTGCAATCATTTGCATTACCGATGTTGGTTTGCGTATCAATAGTGCTACCGTGCTAGAAAAATCGGAGCAAAAACGTCGGTTGTTCCGCCTGTCGATCCAATATTGTAAAGTTATAGACATACGCTGGAACAGTTACGTAAAAATATTAATAAATTGGCAATGTTGAGTTGAAATACTAACCTAAATATGCATTGGCGTATGGCAAAATGTAGTTAATGAGGTCACAATCATAGAACTACAATTAGAGGCACTACTGCATACTAATATCTCGTCGAAATTTGTTCCACTATTAGAACGCGATAAGCGGTCCACGTAGACAGGAATCGATAGTTTTAGTTAGATCGTTGGGAGAGTTAGAGGTCAAAAAGCGGAACCAATTTTTTGCTTCACATCTCATCTAAATACAAAACATCAATGTTGCTGCTAAACCTGCTATGTGAACAAATTTTGTTTCTGTAACAAATATAGCTCCATTGTCCCAATCACCGAGTATACGAATTATTTGAATACTAAGGCCTCCGTTCATTAATAAACCAGTAATAAGTTGCATAACGAACGATATTATTAATTAAGTTGTGTATATTGACAGCTAACCGAAGCTTATCTCATATTATTCTTAGCGATTGATAAGAAATATTTCATCCGACGATATACGAATTTTAAAATAGATTCCCCCATTTAAACAAACTGATGCAATCTTTAAGGCACAGGCGTCAGGTAAGTGTGTTGTCCTTATTCTACCGGTAGCACAATGAAAGATGCTCCGATGAACTAGCATTCTTGATCACTTCGGCATCGATGCATAGTCGGGAAACATGCCAAACGCGCGAACAAAAATATATGTAAACGGTTGAAATTTGTCATATGAGAAAGCGTCGTTTTTACGACTCGTTCTTCAGTTAAACAGCTCGGCTGTGAAACGATTTGCCAGCATCTGTGTTTCCTCCCTCCTACAACATGGGTCTTTTCAAGACCATTCCTCTCCTCAAAATCTCCAAAGATGACAAAGGCGCTGAGCGAAATCATTTTCCTTAGGACCTCCTGTTTGGAGTTCATTTTTTTTTAAAGTATTTACGGCGTCAATTTTTTGGTTTTCTCTATGTGATGCAGATTCAACATTTTTAACAATTTGTACTATGAGTTTCCCGATACCGTGTATAAAGAAGAGTGTCAAAAGTGGGTTAAAATTAGAATTTTTATACAAATGTACAGTTTCATCTCGAGATTTATGAAATTTTGAACATTTTACCTTCAAAACAAAAGGAAAGTCACTGTCTACATTAAATTTTGAAAACTCTTTGTAAAGCACGAACAACGTCGGGTACTTCAGCTGGTTAAACAAAAAATCACGTATTGGCTTGGGGAAAAGACAAAGGCTAAAAAGCAAAGGGTTTTTTACATCAGGAAGATAAAAAGCGAAGCAATTGGAAAGGTATAGGTAAAAATCACAAAATTTAATATTGCAAACCATGGATATGTTAATATTTAATATTTATAAATGATTTGAGTTAAGAACTTTTTAGTATTTTTGTCGTATTTTCCTTTTAAGTGTGTTCCATCTTTGAAGTGTTCGAAACAAAAGAAGGGCAATTGTTGTTTTGACAGTTGAATGATTGGCGGGAAAGTCAATTATGAGGGGAAAGTTTGTAGGAAAAGTTGGGTTAGAACTGCTGGTAATGATTTAGATTTATACTAACCATACTATGTGCTCTATTTTTAAAGTGTTTTAAACAAAAGAAGGGCAGTTGTTGTTTTGACAGTTGAATTATTGGCGGGAGAAGTCAATTATGAAGGGAAAGTTTGTAGGAAAAGTTGGGTTAGAACTGCTGGTAATGATTTAGATTTATACTAACCATACTATGTGCTCTATTTTTAAAGTGTTTTAAACAAAAGAAGGGCAGTTGTTGTTTTGACAGTTGAATTATTGGCGGGAGAAGTCAATTATGAAGGGAAAGTTTGTAGGAAAAGTTGGGTTAGAACTGCTGGTAATGATTTAGATTTATACTAACCATACTATGTGCTCTATTTTTAAAGTGTTTTAAACAAAAGAAGGGCAGTTGTTGTTTTGACAGTTGAATTATTGGCGGGAGAAGTCAATTATGAAGGGAAAGTTTGTAGGAAAAGTTGGGTTAGAACTGCTGGTAATGATTTAGATTTATACTAACCATACTATGTGCTCTATTTTTAAAGTGTTTTAAACAAAAGAAGGGCAGTTGTTGTTTTGACAGTTGAATTATTGGCGGGAGAAGTCAATTATGAAGGGAAAGTTTGTAGGAAAAGTTGGGTTAGAACTGCTGGTAATGATTTAGATTTAGACTAACTCTATGTGCTCCATTTTTAAAGTGTTCGAAACAAAAGAAGGGCAATTGTTGTTTTGACAGTTGGATTATTGGCGGGAAAGTCAATTATGGAGGGAAATTTTGTAGGAAAAGTTGGGTTAGAACTGCTGGTAATGATTAAGATTTAGCCTAACTCTATGTGCTCCATTTTTAAAGTGTTTGAAACAAAAGCAGTACACTTGTTTGACAGCAAAATAATTATTGGCAGGAAACAAAGTTATGGAGGGAAAATTCTAAGGTAAGATTTGCTTATTTAAAATTATTATAAATTTGTTCCATTTTTAAAGTGTTCTAAAAAAAGCACATCGTTGTTTTGACAGTAGAATTATTGGCGGAAAACACAGTTATGAAGGGAAAGTTTGAAAGGAAAGGTTGTAGAATTTTTTTATATAATAAAAATAACAGTAACTGTGATGCATTGAATTAATTTATTTATCTAGTTTTAAAGAAAATCTTAAACTATTCCAAGGATTCTACAAACATCAAAGAACTAATCAAGAACATCAAATTGATTCTATACAATAATATAATAACAAATCTACTGTTCGTATGCTATTAAACTAAATATTTGTTTGTCTTGTGATTCTGTAAGAGTCATTCTAACTGTCAAAAGACAATGGGTCTATAACAACCCCATTTTCACCAATTTTGTAAGATAGTAGGAAATTGGGAGCGAAATATGTGTGGAAGCGAAGAATTGGGTAGCAGTGTTACATCCTAAAATATGACGTAAGAACGCATAGATTGATTTTAAGTGGCTTTTTTACATTCTATATGTATCAGATCTCATATTTTAATATTTTAACGGTCCTGTGAAATGAATTATTGTAAAGGAAACACAGTTATACAGGATTTTCCAATAAGAGGTGTTATTTTGATATTCAATCGTAAAATATCAATAGTTTCGTTGCTTGTGTGGCACGTAGCGCCGTTTTGTTGAAATTAAACGTTGTCCAGATTAATACCATCCAATTCCAGCCATAAAAAAACATTAATCATCTCTCGATAGCGCAATTTATTTACCGTAACTGTTGCTCCAGCCTCATTTTCTAAAAAGTACGGTCCAATGACTCCGCAGGACCATAAACCGCACCAAACAGCACACGTTGAGGATAGAAAAGCTTTTCAACAATAACTCTTGGGTTTTCCGAGCCCCAGATGCGACAATTTTGCTTGTTGACGAAGCCACCGAGGTGGAAATGGGCCTCATCACTCAAGATGATTTGCATTTGATTCACTCAAGTGAATTTTAATAATTTCAATGCGTTGTTGAAGCTTGTATCGTTCCATTTCTATTAATGGCGTAGTTTTTACTTGGCAAATGTCAAAAAATAACAGCTTCAAAAGTAACATCTACCAAAATAGCGGGCTATTCAAAATAACACCTCTTATTGGAAAACCCTTTATAAGTAAAGTATGAAGGGAAACGGAGAACAACTCGATTCAAATGTTAATGTGACCAAATGACACGTCCTCATAAAACTCGTTCTATCTCATTTTCTATTATGGTCAAACATATAATATAAACAGATTTAAAAAGAGAGAACAACAAGCTTTATTTTTGCATTTAAAATTTTACCGTAGACGCATCCATATAATTTTAAATAATTTTATAAAACTGAAAACCGCAAAATAAATCTGTTCACCTGGACAAGGTTTGCCAAATTTATTTTGTTAATTGTTTTTATATGAAACGATAAAAATGAAGTGACTTAACTTTATAAAACGTTTTTCTAACTAAATATGTTTTTTTTCTGTTTCTAATTAAGTGGTGAATAAATCGAAAATGATGTCCGTTTGTAATATTAAAATCTGAAATAGTTATTAAAATCAAACGGTAATAAAGAGCGAAAGCGTGAAGGGAACAGTAAAATATGTTGTGAAATTATGTTTTTGCGAATTCCTACCGTTTAATTTTATACGTTAAGGCGATGCCATACGTAGTAATGCAAAATCATGTGTTTTTGGTTTGAAAATTTGGTCGCCTAGAAATGTTTCAGATGCTTTAAATAAATACTGCGAGTAGAATACATCTTGACCTTTGAAATAATCGAGTATTTTTTAAATAAGTCTTTTTATAAGCCCAGAAAAAAATAATGTAAAGGCCTATGAAAACTTCTTTAAATTTCAAAATCTCCTACTTACGAACCCATTTTCGGATATAATTTTATAGTATAATGTGGCAAATTAAGTTATTTATAAAATGATCGAAAAAAAATAAATATTTATGCCTGAACATCCACAAAATAAAATAAAAGGCACTTTTTGGCAATGTTTTTTTCTTGCATAAATCAAAACAGGCGGATGGTGTTAAGCGGAAATTTAAACCTTATCGCCATCTACGTAAGGGTTGTTATTGATAGCGGCTCAATTTAAAATATTACACGACGTAGTGCATCGCCTTAAATATTTAAATTTCAAAATGTTGGCAATCGAGTGTTCATGAAAATAAATTAAATTAATCGATTACTTACATTTTTTAGGACCACCATTTTTTTAGATCTTTTGATGTATAGTAAAATAATCAGTAATAAATTAATAATGAACTGCGATTTGATTTACCGACCGTTCCAAGTGAATTTAGTTGACGAAATGATCGCCACCCTATTCTCTGGTTGTAAGCCAAGAGGGTGACCATGAGGGAAGTGTTGCCAATATATAAACACGAATTAAATATTATAAACTAATTTAACTTCAAGGTAGGAATACGCAAAATGTAATTATTGTGAAATAAGTAATTGATAATGTAATTTCGTGATATTTATAAGGTGGGTATTTCACGGAATTTCAAATGTATCTATGTCACAAAATGGCAAAGGTTTAGACTTTTTTGTTTTTTGAAATTTGAAAGGTCGTCGTTTGAGTGGCGATTCTGGCTCTCTTTCAGCATTATTTCAAAATGTGATCAGCTGAAAAGCATAAAGATGTAACAATTGTACTTTTCTGGTGATCAAAAATTGTTCAAAAGCTGAAATGGACCGAGAATCGGCGCTTAAAACGACCTTTCAAATTTAAAAAAAAAAATTAAATTAGGCAACCTCACACTCACACTGGAGGAAAATAATTTTCCTCTGTGACGATGTCATCTATAGGGATGCTGTGTGTTTGTTTTCTTTTTAAATAAGGGAATGAGAGCAAGTTCATGTAAGGAAAAGGTATGGGTATGAGCGATGGTTAGGAATCTGAGAGGACCAGGAGCCTCTCCCGTTCCGGCCAACTAAGATCTGCACAAACCTCACCCCCATGATCCGGGCACTCCTGCTGAACCACCAAACGTAGTAAACCACTTGGGTGACCTATGTCAGAGGTGTTGTTTATCCAATGAAATGGTGCCCGGGGTGGCGGTACCTATACCGCCTCACAAATTGAAATAGATTGAACATTGGATGACGTCGTTACATTTGAATTTCCGTGATATACCGCAATAGGCCACTTGCATAAATTTTATGATGGCTTGAAAAAAATCGTTTGATTAGATCTTTGTACTAAGTTACAACGTAATTTTACATTATAATACAGAGTTTTCCAATAAGAGGTGTTATTTCGATATTCAATCGTAAAAGATCAATGGTTTTGTTGCTTGTGTAGCACGTAGCGTCGTCTTGTTAAAAGCAAACGTTGTCCAGATCAATACCATCCAATTCCGACCATAAAAAATTATTAATCATATCTCGATAGCGCAATCCATTCACCGTAACTGTTGCTCCAGCCTCATTTTCGAAAAAGTAAGGTCCAATGACTCCGCCGGACCATATACCGCACCAAACAGTCACACGTTGAGGATAAAGAGGCTTTTCAATAATATCTCTTGGGTTTTCCGAGCCCCAGACGCGACAATTTTGCTTGTTGACGAAGCCACCGAGGTGAAAATGGGCCTCATCACTCAAGACGATTTGCATTTGATTCACTCAAGTGAATTTTAATAATTTCAATGCGTTTTTGAAGCGTGTACTGTTCCATTTTTATTAATAGCGTAGTTTCTACTTGTCAAATGTCAAAAAATGACAGCTTCAAAAGTAACATCTACCGAAATAGCGGGCTATTCAAAATAACACCTCTTATTGGAAAACCCTGTATATACATTATAATATGTTTAGTTATTTTAACAATCTCTGATCCTGCGGTAGTTGATAAATCCATATTTAAAAAATAAAAATAACACAACGCTACGAGTCTTCTCTCTGTCAAAATTTTGACAGATATTAATGACGTGAAGTTCGTACGTTTCTTTAGCTTCTGACGTTGCGGCTTACAACATTCTTCTAACTGATTTTTGGCTAAAAGTGATATATTTTTCGGGTATTATACCGTGTTTCGCTGCTTATTTAAAAAAGCTTACCATTTATAAATCTTAACTTCTTTTCGATATTTTATAGTAAGTCATTTTCTAAAACTTCCCGTAATTGTTTGGTTTTGGTTGCCTCCTTATTGTACCTTTTAAAATGTCTGCTTTGAAGATTCTCATTTCTGAGCACAAACTGCCTCCTGTTTTGTTTTATGTTTTTAGTTTTAATATTCTTGTTTTGTCCTGTCCTGCTGTTATTGTTATTCTAAGTTTTGTCATCACTTTGTATAAACAGTGTATTTAGTGTTATAATATTAGATCTGTATTGGGTAAGGCACACTGTAGGAATAATTTTAAGAACATGACCACTAATACTAAATTACCGTTTGTAAGTTTGTTATAGTAAAGCGCACTTGAAGTTAAATATCACTAGAATGCGCTATGTAAATGCCATGTTATTATTATTCCTTCTTTAGCCTACGTTTCTAACAGCACTACAGTAGCCTACACATCTGACATTGTCATGGATACTGTAATGCTTTCCGAAACGTTGGCTAAAGAATGAGTTAGCGCCACACGGCATAATACCTCAAAAATAAATCACTATAATACTTTTGGCCGTGAAAATGTCAAAACAAATCTGACTTAGATGCATAAGAAAATATGTCTAGTCTTTCCGGCTTATAAACAAATTGATCCAATTTTACTGTTTGAAAATTTCGACAAATCTTTCTCTGAATCAATTTTTTTCAATAATGTTCTGCAAGTGTCCTATTAAAGTACTTTTTCGGAGATCTTTAAGCAGAATTCGCTAAAAATCTTTCTTCTGATAGCTCCAACTTTTTAAAAACGAGGCATGAATATGAATCGGAAAGAAATGTTACAAGAGAGTCTTCAAAAGCAAGACCATTAAGAATGACAATGATCTTTGAGTTAGCAAACGCATGGTGTATTAATGTATCCATGGTTTTGGACAAGCCCATGCAGAGGGATGTTAAAGAGATCCGGTGCAAGAAGCAGTAAAAGTTTTACCTTGGTCTGTAGCAGGTGCTCATTCTCTTTGAGAGTATAGCCAATATCACTTGGTTCTCTACCCTTGTCGGCTTGGGAAG
Organism: Hesperophylax magnus; assembly: GCA_026573805.1. Lineage (NCBI taxonomy): Eukaryota > Metazoa > Arthropoda > Insecta > Trichoptera > Limnephilidae > Hesperophylax > Hesperophylax magnus. Next base: position 4,512,977 of record JAIUSX010000060.1, read on the forward strand.
CGGCAGAAGCTGTTATGGAAGGAGGCTTGGTTGCTTCACAGCTAGATTCAGTAGCTTTTTTAGTGGGCAACTTAAATACTTGGGTCGCTTCGAAATCGTCTACACCATCTGCGAAACTCACTGATTTGGCTTCAGTAAGTTTTTTGGATTCGGAAAGGCAAGCTTGGGATAGTTGGTTATCGGATAAAATGTTAGTTTCAGCGGAAATGGTTGAATGGATGCTTTGGCTCTGTTCCATCTCTAATGAGCTGGATTCTATTTTGCTAGCTGCGGAGGATTCCTTGTTAGTGAAACGTTTGGATTTTAAGGTTACGCTTAGGTCTGGGGGGTTTGGATCTATGGGGCTTGGTTGGCAGACGAGCACAAACAAGTCGGATTGTTTGGCGGCTTCTGCGGCAGCCAAAGCTCTTTGAGGAACTGATGGTTTAGATTCTATTATGAAATCAACATCTTCTTTGTGTAAGTCCAATTTGAGACTCTTCTTCTTCAAAATATCACCGTTTGTTGAAGTAAGTGGATCGCTGATAATATCTGTCTTTGCTTGGTCTGGTTTGATGTATCTTGGTGCTGAGTCATCAGTTATAGTTTTCACTTCTATTCCTCCTGGTTTTCTAACGATAGAGAAGTCTTCGTGGATGTTTTGCTCTTCGGTTTGATGCTTGCCAGGGAGTTTTATATCAATTTTGAACAAGTATTCGTCTGTGTTAGGCGTCTGTGGGTCTTTTGCAATTACCTTCATCATCTTTTTCCTCTTTTTCTTCTTTTCCCCTGGCACTGCTTCTGTGACTGTCTCTTCGTAGCTTTCTTCTTCGTACATCGTTTCGCTCATTTCCTGGCTGCTCTCCTCTAGTTTATAAGATTCTGATTCTTCGACTTCCTCTTCTTTCCTCAATTTACAGACGACGTCGTAAGATTCGCTGGAGAAATTTCCTTCAACGACTTTGCTTTCTTCAACAGTAGCAATTTCTGCCATGGTTTGTTCTTCAACCTTCAAAACTTCTCGCTTCACGATTGCAACATCTACTGACTTATCTTCTTCTATTGCGACTTCATTGGATTCAGAAATCTCTTTCCTTGTACTTTCTTCTATTTTAGACTCTGATAAGACTGCGTTGTAACTTTGACTCATGGTCGACTCTTGTAAGCTTGTAGATTCTTGTTTCACAATGTTAATTTCTTCGCGAGTCATTTTTTCCTGTTTTTCTTCTTTCTTTTCTTCATTTTTCTCTAACTTCTTCACCACGGTGACTTGTTCAGTATTTTGCTGGTTATCCAAATCTGCCAGCCACTCCAACGGATCCTTTCCATTAACTGTGACATCTACTCCAAGTTCTTTCTGGAACACCTCCTTCAAAACCCTTCCAGTTTCCCTGGTTTCACAGACTTTAGAAACCAATTGATCTGGTGGTTTCTCTTCCGAAGGAGTCATCTGCGTTGCTTTGCTTTCAGATGATTTCTTACTCACGCTCTGTGAGGAAACTGTTGTTTTGCTTGAACTTTCTGTAGAAGTTTGACTCTTATTCACAGTTTCCGAAAACATTTTCAATAAGGATGCCAATTGCTGGCACGTTTCTCCGCAAACTACTTCTTTCTGGACTTGCTGAACCTGTTGCGAATGTATATGAGTGCAATGGCAGCACTCATTCTTAGTTATCATCTGTGTTAGAGCGACCATCACGTCTGTCAAATGAATAAAGAACGTCTTGAGAAACACGTCAGTTTGACTTTGAACAGGGATATTAGCTGCTACACTAGGAATCTTATAATTCCTTTGCTTTGCTTCTTGAGACAGAATACTTGCAGCACTGATAGCAATAGATTTGGCTTCTTCCAAAGTCACATTAGATGTTGAAAGCTCTTTAACTTCCTTAGACACAATGATCGGAGGACTGGCTCTCCTCACAGGGATTGGTTTCTGCTGAACTGGAGTCTCACATCTCTTCACGGTAACAGGTTCATCAACTTCCACCAGCTCAAATCTATCAACGTCGACGTTTTCAATAACAGCCACCGGGGTAACAGACGGATTTCTGATTCTGCAAGACATCTTATAAACGTTTGGCGAGGGTGTAGAAGCCCTTTCAAAATCTTGCACAATCTTTTTAAAACTTTTCTTAACTTCGACATCTTCCTTACTGAACTCCTCTTTAGTGACCTTCTCAGTAATAGTTTCTGTCGTGTGGATATTTTGTTGATTCATTTGGTTCATCTTATTAACATTCTCTTTAGAGAGTCGCTTCTCGCCGATTTCTTTAGCAATCTCTTTTTGGATGACTTCTTCCACACCATTACACGTATTGAATGTTTCTTTGAGCAAGTCACCATTAGATTCTTTCGTAACTTGAATGTTGCGTTCTCTCTTTTCTTCTGCTTCTATTTTAGCAGACGTTTCAATAGCGTTAAGATCCGGCGAGACTCCACCATTTACAATTACATCGTCTTGATCAAATCCCATTTGTATACCATTGCAAGTGGCGAGTTTCGGGATGGGTTTGACGATCTTGCTGGCTTGCTGGTTGGAGTTGCGCTCGTGACCGATGGTCTGGAACTGGTCTGGCTTGGGGGAGAGGATGAGCGGGCGTTCGTAGGGCGGGCAGTCTGGCACATGCTGGGAGAAGGGGCGGTACTGGGTGGCCTTGGGCTTGACGATGAACGCGTTGCAGCTATAGGGTGAGATACGGGATACCTTATTTACAGTTCCGTTGGTGAGTGGGCTAGGGTAGATGTCTTGTGTGTAGGGGGGGGTCACGGAATCGATTCTCTCCTCCGGAATAGCGTATTTCTGGAGCACGTCGGGGTCGTAGTTCCCCCTGAAACAAGAAACAACCACTGTTTTGCAAGCTTATGTATAAAATAAACGACTGACCTGGAAATAGTAACCTAATTTGAATGGGTGAGAACTTCAGATTCAGGAAAACTAGAACATTATAAGAAAAGCATATGTCCACATCAACGAATTATCGAGATTGAACAGTAAAAATAAGAGTGGTCCCAGGAGAGTACCCTAGGGGACTCCTGACAAATTTCTACGAAGCTTATGAAGAGTATTTATTTGCAATTTTTCTTAATATGGTGATGATTAAGAAGTAGATGCAACTTGATGGTGATGAAGAATTTGTTCCCCGCCCTGGTGATGCAGTCGTTGGCATGTTCGTGAGGGATCCAACACACCCTCTGATAGCTGAGGGACACCAGTATGTTACGTTAGGTTATCTTGGATGGCAACTTCTCTTAAGATGGTGATGAAGAAGTTGTTCATACAGTCATTGGCGTCGTCGTGAGTGATCCAACCCACCTTCTTGTAGTTGAGGGACACGATCATGTTAGGTTAGGTTGGATGGCAACTTGCCTTAAGATGGTGATGAAGAAGTTGTTCATACAGTCATTGGCGTCGTCGTGAGTGGTACAACCCACCTTCTAGTAGTTGAGGGACACGAGCACGTTAGGCTAGGTTTGATGACAACTTACCTTAAGATGGTGATGAAGAAGTTGTTCCCCGCCCTGGTGATGCAGTCATTGGCGTGGTCGTGTGTAATCCAACCCACCTTCTGGTCGTTAAGGGCCACCAGAACGTCGCCCTCGCGCAGGCCCATGGCCTCTGACAGGCTTCCCTCATTCACCTAAGCAAACAATCAGAGAAATATTTTCAATCAAAAAGATATTTAATATATTAAAAATACTCATTTCGGTTGTGAATATGTCTGCCTGAAACTCCGGTTCAATGAACTCAAAATTGCAAGTGTTTCTTTGAAGATTTCAGACAAGCAATAAAGTACCTACTCATAATGAAATAAGTAGGTACTTAATATATTAAAAATACTTCATTCGGTTGCGAATGAGTATTTTTAATATAATAGTAATTCACAACCGAAATGAGTATATTTTTTATATTAAAAATACTCATTTCGGTTGTGAATATGTCTACATGAAACTCTTTCTGTTTCTTTGGAGATTTCAGACAAGGACCTACTTAAAATGACATATTTTTAATAGAAAATTATTTTAACTGTCATTTTCAAAACTGCAACTGATTTGTCAAAAATTCAGACCATTTGTGATTTTCCACGGGTCTTTAAATAGTTTTTCTCGGGGCCCACGTCGTTTTTGTGAATGCTGTGTTGAGGAAGTTTTTGAGAAGAGAAATGAGTGAACATGGGCCTTGAAAAGACCAGCAAATCGTTAAGCTGTGGAACTCACGAACGAGTGGTTGACACCACAAAATGCCAACCGTGTACAAATGTTCTGCACGCGTTTGGCTGGGACGACGCTAGTTCCTCGGAGAATCTTATATTGAAACACCAGCAAAACAAGAACAGAATTTCCACCTGATGCTTGTACTTCAAAGATTGCAATTTGTTTTTTTTATATGGGAATCTTTCAAACGGATCGCCCGTTTCTGCAAGGATTTTTTCAAGAATTTTGGAGCTCCATACCAGAGGTGGGTGCCAAATTCAACAGTACGGCTTGTATTTGCCGTATCTGCGGGCCCCGTACAGTACACCCAAATTCTTCAACTTCAACTACACCAAGTACAGTACACCCAACTTCTTCAACTCCAACTACACCAAGCATATCAATGGAAAACATGTTGAGAAGATTGCTTCTGTTGAATATTTCTTTCTATTTATTAACTGTACAGACAGCTGTATTAGCAGTCTTAAGGCGAAGCTTAATGCCAAATCACTATTTTGATTAATCTTTATAACGAATTGGTGTACATTATGAATAACAAAAAATATGCATTAGATAAATTGAAGGTTTTCCTATCGTTTCGCTTAAGTAGAATACAAATAAAAATATAAATTACTCTATAAAAATATAAATGTGAACTACTAAAAAAAAACAAATTTTTCAATAGAAATGTATGAACGCGTATAGGAAACAACTTTAAAAAATACAGTATTATAGCTAACATTATCTGTGACAGTTTCACTTGATTAACTTTTTTGCTTTCTTATAAAATTATTTACAAAATAAATAAAAACCAGTTTTGTGCTTAAAATCGAACGTTTCTAGACTATGTTTGTCAAGCGATTTGAATGCCTATTACCTACAATATAAGGTATACTAAGAATATACAAATTTTCGGCTTGTAGCTTCCTCTTGATGCGTGACGGAGCCCCTGGTCACATTTCGTATCCGGGAGGATTCGTATTCAGGGAAATATTTATAATAAACTTTATTAAATTTGGTTATGATTTGAGATTTATATGATATTGATTGCACATCTGCCCTGATGATGTACACTGCAATGCTGTCCGAAACTTTGGCTAAAGAATGAGGTAGCGAAACCCGGCATAATACCCCAAAAATAAATCACTGTGATATTAATTTTTTTACAGAATATCAACTTGGCTACTGCACTAAGGTCGGACGCTAAAAACGCAAAATAAAACAGCAAAAACACGCACGGCTGGAAAGATCAAAGGGTCTCCCTCAACCGGCCTCTCACGAACACAGCTGGAAGGCAAACACATCCGCCGCCTGTCTAGTCCTGGATAAACCTCACCCCATGATGAACCCAAGCACCCCTACCGAGTCACCAAACGTAGCTTGAACTTGGGGCGACCTTTAGCAGAGGTGTTGGTTATTTATTTATTTTTATTTTTTATATTATAGAAACAAACAGTACATGGTTTACAGAGATGAAACAATATACAGGAATAAGATATTTCATGTTGTTTACCTATGATATGTTTCCTTGTAATGTCTGCTAAGTGGTATGTTTATTCCTTAATTACCAGGTGACTTGTGTAGTTTATAGGTGTGTGTGTGACGTGTGTAATGCATGTGTGTGTGTCTGTATGCATGCGCATTGAATAGTTTAAATTATTGACATGATGCCACGTTTGAATTTGGGCAGTGAATCCGAAAAAATGTCAATGTTAGAGTTAAAACAACTATTATTTAGAGTGTGAAGAGTTCGGTTAATAGTCGAATTAGATGCTGCATTTGTTTTATTATTTAGCTTGTGGAATAGCACTGTTATACAATAAACGGTTCCCGGGGCGGCGGTAACCACATTGAAATTAATTTAAATTATTTATTAGCATCTCTGAAACAAATGTTGCGTATGTATTTATACGCATATTGATGGACGCCTATTTGTAAATCAAATGTCAATCGATATAGACGTCCAGTCTTGCATCTATCTATATAATATGTTGTATACAATAATTGGCATTGATGGTAATGTCAGATCAGTTAGCTGCCAATGCGGTGTTAGATTATGTTGAAAACAAATCTAGTTACTTGTATATGAGTTGATCCCAGTTAAATTTTAACTAATTGAAACTAAACTAAACAATTGGTTAGCTGATAATATCCTTACTCTCAAAGCTGGAAAAACTAAATGTTTAACTTCCAGTCTGTCCGCTGCAAACCAAACCACTAACAATCATTAAATATTAATTCAGTCTTTTCCAAGACCTGATTCTTCCTCTAACAAATCTTAAATCGTTAAATCTTCCCACAGGAAAAACTAAACCCTTCCACACACTTTTCCACAAATGATCATCAAGTCAATCCACATTATGCAAGTGCATTATATAAGCATAATAAATACAAAACAATACAAGAACAACACGTCAACTCACCAGAGATCAAATGGGAAAATAATTCACCGACTCCAGATATTTTCATATCAGCGGGTTCGGCTCGGTAGAACTCCTAACAGGGCCTATAAATCCTATTGATCCCTCAATATAAATATTTAAAAATGTATTTAAAATTACTGATTTTAGCGGGAGAGGCCGATAAATCGTTCTACAGCCGAGCTGTTGAACTCAAAAACGAGTCGTAGAAACGAACCGTTCTCATATGAAATATGTCAACCATGTACATATATGTTGGGCGCGCGTTTGGCGTGTTTCCCGGCTATGCACCGGTGCCGAAGAGATCAATGACGAATTGTAATACCGGTAGAACAATGATAGCGTACTCACCTGATGCCTGTCCTATAAGGATAGCAATCCCTTTATTAGAAGAGGGGAATTTATCAAAATATTCTGCAAAATTAAGGGTTTTTTTCAGGTGTTAAAAACTACATTTTATTATGTTATATTATATACTTTTTTCTAAATAATATATCAACACATTATCTGGTTGATGGTACAATTTTCAAAACCATCATTTTGGAAAAAAAAACACACAAGTTATGACGAAAATAGAATTCGGCGAAATTTTTGCATCGACATCGATTTTCTAAGTAAATCTCATTAAACTTCATACAAATAAAGATTAGGATGGTTGAATAGGTTATCTCAATGTAGCATAACCAGTTTGAACGCCGAAACAGCTGTCACAATGATTAAAAATCAGCCGGCAAAAATAGAGTTAGGTACTGTTTAAAAAATATATATATTAAAAATTTGATTTGTCTAAGGATTGAACCTTCCTTCCTAGGGACAGAAGTTAACAGTGCTGCCGACCTTGCCAGATACTGATAGTGTAGGATAGACATTTATTTCGTATATTCCCTGCTGTAATATTGTCCAATTTCAAATCAAAAGTTGATAGATGCATTGTCATCCACAACAAGTCTACCAGTTCAAAGACCATAATTTCTAACTTTGGAGAGGGGAGGGGTGAATGTATATATTAATTTTGTTTAAATTGGCAAATTTCTAAATTATATGGAAGATTGGAATCGAATTCAGACTTAGAAGAGATAACACGTTGAATGCAAAGCAGGCAATTTTAGATAAGGCTTGATAGAAGAGAGGATATTTGATTAGAGATAAAAAAATGTGATCTAAAATTGCCACTTCTAGACCATAGAAAGTACAATCTGAGGAATGAAGAACGTTAATTTTAAAAAGGTGAGAAGGAATCCTCATTCGAATGTCCAATCCTCATTCGAATGTTCAATCCTCATTCGAATGTCCAATCCTCATTCGAATGTTCAATCCTCATTCGAATGTCCAATCCTCATTCGAATGTCCAATCCTCACTCGAATGTCCAATCGTCATTCGAATAAGTGTGGAATTGTTGAAACAGCGGTTTAGTTTATAGTCCCTTGTATTTATATTTACAATAAAATCAAATGACGTTCCACAAAATTATACATGAAAATTTACAAAAATATAATTGAAATAACTGTACAATAAACTGTTCCACATTGAAAATTTCATATAAAATTAAATACTTAGGAATAATAATAGACAAAAACCTAAGCTGGAAAGATCAAATCAACCAAACCGTCAACAATATAAGAAAGTTAATTTATATATTTTTGAAAATTCTAAACTTTCTCTCATTGGAAAATCCAATATCGGTCTACCACGCTATGTATAGTACAATCAAATTTCCAATACGCTGTAATCAGCTGGGGAGCTGCGTTCAAAACAAATCTACTCCCTGTTGAAATTGTACAACGAATAGTTATAAAAAATAATATTGAAAAAACCAATAGGTTATGTAACACACGTTGATGTATTATAATTTAGTCTATCCCAACACACCTAATTTTTGAAGAATTTAAAGTATTCAAATTTAATGATATTGTCCGAAAAAACATAATGATTCAAATAATAAAAGAAAAACAAAATAACAGCTTTTTAACTGAAAGTCATACTCGTCAAAAACAAGTATTTCCACCACAAAAATGTAACACCTTTTGCTCAACATCATTACACATATCTAGGGAAAAAATACTTCAACAGCCTACCCGAAAATGTCAGAACATCTACTAAAAGCAATTAAAGAGAAGTTTAATGTAAAAATACCAAAATGATGAAACTATCTCCTTAATTAACTATAAATTTGAATTTGTTTATTTACATATATATTTAGGGCTGGGTGCTCCTTGTTTTGCCAGCTACTTTCCGCCTTAAGAGGAAGCTACAAGCCAAAAATGTGTATATTCTTGGTATACCTTATATCGTAGGCAATAGGGATTCAAATCGCTTGACAAACGGAGTCTAGAAACGTTCGATTTCAAGCACAAAACTGGTTTTTAGTTAATTTGTAAATAATTTATAAGAAACCAAAAAAGTTAATCAAGTGAAACTGTCACAGATAATCTTCGCTATAATACTGTAATTTTTAAATGTCGTTTCCTTTACGCGTTCATACATTTCTATTGAAAAAATATATTTTTTAGTAGCTTACATTTATATTTTTTATTGAGTAATTTTTTTATTTATTTGTATTCCACTCAAGCGAAACGATATGAAAATCCTTAATTTATTTAAAGCATATTTTTTTTGTATTCATAATGTACACAAATTCGTTATAAAGATTAATCAAAATGGTGATTTGTGTATTAAGATTCGCCTTAAGTGGTGTAAATATTACGCGGCACGTAAAGTCAGAATAGTGAAAAACTTATCTTATCTTAAACAGGCTCAAGGCCGGCTTTACCACACCAACGATGAACCGGTGCGTAAGAATGTAATTAGTATGGCAGTATAAGTTTTTAAGCTTTTAGAAAAATGTGTTGTTTTTAAGATAATCTGTATTTAGATGCCGATTTGAAAAAGTTATTTTATGAAACTCCCGTCATTGAAAAAAATTGCAGAGTATTTTCGAAAAGTTATAAAAAACGCATCTGGTTTTGTTATTTAACATGCTATTCATAGGTATGAAAAAATTGAAGGATTTTGTTTAAAAATGGCAATTAATTCAGATAACGAGAGATTTTAAAACATCTCCAGTAATCTTCTTCATTTTTAACGCTTTTATCCCCGTGCTACGCGTACAAAGATGGTTCAAAAGGGAGACATATAAATACGATTGTTAGAGGAAGCGCGCTAATATTATAAAACGATAATAATTAAGCGAAAATGGTGAAAATATTTAATAAAACACGACTCGTTTAAAATAGAGCAAAAATCTCTCGACAAAAGCTTTAGTTACCTTTAAAGATACACTGTGATTTTTTTTCATACCTGTAACATATTAAATAACAGAACAAAACGTGTTTTTAATAATTTTCGGAGCTTACTTTGCGAGTTTTTTCTACCGAGGGGATTTCAAATAATTAACATTTCGACAAAACACAAGTATGGATATTATCTTCAAAAATAACATATATTTTTTAGAACCTAAAAACTTAATGAGTCAAAGAGAAATTGGGAATACGGGAACTTAAGGCGAAGCTTAATGCTAAATCACTATTTTAATTAATCTTTATAACGAATTGGTGTACATTATGAATACAAAAAAAAAATGCTTTAGATAAACTTAAGGTTTTCTTATCGTTTCGCTTGAGTAGAATACAAATAAAATAAAAAAAAATACTCAATAAAAAATATAAATGTAAACTACTAAAAAATATTTTTTTTGCAATAGAAATGTATGAATGCATAAAGGAAACGATTTTTAAAAAATACAGTATTATAGCTAAGATTATCTGTGACAGTTTCACTTGATTAACTTTTTTTGCTTTCTTATTAAATTATTTACAAAATAAATTTTAAAAAAAACAGTTTTGTGCCTGAAATCGAATGTTTTTATTGATTTGAATGCCTATTACCTACAATATAAGGTATACCAAGAAGATACACATTGTTGGCTTGTAGCTTTCTGTTAAATAAAGCAATAATGACATATAAACCGCTCTACTCAAAAAACAAAGTTTTTTCTTGTAATCCTACAGTCATGACATTGAAAGGTTTCATCATTATGACCTCTTGGACCTTTTTTTCATAGACCTTTATAAAAATGGTCGATCATTTCAAATGCAATAATGCGTTTTATTCCCAGTATGTAATTATCTAAAATATTTCTAACTGACCAAATTTTCAGACCAAAACAAATGATTTTTCACGAGAATTAGATTTGCACGAATCTACCGTATATTTTAAAGTAAATCATTGCATTTCCCTTGATTTTATGGTATTTGAACCTTGAAAAATGCTCTTAGCATTATAAAGTGTATTTTATTCGCTTGGCAATGAAATAACTTGTCTTAAGGCGAAGCTTAATGCCAAATCACTATTTTGATTAATCTTTATAACGCATTGGAGTACATTATGAAAATCAAAAAACATGCTTTAGATAAATTGGAGGTTTTCCTATCGTTTCGCTTGAATAGAATACAAATATAAAAATAAATTACTCAATAAAAAATATAAATGTGAGCAACTAAAAATTTTTTTTCAATAGAAATGTATAAACGCATAAAGGGAACAATTTTAAAAAGTACAGTATTACAGCTAAAATTATCTGTGACAGTTTCACTTGATTAACTTTTTTGCTTTCCTATAAAATTATTTACAAAATAAATAAAAAACTTTTGTGCTTGAAATCGAACGATTCCAGACTCCGTTTGTCAAGCGACTTTAATGCCTATTACCTACAATATAAGGTATAAGTACCAAGAATATACACATTTTTGGCTTGTAGCTTCCTCTTAATATCATTCTAGCTTGTCGTTTCGTTTCTTGCAAACATGTTTATTTTATCTGTGATCAAACCAAGGAGCACTAAAACTAACATTTTTTCTATGGAAAACAATCGAATAAATAATGAATGAAATAACCTGCCCCAATTTCATTCCAAAAATTCAAATTTCGCAGCATTACTTAGCACTAGTGATGTAACATTTAAAACACGCAATCGTCATATAAATATGTTCATACCTTGACCACAGTGAGGGGGCAGTTGAAATCGCTCCCTCCGGTAAGTCGGAATCCCCATGGAGAGCTGTCGAACTTGCTAAACTTCAAGTCAATCGCCATGCTGACATTCACTGGTTTCTTTGGTTGCTTGTCGATGAGTCACTATACTAGCTGTCGATAAATTACTCGCCTCGAAATATATTATTAAATTGTAAAATACGTTATTATTTTTCGCAACACTTTACAATTATGACCTATATTTTTAGGGTAAATAATTATATTTAAAAAAAATGTGAATTTGCAAAACAGTTAAATTTAATTATTTTTATGTCCATTAACTGCCAAAACCAAGTAAAAAAAAACGAACCTAACCTTACCTAGCATAACCTTACAAATGATATTATAATACAGGAGAACGATTGTATTAAAATATGTTTTTGTATTTTTATTTAATTTAAAGAAATGAGATCGCTGAGACGTATATGTGGTAAAACATATGTAGAGATTGTATAATATAATATTATTTTAATACAGGTTAAAACTGTACGTTATATAAAATAATCTTAACTAAAAATTACATAACAATTCTTGCCAATACTTAATAACAGTGATCCCAATAAAAAATAATATTCAAACACCAAAATCCAGTAAGATTCTGTTCACATTTCTTATTTTTTCAATGCTAAAATAATATATTAATAAATAAAAAAAAATTATTTAATCGATACAATAGCAAAAATTCCAGAGATATTTCATAATAAGTTCTTCGTGTTGTCAATAATGATTTGCTCGAGTCTATTATGACTCCAATATGGCAGCAATCAAAAATTCAAATAAAATCTATGTCGATATAAAACGTTCTAAGCAAAATAATTTGACAGCTGTTTGCCGAAAACCGTCGAAAGCGCGGCAGAATCGAAAATTCCATAGAAGCGCGTTGAAAATAGATTAAAATGACTTCGTTTTTTTTTTAGCACCAACTTTTTAATTATTTCTATTCTAGGATCGAGTTGCAGTCGTGTTGCTAGTCACTTCTAAACTGATTTAGTTTTGGCTTCGAAATGAGCGGTTGACATTTTAACTTTTAGATTGGAACTATGGCGACCACTAGTCAGAGACTTGAATAAATTGAATTGTATTTCTGAACATGATTTTGTTTGTTTTGTCTGTTTGCTCAGTTATGAGTTAATTTATTTATTTACTCTTCAGAGCAGAGACGTCAGGTGGCAATTATGTGCTTGTTTTATCGGTATTTCAGTGGAAGATACTCCGAAGAACTTTTTTGTACACGGTTGACATTTGTTTTCACGACTTGTTCTTGAGATCAATAGATCGGATATGCAACGATTTTCCGGCCTCTGTATATCCTGCCTCCTATAACATGATGTTACGTCATGTTCACTCCCTCCTCTCCTCAAAAACACTCTTCACACAGCATCCTCAAAGATGACATAGGCTCCGAGGGAAATTATTTTCCTCAGGGCCTCCAGTAACGAGTTATTGAAAAAAAACATACATATATTTACAAATGGTTTTCGAGATTCGTTTAAACAAAATCTCTCTACCTAAAACCCCTTCCAAGAGTTGATTCTCTATTTTCCTCCTTTTTTTATTTTTGACATGCATATATTAGAGTTTGAGGGAGTGACATTGCAAAAATCATTTCATCCCCACCGTTGTTGTTTGTTCGCTTCTTGGAACAACTCATATCGAACTCAAAGAAATGTTTGTGTCTCTCTTATTATGATACGGAGAACACGAGAAGCCATTGGCCGCAGCATTCTACAATATATATCCACTATGTGAGCCTCTTCTGAACAAAACCATATTGTAGAAACAGAAAAATTACAAAAGAAGTTAATGTGTTACCTATATACGAGAGAATAAACGTAAATCCATTCCTGTATCCATCCTTGTTCTTAGAATGCAAATATTTGTTTAAACTAATCTCAGTTCATCAGTGATAATGGAGGTTTTCATTACAGAACCAATATCGTTTCATGATATTACCTTAAAAGGTTAACTATATATTCAAAACAATATTTCTACTTCTTTGACATACCTAACAGAACAAAAAGATGCACTCACTTCATGTCATTTAACACATATCTTGTCGCCATTGAGCTACATAAAAATATGGACGTTTTTGCAGAACTCTCAAACCATACAGACTTAAAGGTACTTAATCCACTTATATGCCTAACAAATATACTCGTGGGCACAGACATAGGAATTAATAGACGAGAAGATAATGGCGAGGGGTAAAATCAACTGTTGAAGAACGAAGGGAATAAGGCTGACTGTGATTCGTCAACAAATCAATCTGACAGTAAATAGGCATCTCGCATTATAATATCACCATTTACTTCTTAAAAGTAAAATCTGCTTTTGAATGAATAGACATTTTTACATGGGAGCGCAAATTACTCGCCACGTTATGAACAAATTTGCGAAGTCCAAATTCGGCAAAAAAATTCGGTTTTATTTTCAGAGTCGAATATTTCGTTTAAGTATTTAGTTAAGACACTTTTATAAATGTTCATAATTTACTTCCCAGCAACCAACCAGCTTTGTGTTTCGCGTCCAGACGTTTCTCGATGTGATAGTACATATATGTTTCTAAAACTGATCTATATTATACGATGTGAATATGCTTAAAATAAAGTAAAATAATGCTTATATATGGAATGTAATACGACAATTGGGTTTATTCTCTTTTTCACATCTATTTTTACAAGTTTTCATAGTACAAGTCAACATTTTGCCGTGTTATTTCGTAAAATGAACCGATGATGCCTCGACCATAGTTCGCACAAGAATGATGACGTCACGTTTTCAAATTTCACTTGAGGCCATACGCGAGCACAGCCGGCTCCAATGGAACCGGTATGGGGAGTGGGGAATAATACGCTTTTAATCACTTAGGGCAGGTCTACTAATATTCATATGTCTATGCTCGTGGGAGATCCAATGCACTTTTTTATACTCTGAAAGCAAGGAATTCTGCCTATCAGAAAGTTTCAATCACTGCATGGACCATCGACTTTTTTCGTCAGCAACAACTATCATTTGACTATGTCTCAAAATAGTAATCCTGCCCCCATGAACTTTTATACTTACTTTTACCTCAAATTTGTAATCTTCTCTTTGATATATTGATGCATAACCGTTTTATTGAGAACATGTAAATAAATAAACAGATGCAAGTATGTAGGTACTAATGATTTTAAGATAATCAAAAATGTAACTTTCGGTCAATCCTGTAGGTAATCGATTGGTATAGAAATAGGTCGAGAAATTCGACAATCGATAATTAATTGCGAGCTTACGAATCGTGAATACATCATCTAACTATGCCTACTTGTGGCTTAGTGGTCGATGCGTTTGTCTTAGAAATGGGAGGTGCAGGGTTCAATGTCCAGTGTACGATTAAAAAAATCATACAGCAATCATAATCACAGATGATTTCATGTAATATTCAAAAAACTGTTTCTGAAAAAATAAGAAAATACACAGATTTAGGAAATGAGATTAAAAGACTTTGGCATTCTCAGACTATACAAATATTACCATTTATTATTTCGGCTACTGGCATTATACATAGCTCTCTCATTCAAAATTTAGGCGTATTAGATCTGTCAAAGAATTTATATATAAAAATGCAAAAATCAGTCATTTTAAATACATGTAGGATTACGAAAGGTTTATTAAATATTTATACTGAGGGATCAGTAGGATTTATAGGCCCTGTTAGAAGTTCTACCGAGCCGAACCCTATGATATGAAAATATCTGGAGTCGGTGAATTTTTTTTCCCATTTGATCTCTGGTGAGTTGACGTGTTGTTCTTGTATTGTTTTGTATTTATTAATTAATGCACTTGCATAATGTGGATTGACTAGATGATCATTTGTGGAAAAGTGTGTGGAAGGGTTTAGTTTTTCCTGTGGGGAAGATTTAACCCAGACATAAAGTGGGTAAATTTATCGTACAAAAATCGTACGTAATTAACATTCATTGAACAACCAACACCTCTGCTACGCTTCGCTACGTTTAGTGACATAGAAGAAGTGCCCGGGTTCATGGGATGAGGTTTGTCTAGGTGTACTGCTCGAGAGACACTTGTTGAGGGAGACCCTTTGACCTTTCCAGCCGGACTCTGTCGACCCATGACTTGCACCGCAGTGGGAGAAATGGATTCTCACGTCCGTCACTCTTGGACACAATGACTCCCAGATTCCTACCCACAACTCATACCTGTTTCCTTTCCAGAACTTCTCTCCTTTATTTACTTAAAATAACCCTCCGCACAGCATCCCCAAAGATGATATATGCCATGAGCCATATGACATATAAATTATTTTCATCTTCACTTCCGTAATAGATTCGGGGTAAAACAATGAATTATTGTTCTTGGTGCCAATTTTCGTGCAGATTAAGATGAAATTATTTGATTCTGTCGTCTGTCTTTGTTTTAAGGCGAAGCTTAATGCTAAATCACTATTTTGATTAATCTTTATAACGAATTGGTGTACATTATGAACACCAAAAAATATGCTTTAGATAAATTGAAGGTTTTCCAATCGTTTCGCTTGAGTAGAATACAAATAAAAAATAAATTACTCAATAAAAAATATAAATGTAAACTACTAAAAAAACAATGTTTTCAATAGAAATGTATGAACGCGTAAAGGAAACAACTTTAAAAAAATACAGTATTATAGCTAAGATTATCTGTGACAGTTTCACTTAATTAACTTTTTTCCTTTCTTATAAAATTATTTTCAAAATAAATAAAAACCAGTTTTGTGCTTGAAATCGAACGTTTCTTGACTCCGTTTGTCAAGCGATTTTAATGCCTATTGCCTACAATATAAGGTATACCAAGAATATACGCATTGTTGGCTTGTAGCTTCCTCTTAAATAACTATATTATGTGGAAATGTTTCATGATTAATCCGCTTTAAATTTAAAATTTTCATAAAAAATTACTAAAATATAAAACTGCCGCACAGCCTTAGATTAGTGTAAGTATAGGAAAATTACTAAATCGCTGCTCTGAGACATGTTACACAGGTCGAAACGGTTCCAGTATTTATATTTACCAACACTAAATTGCAAACCTTAGTCTAATAGACTACTTTAATCGAAATACAAATATTGGCGTAATTTTCATTACGTTTTCAATAAACTTTTTGTAATCTCAATTGGCATCTCGTTCCTAAAAGATTGGCGCACCTTTTTACTGTATCGATTGTCATATTTTAAACCATCATTTTTTTGTACCAGAGTCTCACTCTCGAGGACGTCATCACAATCTTCTATATAGTAGAGCAAGCCGCACTAATTTATTTATGAACTCACCTGTGGGGAGAGCTACGTGCTTTTTGAATGCGGTAGATAAAAAAATAGATTTATTTTTTGTGTCCTATAGCGCATTTGCAAGATTTTTGGCATTGCATATACACTGCATAAATGGTACAATTATAACGTCTTAGGCTATATTACCTGTAATTGTTATAAATAAATGTACAAATTATATATAAATAAATAAATATCTTTGTCAGTCATTTAAAAAAAACGATGCTCAAGAAATTTGAAAAAAGAGGATTATTTGAAGAAACAAGTTGAGAAATTAGAATATTTTGATATCTTTGGAAATGTAAATGTTAAAAATTATTTCAGGAATAAAAAAATCAACCATTTTTTCACTATAAATCATTTTTTAAAATTATAATGCACAGGGGTTATTTATTTATTTTAATATCAACGGCATAAAATATACCATATATTATACAGTAAATTATAAACAGTGACATCAGAAAATATACAATTAACAGAAACTCTAGATGGATATAAAAAGTTAGAGATACAAGTACATGCAAAACTTATAGATAGACTAGGCTAGATTAGTATTGATTGAAATATATGATAGTATAGATACATGATATAATATATTACAATAGCTAAAATGTATGCATTTATTTTCAGGTTTTGGTTGAAAGTAGGTAAGTGCCAATCAAGCTGTTGGTTCACCGTATTGACTATTATTATTTACCCAAGTTTCCTCAGTTGCCCCAGGCAGTTCATTTTATATACATATTTATTTGACTTGATTTACGTAAGTATGAGTAGACTTACATTTTATTGGTCATGATTTAAAAGATATGATATTAAAGCCTTTTTGTCCTTAGTAGATAGATAATATATACCATCGCCGACTTCTCTGTAAGCCTTTTATATACAATTCCGTAGTACAATATTTTGATGCCAGCGCGCGTTAGCAATGAAGGCGCCAGAAAATGATTTTTTACGACTTGATTATAAAACATTGACTTTTATCTACTTTCTATAAATATAATACGCATGTATTATATATGTTTGGGGATCAATGGTGAGGCACGAAATGAAAGAAGGTTGTGAAGGTCACATGTGTTTATTGGTGAGTCAGTTGCCGTGACGAGGAGATGAGGTAGGACAGAAGAATACACCGGATGCTGGCTGATGATGTGCTGGTCAAGCGCGGGTCAGTGAGTCGACGCCGGGCGCTGATGACCGGGACTCGATGGAGGTCAGGCACTGGCGAAGAACGTAGGTCTTCAGGCACTCCAGTGCTGACGAGACGGCCGAAGGTGCGACGGACCTTATAGGCGGTTGAACGGGAACGATGTAGACCAGTGAGGATGCTGCGTGTCCTCGTGGTGGTCATGGTAGCGTGGAAGAAGCGCTGGTCAGAGACGCTGGAACCAGGGCGCTTGTAATCCGAGTAGCGCTGGCCGCGGACGTGGCCGAGGCGCTATGATGATGTCCCGATAGAGTCCATGATGATAGGGGCGAAGCCGGGTACGTGTCCCTCGCGCTAGTAAGAAGAGCGCGGGTGATCACTCGTTGAACCTCGCAGACTGGCGGCAAAATTATGACTGACTGACTGGCTCGCTGCGTCGGGCTTATTTATACTACTCGGCCGACGGCGGCAGTAGGTAGGTGGATGGCAACTAAATCGAAGACACTCGCTCGATCTGGATCATTCGCGAACTTTCGACGGCTTGGCAATTATGCCTAGGCCGTAGGCTCGAACCTTCTGGCGAGTTCTCGTAGTATTCGAGACGGACTGCAGTGTTATTGTCATCAATATGCAGGTAGGTACTTGAAGTACGTAGATTACTTTGTTTACGATTTAACGATGCAAGTACATAATTCGGGAGTAGATACTAAGTAGGTCAAGCGGTTTATTATTAATTATTTAATGTAGATTTTTCTCGACGCCACATATGTAAACCTTCCGGAAGAAATTTTCTAAATAATAGTGAAAACGCTCTCAAAATCCGTTGCGTAGTTTAGAAGAACTAAGCGCACAAACAGACAGACGAAAGATTTCAAAATATAAGAGTCAAGCGCTGACTTTTATTTCGTCCAATTTCCGATAAATACGTATATCTTCGCAATTGCCACCGAAAGTGATGAAAAAATGCATTGCCATCGATAACAAGTCGTTTTAGAGTTGCAGCTCGATCGAATGTCGGGAAATGGGTTAATTTCAATTTCCAAGATTTGCATTCGTTCTTTCAAGTTTATAGTTTTGGTGAATATTACGATGTACGGTGTCCGGAAACTAGTAGTACTAGCGGAAAACAAGAAATCTACATCACGTAGAGAACACAAAATAGTTTGTTTTTTATTCGAAATAGATTCATCTGATCATCTATTTCGATTTTGTTTTCGAGAATCAATGAAGTGGAATATTGAAAGTGGAAATTAACCCACTTTCTGACATCCGATAGAGCTGAAATTCGGCAGATATACTCGCAGTCGATGACAATGCATTTTATCAAATTTTATTGGCGATACACACACGTACAAATACGCATTTCTCTAAACTTGGCAGCAGTTAGCAATAAACAAAATAAATCTATGTCTTACCCGATCGGGATTTGGCTCAGTTGTTAGAGCGGTTGATTCCAGTCCCTGGGGAGGAAGGTTCAATTCTTAGCCAAACCAATAGAGTGGAAGATACCCTCAGTATCGCCCTGGTGTAAGACCAGCATTCAGAATTGAAACGTTGCTTGAAATGGGTTTAGACGTGTTCGGTGACCAGATCTGAATAGCCAGGTAATTCCCCAACTCCCTCCCCTCCCCAAAACCTTCAGCATCAAAACTTACCTCAATTGATATACTGGGTTTTCCAATAAGAGGTGTTATTTTGAATAGCCCGATATTTCGGTAGATGTTACTTTTGAAGCTGTCATTTTTTGACATTTGACAAGTAGAAACTACGCCATTAATAAAAATGGAACGATACACGCTTCAACAACGCATTGAAATTATTAAAATTCACTTGAGTGAATCAAATGCAAATCATCTTGAGTGATGAGGCCCATTTCCACCTCGGTGGCTTCGTCAACAAGCAAAATTGTCGCATCTGGGACTCGGAAAACCAAAGAGATATTCTTGAAAAGCCTCTCTATCCTCAAAGTGTGACTGTTTGGTGCGGTTTATGGTCCGGTGAAGTCATTGGACCTTACTTTTTCGAAAATGAGGCTGGAGCAACAGTTACGGTGAATGGATTGCGCTATCGAGAGATGATTAATGATTTTTCATGGTCGGAATTGGATGGTATTGATCTGGACAACGTTTACTTTCAACAAGACGGCACTACGTGCCACACAAGCAACGAAACCATTGATCTTTTACGATTGAATATCAATATCGGCTATATCATAATATATTATGCTAGATATATACTCGAATCGTCGATCGATGACCCTGCCAGATATTATCAAATCCCAAGGCCATTTTGGAGTACACGTTCGAAATCCAAATGATTTTATTTGAAAAATTAATTATTACACGCCCTGTGTTTTCAAAACCCGATGATAAATTGCTTACTTATCTCTTTTTAACGTATATTTACATTCAAAACGATAACTTAACGGCCCTCGCTACTAAATGTTTCTAGCTCGAATTCGAATATCGAACTCGC
The DNA here is from genome assembly GCA_026573805.1 of Hesperophylax magnus. NCBI lineage: Eukaryota > Metazoa > Arthropoda > Insecta > Trichoptera > Limnephilidae > Hesperophylax > Hesperophylax magnus. The sequence continues at coordinate 4,533,521 of JAIUSX010000060.1, forward strand.
TGCACCAGCAGCTGGCAGGTGCGTTCCATTCAAAATCAACACGCACAGAGCAAAACAATTTATTATTAATTAAAGATATTGTGATTATGAAAAGTATGTTAAAATATATTTTAGAATGTAATGCAATATAACGATAGCTTGATTCATGGAGGAGGTTCTCAGTAACAACATTTAATATAACTTTTTATTTGGAACTTTTTTGATACATACATAGATGAGATGTATTACTATGTGTACCATTGTACCCATACAAAGGTACACATAGTAATACATAAAGAGTGACAAAAGGCTTGGCCTTTGTTCCTGCCTGGTTTCGCAGTGCGGCCGGGCACTGTTAATACTAAATTGTCTAGTTTGATTTGAGGTCACGGATTCAAAATAAATTTAATTTAATTTATATGAGTATATCATATTGTAAAATCTTTTTTTTTTATATAGGTACATATAATGAATCTGTACCTCGTTCCAAAGTGGAAGATACGTTCAGTATTATCCTGGTGAGAGACCATAATTCAGAATTGAAACTTGCTTGAGAACGGCGTAGATATGTTTAGTGACTAGATCTGAATACTGAATAGCCAGGAACTTTCCAACCCCCTCTTCCCTGTCTCAAAATATGTGGACTACATACATTAGGAATATAAATAAAATTTCTTTTGAAGACACTTCAATGAAATAAAATGTTATTGATTTCTTCTTAACAATTCCTTCTTACATGTTTTGGTTTTAGCTGAAACCAATTTTACTTTAGTTCTTTTCGGTATTATGCACTTTTTTAAATACTCAGGATTTCAAATAGGCATGCAGCGATTATGTCGAGGATCAATTAATTCGGGTAGCATGCAAAAATTGTAAAAGCGTTTCAGCTGTTTAACCATATTAGTCTTCCAAAATTCGTCATCCCGTAAAATATTTCGATTTTTATTTCGAGTTCAATCCATACAACAAACATACAAATATCTTTTTTGTTCCATGAAATTGGCCCCGAACCTGGTAAAACCAGTCGTGAGATGTATTTACTAGCATTCCTCCATTTTTGCTAAGTTTCCAAAAGGTAATTTTTTCGGATTATACTGCTTCATATATGAGCATGCTGCGAAAGGATATTTAATTTTAATCACGGTGTCTTCAGAAGAAATTCCATCTGGGGTCGCACCCATATACGGATACTCTTCATCTATGAAAAGACCACACTTTTCTATGGTAATTCTTTTTAGTCCTGCAAGCTCCTTCAGGACATTGTATTCATGTTTTTGTCCTTGTCGAATTGAAGGAATATAAGGATTGCTGATACAGTATATTTTTGACTAATGGAGCGCAACTGATATTTTGCCGCCGTTTGCACACTTTTCCAAACCACGATGCCGTAATCATATTGCGGCGCATCTCGATCCACTTTCCACTAGATGCTTGAAGTACTGTCGCCCTTTTAATTGCTTGCCTATCTTTGGCTATGGTAAAAAGCCTTTTAAAAAATCATCTTTGGCTGCCTCATACTGATGCTTGGTCCATATCAGGTTTTTCTGCATTGGAACCATAATGCTGATCTTTTGCTGGAGCGAGCTGCAGGGTTTTTCTTTTCTTTTTTTTACTTAATACTTGTTGATTATTTTTCTGCAATCTTTTTAATTCTAATTTCTTTATGAGTTTTCCGGGACTATTACCAGTTGCAAATTTATGCAAAGAATAGTGTGGACGATTGGTGTTGAACGCCACTACTGCTGCAGCGCACCTTCCATTGTAGGACCGTTTTAGAAAATAGTTGATACGCTTTCCGCCAACAAATTTAGCCACATCATTATTATAACACTCCACATTTTTGCTGTCTACATCACGTATTAAACTTCGAGCATTAGATGCCAAAAATCGAACGTGCTGCATGATTCTGGGCATTTTCAAGCTCGAAGTCATATTGGGTACGTAATTAGTGTCGCCAGACCGTTTGCAAAAGTATGCTCGTTCCTTGCATAGTGAGTGGTCTCCAAATACGTGTTTTGGACCATTCAATATATCCAAATAAAAGTGTTTTATTTTTCCTCTTGACTACAATTCATAGCCTTCCGGTACGTTATTGCACAACGTACAGCCGTTCTCAGGCGTAAAATACGGCTTGACACAATCTTCCTCAATGCTGAGGGATACTTTGTATCTTCTGACAGTGATCTAAGTTTTTTGCAATAATTTCGAAGTAAGTGATTTCGGCATTCGATCTTTTCGACTGAAACATTTTTATACGATGTGTTTCTTTTATTTTATTGTAAGTGCTGGAATATTTTATATACTTTTATATTTTAAAAACATCAAATTGTTTATTACTTTATTTATTAGAAACCCGAAAAAAAGTTAACAATAAATTAATTCTTAATAATATCAAATTGTTTATTACCTAGAAACCCGAAAAAATGTTAACAATATATTAATTCTTAATAATATCAAATTGTTTATTATCTAGAAACCCAAAAAAATGTTAACAATAAATTAATTCTTAATAATACTATTTGACACTACACAGCTTCGACGGAAACGAACAGATGAAACATAAAAAAAGGCGACACACTATTATAGTCCCTACGCGCAACGCATAGAGTGGAATATTGTTGAAACGTCACATGGAAGTGTAATAATTACGCGAATTTCGAACTTTGAAAAAAGATTGAAACGACGGACCGTGGAAAGCATGCATTCACGGCCACCTCATAGAGCCGAATGAGTAGGAGAATTCTTAGATGTTCATTATATAGTATTTAACGAAAATAAATTGTTAGTAAAAACATATATCTCGACAGAAAAATGTATTTATGATAGCCTAGCGTGGCTACATTATCGATATTTTGACGATTAATAACTTAGATTGTCGTTTGAATCTGACAATTCATGATTCTCCATACAACGATTGAGATCGCTAGTAAGGAAGGCCCACTACGTCGTGTAATATTTTAAATTGAGCTGCTATCAATAACAACCCTTACGTAGATCGCCAGATAAGGTTTAAATTCCCGCTTAACACCATCCGCCTGTTTTGATTTATGCAAGAAAAAAACATGGCCAAAAAGTGCCTTTTATTTTATTTTGTGGATGTCAGGCATAAATATTTAATTTTTTTTCGATCATTTTATAAATAACTTAATTTTCCACATTATGCAATAAAATCATAACCGAAAATTGGTTCGTAAGTAGGACATTTTGAACTTTAAAGCAGTTTTCATAGGCCTTATACATTATTTTTTTCTGGGCTTATAAAAAGACTTATCTAAAAAATACTCGATTATTTCAGAGAGATTATTAATTATAAGAAAGCAAAAAAGTTAATTAAGTGAAACTGTCACAGATAATCTTAGCTAAAATACTGTATTTTTTAAAGTTGTTTATTTTACGCGTTCACACATTTCTATTGAAAAAATTGTTTTTTTAGTAGTTTACATTTATATTTTTTATTAAGTAATTTATTTTTTATTTGTATTCTACTCAAGCGAAACGATAACTTTGAAATCATTAGCGAAATCGGTCCAGTAGTTTTGGAGTTTATAGAGTACAAACAGAAAAGCATTCATTTTTTTATACATATATTATACAGGGTGTATCGGCACGTACCCGACAAACTTTAACCAGCTTTTCCTTAGCACATTTGGAGTAAAAAATGTTATGGGCGCTTGTCTCATTGTTTTAAGTGTGTAAGAAAGAGTAACGTAGTATAATTGTAATAATAAATAATGAAATGTTTTAGCACGTACAAAGAGAGATAAAAATGTTAACAAAAAGATCATTTCATAAGTTGTGACACTAATTTTAGATCAATACAATGCTTGAACTTTTTCATAATTGTTTTCTTTTTAAAATGTTCTTCTTTGCGTAGTGCAGATAAGTTTGGTTAATGAATTTAGACATACGTTTATCTTTTATTTCGTTCGTCGTTATTGTAAATCAGAGTGTAAGAAAGAGTCGCAGCATTATTGTGATAATGAAATGTTTGGTAACGTACGTTTTATTTTTTGTTTCGTTCGTTTCAAAGCGCGAGGTAATGCGTGAGAGGGAGAGACACGGGTTTAGTTGTATTTTTCCCCCCCGGCGCGCAACTAGTAACGTCACGTGACAGGTAAATTTACAAATGGCCGATTCTCGGAAGTTCGTGCAGTAGAAGTGTGTCGTTCCGCTCATTTTTCGGACTCGAATCAGAGTCCGGACTCATTCTAAAGGACTCGATTCATTGGATTCGCTCCGACTCCTTCGAATCAAGGCGACCAAACCGCTCCGCCGGACTCATACTACAAAACGAATCAAGCGAGTCCGGCGGAACGGTTTGAGTCGGAACGTTTGAAATGAGTCCGGCGGAACGGTTTGAGTCGGAACGTTTGAAATGAGTCCGGCGGACTCAAACTAGAAACCGTTCCGCCGGACTCATCTTGATTCGATTGAGGTTCGAGTCCTGTGGACTTGAATTTGAATCAGCTGGATTCGCAGAACCCGGTGGAACGTCAGAATGAGTGTCACGAAATAATAATTTTGTGTATCCTGTTATCTGTAAGGCTAGCTAGACTTGTAAGTTTTTTCGTAAATTTACGACTTCTAGCCAATGGGCATATTGGATTTTCAAAATGCAATATGCCCATTGGCTAGAAGTCGTAAATTTACGAAAAAACTTACAAGTCTAAAGCTAGCCTTATACCTACTTGGCAACTCGCGATTTTCGAAAGGTAAAGAATTAGTTACACATATTATTATTAACTACAGGAAGGATACTTAAAAATACAAAATTTGCAAGATTAAAAAAAAGTCAAATTTAAAAAAAAAATCTATTTAAAAAAAAACAAAATTTTCAAAAAAAGTTAAAATTTTCAAAAAAATCAAAATTTTCAAAAAAGTCAAAATTTTCAAAAAAGTCAAAATTTTCAAAAAAAAATCAAATTTTCTAAAAAATTCGAATTACCCAAAAAAGGCAAATTTTCAAAAAAAAATCTTATTTTCAAAAGTTTTAAAAAATTACCAATTTAAAAAAAATCAAATAAGTAGGTTTATTTAATAATTTGTTTATTTGCTTCACTCAATTCGTGAGGTACCCACCTTTCAAGCTTTTTCACATTCCCAATTTGCTTCAAGTGGATTAAAACAGTTTTATCACTAACACCGCAACCTGCAGCTTACTCGGACAATTACAATATATATAATCTACAAATTTAATTAAGGAATATTAAAACATCGTACGTTGGAAGTGGAACCACCACCATTGAAACTTTTTATTACGTCCTTTAATTTTTTTATGATGATACAAAAGGTCCATTTACTCAACAAAAAACCTAACCTACACAAAATTCATATTACTGCTTATGAACATCATCTGAGATTCCGCAAATTTGCCCTATGCAGACCAACAAAAAGAAAAAGCAATGCTTGTTGCTATCTTTTGACTAAGACTTACTAAACTTTCTTTTTGAAAAATATTTTCGTCAACCAGTGCAGATCAACAATCCAAACACAGTTCGGTTCGAGGTGCGAGTTTCGAGCGAGAGGCGAGAGCGAGAGGTGAGAGTTGAGAGCGAGAGGTGAGAGTGAGTCCGGACTCGATCCATTTTATTTTGCGGACTCGGATCGATTCAAACGCCTTCGGACTCGGACTCATTTGATTCGCTCCGGCCGGAACGACACACTTCTATCGTGCAGCGCGCGTCGTGCTGAAGTTATTGTGTTTATTCGCATATTTGCGATGAAAAAGCTGTGATATTGTTCTGTGGGATTACAAAAGAGTGTTTCGCGCGTCGTTTGGACATTACAGTAAGTGAAATCAGGTTTGATTTAATGGTGAAATTGTTGTTTTCGGCACAGTCCCGGCCCACGGCACTTCCTCACCTAGGGTTACCGTCCAGATGCTATCGCCAAGGAGGACATGTCCTTTAGCACTCAAAATAAATGTTCAATATTCGTTTTAAAACAGCCCTCTAATATTCTCCGTTTCAAATAGGTCAATAATTTCAAATTGTGTGGGCGGTTTCGCAGTCCTTTTGCATTTTCAAAGCAGTTAACAGATCCCCGAGGCGTGTGTGTGATAAAAAAACGTATTATGACTCAGTTATGTATTTATATTTTACATTTAAATTAATGATAAAATAAGTCTGAGTAAATATAAGAGGTTAGGGACGCCAGAAAAGAAAAACATTTTGACACATTGAGTGTTTACTGTGTTACGTTAATGAAATGTGAATGATGAATGATATTGGTAGTGAAATTGGTGAAAAAAAAAGTTATATTAATCAAGTTTCTGAATTATATGAGTATTGTGCTGTAATAATGTCCTTCATTCTAAGTTGTCATTAATCAGTCCTCCTTTTTGAATATTTTTTATCTGGCAACCCTGTTTCCAAGTACATTGCTTGTCAGTTCTTGGAAAAACGTGCACAGCGTTCGATATTACACAGGTAGGTACATAAATCTTTGGCCCCTTGATATCCCAGGAATCTAGCTGTTACCATGGCGACCCTTTTGCTCCTGGGCGCGTCCTGGACCAATAAAAATAACAAACTCTACATATAAATCTCTCCCAGAGCCGTGAGTTCGCTGTTATATCCAAAAGTAATTATTAATTAGATTCAAACGTTGAACAAAAGATTCTAATTATTATATTCGAACGTAGAACAAACGATTATAACAACATCATATTATTGTAAAAACAAGTTAATCATTTAAAAATGGAACATTTTGCTGTCAAATTTGAATTTTGTGGTGTGCTCCAACGATGTGAACGGTTCTAACAACATTCTATTGTAAAAACAAGTTAAAATTTTTGAAAATGTGCTGTCAAATTTAATTTTTATTGTTTAATATCAGGAAGTAATCATATTAGAACGTAGAACAAACGATTCTTTCAACATTTCATATAAATAACAAGTTTAACATTTAGAAATAGTGTTATGGATTTCCTGCAAAATTTGTTGTTTATATTGGGATATTATTTATATTCGAATGTAGATTCTAACAAAAATATTATACCATATTTTAAAAACAATTTTAAAAAAATGTTACACTGGATTTGTGTTTTTTTGTTTTGTTTAGAAACTCCTGTCAAATTCAAATTTAAATGCTTTTTACAATATGTACATCTGAACGTTTTGTCATATTGTAGATACTCTCAGTTGCGCCCCGGTGAATTACCACCATTCAAATATAAATATTGTTCGACATGGATTTGGCCGTATCATGTGATTAATACTCTAATTTGGGGATGCCATAGTACCATTGGTTACAAACAGTTAGAACTCTAGTGTAGTGTTAACGTAAATGTTTAATTTGTAATTATTTCCCTAACGGCTGCACGTTTAGTCACAGATTATGGAAATTACGCTTTATTTCAATATTTACTAAAAGAAACAACTATTTATAACACAAAATAGGTTATGAAGTTCTTACTTTGGGTTAATTAAGTAATTTATGCATATTTAGATTGTAAACTAAACTTTACTTTACTGGTACCTTCCGTGATGTGCGGAAGTGAGGCAGAGGTGAGGAACTGGCAGAGACAGGATGAAAGTAGACTGAATGCTGTAGAAATGAGATCCCTGAGGCGTACGTGTGGTAAAACCATGTATGCTCGTGTGAGAAATGTGGAGATCCGCAAAGAGTGCAAGGCTGATGTAAGCGTAATCAGTAAGATCAAGAAAGGGACGCTTAGATGGTTTGGGCATGTAGTTCCAATAAGCGAAGAAAGGAGTGTGAGGAGAATATACAATGCAAATGCGAATGGTAGCAGAAGTCGGGGACGCCCAAGGAAGACATGGCACGACCTAGTGAATCAGATACTCGAGTCGGGCCATGTCAAGAGTTGGAATAATAGAAGAGTATGTATGAGACGATGTATGAATGTAAATGAGGCAAGAAGTGTGTGCCAAGACTGAGTTGTTTGGAGGTCCGTGATGGTTCGTTACTTAGTTAACTAAACTTTACAATTCAACAAAAAGTTATGAGGTAAATCTGTTTTTTTTACATTGGCTCAACTCGCAGGAGGTTCTGAGGAAAATAATTTCCCTCGGGTCATGTCATCTTTGAGGATGCTGTTTGAAGGGTCTTTCTGAGGAGAGGGAGAAAACACAGAGGCCTGCGGATCGTTTCACAGCCGAGCTGTTAAAAACGATTCGTAGAAACGACCCATTCTTATGTGACAAATGTTGAGCAAGCGTTTAGTGTCTTTCAGACTATGCACCGGTGTCAAAGATATCAATGACGCTGGTTCCACTGAGCATCTTCCATTGAAATGCCGGCAGAACAAGGACAGCATTCCCACCTGTTCATCAGGTTTTATTTTTTGCAGGGTTCGAATCCATTATATCAATATTTTGTTACATTTATTATATTTATTGCCGATATACACAAATCAATGATATTTATAATTTTGTAGTATTATTGGTTTTTATGGTATAGGCGCGTTTGTAAATATCACAATAAAAACTATCGTGGTATGGAGTCAAATTAAAAAATTAGGTTTTAACTTTAAGAAATGCGCCATAACGTGCTATACTAGAGCAAACATTGTGATTTACTTCAACTATTGGATGTCCCAATGTTCTCTTAAACATATTTCTGAATCGAAAGTTCTGGGAATAACCTTTGACCCACACTTAACATTTCACATTCATAAGCAGGGCTTTGAGAATGCTTGGATTTGTGCTATGTAACTCCAGGCATTTCTGCAGCTCTGCCGTGGTTCGCTTGCTATATTTTAGCCTAGTACGTAGTATTTTGGAAAGTAGCTCAATAATATGGGGACCCGGGGATTCTACGTACACTTCAATGGTAGAGAAAGTACAAAAGAAGTTTCTACGTTATATTTATCTTAGAGACTTTGGGTACTATCCCTATTTATACCCATCAGCCTTCCTTTCCGGAATGCTAGGTATCGATAGTCTTGTCAACAGGCGGAAAGCTGCGTTGCTGATGATGGCCTATAACTTGTTGAACGGTCACATCTACAATCCACAAATTTTGAATAAAATTTTAGTTTACGTCCCTGATAACTTCGCAAGAGCGCGTAGACACAAACCATTCATTCTTCCGAGATGTAGGACTAACTTACCATCAGCAATGCCTCTCGGAAGAATGATAGTCCTTCTAAACTCACTAGCCTCTGACATCGACATTTTCCACCTGAGCATTAATTAATTTAAATCGCTAATTAGGCAATTATGATTGTGTATTTGTATAATGTATCTTTGTTATTGGAATTTTTTATTCTGTAAATATGCATTTAAAATATAAATAAATATTTTCTGACTGAGTAAAAATCACGCTGTTTCTCCGCAGCGGTAGGCAGAGAGGGCAGACCACTAAACAACTCGGTCTTGACGCATACTTCTTGCCTCATTCACATTCATACATGCTCTTCTGTTACTCTGACTCTTGACATGACCCGACTCAAGAATCTGGTTCACTTGATTGTGATCATGTCTTCCTCGGTCGTCCTCGACTTCCTCTACCATTCACATTCGTGTCATATATTCTGTTTACACTAATTTCTTCATTTATTCGTTCTACATGCTTTACTGTCATTATATCAGCCTTGAATTCTAAGTGAATCTCCGTACATCCATTCTCCACATACGCCTCAGGGATCTCATTTCTACAGCATTCAGTCTACTTTCATCCTCTCTCTGCGGGTTCCATACCACACTGCCATACATACATCAGGCTTGGTATCAGCACTCCATCATGGACTGCTAGCTTCGCTTCTTTGGACAATGTTTTGTCAGCGCCAACTGCGTTCAGTCCTCCATTAATTTAGTTTCCTGCATTTACACTTCTTTCAATATCTCTTATCAGCCTTCCCATCTCTCGTAAACATACTTCCCAAATACACAAATGATCCATTTAATTTAAATCAATAATAATTATTGCGTCACTCTGTAAAAAAAATTATATTTCTTGTAAAAATGTGGTTTTAAACCTTGCATTATGTTTACTTAGGAAATTGAAACTTGAGATATGAAATACTGATATTTCAACAACTCTACAAATAAAACTAGATTGGTTAGTTATTAAGCTATCAAAGATTACGTTTTTTTACCATGCGAATACTGCGCAAGAGTCCCAACTGTCTGGAGCCCGTGAGACTACGACATCCCCGACGCTTTGCTCTAACACTGAGCTAATTCGACCCTATCAATCATATTCAACTGTAGAACTTAGATTCAGTTAGATATTATTGAAACGTGTTGGATTAGCTCAGTGGTCAAAACAAAGCCCCGGCAAGGCTGAGGTCCTTGGTTTTTTTGAGAGTCGCTTATTGTCTTCAATGAATAAAATAGTAATTGGTTAGTAACTGAGTGGTCCAAGGCGTCGGGTTCCCACTGTGGTTTGCACGTTCAATCCTCTACTAGCTAAGTCCTCCATCATTGCACTAGCATCATTTTCCCACAATAACGATGGAAGTCAAATAAACCCGGCAATATTTGTCTTACACTCATTGATCCCATTTTAATATGGTGGTTTGATATTGTATATCACCTCTAGTTGTGTCTGCGTCAATGCTTACAGATAACGTTAATACAAACAAAGATAACATAGATATGCCGGAACGCAATATTCTTATCCCAAATAACCCATCTTGGATTAAACATTTACTGTATGGAGTGTCAATATACGAACCCCTCCCTTTTTAAACCTGCAAGTAATATATACGACTCTAATAACGGGGGTTTGCTCGACGCTCACATTTTAATTATTTCCTGATGAATATATTACTAAATTTTAATTACTGCTCAACTATCCTTTTCCTGTGTAACGACCGAGAGCAAAATAAATTTCAAATTCTCCAAAATAGGGCAATGAGAACAATACTCAGACGAAATAGATATTCAAAAGTAAATAAAATGTTAAACGAACTAAATTGGCTAACGGTGAAACAGATGTTGACCTTGAACACGATGATATTTTTACACAAAATAGTAAACAACCTGCTACCCAAATATTTTTCGAATAAAATTGTATACAACAAGGACATACACAAACATAAAACTAGGAAGTGCAATGAAATCAGGCTACCAAAGAAGGACAAAGCGAATACCCAGAATAGTATATTTTATAAAGGGATGAAATACTATAACGCGCTGCCGGAAAACCTTAAGTCTGCCCCAATTGAAAAGTTTAAGATGTTGTGTAGGAGCCACATAAAGAAAGAAAAAAAAAAACATAGTATATTTAAATGTAATAATTAATTAGTCATTTGTAATCTTAAATGTACAAATTACTAAAATAAAATCAATAAATAAAATAAATTCACAAATGTTTCTAGAGGGATCCCTAAGGATGTAAGTTATTTATATTTAAGATTAGTGAAAACAGCACCTTATCATTAAAATATTTTATGTAAAACAATTTAAACATTTTATAAAACGTTTTTCAACTATAAAATTAGAGGTAAGCACTAGATTATATTTTTATATACGATGAATTATTAACTTCCCATTTGATCACTATAGAAAAATGAGATTTTGGTAATACGTTTATCAGAAATAATTCAAATAAACCCCACGGAAAGATCGATTTTCTAGGCCTGCTACGACAAAGTCGACCGCAGGTCCGTCCATTACGCTGGGCCGCGTAAAATATTGTTTTTACACAACTTCATCACTTATGTCATTATGATTCCAACTTTATTTTAGAGATTTGATAAGGCAAATTCAACCTTGGCTCTGTCCAATTCACCAGGGCCGCGAATTGCATATTTTTGTGCACGGCAGCTTCAATTAACATCGTTAAGATTTTTTTATTTATTTTAGGGTATTGTGTCACCTTAATACGTCTATTTTTATTGACAGATGTATTTAAAACATATATATTTATTTTTTTACTGAGGATTGGATCTTCCTCCCTAGAAACTGCAGTCAAATGTGTTAAGAACTCAACCAAATCCCAATTAATTAATATATTAACTGCTGCAATGTCATCCAATTTCTATATGTATATGTCTGCGTCATCGATAATGAGTCTTATCTGCTGAGTTTCAGCTCCATCGGAAAGTGAGTTAATTTCTACTCATAATATTTCACTTCGTTCATACATTGATTCAAGAAATGTGTTTAAAATATATGAATCTATACTGAAAGCGAGCATTCAGAATCGAAATATTGCTTGAAATGTGTTTAGCCATCGTGTTTGGTGATTAGATCTGAATAGTCAGCTCCTTCCCCCACTACCTTCAGCAGCACAACATGCCCCAATGTGCTTAAGGCGATGCACTACGTAGTAATGCAAAATCATGTGTTTTTGGTTTGAAAATTTGGTCGCCTAGAAATGTTTCAGATGCTTTAATTAAATACTGCGAGTAGAATACATCTTGGCCTTTGAAATAATCGAGTATTTTTTAGATAAGTCTTTTTATAAGCCCAGAAAAAAATAATGTATAAGGCCTATGAAAACTGCTTTAAAGTTCAAAATCTCCTACTTACGAACCCATTTTCGGTTATGATTTTATTGTATTATGTGGCAAATTAAGTTGTTTATAAAATTATCGGAAAAAACTTAAATATTTATTCCTGAACATCCACAAAATAAAATAAAAGGCACTTTTTGGCAATGTTTTTTTCCTGCATAAATCAAAACAGGCGAATGGTGTTAAGCGGGAATTTAAACCTTATCGCCATATATATCGGGCTGTTATTGATAGCGGCTCGATTTAAAATATTACACGACGCAGTGCATCGCCTTAAATTGTCAGACAAAAGGATTTTCACCGACTTAGTATTTCTATATAAAATTCTAAATTTTGGCATTTGATAGTCCGGAATTGTTTACATTGATACGCTTTCGGATTCCACTACGTAATACTAGAAGTAGGGATTTATTTCAGCGCAGAAATTCCGGGGCTAACTACCATGTGTACTCCTCATTGACCAGTATACTGATGGAGGAAAACAATTATACCAAGTCAGTGGACATCTTCAATTTATCACTTAACAAATACAAAAGATTTTTACTGAGACAGATTAGTTAAGTATAATTTTTACTATTCATAGTATTTAAACGTTGGGAGCAGTTGGGACTATTGTGAGGTATTCACATAAAATAAATAAAAGGTATCATCCCTCAAATGTCTTGATGCATAATCGTGTATTTTTGAGATCATTTGAAAATACATAAATAAACTAAAGATTAATATTCTTTGCACATCGTCTGTTTTGCAGATTTCAACACCTGCATATTAATTTGTTTACAGTATAATATATAAAATAAACACTCCTAGCTAACCGTCGTTTGTTTAATCCAAACTAAACATTCGCTCGCTACAAGAGATGAATTGTTTTAAAACCGTATCTCAACTAATCTAGTGGTGGAATCTTCTATTATCGTCCTAGCGAAAGCCCACCCTGACAATCGTAACATCGCTTGAAATTGAATAAGTCGTGTTTGGTGACCAGATCTGAATAGATGGGTGCTACTTCCCAATCTCCCTCTTCCACATCTCCCTCCCGTCCTCCCCGTTACAGATGATAATATGTAGATAGTCTCATTATGCTTGATAGCTGATAGTGATTCATTCTAATTAAACTAACCGACATAATGTTTCTTTGCGGGGGTAGACACACACTCATTGCTTCAATTACATTCATACATTGTCTCATACATACTTATTTGTTATTCTCTCGACATTTTTTCTTTTCATATATTTGTTTTTTTTTTTTATTTTATTCCATTAACTCCACACAATCCCGGGGGGGAAATAATTACCCTCTGGGCCTATGTCATCTTTGGGGATGCTGTGTGGCAGGTCTTTTTGAGGAGGGGAAGGAGTGAACAGTGGGTCTTAAAGATACCCATGTTGTAGGAGGGAGTAAACAGAGGTCGGAAAATCGTTCTACACCCGAGAAATGACGGTGACAAATGTCATCTGTGTACATATGTTGGGTGCACGTGTGGCGTGTTTGCCGGCAAATACACACCAATGACGAAGGGATCGACGACACTAGTTCCTTGGAGCATCTTCCATTGAAATACCAGTAGAACAATGATGGCATTCCCACATGTGCTCTAAAGATTGCCAACCATTTGTTAAGATAGGGTAATCTATCAGACGAACCACCACACGTTTCTACACAGAGTCAATTCACTTGATCATGCCATATCTTGCTCGGAACGTCACCGACTTATTCTACCATTTGATTTTGCATCATATATAATCTGCTTATGTTCTTACATATCCTAACCATCCAATCGTCCCTTTCTTGATGTTGGTCAGTACGCTTAACATCATTCGCTCATTCGTTCCGGATCTACAAATTTACAACACTGTCATACATATGTAAATATTATTATAGTCAAAGTCCGACAGTCCGTTACACAACTGGCACTAAAATTATCCTATGGCCCGGTATATCAGTTGATTTTCAGCTCATCACTGAACTCAGTGTCGAGCTTAGCACTGTAATCTGTGTATAGGTCGTAAGCCTAGATATCACCAATGTTACACATATTGTCTATGATTTTAATAGAGGAATGTGTTTCTTTTTTCTTTGTAAAACCAAACTACTGTATACGTATGTGGTATATTTGTATATGCAAGGATACAAATTTTGAATAGTATTTGTTTTACTGGAGTCGGTGCACTATTCATGAAATTATGACAAACTAACCACTGAAAACAAACTTTTAAAATCCCTAAGTGAGATGGAAGATGCAATTATTTACGTAATTGTCAAATTTGACATGTGTTACTGCTAGTGTCTCGGCTTATAAAAAAAGGAACTATTTTGATGCTTGCTGCCGATTTAGCCTGTCTAAATTTGAGCGAGGATTGTCGTTCAGAGTGAGGTTACAGACGGACTGAAATACCGGGCCTGTGACTAATTTTCTAGTAAAGTAAAAATTCCGAGAAAAATACTCATATTAGAGCAGTAAGAAGAAATTTGTTCCGGATTTTTTCTTGGAAGATTAAAATGTGATACAAGGTTAAGACGAATAATTCTTATCAAAATTATTATTTTCTTTATAATTCCATCTATTTCGAGAGTCAAGTTAGTAGAAGTCGGTGCTTGGACAGGTGACCATATATAATATTGGGTAGTTCTTGAATACTTTCATTTGAGGTAGGTTTTTTTTGTTTCTTTGTAAATTGTGTTTTTTGACAATATTTGAATTTGAAATAAGCGACGCCCGGTCCTGTGTTGTACTGGACAGACCTGCGGTTGAATTTGCCTTATCAAACCTTTAGAATAAATTGAGAATCTTAACGAAATAAGTGACGAAGTTATGTAATAACAGTATTCTGCGCGTTGCCCGGTGTAATGGACGGATTTACCGTCGACTTTGCCCTAGCAGGCTTAGAAAATCGATCTTTCCGTGGGGTTTATTTGAATTATTTCTGATGAAAATATTACTAATATCTCAAATGTATCTAGAAGGATCCCTCGGGAAGTTGCTAATTCATTGTCTAGAAAAATAATCTGGTGCTTGCCGCTAATTTTATAGTTGATAAACATTTAATAAAATCTATGAATAAAAATGTTAATGTTCGTTTGTTTAAAATCTTAAATCTCTTAAAGTTCTTCACTGATTGCTTTGAAATTTTGACACAACGTTGCATTCGAATACGTGTGTGTTTTTATATACCTATATTATATAGATGTCGCCTGTCACAGATGAAAACATGATTTTTTAAACTTAGCCATCTGTTGCACGTAAAAGCTAAACACGCTATTTTTTTCTATATCTACACAGACAGACTGAGCCACAGCAACGCGTGGCGGGGTACAGCTAGTCTTAAATATAAATAATTAAAATGGGAGCGTCGATCAAACCCCTGTTATTTGAGTGTTATGTCGCCTTAACTTATGACTATTCGGTTTGTGTTAGGGTAGGCAAAGAGGATAAACTTCGCTATAACTTATGATTTATTTTTAAAAATAATAAAAAATTAGTTGCACCTTATATTCTCCTTACACTCCTTTCTTTGCTCATTCGCTCTACATGCCCAAACCATCTAAGCCTCCCTTTCTTGATCTTACTCATTACGCTTACATCAGCCTTGCACTCTTTGCGGATCTCCACATTCCTCACACGATCAAACATGGTTTTACTACACATATGCCTCAGGGATCTCATTTCAACAGCATTCAATCTACTTTCATCCTTTCTTTGCCAGTTCCATGACTCACTTCCATACATCAGGGTAGGTACCAGCACTCCATGGTGGACTGCTAACTTCGCTTCTTTGGACAATTTTTTGCTAGCGCCAACTGCGTTCAGTCCTCCATGAATGGAGTTACCTGCATTTCCCCTTGTTTCAATATCTCTGTCAGCCTTCCCATCTCTCTAGAACATACTTCCTAAATACACAAACTGATCCACCTGCTCCAAGTATTCCTCATTCACAGCTATATTGCACACTGTTTTCGTTGAGCAAACTATGGGTAAAAATAAACATTTGGACTTTGTCGATGGCCTAGCGCACACATGTGTTAACATTATATGGTCGGGCATTTTACCGCCAAATCACGGCGTAGCCGCGGGTGTTTTTTAAAATTTTAGCGCCAAAATTAGACTTTCCGCAAAACATTCATATCTTATGATCTATTTGATATTTTTCGATGAAACTTTCAGTGTTTTACTTTAAAAAGATGTCTCTATCTATTTACTTAGCAATGTATGTGTAATTCCTTGTTTTTATGAACAAAAACATTCT
The DNA here is from genome assembly GCA_026573805.1 of Hesperophylax magnus. Lineage (NCBI taxonomy): Eukaryota > Metazoa > Arthropoda > Insecta > Trichoptera > Limnephilidae > Hesperophylax > Hesperophylax magnus. Next base: position 4,550,175 of record JAIUSX010000060.1, read on the forward strand.
ACTTTCTTGGGAATCATAGAAAAAACAGAAATAACTTTATTCATACAATATTACAAGATTATTTAGAAATTTTCAATACATATAAAAAAAACTATAACCTAATAGTGCTTCAATGTGTGATAGCATTCGAAACACTTTCCTTTATGCAGGGGCACATTGCAAAACTTGCACATGTACCGCGTTTCACTGCGTAGTTTGTGAGTGGAACATACGCGACAACAATTTTTTTTATTTTTTGTTGTGTTTTAAACTCATTGTATTGACAGGTAGATAGATCGGGTACCGCCGACAATAGAAAACACATGACCTCGCACCTATTTAGAACCCTTTCTTTACAAGTTTCCCGCTCCTTACCGCTTTGCGCAACAAAACGAGTAAACTCGTCTCCCGCGTCTTACTGTAAAAAGGCGTATGACGAGTTTTCTCGTTTCCCGCAAAGAATGTGTTAAGTGCAGTTTTAAGAGAAAACAATTAAGTGTTTTTTAAAGCATTTATCAAGATATCTTACTTTGTAAATATATGTTTCAAGGGAAATTTACGTTACTTAAATTAACAAACTGTTTTCTTTTTTTATTTTCAGATTATTATAACAGGAGACCAACTTGAACATAGAGGCGCCTGTCGAGGCAGCCTTTGATATTAGAAAACAAACTCTCCCTCGCTTTTGGGGAAATATAATTTCAGACTCAAGAGGTAATAAATCTGTTATTTTATTATCCATTTATAGCCCCTTGGAAGCCGGTCGCACTGTACAGGGCCCGCAGATACTTTAATAGTACCACTGTTGAATTTGGCGGCCACCTCTGGTCTCGAGCCCCAAAATACTTATAAAAAAAAACTCTTGACTCTGTTTAGAAACAGGCCGTCGTTTGATAGATTTCTCTATCTTAACAAACGGATTGCAACCTGTAAAACACAGGCGTCAGATGGGAATGATTTTTTTTTTTTTTTTTTTTTTTTACAGTAATACCGCACAAGAGTCCCAACTGCTCCCGTCTGGAGCCAGTGAGACTATGGCATCCCCAATTGGGGGATGTTGTGAGGCTGAAGGTAAGTGGGGAAGGGAAAGAGGAAGGTGGGGAAATACCTGGCTATTCAGATCTAGTCACTAAACACGGCTAAAGCCATTTGGAGCAACGTTTCAATTCTGAATGGTGGTCTTACACCAGGGCGATATTGGTAGTATCTTCCACTCTGGAACGTGCCGCAAAATATACTATATATTATTTTAATTAATTAATTGTGAAATAACACAAATTAATCAAATAAAATTTATTTGCGCACGCCGGGTTCGAACCCGCGACCTTTGGAATGGCAGTCCAATGCGTTACCACTGGACTATGCCGGCCGTCTAATGTATTTGTTCTACAGGTATTTTAATGGAAAATGTATGAGGAACTAGTGTATATGATCATTTCATCGATATCGGTGCACGGTCATTGGGAAACACGTCAAACGTGCATATATTGCCAATATATGTAGACATTTGTCACATGAAAAGCTCGGTCGTGGAATGATTTGCCTGCCCCGTGTTTCCTCTCTCCTACAACATAGGTCTCTTCAAGACACATGTTTACTCCTTCCTCAAAAATCCTCAAATCCCAAAACATTACATTTCATCTCCATTGAAATACCATAGAACAGACTCAGCATGCATGCATGGCGGCTGTGTATTAAATTGTCAGGCAGACCGCCCTCCTTTGTTTATCAGGTGGTAATTTTGGGGCTCCAGCCCAGATGTGGCTTCCAAATTGAATTTATATTACAAAATTGGTAACAAATCTTTCTTTGGCATCAAAAGTTTCGGTCTCAACTGGGAATCGAACCCAAGATCTCTGTCTTACGTTGATTCCCAGTTGTGACCGTTATCTTTTTATTTTCTGTGTCCTGTTCTGTTTCATGTTTCGTTTAGATTTGTTAATATTATCTTCTTCTTCAATGATATATTACATTAACTGTTATAACCTTCAAAAGTTAAAAATAAGTTGTTCCAATAAAAATTTTACAGTATTTATGTTGTGGTTCCAGAAGCCAATAGCAGCATGTCCCTGTGGGCGAAGGCGCAACAGCTGCCGGCGGAGAGCCTGCAGCAGATCCGGGCTATATACGGGGAGCACTTCCCCATCGAGGTGCGCCACTTCATGGCTACCTGGATTGAAGAAAACATGTGGTAAATATATATACACGCCCATCCCAGTTTCCCACGCATAGACATAACCTAACATAAACCCTGGATACCATTTCGGCGAGCTGGAAGTAAAGCATATGACCATATATTTGGCACCAGCAAGGGTCGAGAACGCCTTGAATAAACCACAACATAAGTCGTACGTTAACCGCCAAAGAGCTTATATTAAAATATCAAATAAAGTTCGCTAAAGTAGGGCAACTTTTTGCCGCGCAGTACATTGTGGGACTTTTCTGCGCAGGATCTGATTGTACGTTAAATCTGATGTTCTGCAGTCTAACGATGTGTTTGTTTGCTTGTTTGTTTCTCAGGACCGAGATGGAAGTGGAGAACCCGCAGCACGAGCAGTATATCAGCAGTCTGGTGGCGGGCCTCATCCAGGAGTTGGAGCTGAAGGCGGCCTCTCTCAGCTCCGAGGATATGTTCCTCAACAAGATCAAACTCATGGAGGCCGCCAAGATGTTTCGACAGAGATACAGGTCAGACATAACGCAGCATATGCTGAGATGCGGAACGCGCAGCTCAGTACAGAGCAGGAATGTCGTCGCAAGACAGACGAGGCAGAAATCGGTGACCAGCATATGCTTGGACACAGCTTATTCAGCTTGTGTCCGCTTGGGCGGTAGTCGTTCGTGAGATTGTCGATTTCCGAGTCCGATTCTGACTTTGAAATTAATAATCTTCTATTGATTTGTAGTCTTTCAAAGCGTAAAAACTATTTGGCAAAGTGATTACATGAAAAAGCCAGATTCTCATGGGGAATTCCAGTTAAAGCGAGAGTTACCTGACATTAAGTTTAAAAACAATCAATCTGTAACACTTCCTTAACCTTTCTTCATCTGTGGTGTGTATTTACTACACATTGCTTCTAATAACTTTAATAACTCTATAAATATAATAAATTCTGGGTTCAGATCTTAGGTATTCCTCCGTTATACATTTATGCACTGAATTAAAAAATAATATATTACATAGTTTTCAAATTCAATTAAAAATCAGAGTTTTTTGTTAAAAATCGGAAACAAATACAACAATACAATCAACCGTGTGATACTAATACGCGAAGAGTGTGCGAGGAAATGACACGCTATTGATGCCCCGCTTTAATTCGCTATGCGGGAACACGAGACATCCACACTTCTGCAGTTGTAGTTTTTGATTTAGACCATCGATACCTACGACCGCACAGCTGTGTTTGTGCCAGCCGCCAGCCGCGCCGCTAGCCAGTTGGCCACGAACCGTCGTTAGATGTGGACCCCTCGCACGTTTCTTTAGCATCTCCCAATGGTTTTTTCATGTTTTCAGCAATAAAATTACAATTATTATCATTTTTGATATAAAATATATTAAACATAATCGATTAGCTATGAATATTCATATTTTTCCGATATTAAATCGCTTATTTTGAGATGTGTATTGACTACACAGCACCGTAACGCGTGTATTTTTTTAGCACAGTAAGGGAAAGGTTAAGCGAAATTTTGGAGTATTCCAGATACCACGTGTCATAAATAAGAAGTTCATTTCTGACTAATTCCATACTCCTTCATACATTGCAACGTCTGTGTTGCCCCGCTCTGCGCTGAGCTGCGCGGTCTGCATCTCAGCCTTAATATCCCAGATGCAATGATAGCTATGTTCAATGGCATTGCGAGATAGCAGTTTGCGTTTGGTGATTTAGCAGGGGTGTCCGGGTTCATCGGGTGAGGTGTGTTCAGGATGTGCCTGCTCACCGGCTGCGTGACGTGCCTTGGGGAGACCCTTTGACCATCAACTGATCTCTCTTGACGCTTTGCGCCGCAGTGGGGGGATAGATTCATATGTCCGTCACTTCTGGACATACTGATCCCTAGATTCTTACCCACGATACGTTCACTAAGAAAGGAGAAAGCACATTGACCATTTCTTTGAGTGGAAAACCATAACAAAAGTTACAAATGAAGAATAACTTTTATTTATAAGCCTGAAACTCTCATCCACATTGAAAAATCTCCTGATAAAAGATACATGACGCCAACGGGACTTGAACCCGTGTCCTTTCGATTTCCGGTCGACAGCTCTGACCACTGAGCTATGGCGGCTTATCTCTTATCCGCGAAATAATTCAATATATACTAGTGTTTCATTCAATAATTACTGCTTGTTATATTTTTCACCTGAAACGACCAACTTTATTTTATATGAGAAAGGCATTGTAAGTGCTAACTCTCTCTACTCTCTATCTCTATTGCTTATAAATAATTGTTACCCTTTGTGCTATGCATAAAACATCTTGTCTTAAACATTAGTTTACCAAAAAAATAATAATTAATAACTTTTATTTTTTTGTGTTTTTTCAGCTCCAATCCGATAAATCTGTACAACTACGTAAAGCAATGCCTGGCCACTGAGATGAGATTTGTCCAGGGGGCTGGCAACACCATCGCACAATCCACGGCCACCGCTGAGGTCAGTATTAATCAGAACCTAACCTAACCTCACTAATAAATCTGTTTCATTCTGTTGTTTTTTGACGTTTGAGTTCACTGTCCCCTTTTAAAGTTATATATTTATTGCAGATGATCCAGCAGATGGAGTCCCTGCGTCAGAGGACCAAGGAGTCGGCCAATGAGCTGCGCATCATGGAACAGGAACAGGAAGCCTTCGCGCTGCAGTATCACGAATGTACCAAGCTCAACGGTAGGCTCGTCCGCTGCTCAATTAACCCGTTGTTCATCGACGTCGCAACAGTCATGTCAGATTTAGATTAATAAATTTATTTTCACGCAAAACATGTTCCTTTCGAATAGCACGGAGAAATATTTGTCCACGGATCAAAATAAATTTAGAATTACGAATTAACGACTTACTTAAAAATATTCTAACTATGCGTTTAAAGGGATTCAACCGTGGAAAGTTTTCAGAAATTGATGTTTCCGTTATGCCTGCCACTTATCAGCAGAATAGACTGCTATATAGCCTTTAACCTTTCCACACCGAAGGGGGTAATACACTTCCCCCAATCGAGAGTTTTGTGCGATATCTAAGTTGTTTTTTATATCACATACTCTTTTTTAAGCCTCGGAAGGACATTACTAGTTACAAACATCATATTTCATTGGGCGGATCCATCTTGATGATCTGAATTTATTCTATATTGCTTAGACGTGTGATTCAGTTTGTCTCAAATATTTATATGTGATTATTACATGAATAAAATTTTAAAAATTGACAAAGTAAATGATTACAAATTCGCGGGATTTTTTTCATTGATAGTTGAATGTTAAAAAATTATTAATACTTTATTTTTTTATTGTATAAACGGCATAAAAAATGAAGTGACAGTTTTTTTTTTTTTTTACTAATTCCCCACCCAAAAGGAATATATTTTCTAAATATCGAATACTTTCAAAACTATGGATGTTTCAAGTCAAAACGTCCCGGTAAGTTTTGTTGTTAACATTTTCATGTTTGATATTGAAATTTTATATTTTAGTAATATAAATACAAATACTTGAAAGATAATTTAATCTAGTTTCTAAAATGTTATTTCTTTTTACGACAACTTCAAAAATAAGAAATATGTAGCGCATTTTAGATACCAGGTAAAAATATTTTAAAACCTGAATAGCGTTAAGGCGATGCACTACGTAGTAATGCAAAATCATGTGTTTTTGGTTTGAAAATTTGGTCGCCTAGAAATGTTTCAGATGCTTTAATTAAATACTGCGAGTAGAATACATTTTGGCCTTTGAAATAATCGAGTATTTTTTTAAGTCTTTTATAAGCTCAGAAAAAAATTATGTATAGGCCTAGTTCAAAATATCCTACTTACGAACCCATTTTCGGTTATGGTTTTATTGTATAATGTGGCGAATTAAGTTATTTATAAAATGATCGAAAAACATTAAAATATTTATGCTTGAACATCCACAAAATAAAATAAAAGGCACTTTTTGGCCATGTTTTTTTCTTGCATAAATCAAAACAGGTGGATGGTGTTAAGCAGGAATTTAAGCCTTATCGCCATCTACGTAAGGTGTGTTATTGATAGCGGCTCGATTTAAAATATAACATATATATCCTCCTCGTAATAGTTTAATTTTACTTAACTCTTGACAGGCCAAGATGCCAAACAAAACGTCTGTAGCCTTCCAACGACCCCAAGCATTATTCTGTCTTATGAACTATAATATAATACAATTACTATAGAAATCCCAATTATTAATGGTAACTTAAGTATTATTTGCCCAGAAATTCGTAAAATACTAAAATGATATGTCAAGTATTTAAGCTAATATAAGGAGGATAGTCATTTTGGGTACTAACTACAAAAGTTATGTTCGATTTCGTCCTATCTCTTTGACTTTTTGCATTACTTAATGATTGACTGCTAGAAGAAGATTAAAATGGCAGGTAGTAACTTATATCTGGATGTTTCTGGAATTTCGCAATGTATGGGGGACCCTAGTGACCCCCGTCATTTACGTTCAGTGTGTTGAAAGGTTAATTAACGAGATATTTGGTTTTTCACAGCTCACATCCAACACCTGGCCACCCAGCCAGCCAATCATCAGCAAAAAGAGATTGAGGTCAAACTGAAGGCGCAAAAGGAGAAGTTGGAGCAAGTCCTCAATCAGAAGGTAAGAAAATATCACCTCTCACTCCCACTTACCCAGTTTTCTATTGTTGTTGATAATAAATAATAATAATAATACTTGGATGACTTGTATAGCGCCGTTTTTGTGCAAAAACACCTCAAGGGCGCTGTACAAACTTATAATACATTTCTACAGTGATCTATGTTATTACTTAACTATTTATGGAGAAAATATACAGTACAATACTTACCTGGTAGGTCACTTGAGATTAATTAACTTGAGATTGGGCGCATTTACTTGTTGGAAGTTGCCAAATTACTTATTTGGTAAAACAAATCATTCTATCTGAGATCCCTGAGGCAAACGTCAGTAAAACCATGTGTGATCGTGTTGGAATTATTGTATTATTGATTTGTATAATATCTTTAAATAATTTAGAATACGTCCATTCTGCAATGTTATATATAGAATGAGTCGTGATGTCGATCAATCTGTTTATTGCATTCCAGGGGGCTTACTCTGTATCTTGCGTGTTAACAAACCAGTAAGTTCGTGGTTTGACCTTTCCTTGCCGGTGCCGTCAACTGAGTGAACATCGTCTCTAATTAATAAAATATCTCCGTAAATATACTAAACACAGAAATTTAAATTTTAGGTATCGCTCCGCAATACATTTATGTATTGCATTAAATAATTACAATACATAAATATTTACCGAGTGTATAGCACCGGAGGACGAGGAATTTTTGAATATCGTAAGGGTTAATTCCTTGTTTGTGACGCGTCTAAACCGGCGGCAGGAATGTTAGGAAAGATACAGAGTAGGCCCCCAGGAGGTATAGGCTGTCTATAAAATGGTTCAACAAACCTTTAACTGGTGGACTTTCGATTAGTCTCCGGAGAACATGCGAGCACTCTAATATGAACCTTAACCACTCAGAACATTAGAACGTCAAAAGACGTAAATATGATAATAGCGGTCAAGACATTAGAACGTCTTTTCACGTAAACGCGCGAGATTTTACAATTTATTTATTTCCATCACTAGTATACGGATTCCCATGATTTAAAAAACAGAGTATCGATAATGAATAACGCTACGCGTCTATATTCAAGAATATCTATGGAACGTAGAGGTGCATTATCTAAGCCGATTGAAACTGTCAAGATGTTCGTTAATAATTTATTGCGTTTCTAAATAATTTATTAAAAATATTTTAGTTTGGACGGTTAATATTTTGAGGTGACTAATAGTTTTTAAATATATTTCTTCAATATATAAAGTGTTATTTCTTTATACTACTCAGAAAAAAGTACATTTTTCAAGGCTTTGAAATAATGGTAAGCGATTTTTACATATTTTTGACGTTTTCATAAAATGTATATTTAGAAACCCAAATATTTACGAATAACAACACAATGCAATAGTGGATTTCATAATCTTTCCAAAACATTTTTTAGAATGAGGCTACGTTTCCCAAAACGTGAGTTATGAAGCTTTTAGTAAAACTCGTAAATAACACAAAAATTATCACGTTCTGACAGTTCTCAAAGGGACACATAATAAATAAAATTCTATGTCTGAGAGGTTAATGCTTTGAAAAACGTATGAAAAATCAATTCAGCATCATTTGGGCTAATAAAACTCTCGGTTCCACTAATATTTTTCTGTTTTATGCTCCGGCCTTCAACAGGTTAAAAAGTGAAATGAAGTTATCAAAAGCGATGAAAAAAAAAACTAATAAAAACGTAACCAATTTAATCTGGTTTATGTTTCATCACTTTTCATGACTTTATATCACTTTTTAAAGTTTGAATTGTCATTTTGATGAGTAATCCAGTTACCCAATAAAATAGTTAATTATTTCAAATGCTGTTATTGTAATGGACCCCATTCCACTTATTAGAGACCTTCGTAACATGTTTCAGATAAAAAATCTATGTGATGCATAAATCACAGGTACTTAATAATATTTGGCTAATTTATATTGCGCCGTTTTCGTAAAAAATCACCTCAATCACATGCATTCTCATATAAAGATACCTTAGAAAAATGAGATTCTCATATACCTTAGAAAAAAGAGATTCTCATAAAAAGATACCTTATAAAAATGAGATTTGTAGCGCGCGGTATATTACTGGCAATACACCATCTCTCTCTCCCTATATGGCATTGTCCCTGTCTTGCTGCACGCAGGCGACGAGTTGCGCAGAACGCTTTCTACGCATCCCCCCCACGCGGCCGACCATCCCCTACGCTGCTGACACGGGATGAAGCCCTTAAAAGCAGCAACTCGCCCTTACACAGTACAGTTCTCCTGTCTGCTCGCCTTGGCTAGTACCCTCCCTCAGCTGGCTACCCGTGCCCCGCACGGCCCTCTGAGGACAGCTATCTACTACCATTGCTAAGCAACCGACTTGAAGACTACTAGACTCGCTAAAGGCGCGCTCCTCTTCTTGGCTACCTGTGCTGCGCACAGCCCTTGTAAGACAGTAATCTGCCCCAAGCAAACCTAGGCTAGTCCCGAACAGTTGTGCCGCGTCTCGATTCTATTTTGTTGTTTCCAATTACTATCCCGCAAGGACCCTATATAAACCCTTGCCTATTCGGTAAATGTTATTTCCAAAGTGTATCCATTCAAATTGTAAACTGTGACTATTTTGCTATTGTAATCTGTGTAACCGAAACAATAAACTGTGTTTTAAGCCACCAAAAGTCTTATAGATTCTCATATAAAGATACCTTATAAAAATGAGATTTGTAGCGCGCGGTATATTACTGGCAATACACCATCTCTCTCTCCCTATATGGCATTGTCCCTGTCTTGCTGCACGCAGGCGACGAGTTGCGCAGAACGCTTTCTACGCATCCCCCCCACGCGGCCGACCATCCCCTACGCTGCTGACACGGGATGAAGCCCTTAAAAGCAGCAACTTGCCCTTACACAGTACAGTTCTCCTGTCTGCTCGCCTTGGCTAGTACCCTCCCTCAGCTGGCTACCCGTGCCCCGCACGGCCCTCTGAGGACAGCTATCTACTACCATTGCTAAGCAACCGACTTGAAGACTACTAGACTCGCTAAAGGCGCGCTCCTCTTCTTGGCTACCTGTGCTGCGCACAGCCCTTGTAAGACAGTAATCTGCCCCAAGCAAACCTAGGCTAGTCCCGAACAGTTGTGCCGCGTCTCGATTCTATTTTGTTGTTTCCAATTACTATCCCGCAAGGACCCTATATAAACCCTTGCCTAGTCGGTAAATGTTATTTCCAAAGTGTATCCATTCAAATTGTAAACTGTGACTATTTTGCTATTGTAATCTGTGTAACCGAAACAATAAACTGTGTTTTAAGCCACCAAAAGTCTTATAGATTCTCATATAAAGATACCTTATAAAAATGATATTTCTAAAGATTGCAATGCTGATTAAGTGCAAAGGTGTGTAAGAAGAATAAATAAAGCTAATGCGAATGGTAGAAGAAGTCGTTGAATGCCCGAGGAAGACATGGCACCATCAATTGAACCAAATACTTGACTCATGCCATGTCGAGAGTCAGAATAACAGAAGGGTATGAATGTGAATAAACCTAGGAGTGCATACCTAGACCGAGTTGTTTAGCAGGCCGTCCTCTCTGCCCCGTTAGTGACTTGGCACTTTATAGGTATGATTTTTAATTTGAATCATGTGTATGAGTTGCTTGATGTAATGTATTATTTATTTCCAGGTTGCCCACCTGCTTCAAGTACGTTTGGCCCTGGTGGACAAACTGAAGGAAACTATCGAAGCCCTCAACAGTCTGCAGAGCAAAGTACTCGACGAAGAGCTCATCAGGTAACCGCAATGTTTATTTACTTATAAGACGCTGCCAAGAAAACACAATCATCACAAACACACAATACCTGTTCGGAGATGCTATTTTGGAAAAATTCTGAATTCTATGTATTTAAAAAAATACATACAGTGCAAAAGGGTTTTCCAAGGACCTGAAAAAATCTGTATTTTCATTTTTGTATCCTATTCTTCTAGTGCCCTCGACCCCATTATTAAAGCACAAAAATTAATCATAAACATAATTCTCAAACTTCCTCTTTCTACCAACACTGATACTATCTTCAATACCATCAACGTTATGGACATAAAACAGCTCTTTGCAAGATTCATCTTGATTAATTTACACCAAAACAGCAAAACACCATACAAACCAACTCAAATGATACACAATACCCGAGCCAAATATAAAGAACTTCTCCAAACTCCTTTTGCTAGAACCACCTTTGGGCAAAAACATTTTGAGAATACACAGCTTGCAAACTATACAACACACTACCAGCCACGATTAGACAAACAGAGTCAATAACCAAATTCAAACATGAATAAAGAAATGGATAACAAGTATTGGGCGTCCCACTATCGCAAACATCTGTAAACCAAATTACACGTAAACAATAACAGCAATTCAAATACTAAATAAAATATCAGAATCAATAATTTTATAAAAACCTCTTTGTAACTACGTCCTCCAACTAAACGCATTTATATTGCATATATATTTACAATATTGTCGTACCTGTACCTACTCTATCTATTGACTCCATATTTTAAAATGTATACAACTTTGTAATTTGTATTTTGATTTAGTCATGCATGTAAATATTCTTTAAGTATCTGAATACGTCTGTCTCGACACAGGTGTACCCTAGTGAGACAGATGTCGATGAAATACACGTAAAAAACTTTATATTGATAGATAAATAAATAAAAAAAAAATTCTGTAGAGAAACCATTTTACTGTTTAGAATGCACATTTGCATTTGAATTAGTACCCACACATTGCGTTAACTGCCTCTCTAATTTAATTCTCTTGTATAACCTTATGCTTTATTTGCAGATGGAAACGAGAACAGCAATTGGCAGGCAACGGGGCTGCATTCAACGCTAATCTGGACACGATTCAGGAATGGTGAGTCAACATTGAAAAAGGTTAACGATGCCTGGCGTCCTGTAGCAGGACCTTGAGTACTTCCGGAAGTACGCAGACTTTATTGCTCCATTTTTCTATGTGGCGTAACGATCAAATTTGAATAAAAATAAAGAGAATTTTCTTTGTCTTTCATACTGCATAGAAAACAGTGGTCTGCGAACTCGAGGGCGTTGCGTAAGCATCTCCGCAACACATTGCGACACGGCGGACGTACTTAAGGTCACGGTACTGCTGGATGGACCAGGAAGTATTTCCATACAAATCACATTCTGCCAGCAGGACTGGCGGTAATCTTTCGGCAGAACGTTTTACACTTACTCGTCCTACCGGGAGAGATTCCAGCAGGACGAACTATCGGGCAATATTATCATTTAGCGATAACTGAAAAAAAAAACATCTTACAGCTAATAAATATTAACTCGTCATATGCCGGGACCGCATATGTGAGTGCTGCACATTGTCTACGAATTTAAAAAAAAATATATATTTATGTGCGATTTTGACCCTTATGTATAAGGAATTTGTATGAAGAACAAGGTCACAATCGCTTGGGCTATTCTCGTTCTTTACGCAGCAAATACCGGAATGACTTCTAGCTTTTCAGATTTTTTACAAAGAATTTTTCTGTGGAATGCCAACGAAATATTTGCCGCGTTTTTAGTGTCAAAGCGTCTTCTTTCATTAATTTTGATATAAATTGATTGTGGAAATAATAGATTTGAGGTATCATCAGAAAGATAGTTTTATCTACATTATTTTGATGTAATTTTTATAATATTTCACCCAAGAAAAGTGATGATAATTAACTTCGTAAGAAATGTCAAAATTTTTACGTCATAATGAATAATTATATTTTTAGCATTATTTATTTACAGGTTTCTTGTACAAAATAATATTATTAGTAACAACAGTTGTATATTGTATAAACTACCGAAATCTGGAAGAATTGTTATCATATACTTATACAGGGTGTCCGGAAACTCGTAGTACAAGCGGGAAACTGGTGAATCTACATCACATTTGGAGTCGATTTTGTAGTATATTTTTTTTGATTTGAGCTTTCGTTATCGAGTAAATCGAGTTAGAAGTTCATTTTTTTTTTTTTTTTTTTTTTTTTAATCAAATTCTTATAAATTATTACTGAAGATCAAAGTACCCAACTAATAAAAACTATTTGAAAGTAAAACAAATGAAGAAACTCGGATTTGAAGCATTATTTTGAAATCACCCTTCATTTAATCCGGTGTAATCATAAAATATTTCTGCTCTGCAGGGTTAAAACATCTGTTGTTCAACCCTAAACAACAGAAAAAACTTTAACCCTAAAATAGGCGAAAAATATTTTTTTTTGGTTTTTTTTTTTTTTTTGTGAAAATGCGCAAATCAAAAAACTTTATGTTTATTTGGGTTCCCCATGTGGTGTAGATTCTCCAGTTTCCCGCTTGTACTACGAGTTTCCGGACACCGTGTATAATGCGACACAAAAAAAATTTAAGTGGACACTTGACGTTTGATTTTGGAATTTGAGCTTTTGGAAATTGAGCTTGGAATTTCCTGGTACACCACAGGTTAACTCCGAATATATCATTTTTTGTTATTTATTGCTTAAAATTACTCTAAATGTATATTTAAACTAAAATAAATTAATACCATAAAATTCAATAGTTTCTAAATTGACACTTTGATCTAACAATGTATTTTGTTATTTAGGTGCGAGTCCCTCGCCGAGGTGATCTGGTCCTGCCGTCAGCAGGTCCGCGAAGCCGAACGTCTGCGCCAGCGCTTGGCCCTGGAGCCCCCCGGTGTTCCAGACCTGCTCCCCGCGCTGGGGGCGCGCGCCACGCAGCTGCTCAGCACCCTGGTCACATCCACCTTCGTCATCGAGAAACAGCCCCCCCAGGTCATGAAGACCAACACAAGGTCAGTCTCAATGTGCAGTCACAAGGTTAGCCCCAAAATTGATAAGGATGTCGGAGTTCGTTAGTCGTGATTTCACTCCATTTAGGTCATACATGACATCATCAAAAGTAGTAAAAATGGTCCACCGGTTTCAATTCTCCTTACTGCAAAACATTAATAAAAATCGGTTATGTTTGTCTTTTCGATGAATTATTTAATAAATTGTCGAATGTCAGACGAGAAAATAATTTCACACATTAGCAAATCAGAAGTAGTTGCTTCTCGCATTCGGTGCCATGTCATCATAATAATAATAATAACAATAATATTTGGCTAATTTATATAGCGCCGTTTTCGTGAAAAATCATCGCAAGGGCGCTGTACAAATATATTTATTAAATAATTAATACTAGAATTACTGACTTAAAAACTAGTGACTTACATCTAAGACTTATATCTAGTGACTTACGACTAAGACCTATAACTACTATGATATATATTTATATATGTAGAAACAATGACAATAACCTTTCCCTTACTGTGCTAAAAAAATCCACGCGTTCCGGTGCTGTGTAGTCAATACACATCTCAAAATAAGCGATTTAATATCAAAAAAATATGAATATTCATAGCTAATCGCTTATGTTTATTATATTTTATATCAAAAATGATAATAATTGTAATTTAATTGCTGCAAACATGAAAAAACCATCAGCAGATGTTAAACAAACGTGTGAGGAGTCCTTATCTAACGACGGCCCGCGACTGACTGGCTGCAGGTGCTGGATGGATGGGCCATGGCGCTGGACTCACACACACAGCTATGCGGTCATAGGTATCCATGGTCTAAATACAACTGCGGACGTGTGGATTTCTCATGTTCCCGCATAGCGAACTAAAGCGGGACATCAATAGCGTGTCATTTTCTCGCACACTCTTTACGTAGCAGTGTCACATGGTTGATTGTATTGGAGTATTTGTTCCCGATTTTTAACCACAAAATCTGAATCCAGAATTTATTATATTTATAGAGTTATTAAAGTTATTAGAAGCAATGTGTAGTAAATACAGACCACAGATAAGGAAAGGTTAACAATTTAATTTTACTAGCGCCAGAAGAAGAAGGAAGTTCTATAATATTAGGGTGTTTTTATAATTAATTTTAGAACACGAGTGCGAAATGCGCCCATTGGGTTAACTAGATATATATCTTAAATTAATAAAATTAATCGTCAATCTCTATCGAATTTAGATGATTTATCTGCCAACAATTAAACCGATTAATGTGTTCTGTTCCCACTGATATTATCCATTGTCCATTGGTAGGCAAGTCAATAGCATTTTGGCTTAAATCATAAGTAGTTGAACGGAATCGTTAGAGAATTTATGTGTGTGCCTCAACAATTATGGTAAAACAAAAAGGGAAAAAAACGGCAATATTTGGATAGAATGACAGATTTATGGAAATGGGTTTCTGAAAAAGTGAGTTTTTAGTTTGGATCTAAATTCTGTTGAGCTGGTTATACATCTCAATTCCATAGGGAGTTCATTCTCCCTATGGAATTGATACTCCGAATGCACCATCACCAAACTTAGTGTTCGGATTTCGCTTAGGCTCTTTCAACCTTCCAATTGCAGATGATGTCGCTGATCTAAGAGTTGACTGCCTCAGATCAGTATTTTCCGGATTGCATAGCTCAGAAATATATTATGTTGAACTTTGAAAGTTCCATCTTAAAAAAATAATCTAAAATGCCGTTGCTGGTTTGTTTTTTTGTTTGTAAAATGTCTAAACTCATGTCTGTCTGTATGTTGCAGATTCACTTCGACCGTACGCCTGCTGGTGGGCGGCAAGCTGAACGTGCACATGACCCCGCCGCAGGTGAAGGTTACCATCATCTCAGAGAGCCAGGCCAATGCGCTGCTGAAGAACGAAAAGGTGGGGGGAGGCACGGGCAAAGGCACCGGAGATGCCAGCGGGGAGATCCTCAACAACACGGGCACCATGGAGTACCAGCAGGCCACCAGGCAGCTCAGCGTCAGCTTCAGGTATACGCCAATATTAATTTGGTGGGCGGGTATGGATACCATTCATCGAATTAATTCTTTGACCTCTCCATAGTCTTATGATTGACATCACAAATTGTAAATAAAACTAGAATTAGCTTCAGTTGCCGGCTGATGCTGCTGCTCTGTTTCTTTTCATACGAGCGACCACACTCTCGTTAAAGCAAGGCGCTAGATGAAGTCAGCTCGATGAAGTCGGTTACTATTAGAGTCAGTATTCAGATTACCGGGGTTGCAAGTATAACTGCTACAATGGTACTGGTAGCGTAGCGTTCGATCTGGCAACACTGGTCACTTCCCATTTGGTGGGAGCCAGGCCGACACCTGATGCGCCTTCGGTACAAGTTTGAACTGACTTGTCACGTGGTGGTCGATTGTTTTCGTGTACCGGTATTTCCTAGTAATTGAATTGAAAAAATTATATGTAATCATTATTTTATTCACCTAAATATGTCGTACATTCAACAAAATGTTAATTTAGGAACTGTGGAGTGTTTAACATTGTTTTGTTTTTTGACACGACAGAAACATGCAGCTGAAGAAGATCAAGCGTGCCGAGAAAAAGGGGACAGAGAGCGTCATGGATGAGAAGTTCTCACTCTTGTTCCAGAGCCAATTCAACGTGGGCGGAGGGGAACTGGTGTTCCAGGTATTTGCTTTTGACTAACTCAACTAGCGTTTCAAGCATTTCTTCTTTGCTAACCCAACTACTGTTTCTAGTATTTCCTCTTTTTTTTTTTTTTTTTTTTTTATATTAACTCCACACAGGAGGCCCTGAAGAAAATAATTTCCCTCAGGGCCTATGTCATCTTTGGGGATGCTGTGTGGAGGGTCTTTTTGTGGAGAGGAAGGAGTGAACATGGGTCTTGAAGAGTCCCATGTTGTAGGAGGGAGGAAACACAGAGGCCGGCAGTTCGTTCCACAGCCGAGCTGTTGAACTTAAGAACGAATCGTAGAAGCGACCCGTTCTCATGTGACAAATGTTAACCGTGTACAAATGTTGGGCGCGCGTTTGGCGTGTATCCCGACTACGCACCGGTGCCGAAGGGATCAATGACGCTAGTTCCTCAGAGCATCTTCCATTGTAATACCGATAGAACAAGGACAGCATACCTACCTGACGCCTGTGCTCTAAAGATTGCAGTCCGTTTGTTAAGATTGGGGAATCTATCAAACGGACCGCCCGTTTTTGCACAGAGTCTAGGGTTTTTTTCAGGTATTTAGGGGCTCCGGACCAGAGATGGCTGCCAAATTCGACAGTAGGGCGCACTTGCGATTTGTACAGGGTCAGCAGTTGTGTACTATTAAAGTATCTGCGGGTCCTGTACAGTACGCCCAGCTTCTGAGAGGCCAGCTTTACTCTGGCTTCGATGGAGCCCCGTACCTGAGCTGGTCACTTATAGTTACACCAAGCATATCAATGGAAGGCCTGTTCTTTACTAACCCAACTAGTGTTTCTAGTATTTCCTCTTTACTAACCCAACTAGTGTTTCTAGTATTTCTTCTTTACCAACCCAACTAGTGTTTCAAGCATTTCTTCTTTGCTAACCCAACTAGTGTTTCTAGTATTTCCTCTTTACTAACCCAACTAGTGTTTCAAGTATTTCCTCTTTATGGACTTACCTAACAAACTGGTGTTCTTTATTTTTCCTCTTTACTAACCCAACCACGTAGTGTTTCAGTACACTTTTCCTCTTTATTAACTGAAGTAAGCTGGTTCCACGTATTTCCAATTTACTGATAGCATTACCTAACTTGTTTTGTTGTATCCCTTAACACGTTATTTATTTATTTTATTTTGTAAGAAACAAACAGCTTTTATATAATATACAATGATAGATATAAATATACAAGTTAACTGAAGTCAAGCCACAGAAGTTTCTTATGTTAAAGTTCATTAGAAATGAAGTTTTAATATCTTAAAATTAATTTGGTGTTAAAGGAAGGGGAGAGAAAGAGGAAAATAGGAAGAGGATAGGAGATGCTCCCGATACATTCCATACTCTCATATTAATAATCAAAGATATTAGAAGAACGAGATGTGCTATGCGTAGTTCGTACTGAGTGGAATTGTTTTGCCGAGTGTCGCCGGTTTTGTTCACCAATACTACTGCACACCTTCGCTTACGCTAAGGCATCGCTAAGGTATCCGCACTAATACATAGAACAGATTTCTGTGCGTACACGTCCCGATACCGTTCAAAGTACCCTAATTAGGTAGTACTCCGGCTACGGTCCGGCGGCCAACATAGCATATCTCGTTCTTCTAATATCTTTGTTAATAATCGATCGTACGCATTACTTCATATCGATATTTATTTAGGTTTTGTTAGTACTTATGTATAAGATATTTTCTCGATATTAGTTTCTTCTGGAATTAATTTTTCATAAGTTTTTAACAAATATTTTTGTTTCCAGGTGTGGACCCTCTCACTGCCAGTGGTGGTGATAGTTCACGGAAACCAGGAACCTCACGCCTGGGCCACCGTCACCTGGGATAATGCTTTCGCCGCCCCCGGCCGTGTGCCGTTTGCCGTCCCTGACAAGGTAACCATAACAAGTAGATCCTTTCGCTGCCCTTATTACATCAAAGACTACAGCTTGTCTAATTTTAACCAGTGCAACGGTTTTCGTTCACATCTGAGTGACATTTTTCATGACCGTACATGCGCTCTGATATCAATAATGGTGGATTTTTTTGCGATGCGATTTAGACATTTTTGCTTTTAAAACTGTATATAGGACAAAATCAGAATCGCTTGCGCTAATAACACTGTATGTGATACTTTTAATTTCATGTATAGAAAATGTTAAAAATGTAAAATGTCTCTCTCACTGTCTAGAAAACTATTTATCTTTGTATTTTTAAATTCATTTTCGTTCAATGGCGTACCAAAAATAAAATTATTTCAATTTTCAAAGGGGTTTGAAGGTCATTGTAATGCTATGAAAACATCTTTCCATTATTGTTTTTCTTGCAGGGCGTTTATTCAGGCTTATGTAGAAATTACAAACCATGTTTATATATTCATTCGGAAGATACTCTTAGTGTAAGACCACCATTCAGAATTGAAACATTGCTTGAAATGGCTTTGCCCATGTTTCGTGACCAGATCTAAATAGGCAGGTACTCACTGGCTCCAGACGATTGGGAACAGTTGGACTCTTGTGAAGTTTCATATAATTTTTTTTTTTTTTTCTCCCAAATTTGAATGTTTATTAATTTTTTTTAGACAAAGTTAGCTATTCTGAGGAAATGGTTTATGAATAAGCTTTGAATAATATGATATATTATCTGACAAACAGAAAATAATCGCAAATAAAATAAATTGTAGTTTTAATTAGGATATTGAAGCAAAAGTCGTCAAGATAATTTATGAGAGTCCCGCAAATTTTCAGCCTTTTCAGTGGTATTTTGAGGATTTTCCGCTCTGACATTCAAGAGATAAAAGTGAACACTGGATGTGATGATAATGTATCTAATTCTCTTCGTCACGGCGCTGTATCTGCAGATAGGATTTGATCTCTCTCACAAATGATCTTCGCTTGACCTTCGCCATTGGATTTTTTTTTAGGGAAAGGAAGTTTTGGGAAGGAAAGGTATGAGGGTTAGTGATGGACGTATGATTATATCTCTCCCATTGCGGCACGAGGTGAAGAGTCGAGGTACCAGCTGGAGAGGTCACTCCCGAACTGACACGCCACGGAGCTGGTGGACAGGCGCAACCTAAACACTCCTCACTCGATGAACCACTTAGGGTGACCTATGGCCGAGGCGTTGGTTATTGTTGTGTTCCCACAAACAGTTCTCTAACTCGTCGTCGAAGAAGATTATGAAGAATAAGTTATTTGTGTTAAATCAGGGATTGGTGACTCGATAGTCGATCTAACTAGAAGCTGGCTAAATGAGATCTGAAAACACCAAGTTTGTCTGGGAGCATTCCCACTGGCCCTGGCGACTACTAACTACTAGCTGCCATCTTGCGGACTTCCAAGCAAGCTCTTTGCACTGCCCTCTATGAGTGCATCTGTGAAGCTCTTAGCTACCTCACTTCCCAACAGTTATCCAATTATCCTCCCTCCTGGCAGTCCTCAAGCCGTCCCGTCCTGCTCCAATCCTCTTCCACGCAGTCTATCAATCTCTGGGACACCTAAAGAATCATTATTGATTGTTGGATGTTTGTTATCAGGTGCCGTGGACGCTAGTGGCCGATGCTTTGAACATGAAGTTCAGATCAGCTACGGGCAGATCTCTGACTGAAGACAACTTGAGATTCCTGGGAGAAAAGGCCTTCAGGTAATTTTTGTGTTTAATTCCTCAGTTCTTCGTGTATCGTGTTTAATTCGTGTACATTTCGACTATGCAATAAAATCTAAATAAATGGAATATTTCTGAATGTTTCGGGAAACTAAAACCTGTTTTTAAAAGGTGATGAAATATACTTTCAAATTGTATTATTAGAAATACAGATATAATTTTTGATACATTCAAATTTTTAATGCAAACACAAAAAACACTGAACTCAAATTACTGATAATGAAAAAATAAACACACATTTTACTGGATAAATGTGTTTTATTAGATATTTTATATAAAAATCTATATAAATATAAAAGATAATGTTCAAAATCTTGAATCTCCGAATGTTCTTCACCGATTGTTTTGAAATTTTGGCACAACGTTGCATTCGAATATGTGTGTGTTTTTATATACCTATATTATATAGATGTCACCTGTGATAGGTAAAAAAATGCTTTTTTAATGAAGCAGCGCCATCTGTTGGACGTAAAAGCAACACGCGCTCTTGTTTCTCATCTGCACAGACAGACTGAGCCACTGTAACGCGTGGCGGGGTTCTGCCAGTAATTAATAAAAAAAATTCACAAAGTTTCAAAGGTGTAAATTTGAAATCTTCTGTGGTTGACTTCTATACAGTAGAACCTCGTTAATTCGAAATCCACGGGACATCAAAAATCAAATTTCGAATTAACGAATTCCCACGTAATTCGAAATTTTATGAAAACAAAAAAAAAAAAATACGCTGAAAATCGATTTTCTCCGCCGCCTCTTCAACTCCGGGTGGAATTTCAGTTGTAAATTCGTATTAATACCAATTATTTCTTTATTTTCGCGGCCGATTACCGTAGCGGCGAGCCATTTAAATTCAGATATTCGCAATAAATTCGTAAAAATGCTACATATTTACGCGTAAATCGGGATTTCGCTGCCGATTTCGGTCGCGGCCTACCCTTTAAATTGAGATATTCGTAAAAATACGATATATTTCCGCGTAAATCTAGATTTCGCGGTAATATTCCGTCGCGGCCGGCCCTTTATTTCAAATATCCGAATTTAAATTCGTAAAAATACGATATATTTCCGCGTAAAATGAGAATTCGCGTCCATATTCCGTCGCGGCCAGCTCTTTAAATGCAGATATTCAAAATAAATTCGCAAAAATACGATATATTTCCGTGTAAATCGAGAATGCGCGGCCGATTTCCGTCGCGGCCGACCCTTTAAATTAAGATATTTGATGTAAATTCGTAAAAATATGAAATATTTCCGCGTAAATCGAATTTTATCGGCAGTTTTTCGTCGCGGCCGACACTTTAAATTCAGATATTTGATGTAAATTCGTAAAAATATGATATATTTCCGCGTAAATCGAATTTTATCGGCAGTATTTCGTCGCGGCCGGCCTTTTAAGTTCAGATATTTGAAGTAAATTCGTAAAAATATGTCATATTTCGGCGTGAATCGAAATTTTTCGGCCGATTTCCGTCGCGCCGTATTTTTTAACTCGGATATTCGAAGTAAAGTTAATAAAAATACGATACATTTCCGCGTAAATTGAAATTTCGCGTCCGATTTCCGTCGCAGCGGGCCCTTTAAAATTCAGATATTCGAAATAAATTCGTAAAAATACGATATATTTACGCGTAAATCGAGAATTCGTGGCCGATTTCCGTCGCAGCGGGCCCTTTAAAATTCAAATATTCGAAATAAATTAGTAAATATACAATACATTTACGCGTAAATCGAAATTTCGCGGTCGAGTTTCGTCGCGGCCGACCCTTTAAATTCAGATATTTGGTGTAAACTCGTAAAACTACGACATATATCCGCGTAAAACGTATTTTCTCGGCCCTTCAAACTCGAATATTCGAAATAAATTTGAAAAAGTACAACATTCCAGTGTAAATCGATTCAGATTTACAAAATAATAATACTAATTAGGACGATGTATAACCACGTAAAAATACATTTTTCGGCGTTTTACCGCCACGGCTGACTTTTAGATTCAGATTTACGAAATATTATGATTTATTTTCGCAAAAATTAAATTTTTTCGAATTACACGAACAAATTTTCGTGCGCGGACAAAAATAAATTTCGAATTACGAATTAACGAATTTCGAATTAAAAAAATTTTTGTATGAAAAAAATTTTCAGCGGAAATTTTTTTGGCGAAAATTTCGAATTACGCGTTTTTTCGAATTATCGGGGTTCGAATTAACGGGGTTCTACTGTATTTGAATACAAAGTGTGGTGTTTTTTCTTTCTATCACTACTTAGTATCATAAAAGTAAGGGAGACAACAATATCTGTTAGACTGGATGAGTTATTCCCAAAAGTGACCTTAGCCTGTTCTGTTAAAGAAATATTATAAAGTTGTATTGTAGTTATTCCCAAAAGTGACCTTAGCCTGTGGTGTTAAAGAAATATTATAAAGTTGTATTGTAGTTATTCCCAAAAGTGACCTTAGTCTTTGGTGTTAAAGAAATATTATAAAGTTGTATTATAGTTATTCCCAAAAGTGAACTGTGGTGTTAAAGAAATACCATAAAGTTGTGTTATAGTTATTCCCAAAAGTGAACTTAGCCTGTTGTGTTAAAGAAATATTATAAAGTTGTATTATAGTTATTCCCAAAAGTGAACTGTGGTGTTAAAGAAATACCATAAAGTTATATTGTAGTTATTCCCAAAAGTGAACTTAGCCTGTTGTGTTAAAGAAATATTATAAAGTTGTATTGTAGTTATTCCCAAAAGTGACCTTAGCCTGTGGTGTTAAAGAAATACTATAAAGTTGTATTGTAGTTTGTCGGGAATTGAACTCACGATGCCTGACTTTGAGTCCATTATATTTCTCTGTTCCACAAAGCTTAAACAACGCAAAATTCTTTGATACTCATTTTAACCGCTAGTGCGCCAACATTACCTATCGACAAGGTCAAATTTGTGTTCGTTGAACGCCTGCCGTGCCTATCAGCAATGTCAATGCGAGATTTTGAACCTTAAAAAATGCTGCTAACACACTAGAATATATTTTATTAACTTGGCAGGGAAATAATGGTTCCATGATAACTCCTCGGTTAAATAGGTTACATATGTAACCTATTTAGGTTAAATAGGTTACATATGTAACTAGTTTTTGTTTCTTCACTTTTCATAACTTTATAACACTTTTTATAGGTGTGTTGTACATATACACCTAAAATTTTCGCTAATTCACTTCTTGTCAAACATAAAAATAAAACTCTCTTACAACACAACTACACCACCAGAACAATAACCATCGGTCACTACAAAGTACCTTTACTACATACCACGTCAGCTCAAAGACAATTTTTCTTCCTAGCTCCTAAAATCTTTAACCTTATCCCTGAAAACCTAAAAACCGCGAGTCAACCCCATTCCTTTAAATTACGAAATGGATCCTTACACACGGAATACATTACAACTACAATACCCATTTATTCTACACTCTATCAATTTAATCACCTTTCAGACAAAACATAATATATCCTTGTTCCCTAACTTAGCGGTATAGTATGTACATAATTAATTAGTGTGATCTATTTACTAATAATTTCTCAAATGTTTCATCTTCTTATAATTCTCTAACTTCTCCATCCTCTTCTTGCAACCCAAACTAACTATACATCATTTTTCTTATTTCTCTATTTTATATTATAGTAATGTATAGATTCTATGTCCGCAAACTGTAAAATTCATCCGCCATAACACAGAGTCGTCCCGAGAATGGAGGGTGAAATATCACAAAAATCCACATGTACTTTCTAAATCATGTATCAATAAAATAAATAAATATTGTCATTTTGATGAGTTTTCCGGTCACCAGAAATATTATATCGTGTAGTTTTGATTTGCCAAAATATTTATTTTAGCCGTGAACAAGTGCGGCTATCGTGCAATTATCTTCTTGTATTGCTATATTTATTTAGTTTCATTGTGAAGGACACTTTTTTAGATTTATGAAAATATAATAAAACAATTAAAATAGACTTTAGATTTCTTTTTTTAAGATATTATAAACATTTAAAGACATTACAAAGTTGTGTCGGTTTGCGCTGAAATCTTGGTATTCCAAGGTTTAATAAATAACTCAAAACATATAGATTTCATATGATTGTATTTCAGAGCTCTAATGCCAGCCGGCGCGGAGATGGGACAGAGCCTCTTGTCTTGGGCACAGTTCTGCAAGGAGCCATTGTCCGATCGCAACTTCACCTTCTGGGAGTGGTTCTACGCAGTCATGAAGCTGACCAGGGAGCACCTGCGAGGACCCTGGGTGGATGGGTGAGTTTCTACGCTGTTTTTAATTGTGATTAAATCATTCATTCATTTTGAAGTACCTACATCCATTTCCATGTCGTTAAACTAATTGAACATTGATTTCCATGTTTCAAAATTATTTGAGTATTAGTTTCCATGTGGCCAATCCATCAGAATATTCATTTCAATGTGACCAACCAAGCAGAACATCCATTTCCGTGTGACCAAAAAAGCAAAACATCCCTTTCCATGTGACCAAACAAGCAGAACATCCATTTCAATGTGACCAAACAAGCAGTACATCCATTTTCATCTGACCAAACAAGCAGAACATCCGTTTCCATGTGACCAAACAAGCATAGCATCCATTTCCATGTGACCAAACAAGCAGAACATCCATTTCCATGTGATCAAATGAGCAGAACATTCATTTCAATGTGACAAAACAAGCATAACATCCATTTCCATGTGACCAAACAAGCAGAACATCCATTTCCATGTGACCAAACAAGCAGAACATCCATTTCAATGTGACCAAACAAGCAGAATATCAATTTCCATGTGACCAAACAAGCAGAATATCCATTTCCATGTGACCAAACAAGCAGAGCATCCATTTTCATGTGACCAAACAAGCAGAATATCCATTTCCATGTGACCAAACAAGCAGAGCATCCATTTTCATGTGACCAAATAAGCAGAACATCCGTTTCCATGTGACCAAACAAGCAGAATATCCATTTCCATGTGACCAAACAAGCAGAACATCCATTTCCATGTGACCAAACAAGCAGAGCATCCATTTTCATGTGACCAAACAAGCAGAACATCCGTTTCCATGTGACCAAACAAGCAGAATATCCATTTCCATGTGACCAAACAAGCAGAACATCCATTTCCATGTGACCAAACAAGCAGAACATCCGTTTCCATGTGACCAAACAAGCAGAACATCCGTTTCCATGTGACCAAACAAGCAGAATATCCATTTCCATGTGACCAAACAAGCAGAACATCCATTTCCATGTGACCAAACAAGCAGAACATCGTTTTGCACGCGGTCAAACAAACTTAACATTCATTCCATGAAATTTTTTTCAACTTATGACTTTTTAACTCTACTCTATCCTAATACATTCTTGTGTTCCCTTAGCGCCATCCTGGGCTTTGTGCGCAAGAAGCAGGCCGAAGAGATGCTGTCGCAGTGCAGCAACGGAACCTTCCTCTTGCGGTTCTCTGACTCGGAGTTGGGCGGAGTGACTATCGCGTGGGTGGGCGGCGAACTGCAGGACCACCAGAACGGTAAGTCAGACTTTTTTATACGCAAACCGCGCAAGAATCCCAAATGCTCCCAGCCGTCTGAAGCCAGTATCTACTATTCAGATCTGGTCACCGACTATGGATAAAGCCATTTCAAGCTACGTTTCGATTCTGATTCGAATCAGATGTAGACAGTAATTTTCCTCTTACTTTGAACGAGTGTGCAAAATTTCATCGAGAAGTATAAAAATTCTACTATAAGGGGTGGGAAAAGTGGGTGGGATGGTTTTTAGAAATCTCATGTTGACAGTGCCCTTCCTTTTGTTTTGGAAGTTAAGCTTGCAAAATTGCGTCAATCTCCAACACACTTTTTTTTATACAGGGTTTTCCAATAAGAGGTGTTATTTTGAATAGCCCGCTATTTCGGTAGATGTTACTTTTGAAGCTGTCATTTTTTGACATTTGACAAGTAGAAACTACGCTATTAATAAAAATGGAACGATACACGCTTCAACAACGCATTGAAATTATTAAAATTCACTTGAGTGAATCAAATGCAAATCATCTTGAGTGATGAGGCCCACTTCCACCTCGGTGGCTTCGTCAACAAGCAAAATTGTCGCATCTGGGGCTCGGAAAACCCAAGAGTTATTGTTGAAAAACCTCTCTATCCTCAACGTGTGACTGTTTGGTGCGGTTTATGGTCCGGCGGAATCATTGGACCTTAATTTTTCGAAAATGAGGCTGGAGCAACAGTTACGGTGAATGGATTGCGCTATCGAGAGATGATTAATGATTTTTTATGGCCGGAATTGGATGGTATTGATCTGGACAACGTTTACTTTCAACAAGACGGCGCTACGTGCCACACAAGCAACGAAACCATTGATCTTTTACGATTGAATATCAAAATAACACCTCTTATTGGAAAACCCTGTATAAATACATTATATTATTTTAATTGAATGGAAATAACACCAATAAAAGTAATTTACGCGTGCCGGGATTAAAACCCACAACCTCCGTATTCGTAGCCGAGAATCCTAACCACTCAACCACGAAGGCAACTTTTCCTAATCTGCAATACTTTGTATCCTACTGTGGTGAAAAACCACCATTCAGAATTGAAACGTTCCTTATCGTTTGATTGCTTTAGCAGTGTTTGGTGACCAGATCTGATTATCATCATACTTCCAATTCCCTTTGGCCTCAACATACCCTAAATGGGGATACCATAATCCCACTGGCTCCAGGCATTTTTGACTTAAGTTTGGTATTCACATAAAAAATAAAAAAAAATAATATTGTTTTTATTTACTGGTTTGTAGCTAAAGTGGTCCACTACTATGAGTTACCACTGCGGCGTCACGGTTTTTATCCTTTATCCACTGGTAAAATGGTCAGCTCTAGCAAGTTAGACGGCGGTATAGTAACTGAATATGTAAGAGTAAGATTGCAACCCATCGCTGTACTTGACTTGGCGCTCCAGTTTAGGCCACTGGTAAAATGGTTAGCTCTAGCAAGTTAGACGGCGGTATAGTAACTGAGTATGTAAGAGATTGCAACCCGTCGCTGTACTCTACTTGGCGCTCCAGTTTAGGCACACGGTGGACTACTGAATTTGGCATATGAATACCAGTGAATTATAGTGCTTGATTTTGTGCTTTGAACTAGTAAAAATAACGGCAGATTATAAATGGCAGTTGTCGGATGATCAAGTGTTTAAAAAATGATTTTTTTACAGAATCCAGTGAAGTATTCATGCTGCAGCCGTTCACCTCCAAGGACTTTGCCATCCGCTCCCTGGCGGACCGCGTGTCGGACCTGTCCCACCTGGTGGCCCTGTACCCCGACATCGCCAAGGACCTGGCCTTCTCCAAATACTACACTCCCTTCCAGGGTGAGAATTCCACTTCTCAATACCTATAATTATTTGATACATCTGCTTAAAATGTATAAAATTATCACAATCTTCAAAAATACTCGCAAAGTTCACACCAACCAGACCACTACATGGTGTCAAAATGACATATACATCATTTTCAAATGTTGATTCTATTCTAAACAAAAATGTACATGTGTGCGCAAGGGACGATTGCCTTTTGGACGTGCCTTTCGGCGATGCCAGAAATTGGAGCAATCAGTGCCATCTGTTGGCACGTACTGCAACTTTACTAACGAATTAAAAATAATAGTATATATTATGTTGGCTCTCTTTCCATGCCAATCAAGCAATCTTCTCAACATGACTTCCATCGATATGCTTGGTGTAATTCTGCTAGAGTCATGTTAGCATCTCGTAAGATGGGCATACTGTATAGAGCCAGTAGATGCTGCAGATAGTACACAACTGCTGACTGTATAAATCGCCACTGTTGAATGCCACCTCTGGTATGGACCCCAAACTACCTGAAACAATCCTAGACTCTGTGTGGTCCATTTGATAGATTCCCCTCTCTGTCCTGACAAACGGATTTCAATCTTTAGAACATGGGCGTCAGGTAGATAATGGAAGATGCTCTGAGGAACTAGCGTCTTTGATCCCTTCGGAACTGCTGATCGTGCCTAACATATTTTTTTTTTTTAGGAAACAGTTATTTATATATTTAGCATAATAAGCAATTATTTACAATATTATTCCATTAATTCTAGTCGTTGATTCAATATTTGCACCTATACAATATATTTATAAATGACAAAGAAATATAAAGAATATACATTATAAGGAATTACAAAATGTTATAAAAACAATTAAAGACAGTTAGTAGTAATACAGTTTTCACATGATTATAATAAAAACAATAAAATAAACTAAGATGATAGAATTATTTCACAAAATAAAAAATTAAGTTATCAATTTAGTAAGTTGCATTTTATATGTTTTCATGTTACACTTGAAAATGACTACATCTCTAGAGGCATTGTGAGTTTTACAGATACGTCATATTAAAGAGTTTTGCGCATATTTGGCTTTACAGTGTGGTGTTCTAAATAAGACGTCCGATCTGGTGTTGTGTTCAGTGCAACAAAATGCAATCTTTTCTAGCAGATATGATGAATCAACAAGACTGTTTTGTGTAAGAATAGGGCATTATATGTACAAGGTTACATGAGAACGGGTTTCCTCTGTCCTACAACATGGGTCTCTTCAAGACTTATGTTCACTCCTTCCTCTCCTCAAAAGGACCTTCCACACAGCATCCCCAAAGATGAAGTGGGCCCTGAAAGAAATTATTTTCCTCATTAGACTATGTGGAGTAAGATATGTAGCAGTAATAACTAGAAGGTTCAGGAACGTTTATAGGTGCAACCAGCATCGCATTAGAAACTACTAAGATGGCGAAATGACGCTGCTAGAATAATAGCTAAACCGCCGGCCTATCTATTCGCGATTGCACGGATTATTCTCAAACACATTTGCATCTTTATAAAGCGGCCACGTCAACGTACCTTGCTCAGTCAATAGTCAGTCAGTCTTACAAGGGGGTACGCAGCACGGGTGACCGTTTCGGCCAGCCCCTTCGCGCCGCGTTTCGCTTCTACCTCACCGTGTCTCCACGGGCCACGGACCTACTACGCACGGCGTGGCCCACACTTAAACGAGAGGCTACAAATTATCATCGACTCTGTGATATCATCCCCGGCGTGCGTTCCCCACGCGCCTAGGCCCTGCGACATCTTTGCCGGCCTGCATCTCCAGCGCATCCGCCCATCAGGTCATTCATACATTCAGCTCTCTTACATCTGGTGTTGATCTTCAATATGGAGGATTCGCCGCTGACTACATCCACCGACGCGGTGTCGAGCTTCGGCCCGGGGAATTCATCATCAACCACATCCACTGACTCAATAAACGCTGTGACGTCATAACCACTTTCATTCGTCTTCTCACCACATCCTCAAAGTTTTAAAAAATTGACTTGCAATAAATAATGTGGTTTAGGTAATCCCAACCAAAATCAGCTACAGTTATTATTAGTGACTAGAGTTATATGTGAAATATTTTCCTGATAAATAAATGTGTGATTTTTTTATTTTCACCCCTTCCAGATAACCAGCCGACCATGAGCAACGGCTACGTGAAGCCCCTGCTGGTGACGCACGTGCCCGGGTGGGGGGGCCCCGTAGGCTCGTACCAAGGCACCCCGCACCACCAGTCCAACTCCTACCTGCACTCGCCTGACCCCAACAGGGACACCCCCAGCACGGTGCACGGCAGGTAACGTTACCAACCACACTCATTCCACTGTCGGTTAGTCTGTATACAGTCGTCGTTCATACCTCGAGGAAGAAGGGGCGGGACTGTTCTTGGGATAATGCATAGGTCAGGGGGGTAAAAGTAAAGAAGACGTTCTAGCGGTGGGTTAGGTAGCGGCGTTCTTCCAGAGGTTCCATACTTCCAGAGAATACTTTTGACCTTTCTAGAGAATATAATAATTTTTTTAGACATTTCCCGAGGGATATAAATGATTTTTAGACATTTCTAGAAGGTATAAATGATTTTTAGACATTTCTGGAGGAATATAAATGATTTTTAGACATTTCTACAGGATGATAAATTATTTGTAGACCTTTTCAGGGGAGGATAAACGATTTTTAGCCATTTCCAGGGGGGTAGATGATTTTTAAACATTTCCAAGGGGGTTAAATGATTTTTACACAATTCCAAAGAGGGTAGATGATTTTTAAACATTTCCAAGGGGGTTAAATGATTTTTACACAATTCCAAAGAGGGTAGATGATTTTTAAACATTTCCAAGGGGGTTAAATGATTTTTACACAATTCCAAAGAGGGTAGATGATTTTTAAACATTTCCAAGGGGGTTAAATGATTTTTACACAATTCCAAGGAGGGTAGATGATTTTTAAACATTTCCAAGGGGTTTAAATGATTTTTACACAATTCCAAGGAGGGTAGATGATTTTTAAACATATCCAAGTGGTATAAATGATGTTTAGACATTTCCCAGGGGGATAAATGATTTTTAGAGATTTCCAATGGGGATAAATGATTAATAGACATTTCTATGGGGGATTATAAATCTGGAGGGGGATAAATGATTCACCTTCATAAATGATTTTTAGACATTTCCAACGGGGATAAATAATTTTTACATAATTCCAAGAGGTGTAGATGATTTTTAAACATTTCCAAGTGGTATAAATGATGTTTAGACATTTCCCAGGGGGATAAATGATTTTTAGAGATTTCCAACGAGGATAAATGATTAATAGACATTTATATGGGGGATTATAAATCTGGAGGGGGATAAATGATTCACCTTCGAAGGGGTGTAATTTTATTCAGCTCACAAATAATTGAAAACATCCAATTGCATAAATATCTAAAATCCCCTGCCACCTCTTAACATGCTTTACCTTTCCAGTTTTCAGAGCTCAGTCATGCAATTGTAAAGGAAAGCCCCCAAAATGACACTTCCAGTATTACAATTGACTATAATATGTTACTTATGTTGGCGACGACGCATTACACTTAAGCTAGGCTTAACCCGTTCGGCTGGAGAGGCAGAATTAGCAACATATTATTCCACATGCGCATAATGTTATATTATTGTAATTTATTTCTTTCGCTGTATTGTTATATTAACGCATTTATTTGATTGTGATTTTTAATGAAATCAAAAACAGACGAACTTGTACTAATTATTTTACGTACTGTCCTTAAATTCTTGGCATCTTGGATTCATTTGCAATATTATCTATGGAATTGTGTGCAATTTTTCGACATGAAATGTATTGTCTTTTGGTGCATCTGTCCCTTAGATTTTTTGTCTATGGTATTTCATATAAATGAGTAATATATTGAAATTTCGGATTTTAATGCAATATCTATGGAATTTTCTGAAATTATTTAATACAGTCGGAAACGTTGGCCAGAGAAGAAAGACGCGGCATAATACCCCAAAAATATATCACTATAATTCTTGGCCGTGAAAATTTTAACCTCCGACCTGAAAAGCAATGGACAGAGCATTAGCGCGATTTTGTATGAATGGCATTGAAGCCAAATCTAGGGTGAGGAGAAATTATCTGGCAGCCATCTTGTATGACTAACTTTTGAACCGATTTGTATGCAAAGTGGTGCATAATGAACTATTATTATTTGTGTTGTTAACGCAGTTATAACGGCTTACGATTTTTGGGGTATTTGATGAGAAGAGGGATTGTATAAGTCATTAAAAAATTTAAGTAGTTTTAAAGGCGTCTTCCCCTCGACCCCGGCTTCAAATTTATCTCCAAGAGCTCCGTCCGTGGCTTTTTAGGTCCATGATGTGAAGGGTATAGAAGCAATGTCTGCAACCTTTCCTGAAATCCAATTGAAAGCATTATTTTCATATGACATGTTTTGTCTTTGGTAATCTAACATTTTGTCAATGCTATTTCATATAATCCAGTGTTTTTTTTGGCTAATATACACAAAATGCTAACAATTTAAAGACTGTACACATCATTGTAATAATATGAAATGTTTTTTTATATCTTATACACTTTATATATTATTTTTAAGTGATTATAAAATCCGTACATAATTTACGTACTTTTTTGACAAAATGAAAAATATCAAATATTTGATCAACTTCTTTTGAAAGTTATTTTTAAGTTTTAGCTTATAAGAACAACGTCATTTTTACGACACGTAAAAATTATTTTAAAATATTTCAGCACTGTATGTATTTTATGTCTTTATATTTTGAAAATTAAATACAGTAATCCGTAATTATACGCGAAAGTCAGTGAGAGGAGATGAGGAAGAGAAAGGTTGGGAAGCACCTGGCTATTCAGATCTGGTCGCTTAATACGTTTCAAGCCATTTAAAGCAACTTTAAGATTCTTATTGTTGGTTTTAAAACGTTCTTTCATCTATTTTTTATAGTCTTGATTTGCAAATAATGAGGATTACTGTATTTTAAAATTGGCTCCCCATATATTGCGGCTTGCTGAAAAATGAATGTGACAGTTTGAATTAATGTGCTGTTGTCAATATATTATATGAAAAGTTCCATTGAGTGTTTTTCTAAGATATTTGTTTTGTATTGAAAACGCAAGGTGACACTAGGCAATTATTTGATTTTTATATTCCCAAATAAAACCAGGGTAAATATACAGAAAATAGAGACACGTTTAATACATGCTTTTAATGGAAAAAACCACAGTTTTACTAGCCATTTTTTATTTTTTTTAATGTATAATTTGACGTTTCCATGTTTTAACATGATAATTTTGAATTGTTTTTTAGGCTAGTTTTTTAAAATTTTATTTTTGTTATAATTAAACCCAAACTGACAACCTAACTACATATTTTAGGGTTAAAGGCTCATATTTTGCATATAAGAGAATGGAAAAAATAACCTCAAAGCTTTGACATCAATAACAATGGCCGCCAAGTAGCAATTGGTTTTAATTTGAACGAAATAACTTTTAAAATGCAAACCTAAATATTTGCTTCTCA
The DNA here is from genome assembly GCA_026573805.1 of Hesperophylax magnus. Lineage (NCBI taxonomy): Eukaryota > Metazoa > Arthropoda > Insecta > Trichoptera > Limnephilidae > Hesperophylax > Hesperophylax magnus. The sequence goes on from JAIUSX010000060.1 coordinate 4,583,198, forward strand.
TTATTATCTAACTCCTACCGAGTATTTTCAAAATCAAATGTGCGTATTAAGGGTGTCCCTATTTTCTGTGTATTTACCAAAACGTGGTAGTTTTGTGAACAATAATTTTGATTACTCCAACTTGACAGCTCGCAACAGTCGTATGCTCTAGCGGAATAAAAAGGTACTATCGAACACGGCTACCATCTTAACAGGATTGACCGGACGCGAAACACACAAGCAAATTTACAGACAGACGAAATGCAAAGTGGTTGAGTCGAAACAAGACTTTGCGGTGCTCCGAGTCTACTAATCTCTTGTGTGCCAAAGTACCCTTAAGGATATTTACAAAAAATTATTTCGCTAAATATAAGTAACTTTTCTGGGGAAACTACTTATGTTCGATTATATTCTATTTTTATAAATATATAAACACATTAACTGGTAAAACGGTATAATTTACAAAAAAATTATTTTGCAATAAACAAGTAAGTTATTACGAAAATAGAATCAGCTGGAGCATGGTGAAAATTTAGCGTCGGCGATGAAAAAGTTAATAATAGGGTACCGTGATAAGACAACACAATGACAATTCAACACACCTTTAAAAAGTGATATGGGGTCATTAAAAGCGATGAAAACTGTAAACCTAATTTTTGTTTTATCGCTTTTCATGACTTTATATTGTACTTTTGAAGGTGTGTTGAGTTATCCGGTCGTCGTTAACTCCGTTAACGCTGTCTTGGGTTAAGAATAATCTGACGACGCATTGGGAACACACGGCATCTGTTCACTCTGCTACTAATCGTTTGCAGTGTCACCTTGAATTTTCAACCCATTGCCCAGTTGTTATAACATCAGGCAATTTTCCTTAGAGATATTCTCAATAAATTAGGATATATATTAATTATAAGTGCACTCTTAATCCAAATATTGTTTTTATCGTTACTTTTATAAATCGAATGAGTAACTTTATACGTACGTTACTGTTACTGCTGTGTTGATGGTAACCCAATCGAGCTTATAGACAATTCTAGTATTATTATTAAGTATGTATGTTTAATGTTTTCGGTTGTTTTTTTGGCAACGGTAATTAATTCTGTCCATTTACGATGAGTAAAAAAAAATTTTTTTAAGCAACGAAAACATTGCGCCAGAGTTCACACGTGTTTGAAGGATGCTGTAAGTTGAACGGAAATGTGCGTGACCTATAGACGAGTATTTAGATATTGATAACTTTGTAGGCGTAACTACCGATGATTTTACCGCCGATTTCCCTAGCACGGTCATAGCAAAAATACTAATAAATTGACAATGTCCAAATTTTCATTGAAATTATTAACTTTAATATACACAATCTGTTGTCTAGCACAGTGAATTAGATAACATTACCATATCAGATTGATAGGCGTAACTACCGGTGATTTTATACCGATTTCCCGAGTATTGTCTCACCGTTAAATACCCAGACCAATGTTGATAACGTAATAAATTAGAATTCGATATACGCTGGCAACACTGGCGCGTCTCTCTAAGAATTGACATTCCTAAACATCAGACGGCTACGTAAAAGTTAAAAATACTATTAAATTGACCTCAATATGCATTGGCATTATTAACCTCAATATACATTGGCATTATTAACCTCAATATACATTGGCATTATTAACCTCAATATACATTGGCATTATTAACCTCAATATACATTGGCAGTCTGCATGTACTTTTTGACACTAAAAAGAGAGTTAATAATTTAGTATAACTAATAACTTTTCTTTCTCGATTGTCTTAGATGAATTAATTAAGTTTTTGGATTGTGTATACGATTTCTTTCAGTTCTAAGAGCTTCACTCCCATTTATTAATAAGCCAGTTATTTTGCATAGCTAAAGACATTATCCAAAAAGTTGTGCACATTGACAGCTTATCCGAGATCTTGGAGGCCGCTCTGAACCTAGCGGCTTTTGTCTACCGACTGTCGCAATCATATTCTGATTTTGTTGTTGCAAATATCGCTAACTGAAGATAGATGACGGATTTCGTCAATATCATATTGACACATGGCTTTATCGATCGTGCTAGACCTCCAGGTTACCGAACAAAGCTAAAGTAATTTCAAGCGACAAAGATTTCTCCTCTGTAACACGTATCGAAAACATATAACAGAAAATCTTGTTAATAGTGAGCGCTGGCATCGTGAACTTTGCACAACTTTTTCTATTGAATATTTTGAGGTCAATGCAACTGTATTCAGCTCTCTTGTGTCATTTCAATCATGGGCTATGAAGCCTTCAAATATGTATTTCTAAGTAGCAATTTTTTAATTAAAATAAATAGATAATTGATATTTGAAACAATGTATACGAAATTACTAAAATATGGATAAAACAGGTTTATACAAAAAAAAAATCTAAAATGTTTTTTATGAATCTAAAATCACGTAACAAGCACATTATAATTTAATATTAAAAACGCTTATAATTACAAGTATATCAAATTAACTGCTGCTTAACCCGTTGACCGCCATTTCTCGTCCCGTCAGCGATTGATCAAATTTCGTAAAACGCTGATTTGCCGATCTTTAATTTTGCCATGTCGTGTGTGACGGAGTTCAAACAGTTGGGCATAAATTTTATAAATTGACTTACTTCATTACAAATAATTGTTGTTCATCTGATTAAATTTTGTTTTAATCAGATTAACTTTTCTTTTCTGAAGTCTATTAACAAGTTTTAAACATGCTCTTCGCAAGCTATGCATCTGTGTGAAATTAGATAAATGTATTATAAACATTATCACTTCACTTTCTTTTGCCGTTTCATCTAAAAATAATCTATATAAATAAAAATCTTAAATCTCTGAAAGTTCTTCACCGATTGCTTTGAAATTTTGACACAACATTCGAATACGCGTGTGTTTTTATATACCTACATTATATAGATGACACCTGCGACAGGAGCGCCCATCTGTTGGACGTACAAGAAAAACGCGCTATCATTTCTCTATCTGCACAGACCGACTGAGCCACAGCAACGCGTGGCGGAGTACAGCTAGTTAAATAATAAATTCACAAAGTTTCATAAAAAAAAAAAATTCATATTGCGGTTGGAAACTTTGATTTCAAAAAAGTTGTGTTTTAATTTTTTTTGTTGTTAACTTTTAGATTTGAATATAAAGCGTGGTGCTTTCTCTTTTTAATACGGCTTAGTTCATATTTCTAACTGTGACGGTAAGAGAAGCGTAACGATTTCTATGAGACATATGGCATTCAATTATTTCAAGGTTTTAAACCAGCTTTTGTTGTTCTTTCCGGACGACTCTAAATTAATTAATTACACATTGTGTTTTTAAAACTTTTTCAATGTTATTTTCATTGAAGATAAAATTTATCATTAGCTTAACACGTATTACAGGTTTAGCAATGTAATCTTTAATTAAATACAGGGTGTCTGTTGCTTGGTGGTAAAATATTGATAACATATCAAAGTTAGTTAGTCGTAATAGTCTTGTCTCTTTACTTTGACTTTGGGGGTCGCAGGTTCAAATTAAGTAAAATTTTATTTCTTTTATTAACTAAAAATAATATACAGCGTATTTGCGTCACGTATCGGAGTGGTAGATGATATCATTATCGCCCCGACGTAAGACCACCGTTAAGAATCGAAACTTTGCTTGAAATGGCTTTAGCCGTGTTTGGTGACTAGATCTGAATAGCTAGGTACTCTCACCCCTTCCCACTACCTTCACTACAGCGTACCCCGATTGTGGATTTCGTAGTCTCACTGGCCCCATACAGTTGGGACTCTTGGGCGGTTTTTACACAAACAAACGAAAAGTTGTCTATTTCACGCGAACACCGTATCAAGCCTCTAGAGTTGGCGAGATTTGTTGAGTTGGTGAGATTTGCTGAGTTGGCGAGATTTGTTGAGTTGGCGAGATTTGTTGAGTTGGCGAGATTTGTTGAGTTGGCGAGATTTGTTGAGTTGGCGAGATTTGTTGAGTTGGCGAGATTTGTTGAGTTGGCGAGATTTGTTGAGTTGGCGAGATTTGTTGAGTTGGCGAGATTTGTTGAGTTGGCGAGATTTGTTGAGTTGGCGAGATTTGTTGAGTTGGCGAGATTTGTTGAGTTGGCGAGATTGTAAAATTTTTCCTTCCTCTGTCCCATATTTTTTTTTTTTTTTTTTTTTAATATATTCAAGTTTTTAAATTATGTTTAATTTTATTTGAGAGTCATGTTTGCCCATGTTAGTGGGAAGGTGTTTGGGAAAGAGAATCGTTGAGCAGGATCCGGCTTTTAAGATCTGGTCTCAAAACACAGATAAAGTCGTTTCAAGCAATGTTTCGGCTCTGATTCTATTATAATTCTCCACCGGGCGATATTGAGAGTAATTACCATTCTGGAGAGTGCCGAGAGACTGACGGAAGTACGGAGTTGTTAACAATGAGAAAGATAAAGGTTGGGAAGTAGTATATTTGTCATCAAGCAACATTCACCCGTTATATTATAATATACGTATGAACAATGTTGTATTTTTCGATGTTTTGAATGAATTGTGCAAAATGATGAATTGTTGTGAATTTTCGGCTCAAAGTGTGTTTTGTCAAAAAAAAAATTATACTATAAATATTTTTATGTTTCCATAGAGCTTATTAAATTGGGCCAATATTAGATATTTTTCTAAACGTTTAGAAAAAAAATATCGCCAAAATTTACGAAATCTCTTTTTTAGGTCGAGTTATTGTGAAACTCTCGTTAAATTTGATCGAAAGCCGAGGCAGACCGAGAATTGGCGTTTAACCCCTGCGAGACTGGCAAAATTTTGTAAATATATCAAAACCGAATTTAATATAGCAAATTATATTTGAAATGTTTGAAGGTTTCCACGAAATTAGCATTTTAAAAACTTAACTCCATACACTGTACAATGCAGTGCATTTCAAGTTAGTCATTATTTCAATGGACTGCAAATGTCAATGTCGTCGACGTTGTCAAAAGTGACGAGGGTTCATACAACTCTACCTAAATCTTCTTTAAATTAGTGTTACGATAAATTAATTATTATACTAAGAACTTTTCGAAAATCAGGGTTTTATTTGAAAATTTCAAAAATATCACTTATAACTAATTATATATTGACCAATAAAACAATTACTGATTTTAAAAATATTGCACTATACTACTACTGGCATTTCGAATGTAGATTATGAGTAAGAAACGGAAAGCGAAAACTTGCTGACTTAGACCGCGTGGTTTTAGATCACCGCTCAAAAATGTGAAGAATGAATTTTTTTAAGAAAATTTACAATTTTGTATGTTTGGCTAATTTAAAATAATATATATCGCTTCGAATCGCAAGTTTTGTGCACCTATTCTAGTAAGTTATACAGGTGCGGTGAGCCGCAATGACAGTGGAGTACAAATCATAATTTTATGTACCTAATTGTTATTAAAAAGTGCTGTTGCTGTGAGTCGCGCCAGACAGAATGAGACCAGTTTTCAGATATCTAATTAATGCAGTTAGAATGGCTTTAGATTGGTCCTACTGTCGAATTTGTCGTTGATAATTTAATCTGGTTTCTGAATACTCGCAGATCGAATTGTCAAAGTGTTAAATTTCTTCCAAGCAAACAGAAGGCATCGTTGTGTGTATGGGTTTATGACGTCGATTTTATTCAAGTTACAACAGTACATTTGTCACAAATTCACGCTCGATTCCGTGCAAAGGAGAGCGATCCGTCTAATTGACGATACATTGTTAACAGACCGATTATCATCTCTAATGCTGCAAACAGACTTGAGAAAAATATGCAATTCGAGCTACGAATTACAGGAAAAGAACGAAGTAACCACAAGCGGCGTTTTGTGTTCTTTTGCTTCGTTCCTTCCCTGTAAATCGTGGTTCAGTTACTGCACTGACGCAATGTAGGCATGCTGAGTCTGTTCGACCTGATCGAAGAAGTTAGCAGCATTTATTCCCTGTGCTTCGGTGCTTGTACAAACATCCGTTCACATTTGATATCGGCTTCATTAGAACGAATCATTTCTTTGACTTTTGTGTGAGTCGGCTCGCATAGGGGACGAGCAACTGGGGTCTGTTTTTCTTCCTTCATATAATCCTGAATCTTCAAGACCCGCATTAATAAATCTCTTCCTACATCGCCTACCTTAACCCACATCAAAACGCTACCCACAACCGTGTGGTGATAAAGTACATGAAGTTGGGTTGTTAAGGTTAAACGCGACGCTCGTCTCCCTATAGGCGGACCAAATGAACAGTTTCGTCAAGCGATTTGTTGTTAGATTAGATGGCATGAAATTGCTCATAAATCAGCCGTATTCGTAAAGTTGATAAATCAATGAAAAATTTAAAAAATATTTAATGATATGTTATAAGCCAAACATGAAAAATTGTACTTATAATAAAAAACTTCATTTTAATTATATTGAAATTGAAAAAAATTAACGAATTTATCTACCATATATCAGGGTATTTGTATGACAAAGTCAAAATAAATTTAAAAATTACAGCCACTAATTAATTTTCAAAATGAACATACAGGTTTAATAAAAAATTATGTCAATTATTAAATGTTATTTTTAAATTACTTAAAAAGTGAAACACAAAAAAATTATATATACACATATATCGCTTGGCCAAATTAAAAATTTGACGAAAAAAAATTGCTTAAATGATTTTTTGAAAATTTTGTGCCAAATTAAATTTAATTAAAATCATTGTATTAAATTTTATAAAAATCAAAATTTATCGATGAGAAAAGTGACTTTGGTTTGTGATTTTTTTTTATTTTTATAAATTTTATTTTATGAGATTTATTCAACGACGATGATTCTGGGGCCTATAAGCTGTAATTTTTTTACAATAAATTGCATAATATTATTTTTTAATTAAAATTAATTATGCTACTTATATTGTCAGATAAATAATAATGACGGTACTTCGAGTGTGTGAGAAAACCATATACGCTTTACCCTTTCAGATCTGAATTAAAATTCTTTCATTAGACAGCAAATTTTTATATCAAAAGGTGTATTTCACTTAATACAACGAATAACATATAAAACTATCGACAAAAAAAAACACAATTGTATTTTTTCTAAATTTAAGTAAATCCTGAAATCTGTATTTTCAAAAATACTACACTCGAATTGCCGTCCATTTTATGATAAACTTGTACTATGCTTAAAAGACGTTATTTCAATTTTTTTTTCCGTGTCGTTTAGAATAATGACTATAGAACAAAAAAAAACATTTGGTGCAATTTTTATTTAAAAATAAATGATAAATGTTACAATAAATGTTTCGATGTTGGTGAAAGTGCGTTTGTAATGTTATTATTGTGGAAAGGAACAAGCACTGGTTGTATATTTATGATTATTTAGTTCTATAATTAATTTCATTTATTCAATTGTGATATATTTTGTTTGTGTACTTTTTACGATAATTTTTTTAAAACTTTTGTATTAAATTTTTATAGACTGAAAGGTGTAATTTACACAATTCTATATACGTTTAGTTTAAGTCATTGTAATCATTTAATGTTAACATCCCATTTAAATTTACCCTAAACGGTTATTCTCAAATTTACGCGTACTCCGAGCGTAAAGTTTTACGCCATTCTCAACCTGTAAACTAACTTCATTTGTTTTTTTAATTTTGAGAAAAACTTCTGTTTTATTCTTGACTCGAATATTTTTCGAAAATCATTAATTTTTAGACTGAATTCTCGTTGATTATTGTGAAATTATATTGAACTGTCTTTTTTATTAGTGAATTGTATTAAAAAATCTTTCTTAATTGTGAATTGTATCAAACAGTTTGAATCGTGAACTTATTTGAACATGCTACTCAATTTTAAATTGTATTGAAAAATCTTTCTTTGTGAATTGTATTAAATAAATAGTCCCTCAATTTATTGTGAACTGTTTTGAACACTCTTTCGATCCGTAAAACTATTGACCAATCTTTTGAATTGTGAACTTTATTGAACTTGTTTCATTATATCAAACATGTTTCTCAATAATTGTGAACTTTATTGAATATGTTTCTGAATAATTTTAAACTATGTTGAAAAATCAATATTTTTGTTTTGAACATCTTTCCTCATTTTTGAACTGTATTAAACAATCTTTCTGCATTCTGAATTATATTGAACAATCTTTTTTAATTCTGAATTATATTGAACAATCTTTCTTAATTCTGAATACTGTTGAATGATTTGTCTTAATTATTGTGAACTGTGTTGAACAATTTAACACGTTTCTCAATTGTGAATTTAAAAATCATTCTTCTGAACATATTTCTCGATAATTTGGAACTGTATTGAACAATCCTTGATTATATTGAAAAATGTTTGCATTAAACCATCCCTATAAAGAAAGGAGTTGTTCAATGGAATATTATGTATTATTAATTCTGACTTTATTATTTGACAATCTACTTTGTTCTTCTTGTACAGAGTTTGCCTCAGAGGTGAGGCTTGGAATTGTATTTCAGGAGGCAGTACACAGCACTGTCTCGTTGTAATCATCGGTTATTAAGAATAAATATTTTCAGTATTACGTGTAATCGCAGTGTTTTTAATTACAGGCGTGTCGAGGCATTTAAAACACGACAATAACAATGTTTATAGGTTTGAATTTTCATAATACCATACAGCGTTATGTCATTAGCTTCCTTCAGACAGTTAACTCAATCCACATGAACTATTTACAACTATTAAATAAATAATTCAGCTTTCAAAAGGCCAAAATAAAGTGTTTGAAATCATTTATCTAAATTATTTTATCAAATGAATCCATTTACAGTAAAAGATTTCTCATTTTAAAATTTGGGATAAACATTAATTTAAATAAATGTACTGTTTTACAAATTTCAATCAATAGCACCATTCCTATTGTTATACCATGCTGTGCTAGAATATCTGTTCTGCCGTGTGGTATCATGAAAAAGTCGTGGCGAACACTACAGCCGAAGTTTTCAGACACGTATAACCCACGGCATTCAAAGAGAAATGGCTATCAATGACATAACTTGTTCGCACTTTCATCTTGTCAAGTTCTGAAGTGCTATTAAATAACAAAGTTTTACTACCATTTTGTACATGTTGTATTTTCGTGTTTTGCCAGATGCCGACATACTTGTTTAAATTGTGTTTTTTCTCTTTCCCTCCCCTCTCTTTCCGACCCTTTCGGTAGAAGGAAGAAAGAGAGAAATAAATTTGCAGCACAGACAGTAGTAATGCTTCGACTATTATAATTTTGTTAATTATGTTTTTTTGTCCAATTGTTTTACACACTTGCAACACCGATCAATTAAGAATTTAATTATTTTTTTTTAATTCATAGTTTAAAATATGTTTATTGACCGTACCGATAAATATAGGTCGTAAGTGATTTTTTCACAAAAAGTAATTTTAAATGTAATGAAATATTGATTAAAAAAAAATTAAATACTTCGTTAAATTCATGATTTTCAAAATAGTCAACGGCTAGTCTGTGTTGCATTTTTAAATTCGGAACAGAGAAAAAACGTCTTTCGTTTGTTTTTTTTTTTTTTGAAGGATTTAGTTTTTATTTTTGTTAACACAATGTCGAACCACCTGTCTAACGTGCTGCAATTTTCTTTCTTTTTTTCCGGTCTCACCAACGACGACTTCAACATTTATACACACACCTAAAAATTAACTAAATTAATAAATAAACCCATTAAAAAACAAAAACGTTCTAAATTTGAAAAATATAAACAAATGATAATTAAACACACTTACATAAAACAAATAATGACTATAAACACACTTACGTAAACCGATATTACAAAATAAACACTCTTTTATCAATGAATAATATTTAACTAATTATAAATGTTACCAAAACAATAATTACACACACAAATGACAATAAAAAATACTTTTAATATATATTTTAAATCAAATTTGCATATACAAATGAATTATAAAAATCAAACGCACTCATGTAAACAAATAATGAAAACACACTTGTGTAAACAAACAAAATCACACATTTACACAAACAATGACAACACATCGCTGCCACGGACGCCATGACCATCAGCTGCTACACGGGCGCCGCCACCCCACTGTCGCACGCGGGCGGGTACGGGGGCGGCATGGACTATTCGGACATCGGCGGCCAGCTCGAAGGCTTCGACGACTGCATGGATCTACAGAGTTTCGGCTGCTTCCCCGATCTGGCCAACCCGTTGTTCCCACTCTCCGGCGGACAGCCACCCAAGTCTAACTGATGCGTGAGTGTTTTCCTTATACATTTATACCGATTCACATACGTAAACCATTATTTTCATGCTTACGATTTCATATATTTCAATTACCTACCATTAGAGAAGAAATATGTTATATTTTGGGACAGTACTAAGTTGACAAAAAATGGCCACATCTTGAACATAACCATAGACCACATGAAAGCATCTGTCATGTGTCTCTGTTGGTATCGTCCATCATCAAAAGAATTCGCGAAATTCATAATACCGAACTGTAAAACACATTCTCAGTCCGCAATGAACACATGTTTTTCTATTTTTTTCAATATTTCTTTATATAAAACTAAATAAACGTACATCTTATATTGTTACGTAAATCAATGACAGATGTCTAATAATGTCCGCCATCTTAACCTGTACCAAAATCCAGGGTTTTCCAATAAGAGGTGTTATTTTGAATAGCCCGCTATTTCGGTAGATGTTACTTTTGAAACTGTCATTTTTTGACATTTGACAAGTAGAAACTACGCCATTAATAAAAACGGAACGATACACGCTTCAACACTTGAGTGAATCAAATGCAAATCATCTTGAGTGATGAGGCCCATTTTCACCTCGGTGGCTTCGTCAACAAGCAAAATTGTCGCATCTGGGGCTCGGAAAACCCAAGAGTTATTGTTGAAAAGCCTCTCTATCCTCAACGTGTGACTGTTTGGTGTGGTTTATTTTTCGAAAATGAGGCTGGAGCAACAGTTACGGTGAATGGATTGCGCTATCGAGAGATGATTAATGATTTTTTATGGCCGGAATTGGATGATATTGATCTGGACAACGTTTACTTTCAACAAGACGGCGCTATGTGCCACACAAGCAACGAAACCATTGATCTTTTACGATTGAATATCAAAATAACACCTCTTATTGGAAAACCCTTTAGAAAACATCCTTTTTTTTAATCTCTACCTTTATCATCATGGCCTACCAACTTGCCCTTTGTTAATTTCCATATAAATTATATTTGTCTTCTTGTCCCTTTTCTCGCTTGTCATCTGGATCCTATTGCCCGTTACATTCGCTTATCCTCTGATAACTCAATACCTCAGTATGCCAAACTATCTCTTCTGTCACTTAAACTCTGGATCCATTTGCCTAGTCTTCTTTCCTTCTATCAATATTCACTTGTCTTTGTGGGCCTACTTTTTTTGTTGGATTTGCTTGCCTCTGGAATCAATTGCTTTTGTATACCGATTCGCAATTTCAACAATTGACCCGAGTCTTTCTTGCAATAGTGTCACTTGGCCTCTGGATTCACTTGCCTTAGTCTGCCAACTTGTCCCATTTATCACTTGACCCAAGATTATCTTGTGATAGTGTCAATTTCCTTTTTGGCTCACTTGCTTTAGTATACTGATTTGTCCCTTTCAACAATTGACCCGAGACATTCTTGCAATAGAGTCACTTGCCTTAGTCTGCCAACTTTTCCTATTTATAGTTTGACCCAAAATTATCTTTGCGATAGTGTCAATTTCCCTCTAGATTCATTTGCTTGAGTATACTGATTTGCCCCTTTCAACAATTGACCCGAGATTCTATTACAATAGAGTCACTTTCCTTGGTCTGCCAAATTGTCCTATTTATCACTTCCTATCCATATTCATTTGCTTTAGTCTACAACTTGTCCCTTTAGATTCACTTGCCTTTGTATACCAACTTGCCCTTTGTCAATTGTTGTCTATATTCACTTTCTTTAATTCTGCAACTTGTCCCCTTTGTCACTTACCCTCTAGATTCACTTATCTTAGTTTACCAACTTGTCGGCAGTATCTTGTCTTAACCTACATGCTTTAGTGTACCCTTTTGTCCATTTTGTTACTTGTTCTAGATCTAATTCTCCCTCTTTCTCCATTTGGCTTTGTGAACCAACTAATCCCTATCGTCACTTGCTCATCAACTTGACTTTGTGAACCCTCTCATCCAAGAGACAAGTTGGTACCTGCATTGATGTACTGACTTGTCTTTTTTGCTGCTTTCCCTCTAAATTACTTACATTTGTTCCTTTTCACTTGCTCTATAGTACCCTCGATCCCTATATATCCACTAATCCTGGTATACCAAATAATTGTCTCTTTTGTTACTTTCCCATTTACGTCCACTAAAGTTTGTGCTCACTTGTCCCCTTCGTTACTTGCTCTAGTGGGCACAATCCCTATATATCCACTAATCCTGGTATATCAACTAATTGTCTCTTTTGTTACTTTCCCATTTACGTCCACTAAAGTTTGTGCTCACTTGTCCCCTTCGTTACTTGCTCTAGTGGGCACAATCCCTATATATCCACTAATCCTGGTATACCAACTAATTGTCTCTTTTGTTACTTTCCCATTTACGTCCACTAAAGTTTGTGCTCACTTGTCCCCTTCGTTACTTGCTCTAGTGGGCACAATCCCTATATATCCACTAATCCTGGTATACCAACTAATTGTCTCTTTTGTTACTTTCCCATTTACGTCCACTAAACTTTGTGCTCACTTGTCCCCTTCGTTACTTGCTCTAGTGGGCACAATCCCTATATATCCACTAATCCTGGTATACCAACTAATTGCCTCTTTTGTTACTTTCCCATTTACGTCCACTAAAGTTTGTGCTAACTTGTCCCTTTTGTTACTTGCCCTAGTGCCCACAATCCCCATACATCCACTAACCCTGGTGTACTAACTACATAATTGTCTCTTTTGTTACTTTCCCTCTACATCCACTTAAGTGTGTGCACTTACTTGTCCCATTCACTTGCTCTGGTGCCAACTATAAATCTAGACTTTTCTCTCCATCGTGTGCCACCTAAACAAGAATTTAATTTATTTTCTTCTTCCAGCTTTATATAAACCCTCTTCAAACTCCCATCGCCGGTGATTCTTGGACACGCGGCAGTCGTCTGCTTGACCCATCAAACCACAACAAATAACTCTGTCCCCCGTGCGGACATGCAACGCCATCTATTGACAACATCGAAGCTTCACTTTTACGTTTTATATAAAAATAATTTTAAAAAACATTCGCAAACCTTGATCGGGTGAACTGTTTGGCAGTTTTCTAGATGTATGGGAGCGTCTATGGTAGACTTTTAAATGCAAACAGGAATCTACGTGTTTTATCTTTCTAAAACTGTTTATATCACGTTTCTGACCAAAATAAAAAAGGAGATAGAAAGAATTTTATGAGGATGTATCATTCGGTGACAGATACAGCACTATGTGACTAATGGTTTTCAATGTTTTGTGACAAATAAAGCACTAAGCGACCCTGGTGGTTAAACCAATCTGGTGATAGCCAACCTTTGATAGGAGAGGGCAACATAAAAAGTAGTCATGTTTGGTTTTTGTAAAATTTAATAGACTTAAAAGCTGTCGCAAGAAAAATTGAGCAGAAACACAAATTATTGTCCAGGTTATTTGGAATTGTATTAATGTGTGGTTCATGTATCTTTTTAATACAATTGAACCACTGAACATGTATACACTTAGAAGTGTTTTTTGGGCGTTTCAAACTCATTTTTATCTTATGAAATTGATAAAAAATTTCAAAATATTTAGGAATCAAAAAATATGTTTAGATACATATTTTTTGTATTGAATACTACGTATGGATAATAATTATGATAATTGACAATTTTGACAAAAAGAATTTTAGAAAAGAAATGCAAATAGCGTTGTTAAATGAGAATAGGTTTTGATCTTAAATTTTAAAGTCAATTCGTCTGTGGAAAGATTGTGGCCTTTGTCCATTGTTGGATATAAAACGGCTTATGGTGATACCCTCGACTCAGCATCCCCAAAGATGACATGGACCCTGAGGGAAGTTATTTAATGCCTCGTGTGTGGAGTTAACGTATTAAAAAAAATATTTAATCGTGTTTTGACATTTTCACGTTTGTGACTTTTTTTGCGTGTTTGTACGCACATTGAGAGCATTTAAAAAATATTCAATGCACTGCAAAAATTTATTCTAAAAATTAAAAAAAAGTTTTCTTTTAGGAAGGTAGGTACCTGCGTAGATGAAAAAATAATTAAATTTACTTAAAGTGCGTCAATTTTTACGATTGTAGCTAGTATGTATTATGACGCCTTTAAAATGTGCTTGATAATCGCGCGGTTAGCGTTCGTGCCTTCAATTCATGCGTTGCAAGTTCATGTCCCGGCTAAGCTGGGTTGTTTCAATCTCCTTTCAATCTAAAATAAAATCAAGCGTAATGGTTATTTTGTTATTATCAAGTGATCATAATTTCATCATAAACTGAAACGGGCCGAGAATCGTATAAATTTGAATGTTCTGCATTAATTTGTGCTTCTCGTCCCATCCAACTTTTGGTCTAATTGTGATCAGCCGTTAAGCATAACAGTCAAGTTGTTACGCTTTATGCTCATCAGGTGAACACAAATTGATCGAGAGCTCAAATGGGCCAAGAATCATTGACATTTGAATAGTCCCTGATAAAACCTGTTCCTCGGCCCGTATCAGATTTTAATCAAATTGCAATCTGCCAAGAATGCCAGGAATCTGCGTTTAAAAAATACAAAATGGTGCCGATCGTGGACTTTGAAACACCCAAACTTTAAAGACAGTCAGTAGGAATGAGAATGGACTTAAAAAAATGTTTATAAAAAAAAAATACTTTTTTTTATTCGAAAATTTGTAAAAAATAAATACATTATTTTTAGGTATTTTTAAAAATAGATTTGTCTGTATGACTTCATAAAATGTCTTTTAACTCTCAAAATAAAATTTATGAGTGGCACATCAAAAATGTTATATGTAATGCTTATTATTGATTTAATTTGTTATTTTGCAGCTTTGAATTTCAAAACTTTAAAAATCTCTAATATTATGAATTATTGAAACTTCCTAGACTTGACGTAATTGATGAAATCATAATCAGATGTACCATTATACCATTTTTAGCTGATGAAATCAAGTTCAGATACTATATCTATGTAGAATTTAACTGATGAAATCAAAATCAGATGCTCTATGCACACCATATTATTTAGCTGATGAAATCAAGTTCATACCTTATTTTATGTGCAATGTTAATTGGATGAAATCGAAATCAAATGCTATGTTTGCCGTATTAGAATGATGAAATCAAGTTCAGATACTATATGTACAGAATTAAATTGATAAATTCAAAAATATACAGTATTTAGCTAAAGAAATCAACATTAAATACTGCATGAAAATCTATACAACAGATATAGCATTTAGATAATGAAATCAAATATGTACATGCAGTATTTATTTGACTGATGAAATCAAATTTTATGTTAATCTAACTGATGAAATCAAATTAAGACGTCAGATTTTGCTGATGAAATCAAATTAAGATGTCAGATTTAGCTGATGAAATCAAATTAAGACGTCAGATTTAGCTGATGAAATCAAATTAAGATGCCAGATTTAGCTGATGAAATCAAATTAAGATTCCAGATTTAGCTGATGAAATCAAATTAAGATGCTAGATTTAGCTGATGAAATCCAATTAAGATGCCAGATTTAGCTGATGAAAATAAGATCAGAAGATTTTTAGGTAGACATCAATTAGCAACTGATGTAATCAAAATATTTTATTATGTAGTTTGGTAAAAAATTTTTGGCTGTGCCTTGTAGAAAGAAACTTGAATATTGACGAAGATAAAAATTATCTCATCTTTTCAATACATTTTTAAAGTTTATTTGTGAATTAATTGGACCATCTCTTGCTGCAAAATAAATGAAATACAGTTATTAATTGTACAGCAATTGTATGCTCTACAGTTGAATCTAGCCACCACCTTGGGGCTGGATCCCCCAATTACATTGATTTTTGATAAACCTACTTAACTGTGCAAAAGAGTGCGGCGGTTTGTCTCGTTAACATTCTACTGTTAGCAGATCGATAGCCATGTTATACGCAGGTTTTCAGAGTCTGTTTTACAGTTATTTCGATGAAGTGTGTTTCGGATGAACAGGTAATTTCTCCGACTTGTTCTTGTGTAAAACGACCCGGGCCTATTTAAGGCCTTACAGCCCCTTCCTTAACCTGCCTGATAACATCACCCAACCGGATGATGATAAAATAATCATATTTTTTAACTTCAGAAATACTGTCAGTCTTATATTTTAATATTTTCTTCAATATATTGACATAATTAACAAATTACACTATCAGATTTTTGCACATAATTTAATAATTTTTTTAGTAAGTCAATACTTAGTGTTTAACCCCTGTATATGTGTTGAGACGTATACGAAGAATGATTTCGAAAAGGTGCTATTTTTTTGATAATCGTTTTTAAGTTAAGTTAATTGATTATGCCTTATATTTAAATTTATTGGCAATCGCTAGAGTTTAAAAAAAAATGTTTGTTTAGTATTATCGGTAGAGTGAAAATTATTTTAAATTGGCTACATGCGTCTTTTATTATTTTGAAAATATTTTATTTAAAATTCAGTACACAGTGTCTGGAAACTAGTGAATTTAAAACACATTTGGAATTGATTTTGTCGTATAACTTTGATTTTCGTTAAATCGAGTCCAAAGAAAAATGTATTAGAAAGGTTTTTGTCACTTCACTTTATCGATGACGTAGATTCCAGTTTTTACCACTACTTTCCAGACGCCGTGTACACTGTATAGCTAAAACACTTCTATTACCCTTTAGAATAAGGAGTTACACCCAATGTCTATGAAATATTAATGAACAAACTATGAACTTGAATTATATATTGACAAGTCGTTTAATTTCAATACAATTTGCCTTATAGATTGCAATCAGAGTTACCCTAACAAAAGCTTATAATTGTGTGTATTAGTGCATATGTACATATATACACTCCTTACCCTGTGATGTCTTTATCTAAAGTCACTGTAAAATGGCCTCTTGTCTTTGTTTACGCAAAATATTATCATTATTGAATAACAAATTTGTAAGATGCTTTGATCAAGCAATGCATCTGGGTGAGTACTGTGTTCGTCTCAACTCTGGTTGCGATTCCTACATCATAGCAACAGACTTATAATACTTACTTTTTTTATTTTTTTTTACTTTTTTAATTATATTTTTAATAATTTTGTAAAATATGTAAAGATTTCATTTGAAGAAAAAAAATATGTATTACCTATTTTAACGAATTTATAATAATTACTTTTTATTATAAGACAATATATTCTAG
Source organism: Hesperophylax magnus (assembly GCA_026573805.1). Classification (NCBI taxonomy): domain Eukaryota; kingdom Metazoa; phylum Arthropoda; class Insecta; order Trichoptera; family Limnephilidae; genus Hesperophylax; species Hesperophylax magnus. The sequence continues at coordinate 4,600,641 of JAIUSX010000060.1, forward strand.
TGATTATTTTTTATGAATCATTTTTTAAGTTTTTTAAAAATAATTTTTGATTTTCGGTTATAATAATAATAATTATTATTAACTAATTAATTATGATTGTTTTATTAAATATTTTTACCAGTCTAGTAAATTCAGCTTTATATGAAATAAAAAAATACACAATTCAATACAATAATATCAAAATAGAATCAAATCGTTTGAAATGGCTTTAGCCGTGCTTAGTGAACAGATCTCAATAGCCACGCACTTTCCAACCTTCCTCCCCTCATTTCCTTCTCGAATTAAAGATTTCACTGACACCGGGCGGTAATCACATAAAAAAACATTGCATTTTAACATTTTTACTGCCCTTTGTGAAGCATCAATTTCTCTGCTTACCCATTAGAGACACTTAAAAATGTTTTTAAAAATACGTCAATAATTTTAATATTTTTAAGCATTTATCATATAAGTGAAATAATATATATTTGTGAATTTTTTTTTTACATTTTTGCATTTTAAAAATATAAATTTTAATTAATTGTAAGATTTATTATTTTTTAGTTTTTAAAAATCATTGTGTTTATTGATTTGTGCCATCAACATTTTTTTTTTAATCCTTGTATTCATTTAAAAAATAATATTGTTTATTTTTATTTCATAAAATGATTATTGACCATACTTTGTTTAATTTATGTTTTTCCCCTACCTACCATTTTTATTGCAGTTTTTTTTTTTTAACTGAACTTCCCAGAGTTGCCCCGGCATTATAGATCAAATAGGATATCTGCAACACCGGAGTATGTTTCCCAAATTTTGTATTCGTCTTGTAGACGTATTAAGGCGATGCCATACGTAGTAATGCAAAATCATGTGTTTTTGGTTTGAAAATTTGGTCGCCTAGAAATGTTTCAGATGCTTCAATTAAATACTGCGAGTAGAATACATCTTGGCCTTTGAAATAATCGAGTATTTTTTAGATAAGTCTTTTTATAAGCCCAGAAAAAAATAATGTATAAGGCCTATGAAAACTGCTTTAAAGTTCAAAATCTCCTACTTACGAACCCATTTTCGGTTTTGATTTTATTGTATAATGTGGCAAATTAAGTTATTTATAAAATGATCGAAAAAAAAAATTATATTTATGCCTGAACATCCACAAAATAAAATAAAAGGCACTTTTGGGCCATGTTTTTTTCTTGCATAAATCAAAACAGGCGGATGGTGTTAAGCGGGAATTTAAACCTTATCGCCATCTACGTAAGGGCTGTTATTGATAGAGGCTCAATTTAAAATATTACACCACGTAGTAATATTTATAGGTGACATAACTCTCCATAGTAATTTTAATGTCTTTTTATCAAAGTCTTCAAATGATTTATTATTATCTACCTTCATTGACTTTTGATCATATCATTGGTAAGTACCAAAGTTGATAATAAAAAAAAAACAGTTATCAAATAATGCTGGGTTTATTTTAATGTCAAAAATGCTACTGAAAAAGCGGTTAGGCCGTAACTTAGGGGCCATTTTTGCGTAATTTTTCATAATTTAATAAATGAATATTATCAACAATCGGTAAATTGCCCATCAATTAAGTTTAGACAAATCATCACTAAATAGTAATAAATCATTTTTACCAAATGGTGTGTAAAGAAAAACATGTCAAGAATTCTACAAACAAATGAGAAATGGAAATCAATTTATTAAACCTTTTTTATGAAAATACCGGCCAAGAGTCCCAACTGTGTGGAGCCAGTGAGATTATGGAATCCCCAACTGAGGTATGTTGTAAGGTTGAAGGGTAGTGGGGAGGTTAAGAGGAAAGTGGGGGAGTAACCACCAGGGCGATACTGACAGTATCTTCCACTCTGGAATGTGCCGCAAGAATATAATGAAATAATACAAATTAATCCCATAAAACACCTAAATTTAAAATTACAATAAATTGCGCTGTATTCAACTAACAAAACAAAAAAAAACCTTATAAAAAAATGTTTTATTATACATAACACATTATGATATACAACCAAAGTAAGAATCGTGGCTCCCTTATTAGCTCTTTTTATATGACCTTATCAGGCACAAGAGTTCCTCTTTTTATATGACCTTATCAGGCACAAGAGTTCCTCTTTTTATATGACCTTATCAGGCACAAGAGTTCCTCTTTTTATATGACCTTATCAGGCACAAGAGTTCCTCTTTTTATATGACCTTATCAGGCACAAGAGTTCCTCTTTTTATATGACCTTATCAGGCACAAGAGTTTCTTTTTTTATATGACCTTATCAGGCACAAGAGTTCCTCTTTTTATATGACCTTATCAGGCACAAGAGTTCCTCTTTTTATATGACCTTATCAGGCACAAGAGTTCCTCTTTTTATATGACCTTATCAGGCACAAGAGTTCCTCTTTTTATATGACCTTATCAGGCACAAGAGTTCCTCTTTTTATATGACCTTATCAGGCACAAGAGTTCCTCTTTTTATATAACCTTATCAGGCACAAGAGTTCCTCTTTTTATATGACCTTATCAGGCACAAGAGTTCCTCTTTTTATATGACCTTATCAGGCACAAGAGTTCCTCTTTTTATATGACCTTATGAGGCACAAGAGTACCTCTTTTCAATTTGACCTTATAATATTTAGTAAAATATATATGTACAACGTAACTCATATTCTTTACCTTACAAAAATGAAATAAAATGTTTGTGATTCATCTGAAACAAGGAAAATTATGTGTAATTTAAAACGTTCCACCCAGCGTGGGCCCCTAGTGTAGTGAATACTAAAACTAGAATTGTTGATTCGCCAGTATAAACTTGAATACATTTCAAATAAAATCACACTGCGCATAATCCCACAAGGCCGTAGATATAAAAACGAGCTCAGTTAATTGCTTTGTTTACTGCTAATGTAAAAAATCAATATCCTGATGATTAGAGACCGGATTATATGCAACAAAAATAGCCCAAAATATGCATGCAAATATGCAATAAAAATAGCTAAAATATGCACGAAAATCCATAAAAAGGGTCAAAATATGCAACATGAAATAATACAGGAAGTCGTATTTTCACATATTTTTTTTATTTTAGTAAGCTATTAGTTCTCAAGGATAACAATTATGTTTTCGAAAATATCAATTATAAAATGTATTTAACAATAAAATTTAGAATTTACCTTTAAAAACGTATATGACTAAGTACTGTTCTAAATGTTCTGTAGACAAATTGTGTCTACGATCGCAAAATATATTTTTTTAAGCGGAAAAGGAACGTTCTACGTCTACTGATGTGGCTGGACAGAATTTAAATTTGGGTGCGATTTTTGAACTTATTGTTCCGGGCAAAATTTAACCTGCCCCGTTGATGAAGTTATCAATTTGGTACAAAGGTTCAAACCCTAGGTTATTATTCAGTATGTTTTCAAATTTTTCTTTGAGTTTACTCGGGAATAGCTGTGGCAACGAGGAATTCATAAGGCGAATTTCCTTCATAACCTGAATAGATGCATTCAATGCCAATCAATGAGTTTCAAGCGTTTTTATACTTGCAGGTATGTGGGCGAAATGAGTGGTAATCATAGCTAGGTTTTTTTTAATACTGGCGTCGTCAAACGATTCTTTGCACTGGAAAACTGCCAAAGCCTCTGCACTATCGAAGTCATTGATAACACCCTTGATGGCTTCAAAATGTTCATGGTAAAACATCGCAGCTTCGATCCATGTACCCCAACGTGTTATTACTGGCTCAGGTGGTAAAGGGATATTTGGCAGTTTTTCTTTGTAGGCCTTTATACGAGCAGGCGCCTTAAGAAACACTTTCTTTGCTGATGAAATCAGGTTATTTACATTCGCAAACGTGGATCTCACTTCTTCGGCGAGTCTGTGAATTCCGTGAGCAAAACACGTCACATGAATCATATTGGGATAAAATACTTGGAGGGCTTTGCCTGCTTTGATCATATAGGGGGCAGCATCTGAGAGCAACACATACACATTTTCATCCGCAGAAGATTCAGGAAATATTTTTTTTATACCCTCATTCACAAATCTGGCTATCGTAGAATGATTTGCCTTTTCAAGTTCTCTGCAGGCCGTCAGCAAGCGTAAATATGCAAGATCTCAAATTATTTGCTAAAATATGCAACTACCGCTGAAAAGGGTCTAAATATGCATTTGCATATGCAAATATGCAAATGCATATAATCCGGTCTCTACTGATGATATTTTACTTGTAGTTGGAGACTTTAATATGCAGAGATGTGCTTTATTTCAAATAAATCTATTTCAAATGGAAATGCAAAATGGGTATTTTCCATTTTGCATTTTAAATGCTTTTCTAAAAACCATTTTGAATTTTGCATTTTAAATGCTTTTCTCAATGCATTTTCCATTTTAAATGCTTTTTTGCAACATTCTTCCTACTATCTCCATTCATCTTTCATCAAGCCCCAAATATAAGTCGGTCCTCAACCTCGCTATGAGAGATAATTTACATTTGTCAAGTTGCTCCCTGGTAGGAGCCCTGGCAATTGAGTGATACCATTACAAAAAATACTGAACATGGGGCCATGACGCTGTAATATTAAATGTTAGATAGCAGTTTCTATGTTTTTACGTTGGCAACATTAGTCCCGCGCAAATTTTTTGTGGTTTCATAATCTGTAGTCGTGGTGTTTATGGATTAACCATCATTTAATATGTTTGTTCTACATTGATGTCCATTATTAAATGACAAAATTGTTTAAAAATTCTATAATTATTTTAATTGTTTGACCCGAGAAACCATTTTGCATTTTCAATGCATTTTGGAAATAGGTATTTTGCATTTTGCATTTGAAATGCTTTTCTAAAAACCATTTTGCATTTTGCATTTTCAAATGGAAAAGTTTTGACCCATTTCCATTTTGCATTTCAAATGGTTTTTGGTACCCATTTTGCACATCTCTGTTAATAAGCCCACCATAATATGGGAAATGCATGATTCACAATTAACACCTGGAAACTTAAATGCAATTAGTTCCTCACTTATTGACACAATTTATTAATCCGAATTAAAACAATATAATCACATAAAAAATTCCAATAACCGAATCCTAGATTTAATCATCTGTAATGAGGAATGCCATGTATCTCGTGCATGCAATCCTCTTGTCAATAAAGACTGACACCACCTTAGTATGTCAAAAATAACCTCGTTCGTTTAAAATAAGCTCAATTCACAATATGACATTATGAAACTGACAAAAAGTAACACAAAAAATATTAAATATGTTGAATTATACCAATGTAATAGTGAATTGGACAATACAATAGAAATTATGAATCAAAATTAATTTGGTTCGTGGCACTTTTTGACCACCAATCACAAACAGTTTCACGTACTTTGGCATAAGTTTTAACATTTACCTATACATGAAACATCGATGACAGACATAATCTCCTGATAGTCCATAGTTGATTATTTTCCCTGGAAATTAAACAACACAAAATTATCGCCAAATATTATAAAAAATATGTGCTTATTCTGACTGATTCTTTCGAACGACCCTGTAGCATATAAGCATGTACAATGTACACGGATAATTAAATATCACTAACCTTTGTTTTTTTTGAAAATATATCTCTTACGTACGTTTTTGATGTCGTAATTTGTGTTTTCTAATAAAACTTTTGTTCCAATGGTATTTTTCTCCCCATTTCCTTTTGCTTAGTCCATTTTAATTTTTTTTAAACCAATTTTAGTTTTTAAATACATATGGTTTGCAGGATATTAAATATCTTAGTTTATTTGTATAATAAGTCAGTCGAACATGTTTCCTTTCTATTGTGCTTACGAGTTATTATTGTTTTAGATGCCTGTTTATTATTGAGAATCCAGACGCATCAGAGTTCTAAATATACCTCTGCTCTGGGTATCGATTTACAATTCCTGATCAGGCAGGCCGCTCGCTATCGCCTTCGAAATAACATACATTTGTCGACATTCTTACTCTTGAGGCTACATTGAGAACACAGGACATACACATTGAGGACACAGGACATATACATTGTGGACATAAGATATATACATTGAGGATACAGGACATATACATTGAGGACACGGGATAATTTACATTGAGGAGACAAGATATATACATTGAGGCCACATGACATATACATTGAGGACACACGAAATATACATTCAGGTCACAAGCTATATACATTGAGGACACAGCATATATACATTGAGAATACAGGATAATGTATTGAGAACACAGGACATATACATTGAGGACAAAGAACGTATACATTGAGAATACAGGATATAAACATTGAGAACACAGTACATATACATTAAGGATACAGGACATATACATTGAGAACACAGTACATATACATTGAGGACACAGGACATATACATTGTGGACATAAGATATATACATTGAGGATACAGGACATATACATTATGGACATAAGATATATACATTGAAGATACAGGACATATACATTGAGGACACGGGATAATATACATTCAGGACACAGGATACATACATTGCGGATACAGGACATATACACTGAGGACAAAGGATATATACATTGAGAACACAGGATATTTACATTGAGGACACAAGATATTTACATTGAGGATATAGGATATATACATTGTGGACATTGGATAATATACATTGAGAACACAGGACATGTACATTGAGGACAAAGGACTCACACATTGAGAAAACAGGATATATACATTGAGGCCACAGGACTCAGAAAATAGTACTTAAATTTTTTTTATTTTTCGTAACCTTGCTGATAAAGCAACCTCCGCAAAAGTATAACACGAGCCTCGCAGGGTGTCGTGACCACCCCACGCAAACTTTGACTCGTCCTCACGTTGCGAGCGCTCGCGCCACACTGCCCCTCATTCCCCAGGTCGACGGGTTTAAAGGTCACTTGAAGGTACCGAGACGCGTGGACTCGTAACTAGACAAATTATTATTCATTTTACCTTAAAAAAATGCGTGGGGTGCTGACAGCACCCCGAGCGAGTGATCGAGGGTTAAAAATACCATATATTAAATTAGTTAAAAATAACCACAATAATACTTTAAAGTGCATCAGTTAAAAATAATCATACTTTTAAATTTTTCTTTTCTTTTCACCCAAAACACTTTGAGAAGGAAATAACACCGCATAAATAACCCAGTCACTAGATAGATATCTTCGAGCTTTTTGTATAAAAAAAATTGGTCGTAAAAAACCATAGAATTTTCAAAATGATTGAAAAACAATGCTCTAGACCAGTGATTCCCAGCTGTAACTCCCCCGCTGTAACGCCCCCGCTGTAATACAAAACATTCTTGGAAAGTAGGCGGTGAGCCAGATAAGATTGAAAAATAAAGCTTGGTGTTCTCTCTCTCTCTCTCTCTAAAACTGTTTATAGTTTTTATATGACCTACTTCGTAACCGGCCGTATTGGGAGAGATTGGTTGAGGTAGACCCTTTGACTTAAATACTCTCCAAAAAGCATCCCAAAACATGACATAATGGTTCAAATCCCGGCGTGTGCAACTAAATTTAATTTAGTTATTTCACAAATTAATAAATTAAATGGCTTTGGCCGTGTTTGGTGACCAGGTCTGAACGGCCAGGTACATCCTTAACCCCATTTACTTCCCCTCCCCACTACCTTCATCCTCACAACATACTTCAATTGGGGATGACATACTCGCACTGGCTTTCGATCAGTCGTAACCGGATTTGTGCGGTTGTCATCATAACATTTGATGTCATTGTTATAAGAATTGCTTTGTAACCTATTTATCATAATGTCAAATAAATGACGGACTGTTATTGTTATGGTAAACATGAAAGTCTTCTATAGAATAAAAGGCAATATCTTGTGTATGACTCAAAAACTAGTGGATCTATTTTGCTTAAAATTTCAAAGTTTGTTCTTATTATGTGTAGAGAGTGATTTGAATGGTAGAAGAAGTAATGGACGCTCTTCGATAGTGTAGTTAAATCCTACTACCCTGAAAACGGACACAATCTCAAGTGTAATCTTAACCAACGCAATGTATAGCACTGTGAGAACCCGGGTGTCTCTAAAATTAAACACTACACGTCATTTCGATATGAGCATAAAGTGACAGCCTACTCTCAAACATGATGCCAAGATATGCGGACGACGCAGCAGTATATGCTACATCAAGAGCGCTTGACATGCCAGTGACGTACGTGCAACAATGATTGGAAATCAGAAGTTAAGTACCTGGGACTCAATGGACAATGGACACTGAATTGGAAACTTCACATCGACATAGCGAAATCAAAAACTCAGAGAGCAATAGGATCGATAAGCCTAATATTCAACAGAAAGAGCTCGCTAGCAAAGAGAAAGAAAATACATCTGTATCTCAGCCTAATTTGCCCAGCGCTAACGTACGCTTTACCGGTATGGAGTAACATAGCTCACAAGACATATAACAAACTTCAATTAACACAATCCACGCTCTGCCCCCATCCCCGAAAAAACCATTAAAGACTTCCCCCCTCTTTGGATCACCCCGAACAATACAAGACAAAAAAAGCCACGCCTCCTCAGACCCTCGCTACCACCAATTGCTTCCAGTCACTGACCCTGCCTTCTTCAACGACAAACTCCGATAAAGTTCTCACAGACGGAGCAGACGATCCAGCCGCTCCCGCCCGACGACCTACCAAAATCCCGCCCATCATTGTTAAATCCGAACAAAATTGGAATACCCTCAGGAAGAAACTGGAGAACGCCGGAGTCCACATCTCCAAAGCCAAAGCCCACGGGCGTGGTAGTCCACACCTCTGACTCCTCCAGCTTCCGACTGGGTACAAACATTTTAGAGGAAACAAATACCAACTTCCACACCTTCGAGCTGCACGAGAGGAGGAGGAGATACTCTTGGTGCTCCAAGACTTGAACCTCCCGGCCATCTCCGTCTCCAGGATGAGGTCGGGCCCAGCGGGGCCCAATTCGCGGGCTCACACTTCACTGCCACCTTCGAAAAGCGGAGAGAGGACGGTCCGGCCACCTGCGCAAACTGCGCCGGCCATCACCCGGCCAACTATAAGGAATGCCCTAAACGCCCAGCACCATGTACAACCTCCCCAAGTCACCTTCACCTCCCATCCAACCCACCCATCCACATCCTATGCCCAGGCATTAAATCCCTCCCCCCAATTCCCTCCAACTCAACCGCAAATTCCAATCTGCCACCTCACCGGCAGACTACCTCTCGATGCTATTTACCAACTAAATGGCTAATTTTACCAAGCCCTACGCTACGTCTGGCATTCTGGAATGCCAATGGTCTAGACAAAAACGTACAAGAACTATGCATTTTCACCAACACACAAATATTACTCATAAACAAAACACACTTAACCCCCTCACACACACAAAGAATCGAAAAATATACACTTTACAGAAACGACCATTTACACTCTCGAGGCGGTTGCACTGCCGCCTACGCGAAAACTAAAATAGCTCACAAACACAACATCATCCTTCCCCCTGTCTACCATAGAAAGTATCTCTATTAAAATTTTACCAAACACTCTGGTTCATTGAGAATTAATTCGATTTACAATCCTCCATCACAGGCGATACAAAAGTCTGATCTTGAATTACTTCTCGATGGACAAACGCCGACTATTGAACGCCGCGTCTGGAATCGCTCACCAACAAAAACGGACGAATCCTTCATCCTGTGCCGGACACAGACCTGACAATTTAGCGTTTTTCACAAAACCCCCTGGACATACAGTATTAAAACCATCAACTATCTCTCATCCGATTGCTAAATCTCGACGAATTCTCAAACCTCCCCCGACAAAAATTAAGAAAAAAACTGACTGGACATATTTTTCACACAGAGTCGGAGAAAATTTATTTTTGAATCATTAATCATCAACTCCCCCATTCAATATCCCTCTGAACTAGATACAGCTGTTGACAACTTGGCGACGACTATCATGTCCACAATAAACGATTCTTCGAAACGCCTCCCCGCACCCTCCCCCACAAATTTAAAGGAAAACCTCCCAAATTTAATAAAAGATCTCATAAAAACTAAAAATATCCTCCGCCGCCATTGGCAAAAATATCAAAATCCCACATGGAAAACTTATATTAATCGAACTCAAATACAAAACAAATGCATAAAGATCGCCTACACCACGATACACAAAAAGCTACATGAGCGAGAAGATATATCCTCACTACAGGAGCACGTATGCCAACTCACATCACGATTTTACAAGACTCTAAATCCGGATAATCCGTGGGGGTATTTGCGAAAAGTGAAATAATATTTCGCGGTGGATGGGAATAGTCAACTTGGTTTGAAGTCAGAAAAGCGATGAAATCCACTAGATGGTACTAGAAGTGAGACGTATTTATAGTACCCAGTAAAAGTACCGGGCATTACTTGTGACAGATCTCCAAAATACATGGTTCCAAAATACTCATAAGTATTTTATACTGGGACTAAATATTTTTAAAAGGTACTTTTAACAGGTATTTTTAATATGTATTTTTGATGGGTATTTTTAATAGGTACTTTTACCAGGCATTTTTAATATGTATTTTTGATCGATATTTTTGATTGGTATTTTTGATGGGTATTTTTAGTGGGTATTTTTGACGGGTACTTTTGACGGCTATTCCTGTTGGGTATTTGTTATTTTGATATTTTGCGATCGGAAAAATGTGGGGAATTTTTCGATATGGAATTCCGTAGCAAATGTTTTGTGGAGAAGTACTCAATTTGAATTTTTTTGTTGGGAATTATGTTTTACAGATATTCTCTAATAACCCCCCCCCCCCCCTATGGATAATTTCGAATAGTAAATGGGGGAATCAAGCTCACGTAGAAAATTAGTGGAGAATATGTGGGCAGAAGTTATGCGAGTGCATTAGAATTACTTATTCTGAATCAATCCTCAGGTCGATATTAAATACTTTTGAGTATTTTGTCACCGGTATTTGTACCTGTACTCATTGTACCCAGTAACGAAAAGTACTCATTGGACCCACCTCTAGATGGTACCACAAGTAAGGTTTGAACCTTCAAGCCAAAAATGTGTAAATTCTTGCTATACCTTATATTGTAGGTAATACGTGTACAAATGAAGGAGTAATCATTTTTTTTTTAGATTGTATGGCACTGATATTAAAAATACAGCTATCTCTGGAATCATAAGGTTGGCCATTCTATTCTTACACACACATATACTACTATTTATTTGTATTTTTTGACATACTTCGTATTGTGGCGCAACTTGCGATTTTTTTTTTAAATCCTAACAGTTGAAAAAAACACTTTTTAAGTGAAAACACTGCAGTGTAAATAAAATATTGTAAACTAGACAAAGCATACTCATATGTAAAGATTGTAAAGCATTTAAGCATTAAAATGAATCATTCAGCCCACTGTGTGTCGTCAGTGTTAGTATCAGCAACATTTCCTGGTAATGCCTAACAGTCCTAACACATAGCCCTATGATATTATGTTTCACAAAACGGCGCTATTATTGATTACAGTGATCTAACATAGTTAAATCTTTGTCGTCACCAAAATTAAACTTAAAAGCAATTAATATTGTTTGCAGAAATGAGAATATTTCCTATGGAAGAACTGACTTCCTTGTAGATAACCAACATAGTACATACACGATAACACAAAACATACAGAACACATTACTCTAGTTTTTGAACTAGAGTAATGTGTTCAGTGCTTTGGCACTGAAGTAGCCGGGCATCGCCCCCATTTCTAGTCGAGTGCCAACCACAAACGAAACGCAAACAGAGGTCTAGGAGAAATCCATCAATTCCTCTTGGATTATAATCTAGTCATCCTACTTATAAACGAAACATCATGCCCCAGTACGGATACTATAGAACCAAGTGCGATTGTAGTAAACACAACTATCCTGCAGCCAAGTGGGGGAGTAGGTAGTACCCAAAATGAATATCCTCATTATATTGGCTTATATACTTGACATATCATTTCAGTATTTTACGTATTTCTGCGTAAATACATAAGTTACCATTAACCATTGACTGAATAATTAGGATTTCTATAGTTTAAAAGCCCATAAGACAGAAAAATGCATGGGGTCGTCGAAGACCCATTTGGTTACAGACGTTTTGTTTGGCATCTTGTTCAAATTTATCCTGATGTATATTAACGAGGAAACGAGTGCGCTTCGTTTGCTAACGATGGCCATCGAAGTTCTCTCGGTTAAAGTGGATAATATAAGTAGTGAGTTGAATGTTGTTAAAAATATTCTAAAAACGTCATCCGTAATTGTCGGTAGTTTATATGTACAATAGCGAAACTGCGGTTGTATGTCCAACCTTATGATTCTAGAGATAGCCTCATTTTTAATGTCAGTGCCATACAAATTTTTCTTAAAAAAATGATAACTCCTTCATTTGTACACGCAATTGCTTCGTACGCACAGACATAGGAATTAATAGACGAGAAGATAATGGCGAGGGGTAAAATGAACTGTTGAAGAACGAAGGGAGTAAGGCTGACTGTGATTCGTCAATTAATCAATCTGACAGTAAATAGGCATCTCGCATTATAATATCACCATTTACTTCTTAAAAGTAAAATCTGCTTTTGAATGAATAGACATTTTTACATGGGAGCGCAAATTACTCGCCACGTTATGAACAAATTTACGAAGTCCAAATTCGGCAAAAAAATTCGGTTCTATTTTCAGAGTCGAATATTTCGTTTAAGTATTTAGTTAAGACACTTTTATAAATGTTCATAATTTACTTCCCAGCAACCAACCAGCTTTGTGTTTCGCGTCCAGACGTTTCTCGATGTGATAGTATATGTTTCTAAAACTGATCTATATTATACGATGTGAATATACTTAAAATAAAGTAAAATAATGCTTATATATGGAATGTAATACGACAATTGGGTTTATTCTCTTTTTCACATCTATTTTTACAAGTTTTCATAGCACAAGTCAACATTTTGCCGTGTTATTTCGTAAAATGAACCGATGATGCCTCGACCATAGTTCGCACAAGAATGATGACGTCACGTTTTCAAATTTCACTTGAGGCCATACGCGAGCACAGCTGGCTCCAATGGAACCGGTATGGGGAGTGGGGATAATACGCTTTTAATCACTTAGGGCAGGTCTACTAATATTCATATGTCTATGTTCGTACGAAATTTTACAGCAGAATCTATTTCTAGCCAAAAAAATACCCTTGAAAATTCAAGTCTCTATGTCCATGAAAGGCGATTTTCAGCCCACTGTGCGGCACTGACGTCAATGAGGCATGGATCTGGCAGTGGGGGATAATTGCAATGTGTTTCCTTGATAAACCCACGATCACCGTATTACAAAGAAATGTGAAATGACGCAAAGCTGATATGAACGTGAATGCAGGCGAAGTGAGTATTCGTAGGGAATTCCTCAAATTTAGAGGAATTTATAAGATTTAAAAATATTGGAATTTTGCATGTAGAACCATTTTGGACATCTGGATTTCTCGCAACAAATTTTCATGAACAAATGTCTATTTTTAAAGCCTGAACGAAAGAGAATATTCGAAAATGACTAGGAAATAAAAAATAAATGCAATATTAAGTATTGGGAAGTGAATGAATCCTCATACATTTTAAAATATATGTATTCCAGCAAAAAATAACTTGAATTTTTAGGTTGATTTTTCTACTTTTTCACGGAGGTTTTTTCACGAAGAAAAATCGTTTTTAACTTTGTTACTTAATATAATCATGCAATTATCCTCTTCTTAGATTAATCGTTTTGTAACAAAAGTGTAATATTTCAAGGAAAATTGATAAACTTTTGTTTTTTATAGATTACCACTAGTCAAAACAAAAATACATTTTCCTCAATCGACTCAAATCTAAATGTATTTTTAAACAAATTTGATTGATATGTTATATTCCAGGACTTATACATTTAAAATAACGGTGCTGCCAAGGCCTCGTATATCGTGTCAGCGCTTTATTAGCAGCAGACATATACCTGGACGGATGACGAACATCGTGCTGGCACTGTTAGTAGATATATTCTCTCCCTGCAGCAGCTGGTCCAGTTTCTTCACTACCTAGGATTCTTGCTGCAGAGTCTCCATCTTCTATCTTCGTGTAACCTGTTCCTGTACTTTATTTTAACTTCACTTTCTTTCTGTTATATTTATATTTTTTGTAATACCTGCATCAACTGTAAAGCGTCCCTAAGGTGATGTCTCAGAAAAGTGGCACTAAATAAAGTAGCAAACAATAAATAAATTAAAATTGACACGTTCCAGGGTGGTAGATACTTTCAGTATCGCCCTAGTAATCGAAACGTTGCTTGTAATGGCTTTAGCCGTGTTTGGTGAACGGGACAAAATTTAAGGAGGATAAAATTTGTTGGAGGATGTTGATAAAGTGCTGGTGGGGACTGTGAAGTCGAAGGCGAGTCAAGTTTTATTGGCGAAGAGGGAGTCAAAATGACAGAATCACTGTCAGAAATTTCTACATTTTCCCCATCTGGGGGGTCCGGAGAGGGATCTGGGGGCTTTGTAGGGAGTCCAGGAGGGAAATCTTCCTCCATTATTCACAACAGTAAACAACTACAACAATAAAATGGAAAATGACAGGAGTAAAAAAAGTTTATCGCTGGAAATCAGCAGCGAAAAGTGACTCCTTGAAGATCAGCAGGGAGAAGAAACCACAAGGGACAAACACACTACACTTTTTTTTGCCAGAAAACAAAAAAGATATAAAAAAAGGTATAAAATTATTTTTAGATAGAGAAAAACAAAATAACTGATGACAGACAAATGTTATTGTTGAGAGTCCAATGTCCAATTCCCGACTTTAATTCAATGATACACAAACGGCGTGCGTCATCGGAAGATTGTGGCGCCAGATGTAAATATTGTTTTAAAATTTTAATAATTTCTCGGTATTCTCTTGCTGGCTCATGCATAAATACCAAGTCCTAAAAATATATTTTCGCTTACATTTGATAACGCTGGCAAATGAGGTACACCAAAATAATGTACCACGAAATTGTATATGTTAAAAAGGCCTACAAAAAAGTTCACCATGCTTTATGTATAATATATCTTCTTATGATAACCTACAGTGATCATTATTATATTTGACACATACTCGTATAATGGGTTATTACGAAGCTATTTGGACCAATGTAATATTAATTGCTAACGAAAAATGTGTTATTTACGTTAAACATTTAATTTAGATTATAATTTCCCTTGGCAGTAAATCATATAAACAAAAATATTTGAAGATAATAATAATAATAATGATGATTTGTATAGCGCCGTTTTTGTGCAAAATCACCTTAAGGGCGCTGTACAAATATAAAATACATTTCTACAATGATTGTTATTACTAACTATATATAGAGATAATATTATACAATACCAAACTTACCTAGTAGGTCACTTGAGATTAACACTTCATGGACATTAAGGTGACACACTACCCTGATAGCTGATTTAAATTATTTCTGATGTACGTGTTACTAAAATCTTAAATGTTTCTAGAGGGATTCCCAGAGATGCAAGTTATTTAGATTAATAAAAGTAGGACATTACCATTAAATATCTTATGTAAAACGGTTTGCCAATTTTATAAGAAGTTTTTCAACTATAAGATGAGCGAGAAGCACCAGATTTTATTTTTGTAGGCGATGAATTAGTAATTTCCCGAGGAATCCCTCTAGAAAAATTTGAGATTTTATTAATGTATTCATAAGAATTAATTAAAATATATCACTCGGAAATATTCAATTTCTGTCCCGCTAAACCAAACTCCGCCGTAGTTACTTTAATACTTTGCAACGCACGTAACTGTATTCGTGTGCAAGTTTTGAAGTACTTACATCGATACAGTTCAGTCGCGGCCACAGCTTAAGCCGGAAAGGTCGTGTCTCTTCCGGCCCAACTGTAGGGTGATTTTTTTAAAGTATTTATTTAATCAAACGATTACTTTTAAATCTATTAGTGAAATTTTCTGTGTTTTATAATTTAACTTCTTCCACAATTAATTAAAGGTTTTTTGTATGTTTTACCAATATAAAAGAATACATTCTTTTTTAGAAATGATTTGTACTTTAAATGTGCACAGTGGTCAAGTTTCAGAGAAAATTGGACATTGATAAAAAATATATGAAAACAGTTAATTTTGTAGTTTTTTTTTTATTTCAATAGTTAAATATTATTTTCAATAAAAAGTTTCGCTGTTATGTTTGATTGTTATTTGTAATTGTCACGCCTAAAAATGATTATAATGTGGAACTTTATTTTCATATAAAAAGTATTTCAAATATAATTATTATAAATAATGTACATATTTTCTTTTTACATGCAAATTATATTATATGGCTTTCAGTCATGCCAATTTTTGAGCACTGAAAAATTAGAAGTGATTGTGAAGAACAAAAAAATGCTTTTCTTTAAATTGCAAGCTGATTTTTCAAGAATTTACAGGTTCTGCCCTAGTATTAGATATTACACAAAGAGATAAATATAATTTTAGATATTATTTGGTATAAAATTTTAGATATTCGAAAGTTTTTTCGTACATATATGTACGTTTCAGTTAAATATGGGAAAGCAGAACACACAAAGGAGTTTTATTTTTACGGCACCAAGGAAAATGCTTAACGGATTGAAGGGTAGGTACTGCTGAAATACACACATAAAATTAGATTTTTGGGATAAGTTTTCTAAATAACATAATTGTACAGTGTCAGTTTAAATAATTTTATATATCTACATATATATGAAGGTATATACATATATGCGCAGTCGAAAAACTTGAATTGAGTTTGGAGTATAAGAAGTAGATTAATTTTGGTTTCCGGTGACATGTTTTTATTTTTACCGAAATGCAGTTTTTACACCAATTAGGTAAGCTAAGGAATTGCTGGTGAAAGTAAAGTAAGCATTTCATTTGTAAAAATATTATATTTTTCTGTTTTTATACTGTTCCGTATGTGGAACTTATAATTTTGATATCAAAATACCAATGTAAATTTGTACCTATTAACTTCCACCTATGTAATGTAAGTTCTTCCATTCCCACAGATAGTTTTGTAACTCATCGGGATTGCTTTGGCAAGAATAAAAAATCATTAATAATTAAAAACATGACAATATTTTTTTGAACTTTCATTGGCTCCTATCAAAAGTGAATCCTATCAAGTTGTATTTTAAAATAAATATACATTTATTAAACAAAAAAGGATTTGTGATTTAAGGTTATTTGGGATCTCTTACATATTTTTCCACTGTACGTAGACACCATGAATTTTTAAACACCATGCAAATTATGCAATTCATTAACTAATGCTAACAATAATAATTATTATTATTATCGTACAGAAATTTATATTTATAAAACTTGTCCGTGTGAAATCAAACCATGTCTCACTGTGCAAAGCAAATGAAACTTGATACACAAAATACGAAATGCTTCGGTTCACGCCAATAACTGACATATTTTTGGAGTCTTATTTCGCCTTAAATAATTGTTTGTTAGCGAAATTTAGGTACAGGATTTAGGACATAATTGGAAAATTGGATCTAACTGGACTTTCTCTCAGGAATGATATATTTAATGTAATGGTATGACAGCTTAAAAGGTTAAGTTTTTAGTTTAGACCTGAATTCTGTTGGACTTGTTATGGATCTTAGTTCCGGAGGGAGTTTATTCCAAGCCTTCGGTCCAGATACTCCGAAAGCGCGATCACCAAACTTAGTATTTGACTTGCGCTTAGGTTCAGGTACAGCTGCTGATGTTGCTGTTCTAAGAGTTGACCAGTGTTTTCCGGGACGCATAGTTCAGAGATGTAGGGTGGGGCCATTTCATTGATGGATTTAAACACCATCCAGCAAAATTTCTACTGGATTCTTTCAGGGCACTTGAGCCAGTGAAGGTTACGAAGGTGTTCTGAAATGTGCGAGTATTTAGAAACCCCGGTTATGAGCCATGCTGCTGCATTAAGCTAAGCGTTCACCTTTCGGCACCGATAGCATTTGCTGCCTCAACTACCAGCAATCGGATTGCCGACGCCACTTCATTCGGTCGTGCGAAATGTGTCTGTGACTTGATGGAGGAAAGTGAAAAAGAACAATTCGTCATCGCTTGTGTGTTAGCAGAAGAGGAAGAAAATCTAAAAAAAGGAAACATAAAATTTGGACACGACATATTCAAGAAAATATCACAATATGGAGAATTTCACACACTATTTCCTGATCAAGCTAAATTCACTTTTCTTGTTGACATTCTGAAACCACATTTATTAAGACAGAATTCAAAATACAGGGAGACTATAGGACCAGAAGAAAGGTTTGCTGTGTTTTTAAGGTGTGTGGGTATAGATGACGAAGGTGCCGGAGACTGGTTACTCATAGGTGTAGTAATGACCTTTTGACATGTGCGCCGATTCATTGTTACGCGGATGACAGTACAGTTCATGATAGGTTTTTGTTTGACAAGCCCCCAAAGGGCACACAAACTCCAACGGCTCGGAGGGCTTTGAAGCAGAGAATGGACAGTTATCTCGAGAGTATTTCCTCCTGGGGTAAAAATAATCTCGTCGAATTTAATGTTTCAAAGACCCAATCCTGTCTGATTACGTCTAAAAGGGATCCAAATGATAATCTAGTCTCCTTCAACGGAAGCAATCTTCCGAACAGACCTTCCATTGATATGCTTGGTGTAACTATAAGTGACCAGCTCAGGTACGGGGGCTCCATCGAAGCCAGAGTAAAGTTGGCCTCTCAGAAGCTGGGCGTACTGTACAGGGCCCGCAGATACTTTAATAGTACACAACTGCTGACCATGTACAAATCGCAAGTGCGCCCTACTGTCGAATTTGGCAGCCATCTCTGGTCCGGAGCCCCTAAATACCTGAAAAAAACCCTTGACTCTGTGCAAAAACGGGCGGTCCGTTTGATAGATTCCCCAATCTTAACAAACGGACTGCAATCTTTAGAGCACAGGCGTCAGGTAGGTATGCTGTCCTTGTTCTATCGGTATTACAATGGAAGATGCTCTGAGGAACTAGCGTCATTGATCCCTTCGGCACCGGTGCGTAGTCGGGATACACGCCAAACGCGCGCCCAACATTTGTACACGGTTGACATTTGTCACATGAGAACGGGTCGCTTCTACGATTCGTTCTTAAGTTCAACAGCTCGGCTGTGGAAGGAGCTGCCGGCCTCTGTGTTTCCTCCCTCCTACAACATGGGACTCTTCAAGACCCATGTTCACTCCTTCCTCTCCACAAAAAGACCCTCCACACAGCATCTCCAAAGATGACATAGACCCTGAGGGAAATTATTTTCTTCAGGGCCTCCTGTATGGAGTTATATATTTACCCCGCAGCATAAAGAAAAATTAGAACATAAATACAGTACTAGATTCACGCGCAATGACGGGTGAATAGTTCCGAAATTTAATAATAAATACGGCCAGAGAACGTTTGAATACAACATACCGAAGATATTTAATTTATTACCTGACACTATAAAGCAATGTAAGTCTATGAATAAGGTTATGAGTATTAGGAATATGGTGAAAAATTGGCTATCTGAAAATTTTTTTTTTTTCTTTAATATGTATGAAAAAATGTTGATTCTGTATATATAAGATGTAAATTATAACTTATAAAAATGTATATTTAACTAAACTTTAAGCACCTGTTAACAAGCCAATTCAATTGGCTTAGCAGGACTTGTTTTTTGATATGTATTAACTATTTACTCAATAAAAAAAATAAAAGTTTACTGTATTTTATGCTTTATTATTTATGTTTTACTGTGGTTTTAAATTTATTTTGTGATCTTTATGTAAAAGGCCAGTAAGGCGTTGATAAATAAATAAATATGGAGCGAAATAAAAATTTATAAGATTAAATTAGTTAACAAGAAAAATGAATACACGTTAGTACAGCGTTAAGAAATAAAGAAAAAAAAATAGTTAAGATTTTTATTTCGATGGAGGCATATTAACAACATCAGTTAACATAGCATAGGAGTTACCAGTGGTCTGTAATCTATTAGTTAGAAGTTCTACCGAGCCGAACCCTCTGATATGAAAATATCTGGAGTCGGCGAATTATTTTCCCATTTGATCTCTGCTGAGTTGACCTGTTGTTTGTTATAATGCACTTGCATAATGTGTATTGACTAGATGATCATTTGTGGAAAAGTGTGTGGAAGGGTTTAGTTTTTCCCGTGGGGAAGATTTAACCCGGACATAAAGTCGGAAAACAAACTTATACAAGGTTAGTACGTATACATAATTAGTAATTATAAACAGTAAATACTTGCATATAGTATAATATTGAAAATTTAAATTTTCATATTCTAATAAATGTTGGTTAATTTGATAAAAAGTAAAATATAATTGCTTCGGGCTAACAACAAACTTTTCTCGAATGTTTTCGCTGATTTTGCAGGATGCATCAAGCATAGCAGTGGTAAAACCGGCAATGCAGTCATTCTAAAACAGGTTTCTTTACATAAACAGGTTGAATGACTCACTGTAACGGACGTACTGCTCCGGGCTCGGCCACGGCCGCCCCATATTAAATCTTTTATTTTCTCTATTATTAAAATGGATATAACTGCTAGAAATATGTATGTAAAATTATGTAATGTAAAATGTATCTGATCCTTGTGTTATAAATTATAAATAAATGAAACGTCAGAGCTTGGCTGCAGGAATACGGGCAGAGAATTACAGAGTGTGAGAGCTGGTAAAATAAAATGATGATTATGAGAATCGTGCCTAAAGGTAGTGGGTACGTTCGGCCACGGCCCGAAGCAAGCAGCCGCGCGCCGCCATAGCGTTACAAATAGGGCTGCCACCTTTCAAAAACAGTAGACCCGGAGATTTTCGAAATATGTTTTTTTTTTTTATTAAAATAAAACTTTTTTAGTATTAATTATTTAATTAAGGCAAAATGTCATGGTAAGTTACCATTGGTAAGGTTTTTTTTAAATATAAATGACCTAGCTAGTGCTAAGCTGACTTGAACCAGCTTGACACTTAAAACTATATGTTTCATTGTAATGGGATTGTTTAAGCATCTTTTCTTGCTAAGGTTTCTTCAAAAACTTCAAAAATTTTTGGCAATTCATATTGTAATTAATCTTCACAATTAACTCTGCCTTCACCATCTCCACTGACAAACTGTTTTCGCTCGTCTGTCCACAAATTTCCCATTAAAGAAAATACGCGTTCAACAAAAGCATTGCTTATAGGGATTGAAAAAAAATTCCAATTATTTTTGGCTTTTCTAAAATAAATGGAGTTCTACGAATTAAACACAAAAACAATAAATAAAAATCTAACTTTTGTGATTTCTTAGACTGTTTTGGTTTATAGTGTCAATAAAATATTGTAAACTAGACAAAGCATACTCATATGTAAAGCATTTAAGCATTAAAATGAATCATCAACATAAAAAAAAATTTTCCACTTTGAGGATTTAAAAAAAAAAAATCGCACGTTGCGCCACAATACGAAGTATATTAAAAAATACAAATAAATAGTAGTATATCTGTGTGTAAGGATAGAATGGTCAACCTTATGATTCCAGAGATAGCCTCATTTTTAATGTCAGTGCCATACTAATTTTTCTTAAAAAAATGATAACTTCCAGTTACACAAAACAAATGCATAAAGATCGCCTACAACACACCACGATACACAACAAGCTACACGAACGAGAAAATATACCCACACTACAGGAGCTCTAAATCCGGATAATCAGTTAATTAAAGCCCTGGTTAATTACAACTCGCCAACGGATCTCGCTTTCAACTACAAATATAGGATGCCCAAACACCTCATCATGAAGTTCCATGAGAATGATGACAGCGACAGCGAAGAAATAGAAGAAGAAGAAGAAGATTATAATTGTCAATGTATCCTTTTTAATGTCACAAAATGTTTATTTTTCGGAATAACTTTATTGAGTAAAACCTCAAATTGTAATATTTAAATATTGAAGACAATATTAGTGATTTCTAAACGAAAATCTGACACAGAAAAATCAGAAAAGGAAACGGTCACATCTGGGACTCGAACCCAGGACCCCTGAAGACAATGAATGAAATGAAGACAATGTTAGTAGTTCTTATTCGAAGTATGATACAGTTAAAAGTGACCGAGGGGAATAGGGTCCCATTAGCTCAGTTGGTAGAGCACTGTCCCGGAAAGACAAGGGTCCTGGGTTCATGTCCCAGATGTGACCGTTTCCTTTTCTGATTTTTCTGTTTCAGATTTTCGTTTAGAAATCACTAATATTGTCTTCAATATCACAAAATGTTATTCTCCCAAACGTTTTTTAGATATGCAGGACCACCGAAGCGAAAAGGACGCAGCCCAAAGATGAAAAAATGATATACTTACATTGAGTAAATCATAATGGCAAAGTAGAGTAAAAAGTTCGCAATTTATTGTTTTTTTATGATAAATTAATGTTTATAAGACAATGTTTTATGCATAGCATAAAGGGTAACAAATAATTATAAGCAATAATTAGTCGCCCGAAATATTAATACACATTGAAAATATCGAGTAAAAATAAATGCCGCCAACGGGAATTGAAGCCGTGCCTTCTGATGAAGGCCTCAATTCCCATCAGAAGGCACGGGTTCAATTCCCGTTGGCGGCATTTATTTTTACTCCGGAGATATTTTCAATGTGTATTAATATTTCGGGTGACTAATTATTGCTTATAATTATTTGTTATTGTTTTTTCTTTTCCCTGTCATTTGTATAAGGTTTTTTATCCAGTTAAGAATTTTTCCTCATAAAACTCATGAATGTAACGTAAAATCAATCAAATAAATACAAACATCAGATGGTAATAGTAATAAGGCCAAATGAGCCGCAGTACTAGTTAGTTAGAAAAATGAAAGGGTATTGTTATAAGCCCTAGCTAGTTAGAGGATTACGAAAGAATCCATAAAATCAAAAACAAAAACAAAAAGTTTGATTTTGTCATTAATAACAATGACAGGAGCCCCAATGTATTTTCGTACACATTCTTGACTTCCCCTGGTCCAGGCGAATTTGAAGAAGTTTTCGCGTTTAGCATTTCTTGCAAGAAACCATAAATGTTTTTCTCGAAATATCAATTGTTCAGGGAGTAAATATCTATGAGCTAGGTAGCACCTGCTTCTCCAATGGCGGTGGTGTTGAGTTTGTCCTCTCTGTTTGTAGCTTGTTTGTTGTACATTTTAACGTCATTCAGAATTTGAATTTGGTGATGATATGACTTCGTTGATCTTTGATGATTTTTTGGGTGACGCGGTACGCAGCATCAATGAATTTGGGTTCTACGCTGGAGTTGATAGTTTTTTGGATATTGAAAATAAGAATTTTCAGGTTTTTCCCCTAATTTCCTCGTTTTTGTTATTTGTTTTGTCTCTCGATTTGTTCCATTTGGTTTTCAATTGTTTCAATTCTCGTTTCGAGGTCAGAGTTCTTTTTCTCTAGTTTTTTGTTAGTGTCCTCTAGATTCGAAGTAGAATCTTATCATTGTTTGGTCATAGTCGACAGAGTGGTGAGGATTTGTGTGTTTTACTTAAGTAGTTTTAAGAGTATTTCACTATCCAAGGGTGTACTACCGCTGACTTTGACAGTTAAGTAGGCATGACACAAATTTGACATCTGGGTGCTCTCAACTACTCCGCCTCGATCCATATGATTTGCACAGTGCACACACAAAAATAGACTCGGCGGAAATAGAACGTTCAGTCAAAACATTCTTGGCAGGCGTTAAATTTCTTCAAAACATTCATTATGTTAACATAAAAACCTAAATTTAGTCCGACGAAAAGTATTAATAATGATTGGATTATTTATATAGCGCCGTTTTCGTGAGAAAATCACCTCAAGGGCGCTTAGCAACTTAATTTATGCATTGATCACTTAGACTTAATTACTTTTGGTTTATAACTAAGTTTCATAGATAGAGAGAGACTTATAACTAAGACTAATGTCGAGTTATTTACAACTAAGACTTTTAACTAATGACTTAAGCTATACATATTTTTATGACCAAGTGGGTATTTACACAATACCGCTATAATACGACTTACAACTACGGCTTAAACTAGAGATTTACGACTAACATACATATTTAATTTATATTTACAAATACCGATTGTTATGATTTCTGCCCGTGGTGTCAGTTATAAAATATTAAAAAAAAAATGTTTACGCGTAATAAACGGTTAATAACGGTGAAAAAAAAGTCAAATAGAAAAATCCCCTGGACTGAGCAATGAAATACTATTGATGAAAAAATAAATAAAAAAAGGTCATCTTTCTGGATACGACAAGTTGAAAAGGTGGGTCTTTAGTTTTGCTCTGAACTCAGATGAGCTGTCGATCTTTCGCAAATATGAAGGGAGTTTGTTCCAAGCTGTTGGGCCTGCTACTGCAAAAGCTCGGTCTCCAAAATTGGTATTGTGATTGCGCATAGGTACTGAAAGTCTACCTATGGCTGTTGAAGATGCTGATCGAAGCGTTGCTTGCCTAACATTAACATCGTTTGGAATGCAGAGTTCCGACAAGTAGGGTGGCGCCATATCATGTACGGCTTTAAAAACCATCCAGCAGAGTTTGAATTGGATTCTCTCAGGGCACTTAAGCCAATGAAGGTTCCGCAAATGTTGTGAGATGTGGGAATATTTGGAAACGCCAGTTATCAGCCTTGCTGCAGCATTGAAAACTGACTGAAGTCTGTCAGTGTATATTTTAGGGAGACTTGCGTATATGCCATTGCAATAGTCGAGTCGTGATACAACGTAGGAGTTTACCAACATCTTTGTGGCGTTAGCCGGAATATTTATTTTTATAGATTTGATTTGACGCAGGTGAAAGAAACCTGCGCTTACTGTTTTGTTAATTTGGGATTTGAGTGAGAGATCTTCATCTAGAACACCTAGGAGTTTAATGCTATTTTTAGGGATGATGTTGCAGCCAGAAGTAATGAGAGGAGTTTTGTCTAACATTGATTGGCGCTTTTTTGTTGCTGTCCAGAGAAATTCTGTTTTGGATGGATTTAGTCTAAGTTTGTTCAAAGACATCCACTCTGTTATGGCACCGATGCATTTAACAGTGATATCTTTTAATTTTTCTTTCTCATTCGGTGCACAGTAGAAATAGATTTGCTGATCGTCAGCATAGCAATGGGAAAGAAGTCCGAATGAATCTATAATTTTGGCAACATCGTTGATGAACAGAATAAAAAGTAGGGGCCCCAAGACTGAACCCTGGGGGACTCCAGAAGTCAGGGTCACGTAGGGAGAGTTTTTACCGCCCGCTTGTACAGATTGGGTTCGGCCACAGAGGTATGATTTTATCCACCTAATAATTTCACCGCCCAGTCCAAAAGTTTTTTCCAGTCTGTCGATCAGGAAATTGTGGTCGATGGTGTCAAATGCTGCACTCAGATCTAATAATGATAGCAAAGCTAGCTTACCTGATTCATTTGCAAGCATCAAATCTGAAAACACGCGCAGTAATCTATGTAGAATGGTACCTCCTATAAGCTGATTGGTACTTTGACAGTAGTTCATTTTTCGCCAGATGGGCGGTTATCTGCCTGATCACAATTTTTTCTAGGATTTTTGAGATGAACGGTAGATTTGACACAGGACGATAATTACTTAAATCCTCAGAATCTAGTTGGGGTTTCTTTATAATTGGTGAGACAAGGGCCTTCTTAAGCAGTTGGAGTACCTCGCCTAGGTCAAAAGTTTTGTTATATATGTAAACTAGGAACGGTACTATATGTTTCAGACACGTTTAGTGAACTGGACACAATTTTGGTGAGTTCTTCCGATGTAGTGTGCGTGAACTTAATAAAGGATTCGCCGTTGTAGGTGGTGAACGTAGGTGGAGGTGCAGATGCTGTTGTGGCCCGAATATTGTCGATTTTTTCTTGGAAAAAGTCGGAAAAATCTTTCGGACTGAGCGCTGCCGTGGTTGAGTTTTCAGACTCACCTCTGACAGTTTTAAGCGAATTCCAAAGTCGCTGGGGGTCCGAATCTTCACTCGCAATCTTCATTTTTATTTTTTTTTTTTTATTTGGTACATTATTTTGTTACAATTTATGTTTTCCAGTAATGTAGGCCTCACTGGGTGGCTTGCCCGTGCTGAGGCTTTCATTTTATAATATGAAAATCTAATCTACATATTACATTTAAAGAGAAGATAGTAGATTTGAAAAGAAAATAATAAATTTAAAATTAAAAATAAAAATACATAATAATACATTTAAAATTAAAAAATAATACAATGAAAATAATCTTGTGTGTTTGTGAGTGATGTGTGTTTATGTTGGTTTTGTGTGTTACGTGTAGGTTTTATTTTTATTTTATGCTATGACATTTTGGTAATATTGTCTTTTTTGTTGTTTAATCCATTTTGTAATTTTGTGTGTGAATTTATTTTTATTTTCCTCAATTTTAATTTCAATTTTTAGACTGTTGAAAGCTTTTATAGCATGGTATTGGTAGTGTCTTTGTCCAAAGGTTAAATTTACTGTTGGAGTTTTAATGTTTTCTTTGTACGCTTGTCTAACTGGTCTGTTAGTGTTATTTTGTGTATGTTGAAATTTTTTTTTTTTTGTTAAAAATGTAGTTTAGTAGTGTTTTAACGTATAATTGGCGTATATCTAGTACGTCACAGCTGTTGAATATTTGGTCTGTATCGGTCAGTCTATGTTTTTTTAGTATTACCTTTAAGATCGTTTTCTGTGCGGTTTCTATGTAATTGATAGCCGAGTTTGTTGCTCCTCCCCAAGCAATAATTCCATATTCTATTATTGATTGGCAGAGTGCAAAATATATTGTTTTCAATTGTTTTATTTTATATATGTTTCTTATGTTAAGGAAAATGTGTATTGTTTTGAGAAGTTTATTTGTGATTTGTTTGATGTGAGGTATCCATCTAAGGTTATGGTCAATTACGATTCCTAGATACTTTATTTGTTCTGTTTTTTCTAGAGGAGGGCAATCGCAGATGTTGGTGTTTAAACATTCGTGTATTTTTATGGTGTTTGTATTGTTTTTTGGCTGTCCCGTGCTATTTATACTGTATGTTGTGAATTTTGTCTTTGATATGTTAAGTGTAAGTATGTTTGAGTCTAGCCATGTTTTGACTTGCGAGATTCCCAAATTCGCTATGTTATATACATTATTCCAATCCTTAGATTTGAAAAGTAAAACTGTGTCATTATCATTATCATTATCATTATCCAGTAATCGGCTCTTTTTCTCCGAATTGTTTCCCTACATTCAGTTTGCACACTAACCCACGCTTCCCTTTGGCTGGCTAGTTTTCCGCTCCTGTATATTCTCTCAAGTCGGCGCATAGCCCTCTTCCCGGCATTCTGCGTCAAACCATTCCATTACATTCAATTTTGCCTTTGTCTCATTCGCACTAAGAGGGCATGAGGTAAGCCGTCGCGGGCCGGGAGGGGGGTTATCGCTAGCCGGCCAAGCAAACAATTTCACGCTTTAGGTTTTTGCGTGTCGGGTGTCTAGACTGTCTAGAGCAGTGGTCCCTAACCCCCGGGCCGTGGACCAAATGGTACTGGGCCGCGCCGCCTGCTCAAAAATCAAAATTATTTTTTGAAAAAATCGTGAATTATATAGCTTAAAATAATTATTTCGTTAAAAACCTCTTCACGCTAAGTTACCATCTACATAATACCTTCGAAGTAAAAACTCGTTCACGCTAAGTTACCATCTACATAATACCTTTGAAGTAAAAAACCCTTCACGCTAAGTTACCATCTACAAAATACCTTCGGAGTAAAAACCCCATCACGCTAAGTTACCATCTACATAATACCTTCGAAGTAAAAACCCCTTCACGCTAAGTTACCATCTACATAATACCTTCGAAGTAAAAATAACGTCTTATATTTTTTCATTGCGGTGGAATTTTTGGTTTCGTAGAGGTTTACATATAATTCTTATGTGGTTAACTTCTAGATGACAAAACATCACACGTTCACTCGAAATATTACCTACTATCTCTAACGGATAACAAACGATTATAAGCAATAATTATTCGACTGAAATATCCCCCGAGTAAAAATAAATGTCGCCGACGGGAATTGATTATTATTATCATTCTATTCTGTTTTATGTACGATTCATCCGTTGTTTTATCATATTTTAATACTGTATGTATTTCTATATGAAATGTGTTGCACTGCACTAACCTCCCCACATACCGGAATAAACACTTATTATTATTATAACATCATGCTTCAATAATTTATTTAAATGAAGACTCATTGTTCATCAAGCGTTTTTTTAATGTATGACTAAGAATGACGCATGCACTGACAAACAGAAGTCCATACAAACGACAACCAAGTACCCCACTCCTTTTTAAATGTAATTGGCCTTCTAAATAAGATACCAAATTATTTTTAATTTTTGATAATGTTTTTTTCACAGTTCAAATAATTTAAATAAGTTTTATCTAATAACAACTATCTTAATCTGGCAAGGTACACATGACGTCATATGTACTTCGGTTAGGTCGGTTAAGGTAACACGAGCCGGTATCAAATCAAGGAATACCAAAATGAATAATTAATGGAGTTAAAAATGAAGGTATTTTTTATTTATTTATTAGTTAATACTTATACATAGTTAAAAATTATTCACATTTAGTAATTATACATAGTTAATAATTATACAAAGTATATCACACAGCACCAAAAAAATTATTTACAAAATGATGGAGTTGTCGTTTACACTCGGAATGATGTCATAGTTACTGTTGAAGAAATAACTATTCCACATGTGGCCCAGTCAATGAAGGGAAAAAAAGACCCAATGTCGGAACTAATTCTCCGGAAGCTGAATTTTTCACAGATGTTAGAAGACCTTTAGAAATGTATTTTTACATTTCTACATTTTTACATCTCAAGTCCCCGACTTTCCCCCTTGTGCTTCCTTCCCCACCCCCTCTTGAATATATTTTTCAAAGCCTTTCGGAATACGCTAATATCTCCTTAATGGTTTTATTAAATCAAATTATTTATGTTTTGTTTACTTTATAATTAGTTATTCTAAAAAATTGTATTCTTTCATTTTTGCGAGAAAAGCTATACAATCTCTACAATTTATTAGTAAAGGAAAAATATCAGTTTTTGAAATAGTATTTCGGAATATATTTGCACATAACTTTAATATGAGCCTTTTTTTTCATTATTTCTGGCTTTCACCATTCAAGGGTGTTCTTGGCCATCATTTAAAATGATTGAGAAATGAAAGGTGAATTTAGATATTAATTTTATTTAAATAGGCAACCTCAAAATTATAATGAAAATTGGAGTCGAGTTCAGATTTAGAAGAGATGAGATGTTGAATGTAGGGGAGGCAATTTTAGATAAGGCTTGATAGAAGAGAGGATATTTGTTTAGAGAGGGACAACCAAAAAATATGTGATCTAAAGTTCCCACTTCTAGACCACAGAATGTACAATCTGGGGAGTCAAGGATGTGAATTTTAAAAAGATGGGAAGGAACGGAACAATGTCCGATCCTCATTCGAATGAGTGAAGAAATTTCTTTTTTGGAAAAATGAGGGAATTGCTGAAACCACGGTTTTGATGGAATAGTCCTTTGTATTGAGGCATAGCAGGCTCCCTTGGATTGACTAGCAATGTGCCAATACTCCGACCAAACATTGCGGGATCTATCTTTGATGATGGAAAAAATGTCAGATAGGGGAATGTGGTTTACGAGGGTAACAACAGGGTTGGACGCTCCTTGTTTTGCCAAGGCATCCGCAATATCATTACCCATGACACCAACATGTCCAGGAATCCAAATCAGAGTTACAGTTTTACCAGAGCTTTGAATGGAGGCTATCATCTCTCGAATAAGGCATACAAAGTGATCATCAGGATGAAGAAGAGGACTGGATTTAAGTTTTTGGAGGGAACTGAGAGAGTCAGAGAGAACGAGGGAATGTTCAAAATTATTTTTGATTATATATTTGAGAGATTCTATTATTGCAATGCACTCGGCTGAAAATATTGAAAATTGATTTGAAATTGAATGAAATATTCTGTCATTAGAATTATTGTGGTAAACGTTAATACCTATACCACAGTTAGGAGAGTCGGGAGATTTGGATCCATCAGTAAATAAAAGAGAAAAGTTGGGCCATTTAGATGAAATAATGTCATTGAACATATTATTGACAGTTCGGGCCGGGAGATTGGAATGACTTTTAAGGATTCCGATCCCTTCTAATATTGTTGGGGATAGGGTGACGTGACTATATTTTAATTTGTATAAGGGAAGTAGATCATTTTGGATGATGTGAAGCTCTGAGAGAGACTTAAAATTTTTACAGATGTCAGGAAGAGGTTTAGTTGAAGCTCTGATTGTAGATGAATGGGTTGAGTCAATGAACAACGAGACGCTGGGGATAACCCGATGACATTTAGAATTTAAACATTTAAGAACAAATTTGTCAGCAAATAGTTGACGCCTTATATAAAGAGGAGGATCAGAACATTCTACTTGAAGGAAATTGATGGGTGACGATTGCATCGCTCCAGTTATAATTCGCAAAGATTTAGATTGAATTTTGTCTAATTTATCAAGTACATTTTTTGAGGCAGTACTAAAAAGTGGGCAGGCATAGTCGAGATGGTTTCGAATAAGTGCGTTGTAAAGCAACTTGATGCAAGTAGGGTGAGCTCCCCACCAAACGCCAGATAATGATCTGATGATATTTAAATTTTTTTCGCATTTAGTAACTAAATTATTAATATGGGAAGACCATTTAAGTTTCCTATCAAATGTTACTCCCAAAAATTTTACTTCAGAAGCGTTGGGGATTGGAGAATTTTTAAATAAAATTTTAACGGGGGGGGTTTTATGGCGATTTGAGAAGGTGACACACTGAGTCTTTTGGATTGAAAGTTCAAAACCATTTAACGTGAGCCATGTGCAAAGGGCATTCATGGCTTCGTTAAGATATTTGACGGCGAGAGGGATGATTTTGGATGATAAGAAGAAAGCTATGTCATCTGCGAACTCAATAACTTTTACTTGTGGGGGAATAGTGACATGCATATCATATGTGTATATATTATACAGTAAGGGGGACAATACATCGCCTTGTGGTAAACCCTTCCAAATAGACCTACTTTGAGGAGAAATATCTGGAAGTTCAATAAAAAATTTTCTATCTAGAAATAGATTAATAATAGATTGGACAAACATGGGGGGGAGGGCAAGGCCTAGAAGTTTTTTTTCAGGATTGGGATGGAAACATTGTCAAAGGCGCCTTCTATATCTATAAAGACGGCAAGACAAACTTCCTGTTTAGAAATTGATAAATTAATATCGGTGCTGATGATGGCAAGGTTATCTTGAGTGGATTTTTTTTTCCTAAATCCAAATTGATATGGAGAGAGAAGCTGTTTACTCTCGAAAAAAAATTCTAATCGGTTTTTAATTAATTTTTCAAAAAGTTTACTGAGGGTGGATGAAAGAGCGATTGGCCTGTAGTTGGATCCAGAATTTGGTGATTTGTTTGTTTTTAAAATAGGGATGATTATTTGACAACTCCAGTCATCAGGCATTATACCAGTCTGGAAGATTTTATTTAAGATGCTTAAGAAGTGGTTTAGAACATTCTCATTACTATTTTTGATTATGCTGTAAGGTATACCTACCATCTCTGCCTGGAGATGAGTCCTTGACTGTTGATAAACAATATTTTAGCTCAATTAAGGTGAATGGAGAGTCTAGCCAATGATTAGACATAGGAGTATTATAGATGGGCGTTATTTCATCTAAGTTAGGTACAGAAGGGGGGGCAATTTTGTCCAAGAATTCATCTATCCATTTAGAATGAGACGCTCGGGGAGATGGTGAACTGAAGGATGATCGAAATCTTCGGATCATAGACCAAACTTCCGAAATTGGAGTGTTCGGAGATACTGAACTGCAGAAGTTGTACCATCCGGATCTTTTTTTTTGACCTCAATACCCTTTTGGCATTGGATTCAGCGTTTTTGTATATTAGATTGTTCTCCATAGTCATATTGTAACGATAAGAAAGAGATTTAGCTTTCCGAATTCTTACTACTTTGGAATATTCCTCATCCCATCAGGGAGTTGGAGGGAGTTTTTTGAGAGATTTAGTTTTAGGGGGAGGATTTGATTTATTTATTGCAGTTATGAGCATTGATTTGAAGTTATTATAGTCATCTTTGACGGAAAATATATCGGTGGCGGGTAAATTTAGTAGGAACTTGTCCATATGAGAGTTAAATTCATCCCATTTGGTGTGTTTCGTTTTAATCTTTGTCGAAATATGAGACTTGTCCGATTGGAAAGAAGTTTGATAAGTAATGGTGATCGGGAAATGATCACTGGAGCAAGGGTCGGGGGACACCACCCACGAGGAGAGAGAAGCCAGACTAGTAAAACATATCGAGAGATCCACTGCACTGGGGTTTGTGCTGGGGCGTGAGATCCTAGTAGGAGATCCGTCATTCAAAAGGAAAAGGTTGGATTGATCTAGGAAATCCATTACACTTCGACCATCTCGGTCGGAGAAAGCAGAACCCCAGACGGGGGAATGGGCATTAAAATCGCCTAATATAAAGAAAGGAGGGCTTAGTTGACTTACAATTTGCAACCAAGTTTGTTTATTGAAGTGGGCTGTTGGGGGAAGATAGACTGAAATAAAGGATGTGTCCTTTATTTTAGCTGCAACCATTTGGAAGTCAGCATTGGGGGGTTTTAAATTATTTATTGGGGAAAATGATATGGATTTTTTAATAAAAAGGGCAGCACCACCGCCCGAACCTTCCGGGCGGTCGTCGCGGAGACAGGAATACCCTCCCACATTAAAGTGGGTGGATGGAGTAAACCAAGTCTCCGAGATAGCAGCCAAAGAAATAAAGTTGGAATTTAATAGGTTAAGGAGATCAGATTTGTTAGAAATAGCACTTCGGCTATTCCACTGAAGTATTCTGACATCTTGAAGAGTCATTTTGAATAAATGATTTTAACGTGGAAATAATAGTAGCAGCGTTGGACGGTAGATTAGTTTGAGAAGAAATAAGGTCAATTAGAAGCATAATAAGAGTTTGGATAAATGAAGAATTGTCTTGGGAGAGTTTTTCAGAAAGTTTTAGAGAGTTCATTGAGGACGGATTATAATTATTTGCACACCCATTTGTGGCATTTGAAAGAGATGAACCATTGGGATTTAAAAGCAGTGAGTTGTGTTGTTGCTGATCGTATCCAGGAGCCGGTTTAGAGATAGCGTTTTTGTATGTGAATTTAGTTGAACGAGAAGAAGTTGTTGTAGAGGAGGGAAGAGGGTTGGATGAGGAGTTGCTAGATAAAGCCTCAGCAAATGATTTTTTGATAGGCGGGAATAGTTTAGAAGCCTGCAGAAAAGACAAGTTCTGAGAGGCCATAGAAATTTTAATATTTTTTTGGCGAGATTGTTCTGGGCAAGAAGTGTTGATAGCTGTATGTGAACCTGAGCAGTTAAAACATTTGAGTGAGGAGGAAGAAGGACATTGGTCAGCTGCGTGGTTTTCTCCACATTTAAAACATCTGGGTTGAGATCTGCATGCAGCTTTGGTATGGCCAAAACGGCAGCAATTGAAACATTGAGTAGTGGGATAAGTATACATTTCAACTGGTAATGAGTTGAAGAATAAATATATATGGGAGGGAAGAGATTGGCCTTCAAAGGTGATAACGACAGATTGGGAGGGCTTCCAGGAAATTATACCCTCAGAGGAGTCCTTGTAATTTAGCCTCCTGGCTTTTATGGGATTGCCAATGTGTTGGGGGGTTGAAAGTGAAGACAGAATTTCTTCGATGGACAGATCGGTCGAGATACCTCTGACCAGGCCCATGCGAGTGACATTGAAAGTAGGGATATATGCCTTGAACTTTGAATTTGATGAAATGAAGATATTTTTGATGAAACTGTTAGCAGCTGACCCTGAGAGGAATTCAACGGAGATTCGGAAGCGACCCTCGGCTTTTACACCTCCAGGCTTGATTGAAAGATTCTTGCTATTTGATAGGAATTTGCCAAATTCAAGAGGGTGGATGGTTTTTCCTTGCTCAGTTTTTTGGGCGTATACAATGAATGGGCCACGGGAATGAAGAGAATAAAAGTTTATTGGAGGAAGTTGAGAAAGTGCTGGTGGGGACTGTGAAGTCGAAGGCGAGTCAAGTTTTATTGGGGAAGAAGGAGTAAATTTCCTTTTTTTGGTAGAAGTCAAAATGACAGAATCACTGTCAGAAATTTCTACATTTTCCCCGTCTGGGGGGTCTGGAGAGGGATCTGGGGGCTTTGTAGGGAGTCCAGGAGGGAAATCTTCCTCCATTATTCACAACAGTAAACAACTACAACAATAGTATGGAAAATGACAGAAGTAAAAAAAGTTTATAAATATCTGGAAATCAGCAGCGAAAAGTGACTCCTGGAAGATCAGGAGGGAGAAGAAACCTCAAGGCACAACACACTACACTTTTTTTTGACAGAAAACAAAAAAGAATGGTAAAAAATTAATTTTAGATAGAGCAAAACAAAACAACTGATGACAGCCAAATGTTATTGTTGCAATTCTAATATGAGCCTGTTAACGAAAAAAAATAAATCAACAAAGCTTGTAGACAATATTTTTAGCTATAAAATTAGGTATATAATGATGGGTTTTAATTTATAATAAGGCACGTAGACTGTTAATGAGGAGCACGGCGCGCGGCGGCTCGAACGCGCAGCGGTTCGCGGCGCAGCGAGAAATTACAAAAACCTAAGGAAAGTAATGATTAACTCATGTGTTTGCTTTATTTTATAACAATTTCATTTAACTTTGAAGAGTTTTATTGTTATTTACCAGTTTTAGTTCGGTGGGGAGGGGGGGGGATATATATATTTTCCCCTACCCGATGAAGCGCTTTCATTATCCACCAACCGCCGTGCCCTGATCTGGATAAACAGTGATATTATGTTGTATGATTGTTTGACAAAACATAGTAAGGTGAATAAAATATTTCAATAGATTTGACGCATTATTGAAAATAAAATTGAATGGCTCTACAAATTTATAAAATAGATTCAGATCAAGCTTTAGGACAGTGATGAGGCACATACTTCTCTGTTCTTAGAGAATATCTTTGGTCTGGAAGTATCTAATAGTATTTTACTGCTGATTATTATAAAGAAGTTTAAATAAATTAAAAATATATGTTATAAATTGGGGTCCTTAGAATAATAACTCAGATTCTTGAGAGTAAATTGAATCACTTTTATTTGACAATAAACATCCACTATCACAGGTATGATTAAGCACTTTTTAATAACTACTCTGGGTACAGGTACTAGTTCCCGTAGTTATTTCGGAGAGGTGAAACCTTTGATTATTTTTGAGTAAGAGCGCGTTTTTAAGCAAAGACCACCTTTTTATAACCTGACAAAAGACTGTTGACACATTCAAATTCAAAAGGCCGCAAAACAGAGATCGTCTTTGCTGACAGAATTTAATCAAGCAATTAGCAGAGGCGAGAACCTTTCATAAATAATATAATTTAGCTTTCATAGATGTCACTAGTGGTACATAATTACCCTGAAAATTATACAATATATAAAAGTAATTTATGTAGCTAGGTAAGTTTAGCCTACAAGTTGTTGGGTTAGGTTAGGTTAGGTTAGGTTAGGTTAGGTTAGGTTAGGTGCGGGAGTTAAAGAGGTGTTTGGTTTTGTTATTAATAATAATGTAAACTTGACTTCCCTTGGTCCAGGCGAATTTAAGTAACTTATCACGCGTAGCCTTTCTTGCAAAAAACCATAGATGTTTTGCTCGAAATGTCAGGTGTTTCGAGATATATACCTGTGAGCTAGGTCTTGCAACCCCGATGGCGGTGGTGTTGAGTTTGTCATCTCTGGTGGTGGCTTGTTTGTTGTACTTGTTTACATCATTCAGGAAGACATCACGGTCAGTGTTTGTTTTCAATCTTATGATAATAGGCCTCCTTTGTTCTTTGGTGAGTTTTTGGGTGATGTTGTACGCTGCATCAATGTTTTTGGGTTATATACTGGGGTTAGTAGTTTTTTGTGCATTGAAAATGAGATTTTGTAAGTTTTTTCAAGTTCACAGTTCTTTTTTTCAAGTTTTATATGACGCGGAGTAGAAACTAGAGGTGGGTCCTATGAACACTTTTCGTTACTGGATACAATGAGTACAGGTACATGAAATACCTGGTAAAAATACCGATGACAAAATACTCAAAAGTATTTAATACCGATCTGAGGATTGATTCGAAATAATTTATTTCTAAAACTGCACTCACATAAATTCTACCCACAAATTTTCTACGTAAACTTGATTCCCCCATTAATTATTCGAAATCCATGGGGGGGTTGTTAGAGAATTTATGTGATACGTAATTCTGCACAAAAAAAATTCAGTTCACCACAATAATTTTTCAAAATCCATGGAGAGGGGGGTGGCTACGGAAATCCATGTCGAAAAATTCCCCCCATTTTTCCGATCAAAAATAAAAATAGCCATCAAAAATACCTATTACAAATTCCCATAAAAATACCTATCAACAATACCTGGTAAAAGTACCTAGAATAAAATACTTGTGAATATTTTGGAACCAGGTATTTTGTAGATCTGTCACAAGTACAAATTATCGCATGAAAATACCCGGTATCTACTTTTACTGGGTGCGATAAATACGCCTCACCTCTAGTAGAATCTTATCATACTGTTGGCTCATAGTCGCCAGAGTGGCGATAATTTGAGTGTTTTGCTCTAGTAGTTTTGAAAGCAGTTCGTTATCCAAGGGAGTAGGTACTACCGCTGGCTTTGGCAGTAGTCACGGCACATAAACATTGCTTGCATTTAACCTGGGCGCACCGCTCCTCACTGAGGCCACGGTAGGTGCTCTCAGCTACTCCGCCGCACTGCAGATGATAAGTCCTTTCCAAAAACAGACTCTGCGGAAATAGTAGTTTCAGAACATGCTTGGCAGGCGTTATTCAGGTCGAGGTGAGGTAGTTGATATATCTACGATAGTCGTAGTGTCCTTGTGTTTGTTTACACACTGATAACAGTTGCGATTTGTGTTAAACATTAAGGCGTCTACACACAGTTAATACTGATACATAGTTACTATAAAAAGATAAAACTCATACATAATTTATATCTACTTATATGTAGTTATTATACATAGATAATACTGTTTTTAGTAAATACAGATAAATTATATACAGTAAATACTTGCACATAGTAAAAAATTGAAAATTTCCATATTCTAATAAATGTGGGTTAATTTGATAAAAAGTAAGATATAATTGCTTCGGGCTCACAACAATTTTTAATCAACTTTTCTCTAATCTGTTCGCTGGTTTTGCAGGATGCATCAAGCATAGCAGTGGTAAAACCAGCAATGCAGTCATTCTAAAACAGGTTTCTTTGCATAAACAGGTTAAATGGCTCATAATTCGTTCGTAGAAATTGCTTTGTATGGTTGACAATTCAAAATAACAGTAAAATTCTCCTCTTAAAGTTTTAGCATCGACCTGGCCACATCCCGGATGAACCATCTATATTTTAGCATCTACCTGGCCACATTCCGGATGAACTACCTATATTTTAGCATCGACCTGGCCACATCCCGGATGAACCACCTGTATTTTAGCATCGACCTGGCCACATCCCGGATGAACCACCTGTATTTTAGCATCTAC
This sequence comes from Hesperophylax magnus, assembly GCA_026573805.1. NCBI lineage: Eukaryota > Metazoa > Arthropoda > Insecta > Trichoptera > Limnephilidae > Hesperophylax > Hesperophylax magnus. The sequence continues at coordinate 4,638,488 of JAIUSX010000060.1, forward strand.
CTGGCCACATCCCGGATGAACCACCTATATTTTAGCATCTAATTGGCCACATCCCGGGTGAAACACCTATATTTTAGCATCTACCTGGCCACATCCCGGATGAACCGCTTATATTTTAGCATCTACCTTGCCACATCCCTAATGAACCACCTGTATTTTAGCATCTACCTGGCCACATCCCGGATGAACCACCTATATTTTAGCATCTAATTGGCCACATCCCGGATGAACCACCTATATTTTAGCATCTAATTGGCCACATCCCGGATGAACCGCTTATATTTTAGCATCTACCTTGCCACATCCCTAATGAACCACCTGTATTTTAGCATCTACCTGGCCACTTCCCGGATGAACCATCTATATTTTAGCATCTAATTGGCCACATCCCGGATGAACCACCTATATTTTAGCATCTATCTGGCCACATCCCGGATGAACCACCTATATTTTAGCATCTAATTGGCCACATCCCGGATGAACCACCTGTATTTTAGCATCTACCTGGCCACATCCCGGATGAACCACCTATATTTTAGCATCTAATTGGCCACATCCCGGATGAACCACCTGTATTTTAGCATCTACCTGGCCACATCCCGGATGAACCACCTGTATTTTAGCATCTACCTGGCCACATCCCGGATGAACCACCTGTATTTTAGCATCTTCCTAGCCACATCCCGGATGAACCACCTGTATTTTAGCATCTACCTGGCCACATCCCGGATGAACCACCTATATTTTAGCATCTAATTGGCCACATCCCGGATGAACCACCTGTATTATAGCATCTACCTGGCCACATCCCGGATAAACCACCTGTATTTTGTTTTTTCTTAGTCCTAGTTATTTATTATTAGTTATTTAGCGCAGTCGATCGTAAAAGAATTTATCGATAAGGTCGGTTACTTATATTAAATATAAATTAAGAACACTTACCATTGTTTGTTCGTTGGCGATCTGCAGTCATGCCCAATAACGATAACACTATCGATATTTGATGTATTTATTAGTTAATACATATATACATATTTAAATATTATACACTTTTTGTAATTATACATAGATAATACTTATACATAGTTAATACGTATACATAGTTATTACACTACGATAATTATACAAAGATAATACTTTTACGTAGATAATATTTTTAAATAGTTAGTAAATAAACATAGTTAATACTTATACATAGTTAATAACTATGCATAGTTAATACTTATACATAGTTAATACATATAAGTATTACATATGTATTAGTTCATACTAATACATGTATAATACTTATCAGAGATGTGCAAAATGGGTACCCAAAACCATTTGAAATGCAAAATGGAAATGGGTCAAAACTTTTCCATTTGAAAATGCAAAATGGATTTTAGAAAAGCATTTCAAATGCAAAATGCAAAATTCCTTTTTTCAAAATGCATTAAAAATGCAAAATGGTTTCTTAGGTCAAACAATTAAAATAATTATAGAATTTTTAAACAATTTTTTCATTTAATAATGGACATCAATGTAAAACAATCATATTACATGATGGTAAATCCAAAAACACCACGACTACAGATTATGAAACCACAAAGAATTTGCGCGGGACTAATGTTGCCAACGAAAAACATAGAAACTGCTATCTAACATTTAATATTACAGCGTCATGGCCCCATGTTCAGTATTTTTTGTAATGGTATCACTCAATTGCCAGGACTCCTACCAGGGAGCAACTTGATAAGTATAAATTATCTCTCATAGCGAGGTTGAGGACCGACTGATATTTGGGGTTTATGAAAAAAAGATGAGTGGAGATAGTAGGAAGAATGTTGCAAAAAAGCATTTAAAATGGATTTATTTGAAATAAAGCACATCTCTGATACTTACACATAGTTGATACTTATGCATACTCGTAGTTATCATACAAAGATAATACTTAAACATAGTTAATAATTACACATAGTTAATAACTGTACATAGTTAATACTTATACATGGTTAGTACTTATAAGTATTATATATGTGTAGCGATGGGTTAGTTCATACTAGTTGATACTTATGCATAGTTATTATACAAAAATTATACTTACACGTAGTAAAAAACAAAGTTCTTATACATAGTTAGTACGTAACCATAGTTAATAATTATACATAGTTAATAACTATACATAGTTAATACTTACACATAGTTATTAGTAGTTTAGCGCCCTTCGTGGCAGCAGGACGCGTCCTAACTCGTCCTCCAACCGCTTTGTGTAGTTTTTAGTATTTTCAAGGGAAATGAAGCAACATCCCTTTAAAATTACTTTTAAAATCAATCAATCAACATTTGAACTTAAATAAAAATAATCTTAATAATTATTAGAACTTTATAATAAGTGATTTGAGTGCAGTGTTTTAAAAGTGAATATTCGGAAATTTGTTCAAAAATATTGGACATTCGAAACGAACGGCGATCGGTAAATGCACCCCAGATGTTTTCAACGGAATTCTTGGAAACTGGGCAAGTTTGGACCCTGGCAAGTTTTTTACTAAGCCCAGGGTAATGTATTATCCCGACCGTCGCTTTTTTATTGCGGACAAAATGCACCACTTCAACAATTACCAGGAACAGGATTACATGGAGATAAATGATGAATAATAAAAAATGATAAATGGTTTGGGCATGTAGAGCGAATGAGCGAAGAAATGAGTGTAAGGAGAATATACGATGCAAATGTGAATGGTAGCAGAAGTCGGGGACGCCTGAGGAAGACATGGCACGATCAAGTGAATCAGATACTCGAGTCGGGCCATGTCAAGAGTCAGAATAATAGAAGAGCATGTATGAGACGATGTATGAATGTGAATGAGGCAAGAAGTGTGTGGTGTGTCCGAGTTGTTTGGCGGTCCATCCTCTCTGCCTACCCCTGCGGGGAAACGGCGTGATGGTTAGTTAGTTAGTTAGTTAGTTTTTTAAATGATGGACTTGCCGAACATCACAGCGGTGCTGCCAGGGTCTCTTATCTATGTGAGGTGTCAGCGCTTTATTAGCAGCAGATACATACCTGGACGCTGTTGTTGGACGCGGTGGACTCTCTCGCTGCAGCAGCTGGCCCAGTCTCTTCACCAACTAGGATTCTTGCTGCAGAGTCTCCTTTTTCTATCTTCGTAGAACGTCACAGCGGTGCTGCCAAGGTCTGGTATCTTTGAGAGGATAGTGTATCAGCGCTTTATTAGCAGCAGACACATACCTGGACGGATGACGAACCTCGTGCTGACACTGTTGGTGGACGCGGTGGACTGTTTTGCTGCAGCAGCTGGCCCAGTCTCTTCACCACCTAGGATTCTTGCTGCAGAGTCTCCTTTTTCTATTTTCGTAGAACGTCACAGCGGTGCTGCCAAGGTCTGGTATCTTTGAGAGGATAGTGTATCAGCGCTTTATTAGCAGCAGACACATACCTGGACGGATGACGAACCTCGTGCTGACACTGTTGGTGGACGCGGTGGACTGTTTTGCTGCAGCAGCTGGCCCAGTCTCTTCACCACCTAGGATTCTTGCTGCAGAGTCTCCTTTTTCTATCTTCGTAGAACGTCACAGCGGTGCTGCCAAGGTCTGGTATCTTTGAGAGGATAGTGTATCAGCGCTTTATTAGCAGCAGACACATACCTGGACGGATGACGAACCTCGTGCTGACACTGTTGGTGGACGCGGTGGACTGTTTTGCTGCAGCAGCTGGCCCAGTCTCTTCACCACCTAGGATTCTTGCTGCAGAGTCTCCTTTTTCTATCTTCGTAGAACGTCACAGCGGTGCTGCCAAGGTCTGGTATCTTTGAGAGGATAGTGTATCAGCGCTTTATTAGCAGCAGACACATACCTGGACGGATGACGAACCTCGTGCTGACACTGTTGGTGGACGCGGTGGACTGTTTTGCTGCAGCAGCTGGCCCAGTTTCCTCACCACCTAGGATTCTTGCTGCAAAGTCTCCATCTTCTATATTCGTGTCACCTGTTCCTATACATCATTTTACTTAACTTAACTTCACTCTAATTTTGTAATTTTTATATTTTTGGTAGTACCTGCATCAACTGTAAAGCGCCCCTGAGGTGATAACTCACAAAAGCGGCGCTATCCAAATTATCCAATAAATAATAATAATTACACAAAGATAATACTTACACATAGTTTTTATGCATAGACATTATGCATACCGTGCTGGACACTCAAGAATGGTGATGAATGAAAGATGATACAGAACAAGACACAGAAAAATAAAAAGTTGACGATCTCAAGTGGGAATCGAACTCAGTATTTATTTCTTTCAGGTACAACGATTCTAACCACTCGGCCATTGGGACCTAATTTTTTTTATGTCATTTTCGTCGATCTCGGATTTTTAAATTCAGAATCAACAATATTATTGGTATTATCCTCAACTACTTTTTCACATACTTTTGGTAGCCATCTTTTAAAATGATTAAAAATACCTAGAGAATTGGTTTGTAACCTAGATAGTGTCGTGGATTTTTATTTATTTATTTTATTTTGGGATGCATATCGACTTTTTCTAAAAATTTATTAAAATATTATTTATGTTTCTCTCCTTTTTAAAATAATAGTTTATTATTTTTTTGCAATAAAATACCAATGTCACCCTAGAGTAGTGTTTCCCAGCCTTCTTTATGCCAAGCCCCACCGTAGTCTTTTCAAAAGTCAGATTGGCCCACCGGCATCTTTTTTAACTAAACAGCAGGTAAATTTTCAAATCATATTGTAATATGTTTGCTGACGTATGAACCCCTAACGAAATTAAATAAAACCTATTCTAATACATATATTATAACTGAAATGAAATAAAACCTATTCTTAGGCATATATTATAACTGAAATTAAATAAAACCTATTCTTATACATATATTATAACTGAAATTAAATAAAACTTATTCTTATACATATATTATAACTGAAATTAAATTCAGTTACGCTTGCTACAAATAAATTTTATGTCCGGATCTAATTTAGTTAATTTCAGTCTTAGGTCCCCTCTATTAGTTATAACTAGGGAATGCAATCCCGGTATACCGGGATCCCGAAATACCGAGATCCCGCGACATTTTGCGGGACTAATCTCGGTCGAAAATTTAGCGGGATCTCGCTGGACTGGCGGGATTACAGAGATGCTTCTACAACTGCATCGACGTCCAGTTCTTCCACATCGGCTCATTGTGAACCTCAACCATCAACAAATAAAATCACTGGCCATTTTTCAAGCGAAAACAATACCGTCGAAAAGAGGGTATCACGAATGGTGTCTAAAGATGGTTTACCATTCCGAGTTTTCTGTACCTCGTCGGATTTGCGAGATCTGTTTAAAGCCGGGGGTTTTAACTTACCAACATCGTCTTATTCAATGAAATTAATGGTTATTAATTACGGCAAGACACTAAAAATGATGGTTATTCAAGATCTTTTAAAGCTGAAAGAGAGCAACTACAGATTTACCCTCACTTACTCTGAATTTCTTCGAGTCCGGTGGATAAAAGGCACATACCTTCAATTCACTTACAATGCGCTATTGTGCCAACCAGCGTGGAAGCTGAACGAGCTTTTTCAGCCGCTGGCTACCTTGTGTCCAATATCAGAAGCCGTTTATCAGATGACACAATTAATACTTTAACTTTTTTACGAAGCTATTTCCAAAATAATGTTTAATTAAACTTATGATGCTCATTGTACAAGAATATTGTAAATCGTGTGAACGTTATTATTTAAATTTGAGTTTCAGCTCAATTTCAGTTTCAGTGCCGGCAATCCGGGCGTTTATTTTATTTTCATTTGTGTACATAGATTTCATTTACCCACCTCACTAGACAAAGTCTGTTCCGAGTCGGGTATGTTATGTAAATTTATGTCTTATCTTATTCTTTGCCAATTTATGTCTTTAAATTTACCTATGTCTAACTAAAGGTATACCTATTAATAAATCATATAAAATGTCCCAAAGAACTGGTTTTATTATAGGTATAAATTTAAAAGTCTAAAAACAAGGTTGGTAGATCGAGATATTAGGTCTTTATTATACGATTGATTAGATATCTAAGTCCACTCTGCTGGATCCCGCAAATACCTGGATCCAGCGGGACTAAGATTGTTCAGTCCCGCAAATACCTGGATTGACATTTTCTTGCGGGATTGCATTCCCTAGTTATAACCAATCGATTTCCTTTTTCACTTATGGTGCTAAAACCACATTCCACCAAATAAGTTTAGGGAAAGGGTAGTAATAATTTTCTGGCATGCAAAGTAATATTACGATATTTTGTGTTAGTTTCTTCGCAAATCCTCAGTGTAAGTTTCTTATTTAAGCCTGTAGCATTCGCACTCAAACTGAGCAAAAACCGTCCTCATGTTGCTACTGTAAGTTATTCATGTTCACGCAAGCCAAATTTGATGGCATACGTGTTTACTCATACGAGGACTAACGATAAACTATTCTCATTTTCTTACTGTCATTATTCATTTTCTCAGAAGTCACAGATATTGCAACACGTTCTCACTCATTCTAAGGAAACTTTTTTTCTCATTTTCTTACTGTGATTATTCATGGTCAAGCACATTCACACTCATACTAAGGAAAACCAGTCTCTTTTATTGTGTTATTTCTGTAACTATCCATATTCGCAGAAGTCAAGCCTAATGGGAAACATTCGCATTCACACTAAGGAATTTACTTAACTGAGAAACCAATTATAGATTTCCTCATTATACGCATACATTATGTATTAAACAATTACAGCTACATCCTGCACAGTTTCTGTGTTTTTAGATAATTAATGAAATTGTAACGGGTTTCATTCTATTTTAATAACAATTTGGCGTATATTTCAATTTTTTATCTCAGGAATTTTTTGTATGACCGATGAGTATTCCCCGTTTAGGTAGAATGCCTACGTGTCTCGACTCTGAAGCGTGGTGCCCCACCTCTGACGCGTTAGGCTTCCTTCACACGGGACACTCTGTGTCCGGATTCTGTGTCCGGACTCAGAATCTTGAGCCACTGGGCACCCAAATCCGCGGGACACTGCAGGGACACGCTGTGGCTCTGACGTCATCCAAAACCATCCTTTTTATCTGTATTCTTCACTCGTCAGTCAACATGCTTGAGCCAGAGGAGATGGTTGCACTTGTATGTATAATTTCAAATTGTTTAAAAAAAAAGAAAATAAAACGTAAAAGAAAATTATGGGTACATCCAATTATATCCAGCAGACAGGGAAAAGGGATTTTTCATACTGTTTTTAATGATCTATTGGAAGACGAAAAAAAATTTTTCAATTACTTTCGAATGTCAATTTCATCATTTTTTGAACTGTATGAGAAATTAAGGATTCCGCTGACATTTCAAGATACAAATATGAGAAAATGTATCCCTGGAAAAGAGAGACTAGCTGTGACTATTCGGTAAGTAAAAAAACAAATACTTGTTTAATTTAAAAACTTATATTTTTATAAAATAATAAACAAATAGAATACTAGATACATAAGTATTGAAAACTGTGCATTAATTAAGTAGGGAAATTATAGAATCATCAGACTCAGCAGTCATTGGTGAGGGTGTACATGTAGACTGAAGAGATCTGTTATCACCAGTCTGTGAGTAGTGAACCATATTTCCAGTTTCATTAGAATAACCAAAAGGCGCAACTTGCGATTGATGAGGCACTCTTGCAGGATAATGAAAATTTGGAGGTGAATTCATAGGAAAAGATGGAAAATGTGTTTGTGTGGGAGGGAGGGGGGGACTAGGTGCGTTATATTTTGCCAAAACTTGAAGGAGATCAGACTTAGCAAAAATTTTTTTATGTTCTGGAACAGATTTCAAATGGGCATGAAGTGAGAGCAAAAATAATTTATCATCATCTTCCTCGTCTTTCCGCAAACGTAAATTCATTGACTCCCTCAAAGTTTTGTTGAGAGCTGCTAATTGATCCTCGCTCTCAACCACATTTTGTTTCCTTTTTCTACTTTTACTTCCTGCAGAAGAGCTTTCGGGCTTATCTGTAGACGTCCCTGCCTGAGGATTAGTTGCAGCGTCGTCCTGAAGAAATTGTGTCGACTGCTCATCAGTTCCTTCGTCAACTGGTTCCAAACTTGATTCAGTACTACTTTTCTGAATGGCAGGTTTTAAAAAGCTTAGAATATCGAAATATACATAAGTTTTTCGGCTCGATGCTGCATCACCTGACTTACTTTGTTTTTGTTTTGCTAGTTCCCTTGAATAACTATTTCTCAGACTCTTCCACTTTCTTTGTATTTCAGCACCTAAAAAATATTGAATTTTGTTTACAATTATAATTAAGACATGTTTATACAAAGTTTAAACAAAATACTGCGTTTTGACGCAATCAATTCTTTTGTTTCAGATATTTGGCTGTCGGGTGTTACTTTTCGGACATGTTCTACACCTACAGAATTGGCTTATCAACAATTTCCAAAATTGTGCACCACACTTGTCTACTGATCTGGAATTTAAGATCTGAATGGATTCCTTTACCAACTGAAGAAAAGTTTAGGAAAATCGCAGAGGGGTTCAAGCGAAATGCCAACTATCCAAATTGTATAGGAGCACTAGATGGTAAACACGTTAGGATAATTAAACCCGCTAATTCAGGGTCTCTGTATTATAATTATAAAAAATATTGTTCAATTGTTTTACTCGCAGCTTGTGACAGCAACTATCTTTTTACTTATGTCGACATTGGATCGTATGGAAAGGATTCGGACTCAGGTATATTTCAAGAATCCCATCTTTGGCGAGAAATACAATCAAATACATTGAATATTCCTGCATCAGTAGCTATAGGAAGTAATCAAAATGAAAAAATTCCATTTGTTTTTGTAGGAGATGAGGCATTTGGTTTATCTAAACATGTTATGAGACCTTATCCTGGAAAATGCCTAAGTGTGAAGAAAAGGGTGTTTAATTACCGTTTAAGTAGAGCACGAAGACATATTGAATGTGCCTTCGGAATACTTTCCAATAAATGGCACATTTTTCACCGGCCGATAAACGTAGAAGTAGATTTCGCTAATTATATAATTAAAGCATGCGTTGTTTTACACAATTTTATAAGAACAAGAGATGGGTTTAACTTTGATGATACCCTAACCTGCCCAGGGTTATTAGATATTCGAGATGAACCCGACAATGGTAACCGCCGGGTGCAACCAATGAAAATCAGAGAATCGTTTGCTGACTATTTTGTTGGTGAAGGGAGTTCGCCATGGCAGAACAACAGAATTTGACTATTTTTGTGTATTTTTATATATTTACTTCAAAATGTTGCATTTATTTAGCCCACATAATTTCACTAAGTAGTAAATTAATTTATGCACATAATTAATTTAAAAAAATGTTTCTTTCTTTACTTATAATATTCCTGATGTAATTTTCATTTTATTATTAAAGTTTATTTACTTATATTGAAATAAAAAATCAACAAAAAAGTGTACAATTATTATTACTTACTTTTTTCCACTTTCTTGTCTTGTGGGAGTTCCTCAAAACCTTCTTCCATCTCAACAAAAACTTCCAGCCAGCACTTTTGCTTAACTATTTTATTGCTGTATTCAGCTAAGTTATTATCCCAGATCGCTGGTCTTTCCCGAACCATTTCAATGAACTTTTCTATATCGAAACTCGCCATAATGTAGAAATAAAATAAATAAAATGAAAACAAAATAAATATATAACAGAGAAGCGAATGAAGAGTTGTGTCCCGTGTGAATGCTCTCATAGAACTGAATGTAGGAGAGGGGCCGAGAGAATCAGACAGTGTCCCAGCCACCGCCAATCGGGACACCGACGGGACACTGCCGGGACACAGAATTCAGCGCCACCACACGCTGAATTCTGTCTGAACGCTCCCATCTACTTCTATATCGAGACGGTGGCTTGGGACACAGAATCCGGACACAGAGTGTCCCGTGTGAAGGAAGCCTTATGCCCAACCGTGGGAAACACTGCACTACATTTTTGCTATTTGTTTTTGGGGTGTTATGCCGTGTTGCGCTAACTCCTTCTTTAGCCAACGTTTCGGACAGCATTGCAGTGTCCATCATCAGGGCAGATGTGTTATTTGAGATTGTGTTAAAATGTGAGCTTATGTATGAGGTTGTAATACCGTGTTGCCAGCTCCAACCCTCTGAGCTAACATTAACGTATCATTTTTTTTATTTAAAGTTGTTTTCTTCGTTTAGTAACCACTTTAAATAAAAAAAAGTGTGTTGTGAATTGAAATATTTCCAATATTTGGGGAAAAAATATTTTTTCCTAAATTCTTACAATTTTATAGGGAATTTTAGTTTACATGTTAATTAAATCAATACCTCTCTAATAATTATTTCATATGGAGAAGATGCAGATTTACATAAAACTTGGAGATCTCTTTCGACATTTATGTATTTTGAAACTAAAATAAGCATAAATAGTAGTGGTTAAACCCAGTAAAAAGCTCATAGTTTACTTATAAAATCAAATTATTTTAATCGTGGATATCCGCCAGTTTTTAAAAAGCCATTCATATAATTCGGAAAATTCCCACATTATACGGAAAAATTGAAAGCCAGCTACCACATAAACGGCCAAGATAAAAAACGCTATTTTTAATTTGTCATCGGGAATGTTCGTTGTTGTCGATCGGGAGACCTCGGGTGTTTATGCCCGGATAGTAGAATCAAACCACTTGTTCAGTAAACTTTTGGCGGAATTGTCTACAAAATACGACGAGGGCGACACAGTCGACCAATTTTTTAACTATTTTAGCAAATTTCGACAAAATCGTTATCTCTGCTACCCTCTTAATACAAATGGAACGGTAGACGCTTCAACAACGCATTGAAATGATTAAAATTCACTTGAGTGAATCAAATGCAAATCATCTTGAGTGATGAGGCCCATTTCCACCTCGGTGGCTTCGTCAAAAGCAAAATTGTCGCATCTGGGGCTCGAAAAACCCAAGAGTTATTGTTGAAAAGCCTCTCTATCTTCAACGTGTGACTGTTTGGTGCGGTTTATGGTCCGGCGGAGTCATTGGACCTAACTTTTTCGAAGATGAGGCTGGAGCAACAGTTACGGTGAATGGATTGCGCTATCGAGAGATGATTAATGATTTTTTATGGCCGGAATTGGATGGTATTGATCTGGACAACGTTTACTTTCAACAAGACGGCGCTACGTGTCACACAAGCAACGAAACCATTGATCTTTTATGATTGAATATCAGAATAACACCTCTTATTGGAAAATCCTGTATAATAATGTACACACAATTGACACAATAGAAAGATAATCTGATTGAAATTACCAATTATTTATGTATTCATAAAATTGAGAAAAAGCCAGTTATTTTATTATAATTAATCGATTGGTACCTATAACCTATACCAAATTTGTAGCAATGCATTAGAATCTATAATAATTAGATATATATTTTCTAAATATAACCTTATTTAATCAAGCTATCAATCAAGTCCTTGTCTTTTAAATATTTATAAGAGTAATTAACTCATATTTGGTAGGCCTTCCAGTACTGTAGTGAATTATCTATTCCTAAGAACAGATTCAAGATTCGTTTTGTCAAATCGAAATTTGGCAAAAGGAGTCAAGAATATATTTACAAAACCATTCAGAGGTGAAAAACACAAAGTAAAACTGAAGATATTTTAAGACTAAAAGGAAAATGAAAACTTGTCTCGAAACAAAGCCATAATTAACTTTTGCTCCAACAGGCAAAGCGGGAAAGGTTTATAGATATTGTGCGTATCTATGAATACAACATTAGGTAGTAATAAATCAACTACTATTAAATAACTAAATAAATGAGGTAATCCTATATTACTAAATAATTTCACATTATTCATAAGAAGGCAATCCAATTTAAATATTATGTTAAGAATGGATAAATGATTGAATAAGAAGAAAATTGTGGTTTTTACTAAAATAAATCACTATTATTAAGTAAGAAATAATAAATAACAGTATCTTAGTGTTAAAAAAAATCATGCAGGAATATTAAAAATCATGGAGTTATATATATGGGGGTGGTGAAGTCCAAAAAAGCAACTGCAATCTGAATAAATTCATGCAAGATCGAGGGCAAACCAAAAAAAATACTTTCGCTTTTACAACTAAAATTCAAAATATATTTTACTCTTATAAGGGAAAATTAAAAGCAGTCTTTATCACACTTGAATAGATCAAAAATCAATTATGAAATTTGATGAATTGTTCAAATTCCGTGAAACAATTCGTCATTTGACTTATTCGATTCATTTCAAACCACCAAGCGCATTCACGCTTCAACAATTTATTTCAAAGCAGTTGTACTGTAATTTTATCACAATTTCCTGTTACTCATCGTTAGTTCCGTCCATACGGCGCACAGTGGGCTTAAAATCGCCTTTCATACACATAGAGACTTGAATTTTCAAGGGTAGGTATTTTTTTGCCTAGAAATGGATTCTGCTGATCATTAATATGATATAAAATTTCGTACGAAGCAATTGCGTGTACAAATGAAGGAGTTATCATTTTTTAAAGAAAAAATTGTATGGCATTGACATTAAAAATGAGGCTATTTCTGGAATCATAAGGTTGGCCATTCTATCCTTACACACATATATACTACTATTTATTTGTATTTTTTTGACATACTTCGTATTGTGGCGCAACTTGAGATTTTTTTTTTAAATCGTCATTTTTAATACGTATATTGACTATGTATACGTATTCATCTTGTATAAGTATAACTATGTTTTTAATTTGTATATATAAAGTAAATACACGATTTTACATATATTATACATGATATTCATTGAACATTTCAATTACCCAGTTAGTAGAGAAATCTCAGGTCTAGCTGGGGAGTTAGTCTTTTTTCTAATTAAATACATAATATTTATAAATAGTTAAGGTGGTCATAAATAGTAGGCATCGTTATTACAACAAAAATACAGCATCTGAGTATTAAAAAGACAAAAGTAAAAAATATATAACAGTACATAAATAAATTACAACAGTGTATATCTGAAAATCATCGATCATTGTGTAGGTTTTCTGTAAAAAAAAGTAATGTCAGTTGTTTTTTAAATTTTAAATAGTTCTTTTTCACTTTTTACATCGTTGTATGGCTTTGTATTAATAACGGTGCTGTGCAGCTGTCGTGTTGCATCTAGGTACATATATATTTCCAGATGTTCTAGGTCTTTAGCTTCTCGTTGAGGACAGTTCAGATTCTGTAAAAACTTTTAAAATAGCACAACTTTCAAATAATTTTAAAACCGGTAGGACCTTAAATTTATCGAATAGTTCACTTGTTGGAAAATTTTTGTTTTATTAAGAATAACTTTAATAATCATTTTTTGTGTTATTATTATCGGATACAAGTTAGTCTTATAAATGCTGCCCCATGCAATTACACCATACTGCAACACTGATTGTACAAGAGCAAAGTAAACCATTTTAATGTTTGAAAGTTTTAGGATATTTCTTAATCGTATAAATATATAAGTGAGTTTTCTAATTCTTTTAACACAGTTATCTACATGTTTCTTAAATTACTTTCTATGGTGATTCGCAGGTATTTGTTTTCTTCAATAATTTACACCTATCGTTACATACACCCCCCACACATGAACGGCTCTGTATCAGCACTCCAATGTTGGAGGTAGGGACAGGGTCATTAAGGTGAAATGGCATATATGATGTTTTTTCTACATTAATACTTAGTAAATTATCATCAAACCATTCCTTCAAAGTGTTAATATCATCATTCGCAGCTACTGTCACATCAGTCCATGTTATTCCTTCGACAATGATAACTGTGTCATCCGCATATGAGATGATACTTCCACTGATAGGGAGACTGAACATATCATTGACACATAAGAAAAAGTATAGGCCCGATTACTGTGCCTTGTGGAATTCCAAATTCAGAAGATATAGGTTCACTCAATATATTATTTAGTTTAACATACTGTTCTCTATTTTCTAAGTAACTCTGGAACCAAGTTAAAACTTTGTCTTCTAATCCATTTTTTTTCAAGCTTAGCAACCAACCTAGAATGCAACACACTATCAAAAGCCTTTTTTAGATCGATAAATATTCCTAGGAACTTCCGACGTCTATCCAAGTGCCCCATAACTATAGGAGTTCCTAGATTAGGTCTAAAACCATATTGATTAGAATGCAGAATTTTATTTTTATCAAGAAATAGGAGTAGTCTCTTTTTGACTAATTTTTCAAATATTTTAGAAATGTTAGATGTTAAAGATATTGGTCGGTAGTTAGTCATTTCCTCTAGGTTACCAGATTTAAAAATCGGACTAATAGTTTTTTTGTAATTATTTGGAAATCTTTCAACAGGATATTATGTGTGATGGGTATTTTTTTAAAAAATTTAAAAGTTTTAATGGTTCCTACTGTTATTCCGTCAAATCATGACGCCGAGCCACGAATTAATGATATTTATTACTTCTGGTTCCGAGGTAGGTTCGACAAATAGCATTTTATATTAGGTACTCTCATGGAACTCATGATTATTACTGGCAGTTACCGTGTTTATTTTTTGTGCTAAATTTTTACCAACATTAGCAAAAAATACATTAAATAAATTCGCACATTAATTAATTCGGCTCGACTTTTACGTCTATAGAATTACCATTGTACGTTGTTAGTTTATGTATTTCCGAAGGTTTCGTGTTTCTTATCAACAATATCATTTAATGTCGACCGCATTGTTTCTTATCTTATTCTGCTTGGGCCATTTTTGTTTTATATATAATACTGTTCTTTAGTATTCCTTATTAAATTTGTGAGCATATTAAGATATTTGACAAAGTTGTTTTTAAATATAGAATTGAAAGGATTTTTTTTTACAAAGTATGAATAAAAGTTCTCGTACAGATTTCACCAATCCTGGAATAATCCACGGTTTTACTGGGCGGTACTTGGATACTAACTTGTGTAACTTGGAGACGGTACACGCTTCTATATGTTTTGATGAAATTTCCTCAAAAAGGCATAATATCCCGACAAGCTAAAACACAAGTCCAAGATCCCCTAGAGATTTTTTCTCGAAGAAGCTCTTTATTTAACACTAGTTTAGTATATTCTCTAATTTTAATTAGATTTTATTCGCGTTATAGCATTATAATATAATAAACACATATAGTGGTCTGTTATGCTGGTTTTATATACAGGGTTTTCCAATAAGAGGTGTTATTTTTATATTCAATCGTAAAAGATCAATGGTTTCGTTGCTTGTGTGGCACGTAGCGCCGTCTTGTTGAAAGTAAACGTTGTCCAGATCAATACCATCTAATTCCGGCCATAAAACATTAATCATCTATCGATAGCGCAATCCATTCACCGTAACTGTTGCTCCAGCCTCATTTTCGAAAAAATAAGTTCCAATGACTCCGCCGGACCATGAACCGCACCAAACAGTCACACAATGAGGATGGAGAGGCTTTTCAACAATAACTCTTGGGTTTTCCGATCCCCAGATGCGACAATTTTGCTTGTTGACGAAGCCACCGAGGTGGAAATGGGCCTCATCACTCAAGATGATTTGCATTTGATTCACTCAAGTGAATTTTAATAATTTTAATGCGTTGTTGAAGCGTGCATCGTTCCATTTTTATTAATGGCGTAGTTTTTACTTGTGAAATGTCAAAAAATGACAGCTTTAAAAGTAACATCTACCGAAATAGCGGGCTATTCAAAATAACACCTCTTATTAAAACCCTGTATTATCCATCCACAAACAAGTGAAACAAATTCGTCATATTTGCTCGAGATAAATAACAACTGCGAATGTCACACACACACACACAGGAACACCCATGTATACTGTTTGTGTTGATGTATTACGATTGACGTACCTATACATAATACAAGATAGCATTTATTTGTCGGGCGATTCTGTTACCGACCGGCTGGCGATCGCCCCCCCCCCCCCCCGGGCTCGCGACCGCCAACCCTTTACCACATGCCCGCTTAGTGGGAGTAAGACAAAGGCAAAATTGGCAAAATACCTATCAAAAGTACCTATTCAAAATTCTCATCAAAAGTACCCATTGAAAGTACCTACTTACCATAAGTACCAATTCAAAATACCTATCAAAGGTACCCATTGAAAGTACCTATTCAAAATACCTATCAAAAGTACCTATTCAAAGCAACTTTCAAAAGCACCAATACAAAATACCTATCAAAAGTACCTATTCAAAATACCTATCAAAAGTACCCATTGAAAGTCCCTATCATAAGTACCTATTCAAAATACCTATCAAAAGTACCTATTCAAAGTAACTATCAAAAGTACCCATTGAAAGTCCCTATCATAAGTACCTATTCAAAATACCTATCAAAAGTACCTATTCAAAGTAACTATCAAAAGTACCCATTGAAAGTACCTATCAAACCAGTACCTAGTTAAAAATACCTGTAACTAATAAATACTCAGTCCCAGTATAAAATACTTGTAAGTATTTTGGAAGCAGGTATTTTGTAGCTTTGTCACAAGTACAAATTACCGCATGAAAATACCCGGTACTTTTACTAGGTACGATAAATACGCCTCTCTACACGACACCCTCGGAAGATGTTCATTATGTTCAACTCTTGTAGGTAATCAATAAACGCCTCATTAATTTGTACGCGAAATACCTTATAAGGAAGTATGCGCATTATTTGAGTTATGAATTATCACTTCAACAGTTGGCAACAAACACCAAAGATAATACAAACTTAGAGCAGTTTTTGTATTTAGGAAGTATGTTCTAGAGAGATGGGAAGGCTTACAGAGATATTGAAACAAGGGGAAATGCAGGTAACTCCATTCATGGAGGACTGAACGCAGTTGGCGCTAACAAAATAATGTCCAAAGAAGCGAAGGTAGCAGTCTACAATTGAGTGCTGGTGCCTACCCTGAGGTACGGAAGTGGGGCACGGAACTGGAAGAGAAATGATAAAAGTAGGCTGTACAAATAAGATCTCTGAGGAGTATGTGGAGATCTGCAAAGAATGCATGGTAAGCGTAAGTTTATTATTTTTTAGTTTTAGTTTATTGTTTATTACTTTTAAACTAAGTTTATTATTTTTCTTATATATTTGTCTTGAATGTGCTTCTCCCATTTGGAATCCTCAACTAATATTTATGTAAAGCGCTTTGCAACCATTCAAAAAAATATTGTCAAACATTTAAATTTTAAGTTAATCTGGTAACCACGACATCACGATGGAATACCTATTATGGACTAAAGTCATCAAAAACTAGAAGACACTCTACAGATATAATATATCTCCATAAAATTATCAATTGCCTTATTGATTGTTCGCCATATTGTCTGAGATTAATTTTTGAGTTCCAAGTTTTGGAACTAGAGACAAATCACTTTTTCATCTTCAAAAATGTTCTCCGAGCGTGTACCTTATATAGTAATAATTTTAATGATATTTACATATTTTCGTGTAGTTTAGTAACATGTTAAAAATATACCTTGGCTATTATTAAATAATTATCAATAACATACTGCAAGTTATCATGTTGTCGATATAAACCCTGTCCAGTTGCATGGGATTCATTTTATAAACATTTGTTCAGTTTATTGTAGGTATATAGGTACATATATGAGTGATTATTGGTGTTTTCAGTGAGGATAAAATTGATAATAATAATATTTGGATGATGTATATAGCGCCGTTTTTGTGCAAAATCACCTCAAGGGCGCTGTACAATTATACAGGGTGTCCGGAAACTCGTAGTACAAGCGGGAAACTGGTGAATCTACATCACATTTGGAGTCGATTTTGTAGTATATTTTTTTTGATTTGAGCTTTCGTTATCGAGTAAATCGAGTTAGAAGTTCATTTTTTTTTTATTTTTTTTTTTAATCAAATTCTTATAAATTATTACTGAAGATCAAAGTACCCAACTAATTAAAACTATTTGAAAGTAAAACAAATGAAGAAACTCGGATTTGAAGCATTATTTTGAAATCACCCTTCATTTAATCCGGTGTAATCATAAAATATTTCTGCTCTGCAGGGTTAAAACATCTGTTGTTCAACCCTAAACACCAGAAAAAACTTTAACCCTAAAATAGCCGAAAAATATATTTTTTTGTTTTTTTTTTTTTTGTGAAAATGCTCAAATCAAAAAACTTTATGTTTATTTGGGTTCCCCATGTGGTGTAGATTCTCCAGTTTCCCGCTTGTACTACGAGTTTCCGGACACCGTGTATAATACAGTTCTTCAATGATCTACTAACTATATATATATTATGCCAGGTACATATTCAGATTTGTAGGAACGTGTTTGTTTCCGTGCGAATTTAATAATATTTTCGCCAGCCATTGAAAAAAGTGTTTCAAACTCAATTTGCAATGACAATGCACGAAGTGTCTTCGGAAGTTCCGAAATTGAACGATTGTGCTAAAGGCCCGCCCACCACCCGGTGCGGCCACCGCCCTAAACCCGGCCCCCCTCGGACCAACAAGGAGCTCCCGCCTATCGATGCAAGCCGTTACTGTGCGCATTGCTATACACAGTTCTTCAGACTGATTCGTGGATGGTTTGAAAACTCGCTCATCATGGAGAGCATTCATTTCTATGTTCCCGATGGTTATCTCCGTCACCGACAACATAATAATGGGTTAAGTAATCTGGACTTAATGTCATTAATGTGTAAATCAAATACGAATTTAAAATCAAGAGTAATTCCTAGATCACTTATAGTAGACACTTTCTTAAGAATAATCTTATTAATGGCATAGGAAAAATTCATTTCGAGTAAAGTTTAAATATTTTTTAACATTTAAGTGCATATCATTGACAGTACACCAGTTATTTAGTGTATCGAGATCCCTTTGAAGCACTAGATGATCGGTAACAGACTTAATTTTAGGAAAAATTTTAAGATCATCGGCGAAAAAAGCATAATCACAGTTTAATTTCGAACCAAGGTCATTTATGACCATAAGGAAAAGCAGGGGCCAAGATTTGACCCCTGTGGTACTTCAGAAGTTACAACTATAGGGGATGATTTGTATCCGTTAATAAGCTCTAATTTGTTGTTCTATTATATAAATATGATTTCATCCAGCGCAATAAGTCTCAATGTATTATTCCTATTTGTTCTAGTTTCTTTAGTAAGATGGAATGGTTAACTTTATCAAAAGCTTTTTGGAAATCAGTACCTATAAATTGCGTCTACTTGTAATCTTTCATTAAAAGAATTACACACATAATTACAAAATTCCAAAAGATTTGAGTTGATAGATCTATGAGGAACAAACCCATGTTGCCTAGTGCAGAGAATAGGCTTAAAATGTGAAAAACTATTTTTTTATATCAACGATTCAAAAACCTTGGCAAAACATGACAGTATACTAATTGGTCTGTAGTTTTTTTATCAAAAATTGGTCACCTGATTTGAAAACTGGTACCACATGAGCTTCTTTCCACAAGTCAGAAAAAGTTACCGTAGTTAAAGATGCATTAAAGACAGCAACTGACAAAGAATGGAGGAATTTTATCAGGGCCAGGACCTTTACTCGAGTCTATTTTACTCAAAAACATTTTATTTCATCTGCACTAATATGTGTTATACCTAGGTTGCTTTGGTTGTGCTCTGTAATGTTTGGCATTGAATCAGTAGATGATTTTGACTTAGTGTAAACACATGAAGCATATTTAGAGAATATGTTTGCTATGTGTTCTCCATCATTTGCGGAAATATCATCAAGGTGCATTATTTTAGGAATGTAATTGGTTTTTCGTAATGATTTTGAGTATGACCAGAATACCTTTATGTTATCATGCAGACCACTTTCAACAGAGTTAATGTATGATTTATAACATTCAATTTGCATGTTTTTGGCCATTTTTCTTAAATTAGAGAATTCTCGATAATCTGATGCATTATAATGTTTTTTTACCTTAAGTCTAGCTTTGTTTTTTTCTTAAGAAGAGCAATCAATTGCTGATTAAACCAGACAGGATATTGATTTTTGATTTAATAACATTTTCATCAATTATTTCCCACAATTTTTCATAAAACAAGAGAACCATGTTATTTACATTTTTATTTTTAAAAGTGTTATCCAATTAACCGACAATATATTTGGTTGACATTTATTATAGTTTCCTTTCCTGAAGTTATACTTTTAATCATTTTTGTTATTTTCTAATAAATTCTAATTTGGTTAAGCCTGGTGCTGTATGTTTATCTATGTTAACTTTATCAGACAAAATAAGGTCTAATAAATTTTCATTTCTATTGAGTACATAGTCGAATTGGTACAAATTACAAATTGATAAAAGGTTGACAAGACTGTGTGCTTTCTGGCTTTTATAATAAGAAGGAGAAAGGACGTTCTTTTTAAATGAAGTGTCAGGTAACCATTTAATTTCGGGCAAATTTAAATCACCCATAATAATAAACTGCAAATTGGAATTTGAATGCTTTAAATATAGATCCTGTAATTTTACGATCTGACTGCAATAATTATCAACAGTTACATTAGGAGGAATGTAGACGACACAAATAAAAATTAACGAGTTTGAATGAGTATTGGACTTGATCAAGAGCCACAAATCTTCATTGTCACTTTCCCACTCAGTTTTTCTAGAAACAAGTTTTTTTAGAAACGGCGGCTAGAACTCCACCACCTTCTCTCCACAAACACAGATTTGGTGGACTCGCGATTTCTTCTAAATACTATATAACTGTCCTCAAACAATTCTTTACTGAATACTGTTGAGTTCAACCATGTTTCGGTAAAACAAATGATATCTTAATTAATTAAAATTTCATTACGTACACTAACAGTCTTGGTTCGAACACCCCTCACGTTTTGATAAAATATATTGAATGCACCAATTGTAAGTAACTCGTCATCTTTTTCTGTATGATTAGACGCCATAGTCGATGGTGGAGAGGTCCTTTAATGCCGCAGCCTTGTAGGCCGGGCAATCCTTATCTCCAGTGGGTGGGTACGGGAAGCTGCGGGCTTTCCGAAACGGGCGCACGTGGCACAACTGGGTGCTGCTGCAGTAGTGGGGCAAGCCTCGCGTGCGTGTCCTTCTACACCGCAGTGGGAACATCTCTTTGTATTTTTGCAGAACTTGTGCGAGTGTCCAACCATTTGGCAATTCAGGTAAGTCCCACAAAGTCACGCACACGGCAAACGGTCCAGTCCACAAATACCCGTCTTTGTTGGACCAGCGCATGGCGAATGTTAGCGGGCACGGAGTACACCCTATGGTAAGACGGTCCGGTAAGAGTTCCAGCCATATGACTTAATTTGCACTTGGATGCACACTCACTAAAGTCTTCACTTACGGAGAGGGCCTTCTTTAGGAAGTTATCATCTGATAGCTCACGGGGCACGTCAAAAAATATCATTCTAGGGAGTCTCTCAGCTGGAAGTCGAGCACTCAACATTGTGGAGCTGGTCAGAATAGGGACATTTAGGAGCAGCTCCTGCTACTGACTGCTGGCACGATGACTCCCTTGTTTTTTTAATATTTTTTTACTCCTGTTATTCTCCTAACTCCTATACTCCTACTATATGTATAAAACGTAGGACAGTATATAAAAATTGAACCGAGGGTTCAATTGCCGTCGGCGGCATATAATATATTATAAGCATTATTTAAGCGATATGTATAATATATTACAAGAATTATGTAAGCGATATGTATAATATATTATAAGCATTATAAAAGCGATATGTATAATATATTACAAGAATTATAAAAGCGATATGTATAATATATTATAAGCATTATATAAGCGATATGTATAATATATTACAAGAATTATATAAGCGTTATGTATAATATATTATAAGCATTATATAAAAGACATGTATGATATATTATTAGCATTATATAAGCGATATGTATAATATATTATAAGCTTTAATAAGCGATATGTAAAATATATTATAAGCATTATATAAGCGATATGTATAATATATTATAAGCATTATAAAAGCGATATGTATAATATATTACAAGAATTATATAAGCGATATGTATAATATTTTATAAGCATTATATAAGCGATATGTATAATATACTACAAGAATTATATAAGCGATATGTATAATATATTATAAGCATTATATAAGCGACATGTATAATATATTATAAGCATTATATAAGCGATATGTATAATATATTATAAGCATTATAAAAGCGATATGTATAATATATTACAAGAATTATATAAGCGATATGTATAATATATTATAAGCATTATATAAGCGATATGTATAATATATTAGAAGAATTATATAAGCGATATGTATAATATATTATAAGCATTATATAAGCGACATGTATAATATATTATAAGCATTATATAAGCGACATGTATAATATATTATAAGCATTATATAAGCGATATGTATAATATATTACAAGAATTATATAAGCGATATTAATAATATATTATAAGCATTATATAAGCGAAATATATAATATATTATAAGCATTATATAAGCGATATTTATAATATATTATAAGCATTTTAAAGGCATTCCATATTATGCTGTCTCAGTTAAAGTCACAAGGAGTAAATCCATAATTGGTTTTATTTTACCATATAATACTTTTGTACAAACTGATTAAATGTAAACTGTCGATTTCCCAAAAATGAATAAATAAAAATAATATCCATACAAATTGAAAATATCTCACGAGTAAAAATAAATGCCGCACCTTCTGGTGTCCTTTGTGCTATGCATAAAAACATTGTCTTATAAACATTAGTTTATCATTAAGAAAATAAAAATGATTTCAGTTTATATGATCTACCAACAATCGCTCTCAGTCTTTTATATATTTTTTTTTTATTTGAATGTCTCATTCAAAATGACAATCAACAGTCACTCAAAGATTAACATTTTCATTTACCATTTCAATTTTATCGCATTTGCATGGCTGGTAAATGATGAACACGTGTAAAGTGATGAGATATTATTTCCGGTGTAAATAAAACTGAAACATGTGGAGTTCGCATGTGCATCGCATTTTGGTATTTATGATTAGGCCTGCGTCATGTGACTATTTATATGTCCTAAATTAACTATTGGGTGGCAGGGCTGGCAAAATGCCACGGCGCACAGTGGGCTGAAAATCGCTTTTCATAGACATAGCTTGCAGTGTAAATAAAATATTGTAAACTAGACAAAGTATACTCATATGTAAAGCATTAAAATGAATCATCAACATAAAAAAGTTTTTTTTTTCAACTTTAGGATTTAAAAAAAAAAAATCGCAAGTTGCGCCACAATACGAAGTATGTCAAAAAAATACAAATAAATAGTAGTATATCTGTGTGTAAGGATAGAATGGCCAACCTTATGATTCCAGAGATAGCCTCATTTTTAATGTCAGTGCCATACAAATTTTCCTTAAAAAAATAATATCGCCTTCATTTGTACACGCAATTGCTACGTACGAAATTTTATAGCATAGTAATGATCAGCAGAATCCATTTCTGGCCAAAAAAAATACCCTTAAATATTCAAGTTTCTATGTCTATGAAAGGCGATTTTCAGCCCACTGTGCGGGGGCCGCCGCGGGGCCTGGATTCTTGTTTAACGTATCAACAATGGCGGCTACACGGAACACTAGATGAACAGCAAGAATTCATTAATACATTCAGAAACTTTTTGAGTATTGTCAAGTTATTAGCAAAATATGATCCGATTTTACAAGTGTTGTTAAGTAAATCAAAGGGCCAGATAAAATACTTATGTTGAAAAATACAAAATGAGCTCATTTCTGTTCTGGTTCTAAAAATATAAAATGCACTCATAAATGAAATAAATGCCGCACTCTTTTACTCTATCATATTCCATACAACTCAAGATATTTCAAAAACAGATCAAATGTGTGAACTTTGATATGATGATTTGTATGATCGAGAAAGACGAAAATTGAATCCCAAAGGCGCTTGTCATTAAAGAGTCATTTTTAGGACCAAACTGCCTTAGCAATGTCTATGAATAATAAATATTTTTTTCTAATTATTCTACTATTCCATAAGGTGAGCTCCAGGAACTCGTTTTTATGGGAGGAGTAAGTATATACAAAAATGAAATAATTACTAAAAGGCGATATGTTAACAATATTCAAAATCTTCTTAAATAACTACAAACGTAATTTAACCGACAAATTAACATAATTTAATACACATACCTAATTCAATCTAAAATTAACCACAAAAATAATTATAACAATGATAATTATAATATTATAATGGCTAGCTCTCATTCAAAATTTAGGAGTATTAGATCTGTCAAAGAATTTATACATAAAAATTCTTTGACAGATCTAATAATAAATAGTAAGTAAGTAAATAAATTAGCTAGATAATAAATAATAATAAGAGAATGAAGTAAATAGAAATAAGTATACATACACCTTTAAATTTATACGATGAGAATGCCAACATTTTTATAAATTCCAACCAGGAATTATTAGATTCTTGGTCAAATAAAATTTTACACGCAAAACACTTCAATTATCTCAACCAAACGTATGTTGACAAAATTTCGTCAAACAAGTGGTTGAGTATTGGAGAGTTGAGCGCAGAAATAGAAGGATTTATGCTTGCCATTCAGGATAGAGTCATTAATACTAAAAATTATAGGAAGCATATAATCAAAGATACAAATCAAATTGATGATTTATTTAGATAATTTTTGGCATTTCCGGAAACTATAGATGTTCTGTATTATCACTCTCCGAGTATACATTTAGGCACAATCAAGTTTTAAAAATAATTCACCAAAGTTTGGTAATTAAACATAACTTGATTGACTGCCGTAATATAATACCATATTATGAATACGAACCAAATTCATTTTTAGAAAACGAATTTTATAAAATATATTTTGATAAAACTATACTAACAGACCGAACGATTAGTCATAATAGACCCGATATAGTTTTACATGACAAAATTAAAAAAAAATACTTTTATCATTGATGTCGCTATTCCGACAAGATTGGCACAACGACACAACTGGCCTCTCAGAAGCTGGGCGTACTGTACAGGGCCCGCAGATATTTTAATAATACACAACTGCTGACCTTGTACAAATCGCAAGTGCGCCCTACTGTCGAATTTGGCAGCCATCTCTGGTCCGGAGCCCCTAAATACCTGAAAAAAACCCTAGACTCTGTGCAAAAACGGGCGGTCCGTTTGATAGATTCCCCAATCTTAACAGACGAACTGCAATCTTTAGAGCACAGGCGTCAGGTAGGTATGCTGTCCTTGTTCTATCGGTATTACAATGGAAGATGCTCTGAGGAACTAGCGTCATTGATCCCTTCGGCACCGGTGCGTAGTCGGGATACACGCCAAACGCGCGCCCAACATTTGTACACGGTTGACATTTGTCACATGAGAACGGGTCGCTTCTACGATTCGTTCTTAAGTTCAACAGCTCGGCTGTGGAACGAACTGCCGGCCTCTGTGTTTCCTCCCTCCTACAACATGGGACTCTTCAAGACTCATGTTCACTCCTTCCTCTCCACAAAAAGACCCTCCACACAGCATCCCCAAAGATGACATAGGCCCTGAGGGAAATTATTTTCTTCAGGGCCTCCTGTGTGGAGTTAATATAAATAAAAAAAAAAATAAAAAAAATGACTCGTGTAACAGAAAGAGATGATGGAATTTTACCGTTTGTCAGTTTTCAAATCATTCCAACAAAATGAGAGTGGTTTATTTATACACGCGGGTTGTCATTTCGCGTCGAAAATATTGCGTGTTAAAGTTGTTCGTGATAAAAATACAATATAAGCCCGTATAGTGTTAGCGAGTTACAAATATATATTCAACCTACCTACGTAAGTTCAAGTTTAAAGTGAATTGACAGTTTTTAGGTTATTACGTAACATACTTGGCATATGTCTTCCTCTTCCTGTAATATTAAAAAATCTGTTAATGAAAAAATAAGAAAATACACATATATAGGAAATGAGAAGAAAAGAATTTGGCATTCTCAGAGTATAAAAATATTACCATTCGTTATTTCGGCTACTGGCATTATACCTAGCTCTCTCATTCAAAATTTAGGCGTATTAGATCTATCAAAGAATTTATATATGAAAATGCAAAAATCAGTCATTTTAAATACATGTAAGATTACGAAAGATTTTTTAAAATATTTATATTGAGGGATCAGTAGGATTTATAGGTCCAGTTAGGAGTTCTACCGAGCCGAACTCTCTGATATGAAAATATGTGGAGTCGGTGGAATTTTTTTCCCATTTGATCTCTGGTGAGTTGACGTGTTGTTCTTGTATTGCTTTGTATTTATTATGCTTATATAATGCACTTGCATAATGTGTATTGACTAGATGATCATTTGTGGAAAAGTGTGTGGAAGGGTTTAGTTTTTCTGTGGGGAAGATTTAACCCGAACATAAAGTATTAAAACAATAGACTAAGGGGGTATTTCACTATGTCGGGCTAAATATCTGAATAGCTATCCGTTGGCTGGCTTTAAAGTTCAGAATAACTTCGTTATTCAACGGCGACCGTTTCACCATTGTTTCGAGCTGCCGGATAGATAACACTCGAAATAGTCTGGCAACATCGCAAAATGTTTGCTGTTTCTCCATCTACTGCAACGGCTGTCATGCGTCACAGTCCGCACACCGCGAAGTGTGCATTTTTTTGGTTATGTTATGTTGATTATCAGGTCATTTTAGATAGATTCGTGTCGAATTAATACATTGTTTCTTATTTTGAACACAATCAAATAATTCAGGATGGATCATACAAGCATTCAAATTCATTCTACAAAATTCGACTCACTTCTCAGCTGTTAAACTCGGAATGTTTTGACGCCATCTTTGATTCGAGGAATAGCGCCTAACGTCTGGTTAGAGCACTGATTAGTCAAATCTAACTTTAACCCGAGCGTTAGCGTTATTCAGATATAGTGAAAACGAAAAAATGACTAATCCGCGGATTAGTGCTTGGTCAGAACATAATCAGAGATAGTGAAAAACCCCCTAAGTAGACAGTATAGATTGAATGCGTACATTAAGAGTAGGAACAAAAAGCACAATCTAGTGCAATGATACACAAACTTTTTTGTTCTTCGGCCACATACATATATTAGTAAAGTGACGCAGGCCAGTATATTATGTTAAGTCAGCAGGGCGTGACGTGTTGAGAGCATAGCAGTCATTTTAAATACTCGTACTAGGAACAACTAGTACGAGTATGAAAAAAATCTTAATCCAAATACCTGTTCCCCAGTATTTCTCACTATTACCTACCTACCGAGTATGCAGTACGCGCATTGCACGCATCTCCCGTACGAGGCGTGTGCTGGGCTGATGCTATGTTTTTCCTCTATAATGGACACTACTCACTGTTGATAATAAACTATACGTTACACACGTATGTTATTAAAAAAAAGTAATATACAAAATAAATGGAAAAGTCTTAGCACGGAAAACTTGTTACATAAATAAAAAAAACCACAAGAAGTAAAATTCACGCTTCGTTAAATTATTAAATGGCTGTCATCCCATGCAACGAAAGAGAATTTTCATTTTATTTAAATGAAAATTAAAATGTTGAAAATAAAATTTCCCAGATGCAGATTTTATAGTAATAAGGTGAGTTGCCTTTTATAGTAATTAAGGTGAATCAAGAGGTTTTATTTTTAAAAAAGCGTGGCCAGCGATCCCGGATAATTACCGTAAAATGAATTGATCAAGTTCATCTCGGAATGTAGTGAAATCTCAATACCTTGTTGCAGTATTAGGCCCTTTGCTATTTATCATACAAGTCAATGATATATTTAATGTCTCAAAATATGGAGAAATTATTAATTATCCCCCACGCGGACGACACAGTGCTACTACTAAAAGCTAATAAATAAACAACATGGCCAACACAGATTGTAGCAGTTCACTTTTGCCCCGCTACCGTTTTAAGACAAACTTTAACAAACTCCATCCAAGACCGCCTTTGTCTATGGGACTCGTGCTCTATGGGCTTTTTCTAGAAGGAAGCAGGAGAGATAATTTCCGAATGCCAGTACCAATCGGACAGCCTTGCGGAGAGGTCGCGCCAACATATGTGATACGAGCAAGTGCTCCAGTCGACTTATTTCACAGGTGACGCTGATGGCGGACATAGCAAGATATATTTAATCGCTGGTCATCATGTCAATCTCTCTCTTATTAACAATTCTTTCCTAAGAGTTGTATGGCGCCCATTTCGGTGAATCAGGTCAGATATTTATGTTATACACAATGTCACACTTTTAACTAATTTATTGCTACTTTAAAATTCCTTCCGTGCGATCAATTCTTCGAATTGTCGCACACCCCTTGAGATCATGATAATCTCGTTATTTGAGAGTCTCTAGCCCTATTTGTTATTTGAATAAATATAATATTAATTATCGTACCTCTTTTATTCAATAACAAAGCAATACTCATTGTCTTTTACTAATAATGTTACAAAGGCCCTAGAGTGGTTGAATTTGTACGTGAGATTATTGCATTACACTGGCGACCAATGGTGTCTAAATTTTAATTAGCCCATTGTCACGGTTACAATGGCGCTCCAACGTGTTGATCCCGATTAGTTTTTTCATAATTTTTATTTGTGTTAGCATTTTGAGGTAGATACTGTTTTCTGTGTGACATTAGTGTCTGGCCTGATAAGCGATTTACTATTCTAAATGTCTTATGAACTAAAAAAGTAGTTTAACATAAACTTGCTAATTAAAAAACAAAAAACTTATTATACCATTTTGCATTAAAAAAAATAAACACCTAAAGAAATACAAATTATAACCCACTCTAAGACAAATACACAACAACATAACTGCAATATCTCGTGTTTAGCGATGGAAATACAAACCGAGATACCAATACCAATGCATTACAGTAGACAAATGCCTAAAATGGTCCACACACATAAACGTACTCAAAGAGTGAGGAAACTAAGATATATCTAGGATTTACTCAAACTTACATACTTGCTTTCTGCCAATCACTAATACAATATGGTATTATAGGAAGAGGTGGAACCCCTAAAAACATACTCAACCGCTTCACATAACAAAAAAATAATATTAAAACTAATTCCACAAAAATCATTTACATTTTCATCAGAACTTCTGTTTCAAGAATTGAAAGTCAGAAAACTAAATGCATTATACTTATATCGCGCAACATTACACATGTACAAAAGATAATATTCTAAATAAAACTTAACATTTTAAAATAATAGAAAACTCAGACAAACAACAGTGCATCTCAATTATAAATATCTTGGAGTGAAGTTGGAGAAGAAGTAGACTTAAAATTAGTTTAACTTAAAATTTTAAACTTAAAATTAAAAATAGTGATTTTATAGACCTCTCTGGGAATTCTCGCATAGATTTTGCTCTGAAGGTAAAGTAATAATAATAATAATATCTTTATGAAAGTTTACACATTACAACCATTAATAAATATTATGGTGTACATTGATTTGTAACTTTTGATGAAGGTAAAAAGAAAATAAAAGTATAGTCAGTTGAGGTTTCTCAAATACCGCCTCACTAGGCTAGCCTGTGTTGAGGCAGAATTTTTCATGTTAGTTCTTAATACCTTTGAATATACCTATACTTGTATTAAGATGTATTCGCTCAATAATGTGGTGACTTCAATAACTGCGAATTTGGGTGAATGCACCGGTGAAGGCCCTATTAAGTAATATAAGTGACAATGAAATTCAGTCATCTGTGCATTTAAGCAGCTGGATTCATCTAAATTATATTGTTTGACAAGAGAGGGCACCACTAGTCCTGATTGTCATCTTCTGATTTTAAATATTTTTGTCACAAGAAAAGTGACAGTACTTTTAGAATTACAATGTGTTAATTCAAATTTATTCTAAATTCTACTCTCTTGAGAGCCGGTCGTGACAGATTATTTCATGGTGCGAATGCAAATGTTATTGTGCTGATTGCCGTCCGCTGCCGAATTTGAAGATTAAGGAATCGCTCTCAATCTCAATGCGAGTGATATATTCGGTGAGTTCTCTGTTTTTTTTTGTATTTGGTGGCTGGATGATTTGTTACGTTTCCTGCAGGGTGAATTTTGTAATCAACCCATTTTTTCATAGGGAATTAATTATTCCCTGATGGTCTGTGTGGTTTACAAGCCAGATCATAAACAGAAGTGTAAAAACACTTCATAAAACTAGATAGGTCCCTGCCATAAGTGTAGTGCTGCCATCACAAGACCGTTTTCGCTCGTGGCTAGTCGCGTTCGAAAACTGGTGATCCGTTGTTTCATTAGTGCTAGGAATCCGGGAGCACGCCCTTCTACAAACATCTCAGTGGCACTGCAGTACCGGGACAGCCCAAAAAGTATTCGGTATGAATTGTTGTACTGTACTTCCATTCTTTTTAGAGATGCTTTGTTGAAGTTGGTCCACAGCTCCGAGGTATATAGGCTCGTGCAGTAATTTGTTAAAAAGTTGCCTTTTTGATTTTGGGCTACATTTATTAAATCGTCGAGAAATAATATTTGCTCTGATGCACGGTGATCTTCTCTGTCGCTCAATATGCATATCATCATTGTGATGATATGGATATTGAGGTCTAGAATCTTCTATCTAGAAGGTGCGGTGTACCTGGCCAGCGATACACCGGATCACAGCGCCCTGGTTCCAGCACATCTAACCAGCGCTACATCCACACGGCATCCTCCCTGGTCTCGCACGCACCTCCCGTACAACCGCCTACCAGGTCCACCGCACCTTCGGCTTTCCTGTCAGCAGTGGAGCACTCGGAAGACCCACGCTCTTCACCAGTTCCTGACCGTCAACGAGTCCGGTCACCAGCAGCGGCGTCGACTCACTGACCCGCGCTTGACCAGCACATCACCGCCTGCATCCGGAGTCTTCATCATTGGTCCTCAAGTCAAATCATATACAGCATCCTGACTCAAATAAAACACTGTGACCTTCACGACCTCTTTCATTTCGTGCCTCCTCACCAGATCCCCAAAGCTGTTACGAATTTAAATACTTCATATTTATTCTTAATTTCTAAAATAACATTATAATAACAATATCAATAAAACTCAGCTAGTATGAGTCCACCGCTTAAAAAAGATTTGAGAAGAGTACGAAAGCATCCACGGAAAGGAGGTCCGGCCGGGCGCTTTTGCAGGTTCGTAATGCACGGCTTAGTGTTGGTACATCTTTGGTAATTCTCTTCTTAAGTGGGCGAGTAAGCGAGAAAAAGTACCTAGACTTTTGGTTCTAAATTCAGTATCATATTCTTTCTCACTTACTCACCTACATAAGAAGAGTGTTTTCCTAATATTCAAATACTAAAGAAATACTCTTCTTATGTAGGCGAGTAAGCGAGATGCCTATAGATATCACCAGCCCACGGTATGTATACTCAAGACGCGCAATACTTTAAAACAAATACTAAGTACGAAAGTATATTTGACGTATCTGTTATAGCATATACGCTTCACCTCTATTTCTCACTCGGTGCTGGATTCCCCACAATATATTTCCGAATCCATAGGATGGGGGGGGGGTTCTTAGAGAATTTTTAAGAAAAGTAATTCCCCACAAAAAAATATGTGTGTATTTCCGATGTATGATTCCCCACAATAATTTTTCAAATCCATGGAGGTGGGGTAGCTAGAGAATTTCCTGAAGAAAAATTCCCCACATTTTTTATCTTGTCGTCTGGTGTATTTGATTTGCGGGGAATCCGTATTTGGGTTAGAGGAACACTCTTCTCAGCGTCTTGCGAAGCGCAATACTCGCAAGACGCGCAATCATAAATAAACCACTCAACACATCGATATCTCCGGGTTTTTGTTCTGAGCAGATTGGTCCTAAATTTTACCATAGATATGCCATTTGCAAAAAGTACGTCACACACCATCGACTAGGATAGAGGAAACTAAAAAAAAGGCGCAACCATAGACAATATAATTCTCATTCGGAGCCTACCCCATTCACTAGCCTTTTTTTATTTATTTATTTACATTGCATTAGATACATTTAAATCAGACATAACAGTAATCTTCTTCTTCTTCTTTCGTATGGTGGGGGTTCAGAGGGGGACATCTAGATCTGCGAGCCATTTTAGGGCCTCAGGCGTCGCCATGTGAACCTCATCAATCCCGCCGGGGAATGAATGGAGCGGGCATTCGTTGACCACTGATAACATTAATAATATAGCATAATGAGAGCATATATTAAAATGAGTAGGTACAAGTGTTATTACGTTTTGTTAAGTCGAATTTAGTTCCTAGCTAGGCAGATTGCCTGTTCTAAGGATATTATTTTAAAAATAAAATGTTTGAAATGTCGAAATATTCCCTCACAACAAAAAAATGCATCCGACAAAGTGCTGTCATGCGAAAATGACCTTAAAGTATCTTTCTTTAAATCTCATTTTCTCAGGACAACGCATGTCAGGTGAAATCTTGTTCTGAGATGAAAAATCAACCTGTCGTAAAAATAAACTAAAATGACTTTGAAATCCTTTAATAAATAATATAATATTATCAAATGTGAATATATGCTTTTTACGACAGTATCGAATTGTGATATTTCTCTGCTTTTAACAGAAAAACGAAAAACACAGAAGATTTTTGTATTTCGTTTTCATACGACTTACATTTACACGTATATATTTTAAGATATTATATGTAAGGTCATGCCTCATCAGAAAAGAGAATCTCTTTGGCCTGATAAGAAGGGAGACACGATTCTTACTTTGGTTGTTTCGCATAAAATATAAATTTTAATGCAAGTTTTTTTTTGAGAAATGATTCATATACATTGTATATTGAGTTTCTTGAGTTTCAGTGCCGGCAACCCGGGCGTTTATTTAAGGTTGGTTCTGTACAGATGTTTTTTTTTCATTACCCTCCTCACTAGACATAGTCTGTTCTGAGGCTGGTAATTAACAATTTATATATAAACCAAATGTTTAGTAAAAAGTAGTAAAATAAAAATAATAAGAAAAAATAGAAGTAGAAAAATGAGTAATATAAAAATAGAAAAATAAGTGTAGTATATGTGTTGAAAAATTATGTATAAAAATATGAAATGAGTGTTTTGTATTATAATTAATTGTAAAATTTTGTAATTTTGTTAGAATTTGTGTGCAGTATGGTTTGTAAAATGCATTAGATGTTTAGAATATTTCTAATATCTGTTCTTTGTTTTACCATCAACCAGTTTACATATTAATAAAGATATTACAGAAACAGGAAAAAAAACAATAATATACAAGCATGAAACACATTTAGAAGGTGTACCAAAACAATATAAAAATACATTAACAGGAAATACAAGAATGTAGAAGTACAACACACATTTAAAAAAATGTGTTGAAAGATATTCATTATGATGTCGAAGACAAATAGAATAAATTAATTAGGACAACCATTTCTTCCTATATTTAGTATACTTTAAAAAACGTTTCATGGCCATTTTCCTCATGGAATCTGGTCCATCACATTGTCTTGTATCTTTGCCAGATAATTTCTTATTGATGTTTGCACACCATGAATTAATTATGAAAGGCACAGTGAATTTAATAATTGCATTTATAAGAAATTTTTAATGCCCCTCACAATTAATCCAATCGAAACATACATATTTGGCAATGGTTTCTTTAACCTTTTCTTATCTGTGGTGTGTATTTACTACACATTGCTTCTAATAACTATAATAACTCTATAAATATAATACATTCTGGGTTTAGATTTTAGGTATTCCTCCGTTATACATTTATGCACTGAATTAAAAAATAATATTTTAAATAGTTTTCAAATTCAATTAAAAATCAGAGATTTTTGTTAAAAATCGGGAACAAATACACCAATACAATCAACTGTGTGATACTAATACGCGAAGAGTGTGCGAGGAAATGACACGCTATTGATGTCCCGCTTTAATTCGCTATACGAGAACATGAGAAATCCACACGTCTGCAGTTGTATTTTGATTTAGACCATTGATACCTACGACCGCACAGCTGTGTTTGTGCCAACCGCCAGCCGCTAGCCAGTCGGTCACGGGCCGTCGTTAGATGTGGACCCCTCGCACGTTTTTTTAGCATCTGCCGATGGTTTTTTCATGTTTTCAGCAATTAAATTACAATTATTATCACTTTTGATATAAAATATAATAAACATAATCGATTAGCTATGAATATTCATATTTTTCCGATATTAAATTGCTTATTTTGAGATGTGTATTGACTACACAGCACTGGAACGCGTGAATTTTTTTAGTACAGTAAGGAAAAGGTTAATAATATGCACAAGATGAACGTTTTCACAGTTATGATTTAGTACATACTCGACAACATAATGAATTTCTAAAGCTACCAAAAAATTATGATAAAAAAGTTATAAATATGCTTACGCAGAAAACCATCATTTTACGTGTAGGTACAATGCTGCTGGGTCCAGGAACAATTCTAAACATATCTAAAAAAAATATCTTATTGTTAGACACTGACGCCGTCGGTAGACATGATCCATCATTATTATTATTATTACTATTACTTAGAGCACTGAACACGTTACTGCCGCGCAGATGTGAAGACTGTTTGACTGTAGCGTGGCTTCGAGTACTTGTGTATAATAGAGGTGAGGCGTATTAGCTTTCAAAATACTCATATAAGTATTTTATACTGAGATTGAGTATTTAATACTTTCTGTCTCCAGATAGGTATAAAATACATGTGAGTATTTTGTAACCGGTATTTTTAATAGGTACTTTTTACAGGTATTTTTAATAGGTACTACTAACAAGTATTTTTTATAGGCACTTTCTATAGGTATTTTTAGCAGGTATATTTAATAGGTAACTTTTATACGTATTTTTCGTACCAAAAAAACGAAAAGCAGTATTCGACAGGGAATTTCCTAGCTAACCCCCACCCCTATGGATTTTAAATATTACTGTGGGGATCCAACCCCCCCCCATGGATTCGAATAATTATTGTGAGGAATCAATTTTACGTAGAAAATTTGTGGGGAATTACTCACAAGGATTTATTACTTTCCGTCCTAATGGAAGTGAACCGTGTAAACTAGAACTTTCGTACTTAGTATTTGTTCAGTATTGCGCGCAGGGGGGTATAACTCCTATAAAAGACACGGAAAACTCTATGGTTATGTGACGTATTTTTTGCAAAAACCAATGAGAAACTCAGAATGACTATGAAAAAACTATTGAAAGATAAGTGAAATATCTATGGTTTGAATACTTATGTTATGAAATTTTGTGCACAGTTCATGTTCCTTACGCCGATATCAAAACAAATATTTTTATGAATATTGTTCCGCTGAAAATGTCGAAAACTCAAGTTCAGTGCGATGTGAAAGGATGCACAGATATAACATCAATTCGACACAGGTTTCTGAGTTCTGCATCGCATTTTGCAATTGATTGCAGTCAAGTCGAATGGTGCATTGAGAAAGCATGCACTGCCGACAGTTAATCTCCCCGTCATCGGACAATACGTGGATTTGCCCCGATCTCGGTTTGTAGAAAACAATACTCATGATTATAACAATACTACAGGTACGAATCTCTCTTTGTTTGTTCCTAATGTATTGAATAACTTATCTTAATTTAACATCAGAATCGAATCTATTTTCGTTTTTAGGCCGTACCTGTGACGAGAGAATTGGGCCAGGATTCTACAGCGCGTATAGTGATGCAATCCAAGATTATCATTACATTTTACAATGTACAAATGTCTTACATCGACTTACCTTATTAATTTTATTCATATTATTATTTAACCAACGTTTTTATTTCAGAGCGTAATTTCTTCCCCAAACCCAGTGGTGTGCTCGTTGCTGCCAAAAGGGTATCAGAAGATTATGAAGGTATACATTTTTTTCATATTAGGTATGTGAAATGAAATAATATTCTATGTTTTGCCATGTAACATGTAGTAAAAAGTACCTATTAAAAATACCGGTTACAAAATACTCACATGTATTTTATACCTATCTGGAGACAGAAAGTATTAAATACTCAATCTCAGTATAAAATACTTATATGAGTATTTTGAAAGCTAATACGCCTCACCTCTATTATACACAAGTACTCGAAGCCACGCCACAGTCAAACAGTCTTCACATCTGCGCGGCAGTAACGTGTTCAGTGCTCTAAGTAATAATAATAATAATGATGGATCATGTCTACCGACGGCGTCAGTGTCTAGCAGTTTTTGCGTTATATATTTATTTTTCACTAGCACAGACATGCACATCGAAGGTGTTAAATGTTCCACAATTGAAAGTGAACTTTTCAGCCAGTGAAAAAGTGTTACATCCAGGAACAAATTTCACCATGCTTTGTGAAGGAAATCGTCCTATAAATTGGGAAATTCTCTCAGATTCAGGTCAAGATGGAATTTTGCATACAAGAACAAATCGAGAAAGTCCGAGCGCTGAATTTGAGCACCGAATTGAGTTACATTTATTTTCCGTATCTGTTAGAGATGTTGGCTCATATATTTGCAGTTTCAACTCTTCAGATAAAAACGAAGCAAACATTAAAAAATCAGTGTATATTTATGTAAAAGATGTAACCAAACTTCTCGCTCTTGCAGATAGCTTTATAATAGGAAATCAGTATAAAAACTTAACAGTTCCTTGCAAACCCTCTGCACCAGATGTTCAAGTTACGTTACTTCTCGATGATGTGCCAATCATTCCTGGAAAACCCTTTCCAGGACTTGGTGACAGGATTGTAACTTACGACCCACAAACCGGCTATACACTCCCCGACGCGCAAATGTCGGACTCGTCGCACGATTTTACATGTAAAGGGATAATGAACACAATCGAAGAGAAGCGAAATTTTGATTTGTCCATTTTGTTTCATACTGATTCTGTAGCAAAACCTGAAATAACTGACTCTATTTCATGCGACCATACAACTGTTATAAATTGTAAAGTAGGTGTTTTAGCGGGTGTCCCTTTTTCAATAACGTGGAAATACGCAAACAAAGACAACATCAACAAAGAACGAGTAAAAGTCAGCACTTGGGTAGACACAAAAGAAAGCAACGATATCACCAGAGTTGGTAGAAGCACATTGACAATATTAAACACAACAAGTGAAGACCTGGGTTGGTTTACGTGTGAAGTTAGTGATTCAAGTGAAAACATTAATTCTGCCGAGATTTTCGTGACAGATGATTGTAAAAAAATTGAAAAAATTATGTCTGAATTATCTCATATTATGTCTTGTAAAGATTTACTGATCATTTTGACTATATTATTGTTACTGCTAGTAATATTAACACTGTCTTGTCGATTGAGAAAACAAAATCACAATGAAGAATTGATTGAACATAATACACTGTTCTTTGATGCGTCCAAAAAAGGATTTAAATGTTTAAAAGCGTGATTAGTTTAATATTTTCAGAAAGAAAGAATTATTCTACCCTTTAACCCTAGATTCATAACCTTATCTAAGGGTAGGGTTGCCATCTCTAAAATTTGGCAACCAGGACAAGAGGCGTGAAAACCCCGG
This sequence comes from Hesperophylax magnus, assembly GCA_026573805.1. Lineage (NCBI taxonomy): Eukaryota > Metazoa > Arthropoda > Insecta > Trichoptera > Limnephilidae > Hesperophylax > Hesperophylax magnus. The sequence goes on from JAIUSX010000060.1 coordinate 4,676,131, forward strand.
ATTTTAGAGCCCATAACCCGGACATGTCAACAGGTTTTTTTTAAACACAGTCAGTGTAATAAAAACAGTTTAAAATGTCATAAATCACCTTTTTATTTATTTTCAGACCTTAAAATTGAATTTTGTCATCTTTTATCATCATTTTAAATGTACCTATTAAATTTTTAAAAGTAATTACATTTTTTAAAAAAAATCTTAAAAATACTGAGACCATTTTAGTACTCAGTCTTACAATTTTTGAGGTAACTCTTTCAACTGAATAATAATATCTTCTTTAAATTTGTATCAGCAGCCATTTACACAACAAAATACCTCTTAACATAATATGAACTAAACTCAGTCTTCTTAAATCTTAAGCAACAAAACTGACCCTTTTTAAAGTTTAGACTTACTAAACCCGGACTACAAATGAAACCCCGCCCGGACGCTCCCCGGACGCCTTCTAAACTAGGACAAATCCGGGGAAACCCGGACGGATGGCAACCCTATCTAAGGGGAACATTATTCATAAACATTCGTCTCACAGACGACTAAATTTAAGTGACGAGTTTTGGGGTAGATACTTGTAAATAAAATAAATAAATTAAGTATGGCACTCTTTAATATGTTTAATTAGGTAACAAAAAAAATAATAAACGAGTTAAAACTAAATTTCATCGCTACATTCCACACACATGAGGCCGCGATGGTCCATGCACATATACTTTTTGCATTGCTTGCATTGGAACCTTGTCATATGCCGTTTTTTATAATCACAATAACCACAAACCTTTTTTTGAGTACCACTTAGACCAGGTGTGGCAATGGTAGGCATTTCATCTAAAACTTCGGTCATTTTCCTTTTTAGGCATCTCTTCAAAGTTGGCATTTCGTGTCTTTTACGTAACCATGTCGTTATCACTGTCGGAATCTGTCGGGACCATTTCATCTAATTCAACATGATCTTCGACATCACTGATTTCTACTTCCTTTTGCTGACTGGTAAAATCATCATCACCAGAATCAGATAAACGATTCAAATGGTCATCAATTTGCCGATCATCCATTCTAAAATAAAATAAAGATTTGATGTAAAATACACACAATAATACATTTTGAATGATAAAATAAGATGTAATTATCAATAATAGAATAATATCAAATACTTACTTTTACTCTGTATAACCAGAACTCATCAAAAACAATGTTTTCAAAATAACTTGCAGTCTCGTCAAAAGTTACACTATTCATAAACATTCGTCTCTCAGACGTTCAAAGGTCTATAACTTGTCCACAAAACTTAACTGCAAGGCAAACGCACCCCCGTTACTAATGAACAAGCGATCTAGGAAGGTACTTGAGAGGTCATCATTCTATCTCTTTCACTCGAGACACTAGAAACAAATTTACGTTTTGAGCGGTCTGTGGGACGAATGGTTATGAATCTAGGGTTAAGCTGATCCTACTTGAACAGGGAGAGGCAGTGGTTCAATAATGTTATACGAATATTGCATATGATTTTCTCAAGAGTCAACTGTATACATGTATAAAATGTGGTATAAGTTATCCCCAGATTCTTTTGTGTGGAGAATTATACTATCGAAAAGAAAAAAAATTTAAACTCAGAACAGGTAATAAAATGCATACATTTTTACACATAATGGGCGCTGCAGACCATTCAATTTGACTGAGCAGTTGCATCAATCTGGTTTTTTCTTATTTTTTTTTTTATTTTTTTTATTGAATAAATAGTTAATACATATCAACAAACAAAAAAAGTCCTGCTAAGCCATTTGAATTGGCTTGTCAACAGGTGCTTAAAGTTACATATACAGTTTTATAAGTTATAATTTACATCTTATATCTACAGAATCAACATTTTTTCATACATTTTAAAGTAAATATTTTTTTTCCGATAGCCAATTTTTCACCATATTATTTAAACTTATTCATAGACTTAAATTGCTTTATAGTGTCAGGTAATAAATTAAATATCTTCGGTATGTTGTATTCAAACGTTCTCTGTCTGTATTTATTATTAAATTTCGGAACTATTAACCCGTCATTGCGCGTGAATCTAGTACTGTATTTATGTTCTAATTTTTCTGTGATTGTATCTGGTTTAAGTTGAATCCTAAATAACATCTATTTTCCAACAACCTCTTAATTTAAATCATGACGAAAGAGAAAGGTGCCTTTTTGGCCCCGAGCCCTGTACGCCATTATTTCAAAAAGTCAAGTTGAATCGTCTATAGCGTTACTCTCATAGAGTTGTCAAGAATTAAGCTATTGTGATCCTTTTGGAGCAGAAAAGGATTTGGGGAATGAAACGATGGAAATAAAGAATTTATTATTTTACTTACAAATTTTAAAGCCCGCATTGAATTAATTCACATTTAACTTTGTCGCGGTACATACTAAAACTTGTTTCAACGCAAGAAACTATTTATATGTTTGGCGGTCCGTCCTCTCTGCCTACCCCTGCGGTAATGGCATGATGGTTAGTTAGTTAGAGTGAGGAGAGTCCTGTTGTTAAAATAAAAAGCGTTTGTTATAAATAATTATCAGATTACATTTTTTAGTAATACTTCGGAATCAGTCCAGCCTAGATCTAATAACCATTTTGTTATTTTTGGACTGTAGGATGACAATTTACACAATTTCAGCTGTTTTTTTTTTTTTTTTTTAAATAATTTTATTTTAGTGATTTGTACATTTAAGTTAACAAATGACTAATTAATTGTTACATATTAATATTCTATGTTTTTTCTTGTTTTATGTGGCTTCCACACAACATCTTGAATTTTTCAATTGGGGCAGACTTTAGGTTTTCCGGCAGCGCGTTATAGTATTTCATCCCTTTATAGAATATACTCTTCTGTGTATTCGCCTTGTCCTAGTTTTATGTTTGTGTATGTCCTTGTTGTATACAATTTTATTTGAAAAATATTTGGGTAGCAGGTTGTTTACTATTTTGTGTAAAAATATCATCGTATTTAAGGTCAACATCTTTTTCACCGTTAGCCAATTTAGTTCCTTTAACATTTTATTTACTTTTGAATATCTATTTCGTCTGAGTATTGTTCTCATTGCCCTATTTTGGAGAATTTGAAATTTATTTTGTTCTCTGTCGTTACACAGGAAAAGGATAGTTGAGCAGTAATTAAAATGTGGAGCAATAATGGAGTTATAAATGGTGATTGCAGTTTTTTCGGACAGTTTTTGGCGAAAGCTATGAGGGGATTTTGTGATCAAACTATGTAACGGCTACTTGTCTAGATCATATCTATATAAGAGAGAGGGAGACCATTGAAATAAGTTCATGCGTATGTGCATCAATAATAGCTGACCACTACCTAATTGATTTATTTCTCTACCTACGATAAACACACTTCAGACAAATCGCACGCTGAGTACTATACTGCACTCTCCGAAAAAAAGGTTGAACTATTTATCTCAATTATTACCGACTGGAATGAAATGCTAAAATTATAAGAACCAAACGTTTTGTATGAAGAAATTAAATCGAAATTTATGAAATAATAGCTTCACAAAATTAAAAACTAATAACCATCGGAATTACCAAAAAAAATGGATGAATGAGAACCTCATTGAAAGTATACAAACACGAGATACTCTTTGGAGGAAATGGAAAAACTCACCTAACAACAAAAAGTATGAAATTGATTTCAAGAAATACAGAAATAAGTTAAATAAACTAATATTAAACACAAAAAAAAAACTATAACAATAAATTTAATCACTGTTTCAAAGACATTAAAAAAATATGGAATGAAATTAATAAAATTTTAGGAAGGAAATATAAATCCCGTTGTGATGAAGTCATATCAAAATATTTCTTAAAGTCTAATTCGACAAATGTAGTGGCAGAAAATTTTGCAGACTTCTTTGATGAGGGAGTAAATAAGTTAGTACTGAATGTAATGTCCGAGCGTCTGAAGACGTGCGGCAATATTTACCTCATTCAATGTACCTACCAAGAGCTAATGCAAAGCAAATTGAATTAATAATCGGAGGTATGAAAAATTCCAAGACCCCAGGTGTAGATTTAATTCATATGTATGATATAAAAAAGTATGTAAAATTACTTAGTCCTGTAATTTCCCACTTGATTAACAGAATAATTGATACGAGCCACATTCCTGATGAATAAGGAAATTGAGTGAAAAATATTTAGACTTATAAAAAATATGTTCATGTAGATCAAAAAATATCGATTCTAAATATATAAATATATTTCTATAGTATTATTCTTAGAATTAGTTAAACGTTCTTGAAAAAGCATTCAATAGCAATAGACTGTATACGCTCCACGATTGGTCGAAAGAATTCTGACGTCACATGTGTCGTGACTTGTACGTACAACGGATCACCTATGGTGCATCTCTTTCTATTACATGAGAGATGGTCGGTTTAGATGAGAGAGGTGTATAGGCCAAACGTTTATTTGGGCTTGTCAAATATATGTACGTATTTGTTGTTATTATTATATGAAATGGATTTCTAAAGATACATATTCGTATAGTGCTTTATAATAATATGTTGTTTATTGCATAACTTAGAAGTTTTTATTATTATACATGTCACATAACATGTGATACACTTCAGGCCGCCGGCCGCCCAGAAAAGTCTCACAGTGAACTGGGCTGTAAACCGTTATTTTACTTTTGGTCTTTACTTTTCTGCGCGGTGGTCCTGAATTCGCGCGGGGCACGTCAACAAATAGCGACGGAATACCGTACCGGGCGGGAAAAGCAAATATTCTAACTTAAAATATTAATTTAACTATGAAATCTTAATCAATTTTCTTTTTTTTTTTAATAACATCAATTCTAATAGACGGTTAACATTGGTAAAAAAATTACTGGAATTCCTTATTGAAGAATTAATTTTTTTTCCATACAAAATTTTTAAGCAACGTGGTTCTTACAGTTTGAATGACGTCACACCCACACCCCGCCTCTTACCGCTCGGATTCCGCTCGTTTTGGCGGTCTTAATAAAATTCAAACTTTGAGAATTAATTTAACTATGAAAACAAACTTTAAAAAAAAAAAAAAATACTCGTATTTAAGTTTGAATGCGAACATTGATAAAAAAAAAATAAAAAAAATGGAGTCAACTTCCTTATTAAAATATAGCATTGTAGGCCTTACATCGTTAAAAATGGAAATCACTCCTTAATAAATAATTACAGGCCGATTTCTATACTACCTGCATTAGAAAAAAATTTTGGAAAAATATATATTTATAAATTTAGATAAATATTTAAAAAATCTGAGTATTATTGATGAATGCCAGTATGGTTTTCAAAAAAAAAAAGTTGCGATAAATTGCTTGAAAATTTTTCTAATTATATAAATTTACAACTTAACTCTAAACAACATGTACTGGTTCTATTTATTGATTTCTCAAAAGCTTTCGATACACTCAGCCATTTACAAATAGTTAAAGTACTTGAAATTATAGGAATCCGGGGTAAACTCCTCTTATTCTTCAAAAACTATTTATCAAATAGAAAAATGAGTGTGAAAATTTTAAATATACTTAGTAAATCAAGATATATCGAATCAGGGGTACCGCAAGGGTCAATTCTAGGTTTAAAATTATATTATTATTTCAAAAAAGCTCGTAGATTCATTTTTGCTGATGATACTGCTCTTGTAGTATCAAATGAAAACCCCTTAATAGCTATACAAGAATTACAAAGAGACTTTAACGAGCTTCTCAAATGGACCCACGATGTAGGACTAATTATTAATGTTAAAAAAACTAAATAATATTTGGCTAATTTATATAGCGCCGTTTTCGTGAGAAATCACCTCAAGGGCGCTGTACAAATATATTTCTTAAATAGTTAATACTAGAATTACCGACTTATCTCTAAGAATTATATCTAGTGACTTACGACTAAGGCATATAACTACTATCTTAACGACATATATACGACTATTTACATATTTAGCAATTTACAACTAAAATTAATATTAACAATCTAATCTTACTAACACCAAAAGTAGAAGGAAGTTCTATTATATTAGGGTGTTTTTATTGTTAGCTGGATATATATGTTAAATGAATGTATATAAGATCACCGAGTTTGAAAATGTGGAATATACCTAAAATAACCGCTCATAGTTTTGACTTATACTTATACTCATACTTATATGTATATAGAGAAATTGTTAGTATTTGCGACTGTGAAAAAATTGATTTCATAAATGAATATACTCTTTTTTTATTGTTGATACATTATTTTACAATATTTCATATTCTAATTCAATAATGTTGGCCTCACTGGGTTGTTTACCCGTGCTGAGGCCCCCATTTTATAATATAAGAATTTTAACATTTAAAAAAAAAAAAAAAAAACAACAACATTAAAATAAAGATAAATTTAAACTAAAAATAAAGATTAAAAATTAAAATATAATTATCACACTAAAAGAAAAATATTAAAAGAGAATGGAAATCGGCATTTATAATGATTTATGTGTTTGTGCGTGTTGCGTGTTTTATATATTTTTTTGTGTTGCGTGTATATGTTTTATTCTTTTACGTTATAGAATTTTGGTAATATTGTCTTTTTTGTTCTTTAATCCATTTTTTTATTTTGTGTTTGAATTTATTTTTATTTTCCTCAATTTTTGTTTCAAGTGGAAGACTGTTGAATAGCGTGGTATTTATGGTGTCTTTGTCCAAAGGTAGTGTTTAGTTAAAGGTAGAGTTTTTATGTTTTCTTTGTACGCTTGTCTGACCGGTCTATTAGTGATATTTTGTGTTTGTTGGGGTTTGTTTTTTGGTCGAAAATGTAGTTTAGTAGTGTTTTAACATATAATTGGCTTATATCAAGTACGTCACAGCTTTTAAATATTTGGTCTGTGTCGGTTAGTTTATGTTTTTTGAGTATTACCTTTAATATCGTTTTCTTATCTGGGAATAATTGTTGATAATAGTTTTAAGTGGGATAAACAAGTGGCAAAAATTTGTAACCAGCTCAGATCCTTTTGGGTTGTAACTTTTACAATTTAAAATTTATTTTACCTCATTGCACTCTTAAACTCTTATATTTCTCTATGGTCGAATCCATCCTAAGATACGGAATTCAAACTTGGGGACACGCAAGCACTATTTACATTAAATATATGGTGTTAAACAAGGCTGCATAATGTCACCGTGGTTATTCAATCTATACATGGATAATTGTATGCAAGAATTGAAAGAGGTGGGATTGGGCGCGAATTTGAATAATTTGAAAGTATGTTGCCTGTTGTATGCTGATGATGCGGTGCTGATTGCTAATAGTATATATGATCTACAGTCTCTCGTGTCTAGGATGAACGAAGTATGTATGAAGAATGAGTTAATGATGAATGTAAGTAAGTCTAAAGTAATGGTGTTTGAAAGAGAGAGTACGAAAACAGTGTGCAATATAGTTGTGAATGAGGAATACTTGGAGCAGGTGGATGAGTTTGTGTATTTAGGAAGTATGTTCTAGAGAGATGGGAAGGCTGACAGAGATATTGAAACAAGGGGAAATGCAGGTAACTCCATTCATGGAGGACTGAACGCAGTTGGCGTCAACTAAACATTGTCCAAAGAAGCGAAGTTAGAAGTCCACAACGGAGTGCTGGTACCTACCTTGATGTATGGAAGTGAGGCATGGAACTGGCAAAGAAAGGATGAAAGTAGATTAACCGCCCTATGCATACGAACGTACGTAATACGGCCGTCAAAGTATCACCCAAACGCAACAAGCCGTATCACGTACGCTCAGGTACAAAAAAAACTTTACCGAAACCCACAAAACATTCGTGATACGTTTGTGCGCGTCAAGTTTGTTCCTGTGTCATCCCGTTTAGGATTTCGAAGTCAGCCGAAGCAAACGGGTGAGTTTTCGTCACTCCCATACAAGTTACGTCGCTAGTCAGTGGTTCTCAACGCAAGTGGCGCAGTTTTTATAACAATATTATTACGTTACGTGTTTTTTAGTGAACTTCATGTGAATGTATGTCTATTTATTAGTGACTTTTATACCGTTTATGTACTTTGTGTTATCAAAAACTGATTTTTTTGTGTTCCAATATGTCAAGTGAGAGTGAATATAAAAATATTAGCTCCTTCGGAAGTAAGACCACTATAAGTGAGGATTTTTCTACATCACAAGATGAACATGAAAGCGAAGTAGAAGACGTTCCTACAAGTTCTCAGAAGTGGGTGGATATAGATTCTGAAAGAGATGTTTTGCAACCACCATTTGAATTTAGATCGACATCTGGCTTTCCTGAAGCACTCAATAATTGTAAATATGAATTCTTCACCTACTTTTTTGATGAAGAACTGATGCAACTGATAGTGGATCAAACAAATTTGCTGAACAATTTAGCAATTCTACTCCATCTTCCACGGACGGATGGATGCCACGAACTTACAAGGCTTGTCGAAACCTTGCAAGTTCGTGGCATCCAACAACAATCAACGAAATGAGAATATTTTTTGCAATCATTTTAGTGCAAAGTTTGGTAAAGAAACCAGAAGAAAATATGTACCGGTCGAAAAGACCGATACTTGAGGTTCCATTTTTTGCACGTACCCTTTCATACAGGCGGTTTTTATTGCTAAAGAATTTTTTGCATTTTAGCAATAATGCTGAATACAACGAATCGACCCACCCCAATCCCAAACTGAACAAAATATGGCCTGTGTATCAATATTTGCAAAAAAATTTCAACAAAGATATATCCCCGAGAAAAATGTGACCATAGACGAAAGTTAGATGTTATACAAAGGACGTTTAGGATGGATACAGTACATGCCACTCAAAAGATGGAGATTCGGCGTGAAGACATAATTGTTGTGTGAGTCCAGCTCAGGATAAATATGGTTGACAATTATTTATACAGGAAAAAAATACCCTTTTTGACCAGAGCTACAAACATCTTCCAGTCTTCTCCCAAGTCGTTATGTCACTAATGAGACCATTGCTCAATAAGGGGTACTGCCTGACAACAGACAATTTTTACTCGTCACCAGAATTAACGGAGTTATTAGTTACAAAAATAAACGGACACACATGGAACACTAAGATTCAGACGAAAAGGAATACCCAGAATATTTTTTTTCGTAAGAAGGTTGCTCGTGGATACACCAAAGCCTACAGAAAGGGGAAAATCATGATGATGAGGTGGAGAGATAAAAAAGATGTGTTTTTTCTCTCCACTGATGCAAACTGAATCGGGTAAACAATGCCCAACTGTGGCAAACGAATACAATTTTACGATGGGTGGAGTAGATCGGGTTGACCAGCATTTGGTGATTCGCCCTGTCACCAGAAAACAGGGGGGGAAAATATTACAAAAAAATATTTTTCCATTTTCTGGAGCAAGCACTCTGGAATGCATTTGTGTTGTACGAAAAAAGGGCGGTGTTTCAAATAAGTCTACATTTAGAGAAAAGGTAATCTTTCAATATTTAGAAAATTACCATGCAGTAGATTTTTCATCCAAAGGGGGAAGACCATCAAGCAACCCAAACAACTTACGTCTAACTGAAAGACATTTTATTGATGTAATTCCCTCTACCGCAGGCAAACTGAATGCTGCAAGACGTTGCGCTGTTTGCTGCTCCAAACTAAATGAAAGTGGGAAAAAAGTGAGGAAGGAGACAAGGTATTACTGTCCTGACTGTGATGTGGGGCTTTGATCCCTTGTTTCAAAATTTATCACACAAAAAATTCTTTAAGAGTAATAAAATAAATAAAGAGTACTAAAATATATGGTTTTATTATGAATAAATATCCTTGTAGCAGTGAGGTCCATGGCTATCAGTAAACTCCTACTCCTTTTTGTGATTGGCTCGTATGAAGAAGGAATTGGTAAAACGTCATAAATCATAAACCTCTCCATAATCAGCAGTTCACTTTGAAAGTGTAGTGAAAAAATGGCCTAAGAAAAGGTGTTATGTTCATTTTGACCGCCCACCAACAATCGCTGGCTACCTCATGTGCAGAATGTACCGAGATTATGTTGATTGACATATTATATTCAATACAAAATATTCAATAGAATATTATTACAAAAAATATTCGGTGACATCTTATGTTGAGAACCTCGGACTTACAAAAGGATATAAAAAGGGTCATAAATGAGTCTGTTGTCTAAAAGTAATGTCTGATGTTGAAAACAAGTATTGTTATTGCGAAATCTAATGAAAAAAAAACCGATGTTTTTTTACCTACATTTTGAATAATAACCCAAAGGTAGGGCGGTTAAATGCTGTTGAAATGAGATCCCTGAGGTGTATGTGTGGTAAAACCATGTTTGATCGTGTGAGGAATGTGGAGATCCGCAAAGAGTGCAAGGCTGATGTAAGCGTAATGAGTAAGATTAAGAAAGGGACGCTTAGATGGTTTGGGCATGTAGAGCGAATGAGCGAAGATAGGAGTGTAAGGAGGATATATGATGCAAATGCGAATGGTAGCAGAAGTCGGGGAAGACATGGCACGACCAAGTGAATCAGATACTCGAGTCGGGCCATGTCAAGAGTCAGAATAATAGAAGAGTATGTATGAGACGATGTATGAATGTGAATGAGGCAAGAAGTGTGTGCCAGGACCGAGTTATTTGGCGGTCCGTCCTCTCTGCCTACCCCTGGGGAAACGGCGTGATGGTTAGTTAGTTAGTTATATTCAAAATTTACAAACTGCCATAGTAAAAAATATAGTCACATCTAATATTTACAATCAGAGACATAAAGTTATAAGTTACTTTTAAGTAAAAGTACTATATGGATCAGAGAGCCTACTTACAATAAAAGGTCTCCTTTGGTTCACTATTATTATGGATAACATGGGGGAAAGCTCATACAAACACCCACTGGTACACAAACATACCACAAGATTTAAAGAAGGAAAGGATCTAATAACTCCTCGAATATTAAATAAATATGGAAGCCCTACTCTTCAATATGTAATTCCAGTGATTTTCAATAAAATCAATAAAAATCTTAAATTTGAAAAAAATGAGAGACTGTGACCTAAAATGGAAAAGCTATGGTTAATGTATGAAAATTTCATGTATACTTGAATTTTTTTGATGTATCTACCTGTATGTATAACTTGTTTTTTTTATGTATCTACCTTTATGTATAACTTGTTTTTGTGACGTATCTTACCTATATATAGAAAAAAAAAAAAAAAAATGTATGACTTGTTTTTTTGACGTAACTACCTTCATTTTTTATTTTTTTTATTTTATAAAATACAGTATAATTATTTAAATTTACATAGTAAGAACATATTTCAATAAAAATTAACATGTTTACCTTTACAAGAGTCTAAGGACGGGTTGTTTCGGAGAATTTGAACAATTCATAAAATTTCAACGCTCATTTTCCAGTTCTGTGAGAGATTTTTTCAAGTTCTGTTTTAATTTCAGTTCTGTCAAGCAACTAGCCTATAATGATATAATAACAAAACTTGAATAGGACTTTCACAGAACCCGGAAATGAACGTTGAAATTTGATGAATTATTCAAATTCTCCGAAACAACCCGTCCTAAAACTCGTATGTAAAGGGAAAAAAATAAAAATCTATATTTATAACTTGTTTTTAGTAGAATGTTTAATTGATAGAACCTACAGACATGAAAACTTTGTGGGACTACCTTAAATTTATACAAAATTGTTTTTATTTACTTAACCGTTTTAGTGCTAAGCAATTTTCGCAAAAATATATGAAAATTGCTATACACATATTGATTGATTTAGAGGAAAAAATAATGGTGTCAAATAAAACACTCTAATTTAGACAAATATCAATCCATTTTATTAATTCTTTTTATATTATAAATAAAAAATGTTTATTGATATGAATATGAAAAAATAAAAATAAAATATGTATATTGTTGTATTGTATTTCTTTTTTAAAAATAAAAAAAATATAAAAAAAAGCTCAACAACTATTTTTGTACTGCCGCAAATCCAAGACCATATTTTTCTACTAAATCTGTGTCATCTGTATTCTTAGCTCCTTTGTAGCAGAAAAAACCCAAGCAATATTTAGAAAATTTGATCCCCCATTTATGGTGTCACTGGGAATCGAATCAACGTTCGAAATAATAATATGTGACATGGTTATTTTTTAAAATAATACAAAAAAAAACTGTAAAATTATTTTTAAATGTATAAGACTGCACTCTCGTTACAAATTACGCGCGAGGTTAGAGTACGTCCACTCCCACGGATCACCAAAAACACACTGAAGCTCGCAGCGCTTTTATTTATTTAATATCAACGGTATAAATATACCATAAACAATGATAACATGTCACAGTTAAAATCGTAGAAATATTTTAAAAAAGAATTACAAATATATGTGGCATTTGACTGTGAAATGACATTAGAGAGTAAGTAAGTAAGTAAACAAGAGATACAAGTACATAAGTTTCTATAGTGCAAATAAGGTAGAATTAGATTAAATTAATATTGATTGAAAAGATTTGATAGCATAGCCCTCTTGTACCTACCTTGCGTGCAGTTAAATAGATCTGCCACATCTGCGTATCTATTACTAACTTCATGCAACCTAGGTACAAGCGAGTGTTTGGAATACTCAGTCCTGATATTGTTGCATCTAAACAAAATTTTAGAACGAGTAGCTCTCGTGGGTATATGAAATTCAATGAGGTTAATTAAATCAGGACTGTCTGTACTACCATTTACAATTTTGCTTTTGCGCAATTTTCGATACAAACGATCGCAGCGCAATTCAAATTATGTTATTAAATAACTTTTGCTAACAACAATAATTATCAAAAGCGATATCATACCGAAATTTATTTTAAAAATGTTCTGTGCGTGCGCGCACCCCTTCAATTATGCAGGCGTACATACCACAATACTAGACAGTTTTTTTTATTAACACATTGTAGTCGGGCGCTTCAAACAATAGACTCTAGCCTATAGCGTGTGTTTTTCGCGATTAGCGCATAAATATATCGCTTTCCTAAAATTGACACAATTTCTAAACCAAATAATATTTTCAAAGAAATCATATATGACATTTGATCATCAAAAATAAATTATAATTGCTTTGATTGCATCATAATTTCACCACATTTCAAAGCTGAATATAAAAAACTGATATTAATTCAGTAAATAGAATTCAATATTTGAAAATTCCAAGTAAAAGATAACATGTTTATTCGGTGGGTGGGGGGGGACTTTCAAAACTAACCTCTTACCTGTAGAAAAGGCACATAGGTTGGTTAAGAATTTCGTTGATTTATAGAAGAAGTTTAAAGTTTTTATTTTTAATAAATAAAGGAGTATAATTAAACTATCTTTAATATTATTATTCTTATATATGTGTAAATAAATAATCACATAAATTTTATTGAAATAAATTAATAAACCTCGACCTGCAGCTGTTTAAAACACATGCGTAAATTTTACGCAGACTATCTTTCTAGGGTTAAAATATATATGTGCACCTTTACCCAATGATTCGGGCAGCGTTACAGTATCCATCATCAGGGCAGATTGTGGTGAAGTGTGTGCTTATGTATGCCAGATGCAATACCGTATTGCACAAAAGCACACATTTTATAATCTTCAGTTGCACATCTGCCAAATGAGGTAGCGCAACACGGCATAATACCCCAAAAATAAATCATGATAAACTATCTATCTGTGTCACTTTTAAGGGGGGGCTAGGGTTTTAAAAATTTTTTTTTTGCATTTTTTAATTTTTTTTTTAAATAAATGCTTAATATGTTAAGAATATTGTGTTCAAATTTCAAGTTGATTGGAGCAAAATTGACGAAGTTACGAGTATTTTTATACCTGTCGGATTTTAATCCCTACCCGACCATACGGATAAGCCGAGCAGAGCAGGAAGCTGAGAGACAAACTAAAGAAGGCAGGATTCATCGTAGACAGGAGCAAAAAGGTGCTTTAGACATCATGGATGATAGCAACATCCTTTATGGACCTGGCATTGATGATTCAGTGTGAGGTAAGCCGATAAAATTTGCTTATAAACGTTTAATACCAGATTTTTTAGTGTTCAAAACTTTATAGCGTTTTTCCCACAACTCACGTTTTCAAAGTCGGTACCCATCATAACTTCAAAACTACTGCACCGATCCTTTTGAAATTTTAAAAACTATTTCTGTACATAATTTACAAGGTAACGCTGGAGAGTTTTTTATAAATTTGTTAATAATTATTATTTTACAATAACAAATTAGCCGATTTTTTTCACTAAAAATAGCGTTTTTCCCTTCAAAGTGTTCCAAAAAAGTAAAAAATTAAAATTTCGAAAAACCCTCCCAGCGTTACCTGGGAAAAACTATTATCTAACGAATGAACTTTGATTTTTTGATTTCAGATGACCCAGCACCGAGTTAGGAGGGGCACCGCCATTCTACTTTTTTTTGAGACACGTCCGAATAATTGCTGCCATTGCCGTGTTTTTTAATATTTATCCGTGAAAATTTTATACAACATTCTTAAAATGTCATACTTGACTGTCCTATTAGATTTAATAAAGAGATTTTAACTGTGTTGTCACAAAAAATTCACAAAAAAATGCCTTTTTTCGTACGAATTAACCCTAGCCCCCCCTTAATGGGTATTTAAATGGGCAACGTGTTCATAGATAATTTTAGCATCTAGTATACTTTTATTCTCAGTTCCATTGGCGTAGTTATAACATTAACATGGAGGGGGTACCCTGGAGGAGGGCAAAGATAGAAAGGGTGGTGGCTTATACACGCTCTTGGCCGGTTACATGCCTCACTGCTGTGCATCAGGGTTGGTACTAGCACTCCATTATTGCATGTTATGGTAAGTATTTGAAAAGATAAAACATTATTTCAAAAACAAAAACATGTTATCTAAACATTTTGTAAGCCTTATTTGTTTAAATAACAAGTTGTTATCATGTTTTCAACCACATATTAAATTATAATTAAGGAGGTTAGATAAGATGGTTCAAATGCCAGAGTATTTGCTCAGATAAATTAATAATAGAATAAATTATTGGATCTGAAAACTTAAAAACTGTTTTTGAAAAGTGATACACCCGCAATATGAATAAGTAGTTACACCACACATGTGACACCACATATAATTGTTTAAGTAGGTGGCAACATGTCCAAAAGATATTGCAACATTTCTGGAAACGTTGGCATTTAAAATATTTAGAAATGTATAACATATTTTGTTTTTTTTTTTTGTGACATATAATGTATACATTTAAATATTTAAAGATCCATTGTTTGCTAACTTAAGATTAATAAATAAACAGTCTCACTGCATCCAGACAATTGGGACGATTGTGCAGCATTCAAATAAATAAAAAATTAACTTGAATGGCAGCATAGATTTGCACATTAAACTTTGAAGTTTGAAGTGTCGCTGATAAACATAAAAAAAAATGATTTAGTTTCTGTCTTGGCCAGACGTTGATTTCATTGTTTTCGTTTGTCAAACAAAGCTGAATAATAAATAGAGTCCATAATTTGATAACCTCATTTTGAATTCAACATGAAAATTCATGAAATACAGCGGTTGACGACAATATGTGACACCTGAACTAGCAATATATGTATATTTACATAAAAAATTCACAGACAATCGTTTCTCTGTATGAGGAAAGCGTTAGGCATTAAAATCACTTGACAAACGGAGTCTAGAAACGCACAAAACTGGTTTTTATAAGAAAGCAAAAAAGTTAATCAAATGAAACTGTCACAGATAACCTTGGCTATAATACTATACTTTTTTAAAGTTGTTTCCTTTACGCGTTCATACATCTATTTAAAAATATTTTTTTTTTAGTAGTTTACATTTATAGTTTTTATTGAGTAATTCATTTTTTTATTTGTATTCTACTCAAGTGAAACGATAGGAAAACCTTCAATTTATCTAAAGCATATTTTTTGGTACTCGTAATGTACACCAATTCGTGATAAAGATTAATCAAAATAGTGATTTAGCACTAAGCTTCGTCTTAAGCAAGGCTAAATAATGTTACTTTGGTTATTCAATCGACATGTAAAAAAATGTTTTTTTTAAAAAAACAGCGCCATCTGTTGGACGTAAAAGCAATTTATTGTTTTTCTATCAGACATACTGAGCCACAGCAACGCGAGGCGGGGGTACAGCTAGTATGTAAATAAAAAGAAAAAATAGCATTAATGAAAAGTTTTTTTAACTCAAGCCGCAGCGCAGTTGACAAACACGTGGGTGATTGAACAGCACCCAAGATTCAAATCAAAATTTTGCAGGATGTATATGTTAATTTTAAAGGTAAGGTACGTTATAATCTAGGCGTTCGTAGGTGGCGTTAACGCAATTATTTTATGAAATACACTTTTTGGAAGTTATGCTTTAAAACATGTTTTTTTTAATGTTTCTGTCTTAAATTAAAGTATTTGTTGGTGCCTGTATTTATTTATATTCATGTTGCGTATGTACGCAGTCTATGAACACGTAGATTATAACGAACATCGCGTTTGACGTTAATGGTCATCATTATGGGCGCAAAATGTGGCTTATTGCTTACTGCATTGACATCTGTTGTTACATTCTAGAAGTAATATCTTTACTTCATATGAAATAATATCTTTAGCTTCATTTTTGTTCATATTTTGTCTGTATTATAAATTATTACCATAATTTTAGTATGGGATCGTTCTGTAACTTACTATTGTAACTAACTACCTCTTCCCCCAACCCGAAAATCTGATTTATTTTATCTACCCTCGGATAGAACAAACATTCGAAAAAATTCCCAAATTCCTCGTAAATGTGAACAATATAATACAAAATTTTACAGCATTGACATTTTTGGTAATAACCTAAAGAAATATCGATATGAAGTAATGCGTACGATCGATTATTAATATGAGAGTATGGAATGTATCGGGAGCATCTCCTATCCTCTTCCTATTTTCCTCTTTCTCTCCCCTTCCTTTAACACCAAATTAATTTTAAGATATTAAAACTTCATTTCTAATGAACATTAACATAAGAAACTTCTGTGACTTGACTTCAGTTAACTTGTATATTTATATCTATCATTGTATATTATATAAAAGCTGTTTTTTTCTTACAAAATAAATAAACTTACTGTAAAAAAAAAATTAAAGGCTTTGGAACAAATGTTTTAAATGATAACAAAATGGTAAATTCTGTACGATTGTTTGAATCTGATCTTAGAGGTTGCCAGCCTGCGGTACCTAGCTGGCTTGGGCGCCCGCAAGGGAGGGCACTTGCCCCCCCCCTGGATTGATTGAAAATAGTCAAATAATGTTACTTTTGTTAATTATTAATTAAAAAAAACTGTTGCTATTGTATGCCCTTCATTACTACAGTGTGCTGTCCGTTTGTTCACCATACAAATATGCTACAGTAAATAAAAACATCATTAAAATTATTTTGCCCCCCCCTAGAAAATGTTCTGCGGGCGCCAATGCTAGCCAGGGCCCCCTTCGGCATTGGGGCCCTATGAATGGATACTACATAAACAGTATGACAACAATATTATTATGATGACATGTTATGTTTCAAGTAACCTTTAAATTTATTTATTTATTTTGTAAGAAACAAACAGCTTTTATATAATATACAATGATAGATATTAATATACAAGTTAACTGAAGTCAAGCCACAGAAGTTTCTTATGTTAAAGTTCATTGGAAATGAAGTTTTAATATCTTAAAATTAATTTGGTGCTAAAGGAAGAGGAGAGGAAGAGGATAGGAGATGCTGCCGATACATTCCATACTCTCATATTAATAATCGATCGTACACATTACTTCATATAGATATTTCTTTAAGTTATTACCAAAAATGTCAATGCTGTAAAATTTTGTATTATATTGTGCACATATACGAGGAATTGGGGAATTTTTTCTAATGTTTGTTCTACAAGAGGGAAGATAAAATAAATCAGATTGTCGGGTTGATCTAGACGGAATATGAAGATTTATTAAATTGTTAAGTTCTGGTGAGTCCAGACAATTATTTAGGATTTTAAACAATAAGATTTGATCAAATTATAAGGTATATACAAATCAATTTGTATATACCTTGATGATAATTGGGTGATTTGCATAGCGCCATTTTATACGGAATGACTCACATCAATGCACGAGCATTGCCGAATCGCGCTCGACCCCCACAACTGTACAATTCCCTAACTAACCGTGCATCTACACATTGGCCTACAGAAACATGCTGAACTCAGTTTGCCTTAATATTAAACGTTAATGGTAATCATCCCTGGTACAAAATGTGGCTTATTCGTTACTGGATTGACATCTGTTGAAACATTCTGGAAGTAATATCTTCACTTCATTCAGATACATGAAATACAAGTATACACATTAATGGCTGTTTATCAGTTGTGTAAAATTCAAAACATGTTTATTAATTATTATGTAAATTATGTGAACAATAAATAAAATAAATTAGTAAAACCCTACGTAGTTAATAAATTGGTGATAAAAATTAATCTGTAATGTTGGGTTTGCGCCACTGCTTGGCAGAGTTTCAAACCAAAGCAGGAATATGTTTTCATGCTACTACTGAAAATTATTGATCCCAACAAGAATATAACTAGGCATTATGTAAAATAAATATTTATTTTCACACTAGAAATGCGTTCCATGTTTTTTAATTTTTTGTTTTTATGTAACCGCAGAATATCCCAACTGCTCCCGACCGTCTGGGGGCAGTGAGACTATGGCAACTGTGGAGGGGAAGGAGATGGCTATTCAGATCTGGTTACCAAACACGGCCAAAGCCATTTCAAGCAATGTTTCAATTCTGAATGGTGATCTTACACCAGGGCGATACTGTGAGTATCTTCCACTTTGGAACGTGCCGCAAATATACTATATATTATTTTAAATGAGGAAATTTATGAAATAACACAAATTTACTTGCGCACGCCGGGATTTGAACCCGCGACCTCCGGCTCGCTAGTCGAGGAGCTTACCCCTCGACCACGGAGGCTGTAGAATAATTAGTAATGTGTGTATTGGTGCATTTATTATATACTTCACGTAGCATAGGGAGTGGAAACACGACCTGCAATAGCCATCCCAAGCTAAGGTGTGAGCTACCGTGCTCGGGCTGAATGACCTGGGGAACAGTATCACGAACGGTGCCTCCGAGAAACAGGGTCTCATCTCGTAGTGTTTAGACCTTATTCCTTCTATTTCCCTAGATACTCGTGGGGAAAAAATTGGACCATTCGAAAACTACCTCTTCCCTCGTGGGGTCTTCAGAGAACCAAGGAGGAGTAGAGACGAGATCCTCTTCGTGGAGTCTTCAGGGAACCAAGGGGGAGTGGACTCCTCCGTCGCGGGGCCTATAGGGAACCAAGGAGGAGAGACAAAGCCCTCTTCCATCGTGGGGCCTTTAGGGAACCAAGGAGGAGTGGAGAGGAGAGACGAAGTCCTCTTCCATCGTGGGGCCTTTAGGGAACCAAGGAGGAGTGAAGTGAAGAGACAAAGTCCACTTCCCTCGTGGGGCCTTCAGGGAACTAAGGCGGAGTATACTTTCCATCATGGGGCCTTCAGGGAACCAAGGAGTGGAGAGAAGAGACGAAGTCTTCTGCAGTCGTGGGGCCTTTAGGGAACCGAGGAGTGGAAAGGAGAGACAAAGTCCACTTCCCTCGTGGGGCCTTCAGGGAATCAAGGCGGAGTATACTTTCCATCATGGGGCCTTCAGGGAACCAAGGAGGAGTGGAGAGGAGAACTGAGGCCACCTTCATGAACCCTTCCCTTCAGGGAAACAAAAGCGAGTGGAGAAGAGAGATGAGGCTCTCTTCCCTCGTGGGACCTTTATGGAACCAAGGAGCAGTGAAGAGGAGAGATGAGGCCACCTTCATGAACCCTTCCCTTGTGGGGCCTTCAGGAAACCCCTCATCTCTCCTCTCCACTAGAGTGGAGAGGATAGATGAGGCTCTCTTCCCTCATGGAACCTTTAGGGAACCAAGGAGCAGTGGAGAGGAGAGATTTTTTATTTTTATTATTTTTATATTTTTTTTATTTGTGTACAAAAAATTTTACAACATTACAGATATTCTATCTAACTAATTGTAAAAGTACCATTTTCACAGTGAGAATGTAGCGCCAAAAACCTCACAAACTCATTGAATTTTCCGAAGAATATGTCGAAATTTTTATCTAATATATTTAAATAGCGTATCGCTCTTCCCACGGGCGAATTCGGGTACAGATTTGTACGACTCAATCGGCAATATAATATGTTATGGTGACGTGCCCGAGAGTGAGACTCTGGGACAAATAAATTGATTTGCGCCAGAATCTCACCGTTAGAGACGAGGCCATTGATTAATTGAAAGAAATATTTTAGCAACGCAAAACATCTACGAGTTTCTAGAGAATGGTAGTTAGTCATGCCTAGAATAAATCTCGATGGATATAAATATGGATATGTTCCACAGAGGCGTAAAAATAAAAAAAACGTAGGAATTTTTTATGAACTCTTTCAATGTTTAAAATATAGGATGCTTCAAATGGGGCCCAGATAATGCAATTCGACTCCAGTACACTTAGCACCAGTGAGATGAGGAAATCAGAAGATGAGGCCACCTCCTTGAACTCTTCCCATGTGGGGCCTTCAAAGAAACCAAGGGGAGTGGAGAGGAGAGATAAGGCTCTTTAAAACTATATGTAAACCGTCAGAGCTCTATAAATAAATAAATATACCTACTTCAGACTTCGGACAATCAGTGCCAGAATTCGGAAGGATTTGAATTCGCCACGTCAAGATATGAATCCAGACCTGTCAATGTCACAACGGACTTAATACTTTTTTGTTCTAGCTCATTTAGCACACTCTCTGTCTCTCTTACGATCACGAAACGCACCTAAATCGCATTTCTTGGGTTTTCCTATTGAAATTAAAATATAAAAAGGTTTCTCCCGTCAAGAAACCAAAAAAATATTCAATTGCCCCATTGTACAGTAGAAGCAAATCCGATTTTTTTTTTACATTAACTTCACACAGGAGGCCTTGGGGAAAATAATTTCCCTTAGGGCCTATGTCACCTTTGACAATGCTGTGTGGCGGGTCTTTTGAAGGAGAGGAAAGAGTGACCATGTTGTAGGAGGGAGCAAACACAAGAGGCCTACAAATCGTTCAACAGCCAGGCTCTTGAACGTAATAACGAGTTAAACGAAACATTCTCATTTGACAAATGTCAACCGTGTAATAAATGTTGGGCGAGCGCTTGGCGTGTTTCCCGACTATGCTATCCTAAGGGATCAATGATGCTAGTTCCTCGGAGCATCTTCCGTTGAAATACCGGTAGAACAAGGATAGCATTCTCACCTGAAGCTTTGAGGTTTGTGAGAAAAAGATTATGCACTTCAAAGCGTTTTTACAAGACTGATACTTAATTTTTTTCTAGGGTTTATCCAAAATGGCTGACTAAAATAAAGGACAGGTAGATAGATCGGGTACCGCCGACAATAGAAAACACATGACCTCGCACCCATTTGGAACCCCTTGTTTACAAGTTTCCCGCTCCTTACCGCTTTGCGCAACAAAACGAGTAAACTCGTCTCCCGCGTCTTACTGTAAAAAGGCGTATGACGAGTTTTCTCATTTCCTGCAAAGAATGTGTTAATACAAGTATAAGTTTGTTCAAAGGTATTAGGAAGAAACTTGAAAAATTCTGCCCAACACAGGCTAGCCTAGTGAGGCGGTATTTAAGAAACCTCAACTAACTGTACTTTTATTTTCTTTTTTACCTTCGTCATATTATTTTTGAATTTTTCTGTTAATTTTATAACCTTAAAAAAAAATTAAAAAAACTTACAAATCAATTGACAATATACATCCATAATATGCATTTTTAGTTGTAATGTGCAAACTTTCTTAAATAAAGATTATTATTATTATTTATATTTACTTCTAGCGATGAGTTGTTCATGAACGCGTCTACAAGAATCATGTTGTCACTTCAGACAAACACACTTTTATTAGAATGTTTAAGCTTGGAGAAGAAACGACGAAGCACGCAGAGGAGACTGTATTAAAAAACTATGACGTACACCCGGCATAGTTTAGAAGAACTAAGCGCATAAACAGACAGACGCGGATATCGACTTTGTTTTATACTATTTGAAGATTATTTTGATATTTAGCGAAAAATATTAATAATTAATTTATTTTAAATTTACTTGCACTTGTTGTGTATGTATCAGAACCTGCAGAAATTTCTAGAGCGAGTCGATGACTCTAAGTGGGTATATCAACTATACTATTGGAAAAAGATCTTGCGTTTTAAAGGCAGCTTCATAGATGCTAAATATGTCGATATCCGAATTGATTCTGTTCAACAGCAAGACTGCTGTCCCCACCAGCACGACCTGCATGCAAGTTAGTCCTGCAGGCCGGGAGAAAGAACAGTCTATACTGTGGTTGACGGAGATAACATCCGGGAACATTGAAAAGAATGCTACCCATGATAGCCGAGTTTCAAACCATCCTCGAATCGGTCTGAGCAATGTGATATCCTTCCTGACTCGTCGATGTTCCATTCCGAGCATACCCAAAAGAATTCGGTAGGATAGAGTCACGGGTAGTACCCATACTCCCTCATGTAGAGAAATCTCTGATTGAACTTTAAACAGTAAATGGAGAATAATTTGCATTCTATAAGTGACTCAAGATAAGTACTAACCGGCCAACTTAGTTATGCAAAGAAGGTTTGCAATTCTACCATTTATTTTTACGACTTCCCGAAGACATCTTTAGGTTTTACTGCTTACATTCTTAAGAAGCTATGAGCCAAAAATGTGTATATTATTGGTATACCTTATATTGTAGGTAATAGGCTTTAAAATGCTTGACAAACGGAGTCTAGAAACGTTCGATTTCAAGCACAAATCTGGTTTTTATTTATTCTGTAAATAATTTTATAAGAAAGCAAAAAAGTTAATGAAGTGAAACTGTCACAGATAATCTTAGCTATAATACTGTATTTTTTAAAGTTGTTTCCTTTACGCGTTCATACAAAAAAAAATTTTTTTTAGTAGTTTACATTTATATATTTTATTGAGTAATTTATAATAATTATATGAAAACCTTCAATTTTTTCTAAAGCATATTTTTTGGTATTCATAATGTACACCAATTCGTTATAAAGATTAATCAAAAATAATTATTTAGCATTAAGCTTCACCTTAAATCGTGTGGCATCTAAATGGTAAAATTACACATCTAATTTGCAAAGCTAGGATTAGGACCTAAGAAAAATCACTGACAGAATATATGATTTCATTAACTTGTGTGTAAATACTGCAAATTATTGAATTACTAGCTGTGTACCTGATATTGCTCAAGGACATACAAATGGTCTGAGGTAAAGTTTTGAGGTTATGAATTCTTGAGTACCTGACAACTGGGTGCACTTGATCGTGCCATAACTTCCTTGGGCGTCCTCGGCCTATCCAACCATACAATTTCGTATTTGCATCTTCCAAGTCATAAAATTTCGTATTTGAATCAAAGTAGTTTATAAACTCAAAAACATGTATCACTTCGGTCACACGTGGTTATTTTAACCGACAATCTTATCTTAAGAATTTAAACAATAATCACATGTTTAAATATTTACTTTAAAAAACACATCACAAATGTCTGCAAACATAAATAAACGTTCGAAACACGATGGGAATATAAATTAATCGACGAAGCATTTTCATTGTGTGCGGTGCGAGTAGCCATTTTAACATTTTAATATGCCATGCGGTGCGCACGATTGGTGCGCATAGTGTTGCGCACGATTCTATACGTGAAACTGATTAACTTGAATAGGGCTTTTTCTTACTGTCAATAATATTTGATATATTTTTAATTTACATTTTTCAATAATTTTTATTTTTTTTAATTATCTCTTATGTTTCCTTACTGATCGACTTACTGTCGATGACAATGCATTCCGTCAACTTTTGTTGGCACTCATGCAAACACACGCATTTCTCTGGATTTGAAAAATAAAAATTTGCAGCAGATAATATACATAATAAATGTGGGTATTATCCAATTAGAATTTGGCTTACGTGTTAGCGTTGTTGACTCTAGTCCCTAGGGAGGAAAGTTCAATCCTTAGTGAAATCAAAAAAAAAAAAAAAAATTTTTTAAACTATTAATAAAAAAATATATGGGTTGATTTTTTAAATTATTATGTATAACCTGTTTTTTTTTTTTAAATGTATTTAATGGTTATCAACATGTAAATGTTCCCAATAAAATAATGTACAAATTTCTAATGATGTTTCAATACATTTAGGCTTGTTGTCTTACAAAATTGAGAAGTAAGAATCATTCCTATGTTTCCAGTAAAATCTTAATTAAAACGCCGGTTATTTATGACAAAGATAAACATTAAAAAATATATATATATGAACGAAATAAAAAATAGGACCGGGCGGCGTTTTCGTATTCAAAAGTTGCACCGAAACCTGCCTGAAATGGCAAAATCATATCTATTTACAAGATTATGTATATTTTTTACATTAGAAAAAAATATTATGATATGGTGATCATAATAAATACTCGAAGAAAGCAAACAATAATTCGAAATAATATGTATTGGCTTGTGAGAACCCTAGCTTGAGAATATTATGACGCGCGCCGGCGCAGTAACGCATATAAATAACCGGGAAGAATTCAAATTCTCTCAATTTAAATTATTAAATAAGAAGTTCCCTTCGAAGCTTTGTATCTTTGGCAGGGATTAAGAATAAATTCCACGATAGACTGGCGGGAAGCAAGTACCGGCAAGCAAGAAGCGGGAAGCAAGAAGCAGCGAGAAACGTGAAGTGAGAAACAGTAGGAAGCTGGAAATGCTTAGGTAGCAAGAATCAGAGAGAAGCTTGAAGCAACGGGAAACAGGACAGAAGAAGCAGAGGCAATCCGAAAGCGTGTAGCGTCAAGCATAAAATAACGAGAAGCAGCGGGAAGCAACAACCAAGTGGGAGGTGTGAAGCTGGAAGTTGGAAACTAGAAGAAACGTGAATCAAAAATGAATGAAATTCTTTTATTCCTGCCCATCTGACATTTGCGTCCTCTGTTTATTTTAGTAACTGTCGCACGTGTTTCTGCTCGTTTCGTTCTGCCACGCTTTTAGTGATTATATTTACAAATGTATTCACAAGTGTAAACATGACATCGTAACTTTAAACAAGAATTCGGAAATCTAACGAAAGAAATATAGCAGTGCACTATAAATCTACTGCTTCCGTTAATTGGACACTTGCCAGGTTTTTGGGAAAGCCGATTGGCGAGACAATACTGTACTTAAATTCTGCGAGTAGGCAGTCTACGGCCGAGGACCTGCCGACGTTCTCCGGGGACCTGGTCGAGTGGCCTACATTTCACGCCCAGTACCAACAATCCACGGCGACATGCGGGATGATGGCTGCCGAAAATCTAATACGATTGCAGCGCGCGCTGTGTGGAAAAGCACGCGATGCCGTCAGCCCTCCCTGATGGACAACGCTCAGGTCCCGGAGATTATACATGTACTGAAGCATCGTTTTGGCGGCGCACGCAATTGCTGCCGGGATGTTCGAGAAAGTTAAGAAATTGCCGCTCCTATCTGAAGAGGCCTCCAATGAAGCAATAGTCAAACAAAAACAAGGTTAAATAGGTTACATAGGTAACTATTAAACCTAGTTTTTGTTTCATCGCTTTTAATGACTCTATAGCACTTTTTAAAGGTGTGTTGAATTTTCATTTTGATGAAATATCATGGAACCCTCCGGAACAATACAAAATGTTGTTGCTTCGCTATAACCTGTCAGATTACTACCTGAGCAACCCGGCGCTACTCAATGAGGTGGCCTCCAAAATGCTGCTGGTGCTACGCATCACGTGGCTCGACAAGGTCGTGGACAGTGCCCCCACTGCAGATGTCCACCAGTTCGCAGCGTTCCTGAAGTGGCTTGCAAATGCCGTCCCGAGGTCGGGTCTCGTTGACCCCGCCTGGACTTACCGGACCCGTCGCGACCGAGTACACAAACAAAACTACATTCTGGACCGACTCTACCAGTCCTGTGCTGGCTGCGGACGGACCCAAGGGGCTATTCGGCGTTCTTGGGCGAGATCGATGATCTCTCATGTGTCAACGAGTGGAGATGCGTTCCCACTAAGCTCAATCCGGCGGATATTGGTACTCGCAACATGGAGATCCATGTCCTTGGATACTGCACTTCATTAGGTGTTGAGAAGGACCCCACCGCGCTCTACACGAGGGCCCTCTACGTGCAGGCGAAATCCGCGCAGCCGAAGCCCTCTGGGTCCAAGAATCTCAGGATAAGACCATCGGAGCAGAGATTCGAGCCCTACGCGGTGGCGCGACGGCGCCGGTACCGCACTTTGTTGATCTCCCACTACCACAAGAAGCGAGGTCATGCTAGCACGGAGCGAACTATGGCTGACCTACGGATAAGTTTCTTCATTCACACATGTCACATGCGAAAGGAGAAACATCACCCACCACTAATGAGCCAACTACCCGCCGCCCGGCTAGGCCGGCAGCGAGAAAAAAGATACGGGGCCCTATTCACGGACAGCCTCTCTCCTTCGACTCGGACAATGGGACCAATTTTCGCAGGACGGAACGCGAGATAAGAGAAGTGACCAAAGCCCTGCGAAATGATGTAAGAGTTCATGATCACCTCTTTACTCAAGGCATTGAGTACCATTTTAATTCGTACATTTGTAAAATGGTTTTACATAATAAATAAGTGGTGTATCAACTATACCAGCATCAATAGAGCTTACCTTTCAAAGGCAGCTTCACCTTCAGCTAAATATGTCGATATCCGAATTGATTCTGTTCAACAACAAGACTGCTCTCCCCACCGGCATGACCTGCAGGCATGTTAGTCCTGCAGGCCGGGAGATAAAACAGTCTATGCTGTCGGTGACGGAGATAACCATCAGGAACATAGAGACTAATAATCTTCATGATAGCCGGTTTTTAAACATATCAACGTTATCACCTCACATTTAACTTTTCTTACAACAATCAGTATTATTTTATCGGAATTATTATTATTATTAACCAAAAAAACATTATTTCGTCATTTTTTTTGTCAAGTCACTTGTCAAATTACAACGTGTTATTAATCAATTAATCAAAACACCAAAACCACACAAATGATTAGCATTATCACATATTATCTTATATTATTATATACATACTTCTGTTTCACATAGATTTTTAATTATCAACACAATATTATTGGATTATATTTATAAAAACTAACTTATTTCAGCAAAAACGTGTTTTATAAAATTGCAGTTGTCATAGATAAAAATGTCTATCCATAAGCAAGACAATTAATCTAGATAAATTAGAGATGCAAAAAATCGATACATTTTTTTCGAAATATTGAATCGATCAAATTAAAATATTTCACAATTAAAAACAGTCATAAAACAGGTACTTAAATTCAAAGAAATTAAGCAAATAAAAATGTGTTATTTTTTACATGACGCTAAATATGTTTACAAATGTGATAAGATAAAACTGTGTGTTTACATACAGGGTGTATCGGCACGTACCCGACAAACTTTAACCAGCTATTCCTTAGCACATTTGGAGTAAAAAATCTTATGTGCACTTTGCTGTCCGGTAACGTTTTTTTTTAATAAAAAATTAATTAAACATATTTTCACCACATGTCACCACTGTTTTATCCTTTGTCAAAGTTTGAAAACCCATCTGGCAAATATTTTATTCGAATTCCATTGAATAATGCACGTGTGTACCTATATTGGCGTACTTTTACAATCACAACGAAATGGCACAGCACCATTCGTCTCATTTTTAACTATTATTATTTAGTGTGTGCGAAAGAGCGAAGACGCTTTTTGACATACTTGCTTATAACAGCTGTTGAACACGAAACGCAATGCCAATGATAGTGATGTAGTGTGGAAATTTAAAAAAATTTTGTTTTTAATTGAAAAAAAAATGCTACCGGACAGCAAAGTGCCCATAACATTTTTTACTCCAAATGTGCTAAGGAATAGCTGGTTAAAGTTTGTCGGGTTAGTGCCGATACACCCTGTATATACATTTGAATGCCAGTATCGGATAAACGAAATATAAAAATAATATAATAATCAATCTTTTATATTATTATTTTTTTATTATATAAAGAAGATTGTCTGTGGCAGGAGGCGTGGATTTGATTTTTTAACGTAATTTTTTTTTTCGCACGCTTGACCTTCAAAGCTGGAGGAAAGTGACTATTTACATGAGATTTCTAAAAAAACCACTTCATTCCTTTATGCTCCTTAAAGTGATAATTGATGAAATTTCACACGCTTGACCTTCAAACCTGGAGGAAAGCGACTATTTACGTGAGATTTCTAAAAAACCACTTCATCCCCTTATCCTCCTTAAAGAAAATTTTTGAAAATTGATGAAATTTTGCACGCTTGACCTTCAAAGCTGGAGGAAAGTGACTATTTACGTGAGATTTCTAAAAAACCACTTCAATCCTTTATGCTCCTTAAAGCAAAATTTTGATAATTGATGAAATTTCGCACGCTTGACCTTCAAAGCTGGAGGAAAGTGACTATTTACATGCAGAGATGTGTAAAATGGGTACCCAAAACCATTTGAAATGCAAAATGGAAATGGGTCAAAACTTTTCCATTTGAAAATGCAAAATACAAAATGGGTTTTAGAAAAGCATTTCAAATGCAAAATACCTATTTTCAAAATGCAATGAAAAAGCAAAGTGGTTTCTCAGGTCAAACAATTAAAATAATTATAGTATTTTAAAACAATTTTGTCATTTAATAATGGACATCAATGTAGAACAAACATATAACATGATGGTAAATCCAAAAACACCACGACTACAGATTATGAAACCACAAAGAATTTGCGCGGGACTAATGTTGCCAACGTAAAAACATAGAAACTGCTATCTAACATTTAATATTACAGCGTCATTGCCCCATGTTCAGTATTTTTTGTAATGGTATCACTCAATTGCCAGGGCTCCTACCAGGGAGCAACTTGACAAATGTAAATTATCTCTCATAGCGAGGTTGAGGACCGACTGATATTTGGGGATTATGAAAAAAAGATGAGTGGAGATAGTAGGAAGAATGTTGCAAAAAAGCATTTAAAATGGAAAATACCCATTTTGCATTTCCATTTGAAATGGATTTATTTGAAATAAAGCACATCTCTGTTTACATGAGATTTCTAAAAAACCACTTCATCCCCTTATCCTCCTTAAAGCAAAATTTTGATAATTGATGAAATTTTGCACGCTAGACCTTTAAAGTCGGAGGAAAGTGACTGTTTACCTGAGATTTCTAAAAAACAACTTCATCCGCTTTTCCCACACCTTAAAGCAAAATTTTATAATTGATGAAATTTAGCACACTAACTAAGAAGAAAATTATTGTCTAGAGTAGAATATAGAAGAACACAAGAAGCGCACTGTGGGCTTGTTTAATGATCGAAATATAACCCGAATTTAGGCCTATATTTTCGTACAAAACCACCGTGATTACGAAATTGAAATGGGATGGCGATATACAATTTCAGGGAAGTGTAAAAGAGACAGACCGCGTGCTAAATGGTAATTCAACAGATCTTTAAAATGTCCATGTCAATGATACATCTAGACTAGTTTTGTCGATTGTTTATTTAATTTAATTTTAATATTTAGAAGAAAATATAATAAAAATTGATTTAAATTTATAAAACCAAATTTTTATACACATAAGGACCACATTACATTGTAATTTGATCTTAAAACCAAATATTTACTGTGGGTTCCTTAACATTTCAGTTTAAATATATATTTGATATCAGCAATTTCATTTTAATTATCAAATGCTCTATAAACAAAATACAATGTTCGTACGTGTGTGCTCTATAGACCAGAAAATTACTCGACCAATTTCGCTCTGTTTGGAGTTTGTTCTTATGCGCACTGCGGCACTTTCCAGAGTGGTAGATACTCTCAGTATCGCCCTAGTATAAGACCACGCCCTTTCTTCTTCTTTCGTATGGTGGGGGGGTCAGAGGGGGACATCTAGGTCTGCGAGCCATTCTAGTGCCTCAGGCGTCGCCATGTGAACCTCATCATTTCCGCCGGGGAATGAATGGAGCGGGCATTCGTCGACCACATGTTCAATGGTCTGCAAAGAACCACATTCACACATCGCCGACTCTTTAAGGCCCCATCTGTGCGTCATGTGAGTACAGCGGCTATGGGAGCACCTTAACCTATTGATGGCAATGAGAACCCAGGCTGTCTCTCGGCGGGGTCCTTTTTTTTTTTTTTTTTTACAGTAATACCGCACAAGAGTCCCAACTGCTCCCGTCTGGAGCCAGTGAGACTATGGCATCCCCAATTGGGGTATGTTGTGAGGCTGAGGGTATTGGGGAGGGGAGGGAGATGGGGAAGAGGAAGGTGGGGAAGTACCTGGCTATTCAGATCTGGTCACCAAACACGGCTAAAGCCATTTCAAGCAACGTTTCAATTCTGAATGGTGGTCTTACACCAGGGCGATACTGAGAGTATCTTCCACTCTGGAACGTGCCGCAAATATACTATATATTATTTTTAATTAATTAATTGTGAAATAACACAAATTAATCAAATAAAATTTATTTGCGCACGCCGGGTTCGAACCCGCGACCTTCGGATCTGTAGTCAAAAGCGTATACCACTAGACCACGCCGGCCGTCCTGTATGAGATGGGCATTTCCCACATTGGCCGTTTGCCACTCAAGTTTCCACCTATCTTCTGGGGTGAGAGGTAATCGGAGGTGCCTCTCTCCTTCCGCTCAGAAGGGCTTTCGGGACTTCAAGCGGCATGCCGGGTGGGAGACGACATCTTCGTGCAAAGGTATTGCGCTTTTTTGCAGCGCCTTCTTGTATAGTGTTGCAATTTCTCGCCTTTGAAGAATTGAAACGTTACTTGAAATGGCTAAAGCCATGTTTGTTGACCAGATCACAATAGTCAGGTTCTTCTCCATCTACTTCCACTCCACGCTACCTTCAGCATCACAACGTACCACAATTGGAGATGCAATAGTCTCACTGGCTCCAAAAGGTTGTGATCAGTTACGCTGTTGTGCAGTATTTACATAAACAGTAAAATCTGTTTTTTTGTACCAAATTTTCACAAACAATTATTTTCAATATAATAAGAATAAAAAATCTGATTGAAACTACTCTCATTCAACTCTGGACTTTCTTTTGCTTGGGCTGGCCACCTGCCAGTCATAAATCACATCATCTCCTCGACGTATATTTTTTTAATAAATTTAATTATGTGAGAAAAATTTAACTTACGAAACTGAGGATATTTATAAAACCAAATATTTATATATACTGATAAAGGAATGAGGTAAAATGGGAGATAGCACAATGGGCCTATGGTCTAAGTGCTCACGGGAACTACGTGTAAATCGTCTCCGCTCTATAAATAAATAAAAAAAACTAGGGCATAATAATTCATTGCATAAGGTTCTAAAAACATTTCGCTTATGCCATTCCAAGATAGGCCAACGCTCTGATTAAATGTTTTTGTTAAAAATGTACGAACTATTAGCAAAGTTCACCACCAGTTACTTTACAGGCTCCTGCCTAGCACCTAGCGGTCATAGGTAAAACTAAGGCTAACAGATAAAACAGATGTTTTGTTTATCATTTGGCTTTCTTTGATAGTGTTTGTTTTGACAATTAGCTTGTCAGTGTGTGTTACTTGATTAGATTATAAAAAGCCTCGCCGAGTGGATTTTTCACTTCTTCTCTCCTATAAAATAGTAACAAACAGTCATTATGGTCAACTGACCATTAGTAAAAGTATTTTGCCCGGGTCGGGAATAATTTTAACTCGTTGTAACATTAAATAAAGTAAAAATGCAGTTTTGTGCAACAAAAACAAAAAAACCATGCGTCTGTTATTGAAGACTTCATCAAGCCCAAACTATTCTTAACAGTTTTAATCAAGATTGATCCTCAAAGTCAGACAATGTTAAACAGATTACGAGAAATCACCTCTGCAAACTTTGACGTCTCGGAAGATGGTAAGGCGAAGTTAGAACAAACATAGTATCAAGTGGTATTAGTAGTATTAATAGTATAGTCCATGGCTATCCTACGAGAAGCTGCAATGATTTTAGGCTTCCCAAGACAAATTTATCGGCGACACAAAACAATATTGTTCAATGAACTCCCCGTAAATATAAAGGAAGCTAAAAGCCTTAGTTATGTCTCAATGTTGTGAAGTCCAAATATTAGTACGCGGGTAATAGAATATTATTGTAGTAGTTTTAGAATAGGTATATACCTAGATATAAAATTTTATAGGTAAATAAAATCATTATAAAAGAAATGTAAATGTACATTTCTTCAAAATCTTATATTTCCGAAAGTTCTTCAAAATCTTATATCTCCGAAAGTTCTTCACCGATTGCTTTGAAATTTTGACGCAACGTTGCATTCGAATACGAGTGTGTATAGAAATAAGCACAAAGGTCATTTTGAATAAATATCAGTTAGAAACTTATTAAATAAGCTAGTACACCAGAATAAGATAGAACACCAGAATAAGATAGAATACCAGAATAATCTAGAACACCAGAATAAGATAGAATACCAAAATAATCTAGAACACCAGAATAATCTAGAACACCATAATAAGATAGAATACCAGAATAATCTAGAACACCAGAATAAGATAGAACACTAGAATAAGCTAAAACACCAGAATAAACTAGAACACCCGAATAGTAAAAATTAGGTACTGAAGAAACCTTAGGGACGCTTATGTCATGGCCGTGAGCGAGACAGCACGAAGAATATTATATGTTTTGAAGAGATGGTGACATAAACATGTCAGGTTTTAATTTTACACGCTTGTCGTGTGTGTAACAATGGTTGTTTTTCAATTGGACAGTAAATTTTTTTATTAAGATATAGCGATTTTAAAAAAATTAGCGCGGGACGTTTATTTTCGCTTGTACACAGCGTAGCGCCAGCGCAAAAAATAACGGCCTGAATCAATTTTTTTCACCTTTACTTCCGTATATTATATTTTTTCATTGTAATCACTGCCATCTCTTGACTTTGATATAAACTACGTTGATAATAAATAATACTTATAATCACTGCCATCTACAGTAAACCAGGCAAACCTTTTTAAAAGAATCTAATAAGAAAAATTAAATGTTTTGGAAGTCATCAAGAGATGTCCGCTGTAAGAAATAACTGATTATCTCACGCCTCTCTAACCTGATGATGAACACTATAATGATGTCTGAAACGTTGGCTATAAAGCAGGAGGCATAATACCCCAAAAATTAACCACTATAATACTTTTGGCCGAGAAAATCTCAAATATTACCTCAGATGCACTTTGAACCTTGGTATTTTTTTTGCATAATTTTATATTTTAAATTTGAACAAAAAATTATGCATAAATGCCATGTTATATTTTACATGTTTTTAAATATTTACTACACATTGCTTCTAATAACTTTAATAACTATATAAATATAATCAATTCTGGGTTCAGATCTTAGGTATTCCTCTGTTATACATTTATGCACTGAATTAAAAAATAATATTTTACATAGTTTTCAAATTCAATTAAAAATCACAGATTTTTGTTAAAAATCGGAAACAAATACACCAATACTATCAACCGTGTGACAGAGTTACGCGAAGAGTGTGCGAGGAAATGACACGCTATTGATGTCCCGCTTTAGTTCGCTATGCGGGAACATGAGAAATCCACACGTCCGCTGTTGTATTTTGATTTAGACCATCGATACCTATGACCGCATAGCTGTGTGTGTGCTAGCCGCCAGCCAGTCGGTCGCGGACCGTCTTTAGATGTGGACTCCTCGCACATTTTTTTAGCATCTGTCGATGGTTTTTTCATGTTTTCAGCGATTAAATTACAATTATTATCACTTCTGATATAAAATATAATAAACATAAGCAATTAGCTATGAATCTTCATATTTTTCCAATATTAAATCGCTTATTTTGAGATGTGTATTGACTACACAGCACCGGAACGCGTGGATTTTTTTAGCACAGTAAGGGAAAGGTTAAAAGTGATGAAACAAAAACTAGGTTAAATAGTTACCTATCTAACCTTGTTTTAGTTTTATCACTTTTCATGCCTTTTATATCACTTTTTGTAGGTCACCAATGATATGATATACGCAGCATAACACTTAACCCTTTCAGACCTGAATTAAAACTGGAAGCAGAAAAACAGATTTGTTGATTGATAACACCTTGGAGAAATATTTGAAAAAATTTTGTGACTTTTTTAAGTAACGAAGAAGTTCGTTTGAAAAAACAGGTCTGAATTTAAAAATCTCAAAGGGGTTTGTTACACATAATGTGACAAATCATACACATTTTACCATAAATATAACATTTTATTAATTCTAAACAGTAAACATAAAAATATATTTCATATGAAGTAATTTTTTTTAAGTGGTCTAAAAAATGGATATCATTTTATTCTTAAATTTAAAAAAAAACATACCTTCAAAATTAACATTATTATTTAACCCTAGATAACTAATCGCTCGTCGAGGCGACAACGCGCTACTCGGCGAAATTCTAAATCACCTACTTTCCCTTGCTCCCCGACCTTGACTCTTTCATTACCTTCCTAATTTGAGTGCAGCACGTGACGCGATTGCGGCCACACGCATACTAGGACGTGCCCTATGACCATCTCGTCGTCCGCTGGACGAAACTTTAGTTATAACAACAATTTTTAATTTTTAAGGTACGTACATTCATATATTCTTATATTTATTGTTAATGTTGGCGAATCTTCTACAATAGAAGCTCCGGTTCCATCTACGTCAAACGTGCCTAAAATTAGCTACCTGTGTCCATCCAAGGCCCGGAGGATGACCAAACACCGTTGCACCAGATGTAGAAAGGCTATTTGTGGTCCACATAATGTTGACATGTGTGGTCACTGTGTAGACTGATATTTTGATATTAATTTGTTCATTATAAACCTTACTTTTGTGTCATGTAACAAGTTCCTATCTTAATTAAATGATTTATTTCTAGTGTTTTATTGCGTAGTCCACTCGACGAAAGTGTAGTTACAATGAAACAATGAAAACAGTTTAGTTATCTAGGGTTAAAATGGCGCGACAAGCCGGTTATACCAGCGATTGTAAAATTAAAATTGCCATTTTTTTATTCGCTTTGGGATGGTGATGAAAATCTATGAATTTTAAATATGGTACAAAAAGATCAAACGCAAAAAGTTTTTGTGAAAATTCGGGAATAGCCGTCGATGATCGTCATTTAAAACAGAACAATAATTACAAACATTTATGGAGGCAATCGAAATCCACAAAAACCCCGTTAATATCGATAGAGACGACGGGGCTAAGCTTAATAGTTCTCGGTATCCGGTACTTTACAGCTACACCAAAACGAAACGCCGAAAACCACATAAAATTAATCAATTTTTTGACTGAAATAAGGCAATAAGTGGATCAATATGCGCAACACGGTATGACTTTTACATACAATCTACACATCTGCTCTGATTATGGACACTGTAACGCTGTTCGAAACGTTGGCTAAAGGAGGAAGCGCAACATGGCATAATAGCCCAAAAATTCACATCACATTACCAACAAAACAGAACGTAATAAAATAATAGCAAAATCATAATTTATTTTGGGTTAACGTGCCATTGGTGAACCAGTTATTATTAAAGTGATTTTTGCGGATTTAAATATCCTGAATAATTAGGCATGCTCGATGCGTGTTGGGTCTTCCCAGGACACACAGGAACAAATCCAAACCAGCGAATCAAAAGCCCTGTGAAAATACCGGCCTTTAGAGGATTGGAGAGCGCAACACGATATCGCATCTGCATACGTAACACACACTTTGCAAATCTGCCCTGACGACGGACACTGTAATGCTGTCCAAAACGTCGACTAAAGATGGAGGAATCGCAATACGGCATAACAATCTAAAAATTAATCATGATAACAATAAGACAGAACGAGATAACATAACATAATACAATAAGTTAGGTTAGGAATGTTTTTTTTCCTTCACTTTTCGTCATTCTTCTATTTTGTTTTGAAACCTTCCGATTTACATAATTCTCCATTACTTTAAGGTGCAAATTCTAGGCATCCACGGCTGAGAGTGCAGATATATGAATGCGTCAGTAATTCAAGATCTCAGAGAAAGGTCTCGGGTGTGTAAGTCTCGTTGCGTATGGCGGGCAATAGGGGGACGAGGTTCGACGGATCCCGCGCCCAGTCGTAGCTCTGGCTGGACACGGCGAGGCGCGAAGTTATCAGACGCATCACCTCCATCTTGTTCAGTAGTGGCTCCAGCTCTCTGGAAGTAGATGACAAATTACAAAATGATTAAACAAATTATTACAACGCCGCACCCACAGACATACAAATTCATAGACTTGCCCTACGATGAAATCTGTGTATATTTTGACCATATTTTTGGGTTCGAGAATGCTTTCAATAAATTGCGACATCAGTCATATATTGACCACCGAAAAGCGCACACTGAAATAACCAAACCGTGCGCAGAAAAGTAAAATTCAATAAAGTAAGGAAAAGGCCTGCAGCGCAGTCCATTGTGGGAATGGATCAGGATATGAATGTTCATTTTTAAACTAACCACCTGGCGTTGCAACGATTAAAATGAGTGAGTTGAGTCAATTACAACAGATTTAACTTAATTTATTTATTTATTTAACCAAACGGTGTAATATTTAATTATTGTAGACAATATTGGCGATTTCTAAACGAAAATCTGAAACAGAAAAATCAGTAAAGGATACAGTCACATCTAGGACTCGAACCCAGGACCCTTGCCCTTGTAGTAGTAATAAATAGTCTTGATGAGTTTTTTTTTAAAAATTTTTTGGTTGCACAATTTTTTATAAATTTTTACCGCAATTTTTTTTTTTAAAATGCATACTAAAGTTTGAAAAAAAAATGTAATTTATTAAATTAAAAAATAAAAAATCTCTTTATTTAGGAAACAGACAGTTGTACAGGTGAATTAATTTTACATTTAAGTTGAATCTAAGATAAAGCAGTTAAGTTCCATTTATAATCTTTTTTATGGTTAAAGGTTAGGAAGAAAGTATATATTTAATAACTAAGACATTGTTAAAAAATTAATAAAAGAATAGACGAACAATAAAAAATAATCATTGTAAATATGGTATGTTGTATGGTAAATTTGTTTTTAAAATTTTTTAGGGTATATTGTAAAACACAAATTAAAAAAAAAATTCAAAATTCAAGCTCGCGATGAATTCCTAAACAAAATAAAGAATTACAAGAAATTTACTACGATCAACACTAATGAACTAAACACAGTTGACCTCGGGCTATGGCAAGAAAACAGACGCATTTATGTATCCGAACATTTAACACCAAAAGGAAAATTTCAATAAATGTCACACAAATAAATTTGCAACAGATAACAACTTCAAACACTCTTGGTCGAATTCAGGACGTATTTTACTGAGACAAAATGATACCTCCAAAATTATTACAATAACCGATGTCCTGGATCTCGATTGAGAAAAACGTCAATTAATATGAGTAATGATACAAGTGATTTCATCTCGTGCTTCATCACTAGATTCAACACAACATCGCCAGTTTCAACAGTGATTTCATTTCGTGCTTCATCACTAGATTCAACACAACATCGCCAGTTTCAACAGTGATTTCATTTCGTGCTTCATCACTAGATTCAACACAACATCGCCAGTTTCAACAGTGATTTCATTTCGTGCTTCATCACTAGATTCAACACAACATCGCCAGTTTCAACAGTGATTTCATTTCGTGCTTCATCACTAGATTCAACACAACATCGCCAGTTTCAACAGTGATTTCATTTCGTGCTTCATCACTAGATTCAACACAACATCGCCAGTTTCAACAGTGATTTCATTTCGTGCTTCATCACTAGATTCAACACAACATCGCCAGTTTCAACACCGTGCAAACAAAAATACTACGATGACGGTAGCGAACTATCTAGATGAACTTAAAAATGAAGTTTCAAAAATTCAAACAGTCAAGGATCAAAAAACAAAAAATACCATAGAACTCATAATACGAAGTTAGAAGATGCAATTAAAAAAGAAAATCTTTCATTTCAAGACAAAATCATCAGATTACAAGAAAATATAATCAACAGTGACAGAAAATATATCAGAAGCTTAGAAAACATTAAACATGATATTAGAAAAATAATCTTACTTGACACCTATGCAGAAAAGGTAAAAAAAACATGAACCAGTTGTTATCATAAAACCAAAAAAATCAGGAAAATAATGAAACAAAGAGTGAAATAAAAGTTAATATTGTCCCAGCAAATTTTGGAGTTACCGGCATGAAAAATTTTAAGGATGGAGGGGTTATAGCAGAATTTAAAAATGCCACAGATATTAACAAAGTTCATGTTGAGGTGATAGCCAAACTGGGAAATAAATACGAGGTAAAGATTCCTCAAACAAAAAACCCATCCGCCAAAATTATTGGTTTATCTGAAAAATACAGTTTTGAAGAAATAGAGAGAAAAATAAAAACTCGAAATGAGTCCATCTGTGAACAAAGCTCAAAAATAAAGGTGACACATATGAAAGAAATAAAAAATCTAAGAAATCAAACAACTTTTGACGAAAAAATTAATATTGGATGGGACATATGCAGGGTCTTTGACAATTTAAATATCATGAGATGTTTTAAATGTAATGGGTTCAACCACAAGGCTATAGATTGCAGAAACCTAAAATCTTGTCCAAAATGCGCAAAAGATCATGACGTAAAAGATTGGACGGATGAGGATATTCAGTGCATCAATAGTATAATGCCAAGTCAAAGATTAGGACTGAAACTATATTGTAGTCACTCAGCCATGAGTAAGGAATGCCCAATTTATAAAAGAAAACTAGAAGCAAACATGAGCAGAATTTCTTTTTTATAAACAAAAGATACGAGAAAGATGAAATTATATACTTGAACATACAAAGCATGATAGCACATTACGAAGAGGTCAAAATACTTTTAGAAGAGAAGAAACCTTTTACGCTTATGATGAGTGAAACACATGTAACTGAAGATATCCAAGATAGTGAAATTATATTTGATCATTATAATACCATACGTTGTGACTCGTATAGCAGACATACAGGAGGAGTGATGATTCTCTTAACCCCTCCGACTTTTCGCGAACTTGAAGCTAAAATGTCTTTACCGAAATGTCAATTTCACGAAAACGTTGTGTTATTACCGCCTCACAATCAAAGCTCTATAAATGAAACATTACTGAACGGAGCCGAATAGTAAAGACTGTTTTAGAAAGGTTACAAAATAGGCTTTCAAATTGTTGTATCATAAATAAATATTAACATTTGTAAATATTTAAATTTAGAATGGAAACATGAAAAAATTGTAAAAATGACTCACCTGTAATGTTTTATGTAAAAACGATACTAAAATCACGGATAATGTAAAAAAAAAACACTTATTTCATCGTACAAATGTACAATAAACAATTCTGTCACTTCACTTTTTGACCATTTCATACAAAATATATTTTTAAAAAAATAATTAAAACTGGGAGGCGGGTCGGCACGTCAAACGGCTTTCTTGGCGTCGTTTTACGATTTGGCGGGTAAAATTTGCTTCCACTGAGTAGGTCTTTTTACGGGTTTCTATGGATAACTTTGAATAGAGATGTGAAGCTTCATTCAATACGAATATTCTACTTTTTGTTTTAGGGATGTCACTAGAAGAATAACGGAGTTATGACGATTTTTGTGGAAACACACGCGTTGACGTGTAAACACGCTTATTGTACTTGACTGCTATCGTTATTTTATCGTGTATATCTGCTTACGTTGCTGACCGGTTAAGTAATAAAGTTCCATATGAAGTGATATCAAATCACCAACATGAAAAAAATTGTTGGATTTTAGCCATCAGCATTAAATCAAGAATCAAGAAAGGTGTATATACAGTTATTTATAGATAACCAAACACAAGTAAATGCGACTTCTTAACATATTTTCAAAGATGGAGCGTGGAAAATTTGCAAGATGAAAATATTAACATTATAGTTGGAGATTTCAATATAAATGTTAAAGCAAATACAGACATATACACAACAAAAACTGAATATATTATTCAAACTGCAGGTATGAAACAATTAGTTAAAGATTTCACACGAATTACTAATACCTCTAAAACATTGATTGATCTGGTAATCTCAAATAAATTTAACCCACGTGTTAATGTATTAGATAAACCTAAAATTACCGACCATAATATGATTCAAATTCTAATAAATGACAGAGAAAACTACAACTCCAGTAAAGAAACA
Organism: Hesperophylax magnus; assembly: GCA_026573805.1. Lineage (NCBI taxonomy): Eukaryota > Metazoa > Arthropoda > Insecta > Trichoptera > Limnephilidae > Hesperophylax > Hesperophylax magnus. The sequence continues at coordinate 4,716,629 of JAIUSX010000060.1, forward strand.
CAAATAATAACATTTAAAAATTACAAAAGATACAATAAAGAACTCTGCATTCAGACCTTAGAGACTATTGATTGGAATGAAATAAATCAAATGGAATATAACAAAAAAGCTGACCAGATGATATTAAACATTAAGGGGGTTTTTCACTATCTCTGATTATGTTCTGACCAAGCACTAATCCGCGGATTAGTCATTTTTTCGTTTTCACTATATCTGAATAACGCTAACGCTCGGGTTAAAGTTAGATTTGACTAATCAGTGCTCTAACCAGACGTTAGGCGCTATTCCTCGAATCAAAGATGGCGTCAAAACATTCCGAGTTTAACAGCTGAGAAGTGAGTCGAATTTTGTAGAATGAATTTGAATGCTTGTATGATCCATCCTGAATTATTTGATTGTGTTCAAAATAAGAAACAATGTATTAATTCGACACGAATCTATCTAAAATGACCTGATAATCAACATAACATAACCAAAAAAATGCACACTTCGCGTTGTGCGGACTGTGACGCATGACAGCCGTGGCAGTAGATGGAGAAACAGCAAACATTTTGCGATGTTGCCAGACTATTTCGAATCAATTTCGCTTAAGTTAAAATTTTCCATTGCATTTATTTAGGTGTGATAGAATATGTATATATAATTCTACGAGGAAATGAATAAGTAATAATGCTCATAATTAGTGTAACACTATTCTTGCTCGATTTCAGTTCATATCTAAAATTGTAGGTTATGATTTTTTCTATAAAATTTATTTTATGTTTAGATAATACTCGGAGACATAGTGAGTGTTTGTTTAATTGACAGCAAAAATTAATTTGATTTGTTCTTCTTTTTATAATAATTACAATAAAACATAGCTTGTGTAAGAATATATCAATAGTACAAGTGAACATATAGTGTAGAGATTTATTGCATATAGAATATTGGCAGCATGATATATGGGTTAGTAATGTATATAATAATAATTTTGACAAATTAATATATCTATAATTAGACTTATGGTATTTTCAAAAATATATAAGGATGCAAGAACCATTACATCGTAGAAGCATAAAGATGTACATTGGACTTGCATCTTTCTGCCTCTAACATTATTACGCTTTCCGTGGAAGTAAACATTCGAATGTAGACTCAAGTCCATTTTGCGTCCTTCTGCCTCTAATTTCTATGTTTCCTGTGGAACTAAACAGAACAATCCCAGTGCTCTCATCATTATTTATTGCTTTCCTGCAATAAATAAAAATGAAAAAGAGTATTTCCGTGTATGAATGGATGACGAGGCTCAAGAAACAGAATTGTTCTGAAGAGACTGATGGAAACATAGGTGGTGATATTATTATTGAAGACCTGACCATGTCACTTATTTATTTATTTACTTACATTTACCTTATCTCATCATTAAACTACTGAATGGACTATATAGGGATGGAAAACAGGGGGCAAATGATAGCGTCTTGCCTCTTAAAGTGGATATACAGCGATATGGGGGATAATGTTGAAGAAATAACCGTATGGTCTGACAACTGTGCAGGTCAACATAGAAATATAACAATAGCCATATCCTACGTATGGCTGGTTTTAAAAAAAATTAACAACCTCAAGATCATTCATCATAAATTTTTATTACGTGGTCACACTCACCTGGAAGTAGACTGTCCATTCAGCGATTAAAAGGACAAAAAAAAAACTACCCAATTCAAAATATTTTTTTAAAATTAAACAATAACTTTTTTTTTTTTTTTTTTTTTTTTTTTTAAGTCGGAGGCGGTTTACTTACGTTCCCCGCGAGCACTTAGGCCATAGGCCCATTGTACTATCTCCCATTTTACCTCATTCCCTTGCCAGTAACCCGGTCCCTTTAATGAAGTTCACCAGGGCTGTCATTGGATATGTGGCGATGTCTTCTGGTTCCACACTGTGTCTTCCCAGGTATCTGAGCCTTATTCCCAGCAGAGCGGGACATTGGCACCATAGGTGAATTGGAGTCTCTTCCTCCTCTTCACATTTCCTACAGATGTTGGTGTTTTCCACTCCCAACAGTTGCATGTGTCTCCTGAGATGGCAGTGTCCCGTTAATAGTCCTACCAGTTCCCTCAGTGAGTTTCTGTCCATATCGAGTAGTTGCCTGGTTCGGTTAGGGTCCGGTCCGTTTATGAGTACTTTAGATTGCCTCATTCCGGGTGCCTTCTTCCATTCCTTCCAGTGTTGGGATTTGACCCACCTCTTGATATGTAGTTTGGTGTGGCAAGCTGCTACTCCTACGGCCGGCTCGGATCCCGCAAGTGGTGCTTTCGCCCCTTTCCTTGCTAGTTCGTCAGCCCGCTCGTTGCCCTCAATACCTTTATGTCCTGGTACCCAGAGCAGGGTTACTTTATTGATGGTCGCCAGTTCTATAAGGATAGTCCTGCATTCCATCACCAGTCTGGAGTCGCATCGGTTACTTTCCAGTGCCATTAAGGCCGCCTGGCTATCTGAACATATATTTATGTTCTTATTTCTGTACCCGATACTCATATTCTCCTGTGCGCAGGCTAAGATGGCTTTCATCTCAGCTTGAAACACAGTGCAGTGCATTCCTAGAGGTATACTGAGTTCCCTCTTAGATCCCTGTAGACAGACCCCGGCCCCTGTTCCTTCCTCCATCTTGGACCCATCTGTAAACCAGATTAGTTCCTGTTTGGAGTTTGGACCTGGGACCGAGTCCCATTCCTCCCTTGTGGGGTACGTCACTTTAAACAGCTGTCCGAAGAAGTATTCGGCTTGCTTGCCGTCCTGCTTCATCCCAGCCGTCGGACTAATTGCCCTCAGTCTTATTCCTATCTCCGTGTGACTGTTTCTGGGCAACTCTCCTCTCCATTGGCCATTGCAATGTAACCTGTAGGCTGCCGCCATCGCCGCCCCCTCTATTTCTATGTTTAGTGGGGGTAGGTTCAGCAGCACTCCCATGGCTAGTATTGGAGTGGTTCTCATGGCTCCTGTGATGCTTCTGCATGCAAGTCCCTGTATGTGATTGAGTGTGACCATCACTGTTTTCAGTGTTGTTCTCCTCCACCAGACCAGGGCTGCGTGCATGATCCTTGGTTTTACAACGGCTGTGTAAAGCCATTGCATCATTTTAGGTTTGAGACCCCACGTTCTGCCGCAGATTCGCCTAGTTGCCCACATCAGAGCACAGGCCTTTCTGCCTACAGTTTCCACCTGGTTTTTCCAGCTCAGTTTGGCATCTATGATGACTCCGAGGTACTTAACCGTGTCAGAGGGTTCTAATTCCTTTCCATAGAAGGTTGGATTGCTCCATCCTTCTAGTTTCCTTTTACGCGTAAAGATTACTAGTTCTGTCTTGTCTGGGTTGACTGACAGTCCTGTTTCTTCACACCATTCTTCCACTGTTGCCAGTGTTGACTGTATAAGGCCTCGGGTTGTGTCTGCATCCCAACACCTTATTATGGTTGCAATGTCATCCGCATACCCTTGCGTATATAGGCCCCTGTTGTTGAGTTTCCGGATGAGGTTGTCCACCACCAGGCTCCACAGCAAGGGTGATAAGACCCCTCCCTGTGGACACCCTCGTGTCACCAGCACTTTGATGCTTACCTCACCCCTTGTCACCGTAAGTATCCGGCCTGAGAGCATGTTCCTCAGCCACCTTCTGGTGGTTTTGTCGAGTCCATGTCTTTCTGCCGCTTCATCAATGGATTTAATAGTGGTGCAGTTAAATGCTCCCTCTATATCCAGGAATAGCCCTACCGCCAGTTCCCCAGTCGCTTGTGCCTGCTCCAGTTTGTACACCAACCTGTGCAGTGCCGCGTCGACTGACTTACCTGCTTGGTAAGCAAATTGTAACTCGTGGAGGGGCTTCTCTTTCAGTGCCCCGTCCCTTATGTGCCTGTCCATTAGCCTCTCCATTGTCTTCAAAAGAAATGAGGTGAGGCTAATTGGGCGGAATGCACCTGGTTGGTCGTAGTCAGCTCTCCCCGGTTTGGGTATGAACACTACCCTTGTCTTCCGCCATGGTATGGGGATGTATCCGAGGGCACAGCATGCCCTCAGGATCTTCGTCACCGGAAGTAGGATTGTATCTAGGCCCCTCTGTAGAAGTGCCGGAAAGATTCCATCCTCTCCTGCGCTTTTAAAAGGGTCAAACCCTCTGATTGCCCATTTAACTCTGGAGGGAGTAACTATTTTTGCCGCAGTGTCCCAGTCCTTACCTTCCCGTGTAACTCGGGCTGGTGGTGGACCGGTGTCATCTGCTTCTAACTTTTTGTAGCCGGGAAAATGTTTCCCCAGCAGTACCTCCAACTCCTCCTCCCAACTGTTGGTAAATCCTCCATCAGATTTTTTGAATGGGCCTTTTGCTGCCCCTGGGTCTTTTGCAAGAATTTTTTGGATTCTTGCAGTCTGTGGGATGGTTTCCACCTCCCCACAGTATTTCTCCCAGGAGCATGTTTTGGCTTTCTGGATTGCCACCTTGTACTCTTTCTGGTATTGCTTGTGGGCATCCCAGTTTCCTGACTTTTTGGCCTTGTTGAAAGCTTGCCTTACTATTTTCCGTAGCTCCTGCAGTCTTCTGCTCCACCACGGTGTTTTGTCCCTGGTACTTGTCTTCAGAGGGCAGCTATTTTCGTATGCCCTTATCATTGAGTCCCTCAGTACTTCTACTGCGTCCTCAATTTCTTCGGGGCAGCCGTATTTAGCTGGGAATCTTGTCATTCCTATATTTAGTTCCTCCGAGTATCTAGTCCAGTCAGTTGCTTTTGGGTTCCTATATGTATCGGTCCCCGTTTTGCTTGTTTCTCCCTCTAGTTTAAATTCTATGTGTCGGTGGTCCGACAGGGATGGTTCGTCCGATACTCTCCATCCTGAGACTCTCAATGTTCCTAGGGTCAGGTCTATCACCTCCTGTCTGTTACTTATAACGAAGGTGGGTTCCCTACCTCTATTAAGAATCTCAAGGTTCACTGTCATCAGGTATTCCAGGAGGTCCTGTCCTCGTTTGTTGATGTCCGTACTCCCCCACACAGTGTGGTGCGAGTTAGCATCTGCTCCGAGTATCAGTTCCCTACCCTTCTCCCTGCAGTCCTGGACGAGTCTCGTTATTTCCCTTGAGGGTGGTGGTTCCACAGAGTCATAGGGCATGTATGCTGATGCCACAACTACTTCCCTGCTTCTTTGGTCCAGCGTGACCTGTAGCTTCACAGCCACTAAGTCCCTACTGCAGTGTTCGGGTAGCAGTGTGCCAGGTATCCCTCTGATGAGAATACAGGCCCTGGGTCTGTCCCCCGACTCGTTATAATAGAGTAGACCTTGGTTCATGTTTAGTCCTCTGACCTTCCCCCTATAAGTCCAGGGTTCTTGGATCAGCGCGACGTCCACACTGTCCCGGGTGACTCTACTGCTAAGCACTGCAGTCGCTGCCGGACTGCGGTGCAAGTTTATTTGAATGAACTGTAAGTTTTTAGCCATTACTGCCTAATCCTTAGGTCATTCCTCCTATTTACGCTCCTCGGTGTTAGGAGGGCGCACCGTGAAAGTGGCCTTCCTTATCCCGACATGCGCTATTTTCCAGGTCCTCTGATGGTCCCTGCATTTCCACGTCTGGATCCCCTGGGGGATCCCGCCGCGTTGCGTCCGTCGGAGGTCCTTCTTTACGGTTCCCAGAGGGCCCCTCAAGGGAAGAGTCCACCAGGGTGGTCCCATCTCTCCTCTCCACTTCCTCTTGGTTCCTCAAAGGCCCCAAGAGGGATGAGTCCACCGAGGCGGCCTCAACTCCTCCTTCCACTCCCCCTAGGTTCCTTAAAGGTCCCTCGTCAGTGTTGTCTTTGTTTTTGCAGTCCATATTTGGTCCCACGAGTATCTAGGGAAATAAAAGGTCCACCCCAGCAGAGCCCCGAATGCCGGGGTAAGGTCTGTATACTCCGAGATGCGACCTTGTGTCTCGGAGGAACCGTTCGTGACACTGTTCCCCAGTGTCATTCAGCCCTGGGCACGGTATCCCACACCTTAGCTTGGGATGGCTATTGCAGGTCGTGTTTCCACTCCCTGAGCGATGGGTTCGCCACACTCCCTACGCTGAAACAATAACTTTGTAAACATCACTTATAGGTAAATACTTAATGTCGACCGGGTTTCACTACAACCGTAGCTTCATAAGGACTGTATAATACTAACCTAGACATCTAAAATATAAATTAACATGTGTTGACATCACGGTAAGTAGACGGTCTGAGCTACAGTGGAAGAGGTAGGGATATGTGGGAGATTGAGATGCGAGTGCTCTTTGTCAATAGGGAACAATCTGAGTATATATTTTACCGCACGACAAAAAAATTAGCGGGAACAATTCATCAGATATTGCAAAACTAATAATCAGTACATTGTACACTCAATGAACTTAGAAAATTTCAAATATTTAAATCCCCTTTAAAATGGTTCACAATCACCTTTTGTATATCGAAAGAAGAATATGAATGGTGAGGGTTTCCTAATATCAACGGTATTATGGCTACGAGCTAACGTAAATTTGTCGGGGATGCTACTGTATAAAAATGGTTTTCAGGAAACTGAATTTAAATATTATTATATTAGAAGAAAAATGAGAGGTGTTTTGAACGGTGGCCGGATAAATCATCAAAATGATAATTCATGATAATTTCGCATTTTTAAAAAGTTATATAAAGTCATGAAAAGTGATGAAACAAAATCTCTATTAACTGGGCTAAGTAGGTTAAGTTTAATTTATTTTTTTCATCGTTTCTAATGACTTTATATCACTTTTTAAAGGTGTGTTGAATTGTCTATGTGTTGATTTATCATGGAACCGTTTTGAGCACCCCGGAGGTATTGACCCCGGGTAAATACAAATCCAATCGCATTAAATACACCAAATTTTGGTGATCTACAAAAGATGTTACAGTGGGTACCAGAGCCACTGCACTTTTTTTACACTTGTTTTTTTTTAAATCGTTTTTTTCTCTGTCAGATGACGAAGATATGGAAAATACATATTTATATTTACCTGTTATATAGTTATTATTTTACTTCCAAATGAAGTTTTCAACATTGATCCTTTTATAATATACCATGTGTCGTACCAAAATATTCAATATCATTTTGAAGCAGAAGGACTCAAGTCCACAATGCTTTTTTTTAAACATTTTTTTTAGGCTTCGCATATAAAATATTTTATTTTATTTTCTCATTTTCAATACAAAATTAATTGATTCAATAGGATAAAAAATAAAAATCAATTATCATGAATATCCGCAGAAGTTATGAGACAAAACTTACAGAAAAAAAAGTATTTTGGCTCTCCTGAACATTTAGCTTTTTGGACTTGCATCCGTATGCTTCTCGGGTACAGAAATACTCTAAAGACATAAAAAGAACGCATAATAAGTACATAAAAAATAAAATAAACTCGGAAGAAGGAGATCCCAAAAAAATTTGGAAAAGCATAAAAGAATTAGTACATGGCGATAACAAAGACGACATAAAAATAGTAAACTTCCCAAAAGATATAAACGAAGAAAACATGGCTAATAGCTTAAATATTTTATAGAAAGCATCACTCAAATTAATACCTAACATTGTTTTCAACCCCACAAATGATAATAACAACTCAAACAAAGAATTATAGATCTTCAGAAAAATAACTGCAGAATATTTATTTAACATTTTAAACAAAATTAAATCAAAAAATAGTTCAGATGGATTAACTATTAGTTTAATAAAAGATGCTTTTACAGACAACTGAAGAGGGAAAATTTCCACAGCCATGGAAACTATCTACCATTATACCGGTCCCAAAGGTTAAAAATACCAGAAAATGTGAAGAATTTCGACCAATAAACACCTTACCGAAATATAAACATATACTTGAATTGATAATAAAAGAACAAATATTGCAATACTTAGATGAACACAATATTTTATACCAAGAACAATCGGGATTCAGATTTAATAATTCTTGTGAAACAGCGTTAGATGTAATCGTTGAAGAATGGAAAGAAGGAATGAATAGTAATAAATTTATCTTAGCAATATTCTTGGATTTTCAAAGGGCATTCGAAACTATAGATCGAGAAATATTGATAAGAAAGCTTAAAGAAATTGGTTTCTTAACTGTAGCCACTAAATTAATAAAAGATTATTTGAAAGACCGAATACAGGTAAGAATTTTCAATCAATTTTCAAAACCAATGGAAAATAAATTAGGAGTACCACAGGGATCAGTCCTTGGACCTCTATTGTTCATGCTCTATATTAATGATATGGTGAAAATATTTTCGAAATGCAAATTACGACTATTTGCCGATGATATACTAATATATATAATTGGAGAAAACTATGAAGAACTAATACATATTTTAAATAATGAACTAGATAATGTATCAAGATGGTTAAAAATAAATAAGCTTAAATTAAATACAAAAAAAAACAAAATTATTGAAAATGTTACCGATATAAAATACTTAGGAGTTATAATAGATTCCAAACTCAACTTTAACAAACATGCTGAATATACCCAAAAGAAAATTGGAAAAAGATATCTTTTTTGGGAAGAATTCGCCAAAAACTGTCCGAAAAAACTGCAATCATCATTTATAACTCCATTATTGCTCCACATTTTAACCACTGCTCAACTATCCTCTTCCTGTGTAACGACCGAGAACAAAATAAATTTCAAATTCTCCAAAATAGGGCAATGAGAACAATACTCAGACGAAATAGATATTCAAAAGTAAATAAAATGTTAAACGAACTAAATTGGCTAACGGTGAAACAGATGTTGACCTTGAACACGATGATATTTGTACACAAAATAGTACACAACCTGCTACCCAAATATTTTTCAAATAAAATTGTATACAACAAGGACATACACAAACATAAAACAAGGATGAGCAATGAAATCAGGCTACCAAAAAAGGACAAGGCAAATACTCAGAATAGTATACTATATAAAGGGATGAAATACTATAATGCGCTGCGGGAAAACCTAAAGTCTGCCCCAATTGGAAAGTTCAAGATGTTGTGTAGGAGCCACATCAAGCAAGAAAAAATATAGTATATTTATATGTAACAAATTAATTAGTAATTTGTAAACTTAAATGTACAAATTACAAAAATAAAATTAATAAATAAAAAAAAATGATTTCATCGGGTTTTTTGACAAGATTAAAAAATGATTTCATCACTAGATTCAACACAACATCGCCAGTTTCAACAGTGAATTAATAGCGTGCTTCATCACTAGATTCAACACAACATCGCCAGTTTCAACAGTGAATTAATAGCGTGCTTCTTCACTGGATTCAACACAACATCGCCAGTTTCAACAGTGAATTAATAGCGTGCTTCATCACTAGATTCAACACAACATCGCCAGTTTCATCAGTGATTATTTCATCGCATGTTTCATCACTGATTTCATCACAGGGTTCATCGCTGAATTCATCACCGGATTAATAATAATAATATATATTTTTTTTTTATTTTTTTTTTATAATTATTTTTTATTTTTAATAATATGTTTTACATGGGACATAATTCATTTTACATCATTGGTTTTTTACTACTCTTCCATTGAAAGCATTTGCTTGTGTATGGAAGGGGAGTGTACATAAATGTTGTTGTTAGTTAGTACTTAAATAATTCATTGTACATAAATGTATGTTTGTAGTAATATTTCTTTGGAAAGTAGTGAAGGATAATATATTAATTTATTAAATTTTTAAAAAGAAAGGAAGCTATGGAAAACTAAGGATATTTGTGAGATTAATTAAGTGACGGTAGTTTTTTTCAGAATATTTTTAAAGTGTCTCTTGACAGAGAGCAGTATTCGGGTTTTATCATTAATGCTTCTGATTTCTTCTGGTAAACGATTGAAAAAAGTTCTTCCCTGGTAAGTATAATGATGTTGTGCAAAAGACGTATTTAGTTTTGGGCATAGAAAAACATGTCTAAGTCGCGTTCTGTTTTCATTTAAAAATTTATATTTATCTTTTTCTTTTATAATTTGGATTAATGAGTTTTTAATATATAGGTCTTTAAATGTAGGTACTTGAAATTCTTCAAACAGGCGTTCTGTTGGGTAGTCAAAGGATTTTTTTAATATAATTTTAATAATTGTTCTTTGTATAATTTCAATTGGAAGAAGGTTACATTTATACGCGGATCCCCAACTAATAATAGCGTATTGTAAAGTGGATTGAACTAAGGCATAGTAAATTAAATATAGATTTTTTATCGACAGAAAGTTTCTAATTCTTAAAAATATATATATTAATTTTCTAATTTTGTTTACTACTTGACATATTTGTTCTTTCCATTTCAGATTTTTATCAATAATTACTCCTAGATATTTAATTTTATTTGTTGTTTTTAGTACTGTACAGTTTGATTTGCAATAGTTTTGGCTGTGAATTTTAGTATTATTATGTATGACAATGTTAAAATTTTTAGGGGTATCATTTGTATGGATTGCAAATGGAATTACAAATGTCTTTTCATTATTAAGTGACAGTAAATTAGTGTCGAAAAAATTCTTGAGCGTGTTGATGTCTTCCGTGGCCTTTAATTCTACATTTTTTTATATTATTATAATATAACTTTTTAAAGATGTGATGAATTATCATTGTGATGATTTATCCGGTCACCATTGAACCTATGAAGGATATTTTGCTTGTTTTAATATTTAATTCTTGGGGGATTTTATTATATAATTTCGGTTCCTGATATGTATACGACTTTTGATACTTTGCCGTATTGCTCCCTGGGACTCAAGATTTCCTAGATTTTTGTGTGCATGAATAATAACTCTATTCATTATTTAAATTGTAAATTATTAATTATTTAGACAATTTGTTTTTAGGTGTAATGGAAGGACTTAAAAAATCGGGTTATTTTGACAGTTTAGACATTTCCAAAAATAACGCTTTGTTGCAATCTTTGTGATGAACATGATCATTGCATTGGTTGCATGATATATTTGTTTTTCTGCCCCTTGTGCGGATGCAAAAGGCGACACCTTTTCTCACCCGCGTTTTCTCGCGCAGGCTAGCGAAATACTCATTTCGTCATCCATTGCATTCCTAGTCCTCGACAAAACATTTTCCCAGCAAACAACAATAACAAGAAGGGGCCTTTTGTTCCTTTTACTTTCTCCAGAAATAGAGGAATGTCTGAACAATTTTTCCCCCACTTTATTTTTTTAATTCATCATATATATTTTTAAATTTACAATATTTGATATTACGCACCAAACAACACAAATTAGTTTCTTAGAACAGGCACTGCCTATTTAGAAACTAATGTTGATTGCTTTGTTAACTGGGCCATAATGTATTCACGCCGGTATTGCAGCTTTTCCTCGCCGTACATTTTACTTGTCGATATCATTGTGCATATATCCAATATACATGTTTCATTATTTGGCCTAATATGTAACTTATTAATAAATATATGTAAAAAATTCCATTTTCATAATAACAATAAAAATAATGGTATAGTAAAGTAGTAATGCGAGTTCGATTTATGTAGACAAAAAGTGTGCAATGTAAATTTAACGTCTTACGAGACGTATGATATGCGATAACTTGATTTAAAGAAATTTGGTTACTGGAAGTTATAAGATCAATGAATAGTTTTAAATTGTGTATACTACTTAAAAATACTAAATGCGAAAATAAATGAGAAGAAAAAAGATTATGCTTAAATAGTGTAAGTGAAATCATTGGAGTATTTGAAAGGAATATCTGCCTCAGAGGAAATTCGAATAACAGGAGAATTGTAATTTTTTCTCATAAATATATATGTAATAGTTTTTTGTCCACAGGTATTTATAATTTTTTTCAGTTTTAAGTCCCCTGGCTTTCTTCATAAGTGACTTGTTAGAAGGCGTGAGGTGATCATTGAGGAATATACGGCTTGCTACTCCTGGAAGGCCGATATTTGCTGAAGTCAAGGTCCGGTTGCGACGAGCAGCTGCCAACAAAGCGTCCTTGCAATCTCGCCGTAGAAGACGTATGATTATAATAAATTAATAAATTTGATCCCCATTAGAATAATCATAAACTGCAGTTATAACGAAAAGGATTGAAAAAACAAGGAATCTATTGCATTCGCTTTTAACAGACTTTGATTGTTTTAATTTGCAAGTAAACACTTTGAACTTAAATCCTTACATCTACATGTGACGTTTTAACTTGTTTACTATTGAACGACAGACTATTCACCCATTTATAATACAAGATTTCTTATTTTAACACTCGGATGATGTATATAAAAAGGTTCCTTATTAACAATTTACCTGTAAAAATAATGTTAGCACATTTCGGCCGGGTATTTTTTGAGCTGGCTCTACGCTGACTCCGGGCGAAAATAAAGGTCCCGTGTGAATTTTTTTAATTTGTTTTAAATCACTATATCTTCGAAAATAATTAAAATATTTTAATAAAAATTTCTACATTGTAACTCAGCATTACCAAGCTATAAAAGTACTAAACGAAAATCGAATATAATTTGAAATGCAACTCAATTAACCTTGTAATATGTTTATTACGATCCGCCTATCGGTGTTTGCTCATACCGGCTTTCTTTAAATACGCCCGACATCTCTCGCTATCTTGCACATAGGAGTTGAGTGGGGGCGGAACGGAGATAGAGATTCGAATCGGGTTTCAGGACATAAAAACCCTCATTCCAGGAATTGAATTATTTCACTAACAAATAATATTCTGTCCTTTGTTGAAATACCGATATTAACGAAAGGCACGAAAATAAATTTAAAAAAAGACTTGCATTATGATTCGATAATTATGTACATATAGTTGGGACCTTTACAAAGAGATTGGTATATAATATTCATGTAAAAACATTGAATAATTCCCTTTATTCTGCCATTGAAATGAAGCCGAGGCAAAAGGTAGAACTACCTTTCCCGGCCGAAGTGTGTTAATTTAAAAATTGATTTTTTTTTTCACCATATAACCTTCAAAATTACTCGGTTTTCAGCGCGCGTACGGGTATGTAGCCATTAAAAAATTATAAAAATAAAGCTTACTCGTCGACTTTCTCGGTGCGTTTGTTATCCTTGGCTAGATGCGTCTCCCGAATTTGGGCAAAGTCCAGCGCGGTCCGGCGCCACTCCTCCGCCACCGTCTGTAGCTCCCTTTCTCCCTCTCGCTCCAACTGCTCCAGCTTGTCCAGGTACTTCTGTTGGCCCAGCAGCTTGGAGAGGAGTTCCTTCACCATACTGGAAGGAGAGGGGATTGACTTATTTCTTTGGAAAAGTCGTAAGCACTGCATTTTTTAAATATTTTATGTAAACTCCACACAGCGGGTGTGGAGGAAAATATTTTCCTTTAGGGCCTATATCATCTTTGGGGATGCTATGTGGAGGGTCATTTTGAGGAGAGGAAGGGGTGAACATGGGGGACATAGATAGGAATCCACGGACAGCCAGGTACGTTTTTGACATTTTTTCACCACCACGGCGACATAAGAAACATTCTAACAACCCGATGGCGCCGCAGTGGCGACATAAATAATGTATATACATTTTGTTGTTTAAAAAATAAAAGGGTCCTTTTACAGGTATACAGTGAGTATACACTTTGCACGAAGATGTCGTCTCCCACCCGGCATGCCGATTACCTCTCACCCCAGAAGATAGGTGGAAACTTGAGTGGCAAACGGCCAACGTGGGAAATGCCCACCTCATACAGGACCCCACCGAGAGACAGCCTGGGTTCTCATTGCCTCGCAAAACCTGGTCCGCCATCAATAGGTTAAGGTGCTCCCGTAGCCGCTGTGCCCACATGATGCACAGATGGAGCCTTAAAGAGTCGGCGATGTGTGAATGTGGTGCGGTGCAGACCACCGAACATGTGGTCAACGAATGCCCACTCCATTCATTCCCCGGCGGGAATAATGAGGTTCACATTGTAACGTCAAAGAATTGTGCAAGTTTGGATTGCCAGGGTAGTGCCCGATTATTGTTTTGTTGAGAGTTTTTTTCGTGTGGCTGCCCTGCGATCGGTTTTGACGGGACGAGCAAAAAAAAAGAACGCGGGAAGTTAGATCGGGGACAATACGCGAGACGACGATTCCGCGGTGCGCGTGGTTTTTGGGCGAGAAAGAAGTGATATCGAAAATAATGAAAAAGATCGCGCGGATACCTTGAACTTATCCTTCGGAGACTTTCCGTTTAAATTTACAAAACATAAAACCAACGTTTCGACTCCTGTGTGAGATCGGCCTGTGCTTGTTCGAGTGTTGTGGCTTGAAGAGAAGAAAATATACAATCGTTTGTTTGAAAGTAAAAATGGTTTTATTTGTGAGTGGTTTTGAGGGGTAATTCCTTGGAGACTGCACAGGATTGCCAAGCATGCTGTCGAGGTGACGCAAAGATGAAGCATCATTGTCCCTTTAAACGTTCAATGGATGATGATTGAGGATGGCTTCGCGCACTCTTTCGCACTCTATCCCACGAATCTCTACCCGGCGCAATCTGCTCACCGCTGGCGGACTCTCCAAACACCTTCGAACATGATCAAGGTTCTTCAATGTTTTTATACATTATGTCTCCTTGCCTTAGCCCCATAATAGCCCTGGTGATTGACAAGGGTCCATGCTCATCAGACGGGACATCAGACGGGACATCAGACGTGACAACATGGCGACGCCTGAAGCGCTAGAATGGCTCGCAGACCTAGATGTCCCCCTCTGACCCCCCCACCATACGAAAGAAGAAGAAGAAGAACAGGTATACACATGATTATATATAGTACCCACTTACGATTGGTTGTGCTTTTTGCTCTGTTTTTCATACATTTAAATATTTTTTACTTTGCAATAAATATTTTCACTCCATCAGAGACCAGGCTCAATGGAAAACTCCATATTTTAAGATAAGGTCCTAAGCAGGAACGTGTGGTCTGCTCGAAAAGGGCAGTAAAAGGTGGCAGACGGGAAACTAGTACTGTCACATGTGTCCTAAGAAGCCACATATTCATTTGGGTGACTGCTTTCTAAAATACCACACATTACAAAATTATAAAGATTAGAATATACAAATTTATCTTTTATTTACAATCTTATATGATAATAAATATATATTTCTTAACATAACTACAGTCAAATTTGGTTATGACGAGCACGAGGGAACCAACTAAATTTGTTCCTTACAGCTAGCCGTTAATCGTTAATATATATTTTTTTAAACCCTTTAATTATTAGGAGACCAAATTTGTCCCCAAACATCATACGAATTTGGGTTCCTGATATTTAAAGGCAATATAAAGTTTTTTTACAGGTTTTTTTTCGATGTCTGTCTCACTAGGATAAACCTGTGTCGAGACAGACGTATTGAGTACATAAATTAATGTTTACATATTATTTGATACATATAATCTTTCATTACATTAAATGACAATGTGAAAATGATAAAAAATAATAACAAATGATAAATTGGTAATCGGCGTCTAGTACATACTTAAGAGGGGATTTTTATAAAATTTTTGATCTTGGATCTGTCTTGGCTGATGATCCAAGACTTGGTGTCTGTTTTATATTTCGAAAAAAATTTGTTCAGTCTAATGGCTAGTGAGAGAGCATTATATAGCCGTGTTGCAAAATATCTAAAATTTCTCTGGCCAAAAGTTGTTTTAGCGAAAGGGATTTGTAAGAGATTATGTCCTTTGGTTCTAGTATCACGAGCAGTTTGGACATTGTCAAAAGTAGTATTGTGTTTGAAGAGGTATGCTAGTATGTTTTTGGCATAAAGTTGCCTAATGTCCATAACATAGATTTTCCTAAACATTTCATCCGAGCTGCTTGTGATTGGTAGTTTGAGAATAATCTATATTTTATCTGAATATTGGATCAATGGTGGCAGTGTTTGCTCCTCTCCATGCTAACATCCAAATCAGTTTTTTATAAGTCGTATGTACCTACCTAAATGCCTCTACTATCAATATATTCGCAAATGTAAATGTAGGTATTACCTATTAACAAAATAAATTTGAAAAATACACTTATATTACACAAATCAATGATTTTTTTTAAAGAATTTGCTTTCATGCTTTGCAATTTCCTCTTCAAAACAATCAACGCATTATAAATATCGTTCCCTGGTTCAAGGAGGCTTCCAAGAAAAATATCCCCAATTGTGTATCTTTTTATCACTAGCTTGTGCGTACTGAACCCACTACCTACCACTTGTAAAATCGCACTTGTCTTAAATGCGGGTGTTGGGGACGGAAAAGCAACGTCGCACCACGGAACATTGCGGAATATAACGCTGGTTCATACACAATACACTAATTTTCACCAAAATGCGCGAGCTCACAATGGCTGTCAAGTTTCGACACGGTCGAAAAAGGGGGATCCGCACAGACATATGAATATTAATAGACGAGAAGTTAAGGACGAGGGGTTAAAACAAGAGTTGCGGGACGCAGAGAGGAAAGCTGACTGTGATTCGTCAATAAATCAATCTGACAGTAAATAGGCATCTCGCATTATAATATCACCATTTAGTTCTTAAAAGTAAAATCTGCTTTTGAATGAATAGACATTTTTACATGGGAGCGCAAATTACTCGCCACGTTATGAACAAATTTGCGAAGTCCAAATTCGGCAAAATAAATTTCTTCTATTTTCAGAGTCGAATATTTCGTTTACGTATTTAGTTAAGACACTTTTATAAATGTTCATAATTTACTTCCCAGCAACCAACCAGCTTTGTGTTTCGCGTCCAGACGTATCTCGATGTGATAGTATATGTTTCTACAACTGATCCATATTATACGATGTGAATATGCTTAAAATAAAGTAAAATAATGCTTATATATGGAATGTAATACGACAATTGGGTTTATTCTCTTTTTCACATCTATTTTTACAAGTTTTCATAGCACAAGTCACCATTTTGCCGTGTTATTTCAGATGCTCTATTCCTATATAAATTAATTAATAATAATATTCAATGCCCAGAGTTGCTAAATAATATTAAATTTAATGTGCCTGCACGTTTAACACGGTCTTCTATCCTGTTTAAAATCAATCAAAGCAAAACGAACTGTAGACAAAATTCTTGCCTGAACAGAATATGTAATAATTACAATAACATATTATTCAATATCGACATCTTCAATTGCGAATTTACTAAATATAAAATGACCTTAAAAGAGTATTTCACTGATGTTTCTTGAATTGATGTTTCTGATGTTTATGTTTCTAGTATTTATATATTTATAATCCTGTTATGGTATGATTTATATGCACAACATTGTCTTCTTATGGTTATGGTTATGATATGATTTATATGCACAATATTGTTTGTATTCTTATGGTTACCAATGTATCGATAATCTTTTATTTTATATAAATTTTAGTTTTTTTTTTTTTTTTTTTTTTTCCCCTTTATTTTTGTTGTATTATTTTGTTCTATTATTTTATACAATTCTTTTATTTTATATAATTATAACTTCACATTTCTCATAAATTTAATTATTTCTTCTAATGCTGTCTTACGTAAAGTCACAAGGAGGAAATCCGTAATTGGTTTTATTTTGGCTATTTTACTTATGTACAATCTGTAAAAATGTAAACTGTTGATTTCCCAAAAAAAAAAAAAATAAATAAATAAAATAAAAATGAACCGATGATGCCTCGACCATAGTTCGCACAAGAATGATGACGTCACGTTTTCTAAATTCACTTGAGGCCATACGCGAGCACAGCCGGCTCCAATGGAACCGGTATGGGGAGTGGGGAATAATACGCTTTTAATCACTTAGGGCAGGTCTACTAATATTCATATGTCTATGGGGATCCGTAATCAAACGTTGTTGACAGGACAACTTTTTCAACTGAACTGAAGTTACACTAAGTCGGCATAGGAAAGGTAGGAATTTGGTCAGTGGGCAACGATAATATTCATAAAGGAGATCAAAAGGAAAGGTGTAGGTAATACGATGCTAGGTACCAACAGCGGGATTGTTTTGGTTTTCGGCTGTAAAAATTTATTTGTCACAAAGCAGTGAAGCACAACACGCGGCCCATTCTTGCAGACGGCATGTAAATTTCATACGGCCCACTTGGCTATAGAGAAAAATCTAAATGTTTGGGGTAATTCTTTGAAACCCTGGCTGAGAACATTTTTTTATAGAGTTTTGGTTAATTTATGTTGCATTTCCTAAATGGAACCAAAATTGGAGAACCAGTTTGTATAACACGAAATTCAACACAGTAACCCTAACTCTTGAATTAATGCCATAAAAAATATGAATCCGTCCCTAACGGGATAGGAAATTCCCGACCCTTTGTTTGTTACTACATACTTACTTCGAAAATAATTCTTGAATAATTTAAACTACTAGACCCAGCGACCGATTCATGGATTCAGAATTTGTGTTGACTGTTATGACAATCCTATAATGGGGCGTGAAACCGAAAAACGGCTGATCCTACCGTAAAAGGGTAGGATTGAAGAGAAAACCAGTCAACTGGGGAAGAGTTGCCCCTTCCCTCCCCCGCTTTACACCCGCGCCAACCCTTCAGGAAGGCAATGATCTGTGAAGAAATCATCCACCGGACTTGAGAATCGTTTTGCAGAATAAGACGAATCGTGGAATAACACGTTTAAAAACAAATTAAAATAAATTATTTTTTAGTATTTACACGAGTAAAAACATAATTAAATAAGATACCTACTATGAAAAAACTGTCCTCTTCAAATAGTGTTTGTTTTAACTAGGTACCTAACTAAAATCAAATTTGTATTGTTCTTTATACGCTAATTAACAATAATTGTAAGTATATATTTGAGAAGGTAATGTTACCTCACCGCATCTTGGAGATCAAGTAACATGTTTGCCTGTTACTACCTCATCGGTAGTAAAGAGATCATTTTAAAGAGACCCTCGCTTATCTTGTATGTAAAATTATTTGCTCGGTATATCAGTGAATCGACCTCGTTATAACAATCAACAATTATATGAAGATAAGGCTGAACTAAAATATGATTTTGTAATGGCTCATTGTAGCCGAGAACTCGCTGTTGCCGTGATCGTTATAACCAAGTTCGACTGTTTATCATTTAAATTACTGCCTTACCAAAAAACATTTTTTTCCAATTTTCTTAAAATATTGTAATTTTTCTTCATATTTTTACATTACACTCTATGGCGTAGCTGGTATACAATATAAAAAAAATCATTTGGAGTACAAAGGATTATGTGTTACAGAATATTGGAAAGTTATATATTTTTAACGTGCAAATTTTCTTTTTTTTTAGTCAGTAAAATACATCTGTCGAATCTGTATACATTTATAATTAATTATTTCGATCAAAAGATAGTGTTTTTACGATGTCTCATTTCTTCATTCAATGAAAAGAGGTCTGAGTTCGAAATTAATTTTAGGTGTATAAGATTAATTTAGGGGGTATTTCACTATCTCTGATTATGTTCTGACTAAGCACTAATCTGCGGATTAGTCATTTTTTCGTTTTCACTATATCTGAATAACGCTAACGCTCGGGTTAAAGTTCGATTTGACTAATCAGTGCTCGAACTTCACGTTAGGCGCTATTCCTCGAATCAAAGATGGCGTCAAAACATTCCGAGTTTGACAGCTGAGAAGTGAGTCGAATTTTGTTGAATGAATTTGAATGCTTGTATGATCCATCCTGAATTATTTGATTGTGTTCAAAATAAGAAACAATGTATTAATTCGACACGAATCTATCTAAAATGACCTGATAATCAACATAACATAACCAAAAAAATGCACACTTCGCGGTGTGCGGACTGTGACGCATGACAGCCGCGGCAGTAGATGGAGTAACTGCAAACATTTTGCGATGTTGCCAGACTATTTCAAGTGTTATCTATCCGGAAGCTCGAAACAATGGTGAAACGGTCGCCGTTGAATAACGAAGTTATTCTGATCTTTAAAGCCAGCCAACGGATAGCTAGTCAGATATTTAGCCCGACATAGTGAAATACCCCCTTAGTCTTAAATAGCTTACGTAAATTTGAATTGAAAAACAATAATATTATAGCCGATGTAATGTAGTTTTTTAACATATAGGTATGAAAACACTAGGCTTCGTATTAAGAACAACTAAAAACTTTAATTCTTTACAAGCCATTAAACTATTATACGTATCTCTAGTAAGAAGTCTAATTGAATATAACTCAGTAGTTTGGTCTCCATCTTACAAAATTCACATTAACAACATTGAGCGAATACATTTCTACGTTTTATAAATTTTAAATTATATATCCCTGTCGAAGACTTAAAATACAATTTCTTATTAAATACTCTAAAAATACATACATTAGAAGATAGACGTAAAATAAACGATTTAACGTTCTTATTCAAAATACTTAACTCTAAATTCGACTGTTGTGAACTCCTGCAACTTATAAACATACATACACCCACAGTAACAACACGACAAAATACAATATTCTACAGCAGCACACATAAGCGTAACTACATTGCCCACTATCCGATACAAAGACTTCACACCATGGGAAATCATTACTTGGGTGATGTTGACATATTCAATACCAACTTGGCAAGTTTTGTGGATCATTTAAAACATTTATTTCAACAATACTCCTAAACACATCATGTAAACCTACAAAAAGCTGTAATTTTCTGTTTTTGTTTCTTGTGTTTGTATGACTTGTTGCATAGCTTTTATCAAATGTAATTTTATTCTTATTTTTTATCTTTCAAAGAATCTGTCAAATTAAAATTATACTACCAACAATGTAAAAGCCCTCTGGGCGTTAAATAAATAAATAAAAAGTAACATTGTGGTATACAGTGGTGAATGGTGGAAGAAGTCGTAGACGCCCAAGTAAGACATTAGCTATAGCGAAGAATTGCGGAGTTCACTAGTTCATAATATTAAAGATTAAGTTCGAGTCTGTATTTAGAGATAGCCTGAGGATTATTTCTATAATACTTTTCAGTGCCTTTATGATTGGGTCTAGTGCAGATGAAGTGCCGCCTCCCCACGCTATGATGCCTCTGGACTATCAAGTGTCTGTCGACAGCGTTTCCTAAAGGACTTATCGTATCGTATCCTAAAAGAAGAAGCACCGATGCATTGGATCGTCGTGTCCTTGGCTGTCCATACAGCGTAGGACCATGAGAACTTAAGGAGCCTGAGGGGAGATTCCATAATAATCTATCTTTTGGGATACTGTGTGGAACGTGTTCTTGGAAGTTAAATAAGGGTCGGATAGGAATCTAAGGATAAGTTTGCCCAGGAGTGAAATATAGATATATAACTCCCGCTGCAGCGCAAGGCGATGGGCCGAGTGGCCAGTTGGATCAGCTTTGCAATAAAATGCATGGTGGGACCCAAACGCGATGTCAACTCAGCCACCAACTGGTCAATTATTATTTCTGATTGTATTTGACTTGTTTTTGAAATGTAATGATAGAAATAAACGATTTGAATGCAAACATAAAAAAGTTTAAAAAATTACTCTCCTTACGTTTTAGACAAACTAAAATTACTGACAGTGAAAAAAAAAACAAAACAATTTATTAAACAAATGTATCATAAACATTACTGTCACCTCACTTTTTTGTAGCTTCATAAAAAAATAATTATGTAATTGTTTTTTTTTTTTTTTTTTTATATTTGGTACAATATTTTTTTAAATTTCAAAGTTTTCCATTAATGTTGGCCTCACTGGGTGGCTTGCACGTGCTGAGGCCTTCATTTTATA
This sequence comes from Hesperophylax magnus, assembly GCA_026573805.1. Taxonomy (NCBI): domain Eukaryota; kingdom Metazoa; phylum Arthropoda; class Insecta; order Trichoptera; family Limnephilidae; genus Hesperophylax; species Hesperophylax magnus. Next base: position 4,738,396 of record JAIUSX010000060.1, read on the forward strand.
ATATGAAAATATAATCTAAATACAATCTACAATATAAGATAAAATAATACATTTAATATATAATCTTGTGCGTTTGTGAGTGATGTGTGTTTATTTTGGTTTTGTGTGTTACGTGTAGGTTTTATTTTTATTTTATGCTATGATATTTTGGTAATATTGTCTTTTTTGTTCTTTAATCCATTTTGTAATTTTGCGTGTGAATTTATTTTATTTTATTTGTTAATTCACGAAGTTTCATAATTTTTTTCTCGAATTGTCAGAATCTTCGATTTCATAATGGTGTACATTCTTCTGTGGTTAGCTTTTGGATTTGAATATAAAGTGTTTTGTTTTCTCTTTATAATACTGTTTAGTTCCTATTTCTCACCATGACAGTAATAGAGACAACGATTTCCAAGCGACCATATGAGCTGTTCGCAAAAGCGGACAAATTAGCCCGCGGAGTTAAAGATAAGGTATTGTAATCATTGAAGAACTTAATATTAATAAATCTAAACAAAATATGAAACAGAACAAGACACAGAAAATAAAACGGTTGCAACTTTTTTTTATTTTTTTTTTATATTATCTCCACACAGGAGGCCCTGAAGAAAATAATTTCCCTCAGGGCCTATGTCATCTTTGGGGATGCTGTGTGGAGGGTCTTTTTGTGGAGAGGAAGGAGTGAACATGGGTCTTGAAGAGTCCCATGTTGTAGGAGGGAGGAAACACAGAGGCCGGCAGTTCGTTCCACAGCCGAGCTGTTGAACTTAAGAACGAATCGTAGAAGCGACCCGTTCTCATGTGACAAATGTCAACTGTGTACAAATGTTGGGCGCGCGTTTGGCGTGTATCCCGACTACGCACCGGTGCCGAAGGGATCAATGACGCTAGTTCCTCAGAGCATCTTCCATTGTAATACCGATAGAACAAGGACAGCATACCTACCTGACGCCTGTGCTCTAAAGATTGCAGTCCGTTTGTTAAGATTGGGGAATCTATCAAACGGACCGCCCGTTTTTGCACAGAGTCTAGGGTTTTTTTCAGGTATTTAGGGGCTCCGGACCAGAGATGGCTGCCAAATTCGACAGTAGGGCGCACTAAGAATTGAAACTGGGAATTGAAACCAGGATTTCCGTCTTATCAGGACAATGCCTTTAACCACTCTGCCAGTGTGGTCTAATTTTTTTACTTCAAAATTAAAATTAACATAATTTTCACTGTCATGCCAGAGAATTGGAATTGTAGTTAACGAAAAAGTCATTAATAATTTTAAGGTTAGAGACAATTCCTTAAGTAATGCCTCTCTGTTTCATCGAGGTTATCGGAGTGGGGGTCATGATCCTCAGCTATGAGGCAGCGACTAAAGAAAAAGTGGTAACTCACACAGCGCTCTCAGGGTTCTCCTGTGATATGTACCGCACCGAGTCGGAGATGGCCTGCGCCTGCAGAGCCCTGCCCCAGCGCAGCCGGCAATCCAGCGACCTGCCCAGGCTCTCCTGCGCCATGTTGCTGTCCACATCCATGTTGGGGAGGCTTCCTGCAACATCAACACAACAATATGTAGGAACTAGGGATGAAACCATCTAATAAATACTAGCGAAGTGAGTGTGGTAAACGCATCACTCAAGGAGTAGAAGCATGACCTGCAATAGCCATACCGAACCCAAGATCATGTCGGAGAGAGTTCGCTGTTGGAGAATTTCTGAGATTTCTCTACATGAGGGAGTATGACTAGCTCTATCCTACCGACTTTCTTTTGGGTATGCTCGGGTCAGAAGGGATATCACATTGCTCAGACTGATTCGTGGATGGTTTGAAACTCTGCTATCATATAGAGCAGAGGTTCCCAAAGTGTTCTATATGGACCCCCAGGGGTCGATATCGGCATGCTGGGGGTCTATGTCAGTGAGAAAATAATTTGGGGGTCCACGAGATTCAAATGGCGGTACATACGAGCGAACCCCCATTTACTTCAAGTCAACATTTAGGAGTTCCGTAAATGACACAATAGACCTAACACAAATATAATAGACTGAGAAATTACTTATTTGATATTTGTATTTTTATATTTCGTAAAGTTGTTAATTTTCCTTTTCTCGTTAGAATTAATATATTCAAGTAAAACATTGCACATTTGAAGCCGCGAATTTTCCTAGTTCTCCAACTTGTTTTTGAAAAACGTCCAGGGTAATAATGACGTTCAACATTTAAATGCACTTCATACAGACTTCAAAACTAAGTTTAAGGACATTTTGACTATGGAAATGCAACGTTGAAGAATCGGATATCATGTGACAAGAAGAACTGACCGGAATAAGCACTGACAAAGAACTTAAGGGGCAGTTCTGTAGGGCCAGCTACAGAAAGAAATACCCGTTGCTTATCCTGCTTCATTTTCATTTAGTGTAATACCTCACAAGGGTGCCCTGTCTGCACAATGTAAAGACAGAGCAACTATACCGCCACCCGGTTGTTGGGCAGGCAAGGGAATATTTTTACTAAAAAAATAAATGATCATCACATGAGACGTTAATAGTTTTAGGTAAATTCAATATTCGGCAGGCAGGGGGTTTATGAAAAAAAAAAAAATTGGCAAGTGGTCTACGGGGCAAAAAAGTTTGGGAACCTCTGATATAGAGCATTCATTTCCATGTTCCCGATGGTTATCTCCATCAACCACAGTGTAGACTGTATCTCCCAGCCTGCAGGACTAATTAATTGCCAATGGTCATGTCGGTGGGGAGAGCAATTTTGCTGTTGGAACAGAATCAATTTGGATATTCAGTTATTTATTGGACAATTTGTATAGCGCCACTTTTGTGAAATATCACCTCAGGGTCGCTATACAGTTGATGCAGGTATTGCAAAAAATATAAATATTACAAAAATAAAGTGAAGTTAAGTTAAGTAAAATTAAGTACAGGAACAGGTGACACGAAGATAAAATATGGAGACTCTGCAGCTAGAATCCTAGGTGGTGAAGAAACTGGAACAGCTGCTGCAGCGTGATATATGGACATATTTAGCATCAATGAAGCTGCCTTTAAAAGGGAAACTCTGTTACTACTAGTATACTTGATATTCTCACTGTTTATGTTTATAATTTACTGTAATTCTTCTTCATAAATGTATTAAAAAATGCAGTAAAATGAACAATTTTTAATGTTTTTCAAATAATAAACTGAATTGAATTGTAAAAAGTTGTGAGTTTTCGTGCTCAGGTCAAATGACATGTTGAGGAAGTTTTAGGAAAGAATAAGGTATGAGGGGTGAAGTATGTGGTAGGAATCTAGGGATTGGTGTATCCAGGAGCGACGGACGAATACATCCCTCACACTGTGGCGCAAGGCGATTTGTCGAGATACTAATTGGAGAGGCCAAAGGGTCTCCCCAAACCAGCCTCTCCTGATCTGGCACGCCACGCAGCTGGTGGGCAGGGGCATCCTTAACACACCTCACCCGCATAAACCCGGGCACTCCTGCTAAATAACCAAACGTAGCAAACCACTCGGGATGACTTATGGCAGAGGTGTTGGTTATGCAATAAATAGTTCCCTTTAAGGCGAAACTTAATGCCAAATCACTATTTTGATTAATCTTTATAACAAATTGGTGTCCATTATGAATACCAAAAAATATGCTTTAGATAAATTGAAGGTTTTCCTATCGCTTCGCTTGAGTAGAATACAAATAAAAAACTAAATTACTCAATAAAAAATATAAATGTAAACTACTAAAAAAAATATTTTTTCAATAGAAATGTATGAACGCGTAAAAGAAACAACTTTTTAAAAATACAGTATTATAGCTAAGATTATCTGTGACAGTTTCACTTGATTAACTTTTTTGCTTTCTTATAAAATTATTTACAAAATAAATAAAAACCAGTTTTGTGCTTTAAATCGAACGTTTCTATACTCCGTTTGTTAAGCGATTTTAATGCCTATTACCTACAATATAAGGTATACCAAGAATATACACATATTTGGCTTGTAGCTTACTCTTAAATAAATTGGGGAATATTGTTACTAACGGTGCCTCCAAGATACAGGGTCGCATCCCCCAGTATTTAGACCTTACCCGAGCACTCAGGGATTGCTGGGGTGGGCCTTCTATTTTCCTAGATACTATAGGGACCACAAATGGACAATTCAAACAAAAAACTAGGGGCCTTCGGGAACCTAGGGGGAGTGGAGGAAAATTGAGGCCATCTCGGTGGAATCTTCCCTCTCGGAGCCTTCAGGGAAAGATAAAGAAGAATAGAAAACCTTTGCCGCTACAGGATCAATGCATGAAAATTAATTAGGTGAAATGGGAAACAGCATAATGGGCCCACGGGCTGAGTGATCACGGGAACTATCTGTATACTGTCTCCGCTTTAATAATAAATAATACAAAACCAGTATTTCTGTTGTAAGTATTAAGAATTGGACCGCAGAAGAGGCGGATAGACTGTGTGGAAGAGAATTGGAGTAGAACGGGAAGGATTGAGGACTGGAGGCGAGTGGAGAAGGACCACAGTCAGTGGAGAGCATTTGTAGAGGACAACAAATATCATAGATAAAAATGCTTTACTCTGCTGCTCGGTTATTTTAATAATTTATGCGTATATCCTAACCAAACAAGAAAAAAAACATGGCCGTTGAGCGTTCAAAACATGTGAAAAGGAACTTTAAACCCTCAAGCTGATTTGGTCAGTTTTGCGAACAAACAGCTATTATCTATAGTCAATTTATTCTCATAGAAATTGTTGTCTACCTTACTGTTATGGTGAGAAATATTAAATAAACGGTGTTAGAAAGAGAAAACACCAAGCTTTATATTCAAATCTAGAAGTTAACGACAGAAGAATTAAAATATAAACCTCTATGAAACCAAAGGCGTAAATTTTTTGTCAATTATTTTTATAAGAAATAAATAAGTGAGTTAGCAAAAGTGTTTATAATATCAGCAATTCTGGTTCACTGTTTGAACAGAAAAAACGTAAGGTGAGCAATTTTTAAATCTTTTTTGTTTGATTTTAATATATTTCTAACAATAAAATTTGAAAGCGAAGTTCATTATTCATTACCTTTTAAAAACAGTTTTTAGTTTTCGGATTCGTTGAGAAATAGCTCATTTATTTGGATATTATTACGTAGCCACCTACCAGGTAAGGATGGTACTTTATATTATCTCCTTATATACAGGGTTTTCCAATAAGAGGTGTTATTTTGAATAGCCCGCTATTTCGGTAGATGTTACTTTTGAAGCTGTCATTTTTTGACATTTGACAAGTAGAAACTACGCCATTAATAAAAATGGAACGATACACGCTTCAACAACACATTGAAATTATTAAAATTCACTGGAGTGAATAAATGCAAATCATCTTGAGTGATGAGGCCCATTTCCACCTCGGTGGCTTCGTCAACAAGCAAAATTGTCGCATCTGGGGCTCGGAAAACCCAAGAGTTATTGTTGAAAAGCCTCTCATCCTCAACGTGTGACTGTTTGGGGCGGTTTATGGTCCGGCGGAGTCATTGGACCTTACTTTTTCGAAAATGAGGCTGGAGCAACAGTTATGGTGCTGCCACACGCAAAGCTCACATCAACAGATAATATAAAGCACAATAGCGCTCGCCATACAATCCCATACAGACCCGACACACGTAAAAAGATAACGCGCTATAAGTGTGGTTCTGAACTTCGCTAACCGAATTTATTTTACGTAACCGCTCCCGACGCGATATTTGAAAAGTTATGCGTCCCCCTCTCCGCCGTAAAAAGGAGAGGGGGTCATTTTAATTACGGAGCTACCAACTAAGTTCCGTGTTCCCTTTGACAGCCATGACATAAGCAGCCTAATAATGCATTTCTTATTTATTATGTTAGCTCATATCGTCATGTGTGCTAGTAAATTTAGAAACATAAAAAAAAAACTTTATTTGGCAAACATACTTAACATATATTTAAAATATAAATATAATCAATATTTGAATTTGAAGTAAACAAATTTTCGCCCTTTCAAAATTAATCATATTTTTAACTCAGTATGTTTATATGGTAATATCATTCGATTTTTTGAAGTTGGACGGCCTGATACCTACATAGAGAAGCTTCTAGTTTGTTCGTTTGTTGATTGTTTTCAATTGTTTTCCTGGGTAATCTGGTTTGCTCTCGTCAGCTCTCGTGCTCTCTTCTCGTTCCCTGCCCTGGTGTTGGTCCTTGCCGCCTTTGCCTTCGACATTTTTGGAAATCGACGTGGGCTTATTTTACAATAATTTATTATATGTCGCTTTCGTCGATCGGCGTGCGAACTGCGAATTTCCTGATTCGACGGAGAGGTTATGTCAGGTTATGTGAAAATGCGCTATTTACGCGCAGATTGTATAAAATCTAAAAAGTTTATAAATAGCATTTATAATTATATAGTTGGCGGCATCATCATCTGAGGATGAGCTGTCCAACAGATCCAGCAATAGGCGACAAGTATCATCCATTTCGAAAACGTGCTCAAGCTGTCAGTAAGTAAAGTTGTCACTTTGACAGATGAAATTATGTTCCTCGGCCGCTCTCGAATTCAACTGACCCCCTCTCCTACCATAGGAAGAAATATTTGATAGCGTCGTGTGTCGGTAGAAAAGATGATGCGCTGTACATTAACTTTTGATGTGAGCTTTGCGTGTGGCAGCACCATTACGGTGAATGGATTGCGCTATCGAGAGATGATTAATGATATTTTATGGCCGGAATTGGATGGTATTGATCTGGACAACGTTTACTCTCAACAAGACGGCGCTACGTGCCACACAAGCAACGAAACCATTGATCTTTTACGATTGAATATCAAAATAACACCTCTTATTGGAAAACCGTGTAGTTAGTAATAACATAGGTCGTTGTAGAAATGTATTATATATTTGTACAGCGCCCTGGAAGTGCTTTTGCACAAAAACAGCAAATACTCTCCGACTTTCTGACAGCATAAGGCATCTTTTACCATCTCGCTTGACATAAATAATAGTAGTATCTCGTAGTAACAAAGCTGAAAACAATTGCGCAGCGTGCAGCGGAGTAATGCAACTTATTGAAAATATATAATTGTATTTTTAACCTCTGGAAAACCGTTACCGCATTAATAATATCGCAAATACCTTTCTGTAAGCTGGCATTGACGAGGATAGCCTTCGAATTGAACAATTTAACTTCGTCAATCTTCGAATTGACAACTTTTTCCCACTTTTCCAATCCGCATTCGAGTTCACCAACGTCGGAACATGGGACCATTCCAACAAAAACTGTTTTGAGGATCTCGTCGAAAATCTGAGCGGCTTTCGCCAAGTTTCTGAAGCCGTCAGCCATTTCACTACAAACTTTAACTAATAACTCAACAATCAATTGGATAAAAACACTGTATTTTTCAATTCCAACACGATGCAAACTATAATAATATTATGAATGATTTTTTCAAAATGGCGGTTAAGTCTTTGTTTTTTGTTATATCTTGCACAAACATAGTTTATAACTAATTTAAACACTGTTTTAACAATAAATTATGATAAAAAAAAGCACAATCGATAAGTTATTGATGTGTAAATAGTAAAGAACTTGAAATATGGTTCAACGTTCAACTCATAAATAAACCAGTTCAACTAAAGCTTGACAGATTTTTGAAATTTGAATATATTTTGTTGTTTTCTAAAAGTCAATGCAAAAAATATTGCCAGTATAGAAAATAAAACTTAAAGAGTAGGCAAAATTTCATAAGGGCATTCAAATAAATATTTTATTAAGGATTAAATTAATTTGCAACATTTAAAATTGTTGTAATGCCCCAACGACGATTAGAAAATTATTATTTTAAAAATATGCATACGTATTATTATAATTAATTGAGCGTGGCATGTATATTGACATTTTTGGTAATAACCTAAAGAAATATCTATATGAAGTAATGCGTACGATCGATTATTAATATGAGAGTATGGAATGTATCGGCAGCATCTCTTATCCTCTTCCTATTTTCCTCTTCCTCTCCCCTTCCTTTAACACCAAATTAATTTTAAGAAACTAAAACTTCATTTCTAATGCACTTTAACATAAGAAACTTCTGTGGCTTGACTTCAATTAACTTGTATATTTATATCTATCACTGCATATTATATAAAAGCGGTTTGTTTCTTACAATATAAATAAATAAATAAATATTGTATGTTGAGCTGACAAACTAAGCTATAATCTTTCTCAGGAAAGGGGTCTGATCATTTGGGGAACTGCTGCGGAATATCATTTCTTTGTATGGGAGCTGACACTTTGACAGATGGGGTCAGAGGGGGTCACATAAATTTCAAATATAGCCTGGTAAAGCAGATCACAGCGCATATTGTCGCCACGCCCACACTTATAATACATCATTTTTTTAGGTATGACAGGTCTGTATGGAATTGTATGGCTAGCAATATGGAGTTGTATAAAATGCTTTGATCGTATAGCGTAATTTGTCACCCCCTTAAACAATGTACATGTCTAAAAGCCTTCAAGGCGTGAAAAAATAAATCATTCAAAAAACGCGAGTACTTATCTAGACGAACTAATAAAATATATTTTTCACACTGGCAACTCTTTACTCATGTTATCACTGGCGGCCAAGTTCGCGCAAGTGTCACTCTGGTAAGCTGACGGAAGTTTCCGTTTTTTTCCTTTCACATTGCGAAATATCATCTGAAACAATTCCCGAATTGGCACTAAAAATCACCAATAAGTTTTGCGTTAACCATTCTTCGTAACTTGATTCAGCAAATTGCGGAAAAAAAACAGTTCTGCCCGCCAGGAAACATCGCCTTCAAAACGCAAGTAAGTCAAATCGCTAACCTTGATTCTGTGATAGTTCTAGGTCGTGCTTACGAAATACTTATTACTATTATTATAGTTGATAAACTCTCATTTTTTATCACGCCGCCTTGTTTATATGTTTTAATATTAATTATATATCATATTTTGAATGACATGTTTTAATTTAAACGCGATTTTGACACGCGAGTGTTGCATCATGGTTTTTGACAGTGGTTGAGTGAAACGTCAATATTCGTGCGTGGCCTTGATTTGACGGCTATTTCGCCTTAAAATAACGATTGTCGTATCAATTATTCGCTTGTATAACCTATAAATAGCTTTGTTGATTAACCTCGTATCAATGTTTTCATACTAGGAAATGATTTTTCAACAGCACTATCAGAAATAAAAAAAATAAAAAACATGAAATTATCAAGTATTTATGCTTCAAAAATGGCGAATGTTCGTTAAAATCATTTAATAATTATTTAACAATTTTTTGGTAAACATACAAATAGGTTTTTTTTAGCTAGTTTTTATTTATTTGATAAACCCAAACTAAAAACCTATTTTAGTAATAAATTATAATAAGGGATAATTAGTCGCCTGTAATATCAATACAAATTGAAAATATCTCCTGAGTAAAAATAAATGCCGCCAACGGGAATTGAACCCGCGCCTTCTGATGTCCGGTCAGGTGCTCTGAACCACTGAGTCACGTCGGCTTATTTCCAACACACCAAATAATTCAATATGTACTAGTATCTCAATCAACAATTACTGCTTATTACATTTTTTCACCTGTAAACAACCAACTTTATTTTTGTAGGAAAGGCTTTGTTAGTGCTAAATTTCCCACTAGATGGTGTCGAGACATATTATATCTACATTTGTTGGTGAAATATTTTGACTTGTCAAATATTATTATTATTTTAATGATAAATTCCCGGCCAAGGGGAATCGACTGCATTTACCTAAATCAAAGTTACCTGCCAGATGTGTGTTTTCTCTATAAAAGTTTGTACAGCGCACTTGAGATGAGTTTTCACCAAAAAAAGGCGCTATTCAAATTATACAATTATTTATTACTAACTTTACCCCGCCACGCGTTACTGTGGCCCAGTCTGTCTGTGCAGATAAAGAAACAATAGCACGTTGTGCTTTTACGTCCATCAGATGACGCTGTCTTAAAAAAATGCATGTTTTTACCTGTTAGGTGAAATCTATATAATATAGGTATATAAAATTACACGCGTATTCGAATGCAACATTGTGTCAGAGTTTCAAAGCAATCGGTGAAGAACTTTGGGAGATATAGATTTTTGAACAAACGAACATTTACATTTTTATTTATATAGATAGATAAGTCATCGTCTAAAGCGCATTGTAGCCTAGAAAACAGCTAGCCTAGAGTTTTTGCCTAAAAGGACTTTCGAAATCTTTAAGGCCAATGTTGAAAATGTCAAGAGACCTAGTGGTATCATTTGGCAGCACCATACCTCTTGTCATGCTATGCTGGGCCATAACGTCCGTTCTTTATTATTATTTATTATTTATTTATTGTTTGAAACATTTACAGAGTGTTAACAATCATTACATTTATATTATTTCGGTGGGAATGTGCACAGATATTAACACCCCAATTAAAAATGTTCACAGCATGCGTAAACAAGGTTTAGTCGATATTTGGCGGAGATGCTCGTAGTGAAAGAAAAAAAAATACAAATATAATAATAATTAAAAAGAAATATAAAACATGAATAGTAAGTATGAAATATAAAATACAGTAAATGTACTGATGTACTGAAATGTACTGATGTAAATGTTCTGGTGGAATACAAAGCAAGTCGTGGCGTCGACCCTGACGGTAGTTGTTCGGTACAAACAATTTAAAACATTCCAAGAGGTATGGGCTGTCAATGTAATAGTTCATGATTTTAAAAGCTGTTACTTGAAGGGTCCCATTTCTCCTAGATTGGAGACTTTCGTAGTGCGTTTCGGAGAGCAAATCTATGTGATGCATAAATCGTGGGTATTCACCATGCGTTCTCATATATATAAAGATATCTTAGAATTTTTTTTTGAATTTGTTTTATTAATTCTATGTATTTTTGCTGGTATGGGGCCCAGACAGCAGAAGCGTATTCTAATTGAGATCGTATAAGGCAGTTGAACATCAATGTTATTGCTTCGGGCTTGAAGAATTGTTTTCTTATTCATCACAAATCCAAGAAGTTTGTAACAAGATGACACCAATCCCACTATATGATCTGAAAAAGTATGTTTGGGATCAAATGTAACCCCGATAGTTGGCGCTAACAAAAAATTGTTCAAAGAAGCGAAGCTGTTAGTCCACAATGGAGTGCTGGTACCTACCCTGATGTATGGCAGTGAAGTATGGAACTGGCAGAGGAAGGATGCAAGTAAACTGAATGCTGTAGCAATGAAATCCCTGAGGCGTACGTGTGGTAAAATCATATATGATCATGTGAGAAATGTGGAGATCTGCAAAGAGTGCAAGGCTGATGTAACCGTGATGAGTGAGATTAAGAAAGGGACGCTTAGATGGTTTGGGCTTGTAGAGCGAATGAGCGAAGAAAGGAGTGTAAGGAGAATATATGACTCAAATGTGAATGGTAGCAGAAGTCGGGGACTCCCGAGGAAGACATGGCACGATCAAAGTGAATCAGATACTTGAGTCGGGCCATGTCAAGAGTCAGAATAATAGAAGAGTATGTATGAATGTGGCAATGAGTGTATGCCAAGATCGAGTTGTTTGGCGGTCCGTCCTCTCTGCCTACCCCTGCGACGGCGTGATGGTTAGTTTGATTCACAGTTGATCTTGGCTTCACGAGAATGGGTCGCTTCTTCGACTCGTTTTTGTGTTACACAACCTTAACCCGCCTCACAACGCTGCCCAACCGGGTGGCGCCATAGCTCCCCTACCTTTACACTGTACAGGCAGAGGCACTCTTGTGAGTTGTAACATAAAAAAATGTTAGTTAGTTTACTGAAATAGTCGTTTCTCATTGTTATCTAATTGCATACAAAGTGTTTTTAAAATAACATCTGCCTATTAAGCATTTTCCGCTTATCAGTATATTTGTCCAAGTACTAATTGTATTTGGTTTGCAAATGAATAATGTGATATTTTTATTTATTCCAGATCGCGATGGCAACGATGGAAAGGTATTACAGAAGATGTAACTACAGATTACATCAAACTTTGCCCAGCAAGAAAGAAGAAAATCTTTGACCAGAAAACCTTATACAGCTGTCTGAAACTTCATCACTTGTGTCTTCAGTTGATCAAGTTTCGAGAACGCAACCATTACAAATAAAACACAATTTGTAAAAGAGCCGCCATCTTGGGAAAAGACTGGCAAATTCGTGAAAAGTCCACTATCTGGAAGAAAACAAGCGAAGAATTCGCGAAAAGTCCACCATCTTGGAAAACAAGTAAAAAAATTCGTGAAAAGTCCGCCATCTTGGAAAACAAGCGAAAAATTCGTGAATTCCTCCATTTTGAAGAAAAAAAAAGCGGGAAATTAATGAAAACTCAGCCATTTTGTAGAAAAAAAAAGGCGGCAAAATGAAATTTGAGTTTTTCTTTTGGATGTTTTTATAACACTGTCAAATATCACTTAATCTTTAAGTAATAAAAATTAATTTTGAATTGTGATATTGGTTTACCAGTAAGAATGTTGAAAGTTAGTACAAATTTTTTGCGTTTAACGGTGAAATCGTTTATTTTAAGTGTGTTTTTTATTGAAAGTTAAGTGTTAAGTTGTTGTTGTCTTAATTTGTTATTGTGATATTATTATCCGTTAGTGAACATTGACAAGATGGGGTCACCAATAGGAGAAACTCCACCTCCCCAGTTGATCACTACCATAGAATGGGAAATGATGGACAAATCTAAATTTTTTCCGCTTTCCATGCTGAGCAGTTTTTCTGGTGAGTTGATATTAACTAACTAACCTAACCTAATCTAAATAAACTTAACTTTATTTTGATATTCATGTTGAGAAGTTAATGATGTTCTATTGATTTTGATGCTGGTGATGATGTTCGTGTGAATGTTGATGCTATTGTTGATGTATTGATGTTAATATTGTTGAAGATAATGTTTTAATGATGTTGTGTTGATTCTGATTTTGGTGATGAAGTTGGTTTTGATGCTTGTAATGTTGATTTTGTTGTTTGTGTTGTTATTGTCGTTGATTGAGATTTTGATGATGGATGTTCATGTGAATGTTGAGAAGTTGACCGTGACGTTTTGACAATGTTGTGTTGATTTTAGTGCTGGTGATATTTATTTTGATATTTGTTTTGCTAATTTTCTTGTTTGTGTTATTTTTGTCGTTGTTGTAGAGATTTTGATGATGGATTTTCATGTGAATGTGGATGTTGTTCAGAAGTTGATAATGATGTTGTGTTCATTTTAATGTTGGTGATTATTTTGGCTTCGACGTCGTTTTGATGTTTGCGGTGTTATTGTCGTCAATGTTGTTGGGATTTTGATGATGGATGTTCATGTGAATGTTCGTGCTCTTGTTGATGTATTGATATTGATGTTATTGAGATGTTGATGCTGTTGTTTTGATGATTTGGTATCATTCTCTTTCCGGGTATTCTTCTATTCCTGTCAATTCTGGCATTTGACCGTAGAGATCTCTGAAATGTATGCGCGGCAAAATTATAGATCAATATAATTGAATTTGCCTTGTCTCTAAATAGTATAAAATAAAGTTGCTATCCGCGTCTGTCTGTTTGTGCGCTTAGTTCTTCTAAACTACGCAACGGATTTTGATAAGGTTTCCACTATCGTTTAGAGAATTTTTTCCGGAAGGTTTATATATATAATACATGCATATTATATTTGTAGAAAATACAGAAAATTCGATGTTTTGTAATCAAGTCGTAAAAATATATACTTTCGGGTGCTTACATTTCTAACGCTGGCTAAACATGAGATACATCAAAACAATGTCCTACGGAATTGTATATCTTAAAAAGGTCTACAGAAAAGTCCGTGATGGTATATGTCTATCTCCTAAGGTAAGCCCCCAGTAGTAAGTTTTTCCTTTTTAAAAATACGTAAAGTGTAAATAGTATGTTTGAAATGAAATTTGCATATTTTGTCCATTCTTTCAACCAATTGTTATATTATGTAGTTATAGTTACAGTTATAATTACAGTTACATTTACAGTTATAGTTACAGTTACTCTTATAGTTACAGTTATAGTTACTCTTATATTTACAGTTACAGTTATATTTACAGTTAATTTACAGTTATATGTACCGTTATTGTTACAGTTATATTTATTGTTATAGTTACATTTATAGTTTCAGTTATATTTACAGTCATAGTTACAGTTATAGTTACAGTTATAGTTACAGTTATATTTATAGTTATAGTTACAGTTATAGTAACAGTTATATTTACAGTTATATTTACAGTTATATTTACAGTTATATTTACAGTTATAGTTATAGTTATATTTACAGTTATATTTACAGTTATAGTTACAGTTATAGTTACAGTTATATTTAAAGTTATACTTACAGTTATACTTACAGTTATACTTACAGTTATAGTTATCATGATTGCGTTTCTTTTAAATCTTTTCGAGAGCACTTACGCTTACGGGCTTAGAACGCTCCTTGGTCTGTGCTTTAATCTGCTATTTTTTAAGCGATTCTTTTTTTAAGCCTAGAATAAAATAAAAAAAGTACTAGGCATATAAAAAATGCTTTCTAGATTCTGACGGACCTTTTTTCGGATTTGCTTCTATTGTATAATTTGACAAATTAATTTTTTTATACTATACAGGATAAACTTTTGGATATTTTACCCAAATTTACAGAAAATGAGGAAACAATTAAATGCACTTTTTTATAAAAATAATTTGTAGGCAATTGAAGTTACTGATAATAATTAAAAATTTCCATAGACGGGGGAATTATGTGCATTTTTGATTGAGGGCATAGACGCCCGTAGACAAGCACCATTGACGCAGCAGAATGATCGTTTCGCTGTACAATTGACAATCGTTCGTTCATTTGCTCTATCTGTCGAGCCCTTTGGAATGCAGTTTCATCGTGGAACGAGACTTGTTTTATTTTAATTGCATTATGTCGCAATCGTCCAGACTTATAGAAAGTAAAATCAAAAGATTATCGCAGTATTCGCACACTTTACGTACTGTTACTGCAGACGTCCACAAAGCAAGGGGGCGAAAATAATGACAAGTCGATTGAAGATCCGTTAATTGCTCTTCAATATACCTAAAGCTACTTGTTTAAAAAATAAATAAATATTACATTTATCAAATTGGTAGACTAACCCATCAGGGAAAAGGGAAATAAACAAGTTGCAAGGTCCCCAAGAGTGGACGTGACTGTCTTCCTTTCTGTAATTTGTCGATAAATGAATCTGAGCAGTATACAACAACTCGCATTGTAATATCACCATTTAGTCTGCGAAAATAAAATCTTGCTTACGAATTACTAGTTCCTTTTACAAAGGCGCGCAAATTGCTGGCTGTGTAAAAAACTTAACAGCAAATACTAAATCGGGGGAATTAAAGTTACACTATTTATGTATCGAACGCAATGCTACCCAAAAGCCACAATTCAATTCAATATACACAATTTTAGAGAATTAGTTTTAGGAAAATAATAACTATGGTCAAAGTTTTTATTTTTTAAATTCTAGATAGTACAGATTAAGTAAACGTACATTAAGGGTACAATATATAAAATTAGTTTTAGGAAAATAATAACTATGGTCAAAGTTTTTATTTTTTAAATTCTAGATAGTATAGATTAAGTAAACATTTAGGGTACAATCATAGACATATGAATATTAGTAGACCTGCCCTAAGTGATTAAAAGCGTATTATCCCCACTCCCCATACCGGTTCCATTGGAACCGGCTGTGCTCGCGTATGACCTCAAGTGAAATTTGAAAACGTGACGTCATCATCTGTCGATCTTAGTTCAATCCTCAGACCGGCGAACAAAAAAAAAAAAAAATCTTTTTTTTTAATAAATATTAATAATAAAATATTAATAAATAATACTCAACCCAGAATATAAAACTCTCACTTGGATTTTAAAAACAGATTCACAATCAGCTACCATCACGGATTCAAACCAAAACACAACCTGTGTAACTGGTTTTGCCTGCCTATAGGCGCTAGAGAGTGTGCCAGTGTGTTTGCCTACCAACAGGCGCAACCCTCAAAATACATAACCGGTGTAATTGATTTTGCCTGCCTTTAGGCGCTAGAGCTTGCCATTGTTTTTGCCCACCAACAGGAGCAACCCTAAAAAAAAAAAAAAAAGGACAACACAACATGTCTAAATCTCGCAGTAAATTCTCCAGCGCAAAGAAAACCACATCTTCACCACAAACTAGCACTATGGACTCACCGTCGGCGACACATCAATCTATGATTAATATAGACAGTGAATCAATATTTGAATTCATCAATACGAAATTCGAGGAAATGAAGACAGTAATGCTCAATAAAATTGAAACAGAGCTGCAAGAAATAAAAAACTTCACGAACTTCATCAATGACAAATATGATGACATTTTGCAAAAACTTCAACAAATCATGGACATTCCAAACACCGTCAACAAAATCAAGGAGGAACTAGCGGATAAAGAAATCAGATTATCTACGGTAGAAATCCACCTGGCGGATATAGAACAAGCAGCCCTGCTGAACTCCATAGAGATAAACGGCCTAAAATTACAGGACAACATATCCCCAGTCCACGCTGTTACACGGATCGCTGAACTCGCAGGCGTTACGATGTCCCCAGAAGATACATACAAAGTCACAACAAACAAAACAAATGATCAAACAAAAATAACAATTAATTTTAAGGATACCACAAAAGCACAAACCATGTTAGCATCCAAACACAGTGACCCGATAAAAAAATTCAACGGAGAAGGAGCCAAATATGTTTATCTTAATGCGGCATTAACCCAATATTACAAAAATCTGCACTGGAACACCAGAAAAAGAGCCCAAGAAAAAGACTACAAATATGTTTGGGTAAAATCAGGAAAAATTCTCGTCAGAAAATCCAAAGACTCAAAGGTTATGGAAATAAAAAACCTAAATGATATATCTAATAAACTGACATAAACACGACTGTACATCTAACACAACCTCACATCACATACTTACACTAATACACACCAACATGGCAGATTACATGGAATATATAGATTCGGACAATCAACACTACTGTGAAAGTACAAATGATATTAACCTCTGGACCAAATTCACAAAAGAAAAACATAGAATCAATATATTACACCAAAACATTAGATCGATCAATAAAAATTTTGATGAATTTTTTATATACCTCCAACAGCTTGAAAATAATTTTGATGTCATTGTGCTGACAGAATGCTGGTTGAATGACAACTACATACCAAAAACAATCAAAAACTATAATACACACCATACAAAAATACACAAAAACCAAAATGATGGTATAGTTATATACGTCAGTGATAGAAATAACACAACCATTCAAGAAATAAACATAATCGACTCCAACTGCATACAAATTACATATGGAAAAGAAACATGTATCCTAGCTATGTACAGATCTCCATCCAAAAACAACATCACAAATTTCTTAACTGATCTTAACAATACATTAAATGATCTCAACAAATACAAAAATATCATCATCATAGGAGATCTTAATATAAACATTCTACAAAACGGACACCCACAAAACTTAGAATACCTAGCAATACTAGCACAACATGGACTGGAGCCAGTAATAAATGTCCCAACACGGGTCACACAAAACACTAAAAGCTGCATAGACCATATTATGATCAAGACAAAACTAAAAACCAAAACAGTAATACTTGAAAGCACAATCACTGATCACTACATGAATATGATAGCAATAGACACCGAAAACACTACTTCGAAACAACATAAAATATTTACAAAAAAAATAATTGACTACTCAAACTTAAAAGAAAAACTCCAAAAAATAAACTGGAATACATTATACCAAATAGATAATGTCGAGGAAGCCTGGAATACATTTACAAACACGCTAACGCAAGAAATAAATAATTACACTACAATAAAACATATAAAACTTACACACAAAGCAAAAAAAATTAAACTATGGATAACACAAGGAATATTAAACTGTATTCGTAAACGAGACAAAATTCACAAACAAATTAAACAAACACCGTATAACATGGAACAACTTAATTACTATAAAAGATATAGAAACATATGTACTAAAATTATTAGAGTAGCTAAGGAGATGTACTACAAAGAAAAACTTAAAAAAGCAAACAATTACCCAAAGGAAATATGGAAAATATTAAAGGAAGTTACATACACACAAAAATACAAACAAAAAAATACTATCGAACATCTAAATATTAACTCGAAAAAAATAGATGCCAAAACAAATATAGAAATGATGGCAAACCACGCAAATAACTTTTTTGCAACTATAGGGAAAGTTTTAGCGAATCGTAAAAAACACAGCACAAACACACTAACACAAACAAACAGATCAAACATCGATACCCAACCAACACAACACAGATTTATATTAAAAACAAGTTCAGAAATGGAAATTAACAAAATAATAAATACATTAAAAAACCAGATTGCTCCTGGATTAGATGAGATAACAACGGATTGCATTAAAATAATAAAAAATGAAATATTAAAACCTATAACACACCTAATCAACCTTAGCATAACACATGCCTGCTTTCCTAATACTCTTAAAAAAGGACTGGTAATCCCTATGTATAAATCCGGAAATAAAATGGAAATAACTAACTATAGACCAATCACTTTGTTAAACTCTCTATCAAAGATTTTCGAAAGACTATTAAAAAACCAAATAATAAAATACCTGGAAGAAAACAAATTAATCTCGGACAAACAATATGGTTTTAGAGAAAAAAGAAGCACAAAAGAAGCTTTAGCAAGTACAATAGATTATATACATAGCAACTTAGATCAAGGGTTTAAATGCATAGCGATATATTTAGATTTGGCTAAAGCTTTTGATTCAATATGCCACAAAACACTTTTTAAAAAATTAGAAAATATGGGTATCAAAGACAAAGAACTACAACTATTAAAAAGTTACATGAGCGACAGAACACAACAAGTCAAAATTAATAACTATACTAGCAAACCACTGCCGATTACACACGGAGTTCCGCAAGGAAGCATACTAGGGCCCGTTCTATTCATAATTTACATAAATGAACTTTGCAGCATGGAAATAGATGGAGAAATAATTAGTTACGCAGACGACACAGTTCTACTATTTAAATCTAAGGATTGGAATAAGGCTTATAACATAGCGAATCTAGGAATCACGCAAGTGAAAAAATGGTTGGACTCAAATACACTCACACTAAACATATCGAAAACAAAATTCACAACGTACAGCATAACTAACACAGGACAGCCAAAAAACAATACAAACACCATAAAAATACACGAATGCATAAACACCAACATCTGCGATTGCCCCCCTATAGAAAAAACAGAACAAATAAAGTATCTAGGAATCGTAATTGACCATAATCTTAGATGGATACCTCACATCAAACAAATCACAAATAGACTCCTCAGAACAATACACATTTTCCTAAACATAAGAAACATATATAAAATAAAACAATTGAAAACAATATATTATGCACTATGCCAATCAATAATAGAATATGGAATAATTGCTTGGGGAGGAGCAACAAACGCAGCTATCGCTCAAATAGAAATCGCACAGAAAACGATATTAAAGGTAATACTCAAAAAACATAAACTAACCGACACAGACCAAATATTTAAAAGCTGTGACGTACTTGATATACGCCAATTATATGTTAAAACACTACTAAACTACATTTTCGACCAAAAAAACAAACCCCAACAAACACAAAATATCACTAATAGACCGGTCAGACAAGCATACAAAGAAAACATAAAAACTCCGACGGTAAACACTACCTTTGGACAAAGACACCATAAATACCACGCTATTAAAGCATTCAACAGTCTTCCACTTGAAACAAAAATTGAGGAAAATAAAAATAAATTCAAACACAAAATAAAAAAATGGATTAAAGAACAAAAAGACAATATTACCAAAATTCTATAACATAAAAGAATAAAACATATACACGCAACACAAAAAAATATATAAAACACGCAACACGCACAAACACATATATCATTATAAATGCTGATTTACATTCTCTTTTGATATTTTTCTTTTAGTGTTATAATTATATTTTAAATTTTAATCTTTATTTTTATTTTAAATTTATCTTTATTTTAATGTTGTTTTTCTTTTTTTTTTAAATGTATAAATTCTTAAATTATAAAATGGGGGCCTCAGAACGGGTAAACAACCCAGTGAGGCCAACATTACTGAATTGAAATATGAAATATTGTAAAAAAAAATGTACCAACAATAAAAAAAAAAAAAAAAAAAAAAAAAAATCATTCTTGTGCGAACTATGGTCGAGGCATCATCGGTTCATTTTACGAAATAACACGGCAAAATGTTGACTTGTACTATGAAATTTGTAAAAATAGATGTGAAAAAGAGAATAAACCCAATTGTCGTATTACATTCCATATATAAGCATTATTTTTACTTTATTTTAAGCATATTCACATCGTATAATATGGATCAGTTGTAGAAACATATACCACTATCACATCGAGAAACGTCTGGACGCGAAACACAAAGCTGGTTGGTTGCTGGGAAGTAAATTATGAACATTTATAAAAATGTCTTAACTAAATACTTAAACGAAATATTCGTCTCTGAAAATGAAACCGAATTTTTTTGCCGAATTTGGACTTCGCAAATTTGTTCATAACGTGGCGAGTAATTTGCGCTCCCATGTAAAAATGTCTATTCATTCAAAAGCAGGTTTTACTTTTAAGAAGTAAATGGTGATATTATAATGCGAGATGCCTATTTACTGTCAGATTGATTTATTGACGAATCACAGTCAGCCTTACTCCCTTCGTTCTTCAACAGTTGATTTTACCCCTCGCCATTATCTTCTCGTCTATTAATTCCTATGTCTGTGGGTACAATATATAATTATCTGATTTCAAGGAGTTAATTTGCTTTTTGAATTGTTCATATTTCAAAGTTTCGGTTACATTAATTTTGTTTTTGGACAATAATATATTACTATGCATAAAACCTTGTCTTATGAACATTAGTTTATCATTAAAAAAATAATAATATTTGACAAGTCAAAATATTTCACCAACAAATGTAGATATAATTAATGTCTCGACGCCATCTAGTGGGAAATTTATCACTAACAAAGCCTTTCCTACAAAAATAAAGTAGGTTGTTTACAGGTGAAACAAATATAATAAGCAGTAATTGTTGATTGAAGTACTAGTACATATTGAATTATTTGGTGGGTTGGAAATAATCGGACTTAGCTCAGTGGTCCAGAGCATCTCACACCTAAATACAAGTAGGTGATTCTGAGCCGTGGTAGTTCCTAGCATTGAGATGGCCATTAGGCCCTTTGTTTCGAATCTATTGCTTATGCTATCTAAGAGGTGATTTTAATTTATGATATATTCTATATAAATCTCTACATATTATAAAACAAAGTCACTATCGGCTTCTGTCTGTTTATACGCTTAGTTCTTCTGAACTACGCAACGGATTTTGATAAAGTTTTCATTATCATTTAGAAAATTTCTTCGGAAGGTTTACATATATAATACATGGATATTATATTTATTGAAAGTAGAGAAAAGTTGAGCAACGCTGGGTACTCGTCAGCTAGTTTGCGTTTCTTTTATACAATTCTGTGATAGTTGGTACATTAAATTCCTGAAATATTTCTAAAGTTGGGATGTCGTATGATTTCCTAAGGATAATTTTAATATTTATTCTTTGAATTGTTATTATGGGCTGTAAGGTAACTTTAAGTAGACAATTTTGATAGTTTTCTTATTTAATATGTGGCGTATGTTTATTTTTCCGACTTTATGTCCGGGTTAAATCATCCCCACAGGAAAAACTAAACCCTTCCGCACACTTTTTCACAAATGATCATCTAGTCAATCCACATTATGCAAGTGCATTATATAAGCATAATAAATACAAAACAATACAAGAACAACACGTCAACTCACCAGAGATCAAATGGGAAAATAATTCACCGACTCCAGATATTTTCATATCAGAGGGTTAGGCTCGGTAGAACTCCTAATAGGGCCTATAAATCCCACTGATCCCTCAGCATAAATATTTAAAAAATCTTTCATAATCCTACATGTGTTTAAAATGACTGATTTTTGCATTTTTATATATAAATTCTTTGACAGATCTAATACGCCTAAATTTTGAATGAGGGAGCTATGTATAATGCCAGTAGCCGAAATAACAAATGATAATATTTTTATAGTCTGCGAATGCCAAATTTTTTTAATCTCATTTCCTAAATCTGTGTATTTTCTTATTTTTTCAGAAACTGATTTTTGAATATTACAGGAATTTTAAATAGCGACATCAATGATTTAAGTTATTTTTTTAATTTTGTCATCTAAAACTATATCGGGTCTATTATGACTAAAGGCCCGTTTATAATAGGAATAAGCGGTAAGAATAAGCCGTAAAGCCCTAGGCCGTAGAAGTTGGAAAATAGGAAACCTGTGTATCCGTTTATAATAGATGGCAATAATCTCTTATTTTTTTCCATAACCGAAAAGATGGTCCAACTTTATCTTTTACGGTTACGGATTACAGAAAGCTGAGATATATACCGAGATTTATGTATTTTCGATCGATACTCTATGGTGTCTACTATTTGACAAGAGTGGTTTATTTATGTATTTGACAATCGAACAATAATATTTGTGTTGTAGAAGTCCTAACAATTTATAGAAATTGGTCTGCGACATTCTTGTATATTTCTTAAATTGATCGTTGTCTACTGTCGCCATGTCTTTAAACAAATTATGGAAATGTCCTGTTTTCTTCCTTTTATGATTAATGGGACGCACACTCCAACGTCGTTTTTTCCTTATTTTGTTCGTCAACTGTGTGTCTCCTATTGCAGCGTATGCTAGCCCCAGAATTGACAAAAACATTCCACATGCAACAATATGTGATGAATCCATCGTTTCAATATTTATTTATATAAAACAATATTACATTTATAAGATGGAGGCAGAATATACTCTCGGTTGACAGTTGACGTAGACAAGTTACAGCGGCATAGTCACTTCTATGGACGTATTCTATTCTATTCCTATTTCAATTATAAACGACGATCTAAAATATTTCGGATAACGGATTACGGCACCGGCCTATTCTTACCGCTTATTTCTATTATAAACGGGCCTTAATCGTTCGGTCTGTTAGTATAGTTTGATCATAATATATTTTATAAAATTCATTTTCTAAAAATGAATTTGGTTCGTATTCATAATATGGTACTATATTATGGCAGTCAAAGAAGTTATGTTTAATAACCAAACTTTGGTAAATTATTTTTAAAACTTGATTGTGCCTAAATGTATACTCGGAGAGTGATAATACAGAACATCTATAGTTTCCGGAAATGCCAAACATTTTCTATATAAATCAACAATTTGATTTGTATCTTTGATTATATGCTTCCTATAATTTTTAGTATTAATGACTCTATCCTGAATGGTAAGCGTAAATCCTTCTATTTCTGCTCTCAATTATCCAATACTTAAATATTTGTTTGATGAAATTTTTTTTTTTTTTTGTATTAGGCAATTCACCCTAAAAAGAGTGCTACGAAAATTTGTCAACATACGTTTGGTTGAGATAATTGAAGTGTTTTGCATGTATAATTTTATTTGACCAGGAATCTAATAATTCCTGGTTGGGATTTATAAAAATGTTGGCATTCTCGTCGTATAAATTTAAAGGTGTTATGTTTCTATCTGCCTTGCAAATTATTTGGTGCATTTCTGAGCTATGAGCTTTCCTATGGAAAAAAATTCTTAGCATTTCTACCTGATTATGTTTCAAAGAAGTTATTTTGACTATACCTCTACCTCCTAAATTTCTAGGTAAATTAATTCGTTCTATATTATATTAAAAAAGGCATTACTATTATTTACATAATTATGTGGTGGACTGTGAATTACATTATGATAAAAATAAATACATCATTATATTCTTTGCATACATTACTGTTATCTTTAGATACATTATTTTGTGTAAATATATCTATCATTGGATTCATTAGTCACACAACTTCAAATACTCATTTTTGAGATAGTGAGTATAGCAATATTCTAATGGCCATCATAATTCGATATTATTATTTGAGAGTTTTTGATTTTTCAACTAACTAACCTAACCTAACTGATTTTTTCCTGAGTATTAGGCAGATAGGATAGACTCCTCGCTTCATTCACATTCATATATTATTTTGGATTCCAAAATTTAATTTTGTTTCTCACAGTAACAATTAATTCGGCTTTTATTTTTAGTATTATTAATGGAATTATAGACAGCCCTTATTTATTGAGTCTAATCACCTCGACTTACCAACTAGAACTACTCAATCGAAAATTCTTTTTAATTGCAACATTAATATCAGGACTGTGTCATTTAGATACTCGCTTGTAACTAGATTGCATCTAGTTGGCAACACTTTATTTATTTATTTTATTACTTTGGCAGAAATAGTAGATGTGTTCAACTGCACGGAATATAGTTACAAGAAGGCCATAATAACATATAAATGATTTTTTTTTACGTTGTTTTAAACCACTTTATTGAGTTATGTAGGACGACCGGTTTCGGTTCATTTCGAAAACAGTTATTTATCTTTTTTATTTCTACCGTCATGTAAAATCGCCTCCCGAAGTTAGTGCACTTTACGCGTTGCTCTGGCTCTGTCTCCATTATCAAAACAGTAGTGCGTGTTGCTTTTACGTCCAACAGATGGCGCTGTTTTTTAAAAAAAAGCATGTTTTTACCTGTAACAGGTTTTCTTCTAGATCGATGAAAATTTGCACACTTGACCAACCACCCCCACCACATTTTCCCACCCCTTAAAGCAGAATGTTGATGCTTCTTGATGAAATTTTGCACACTTGACCAACCACCCCCACCACATTTTCCCACCCCTTAAAGCAGAATGTTGATGCTTCTTGATGAAATTTTGCACACTTGACATTAAAAATATTGTTTCAGTAACTCCCTGGTGAAAGACCAACATTCTGAATCGAAAAGCTGCTTGAAATAGCTTTAGTCGTGTTTGGTGACCATATCTGAATAATCAAGTACTTCCACACCCCTCTCTTCACAATTATAATATTATTTGAACGACTTGTATAGCGCCGTTTTTGTGCGAAATCACCTCAGGGACGCTGTAATATCTTTAGCCTTACAACATACTAAAATTGGAAATGCCAATAGTCTCACTGGCTCCATATGGGTGGAAGCAGTTGAGACTCTTGTTTGGTTGCTCATTTTTGCACCCAAGCCCAAAATTTTTAACATGATCTTTTTACGTTACAGTTCGATGTCTCCTCTACCCTTTGACCTTGATAAAGACGCAGCTGCAAGTTCAGCGAAGAAAGGATGCGTACTCCGGGATGCTGGACGCTATGACAAAGATACACAAAAATGAGGGATTTTTCGGGCTCTACCGGGGCTTTTGGATTTCCTCGCCGCAAATCGTCTCGGGCGTATTTTACATATCGACGTACGAGGGAGTCAGACACGTCCTCGGAATGAGGGACACCAACACCAGAATTAAGGTGAGTTTTTTAACTACCCACCCCTGATAACCATTTCCTTCCCAGAATTCTCCGTCCTTCATTCAAAATACCCGCCAAATTAGCGATAATAATCGTTCACGAGCAAGCTGCACAATTGAGCTAGTTCTTTTTGATATGCCGTATGCGTATGACTCCCGGTAAACGTACCAGGGCTCAATTGAACGGTTACTGTTTTTATCAGGAGATATTTTAGAAAAATAGCGCTATTAAAATTATCCATGTATTAATTGTTATTGCATGCATCATTCATGTGTTGGGAGCTGGGAGCCATTCATTGCTCATACGCTCTGAGCTCATGGCTCCCGTTCAATTGAGCCGTCGTTCATTTGAGCCGTCGTTCAATTGAGCCGTCGTTCAATTGAGCCGTCGTTCAATTGAGTCGTCGTTCAATTGAGCCGTCGTTCATTTGAGCCGTCGTTCAATTGAGCCGTCGTTCAATTGAGCCGTCGTTCAATTGAGCCGTCGTTCAATTGAGCCGTCGTTCAATTGAGCCGTCGTTCAATTGAGTCGTCGTTCAATTGAGCCGTCGTTCATTTGAGCCGTCGTTCAATTGAGCCGTCGTTCAATTGAGCCGTCGTTCAATTGAGCCGTCGTTCAATTGAGCCGTCGTTCAATTGAGCCGTCGTTCAATTGAGCCGTCGTTCAATTGAGCCGTCGTTCAATTGAACCGTCGTTCAATTGAGCCGTCGTTCAATTGAGCCGTCGTTCAATTGAGCCGTCGTTCAATTGAGCCGTCGTTCAATTGAGCCGTCGTTCAATTGAGCCGTCGTTCAATTGAGCCGTCGTTCAATTGAGCCGTCGTTCAATTGAGCCGTCGTTCAATTGAGCCGTCGTTCAATTGAGCCGTCGTTCAATTGAGCCGTCGTTCAATTGAGCCGTCGTTCAATTGAGCCGTCGTTCAATTGAGCCGTCGTTCAATTGAGCCGTCGTTCAATTGAGCCGTCGTTCAATTGAGCCGTCGTTCAATTGAGCCGTCGTTCAATTGAGCCGTCGTTCAATTGAGCCGTCGTTCAATTGAGCCGTCGTTCAATTGAGCCGTCGTTCAATTGATCTGTCGTTCAATTGAGCCGACATTTAGTTACACTCTTCGGGCCGTATGAAAATATTGAGCTTGTTCCTATAAAATCAGTCATGACCATCGCTACTCCACACAGCATCCCCGAAGGTGGTCGTGAGGGAATTTATTTTCCTTACATTATTACCTCCAGTTTGGTGTTAATGTGTTAAAAATAAAGTGTTACGATTTTTCTAACAAATTGTTTATAAAATATAATATGTTGTCTTTTGCAGGCTATGGTAGCTGGGGGATGTGCATCACTCGTGTCACAGACCATCATCGTGCCCTTCGACGTGCTGAGCCAACACCTCATGGTGCTTGGATTAGTGACTCACAAGGGAGAGGCGGTAAGTTACCAAGTTGCAATGATAAAGCATTAACACACCTCGGGCAGGAAAGGTAGTTCTACCCGTGCGGTCGTTTGATGCTTACCTGCGGGAAGGGTAGTTCGACCTTTTGCGCCGGCCTCATTTCAATGGCAGAAAAGATGGAATTATTCAATGTTTCTATATGAATATTATATACCAATCTCTTTGTAAAGGTCCCAACTATATGTACATAATTATCGAATCGTAATGCAAGTCTGTTTTTTATATTTATCTTCGTGCCTTTCGTATTCATCCGTATTTCAACAAAAGGATAGTATGTTATTTGTTATTGTAATAATTCAATTCCTGGAATGAGTGTTTTTATAGTAATATTTCGATGATTTGTACAAAATCACCTCAAGGGCGCTGGACCGTGAAACCCGATTTGAATCTCAATCTCCGTTCCGCCCCACTAATAAACATATTACAAGGTTTAATTGAGTTACATTTCAAATAATATTCAATTTTCGTTTATTACTTTATGTGTTACTACTTAGAAATTATGTAGCGATTTAAAACAAATTAAAGAAATTCACGCGACCTTTATTTTCGCCCGGAGACAGCGTAGCGCCAGTGCAAAAAATACCCACCAGAAATGTGTTAATAGCTCTTGTTTTGTCTTTATTTATATCTTTTATTTTATTTGGTTTTACGCCCAGTTGAGATTTTACATGGATTATAAAATATACCTAGTGAGCTGTCGAAAATTATATACAATGTTTTTAAAGTATGAAATAACAGATAACTGATATACTAAATATGAAACAATATTAGTAAAACATGTAACATTACCAATGCTTCTATAATTTGTAGGATTCAACGAAGTGCTGGTATATATTACGCTTAGTTCTATATATGGCGTCAGTAAATATTATATCAATAGTACCCCCAAACTTGTTGCCCAGATCATGCATCCTATTGGTGAGTGAGTGTATCTGATAGTTGGTCGTGTATGTATTGCAGAAGAATGTTACATTTGGTCTTGTGTTCCTAGTCGGTACATGGAATTTATACAATGGCGGCAGGGCTGTAGTAAATTTAATGACTGTACTGTAATACAATTTTTTTTTGTTATTCATATATTTTTTTTTAATAGCACATGAGTACGCCTTTTTAATATATATATTTTTACGTTAACTCCACACAGGAGGCTCTTGAAGAGACCCACGTTGTAGGAGGGGGAAAACACGGAGGCTGGTAGATCGTTCCACAGTTGAGCTGTTTAACTAAAGAACGAGTCGTAAGTAAAAATGTCAGCCGTTGGCAAACTTTGGATGCGCGTTTTGCGTTTTTTCCGACTATGCAGCGATGCAGTATGACGCTAGTTTCTTGGAGCATCCTCCATCGAAATACCGGTAGAACAATAACAGCATTCCCACCTGCAATCCCTTCCTAAAGTTGGGGAATCTATCAAACTGACTGCCTGTTTTTGCACAGAGTCAAGGGTTTTTTTATTGAGTATTTTAGGCTCCAGCCCAGAGATGGCTGCCAAATACAACAGTGGAATGTGTACAGAATCAGCAGTTGTGTACTATCACTGCAGTATCTGCGGTTCCTGTACAGTATGCTCAGATTCTGAGAGGCGAACTTGACTCTATTTCAATGGATTCCCCGTACCTGAGCTAGCATAATATTTTGTTTAATTGTCGGATGTTCCAAAGTAACCATACTCTTCCATGTTCCAGGTGGGCCTTAATCCCCTGGGCATCCGCCTGGTGCCCGAACAGTCCCGCCTTCGCCTGACCCTGGAAATAGCACGTACAATCTACCGGCAGGACGGCCTCAAGGGCTATTACCGAGGCTACATGGCCTCGCTCGCTGCATATGTACCGAACTCGGCCCTCTGGTGGGTTTTCTACCACAGTTACCAAGGTGGGTGATCCATGACATGTATTAATGTTACACATTTACAACAAAGACCCGTTACATTACTGTCAACGGGTTCTTAATAACTATGTACTAATATTTTTAAATATAAACAATAGAGATATAACATTAATTACAAACCACCAGAGAAATATTCTTTTATGGACCTCTTGTATTTGGTAAGTTCTCAACTGAAAATATCCACCTTGGATAATACGCTATTGTAATTATTGCATAGTCTGCACAGGCAAGAATGCTGCTTAGAGTTCATTTTGCATTGATCCACCCTGAACAGGACAGAAGAGCGTGTTGAACGCGCAGGTACATTGAATTGAATCTTGTTTAGCAACTCTGGGCATTGAATATTATTGTTAACTACTTTATACAGGAATAGTGCATCCTTATGATGCCTCCGTACACTCAGTGAATCAATTTTAAAGTATGAAGCTGCCTCTGCATAATTATTAAATCTGACAAATGACTTGTAACGAAGATTTTTTAGAAATTTGTTTTGAATTGCTTCGATTTTTTTAAATGTGGATTTTGTAATTTAGACAGCGTAGATGTTGTAACGAATAATATTTTTATAATTCTCCTGTATTATAAATCAAAGGATATAATCGAACTTTAAGACCATGTAGTAAGCGTTCAAAAGGGAGATATGTAAATATGAATGTTAGAGGAAGCGCGCTAATATTAAAAAACGATAATAATTAAGCGAAAATTATGAAAATATTTAATAAAACAAGACTCGTTTGAAATAGAGCAAAAATCTCTTGTCAAATCCTTTAGTTGCATTTAAAGATACACTGTGAATTTTTTCATGCCTATAGCATATTAAATAACAGAATAAAACACGTTTTTAATCATTTTCGGAGCTTACTTTGCGATTTTTTTGTACTGTCGAAATTTCAAGTAATTAAAGTTTCGGCATAACAAATGCTTAGATAATATCTTCAAAAATAATATATATTTTTTTGGAACTCAAAAACTTAAAGAGTTGACGAGAAACTCGTTATAAATCGGTAGAAATTAGGTGTGCGGGGGCTTAAGGGAATTTAAACCTTATCGCCATGGAAGAAGTGTTATTGTTTTGGCAGTTTAAATCTTATCGTCATTAAGAGTGTTATTGTTAGCGGGCCGATTCCAAGTATTACACGATGTGGTGCATCAATGTTGAAAAAAAAATGTCACTGGTGACCAAAACTTAATTTTTCTATCGAAGGAATTTAATATAATTAACGTTTCGGCATAACAAATGCTTAGATATTATCTTCAAAACTAACAAATATTTCAAAGAGTTGACGAGAAACATGTTTTAAGTCGGTAGACATTGGGTATGTCAGCATTAAGCCATTTTTAGAGGTTTTGTAAATATTTTTTTGAGCAATTGTTTTAAACATTGTAACAAATTTTCATCCCCCGAGTTATCGAATAACATATTATTTATTAAAATCACAGACATATGAATATTAATAGACGAGAAGTTAAGGACGAGGGGTTAAAACAAGAGTTGCGGGACGCAGAGAGGAAAGCTGACTGTGTTTGTCAATAAATCAATCTGACAGTAAATAGGCATCTTGCATTATAATATCACCATTTAGTTCTTAAAAGTAAAATCTGCTTTTGAATGAATAGACATTTTTACATGGGAGCGCAAATTACTCGCCACGTTATGAACAAATTTGCGAAGTCCAAATTCGGCAAAATAAATTTCTTCTATTTTCAGAGTCGAATATTTCGTTTACGTATTTAGTTAAGACACTTTTATAAATGTTCATAATTTACTTCCCAGCAACCAACCAGCTTTGTGTTTCGCCTCCAGACGTATCTCGATGTGATGGTATATGTTTCTACAACTGATCCATATTATACGATGTGAATATGCTTAAAATAAAGTAAAATAATGCTTATACATATATGGAATGTAATACGACAATTGGGTTTATTCTCTTTTTCACATCTATTTTTACAAGTTTTCATAGCACAAGCCACCATTTTGCCGTGTTATTTCGTAAAATGAACCGATGATGCCTCGACCATAGTTCGCACAAGAATGATGACGTCAGGTTTTCTAAATTCACAGGAGGCCAGACGCAAGCCCAGCCGGCTCCAATGGAACCGGTATGGGGAGTGGGGAATAATACGCTTTTAATCACTTAGGGCAGGTCTACTAATATTCATATGTCTATGATTAAAATCTTAATTTTATTTTGTGATAAACGATATATAAATTGTTTAAAGTCCATTGTTTGCAGTCGTGTCTCCACATAGTTATTCTATATAAAATAAAATAAATAATAATTTATTTTTTTATTCTATTAAACTTTTTTTTATTTAATAAAATAAAATACTTTTTTGTTTTAAAACCACGATATTTATTAATTTAAGAACCGACCGGTTTCGCTTTACTTAAGCATCATCAGGGTACAAATTAATACGTATATAGGGTACGTATTAATTTGTACCCTGATGATGCTTAAGTAAAGCGAAACCGGTCGGTTCTTAAATTAATAAATATCGTGGTTTTAAAACAAAAAAGTATTTTATTTTATTAAATATGTCAAACCACAAAGTGATTGCTTTCTACAATAATATTTTTTTTATTTTGCTAACCATAAGTTGTTATTGCAATCGGTGCCATAAATTATGTTTTAATTTCCATTTTAATCGTTGCAGAATACCTATTGAGCGTTTGTCCTGCGTGGTTCTCTCACCTGATGATCCAGTGCGCGGCGGGAACGTTGGGTGGCTTCACGACAACCATCCTCACCAATCCCCTTGACATTGTACGAGCCAGATTACAGGTAAATACATACATATCATATATTATTTTTTGTTTCATTAACTCCACACAGGAGGTGTTCTTCGGGGATGCTGTGTAGAGTGTCTTTTTGAGGAGAGGAAGGAGCGAATACGGATCTTGATGAGACCCATATTGTAAGACGGAGGAAACACAGAGGCTGGCAAATCGTTCCACAATAGCTACACAATAAAATATACGCAAGTACTAATTAAGAATTGCACCGTCGCACGAGTACCATCGACCACACTACTATAAGATATCAAAGGCAGGAATCGAAAACACCGAATCAACCCCACACCGAAGGCCCTGAGGAAAATAATTTTCCTTAGGGCCTATGTCATCTCTGGGGATGCTGTGTGGAGGGTCTTTTTGAGGAGAAAAAGGAGGGAAGGAACGTGGGTCTTGAAAAGAACCATGTTGTAGGAGGGAGGAAACACAGAGGCCGGCAAATCTTTCCACAGCGGAGCTGTTGAACTCGAGGCCGAGTCATGGAAACAACCGGTTCTCATGTGACAAATGTCAACCTTCTACAAATGATGGATGCGCGTTTGGCGTGTTTCCCGACTATGCACCGGTGGCGAAGAGAACAATGACGCTAGCTTTTCGGAACAGCTTCCATCGAAATACCGGTAGAACAAAGACAATGTTCCCAAGTGACGTCTGTGCTTTAAAGATTACAATGTGCTTTGATAAGAAAGAATCTATCAAACGGAGCGTCCGTTTCTGTAAAGGGTTTTTTTTGGCCAAATCCAACAGTGGGGCGCTTGCGATTTGTACAGGGTCAGCAGATTTGGACTATTAAAGCTTGTAACTGCGGGCCATACACAATACAACCAGTTTCTGAGACTTGAAAACCTTTTAGATCATAAGACCGTTGTAAGTTTCATCATTCAGTAGGGTATTTTTAGCCTTACATCGGGGTATCAATTCAATAAACGACATCAAGAGAAGAACAGAGTGTTATCATTAAGGAACTGTTCTAGAAACAAGATGCCCACCTCACACTAAATACTAAATAACAGTAATTTAAGAAGAGTGACAAATTTTAAGTATAAAATGTAGTGACATTTAAGTAACTACAGACCAATTTGTGTGTGTACTTTCAACATCACCTTTCTTCTTTGGTATTAGAAAATTTTATCAAATTAATTCCCTAATTAGCGCTAAAAAAACATCGTCCATAGAAGCGAAGCTAGCAGTCTACAATGGAGTGCTGGTACCTAGCCTAATGTATGGAAGTGAGGCATGGAATTGGCAGAGAAAGGATGAAATTAGACTGAATGCTGTAGAAATGAGATCCCTGTGACGTATGTGTGTAAAACCATATATGATCGTGTGAGAAATGTGTAGATCTGCAAAGAGTGCAAGGCTGATGTAAGCGTAGTGAGTAAGATTAAGAAAGGGACGCTTAGATGGTTTGGGCATGTAGAGCGAATGAGCGAAGAAAGGAGTGTAAGGAGAATATATGACACAAATGTGGATAGTAGCAGAGGTCGAGGAAGACATAGCATGATCAAGTGAATCCGATACTTGAGTCAGGCCATGACTAGAGTCTAAAGAGAATAATAGAAGAGTATGTATGAGACGATGAATGAATGTGAATGAGGCGAGGTGTGTGTGGCAAGATCGAGTGGTTTGGCGGTCCCTCCTCTCTGCGTACCCCTGCGGGAAACCTGCGTGATGGTTAGTTAGTTAGTTTAATTCCCTAATAATTGTACATAACCAACATTTTAGTGCGCCCTACTGTCGAATTTGGCAGCCATCTCTGGTCCGGAGCCCCTAAATACCTGAAAAAAAAACCCTTGACTCTGTGCAAAAACGGGCGGTCCGTTTGATAGATTCCCCAATCTTAACAAACGGACTGCAATCTTTAGAGCACAGGCGTCGGGTAGGTATGCTGTCCTTGTTCTATCGGTATTACAATGGAAGATGCTCTGAAGAACTAGCTTCATTGATCCCTTCGGCACCGGTGCGTAGTCGGGATACACGCCAAACATTTGTACACAGTTGACACTTGTCACATGAGAACGGGTCGCTTCTACGATTCGTTCTTAAGTTCAACAGCTCGGCTGTGGAACGAACTGCCGGCCTCTGTGTTTCCTCCCTCCTACAACATGGAACTCTTCAAGACCCATATTCACTCCTTCCTCTCCACAAAAAGACCCTCCACACAGCATCCCCAAAGATGACATAGGCCCTGAGGGAAATTATTTTCTTCAGGGCCTCCTGTGTGGAGATAATATAAAAAAAATAAATAAAAAAAAATGGTTTTATCACTGCCAGATGAACTCTTACTACACTAAGCATCACATCGGAGTTACTGTCATCTAAAATCAGTTGACTTAATACACAGGAAAGCATTTTATGGAGTACCACACTCCATAAACTTAGGGAGAATATAAATTAAGGAGAATCTTAAAACAGTCAAAATTAAATCTGCCCGTTTATTGCCGTGAGTGGTGTCCCACAAGGACCGCACCTTGGCCCAATTTTATTTAATAACATATTTATTAAGACCCCGCATTTGAATTTATACCGATTTATAACATACTTC
This sequence comes from Hesperophylax magnus, assembly GCA_026573805.1. Taxonomy (NCBI): domain Eukaryota; kingdom Metazoa; phylum Arthropoda; class Insecta; order Trichoptera; family Limnephilidae; genus Hesperophylax; species Hesperophylax magnus. Next base: position 4,772,709 of record JAIUSX010000060.1, read on the forward strand.
CCTTGATTTATGTCATTCAAAAAAAAAATTTTATACATTTGCCGAGTTCAAAAAGTAATTACATATATTATATGAAATTCCCTCAACAGAAAAAAATCACAAAGTGCTCTGAAATTTATAAAAAACACATCTGATTCTGTTATATAACATGTTATAGGTATGAAAAAATTCAAAGTGTTTCTTTAAATGCTACTTAAGACATATCAAGAGAATTATGCTCTCTTTTAAATAAGTCATGGTTTATTAAATATTTTCTTTTACGCCTAACTTTCATATTTACATAATATCCCCCTTTCAGCCTTCACCCCTCCAGCGTTTTAGTGTCATATATGACCGGGTGTCCATATTTTATAAAAGTATTTTTATCTTTTTTTCTATCATGTGGAAATACGTAATTTTTTTTGACATTAGAAAAAGAATTAAAAATTCTTTCCAGTCTGCCTCAAATATTTATACTGGATGCCATTAATAAAATCCTAAAAATAGTTAAAATGAATAATACATTTTTCACGCCGCTATCGTAATAACACGGTTTAACTTTATAAAATTATTTCATATTTTTATAATACAAATTATTTAAAAGTGAATGTACAGTTTTCTTACAAATTTCCTAATCAAAACGAAAGTGTTTTTAGAAATATCGAGTTCTCTCAATGTTTCTATGTTTGGAGTGAGAAATTTAGTAAAAATGTGGTTAGCGTTTTTGACAAAATTTTTCACGATTGATATTAAAATTTTATTATTTAGAAATACGTAGTAATGTTTATTTTAAATGCTTGCACCGGAAAGATAATTTTATCTAGTTTCTAAAAAAAAATTTGGTTTTACGAAAAACTACAAAATAAGATGTATAGGTATAGAGCATTTGAAATACACAAAAAGAATTGCAAAGTGAAGAAATGTGATATGAAAGTACTGACATTGTTGCTATTTTTTAAAATGGTTAATTTTTTCTTTTTGTCGATGAATGATATTAACCCCAGTTTGTGATGTTTCCAGGTTCAGCGTCTGGATTCCTGGAGCGGAGCCTTCAGATCCCTTTGGCAAGAGGAAGGTCTTCATGGACTCCTGGCCAAGGGACTCTCGGCCCGCCTGGTTCAGTCCGCATCCTTCTCCTTCAGCATCATCCTAGGCTACGAGACCATCAAGCGGGTTGCCATCACCGACCAGTACAAGCTTCATGTTCGCTGGTAGATGAGTTCATCTCTTGTGACTTACCGGACAACGAGATCATAAGCTTCATCTTCTGTAACTTCCTGGACATCACCGACTAGTACAAGTTTCACGTTTGCTAGTAGTCGGACTTCATCTTCTGTAACTTCTTGGACATCATTGACGAGTACAGGCTTCACGTTTGCTGATAGATGAACTTCATCTTCTGCAACTTACTGAACATCGAGATCATAAGCTTCACATTTGCTGATAGATGAACTTCATCTTCTGTAACTTACTGGACATCGAGATCATAAGCTTCACATTTGCTGATAGATGAACTTCATCTTCTGTAACTTACTGGACATCGAGATCATAAGCTTCACATTTGCTGATAGATGAACTTCATCTTCTGTAACTTACTGGACATCGAGATCATAAGCTTCACATTTTCTGATAGATGAACTTCATCTTCTGTAACTTACTGGACATCGAGATCATAAGCTTCACATTTGCTGATAGATGAACTTCATCTTCTGTAACTTACTGGACATCGAGATCATAAGCTTCACATTTGCTGATAGATGAACTTCATCTTCTGTAACTTACTGGACATCGAGATCATAAGCTTCACATTTGCTGATAGATGAATTTCATCTTCTGTAACAACTTACTAGACATCGAGACCATCACAGACCGGTATAAGATTCAAATTCGCTGGTAGACGAACACACCTTTATAACGTGCGTACTGGACATTGCGGCATCAAAAGAGTGAAAGGGACACTACAATTTTTTAATAAACTTGGGTTATTTTGAAACATTGTTATGTTAAATATTTAAATGTTATGTTTAAACATGTATATTTTATAAATGCATGAATTAAGTCAAGTTTTTTTGAAACGGGTAATGGTTGTCAACTATTGTATTAGTGAGAAATACTAAGTAAGTACGGCTGTTTCCAACAGGAATCTTAGCCAATAGTGTTATCATAAGTAGGAAATTCCAATCTCTCCACGTAAAGAGTAATTTTATTTCTGAGTACCAAGATAACTTATTATGATAAGTTTGGATCAATTGATTTTGTTAGCGTATTTAGATTTACAATTACGAACATTATTTCGCAGTGCCGTAATGGATACAGCATAAATAGTCATAATTTGGAATGAGTAATGTAGGAAATTGAGCGGTTAACCTGGGCTAGCCCCTCCTAGGACCTTCGTCCACAGGGATCTGCAAGTTTCCAATACTTATATTGCTTGCCAAAGTTCGTACACTTCGCTACTGAAATCACGAGACCCGCTTCTCCACCAATCTTTTTTGAATTCTCGAAATTACAAAACGCTTTCACGACCTAATTCAACACCATAGACATATAACCAAATTGATAGATTAGTCCTTAACGGAAAGGGGAACAAACCAAGTTGCGCGGAGCGGGGAGGTGGCGTCTCCCTTTCTGTGATTTGTCAATAAATTAATGTTGACAGTATACACGCTGTAATTACTAGTCCTTTATACAGTGGCGCATCAGGTAAACATATTTCCAAAATCAAATATTTTGTTACACAATTAGTTAGACACTTTTACTAATGTGTAATTTACCCATCTCACTCATTTTTGCATTGCTATGTAACCTGATTTGTAGATTCAGATCCTTGTTGTCTTACTTTTAGCAAACTTTACTTTTCTGCGCATGGTGTGGTTATTTTAATGTGCGCTCTTCGGCGGTCAACATACGGCTGATGTCGTATTTTATTCAAAGCATTCTCGAACCCCCTGGTGCCAAAAATATTGTCACGTGGTTTTCTGTTAGGGCAAGTCTATCAAATTGAATGTCTATGCTCTCAATCAAACAGTTGCTGTAATTTTTATATCCTGTCATTCTTTGTCGACTGTTTTGATACTAGCGTCGATCTAAAGCAAAATGTCTGACACAAGTGGCGCCAAGTTTAGAGCTGGCTCGGCGACGTGAGCTTGTATACGAATACGAACCTCCACGTAGATGAATGGCGGTACATAGTCGATAAGATATTTAAATCGTCTAGTATCGGAATCTTACATATCCCTTTGGACGAACAAACTTATTATTATATAACTACAAACTTGTGCTTAATGTTGTTAGCGAATGTAAGTTTTCACATTTTTGAGGATTTTTTTCATATTCGTGGCAGGCGCAAACTACAGGGTTTTCCAATAAGAGGTGTTATTTTGATATTCAATCGTAAAAGATCAATGGTTTCGTTGCTTCTGTGGCACGTAGCGCCGTCTTGTTGAAAGTAAACGTTGTCCAGATCAATACCATCCAATTCCGGCCATAAAAAATCATTAATCCTCTCTCGATAGCGATCCATTCACCGTAACTGTTGCTCCAGCCTCATTTTCGAAAAAGTAAGGTCCAAAGACTCCGCCGGACCATAAACCGCACCAAACAGTCACACGTTCAGGATAGAGAGGCTTTTCAACAATAACTCTTGGGTCTTCCGCGCCCCAGTTGCGACAATTTTGCTTGTTGACGAAGCCACCGAGGTGGAAATGGGCCTCATCACTCAAGATGATTTGCGTTTGATTCACTCAAGTGAATTTTAATAATTTCAATGCGTTGTTGAAGCATGTATCGTTCCATTTTTATTAATAGCGTAGTTTCTGTTTGTCAAATGTCAAAAAATGACAGCTTCAAAAGTAACATCTACCGAAATAGCGGACTATTCAAAATAACACCTCTTATTGGAAAATCCTGTAGTATCGATTATAACCGTTGGAATTAATGCTGACGGTGACAGAAACACTAAAAAAAGTAATAAATAACAATCCTTATAATATTAGGGACTTCCAACATCAGGGAGTGACAGTAAGGAACTTTGAAGAATGTTATGTCTCTATGTTCATATAGAGCAATATATAAGTTTTATTATATATAATTACACGTAGAATTAATAAATCGTCATTTTAAAACTGATTAAAACCGTTAGACACTCAAACGCCCTGTGATTGGTCGGCTGGTTCTGACAGCACATAAACCGCTACCCCACTGGTTGGCCGGCCGCATGCATTAAGAATGCGGACAATTTAGACGCTTGGGTCTTGTAAATTATTTAAATTGGGTTTTTTTTGTTTTCATACTGAACCGAGTGTGATTGAACTTACTGTTAACCAACAATTCAGACGTACGTATGACGTATGTACGTATCCTGTCAAATTTCGATCATTTTGACCGGGTTAAAAAAATGCAAACTTTGAAAATTATTTACTTGCTAGGTACTAAGTACCGAAATATTCTAGTACTCTAGTACTATCGGTACTAAGTACCGACTGTTTCTAGTACTCTAGTACTATCGGTACTAAGTACCGAAATATTCTAGTACTATCGGGAACTAAGTACCGACTGTTTCTAGTACTCTAGTACTATCGGTACTAAGTACCGAAATATTCTAGTACTCTAGTACTATCGGTACTAAGTACCGAAATATTCTAGTACTCTAGTACTATCGGTACTAAGTACCGACTGTTTCTAGTACTCTAGTACTATCGGTACCAAGTACCGACCGTTTCTAGTACTCTAGTACTATCGCTAAGTACCGATAGAAAAATCCACAAAATGGGAAGATTCTAAATATTAAAAATTATGCATAGTATCATTGTGATTAATTTTTGGGGTATTATGCCATGTTGCGCTATCTCCTTCTTGAGCCAATGTTTCGGTCAGCGTTACAATATCCATCATCAGGGCAGATGTTTAGATTGTGGCGAAGTGCGTGTGCACCATGTCGTGTAACATTTGGAATCGGGCCGTCAACAATAACACTCCTTATGTAGACGACGATAAGGTTTAAATTCCCGCTTAAGACAAGTCGCCTGTTTTGATTGTTTCTATAAAAAAACACCGCTAAAATGGTATTTTATTTTTTTTTTAGCGATGTTGAGGCACAAATATTTAAATGTTTTACAGTATTTTTCTAAAGAACTTAACTTTCCACGTCATACAATAAAATCGTAACCGAAAATGGGTTCGTAAATAGTAGATTTTTAATTTTTAGACAATTGTTATCGGCCTGATACTTTAATTTTTTCTGGGCTTATTAAAAAATCTATTTGAATATTGTATACAAATCTTTTCCCAACTATAAATATGTATTTAATATTTAAACACTTTTATGATTATTATTAGTTTATTTTCATCTTTGTTGCATATCGTTGCATATTTGTCGCCCCCTCGTAATTAATTATCGGAAAACAGTATAAATTATCAGTCCCAATCATATAATAATAAATTGTATATTATAGAGAGTGATCAACAATACTAGATGTACATCTATAAACTAAACTGTCCACAAAATATTCAAGAGCAACATCAGAAATTCCAAATAAAGCAAGATAATTTAGAAAGGCCTCCTTTCCCTCTCCTATTTTTCTTTGTGATAAACACGATTTTTTTATGTTATTTTCTTGTTAAAAATTAGAGTCCATTCGCCGAGTATCAATCGATTCGATACGCAACAATATGTATTAACAATGCGATACAAGTCTCCCATTTTGTTATCTTCTTGTTTCTTGTATCTTGTCTATTGTGTGGAAGAATATATATAATCAAAAGGAAACTATACTATACCTAAATCTGTAGAATGTGTAGTAAAATTTAATAAAATACATACATTTTTTACATATAAAACATAACCAAATGGCTAAAACTGACTTTACTTCAGTTTTTGGAGGTGAACGGGACCCTATTTTCGCTTGCTCGAAATGTGTTAATATAGACAACCGGGCAGAGCTTAATAGTTCTCGATATCAAGTAAATTTAAACTAAACGCCGAAAACCTCATAATTTTCTACATAATACAATAAAACCATAACCCAAAATGGGTTCGTAAATTCGAGATTTTGAATTTTTTGGCAGTTTTTATCTCGCTTGAAATGTGTTAATAGAGACGACCGTGCTGGGCTTAATAGTTCTCGGTATCAAGTACATCTAAACTAAATGCCGAAAACCACATAATTTTCTACATAAAACGATAACCCAAAATGGGTTTGTAAATTGAAGATTTTGAATTTTTAGGCAGTTTTTATCTCGGTTGAAATGTGTTAATAGAGACGACCGTGCTGGGCTTAATAGTTCTCGGTATCAAGTACATCTAAACTAAACGCCGAACACCACATTAATTTAACTAATTATTATAATGATGGTTCCATGATAACTCATCAAAATGACAATTCGACACACATTTAAAAAGTGATAAAAAGTTTAAAAAAAAACTAAATTATAAACCTAACCTACGTAACGTGTTTAACCTAAGTTTTGTTTTTGTTTCATCACTTTTTATGAATTTATATCATTTTTTAAATGTTATTTTGATGAGTTGGACAATGTAACGCTATACGAAACGTTATCTAGAGAAAGAGGAGAAGCGCAACACTTTGTGATACCCAAAAACAGCCGTGAAAATCTCAAATCATATATAATTTGGATTTTTTATTAAGCCAAGTGAAATGGGGTCGTGGGCCGTAGGAGTTCAAACAATATTATATAATATTTATATGGGCTTTATATTTTACATATTGTGTATAGGTGCTACCGTTCGGAATTTTGTGATGTTGTTTTTTAAGTTTTTGATGAACTTTGTAACCTCTCAGGCTAATTTTTTCACTTTTGAGAACAGCTCATATGGTCTTGTAGAAATTTTTGTGTCTCCCTTACTGCCATGGTGAGAAATATATGATAAATTGTGTTAAAAAGAGAAAACACCACGCTTTATATTCAAATCTAAAAGTTAACTACAACATTATTAAAATGTGCACTTCTATGAAACTGAAGGCTCCGAGAGCAATTTCAAAAATAATTGTGAATTTTTTATTCGTTATTTTTATATGAAACGGCAAAAAAGTGAGGTGAAAATAATGCTTGTATTTGTCTAATAAAAATAGGTGTTTTTTTTTGTTTTTATAATCGGTAATTTTATTTACAAAAAATGTGTGCGTTTAAAAAAAAAATTTGTTGGCATTAAATAATTTTTTTATTTCCAATAATAAAATTTGAAAGTGTATTTCAAAAACGGTTTTTAGTTTTCAGATACATTCAGAAATATTCCAAGCGGAAATTCTCTGAACTTCTGACAGAATATGCCAGTGGCCTGAGTGGTTAAAAGTGAATTCATAGCGATGTTGTTAAATTATTAATACATTTAATATATGTCGTCGTTTTAAAAATGCTTAAATATAAATTATTTTATGAGGTTACCACGGGAAAAGTTGTTTAAATTGTAAAAAATAATTTATGAGGCACTTGCAGACTTTTTTAATTCAAGTATTTTCAATGCATTCAGAATTTAAAAAATCGTATTGTCAAAGTTGCAGAAATTTTTGTAAAATCTACCATTTTTAACATATTCTTAAAAAAAAATGCAAGTTTATTTATGAATGAATTAGGTTTTACAAAAAAAATTGCATTTTAAAATTAGTAAATGTAATTCTAAACATTTTTATTTATTTTATACAGCACCAAATAAGTCTATTTAAAATAATAATATATTTGGTTGATTAACACTAAAGTTCTTGTATTTTACAATATGACTTATTGTTTATGACGGCAGAATAAAAATAAAATAAAAATATTTAATATAATGCAAGTGGCTCCTTATAAATTTAACTTAATTTGTTCTACAAAGATTTTTGCATAAGAATTATAAATAAATAATACATATATAATTATGATTAATTAATAATATTGTACTCGTGTTAGATTGTGTTTTAAAAATACAAATGTTTATTTTTGTTATTTATTTTTATATTTTACCGTTGTATATGTTATTGAATTTATGTAAATAATTTGTTTTTTATGTTTTAGTTGGAATATATATATTATAAATAATTTATAACAGAGGAAATGTTTGTTTATTGTACTTTTCATGAATACGTTGGTAAATACTCTCAGTACTAACTCCTTCTTTAGCCAACGTTTCGGACAACGTTACACGGCGTAACGCCCCAAAAACAAATAACAAAAATACTCTTGGCCGTGAAAATCTTAAATCATATTTGACTCTCAGTATTGCACTGGTAAAAGAACACCATTGAAATAGAAATGTTCCTTGAAATGGCTTTAGTCGTTTTTAGTAATGATTTGAATAGCCATGTATTTCCCAAACTTTTTCTTACCCATATCTTTCTCCTTCCCACTACCTTAAGTCTCACAATATATTCCAATGAATCAAAGAATTTAAGTCCATTTAATTTATTTTTTTTAAAGTACATTTTCATTGTTAAATTAATTCTCCAAGTTTAAATATTTTTAAGCCCGCCAAAACGATCACAATCCGAGCGGTAAGAAGTGGAAGGGTGCGTGACGTCAACCATGCGCTGAACGTCCTGTAGTTAGTGCATTTTGTAAATTGATTTTTAAAAATTCTTTAGTAAGGAATTCAGTACATTTTTTTTTATCAATGTTTTCCGTCTACCTAAATTAAAGGTATATATTTATTTTTATTAATGTCAAAATTTCATTCTGAAATCAATTTTCAACGTTAGAATTTGTTATTCTCGCCAAAACATCGCTAGACAAAGTACGTACATTGAGGTCTACACGGTATCATCGATGTACCTACGTAGCTCATGCCACGGCAGTATGGCGGGCTCTCGCTAGCAAGGATTGTCATTGCTTTTACATAAATTTGAAATAAGTTCCTACTTACTCATTTTTACAAAAACGTTAATTTGGCATGTAGGTGATTGAATTGCTTCAATTTTATCGCTTTGAGTTTAGCAAAACTTTCTAAAATGTCAGGAGATACTACGATGTAAGTTAAAACCAAAAGACAACCACAAATCATCTCAATAAATCAAATCAACATACCTAACTACACAATACATAACTGTATAGCGACATCTCCCTCTTATTATCAAAGTACGCATGTAACAGAAAGAGAGGTTTAATTATTACGTTGTACTAACTTAACATGGAGTACATTTGTCATCAGATTTCGTTCGACCAATCATGGAGCGTTTATACAGTATAGCTTTTAAATCATTTTTAAAGAATGATTTATCAATTTCGAGGAGAGTAAAAATATATAAGTATATTAAAAATCAGTGGAAGGTCACTGTCTATATGAGATATCGAAAAACCACCCTTATTTCCTTTTACCACCCCTAAAAATAGAATTTTGATACTTGAATGATTTTGATGAAATTTTGAACACTTGAGTTCAAAATGTGAGGAATATTACTCCATATATCTGATTTCAAAAACTTGGTGTAAATCTCGGTCAATGCCGGGACTTCATCTATAAATCTATCTGTCTAGGTATATTTATATAAATAACTAGCTGTACCCCGCCTTGCATTGCTGTGGCTCAGTCTCTCGGTACAGATAGAGAAACAATAGCACGTTTTGCTTTTACGTCCAACAGATTACGCTGTTGTTCAAAAAAAGTAAGCTGTTACCTGTCACAGGTGACTTCTGCATATGCAAACACACGCGTATTCGAGTGCAACGTTGTGTCAAATTTTCAAAGCAATCGGTGAAGAAAGTTCGGAGATTTAAGATTTTGAACGAACGAACATTTTTATTTATATAGATAGATATTTGTACAAATCTCCAGTTTTCATTCCGATATCGATGAAATTTTGCTCACTTGAAACCAAAACAAGGTCACTGTCTACAAGAGATTTGAAAAACTCTCCGTAAAACCCGGACAACGCCGGGGTCTTAAGCTAGTTAACATATGAAAAACGTTTTTAGAATTTCGAAAAGTTTCGAATCTGGTCATCACTAGTGCCGCCACACTGTAAAAATGACTTTTCTATGGAATCCGCCATTGACAGATCGAATATCTGACGTATGGGTCTAGTTTTCTCTAGCTTCCCCGCATTTTAACCAAAAATATGCAATGCTAAATTCAAATCGTTATGTTATGTTGCTTTAAAACAATTCAATGGATTAATATCTAACCAATTAACAACAAAGTTTTATCGCAGAAGTGAGAAACATTGATGTAGTTCTCTCCAATGAACCGACAATCACTGCGTAAGATCACGAGTCACCGATTTGAATGAAAACTTATGTCAATTTACATAAGACATTTCGTCTACTTCTTTTTCTTAGTATAATGGAGGTAAAAGTGTAATGCTAAGGTTATTCAGGCATTTGACAGCATCAGGAGTCACTTGGTTCTGCACAGAAACTGATGAAGAGAACATTATTTTACAATGTGTGCTGTTCATGTTAAACATGTCCACATTCAGAGTCCTTTAGGTCCCATTTATGCATCATATACGCATAACGGCTGTGACTTCACTGGATGCAGTTTAATGAGGTCCACGTCTTCCGAGGGAGAGAGAACTCTGGCAGTTTGACAATAATAATTAATTGTATCTTCATCACGTCTGCCACCGAGTTTGCCACGACTCTTCAGGGAAGGATCGTGATTGAAGCAGAGTTTCGCCATCAGTCCAAAAGGGTTTTCTGGACTTGAGGCATCTAGCTGGGAGGTTTGCAAGGCCATCTTATCATTTTTACTACAAAGCCACTCAGAAGGCCAGTGAAAATGATGATCTGCTCAAGAACAAATTTCAATCTTTGAAATTGTAACCAATTTCTTCACCAGAAGCAGGGAAAATTGGGCGCAGTTCTGTCTCATGGACACGACCACAACAAGCTAAATAATAAGAATGTCAACCGTTACGATTAAAATCGAACCGGAGATCAGCGAAGATGAAGCGATTTTCTCAACGGAGATCAAAATCGAGTTTCCCAATGTAAAGAAAGAGTGTTTCGAGTTTGTGGAAGTCGAAGGACCTCAAAACACGGATCTAATCGACTTAAATATTGAAGATTCGAAGTCTGAAGCTGGGACGTGCGATGTGGATGGAAAGGCAGCAATTGTCCACACGGAAATAGAAATAGATAATCTCAATATAAAGAAGGAATGCGTTGAAGATGCTGATTTTACAGGTAAATATTTTCAGAAACTTTTTTCTTTTTGTGATCATTTTGACGATTTCTACTGCCGAATGTTTAAGGTACTTGACTCCGGGTTCTAGTTGTAAACCCGACTGCGATAATTTCACATATCATCGGCTTAATTCGTAGTTTTTCGAAAATAAGATTTTAATGCCATTTTTTTCAAATCACTTTTCAAAAGCGTTCTGTATTGTCACTGTTCTGTGCGGTCATGGAACCCCTATTATATAATACTATGCACTAAACTACTTTACTGCGTTAACAAAATGTTAACAATGGTTTAATATAAAATTTTCATTTCAGGTTCAGAAAAAGCCGCTAAAAAAGAAAAAATATCAACTGAAGAAAACAAGTTCAAGATTCAGGACAAGGGGAAGAAAAAAATGAACATTTTGTTCAACAATGACGTGAAACCATTTAATTGTGATGAGTGTAATTATTCTACCTCTTACAAACAACATCTGAAAACACACAAACGCACCCATTCCGGAGAAAAACCATTTAGTTGTGATAGCTGTAGCTATGTATGTGCTAGAAAAGATAATCTTAAGTGTCACTTGCGTATTCACACTGGAGAGAAAAGATTTAACTGTGACGAATGCGAATTTTCTACGTCTCATAAACCTAATTTGAAAACTCATAAACGAACGCATTGCGGAGATAAACGACTCATTCTTTCGCAAAGCGGTGAAAAAGCGTTCAACTGTGATAAATGTAATTATTCTTGCGCTCAGAATGCTATTTTAAATACTCATATGCTTATTCACAACGAAGAAAAACAATTTTTCTGCGATGACTGCAGTTTTTCAAGCAATTACAAACAGTCTTTAAAATCACATGTTTTGAAGCATTCAGGAGAAAAAATATTTAAATGCGATGAATGTGACTATTCTTGTATTCGTAAGCGATCTTTGAAGCTTCATGCGCTTTCTCACATTGAAGTAAAACCATTCAACTGTGATGATTGCAGTTATTCTTGTGTTAGTTTAAAGAAATTGGAAATGCATATGTTTGTTCACGGTGGAAAGAAGCCATTTGGTTGTGATAAGTGTAAGTTTTCCACAACTCAAAAGCATGATTTAAAAACTCACTTGCTCATTCATGCTGAAAAAAAACCATTTTCATGTGAACTATGCGATTATTCGTGTGCTCGCAAACAATCTTTAATTTATCACAAATTAAAGCATTCCGGAGAAAAATTATTGAATTGTACTATTTGCAGTTTTTCGTGCGTGTATAAGAAATCATTAACAAGACACATGCTGCTTCATAGTGAAGACAAACCGTTTAAATGCGATGAGTGTAGTTATTCTTGCAATCGCAAACAATCTCTAAGAGATCACAAATTTACTCACTCTGGTGTTAAACCTTTCAAATGTGATCAATGTAGTTATTCGTCCGTTCACAAAAAAGATTTAAACAAACACATGTTTACCCATACTCGTGTAAAGCCCTTTGTTTGCGATGAGTGCAGTTATTCTACTTCTTACAAACAAAACTTTAAATTGCACAAACTCACGCATACTGGAGGAAAACCGTTTGTTTGTGATATTTGTAGTTATTCATGTACAAACAATCAATCTTTAAAATATCACATGACCTCGCATTCCGGAGAAAAAAAATTTAACTGCGATCAGTGCGACTATTCAACGAATTTCAAAAGGTACTTGAAAGATCATCAGTTCATTCACACTGGAAAGAAACAATTCAACTGCGAGTTATGCAGTTATACATGCGCTCATAAACACACTTTAAAATATCACATGTTCAGGCACTGCGGAGAAAAACCATTTTCGTGCGATGAGTGTAGCTTTGCGTGTGCTTCAAAACGTGGTTTAAAAGCTCACAAACTGACTCATAATGGAGATAAACCTTTTAGATGTGATATGTGTAGTTATGCATGTACCAGCACACAGAATTTAAAGTATCATTTGTTTACACACAGCGGCGAAAAGAAATTTGCGTGTGAAGTTTGCAGTTATTCCTGTGTTCGCAGACAAGCTCTTACCGATCACATGTTAACTCACTCTGAAGAGAAACCATTCTCCTGTAATAAATGTAGCTACGTCTGTTCTCGGAAACCATATTTAAGGCGACACATGGCGACTACTCACGGTGAGAAGAAATAATTTAAATGCTCGGTTAGTGGCTGATTTGACAAATGCGATTTATATAATTATAATGATGGTAGTATGAAGAATTTTTACTTCGTAACCTGGAAAACGATTTGCCTACAAAAGAAATCTTTATCAATTTTAAACAAACATAATATGTTTCCATCAAGTAACCTTCAAAATACAGACAAGACTTGTTACCAAGAAATAATGATTATTTTTGGTTCTTCTGTGTCGTTAATTAAGAAAATATTAATAGTGTAGTGATTACTCGTTTTCAAACATGGCGATTAATTCGGAATTTGAAATATGAGATCGAAAAAAAAGCTATTTTTCCACTATGCCCTTGATGTATTCTTAGTTATTAATATTTAGCATAAAAAATAATACCTGTAAAAAGCATTTTTTTTAGTGTAATACATATATTCTTAGATGTAATTCTGAGATCGCGAAAAATGGCGTAAAAATGTTAGGTCCCCATGGCCGAGTCGTCGTTATAGTCGTTGTTCCGGTAAGAGAGAGATTCTGGGTTCGATTCCCAGTTGAGACCGTTACCTTTTTTTATTTTTCTGTGTCTTATTCTGTTTCATGTTTCGTTTAGAATTGTGCTATCTTCTTCTTGATATGTAAAAAGTATTTTGTTTTTTTTTTTTTTTTTTTATTTTTTATATATACAATAATATTATTATTGGGTTTATAAAAACAGTTTATTTTTAAACAAGTTCTGCTGTGTAATTATTATTACGCGTGACAGCTGTTTCGCCCTCTAAAGGCATTATCAAACTGTAGACAGTTTGATAATGCCTTTAGAGGGCGAAACAGCTGTCACGCGTAATAATAATTACACAGCAGAACTTGTTTAAAAATAAACTGTTTTTATAAACCCAATAATAATATTATTGTATATATAAAAAATAAATATAAAATGGAGTTCTACAAATTAAACTTAATAACAATAAATAAGTATTTTGTTAATTGCAGTTAAAAAAGTAGCGGTTAGGAAATTATTGCACCAAATTGTGTACTACATAATCTGTTAACCATGTAAAATTATACTACAAAAACTTCCTATCTAATAAAAAAATAAAGTACATCACCTAATTTTGCCTTTTCTAGGAGAAAACCAATAAGTTTTTAAGCCAAAAAATCAAAAGTATCTAATTTGATATTTTCGAAATTGGTTTGGTCGTCAAACTGGACTCGAGCTATTTATTATCTAGTTATTTTGCCAAGGCCATCGAGTTGATCATGTCATTTGACTACCTACTAATAGTGCTCAAACTAGACATCGCCTAACAAACGCCCATTTTCTTCGCCTCGTTTAAGTGTGTTAATAAATGGGTATGAATCTAAAATGCAAACAATTTCCAGCGATGTCAGGTGTTCACGAGGGGTCAAATCTTGGTTCTCTGTTGTTCCTTATACTTATACACGATATCCCCCATGGGGCCTTCGGGGAACTATGGAGGAATTGAGAGGAGAGATGAGACCCTCTTCTCTCGTGGGATCTTTAGGAAACCAAGGAGGAGTGGAGAGGAGAGATGAGGCCACCTCCGTGAACTCTTCCCTTGCGGGGTTTTCTGTGTATTTCAAATGCGCTATATACATCTGAATTTTTTCGCTGATTTTACCAAAAAAATAAATAAAGTTGGTTGTTTACAGGTGGAAAAAATATAATAAGCAGTAATTATTGATTGAGGCACTAGTACATATTGAATCATTTGGCGGGTTGGAAATAAGCCGACATGGCTCAGTGGTTACAGAGCACCTGACTGGACATCATTCAATTCTCTAAATAGTATAAAATAAAGTCACTTTCCGCGTCTGTCTGTTTGTGCGCTTAGTTCTTCTAAAAAAAAATTATAATAAATTTTGCGGAAGTTGTATGAAAGATTTTCACATACAACGTTTTTCCACTATATTTTTTGTATAAAATCCAAATTGTTTTTCTCCAACACTTTACTGAAAGACGTATGTACAATAATCGTATGTTTATTGTTATAGTGATTTGCTTGTGGGGTATTATGCCGTGATTGCGCTACCTCTTTCTTTAGGCAACGTTTCGGACAGCATTGCAGTGTCCACCATCAGGGCAGATGTGTAATCATTGTCCATTATCAGGGAAGATTACTCATACGTCAATAAATCTTCATGTGATATAATTAATGCTGTGTCGCTGGCATTAACATTATGTCACTGATCACTGAATTTCATGTACCCATAAGAGTTACTCGTTCTAAAACCCTCTTTAATTGTAACAATTCTAGGACTGATCATTTCAAACACTCGCTTGTACCTAGATTACAATACATGAGGTTAATAATAGATATGCAGATGTGGCGGATCAATGAAACTGCACGGAATGTAGGTACAAGAAAGCTATACCACCATATTTTTTCAATCAATACTAATCTAACAGAAGTCTACTGATAAGTTTTGATTGTACTTGGATCTCTTAATTTATAATTTATATTCGTCTAGAGTTATATTGTGTTTACATGTGATAGAATCAATATAATTGATGTAACATATATAATATAAGTACAATGTGTCAGTTTATCAAACATAAGTAGTGACTCTAAAAATCGTGACATTTTTCTTCAAGACTTAATAGGTAGGAACCAAACGAAGGAATAAAATCTGAACCGATTTTAGAATTTCAACAGTCTTGTTGGATTGCGAATCGTTATGGTGAATTGATAATTGACAACAATAGTAATTGGACTTGACAGGTTGGATAGAATTAGACACCAGATGATCACATAGGTACATCTTTTATGCATATTCGTATTTATGCTGCCTTTTTAATTGCATTATGTCGCGATTGTCCAGAGTTACGGCGAGAAAATTGGAAGATTATCACATGTGAATTCTTCTGGAAAAGATCATTTACAATTCACAAGGACAGAGTGCTCGCATATTGCATAAACACACTATCCCGATGGCACTCCCAGCAGGAAAATGTTGTACGGTGGGCAAGTACATACTCTCAGCCGATATATTTGCGGTCAGGAGTAAGGCAAGGAGGGTGTATGTCCCCCATTCTATTTAATGTATACATGGACGAGTTATCAAGTCACCTGGACATCAGAGCGGGCTGTCGTGTTAATAGTATATGTATGAATCATATAAGCTACGCGGACGACATGATCCTCCTAGCTCCGTCGATCAAGGGATTAAGATTAGTGCTAAACACTTGTGAAGAATATGGAAAACAGCATAATATGATGTACAACCCGAAGAAGACGGAATTGATTGCGTTCCACCAGGGAAAAAGTCAAGATACAAGTAGGATGTTCCCCGTATACTTTAACGAGGCAAAAATAAATACATGTTCGAACGTGAAATACTTTGGGCACATTATCAATGAAGACCTATCGGACGATGGCGATATTGAAAGACAAAGGAGAAGCCTAAGTGTTTAACATGATTGCCCGCCGATTTTGCAAATGCAGCAATACCGTTAAAAAATACTGTTCAACGCATTCTGTATTGGCCTGTATACGTGTGAGACATGGTGTCACTACCGAACTTGCTCGATGGAACGACTCTGAATTCAATATAATGACTCCTGTAGAATCATATTAGGATACCGTAGATACAGCAGCGCATCGACAGTGTTCACGGAACTAGGACTGAATGGATTTGCCGGCCTGATGAGACACCGGGTCACTGGAGCCAGGATGCGGCTAATGGCCTCCGCCAATACGTTGGTGACCGCAGCCTACAAGCACCAAGCGCCACTCCTGAGTGAGCGCTGGGCCTAAGCGTACTCAAGACCACACCCTGCATAGTTGTCCTTATTTGTTAATTAATTATATCTATTATAAAAAAATGTATATCTGTATGGGACGTGTGGGATTGCACTAACGTCATCACTTTCTGGAATAAAATTATTATTATTATTGCCAAATGGTTAGGTTGGCAATGCCTACAAACAAACGCGAATTATGCGCAAACTTCATATCGGTGTCTGCCAAAATGGTGCGTCAGTTGGCAAATTATTATTTACGTAAATAATATTAAATATCAATATTTTTCATAGTCGTAAATGCAAAAAGTTGCTGTTTATTGTTATTAAGTTGAGTCTAATGTTTTTTTTTAAATGCGTATTAAAAATGGTAGTTGTAGGTAAAAGTTTACCCCAATTCCTATTAATTTGTCTCCTCGGGAGTCTTTTGTTCAAGTCACCATAACGATTTACAATTACAATAAGACTTGAAATTCAAAAATCGGTTGTTTATACATGTTTCATCTCGTCTTAAAGAAAAGTGCCACAAATCAAATGTTGTTAAGACTTTTAGACACTTCTTGTGCTTGATAAATTGACACATTGTACTTTAATTGTATATTATACATGTTAGTGAAATGCATTGATTTACTCTCATATAAAACATTATGTTTATACTGACGATAGAGCATTAATTATATCACATAAAGATTTATTGATGGCTAATATTTTATTGTAAAAAGATTTTGTCACTCTTCAGAAGTGGTCACATGATGTAAAATTAATAACCAATGCAGAAAAACTAAGTTTATCCACATCAGAATTACTCATCCGAATATCACCATAAATCATTTTTAAAACTATTTCTCTCAGTTTTAATTGTGTCCACAATTTTGTAATACAGCCATGCTCATGTCAGCAAATTGAAATCTTACAAAATTTCTTTATCCGGGTCTTACATGACTATTATTTCAAATTGAATATTAATGTACACAACTATAGCTTTATAAATATATTTTTAAGAATAAACAACATTTCATTTAATTCAAAATGTTCTATTGTCAAATTGCGTTTGAACAAAGCTGAATATAAATATACCTACGACTATTTCGTTTTCCAGAATATCTTGCTAAAATCATATTCACAAAGCAGTTTACCTAAAATGGATCTTGTGACCTCAGATGTCGGTGTCATAAAGTCCGAACCGGAGACAATCCCCGAAGAAGAGAATTCAATAAAGCACTGTAAAGCAATATTTCAGTTCGGGATTGTCAAAAAGGAAACAGAAGAAGCTACTGCGATCAAATGTGAACCAGGGACTCTAGTGAAAGAAGAACATGCACAAGAATATGGCGCATACTCTGAAATAGATATTGAGTATCCTGATGTTAAAAAGGAATGTTTCGTTCATCTTGAAAGGATTGACCAAAGTCGAGGTAAGCAATTAGAATGTTTTTCCGCTTCCTTCTACTATCCGAAGTTAGTTTCCCTACAGATTGCAGCCCGGAACAGCGCTACAGAAGTGTACTCAATCCAGTAACTTCTGTTTCAATGATATGGTTACCACCTCTTTCATTAATTCTACCTCTAGAACAGGGAACCTGCGGCCCTCGAGGTGTTTTGGTGTGGCCCGCGAGCACTTTCGGTGCCACCCGATCACCACAAAAGGAAAGTCTAAAAATTACTTTCACAACACAAGAACGCTTTTCTTTCACTATGTTTCAGATACATTTTTTAAAATAGTATTACAAAACCCAGAGAAAGGTATAGTATAGCTGACGTTATTAGAAAGCAGTTTAGTCACAAATAAATAGGCGATTCAACTACATATTGAAATAAAAAAATTATTAATAAGAAATTAAATGTGTAATTTAATAACAAAAAAGTACAGCTGTGGATTTATCTGCAGAAACATTTTATAAGGAAACCATTCGTATTTGAAGTGGAGTTTTAAAATTTTAGCTGCAAAAATCGGAGGAAAACACTTTCGTGCTCTGGGTGTAGTTGTAAATAAAGTTTGAGACTTGCCCAAGAATTCACTCTTAAATTAAAAACAGTGTTGTGTTCATAATGTAAAGATAGAATTACCGTTGTTGAAGAGCAGTTATACAATTCAAGATGCAGACTGTTTGCTTCAAAATTCGGAGTTAACCATTTTCAAGTGCTGGGTGTAGTTTTAATAAAGCAAGGGATTCACAGAAACATTCAATCTTAAGTTAAAAGTAGTTTCGTCTTCTGAATGGTGTGTTAAAATTCCAGTTGCGGATTCATCTGCTGACGCTTTTCGAAGGAAATCGTTCGCATATTGCGAGTGGAGTTTAAATTCTAATTTCACACCATATGCTGCAAAATTCTGAGGAAAACCATTTACTTGTTTCGTGTACAACGATTATTTAAGCTCGTAGAATTACTGTTATTATTAAACCAGTCTTGTGTTTTGAACGCAACTATAAATCGATTTGGGGACTCATCCGCAGAAGCGACTCACGGGAAACCATTCCCAGTGCAGTCAGGTGTGATATAAAAATAAAATATTATCGTTACTTTGTAAAATGAGGTTTTAATATTATATCGAGGATTCCGACAAAAACTCCTTCTCCCGCCCCGCTACCAAAAATTAAGTATGGCCCGCGTCTATACTACCCTTGCTCTAGAAAGTGATTTTGATTATCTTTCAATTGGCTGTCAGTTATATTTTTGTCCATTCAATGAAGGACCTCTACTCTACTCACCCTATCTGTTCTGCGTGTTTTCAAAAATGCTATCGTACATACACATTTCTGAACACCTTCTTATAAATCTTCCGTATCCAATGCTTGTTAAGGTTTCCTTGTCATCATGTCAAATAAAATAATATAGAAAAAATAATAACGGACAGTCCTGATTTTAAACACAAAGGATGCAGGAGTTAACTAAAATTAAATACCTTTTTTTCTGATTTTCAAAATTTACAAGAGATACTTTATTTTTTAACTGTCGAATAATCAAGATTCCTTTTTCTGTGTTTTCAGATTTTGTTTCGTCGAAAATATCTGTAAATGGTACAAAATACCGAAATGCAAAAAAACCTGTCACAATGAAGAAATTATTTTCCTGCCCAACTTGTACCTACAGATGTAGATGTCAAAGTTATCTGATTGCACATATTAGAATCCACACCGGGGAGAAACCATTATCGTGCACAAAGTGCACGTACAAGTGCTCTAAAAAAAGCCATATGGTTTCTCATACTCGAACCCACACTGGAGAGAAACCATTTTCGTGCTCAAAATGCACGTATAAGTGCTCGTATAAAAGCAGTTTGGTTTCTCATTCTAGAACACACACCGGAGTTAAACCATTTTCGTGCTTAGAATGCACGTACAGGTGCTCTAAAAAAAGCAATATGGTTGCTCATTCTAGTACCCACACTGAAGATAAACCATTCTCGTGCTCCGAATGCATCTACAAGAGCTCTAATAAAAGCAGTATGGTTTCTCATACTAGAACCCACACTGGAGAGAAACCATTCTCCTGCTTGGAGTGCACTTTTACGTGCTCTACAAAAAGATATTTGGTTGGTCATACTAAAACCCACACTGGTGAGAAACCATTCTCATGCTTGGAATGCACTTACAAGAGTTCTGCTAAAAGCAGTATGGTTCGTCATTCTAGAATTCACATCAGGTAGAAACCATTCTTGTGCTCGGAATGCACAGAAAAGTGCTCTGCTAGAAGCTGTTTATCATTTATCTTCAGTGTGTACGCACACTGAAGATAAACCATTATCGTGCTCTAAATGCATCTACAAGAGCTCTAATAAAAGCAGTATGGTTTCTCATACCATAACCTACACCATTCTCGAGCATGGTATGCTCCTACACAAGCTCTACAAAAAGGGATTTGGTTCTACTTACTAGAATCCACACCGGAGAGAAAACATTCTCCTGCTTGGAATGCGTATACAAAAACATTCGAAAATGCAATATATTTCATCCTACAAGAACCCACATTTGATTGTTTACATTCTCGTGCTCACAGGTTCAATAAATTGTGTCATTTGCGATATGATTTCATCAAAATCATCCTTGCAAGAAATCATTATCTTTCTCAGTATGAACTCAAAAGTTTTTATAGAATAAGCACATATTTCGTTTCCAAAATTTGGTAATCGTGGTACGCAATAAGTGTTATTAGCGATTGGTGATGAATGAATTTATTATACTGTAGTACCTACAGTATGGGTAATTTTGTTTGATCCAGTTAGATGCAGACTTTTCCGAAATTAACGCGTTTGTTTTAGATGTATAATTTCAAACTATACTAAAGATATGTTTTATTTAATAAAATTATACTAGTCACAACTGGTTTGCTGCCAAATTCAACTATTGATTAATCGGTTTTCACTTTTCGTGTAATGGAGTGTAAAAATATGTTTTTTTTGTATTAACTGACTGATTGTCATCTCTAATACACATACGCAATGTGGTCATGCTGTGTCTGTTCCACAAGTATTTTGATGGAGCCTGCTTTAAGGAGCTAGCAGCATTGATTCCCGGTGCATGTGTGTGAAACTCGACGTACACGAGCGGAACACCCGTTCACAGTTGATTTTATCGGAATATGATCAGAACGGGCCGCTTTTTCGATTAGATTTTGTTTAAGAAGGCTCGTATGTGGAACGAGTTACATCTGGTTTTCCTCCTTCATATAATCCGAGCCTCTTCAAGACCCGCATAAATAAATTCCTTCTTACAGCACCTTTCTTAACCGGCCTCACAACGCTGCTTAACTGGATGGTGACATAGCTCCCCTGCCTTTAAACTGTACAGACAGTGGCGACCTTGTGAGGTGTCTCATAAAAAATATATATTTATATATACAAGGGTTATCCAGAAAGTATAGGGGGATTTTTTTTGTTTCAAAGTTGGCATGTAGGGGAGATTCTAACGGTCAGTTTGTTTGGTCCCGCGTGTTTGTCAGCCATTTTGTTCAGTCACAGTAAATTCTTCCGATGGAGAGGTCGTCGCGCGCTCCCGCCACCTCCCGTCCGTGCCAGATAGTTTGCATCGCTTTGGATCTTATTGAGTAGGAGGGAGAAGTTTTTCTGAGATGTGGGTGTTTCACTACATTCCAGAATCCAAAAGACAATCACTTCAGTGGCATCATTCATCTTCTCCAGCTACCGAAAAGTTCTAGATGACCCACTCAGCCGAATATGTTATGGCATCTTTTTTTTTGAACCGTAAAGGGGTTTTTTGGTGAATTTTATGCATAAAGGGACTTCCATTAATGCAGAGGCTTACTGAAGAGCCATTCAGAAACGCAGAAGATGAATACTGACCCGGAGAGTCAGCCTCCCGCATGACAACGCTATAGGCCCCACATCGCGTGAGTTTTACCGGAGCTGCTGACATAGTGTGGACGGGATATTGTCACCCACCCCTTCTATTCACCCGACTTGGCGCCTTCGGACTATCACCTTTTCATCAGACTAAAGGAGTTTTTGGGTGGGAAACGTTTTTCCAGCGATCAGGAGTTCGAGGAAGCTGTGAACATGTGAATTAAATATTTGGCGGCGGAAGTCTTTGATACCGGTATACAAAAGCTGGTTCCCCGACTACAGAAATATCTCGATCTCGAAGGCACGTTAAAAATAGTTTAATATATTTCTGAAGTATCTTGTGAATTTCAATAAAATGCAAGCTTTTTTCGATCTTGCATAAATGTCGTAACCTTACATTCTGGATGACCTTCTTAGATACATATAGTATAATTTTTTAAACATAATATTACATGTTTTGCAGTGCATAATTTTGTGCACTATCTATCTTTCCTAATGTAAGCTTGCGCTTGTGTTTTAGGAAAGCAGTGCTTATAGATGTAAGCTGTTTATGCATAATAATAAATAAATCTTTGACGATACAACTCTTGGAGAATCTTGGCTACCTCTAGGTTTCGTTGTACCTTTATTCTGACGAAGAAACCATTGGTTTGGAAATATGTGGTCATTTTTTGATAAAATAGTGGTGAATACAAAGTTATCTATTTTTATTTATTACATAATAAGGCAAGATTTAAAATTATTACAGTATGCAAAATAAATATATTTTTTGTTCATAAATTCTACTACTCCATAAGGTGAGCTCCAGGAACTTGTGTTTATGGGAGGAGTCAGTAGATTCAAAAAGAAAATAATGCTTAACAATATTCAAAAATTTATTTAATAACTAAAAACGTAATTCAACAAACCAATTTACATACATTATTCTTGATTCAAACTAACAACAAACATAATTCAAAATTAACAATTTAAGAGAATCAGTTTTTAAGCAATGGCCAATGTATTAAGTATTATTTTTTAAATGCTAGAAGGTATAAATTAAATAAACGTTTATTAAGGGTACAATACAATATCATTATCCAATTTCAGGGAGTAAATTTTCTTTTTTGAATTGTTCAAATTTCAAAGTTTCGGTTATCTTAATTTTGATTTTGGACAACAATATATTTGAACTTATTTAAATTTAGTTAACTTAGGTTTAAACGAAGTTACATGGGTTAAGTTGACTTTATATATTTTTATTTATGCGTGTGCATATGCCTGATATATAATACCTTGATGTGGTGATACTTCCGGAGTTTAAATTTCAACAAAAGATTCTGTCTGAGTGTATGATGGTGCGAGTTGCATCGTAAATAGTAAATACTGAAGTCTTCGAAATGTTTGATTGCGGTGAGTAAATAAGTTCATTGTAAAGTATTTGTTCCTGTTGATTAGAAAGGTAATAAGTTAAAGAGCGCGCGGTCTGTTCGGTGCAGAAGATGAGCATGACCAGTTAGTATTTGGACGGGGTCGGCTGTGCGGTGCAGGAGATGAGCGTGATCAGTCAGTAGTTGGACGGGGTCGGCTGTGCAGTGCAGGAGATGAGCATAACCAGTCAGTATTTGGACGGGGTCGGCTGTGCGGTGCAGAAGATGAGCATAACCAGTCAGTATTTGGACGGGGTCGGCTGTGCAGTGCAGGAGATGAGCATAACCAGTCAGTATTTGGACGGGGTCGGCTGTGCAGTGCAGGAGATGAGCATAACCAGTCAGTATTTGGACGGGGTCGGCTGTGCGGTGCAGGAGATGAGCATAACCAGTCAGTATTTGGACGGGGTCGGCTGTGCAGTGCAGGAGATGAGCATAACCAGTCAGTATTTGGACGGGGTCGGCTGTGCAATGCAGGAGATGAGCATAACCAGTCAGTATTTGGACGGGGTCGGCTGTGCAGTGCAGGAGATGAGCATAACCAGTCAGTTGTATTGTTTAGTCGTCTGTTTACCAACATGTTATCCGTTCCTAAAATAATATCTTATCTTTCATCATCTGAAAGTTTTGAAAAATTGGAGCAGCCAGTTCCTGGCGCTAAATTGCCAAGGCGCTGATAATACCTAACACCTAAGGGTTCGTATAAACAGAACAAAGTTTCCGCGACCCGAGCTGCAAATTATGGGAAAGGCAGAAAACAACCGCAAGCGGTGTTTTGCGCCGTTTGCGCTTTCCCGTAATTCGCAGTTCGGCTCGCGGAAATTTTGTCGTGTTATACGTGGCAAAACAGTTCGAATTCATCGCTATTTAGATTATATTTTTATTATTTTTTATTAGGTACAATATTTTTTACAATTCAAGTTTTTTAGTAATGTAGGCCTCACTGGGTGGCTTGCCCGTGCTGAGGCCTTCATTTTATAATATAAAAAAACTACATAATACATTTAATGAGAAAAATTATACATTTAAAATTAAAAATACATAGTAATTTATTTAAAATTTAAAAAAAATAGTACATTGAAAATAATCTTGTGTGTTTGTGAGTGATGTGTGTTTATATTGGTTTTGTGTGTTACGTGTAGGTTTTATTTTTATTTTATGCTATGAAATTTTGGTAATATTGTCTTTTTTGTTCTTTAATCCATTTTGTAATTTTGTGTGTGAATTTATTTTTATTTTCCTCAATTTTAATTTCAAGTTTTAAACTGTTGAAAGCTTTTATTGCATGGTATTGGTAGTGTCTTTGTCCAAAGCTTGAATTTACTGTCGGAGTTTTTATGTTTTCTTTGTACGCTTTAACTGGTCTGTTAATGTTATTTTGTGTATGTTGAAATTTATTTTTTTTTGTCAAAAATGTAGTTTAGACTGTGTTTTGACGTATAATTGGCGTATATCTAGTACCTCACAGCTGTTGAATATTTGGTCTGTATCAGTCAGTCTATGTTTTTTTAGTATTACCTTTAAGATCGTTTTCTGTGCGGTTTCTATGTAATTGATAGCTGAGTTTGTTGCTCCTCCCAAGCAATAATTCCATATTCTATTATTGATTGGCAAAGTGCAAAATATATTGTTTTCAATTGTTTTATTTTATATATGTTTAGGAAAATGTGTATTGTTTTGAGAAGTTTATTTGTGATTTGTTTGATGTGAGGTATCCATCTAAGGTTATGGTCAATTAAAATTCCTAGATATTTGTAGTTAGAACGGCGCTACACAAAAATACAAATCATTCGAATATTATTGATTACAGTGATCACCTAGGCGTCTATGGGTTAGGGCCTATCTCATCTTTTGGGATGCTGTGTGGAGTGTCTTTATTTAGGAAAGGAAGGAGAGGAAGTTTTGGGAACGTAAAGGTGTTATAATTTGTTCGAAATACCATGTCTTCAAGTACTTATGAAACTTAACTTGTCTGTAATGTACATAACTTTTCACGTTTCTTCAGTGTTCTTAACTGTTTCTTCAGTCAAATTTTTCATATTTTAGACTGTTGCGTTGGGGTGAACGGTGTAACCGTAATATGTATAATATTTAAAAGAAAATTGGATTAAGCTTTTGAATTGATTTAATAAACAAAATTGTAATGGAATTCGACCACGAATTTTCAGTTCAAAAACAAATATAGTAAAAGAAATTTGTCAAAAATCCCTTTAAATCTTTATTACATGATAACAGCATCATCAAAACTATTTCTTCTTGCTGTGATTGTCCATGTCCATGTGGTACTTAAAATATATGATTTGCGATTACAATAATAACTGCAAATAGTACACTAAAATATCTTCACTCCACTGTGTATTAAGGCCCCGTATTAACCCTAGATAACTAATTGCTCGTCGAGGCGACGACGCGCTACTCGGCGAAATTCTAAATATCCTACTTCCCCCCGCTCCCCGACCTTGACTCTTTCATTACCTTCCTAATTTGAGTGCAGCACGTGGCGCGATTGCGGCCACACGCATACTAGGACGTGCCCTATGATCATCTTGTCGTCAGGTAAGGTACGTACATTCATATATTATTATATTTATTGTCAATGTTGGTGAATCTTCTACAATAGAAGCTCCGGTTCCATCTACGTCAAACGTGCCTAAAATTTGCTACCTGTGTCCATCCAAGGTCCGGAAGATGACCAAGCACCGTTGCACCAGATGTCGAAAGGCTATTTGTGGTCCACATAATGATGACATGTGTGGTCACTGTGTAGACTGATATTTTAAAATTAATTTGTTCATTATAAACCTTACTTTTTTGCCATGTAACAAGTTCCTATCTTAATTAAATATATTTGATTTATTTCTAGTGTTTTATTGCGTAGTCCACTCGACGAAAGTGTAGTTACAATGAAACAATGAAAACAGTTTAGTTATCTAGGGTTAAGCATCCAAAGATGGTTTAAAATGGAGATATGTTAATACGAATATTAGAAGGAGCGCGCAAGTATAAAAAACGATAATAATTATGCGAAAATGGTGAAAAAATTTAATAAAACACGAATCATTTGAAATAGAGCAAAAATCTCTCGATAAATGCTTTAGTTGCACATAAAGATACACTGTGAATTTTTTCATGCCTATAGCATATTAAATAACAGAAAAAAACGTATTTTTAATATTTTTCGGAACTTACTTTGCGATTTTTTTCTATCGAGGTAATTTCATATAATTAATATTTTGGCATAAAAAATGTATAGATATTATCTTCAAAAATAAACACATATTTTTTTTGTAACTTGAAAACGTAAAGAGTTAACGAGAAACTTGTTATAAATCGGTAGAAATTAGGTATGCGGAAATTGCAGAAATTGGCTATCCATGTAACGTATGAATCGTGGGTACTCACGGTGAATTCTCAATAATTCTCAGATAATATAGTTTCTAACTTTGCAATTGTTCCAGTAATTGTATATATTTTGGCTGGAATTGAGCCCAAACATCTGAAGCACACATTTTATATTTGATCTTATAAAGCAGTTGAACGTTGATATCATTGCTTCAGATTACTAACTTGTTCTTACCACAAACCCAATCAGTATGTAACTTCAATTTTAACTGTATATAGGTGGACTTGAGGCTTATGGGTCTATGTTATTGATTTGTATATTTAGAATACACAGTAAATTACGATACACGTGAGGTGTATTAAATTATATACCTGTTACGTACAATAAGGAAGGATGAGGCTCTCAACTAGCAAGCTGGAGGAAGCGGGTTCAAATCCCGGCGTGCGCAAGTAAATTTTATTTGATGAATTTGTGTTATTTCACAAATTACTATAATGAATTTACGACACGTTCCAGGGAGAATACTCTCAGTATCGCCCTGGTGAAACTAACATAAAATCATCAAATGGCTTTGGCCGTTTTTGTTGACCACAATAGAATAGCCTGGTACTTTCCTATCTCTTTCTCCTCTCCAATTATTTTAGTCCCACAACATACCTCACTTGAGGATAACAGTTTCATAAGCTCCAGACGGTTAGGAGCAGTAAGAACTCTCGTACGGTTTCACATAAAAAAATTGCGTCTGGGATATGAATTAATAAATAATTTTAAACTTGCGTAGAAGGCCTTTCTGAGGAAAGTCTTGAAGAGATATTTGTTATACGAGGGAGGAAACACAAAATTATGCATTATTTATCGTTTTTATTTTATTAAATTCACAATATAGTTTAAAAAAAAACAATAATCATTAATCACAAGAAATACTTTTTTAAATTTCCAGTAAATTTTATCTCAAAGCGTACTAAAAAAAATATCAAACTAATAATAAAAATAATACTTTTATAATATTTATAGCGCCATTTGTGTGAAATATCACTGCAACGGCACTTAAGAGCGTTTTAAAGTAACTGAGTACCTACATACTATTAAATTACCATTAAAATACTAAACTATCCGACTTTTGATAGGGGTTTCACTATAATGTAGAGAATTTTTCTCGGAAGGTTTTTGTATTTAAAACATGCATATTATATTTGTAAAAGGTAGAGAAAAGTCGATGTTTTGTAATCAAGTCGTAATAAATTTTCGGGCGCTTACATTGCTAACGCTGGCTAAAACTTATGAGATATATCAAAACAATGCACTACGGAATTGTATATCTTATAAAGGTCTACAGAGATGACCGCGATGGCATGTCTATACACGTCAGCTAGATGACAGCTGAAAATTGGTACATGATCGATATAGAGGTGCAAAATACCAAACTTAACAGCTAAACATGATTAATTCATTTGTTAAAAAATCTAAAGACAAGCAGAAGCTTTCAATGGAAAAGCAGTACGATTTTTTTCAATACTATTATTAGTTGGTACCCGGCTTCTTTTGTTCAGTTTGAGCACTAATTTTACCTAAATATCGTTTCTGACACGTCGTTGCCCACAACAATATCTTTACCCATGGCATATTCATTGCGCATTACCTAAGATACAATCGTTGCCGAATCATCGAAACACAATAATTTAGCCTACAAATATACAAAATTTGCCAATGATCCGATCATTAACTATAGCCGAAAAACGAATAAACCTATCACCCTACAAATGCACAAAACGTGCCTACATTTAATTAACTAATTTCATAATAAGTTTTTTTAATGTCTAATGTAATATCGTAAATGAGAGCATTTCATATCAGATACAACGAAAAAAACATGATGTTACTCAACATATTGACTTCGCCGAATAGTTACATAAATGTGTTTTTAATCCACGTGAAGAAGCATATGGTTCTTTAGAGATTGCTCCCGAATGCACACATAACTGCATAGATCGCAAGAAAAAACTTTTTCTCCCCCATGAGTAACCATGTGCTGTTTTAAAGTGATCTTACGACCACAAGTAAAATTACAAATGCCACAAGAAATCAGATTTTCAGTATGTGTCAGCATATGTTTCTTTAAATACTGCTTGCGAGCACACAAATAGCTACATTTGTTACATGAGAATGGTTTCTCCCCACTATGAGTAAACATATGGTATATTAAAGACTGCTTTCTCACACACTTGTAGCTACAAATACTGCAAGAAATCTGTTTCTCTTGAGCGTGAGTTACCATATGTTTGTTCAGATACTGCTTACGAGAACACGTATAATCGCACACATTACATGCAAACTGCTTTTCATTGATATGCGTTAACAAATGTTCTTTTAAAGATTGATCTCGAGTAAACGAATAATTACAAATTTCGCACAAATATTGGGTGCCTTCGCGATGTGTCAGCATATGTTCTTTAAGTGAATACTTCCGAACACACTTATAACTGCAAACATCGCATGAATGTAGCTTTTCTCCGGTGTGTTTAGACAAATGATATGTTAAGTTTTGTTTGCTAGCGCAAGCGTAGTCACATCTGTCACAATTAAATGGTTTTTCACCGCTATGGCCGCGTTTGTGTGTTTTAAGGTGTTGTTTATACGTTGTGGCAAAGTCACACTCATCACAAGCAAATGGTTTCTCACCAGTGTGGAAAAGTTTATGAGTCATTAGAGTTCGTTTTTGAGCGGAGTTATAGTCACATTGGTCGCAGTAAAATCGGCGCACTCCAGTCTCAGATATTCTAATAGTGTAACCATCGTGTATGAAGCTTTTTGAAGTTGATAAAGAATTATTTTTTTCTTGTATCATGCGCTCACTTTCTTCAGTCAATATGTCAAATTGTTCTGCTGTTTTTTGTGATTCTGAAAAAGCAATACATTATTAAAACTTTGCATTAGAAACATTGCTATTCGAAGACTTTTAAAGGGAAATTTCGACAGATTTCAAGCCTCATCAAAAATAATAAAAATCTCCACATTATCAAGCGACGCTTGGAGGTGCCTGATCGAAGCGATCAGTCCCTGACCTGAACAAGATAAAGAAAAGGAAATTAGATGAAATAAGAAGAGAGGAAAACTAACAACACTTAAAGGCTTTATAAGGTTCGATACTACAAAATAAATTGAAAAATTCGCAAAATTTCAAGAGTTGAGTTGATTAATGCGAAGCTTAAAGCTAAATCACTATTTTGATTAATCTTTATAACGAATTGGTGTACATTATGAATACCAAAAAATATGCTTTAGATAAATTGAATGTTATACTATCACTTCGCTTAAGTGGAATACAAATAAAAAAATAAATTACTCAATAAAAAATATAAATATAAACTACTAAAAAAAACATTTTTTCAATAGAAATGTATGAACGCGTAAAGGAAACAATTAAAAAAAATACAGTATTGTAGCTAAGATTATCTGTGAAAGTTTCACTAGATTGAATTTTTTGCTTTCTTGTAAAATTATTTACAAAATAAGTAAAAAAAACACTTTTTTGCTTCAAATCGAACGTTTCTAGACTACGTTTGTCAAGCAATTTTAATGCCTATTACCTACAATATAAGGTATACCAAAAATATACACATTTTTGGCTTGTAGCTTCCTCTTTATCTCAACATCATGTAATTATAGAGATATCAAATGAATTTCTATTTTATTTATTTATAGATAAATACATTTATTTCGGTCACCCTACTCAGCACATGCCCGTCTTGTGGTGGTCGGTTTACACTTCGATTTATTTTCGTTTTGCAAAGAAAAAGCTGCATTTTCATAATAAATGTACATGTGGTAATTATTAAAATAAATACATCGAATGCGGAGAAAATTGAGTCTTATCTTTATGCTAGCTGATATATACCCGACTTTGCTCTAGGAATTTGAATTCTAGGATAGACACTGAGTTTTCTCTACTTTCTATAAATATAATATGCATGTATTATATATATATTTAAACCTCACAGAATTAATCTTTAAATGATAGTGAAAACCTTATCAAAATCCGTTACGTGATTTAGAAGAACTAAGCGCACAAGCAGACAGATGCGGATAGCGACTTTATTTTATACTATTAAGGCGATGCACTACGTAGTAATGCAAAATCATTTTTTTTGGGTTTGAAAATTTGGTGGCCTAGAAATGTTTCGGATGCTTTAAATAAATACCGCGAGTATAATACATCTTGGCCTTTGAAATAATCGAGTATTTTTTAAATAAGTCTTTTAATAAGCCCAGAAAAATATAATTTATAAGGCCAATGAAAACTGCTTTAAAGTTCAAAATTTCCTACTTACGAACCCATTTTCGGTTATGGTTTTATTGCATAATGTGGAAAATTAAGTTATTTATAAAATGCACTACGTCGTGTAATATTTTAAATTGAGCTGCTATCAATAACAACCCTTACGTAGATGGCGATAAGGTTTAAATTCCCGCTTAACACCATCCGCCTGTTTTGATTTATGCAAGAAAAAAACGTGGCCAAAAAGTGCCTTTTATTTTCATTTTGTGGATGTTCTGGCATAAATATTTAATTTTTTTTCGATCATTTTATAAATAACTTAATTTGCCACAATATACAATAAAATCATAACCGAAAATGGGTTCGTAAGTAAGAGATTTTGTAACTTTAAAGCAGTTTTCATAGGCCTTATACATTATTTTTTTCTGGGCTTATAAAAAGACTTATCTAAAAATACTCGATTATTTCATAGGCCAAGATGTATTCTACTCGCAGTATTTAATTAAAGCACCTGAAACATTTTTAGGCGACCAAATTTTCAAACCAAAAACACATGATTTTGCATTACTATGTATGGCATCGCCTTAATTCCCAAAACATTGTTCAATAACACTTCGTTCCAACTTAATTAGTAAAAGAAGCAGTTATTTGCGTCGGTGAGATGAAAAAAAATAGACTTAAGTTTCAATTTAAATGGTTGAAATTGATACACCTACGCGATATTTCCTGTTTCGACGCCATGTTTAATCTTGTTAGTATGATGGACGTTTGCCGAACTAATGACCTATTTTGTGCGTGTAAATAGATGTTTCTTGTAGCAATTGTTGAAACGAGGTATAATTATCATAATCTGTGCCTAAAATTGCGGCAGAAGGTAAATAATTTTACCATAATGCCATGCAATGTTGTTACCTGTAGGATGAGATTGTTCCAAAGATTCCCTCTGATAACCTGAAATGTCAACTTCTATTTCCATATGGGTAGTTGTGCCACTTCCTTCATCACGTTCCAAAGGTTCAGACTTGATAATTGGTGCATTTGAGTCGATTGAATCTTGATTTTGTGGGCCATGAGCATCCAAAAACTCAAAGCGTTCATTCACTACATTGGGAGGTTGAGTTTCGACATCTTCTCTAGTGGGTTCCGCTTCGTCTTCTCCATCAGAGCAAGGTTCCGTCTTAATCTTGTCTATCGATGTGTTTGAAATAGATAGATCCATTACGACAACTACTGCGATCTGCCTTTAATTGATAACAAGCGAAAATATTTCTACTATCTGCACATTTAACAAATGTCAGATTTATGATGGAACAATGGGCGATATCCATAGATAAAGTCATAACGGGATTATTCATGGGGTTGGAATAGTGATGTGCAATTCGAAACAAGTTTTTAAATACTTTTTTACTTCGGTAAATATACAAAAAAATGGGTCTCGGTAAAAAACACGCACATAAAAAAAATACTTTGCATCAGTTAGGTTATAATTAAAAGTAAATTTTTCAGTGTAAATTGATTTTAATAGTTATTTCGTTTAAATTAAAATTGATCAGCGATCATTGTTATCGACGTGACAGTTATAAGGTTAGTTTTTTTTATTCTCTTTTTTAACCCAAAATATGAACCTAAGAACCTAAAATAGGTTCTTCGTTAAGGTTTAATTAAACATAAATTTAAAAACAACTAGTTTAAAAACCTATTTTGTCAAAACATGGCATGAAGAAAAAACATCAAATTATCCGTCATTTCAACAAAATAGCAATTAAAATGTTTTTATTTTTTTATTTACAGTTGCTGAAATAGTTGTTTTCTAATCTAATCTAACATATACAAAGTAATTTAAAAATAAAATGTCCTAAACCGTATGACAATTTTTTATTGCGTAATGGTTTTTTTCTGAGTTTTTACCAAAGTTTTTATGCACTAGGCACTAGCTTTTAATTTAAAAAGACAACATTTAATAATAATCTTATAATAATAGGCGAAATGACTTTTTAAAAATTGTATTTCGGAATAAGAATAATTACATTATTCGTTATAATATTGTATATAAAATATTCAACACGCATTAAAATTAAAACATAATAAATATGAAACTTAAAAAATATTATCAAACTTATTTTAATAATGGGTTTCATTTTTGTCACACGTCAATCAATTAAATTAGCAAAGGGGGCTATAAAAATATATTTCTAAAAAGTAAACCAAATAATTTCTAATTTGAATACAGAAAGTGAATGGTATTTTTTTTTAATTCTGTGGACGACAAAAAATACATTTTTCCATTAAATAAACAGTTAGTTACTGCAAGCTTATACTTTATGGTGCTTTTTGTGGACCTACCACGGAATAACGAAGTCACTAGAAAATAGATCATACAGAATAAAGATGAACATCAGAGTATCAGATCGTTGTAAAATTTTCAAATGCGATGGGCTGGAAAGTGGACATGTTTAAGGATTGTCAGATGATAGGACATCAAAACTTGTGACTAAGATGTACCGGTTTACTTGGTTTTGATGTTGATGAGTTAGCGAAAGTGTGAATTCCACTTTTGACAACCGTTAAAATATTATTTGTTTCTCTAATAAAAAGAGAAAATTAAATTCATCCGCTAAAAACATTAAAAAGATCAGCTGGAATTTCTGAATTATTTAAATTAATTTTATTTTCATAAGAATCTAACGGAAACACATCAGAATCAGGTGCATTTTCTACATTTGTGCTTAAATCAGACGTTTTGAAATCATTCAATAATATTGGAGATATTTTAGAAGGTGTAAATGATGAATTAGATATTTGAGGATTTGAAATTGAAGTTGAATTTGGTGAAATTAATGTAATCTTTGAACTTTGTTCTACGGTAGTAAGGTTTTCTACTTTTCCAAAGTCAAAATAATATGCGTTTTCTGAATTCGATGGAGGAATTGATGAAACATTTTTAACCCCAAAGTGATTATTTGTTACTGAATCAGTTATCAAATTTGAAGGTAAGTTTTCAGAAACAAATGGACTTTTAATGGATGTATTTGGAGCAGGTGCAATCATATCAGAAATCAAAGTAATTGGTGATGCAGGATCTGATGATTTTGTTGAAAAAGTCTGATGTCCGAGTTCATCCACCTTTGAATTATTTGAAACTTTTTTTAAAGGCGAAATTGGAAGACTCTCTGCATTTAATGTTTGAGTAGTTTGTGAATCATTTTCTACATTTTCAAAAACAGGATAAGTTTGTGTATCTGTTGCCTGAGTATTCAGAGGAAGTTCAACATAACTTGATTTCAAAACTGTTTGTTGTTTGACAACACTTTCATTTTCATGTGAAAAAAGATTCATGTTTTCTATCATTTGTAAATTTTCACTAGCTAGTGCAGGAGTGTTGGTAGAAGGTTCAACAAATCTTGGAATA
Source organism: Hesperophylax magnus (assembly GCA_026573805.1). Classification (NCBI taxonomy): domain Eukaryota; kingdom Metazoa; phylum Arthropoda; class Insecta; order Trichoptera; family Limnephilidae; genus Hesperophylax; species Hesperophylax magnus. The sequence continues at coordinate 4,807,416 of JAIUSX010000060.1, forward strand.
AAATTATTTGCTGGTTCGACAACTGATTCACTTACTGCTGGCAACAGATACATATTTTGTACAGTTTGTAAATTTGAGACAATTGTTGTAGGAGCGTTTTCAGAGAAGCCAACATAGTTGGGATTCAAAATGGGTTGTGATTCATTTGCTAAATTTGCAGGTGAAAAAGTTGTTAAATTTTCTATTTGTGGTGAATTCGTAACAACTGTTTTGGGGACGATAAAAGAAGGTTCTACAGAATTGACATTCAAAATATTTGGCGGTTCAACCACCGCGAAATTTGATGGATAATAGGGAGACAAATTTTCAACTTGTTGTGAATTTTGAATATCCGTTGTAGGAACGTTTGCAGATGGTTCAACGTAATTTGGATTGAAAATGATTGGCTCTTTTCCAAATGATGCTGAATTGGTTTCTGCAATTGGATTGGAAGGTTTTTCAAAACTATGTGATATTTTGTGTATAGGTTGTGATCCTGCGAAAGTTTTTGGCATTTGATGATCAGGCAAAGTTTTAGATATAGTTTCTACGTCATTATAAATATATATTGGTGTTTCAACTGACTGCAAGGTTGGATATATATTTTCAACATGTGAAGAAGCGTTATTATCGTCTAATTGTGGAACATCTGGCTTTGTAGTTGTAGTTATGATATTGTGGTTCAAGAGGAACTCTGTCACTCGTTGGTCAAAAGTTTGAAGTGGATTATTGGCAACCATTACCACTGGAAACGGCGTGGTTTCATAATTTAGACTGCTAATTTGAATTGGTGTTGTAATTGTCTTTGGATATTCTGAAATGTTAACTTGTTCTTTTTTTAGTACTGCAGCAATTATGGTGTTTTCTGGATTGATTTTATCATATACTGTTGCAGCGGGAATGTTTGTAAGTGAGGCTTGATCTGATATGTTTGTTAAATCCACCATTATATTTTCATCGTAATTTTGGATAAAAATTGGTTGATGAGGAATTTCGACAGTAGGTTCAGTAGAATTCTTTTGAATTATGTCTGAATCTGAAGTGATTGTCTTTTGATATATAAAGTTACTGGCATAGTTAGTATTTACTGTGGTTGTTGGAAGTAATATAGCTTCATTAGTTGTTGAAGGAAACTGAACAGTTTCATTAGATAAATTTCGTAATTGAGTATCTAAAACACCAGCAGGATATATAGTAGTATTTATCACTGTATTTGGTTGGGTAATATGAGTATTTTGGTTAACATAAGAATCACTAAGGTCAGGGTTTGTTGTCGAAATGTTTGTAACATTAGGTATTGGAGGACTATCATTGATTGTTAGTGTACCTGGTAATGTTTCAAATTGAATTTGAACTGAATCTGTGTTATCTAAAGTCGCAAAATCTGTTGTATTTTGTAACATATCTTCTGAAATATTTGTTTTACTGCTTTCAGAAGGCCGAAAAACTTTTGTCATCGAGTGAAAGCTTTTAACTACGGTATCTCCGAAAGTTTTTAAATAATTTTTAGCTGTCGGAGTTTTGTTAATACTTTCGGGTTCGATATTATCATTTATCACTGCTAAATCGGTTGCGTTTTCTGTATTTGTTGGTTCATCTGCTAAGGTTGTCGAATTAATTATTGCTGGTCTGGAATTTGTTTCATTTTCTGGTGTTAATATTACAGTTCCATTTGAAGATGTTGTAATAGTTTGTAGCTGTTTAATTTCAGAAGAATCATTGTTTATTTCGTGCAATGAGTCTAATATAGACTCGTTATTAGCTGAGGAAACATTGGCAGGTGCATCAGAATTTACATCACCATGTATAAAATTGTTTACACGAGTGAACCGAATAGTGGCCTCTGGATTAAAAGGTACTTTTAATAAATTGTTGTTGATATTATATGAATAAGGTGTTATTTGTATTGGAGGTGAAATATTTGTGTCTACATGCGTAGAGTCTACAATGATCTCTGGAATTACTGATTTTGGCAAAAGGTTTAGTGATTCTGTAATGGTTTCAGTTGACACTGCTGTGTGGCTAAGATTTTCTTTACCAATCGTTTCATCATTAACTATTTCAGAGTTTTGATTTACCAGCTGGTAAACTGATACAAGTGGTGGGTCTAAGTTTTTATAAGAAACATTACTGATCAAAGCTGGATTTGGTATAGAATCATGATGTCTTTCAGAGTTTATAAAAGCAGTATTATAATCAACTGTAGCTTCAGAAATCAATATTGGACCATTTACAGATATAACTCCTATTGTACTAGGGTTATATACTGAAAATACGTTTGTGTCATCAACTTGAATATTCTGATTTAGTAATGGAGTCAGGTTTACGTTAGATTCAAGATCAGCAGAAATGTTCAAAGTACTTGAAATTGTAGAAACTGACGTATTTGTTAAATGTTGTGGCAAATTGGCATCATATCCTGAAAATCCTGTACTGCTATTATTTGAATCAATTGATTTTGGAATGGATTCTGGATTTCTGAGAGAAGTCAAGGTATTATTTTTTAAATGTGGTTCTATTGATTCTTTTACCATGTCCATCCCAGAGGTTATTTCAGGGCTAATTTTTGAATCGTTACTTATTTTCGAGGTATTTTCTAATCCCAAAATCACACTTGCAATATTTTCGATAACTGGAATAAATGTGGGGTCTATTTCAGGATTATCATCAGATAGAGGAACGTATGCAGAATTTGGAATCATCAGAGGAATGCGTAAAGGACCGTCCTCTTCATTTGTTGGAATTGAATAATTAAAAGAAAATGTGTCCTTTTCTGTTTCAGACATAGATGAAATGGTGTCGAAAGTCTTTTTTGGGTCAAAAGGTTTTCTATTTATCAGGAAAAGACTTGTGTCCAAAACATTTTCCCTTTCTAAGTAAACATTTGACAGATCGTTACTTTCGGAAATATTTTGAGGATTGGACACAAAAGGATCAACAACAGTACTGCCTTGTCCGACTGTGAAAAATGGCAGTGTTTTATTAGAATTCTCAACAACATTATAATTCAATGTTGATATTTCTGATGCGAGATTATTAACTGAATAATCGATTGGTCTATTAGCAACAGACATAAATTCAGTATTGTTGGTAGTTGATTGTGTGTCATTGGCAGTAAAAACCTGTTCTGGTAAAGTTGGGTAAAGTTTTACAGTCGAATTATCATTAATGGTTACAACTCTGTCTGTGTTTGTCTCTGGTTTGTATCTGATGTTGTAGTAATTGTCTGTGTCAAGATTGGATACGATAGCTGGTTCGACTTTTTGAGTGTGAAAATTGTCTAAAGCAGTCAAGTCACTGTCTAAGCGTAAGTTATTTTTATTAATGTCTATTGATACTGAAGCTATTTCTCGTTCAGTACTTTGAACGGTATCACTCGAAGAATTGTTTGTGTAAATACCAGATGATACTCCAGGATTAGGAACAGGACTCTTTATAGAGGGATGTGAAATGTTTTCTGATTCTGAAACGGATGTTGATGTTGAGGTTTCGTGTAAATTAGATGTTGAATCAAATGGTTGAAGCGGTATAACTGTCAACTGTGATACCGGCGTTGTTTCATCAATTGAGGTTTTGATTTCATTTGATGTATAAGTAATTGGTATCAAGAAATGTTCTAAAGGATGTGCAAATGAGTCTACATTTATATCTTCTGATTCTGTTGTATGTTCAACCAAATCAGACTTAACGAGGTAATAGATTTTTTCTGGATCTGAAACATTTGATAACTGACTAAGCGTTGTACCTTGTATGTCATCTAAATTATTTTGAGAAAGTTTAGCTAATTTTATGTTTTCTAATATAGGTGAACCATTTTCTGAAATTACTGTTTCTGGCTTAGAATTTGATGTGGATATGTGTATGATACCTGAAGCATCGACTGTATTCGTAAATGGATATCTTGTAGGAAGATTTATATATTGTGACGTAACTATAATTTCAGATACTGTAGCTATTGTGGTCAAATCATCTGGTTGTGTAAGAGATGATAGTTTGAGTTGTTCAATAACAGAATCAGTTATTACTGGACTTGATGTGGCGTTAGCTGTTGTATTTTGAGCGAGTGTCGATAAAACACCTTGAGAAACTTCTGTATGTGATTTGAGAGGAATTTCTTCCGCATATACTATGAATTGCGCTTTCATTTCATCTAAATTTGGATACATTTCACCGGGAATATGATTAATGGGATTCAAAAATGTTTCTTTTTGTTTGGTTGGCTCAATAGTGTGGGTTGATAAGTGATCTAAATCAATTGCATCCAACACGTCTGCTGTGAGACTTGATAAATGGAATGGAATAGGTGCAGTGGATCTAATTGGACCCAAATATGTTTCCGTTGTATCGTTTGTAACTGGTAAAGAAACGGTGATCATATTCATTCCATCAATGGGAACTGTATCTTTTGGACTTACCGTTGTAAGAGTAGAGTTACTTGACTTGTCAACTAGTTCTCCTGGTAAAACTTCGACTGGAAAAAAGATTCCTGGACTCAAAGTTGATGCTGTTGTAGTTTCCAATGAGTCATTATTTTGAAACGGGTTCATTTTCTCTGTAACTGCAGGAGAAGAATCATTCAATGCTGTACCATTTGTCGGTACAGTCTCAATTGAGTTGATTTCTGAAACTCCAGATGCTGCTGACACATTCTGGTTTGGTGTCATTAGAGTACTTTTAATAGCTCCTACAACAGATCTTTCGGAAATATTCACAGTTCTAAGTGGATAAGGAGCCGCAAAATATTCACCACCATGCGTATAATTATTTTCACTTATCAAAACTGTGGGAGAAATCACACTTTCTTCCCTTATAATATCTGCGATTGCTAAACTATTATCATTTTTGGTTTGATTCGTTATTCCTTCAGTTGATATCAACTTCCTCAGCGAATCGTCAGATAATTCTGGTGATACTGTCGTCACTGTAATTTGGCCATAAGCTGTAAAATTTTCATTTAAATTTTGCGCAAATGGTAAGTTGGAAACATTTCCATCTGTGCCATCGATAAACACTGTTGTAGAACTATTTAAATTATTTGCTGAATCGTCAAGAGTTGTTCTTAAAGACAGCGTGAGAGGTAACTCAGCAAGATACTTGGTGGAATTGATTCCTGCATTAAGTACATCGGCATCATTAAGTGATGCTACATTAAGTTGATCTCTTACATTGGCCGTTACCAGATCTGTTGAATCTGTTGGAGCTGCGGTTTCATTTTGAATTACTTTTTGTAAATCTCCAGCCATATTCAACCATTGTTCCAAAGTCATTTTTGGGAACACGTAATCTTCTTCTTCTGCAGTGATATTATATGTAACACGTTGAGTGGTGCTGGTATTATTTTCTTTATTAGCATCACTATTGGTTAGATCGTCTACAACAAACGGATTTTTTGCATCCAAGGGTTGCAGAGTTTTATCTGATGTTCCTGTTGTTGAATTAACTGTATCTTGATCTATTGAATCAATTGTGACTGTTGAAATATGTCTAGTTTCATCTATTGAACCATTTATGTCTATTGATTTCTGACCATCTTGATTTTGTAAATCGTTTGTGCTTGTTGCATTATGCTGATTTAGATCTTTTGAATTAAATACGATTGTTGAATAATAGTCACTTTCATATTTTGATTCAACATTTGTTGAATTCTGTACATTTTGATCTTTGTAAACGAACGGAACTGTTGAATTCTGTGAATCAATTATGTCTGTTACGTTCTGGCTATTTTTATGAAGTGGATCATTTATGTCTTTTGAATTCTCGTTATTTAAATGTTTTGAATCAATTGGGACTGTAGAAATCTGACTATTTTGATCTTTTGATTCCATATTTGACAAATTATGTCCAATTTGATATTTGGAATCAATTATGACTGTTGAATTCTTTCCATTTTGATCTTTTGAATCAATTATGACTGTAGAATTCTGTTCATTTAGATCTATTGAATTAATTATGACTGTTGAATTCTCTCCATTAAGATCTTTTGAGTCTATTATGACTGTTGAATTCTTTCCATTTTGATCTTTTGAATCAATTATTACTGTAGAATTCTGTTCATTTAGATCTTTTGAATTAATTATGACTGTTGAATTCTCTCCATTTAGATCTTTTGAGTCTATTATGACTGTTGAATTCTTTCCATTTTCATCTTTTGAATCAATTATGACTGTTGAATTTTGTTCATTTAGATCTTTTGAATCTATTATGACTGTTGAATTCTTTCCATTTTGATCTTTTGAATCAATTATGGCTGTTGAATTCTGTCCATTTAGATCTTTTGAATCTATTATGACTGTTGAATTCTGTCCACTTAGATCTTTTGAATCTATGATTACTGTTGAATTCTGTCTATTTAGATCTTTTGAATCTATTATGACTGTTGAATTCTGTCCATTTAGATCTTTTGAATCTATGATGACTGTTGAATTCTGTCCATTTAGATCTTTTGAATCTATTGTGAGTGTTGAATTCTGTCCATTTAGATCTTTTGAATCTATTATGACTGTTGAATTCTGTCCATTTAGATCTTTTGATTCAATTATTACTGTTGAATTCTGTCCATTTAGATCTTTTGAATCTATTATGTCAGTTGAATTCTGTCCATTTAGATCTTTTGAATCTATTATGTCAGTTGAATTCTGTTCATCAGGATCTTTAACATACTCTTGGAGGACATCAAAGACGTTTTGAACCTGTCCAGGTAGCCTGGTGAGCCCTGCAGGTGTTGGCATCGGAGGTTTGAGGAATCCAGATATGTGGGGGTCGATTCCGAGGAACTGGTAGTTGGACGCTTCTGTTGTGGTAGCAACTTCAAGAGTTTGAGCGAGGATGTCCAAGGAAGGTTGAATCAGCTCCGTTTGTCTGTGAAAGCTCATTGGCACCACAAATCCCTGGAATCAATGATAAATAATGTTGAGTTTTCTACAAAGTAAGATTAGACTTTACCAAAGGGTTTTGTAAGATTCCATAACTGTCTGCACTCTACATGCAGGGCAATTTTTAGGGCTTTTTGGTTGAAGTATCAAGTTCTTATCTTTTAATGATAAACTAATGTTTATAAGACAAGTTTTTTTATGCATGGCACAAAGGATAACAAATTATTACTCGCCTAAAATATCCATACAAATTGAAAATATCTGTTATCTATTTTTACGTGGCAGATATTTTCAATTTATATGGATATTTCAGGCGAGTAATTAATGCTTATAATAATTTATCAAGTGTTTGTAAAAAGTCTTCAGCGACTTTGTGCCATAGTTTAAAAAAACATTTTTTCAAGGTTCAATTGTTTCAAAGCAAAAAAATCATTTGTTTATTTTTAAACCGTTTTATAAATTGACGTAAGCAATTGAACTTTCAAAAGCAAGCGATATCCTCCAGAACTTTGCTAAATTTGTCGAATCTCTTGTTTTCACTTGGCCCAAACTACATATTCTCTTGTTTTTTTTTAAAATATATATTGCTCTAGTTACTGTAATTTTTGTTGGTGTACATCCTTTGGTGCAAAGATAAATCTCAACCATTACGCCAAGTTTGCAAACACGTTTTGAGCGATCGCTTGACATAATGTGTGAAATTTATAGAACTTAAAAATATGGGATAAGCGGCAAAATCTAGGTGAATTCAATGGCTTTAAACCACAGTAAGCAGTTTCACTCATTTTCATATAAATATTTTGAGAAATTATTAATTAAATAATTTGGTAAATATATATAAATAAATTTTAGTTTTTTTAATGATAAACTAATGTTTATAAGACAAGGTTTTATGCATAGCATAAAGGATGATAAATTATTATAAGCAATAATTAGTCGTCTGAAATATCAAAACAAATTGAAAATATCTCCCGAGTAGAATTGTCTTATAAACATTAGTTTATCATTAAAAACATAATAATATTTGACAAGTCAAAAATATTTCACCAACAAATGAAGATATAATATGTCTCGACGCCATCTAGTGATAAATTTAGCACTAACAAAGCCTTTCCTACAAAACAAAAGTTGGTTGTTTACAGGTGGAAAAAATTTAATAAGCAGTAATTTTTGATTGAGGTACTATTACATATTGAATTATTTGGCGGGTTGGAAATAAGCCGACATAGCACAGTAATTTCAATGCAACTGAACGGACATCAGAAGGCACGGGTTCAATTCCCGTTGGCGGCTTATTTTTACTCGGGATATATTTTCAATTTGTATTTATATTTCAGGGGACCAATTATTGCTTATAAATATATATATTTTAAGTTATCTCCACACAGGAGACCCCGAGGGAAAAAAAATCTCAGCAGTTGAGCAAACGCATTCGCCGCCAAGATATAGAAAAACCTCACCTCATAAACCCGGACACCCATCAAAGCGGAGTCAGCAAACGTAGCAAATAGCAAATAGACGGCCGGCATAGTCCAGTGGTAACGCATTGGACTGCCATTCCGAAGGTCGCGGGTTCGAACCCGGCGTGCGCAAATAAATTTTATTTGATTAATTTGTGTTATTTCACAATTAATTAATTAAAATAATGTATATTATATTTGCGGCACGTTCCAGAGTGGTAGATACTACCAGTATCGCCCTGGTGTAAGACCACCATTCAGAATTGAAACGTTGCTCCAAATGGCTTTAGCCGTGTTTAGTGACTAGATCTGAATAGCCAGGTACTTCCCCACCTTCCTCTTTCCCTTCCCCACTTACCTTCAGCCTCACAACATCCCCCAATTGGGGATGCCATAGTCTCACTGGCTCCAGACGGGAGCAGTTGGGACTCTTGTGAGGTATTCACTGTAAAAAAAAAAAAAAAAAAAAAATAACTTATATATAAACAACCAATCTTTCGAGTGGTTAAGAGCTCAAATGGATTTTGACAACAAAAACGGTTAAAGTTTATAATCAGCTCTATCCTAATCACACGCACGTAAAAATGGAAGAAACACGGTAGTGAAAAATATTACATGAAATTGAAATTATCAAAGTTTGTGTATCGAAAAAAAATTTTTTTTTTCAAATTCCTTTTTCCTCTAATCTGCTAATGTAATGCATTGTTTCTCAACCTCTTTTAGTGTCACGACCCCTTTAATTCCCTTTTCTTTTAATCTAATGAATTGTTTCTCAACCTCTTTTAGTGTCACGACCCCTTTAATTCCCTTTTCTTTTAATCTAATGAATTGTTTCTCAACCTCTTTTAGTGTCACGAACCCTTTAATTCCCTTTTCTTTTAATCTAATGAATTGTTTCTCAACCTCTTTTAGTGTCACGACCCCTTTAATTCCCTTTTCTTTTAATCTAATGAATTGTTTCTCAACCTCTTTTAGTGTCACGACGCCTTTAATTCCCTTTTCTTTTAATCTAATGAATTGTTTCTCAACCTCTTTTAGTGTCACGACCCCTTTAATACCCTTTTCTTTTAATCTAATGAATTGTTTCTCAATCTCTTTTAGTGTCACGACCCCTTTAATTCCCTTTTCTTTTAATCTAATGAATTGTTTCTCAACCTCTTTTAGTGTCACGACGCCTTTAATTCCCTTTTCTTTTAATCTAATGAATTGTTTCTCAACCTCTTTTAGTGTCACGACCCCTTTAATTCCCTTTTCTTTTAATCTAATGAATTGTTTCTCAACCTCTTTTAGTGTCACGACCCCTTTAATTCCCTTTTCTTTTAATCTAATGAATTGTTTCTCAACCTCTTTTAGTGTCACGACCCCTTTAATTCCCTTTTCTTTTAATCTAGTGAATTGTTTCTCAACCTCTTTTAGTGTCACGACCCCTTTAATTCCCTTTTCTTTTAATCTAATGAATTGTTTCTCAACCTCTTTTAGTGTCACGACCCCTTTAATTCCCTTTTCTTTTAATCTAGTGAATTGTTTCTCAACCTCTTTTAGTGTCACGACCCCTTTAATTCCCTTTTCTTTTAATCTAATGAATTGTTTCTCAACCTCTTTTAGTGTCACGACCCCTTTAATTCCCTTTTCTTTTAATCTAATGAATTGTTTCTCAACCTCTTTTAGTGTCACGACCCCTTTAATTCCCTTTTCTTTTAATCTAATGAATTGTTTCTCAACCTCTTTTAGTGTCACGACGCCTTTAATTCCCTTTTCTTTTAATCTAATGAATTTTTTCTCAACCTCTTTTAGTGTCACGACCCCTTTAATACCCTTTTCTTTTAATCTAATGAATTGTTTCTCAATCTCTTTTAGTGTCACAACCCCTTTAATTCCCTTTTCTTTTAATCTAATGAATTGCTTCTCAACCTCTTTTAGTGTCACGACGCCTTTAATTCCCTTTTCTTTTAATCTAATGAATTGTTTCTCAACCTCTTTTAGTGTCACGACCCCTTTAATTCCCTTTTCTTTTAATCTAATGAATTGTTTCTCAACCTCTTTTAGTGTCACGACCCCTTTAATTCCCTTTTCTTTTAATCTAATGAATTGTTTCTCAACCTCTTTTAGTGTCACGACCCCTTTAATTCCCTTTTCTTTTAATCTAATGAATTGTTTCTCAACCTCTTTTAGTGTCACGACCCCTTTAATTCCCTTTTCTTTTAATCTAATGAATTGTTTCTCAACCTCTTTTAGTGTCACGACGCCTTTAATTCCCTTTTCTTTTAATCTAATGAATTGTTTCTCAACCTCTTTTAGTGTCACGACCCCTTTAATACCCTTTTCTTTTAATCTAATGAATTGTTTCTCAATCTCTTTTAGTGTCACGACCCCTTTAATTCCCTTTTCTTTTAATCTAATGAATTGTTTCTCAACCTCTTTTAGTGTCACGACGCCTTTAATTCCCTTTTCTTTTAATCTAATGAATTGTTTCTCAACCTCTTTTAGTGTCACGACCCCTTTAATTCCCTTTTCTTTTAATCTAATGAATTGTTTCTCAACCTCTTTTAGTGTCACGACCCCTTTAATTCCCTTTTCTTTTAATCTAATGAATTGTTTCTCAACCTCTTTTAGTGTCACGACCCCTTTAATTCCCTTTTCTTTTAATCTAATGAATTGTTTCTCAACCTCTTTTAGTGTCACGACCCCTTTAATTCCCTTTTCTTTTAATCTAATGAATTGTTTCTCAACCTCTTTTAGTGTCACGACGCCTTTAATTCCCTTTTCTTTTAATCTAATGAATTGTTTCTCAACCTCTTTTAGTGTCACGACCCCTTTAATACCCTTTTCTTTTAATCTAATGAATTGTTTCTCAATCTCTTTTAGTGTCACGACCCCTTTAATTCCCTTTTCTTTTAATCTAATGAATTGTTTCTCAACCTCTTTTAGTGTCACGACGCCTTTAATTCCCTTTTCTTTTAATCTAATGAATTGTTTCTCAATCTCTTTTAGTGTCACGACCCCTTTAATTCCCTTTTCTTTTAATCTAATGAATTGTTTCTCAACCTCTTTTAGTGTCACGACGCCTTTAATTCCCCTTTCTTTTAATCTAATGAATTGTTTCTCAACCTCTTTTAGTGTCACGACCCCTTTAATTCCCTTTTCTTTTAATCTAATGAATTGTTTCTCAACCTCTTTTAGTGTCACGACCCCTTTAATTCCCTTTTCTTTTAATCTAATGAATTGTTTCTCAACCTCTTTTAGTGTCACGACGCCTTTAATTCCCTTTTCTTTTAATCTAATGAATTGTTTCTCAACCTCTTTTAGTGTCACGACCCCTTTAATACCCTTTTCTTTTAATCTAATGAATTGTTTCTCAATCTCTTTTAGTGTCACGACCCCTTTAATTCCCTTTTCTTTTAATCTAATGAATTGTTTCTCAACCTCTTTTAGTGTCACGACGCCTTTAATTCCCTTTTCTTTTAATCTAATGAATTGTTTCTCAACCTCTTTTAGTGTCACGACCCCTTTAATTCCCTTTTCTTTTAATCTAATGAATTGTTTCTCAACCTCTTTTAGTGTCACGACTCCTTTAATTCCCTTTTCTTTTAATCTAATGAATTGTTTCTCAACCTCTTTTAGTGTCACGACCCCTTTAATTCCCTTTTCTTTTAATCTAATGAATTGTTTCTCAACCTCTTTTAGTGTCACGACCCCTTTAATTCCCTTTTCTTTTAATCTAATGAATTGTTTCTCAACCTCTTTTAGTGTCACGACGCCTTTAATTCCCTTTTCTTTTAATCTAATGAATTTTTTCTCAACCTCTTTTAGTGTCACGACCCCTTTAATACCCTTTTCTTTTAATCTAATGAATTGTTTCTCAATCTCTTTTAGTGTCACGACCCCTTTAATTCCCTTTTCTTTTAATCTAATGAATTGCTTCTCAACCTCTTTTAGTGTCACGACGCCTTTAATTCCCTTTTCTTTTAATCTAATGAATTGTTTCTCAACCTCTTTTAGTGTCACGACCCCTTTAATTCCCTTTTCTTTTAATCTAATGAATTGTTTCTCAACCTCTTTTAGTGTCACGACCCCTTTAATTCCCTTTTCTTTTAATCTAATGAATTGTTTCTCAACCTCTTTTGGTGTCACGACCCCTTTAATTCCCTTTTCTTTCAATCTAATGAATTGTTTCTCAACCTCTTTTAGTGTCACGACCCCTTTAATTCCCTTTTCTTTTAATCTAATGAATTGTTTCTCAACCTCTTTTGGTGTCACGACCCCTTTAATTCCCTTTTCTTTTAATCTAATGAATTGTTTCTCAACCTCTTTTAGTGTCACGACCCCTTTAATTCCCTTTTCTTTTAATCTAATGAATTGTTTCTCAACCTCTTTTAGTGTCACGACCCCTTTAATTCCCTTTTCTTTTAATCTAATGAATTGTTTCTCAACCTCTTTTAGTGTCACGACCCCTTTAATTCCCTTTTCTTTTAATCTAATGAATTGTTTCTCAACCTCTTTTAGTGTCACGACCCCTTTAATACCCTTTTCTTTTAATCTAATGAATTGTTTCTCAATCTCTTTTAGTGTCACGACCCCTTTAATTCCCTTTTCTTTTAATCTAATGAATTGCTTCTCAACCTCTTTTAGTGTCACGACGCCTTTAATTCCCTTTTCTTTTAATCTAATGAATTGTTTCTCAACCTCTTTTAGTGTCACGACCCCTTTAATTCCCTTTTCTTTTAATCTAATGAATTGTTTCTCAACCTCTTTTAGTGTCACGACCCCTTTAATTCCCTTTTCTTTTAATCTAATGAATTGTTTCTCAACCTCTTTTAGTGTCACGACGCCTTTAATTCCCTTTTCTTTTAATCTAATGAATTGTTTCTCAACCTCTTTTAGTGTCACGACCCCTTTAATTCCCTTTTCTTTTAATCTAATGAATTGTTTCTCAACCTCTTTTAGTGTCACGACCCCTTTAATTCCCTTTTCTTTTAATCTAATGAATTGTTTCTCAACCTCTTTTAGTGTCACGACCCCTTTAATTCCCTTTTCTTTTAATCTAATGAATTGTTTCTCAACCTCTTTTAGTGTCACGACGCCTTTAATTCCCTTTTCTTTTAATCTAATGAATTGTTTCTCAACCTCTTTTAGTGTCACGACCCCTTTAATACCCTTTTCTTTTAATCTAATGAATTGTTTCTCAATCTCTTTTAGTGTCACGACCCCTTTAATTCCCTTTTCTTTTAATCTAATGAATTGTTTCTCAACCTCTTTTAGTGTCACGACGCCTTTAATTCCCTTTTCTTTTAATCTAATGAATTGTTTCTCAACCTCTTTTAGTGTCACGACCCCTTTAATTCCCTTTTCTTTTAATCTAATGAATTGTTTCTCAACCTCTTTTAGTGTCACGACCCCTTTAATTCCCTTTTCTTTTAATCTAATGAATTGTTTCTCAACCTCTTTTAGTGTCACGACGCCTTTAATTCCCTTTTCTTTTAATCTAATGAATTGTTTCTCAATCTCTTTTAGTGTCACGACCCCTTTAATTCCCTTTTCTTTTAATCTAATGAATTGTTTCTCAACCTCTTTTAGTGTCACGACGCCTTTAATTCCCCTTTCTTTTAATCTAATGAATTGTTTCTCAACCTCTTTTAGTGTCACGACCCCTTTAATTCCCTTTTCTTTTAATCTAATGAATTGTTTCTCAACCTCTTTTAGTGTCACGACCCCTTTAATTCCCTTTTCTTTTAATCTAATGAATTGTTTCTCAACCTCTTTTAGTGTCACGACGCCTTTAATTCCCTTTTCTTTTAATCTAATGAATTGTTTCTCAACCTCTTTTAGTGTCACGACCCCTTTAATACCCTTTTCTTTTAATCTAATGAATTGTTTCTCAATCTCTTTTAGTGTCACGACCCCTTTAATTCCCTTTTCTTTTAATCTAATGAATTGTTTCTCAACCTCTTTTAGTGTCACGACGCCTTTAATTCCCTTTTCTTTTAATCTAATGAATTGTTTCTCAACCTCTTTTAGTGTCACGACCCCTTTAATTCCCTTTTCTTTTAATCTAATGAATTGTTTCTCAACCTCTTTTAGTGTCACGACCCCTTTAATTCCCTTTTCTTTTAATCTAATGAATTGTTTCTCAACCTCTTTTAGTGTCACGACCCCTTTAATTCCCTTTTCTTTTAATCTAGTGAATTGTTTCTCAACCTCTTTTAGTGTCACGACCCCTTTAATTCCCTTTTCTTTTAATCTAATGAATTGTTTCTCAACCTCTTTTAGTGTCACGACCCCTTTAATTCCCTTTTCTTTTAATCTAATGAATTGTTTCTCAACCTCTTTTAGTGTCACGACTCCTTTAATTCCCTTTTCTTTTAATCTAATGAATTGTTTCTCAACCTCTTTTAGTGTCACGACCCCTTTAATTCCCTTTTCTTTTAATCTAATGAATTGTTTCTCAACCTCTTTTAGTGTCACGACCCCTTTAATTCCCTTTTCTTTTAATCTAATGAATTGTTTCTCAACCTCTTTTAGTGTCACGACCCCTTTAATACCCTTTTCTTTTAATCTAATGAATTGTTTCTCAATCTCTTTTAGTGTCACGACCCCTTTAATTCCCTTTTCTTTTAATCTAATGAATTGCTTCTCAACCTCTTTTAGTGTCACGACGCCTTTAATTCCCTTTTCTTTTAATCTAATGAATTGTTTCTCAACCTCTTTTAGTGTCACGACCCCTTTAATTCCCTTTTCTTTTAATCTAATGAATTGTTTCTCAACCTCTTTTAGTGTCACGACCCCTTTAATTCCCTTTTCTTTTAATCTAATGAATTGTTTCTCAATCTCTTTTAGTGTCACGACCCCTTTAATTCCCTTTTCTTTTAATCTAATGAATTGTTTCTCAACCTCTTTTAGTGTCACGACCCCTTTAATTCCCTTTTCTTTTAATCTAATGAATTGTTTCTCAACCTCTTTTAGTGTCACGACCCCTTTAATACCCTTTTCTTTTAATCTAATGAATTGTTTCTCAATCTCTTTTAGTGTCACGACCCCTTTAATTCCCTTTTCTTTTAATCTAATGAATTGCTTCTCAACCTCTTTTAGTGTCACGACGCCTTTAATTCCCTTTTATTTTAATCTAATGAATTGTTTCTCAACCTCTTTTAGTGTCACGACCCCTTTAATTCCCTTTTCTTTTAATCTAATGAATTGTTTCTCAACCTCTTTTAGTGTCACGACCCCTTTAATTCCCTTTTCTTTTAATCTAATGAATTGTTTCTCAATCTCTTTTAGTGTCACGACCCCTTTAATTCCCTTTTCTTTTAATCTAATGAATTGTTTCTCAACCTCTTTTAGTGTCACGACGCCTTTAATTCCCTTTTCTTTTAATCTAATGAATTGTTTCTCAACCTCTTTTAGTGTCACGACCCCTTTAATTCCCTTTTCTTTTAATCTAATGAATTGTTTCTCAACCTCTTTTAGTGTCACGACCCCTTTAATTCCCTTTTCTTTTAATCTAGTGAATTGTTTCTCAACCTCTTTTAGTGTCACGACCCCTTTAATTCCCTTTTCTTTTAATCTAATGAATTGTTTCTCAACCTCTTTTAGTGTCACGACCCCTTTAATTCCCTTTTCTTTTAATCTAATGAATTGTTTCTCAACCTCTTTTAGTGTCACGACCCCTTTAATTCCCTTTTCTTTTAATCTAATGAATTGTTTCTCAACCTCTTTTAGTGTCACGACCCCTTTAATTCCCTTTTCTTTTAATCTAATGAATTGTTTCTCAACCTCTTTTAGTGTCACGACCCCTTTAATACCCTTTTCTTTTAATCTAATGAATTGTTTCTCAATCTCTTTTAGTGTCACGACCCCTTTAATTCCCTTTTCTTTTAATCTAATGAATTTTTTGTCAACCTCTTTTAGTGTCACGACGCCTTTAATTCCCTTTTCTTTTAATCTAATGAATTGTTTCTCAACCTCTTTTAGTGTCACGACCCCTTTTATTCCCTTTTCTTTTAATCTAATGAATTGTTTCTCAACCTCTTTTAGTGTCACGACCCCTTTAATTCCCTTTTCTTTTAATCTAATGAATTGTTTCTCAACCTCTTTTGGTGTCACGACCCCTTTAATTCCCTTTTCTTTTAATCTAATGAATTGTTTCTCAACCTCTTTTAGTGTCACGACCCCTTTAATTCCCTTTTCTTTTAATCTAATGAATTGTTTCTCAACCTCTTTTAGTGTCACGACCCCTTTAATTCCCTTTTCTTTTAATCTAATGAATTGTTTCTCAACCTCTTTTAGTGTCACGACCCCTTTAATTCCCTTTTCTTTTAATCTAATGAATTGTTTCTCAACCTCTTTTAGTGTCACGACCCCTTTAATACCCTTTTCTTTTAATCTAATGAATTGTTTCTCAACCTCTTTTAGTGTCACGACCCCTTTAATTCCCTTTTCTTTTAATCTAATGAATTGCTTCTCAACCTCTTTTAGTGTCACGACGCCTTTAATTCCCTTTTCTTTTAATCTAATGAATTGTTTCTCAACCTCTTTTAGTGTCACGACCCCTTTAATTCCCTTTTCTTTTAATCTAATGAATTGTTTCTCAACCTCTTTTAGTGTCACGACCCCTTTAATTCCCTTTTCTTTTAATCTAATGAATTGTTTCTCAATCTCTTTTAGTGTCACGACCCCTTTAATTCCCTTTTCTTTTAATCTAATGAATTGTTTCTCAACCTCTTTTAGTGTCACGACCCCTTTAATTCCCTTTTCTTTTAATCTAATGAATTGTTTCTCAATCTCTTTTAGTGTCACGACCCCTTTAATTCCCTTTTCTTTTAATCTAATGAATTGTTTCTCAATCTCTTTTAGTGTCACGACCCCTTTAATTCCCTTTTCTTTTAATCTAATGAATTGCTTCTCAACCTCTTTTAGTGTCACGACGCCTTTAATTCCCTTTTCTTTTAATCTAATGAATTGTTTCTCAACCTCTTTTAGTGTCACGACCCCTTTAATTCCCTTTTCTTTTAATCTAATGAATTGTTTCTCAACCTCTTTTAGTGTCACGACCCCTTTAATTCCCTTTTCTTTTAATCTAATGAATTGTTTCTCAACCTCTTTTAGTGTCACGACCCCTTTAATTCCCTTTTCTTTTAATCTAATGAATTGTTTCTCAACCTCTTTTAGTGTCACGACCCCTTTAATTCCCTTTTCTTTTAATCTAATGAATTGTTTCTCAACCTCTTTTAGTGTCACGACCCCTTTAATTCCCTTTTCTTTTAATCTAATGAATTGTTTCTCAACCTCTTTTAGTGTCACGACCCCTTTAATTCCCTTTTCTTTTAATCTAATGAATTGTTTCTCAACCTCTTTTAGTGTCACGACGCCTTTAATTCCCTTTTCTTTTAATCTAATGAATTGTTTCTCCACCTCTTTTAGTGTCACGACCCCTTTAATACCCTTTTCTTTTAATCTAATGAATTGTTTCTCAATCTCTTTTAGTGTCACGACCCCTTTAATTCCCTTTTCTTTTAATCTAATGAATTGCTTCTCAACCTCTTTTAGTGTCACGACGCCTTTAATTCCCTTTTCTTTTAATCTAATGAATTGTTTCTCAACCTCTTTTAGTGTCACGACCCCTTTAATACCTTTAAATCTAGTAACGAAACGCTTTGAAAACATTGATTCTATTTTTTAATTTTGTTTTTTTATTAATATAATATTGATAACATTTTATGATTTTGATTGTCCAACTAGGAAGGATTCCCGTTTCAGGACAGTCAAATTTACAAGTTTCAAGTTATCCTAGACGAATACAGGATTTAAGACTAGCTAAAATAAGTATGTTAAAACGAAGATACATAAAAAGATACATAGAGGCGTTCGTGATTTCAAATTACATTTTTTAGTATCATTTTGGAATCAGTCCTGCCTAGATCCAACAACCATTTTGTCACTCTTGGACCGAAGGATGACAATTCACACAGTTTCAGCTGAGAGGGGATTTTATTATATATTTTAGGACCGAGATATGAGAATATTTTTTTATAAGCCGCTCTGTTGCTTATTGGAACGGAAAGGTCATTCCTGTTTTGCCACTGTCTTCTTAATTACTTTAAATTTGGGAACCGGGTATGGGTACCGCCGGGGCCGGGTACCATTTATTGGATAACCCACACCTCTGACATAGGTCACCCCAAGTGGTTCGCTACGTTTGGTTATCTAGCTGGGTTGATGGGGTGAGGTTTATCTGGGTCTTGGCGGTGGATGCGTCTGTCCACCAACTGTCTGGCAGGACAGATCGGGAGAAACTGGTTGAGGGAAACCTATTGACCTCTCTAACATGACTCTGTCGGATCGTCGCCCTGCACCTCCCTTTTACCCACCCTTTGTATCTCTTTCCGTCCCAGAACTTTTATCCTTCCTTTCTTAAAAAGAGTATCCCCTGAGTAGAGGTCGCGACCCCCAATTTGAGAAACGATGATCTAATGCAACAGGTAAACACATTTTGACCGCAATCCACTATTCCTAGCAGATAATATTTAAACACCTATGATAATTTCGTAACAAACACTACCAGACCACATTTATTATTGATTTGATCGATTGTTCAAACCTTGGCTATGAGTCGCCCTGCCAAATATTTGACCAACTGTTCCAATACCGAGTCGCGTTTCGTCAATGATCTTGGATAAAATGAATGACAATTATATTAAACTTGCTGACTAAGTGAACAGATAGAATAAATTAAAATATACTACGATAATGGGAATTGTTAACAGCAACGGAGATGTATTTGGTGAATTCGAGATGACTGGAAGCTATCCACTGCTTTCTCACGCTGGTATAAGTAACAGATGGTTACTTCTTCATGGCTTTCATAACAACTTTAAACTATTTTAATAATCACTTATTAAAATAATAAATTAATTAATTCGTTCAACATAAAGTTAACATCACAGTTCCATTTATGTTGAACGAATTTATAACCTCCAATGTCGCCGCAGAGTAGGAGTTAGTATCAAGTATTGTTTCATAGTGCTTTCACACAAACGAAGTATTGAATTTCATAAGTATAAGCTTAAATTTTTGAGTTTTGAGGTTTGGAGGTTGAGAAGCAATGCATTAATGAGTAGATTAGAAGAAAGGGGAATAAAAGTGGTCGTGACACTAAAAGAAGTTGAGAATCAATGCATTAGATTAGCAGATTATTAGAAAAGGGAATTACAAAGGTCGTGACACTAGAAAAAGTTGAGAAACAAAGCATTAGATTAGCAGATTAGAAGATAACGGAATTAAAGGGGTCGTGACACTAAAAGAAGTTGAGAAACAAAGCATTAGATTAACAGATTAGAAGATACGGGAACCAAAGGAGTCGTGATACTAAAAGTGGTTGAAAAACAAAGCATTCGACTAGCAGATTAGAAGATAAAGAAATTAAAGGGGTCGTGACATTAAAAGAGGTTGAAAAACAAAGCCTTAGATTAGCAGATTAGAAGATAACGGAATTAAAGGGGTCCTTACACTTGAAGAGGTTGAGAAACAAAGCATTAGATTCGCAGATTGGAAGATAAGGGAATAAAAGGGGTCGTGACACCAAAAGAGGATATGAAACAATGTATTAGATTGGCAAATTAGAAGATAAAGAAATTAAAGGGGTCGTGACATTAAAAGAGGCAGAGAAACAATGAAAGAAAAAAACATCGAGCCAAATTTTGTCAGCAGTCGGTTAACAGATAAAGTGAAATTCAATTATATTAAAATTGTTCACATAGCACTCTCTTTAGGGTGAATTGCCTAATACAAAAAAAAAAAAAAAAATTGTTGAAAAAAAAAAAGTGAAAAGTTAGAATTAAAATAAATATACTACGATGAAGGAATTATTAATGGCAACGGAAATATTGTGTTTTGTGAATTAGCAAAACGATGACTGATCGACAATTAATAATTAAAAGTGGATAATTTTATAGCGCCAATTTTGTTAAAAATCACCTAAAGGGCGCAGTATTATTTGAAGACCTAATAGTTTGGCTCAGGACGTATAACGCGTCCAAAAATAATATTCCTAAATTTTTATCTTTTAAGAAATTTAAATAAAAAATTTCACTGAAATTTTAATGTTTGTAAGTAGGTACTTAAGTACCTACCTGTTTAATTGAAAACCATAATATTAATATTATATGTAATAGTTTTTTTTTCAAAATAAAGAATCATAAAATTCATTTTCCATAATATTATAGGTACCATAATGTTGAAAAAAGTACTAATGAGAAAGTCCAAATAAATATGATAAAAGTTAGCCATTAGTTTTTACTTTAGTAAGGCTTGCTTGCATGTGAAATACAAAATGGTATAGTTAAAACCGAGATGCAATTCAGAAAGAAAGTTATGGAGGGAGCTTATAGGACTATCAGCAGGACACAACCAGTGTCGTCCTAGTGAGAGACCACTCTTCGTAATCAAAACATTGCTTCAAATGGCTTTAGCTATATTTAGCAAACAGCTATGAAAAACCAGGCACCTACTTCCAAACCTCTATCTTCTCCATCTTTTTCGTCTCTCCACTACAATTAACCTCACAGTAAATTTCAATAAGTTATACCAAAATCCTAATGGCTTCGGGCCATTGTGCGTTGTTAATAGTAAAAAAATATGGCTTTAGCTATGTTTAGTAACCAGGTCCTAATAAACAGATACCTAATTTACAAACTTTCTTTTCCATTATACTTTCCGGAGAATATTATAGTTTCACTGACTCTAGGTTTTTGTACGGTATCATGTTAAAATTAAGATTATTCAAAACACAAAATATTGCTTGGGTTGTCTTCATTAATGACAATGAAGATAAAAATTCAGTAAATAAAACACAATTTATAGGGAAAAAAAACACAATATGTCAATAGATCAAATAAGCACATGACAAAAAACCGCTAAAAGAAGGGTTCTATGATAAAAATGATATTTTTAAAAATAAAACGTATTGCTTAGGTTGCCTATAAGAACTTAAAGAAAAAAAAAACTTGATTACATAAAGTACGAAAAAACTTACATGGGAAAAAGCGCAGCATGTCAACAGAACAAAATAAACACTATACTCCATTTTGACACTTGTGGTATTCCTTTTTCATTATTATTTGGCAGATTTAATATTAAATTGTTGTTAGCAAATGATATGCGATTTAAAAACCTTCTCCACTCGTTTTGTCTACAGAATGGAGGGTAAACATTATTTAAATTTAATGTTTGATTGCCGACATGTGTTTTTGAGTTGGCCTAGTTTCTTGATTTTAGTTTAAGAATATTTTTCAAATATATGCACGGGAATTATCAAAACTTCTGACATTGGGCCGATAATGTAAAAATTTAATTCAATCCCATCTTTTATATTTAAAAATGGCTAAAAATGTAAATTTTTTGATTGTTTGAAGGTAGGTAAGGTTTAAAGACGCCAGAAGGAAAACGAAGAAAAAAGGTTATTTAACGTATATGTGCTGATTTCTAACAGTATGGAACATATACCTACACTATATAGTCTCTCGTGTCTAGGATGAACGAAGTATGTGTATAAGTATGGAATAATGAGTTAATGATGAATGTAAGTAAGTCATGGTGTTTAAAAGAGAGAGAGAGTGCGAAAACAGTGTGCAATATACAGGGTTTTCCAATAAGAGGTGTTATATTAAATAGCCTACTATTTCGGTAGATGTTACTTTTGTAGCTGTCATTTTTTGACATTTGACAAGTAGAAACTACGCCATTAATAAAAATGGAACGATACACGCTTCAAAAACGCATTGAATTTATTAAAATTCACTTGAGTGAATCAAATGCAAATCATCTTGAGTGATGAGGCCCATTTCCAACTCGGTGGCTTCGTCAACAAGCAAAATTGTCGCATCTGGGGCTCGGAAAACCCAAGAGTTATTGTTGAAAAGCCTCTCTATCCTCAACGTGTGACTGTTTGGTGCAGTTTATGGTCCGGCGGAGTCATTGGACCTTACTTTTTAGAAAATGAGGCTGGAGCAACAGTTACGGTGAATGGATTGCGCTATCGAGAGATGATTAATGATTTTTTATGGCCGGAATTGGATGGTATTGATCTGGATAACGTTTGTATTCAACAAAACGGCGCTACGTGCCACCCAAGCAACGAAACCATTGATCTTTTACGATTGAATATCAAAATAACACCTCTTATTGGAAAACCCTGTAGTTGCAATTATAAAGTGGGTGGTGAAGCAATCAGGTGAATGACTTTCCCAATTGTATTTGGAAAATATGTTGACGAGAGATAGAAAAGATGATAAATACGGTTATTAATTAATTACATAATATAAGTATTTGATGTACCCCCATAAATAAGCAGGGCTTGTGTGTATGGGGGTGTTGTTATATTGGTTTATATTTGGTACGATTCAGTTCAACTGTTCGGAATACTTTTTAAGGTGGCTTTTGAATTCGTTTATATTTGCATTCATGTTTCTAATTTTTTCTGGTAATGAGTTAACAAATTTAACTCTGAGATATTCATGGTTGAACTGTCCTATTGTTTTTTTACATTTAGGAGTAGGAAGTATTGACGTTTGTCTAAGAATTCTGTTATTTTTAAAGGGTGCAATTTTATTTTGAATATAGTTTTTATAAATTTGTAATGTTGCATGTATATGCAACATTATAATGAATAAAAAAACCATTATTTACCTTGAAACTATTGAAAGAAGGGTAACTGCAGGAAACTCTTTTAATGGAGAACTCCTTATTAAACTTTACTCTAAAATTTACATCCATCTTAAGAATTCATTTTGGACTCACTATCACTATAATGAAATATAAAAATAATTATATATCAGTATTATGAAAGTCATCATCTTGGTAGATAATAATATTTATATATCATTATTATGATAGTCATCGTGGTATATAATATTTAAAAAAATATGTATATATATAAAGATTTAGGAAATTCGATTAAAAGAATTTGGCATTCTCAGACTATAAAAATATTACCATTTGTTATTTCGACTACTGGCATTATACCTAGCTCTATCATTCAAAATTTAGGCGTATTAGATCTGTCAAAGAATTTATATATAAAAATGCAAAAATCAAGCATTTTAAATACATGTAGGATTACGAGAAATTTTTTAAATATTTGCATTGAGGGATCAGTAGGATTTATAGGCCCTGTTAGGAGTTCTACCGAGCCGAACCCTATCTAGAAAATATCTGGAGTCGGTGAATTATTTTCCCATTTGATCTCTGGTGAGTTGACGTGTTGTTGTTCTTGTATTGTTTTATATTTATTATGCTTATATAATGCATTTGCATAATGTTGATTGACTAGATGATCATTTGTGGAAAAGTGTGTGGAAGGGTTTAGTTTTTCCTGTGGGGAAGATTTAACCCGGACATAAAGTCGGATTAAAAAAAGTAATTCTTATGTATATTATGATATAAAGTAATAATTATATATCAATATTGTGAAAGCCATGATGATATATAATAATTGATACAAATCAATATTACGAAAGTCATCAATAAACTATTTTCTAAAATACCCAAATCTTAATGTAAAACCCAGACCACATAGAAAATATGATATATTTGTATTAGAAGCATTCAGCAGCAATATAACACTTTTCAACCCTCTCTCTCTCGCACGAAAATATGTTCTGCATCTCAATTAGAAAATTCAAACAAATATTACAATTCTACATGAAGGTTAAACGCGACGTTTGCTATAATCTACGTGTTCATAAATGGCGTTAATTAATTATCTTATTAAAATACGCTTTTTGCAAGGTATTGCTTTACAATATTAAGACAAATGATTTGTTTGCGCCCGTACATAAGCGAAATAAATATAAATAAACAGTTTTGTCCGTAAAAAAACCTCAATTCTTTCAATACAATTTTGGATTGAATTATCGGCACAATCTTGTAATTGTACGATTTTCTCGAAAACTGAGGAGAAAAAAAGGAGGAGAGGTAATTATTTCGATTGTTGTCTGTCTGTAATTGGAAATGTGTCATTTTCAACATTGGAACTGACTGTGTCAACAATTCAGACAAGCCATAACCCACCTATAATATAATACACGGAGAAAAATGAGTATTGCTTATTTTTTTTAAATAAATTTAAAATGAATCAAATTTAATAATGTTATAATAGTTATTAAGTTCTGCAAGTATTTCTGTTATTTTTACAGTTTTTAATGTGACAGCTGTTTCGGCTTTTGAGGCCATTATCAAACTGTTATCATTAAATTATCACTGTTATTATTAAACATTATCAAACAGTTTGATAATGGCATCAAAAGCCGAAACAGCTGTCACATTAAAAACTGAAATAATAACAGAAATACTTGCAGAACTTAATAATTATTATAACATTATTAAATTTGATTCATTTTAAATTTATTTTAAAAAATTAAATGGAGTTCTACGAATTAAACACCAAAACAATAAATATTGCTTATTTATTAAAAATCTCTTCAAATTATTGGTAATCCGGTTAAAACGGGATTGCAGGCCGTTTCATGATATATTTTTAGTAAATTCCTGACATGTCGGAACACGTGTTCACGCACCTGCATTTTCCTTGATAATATACAATGAACAAATGCGGAAATATTATTATTTTTATGAACACGTGTTTGAACATCGCGACAGTACGCTCGTTTTTTACTGAAAGTTTATTGGGTAACCTATCAATTCATTATTTAAGGGCCTGCAATCCCGTTTTTAAACGGATTACGAAAAATTTAAAGAGATTTTTTAAAATTATCAATATTTTTTATCAGTAAGTATTCTCTGGGAATTCAAAATTTAAAAATGACGTGTAAATAATTGTACAAATAGATACTATTGTCTTTCTTCCTACAATTGAACAGGCGCAATTGGAGCAGTCCGCTCCGGGCGCCGACTAGCCAAGGCGCTAAGGAGCAAATGAACAAAAGCGTTGATAATACCCATGGAAACTCAAAATCTAATACCTAATCAGCGCCCTTGAGGTTTTTACTAGCGCCAGGCGCAGTTTGGCTTAGGGCGTAGTAAGTATAAGTTTTTCAATAATTATCAATGTTTTCGATGTTTGAGTATATTTTTCAATAATTTGCCATGTTTTAGGACAATTCACAATTTTTAAGCAAGTTTTTCAATAGAAATAATAATAATAATAATTGGATAATTTGTAGAGCGCCGTTTTTGTGAAAAATCACCTCAAGGGCGCTGTTTTACAATAACTTACAATGTTTTCGATGTTTGAGCATATTTTTCAATAATTTACAATGTTTCGATGTTTGAGCATATTTTTCAATAATTTACAATGTTTCGATGTTTGAGCATATTTTTCAATAATTTACAATGTTTCGATGTTTGAGCATATTTTTCAATAACTTACAATGTTTTAGGACAATTCACCTGTAATAATGACCTTGCTTATATCTATGAGTCGTGTTTGTTATCACTCTGTCAAATGTTTCTAATATTTATATTATATTATTATAAATATTAGTTTCAAATATCCTACGTGTTCGAATGCCAAGGCTCTAGACTTGCAAGCTGGAAGTCGCGGGTTCTAATCCCAGTGTGCACAAGTAAGTTTTATTTGATTAATTTGTGTTATTTCACAATTTACTCATTTAAAATAATAATATGTAATAAGATACTTTCAGTATTGCCCTGGTATAAGATCACCATTCAGATTAAACGTTGCTTAAATGGCTTTAGCCGTGTTACTTAAATGGTTAGGAAGCTATCTAGAAAATCGAAACCAAAGAGTTAATATTAGTGGCACTCTAAGCGATCCAGCCAATATCGAATTTGGTGTTCCACAGGGAAGTACTTTAGGACCGATATTGTTTAATATTTATATCAATGATCTTTGTAACAGTAACCTTGCCGATCATATCATCACTTTTGCTGACGGTACGGTCTTAATATTTCAGGCGAAAAACTGGTTCGAAACGCATAGAAAAGCCGAAATTGGGATAAACAATGTTAAATATTGGCTAGATAATAATCTCCTTACTCTCAACACGGAAAAGACAAAATTTATACGTTTTAGTGCAACTCAAGCGGGACAACCCAAGGAAATACTGAATATTACTATTCACATTTGTAATGAACCGAATACTTAACCTAGAATCCGTAGATAGTTTAAAATATTTAGGAATCACCATTGACAAATATCTGAGATGGGAAGAACACATTAACTCAACTGCCTCAAAAGTCAGAAAACTTACCCACCTCTTTATGACCATCAGAAATATTCTCTCTGTAAAAGATATGAAATCAATATACTATTCCATGTGAAATTCTTTACCCGAATATGCATCCCTAGGTTGGGGTGGCTGTGCCAAAACAATATTAGACTCCCTGGTTAAAGCACAGAAATCACTACTAAGAGTCATCCTCAAGAAACCTTTCAGGTACCCCAGTGATGCATTATTCACGGAAATAAAAGTTCTCGATGTTAGACAACTGTATATTAGAAAGATTATATTACTTGCACAAAAACAACGTCAACACTTCCCTTCCATCGACCACCTTCACAACACGCGACTTTCAAGGAATAATCCAATAGTCCCAATAAAAACCACGACGTCCCTTGGGCAACGGCAATTCTCGTACTTAAATTATTTAATATCATTCCTAATGCTTGGAAAACGAAAAGTACAAATGTTTTGCGCAAATTGGTCAACGACTGGCTCCTTGATTTAGGGAGGGTAAAAAGTGAAGATATGTTGATCAATAGATAATCTCATTATAAAATATTATAAAAAATATATATGTACATTATTGTCAAAACTCTGATACATAATTTTTTAAAGTCTATTCAATACGAAAACACATATTTATCACCTCTGAACACAATTGTCAATTCTGTATTAATCTGTACTTTATTTATCAATGCTATCGATTATTTTCTAATCATCCATCTATTTTATATACTTATAAACTACCCTTCCCATTTTTTCTACCTTACAACTCCTGTGGTGATCTGTCTTTTTATTACGACTATCTGGCTGTTATTTACTTTACCGGTTTTGTTTTATATTATGTGCTAAATTATAATATGAACTAAACTTGTCAATTTGACTGGCCTAAAACAGGATCCATTCCTAGTTGGCTAGTCAAAGTTTCCGCACGTTTTATTGTATGATTTTTATGTGAAATAAATTTATTATTATTATTATTAGTTACTTCCCAACCTTTCTCTTTCCTATCTCCTTCCCCTCCTGACCTTCAGCCTCACAACATACCCCTGTATAAATATCCATACATGATCAAGTAAAAAACATAAAAAAAACTTTTAAGATATTTCAAGGTAGTTTTGTTTCCATGGAAAAAATATTTTTCTATGAAAGAAAAACAACGAAATTTCGTAAAATTAGTTATTAGTTATGTTATTTATCTTTTTTACTTCAACCATCATGTAGAATTACCTCACGAAGTTTTTGCACTTTAACCCCAATGACCTTGGAGTTATCTTTGACTCCAAATTACGCTTCTTGAATCACATTAATAGCATTGGGGATTACAAATGCTTGGATTTATTCTCAGAATCGCTAAAGACTTTAATAACATAAAAACTATAACATTACTATACACGTCTCTGGTTAGAAGTCAGGTTGAATACAATGCAACCATTTGGTGTCCTCATTTCAACTCTCATTGTTTACAAATTGAAAAAATTCAAAATAAATTTTTACGTTTTATTAATTTCAAAATTGGTATTCCTATTATTGAAATCAATTATGTCAATTTACGCAGTAAACTTAACTTATCGAAATTATCTGAAAGGCTAAAAATATTTGATCTCCTTTTATTATATAAAATTGTTCATTCAAGGTTGGACTTCCCTGACACTATAAATTTGCTATTTTTATAAATATACTAGATGGAATATTTTATTCTACAACAATAACTTCGCTACGAATTCTGTGTTAGAAAGAATACATAGGTTGGGCAATGAACTAAGTGATGTCGCTGACATATTTAATTGAAACTTCAATACTTTTAAAGCCAAATTAGTCCACCATTTTTTAAATGTAAATAATGTATGAGAAATCATTATATTTTATTTATATTTTCTACTGTTGTTAAAAATAAAATTTGTAATTGTTATGTAGGTACTTAAAAGCACAATAGGGCGTCAATAAATAAATAAATAAAACCCCGGACACCCTGTATTATATTATCTGCTTAGCAAAACGTCGAAGTCATAAATATTATACGAGTCAATAAATAGGTTTTATTAATAACCTAATTGTAATTCGTTTTAAAATAAGTTCTACTGTACCAAAGGTTTTCTTAGTAAGACAATAACCGTAGAAATGTGGTTAGTTACACAGAGACGAACAATAAAAACGAGTACCAATGCCATCATACAGAGTGTTAAGAAAAGTACTTGACTTAATTGGCTGACCAGTGATTCCTGTCATTATTTGGAGTAAAACTAGCACACAGTTCTTGCCTCATTCACAATCATACATCGTCTCATATATGTTCTGCTAATAATTCTGAATCTTGACATGGCCCGACTCGAGTATCGCTCATTCGCTCTACATGCCCAAACCATCTAAGCGTCCTTTTCTTAATCTTACTCATTACGCTTACATCAGCCTTGCACTCTTTTCAGATCTACATATTCATCACACGATTATACATGGTTTTACATACATACGCCTTAGGAATCTCATTTGAACAGCTTTCAATCTACTTTCATCCTTTCTCTGCCAGTTCCATGCCTCACTTCCATACATAAGGATATGTACCAGAACTCCATTCTGGACTGCTAACTTCGCTTCTTTGGACAATTTTTTGTTAGTGCCAACTGCGTTCAGTCCTCCATGAATGGAGTTACCTGCATTTCCCCTTGTTTCAATATCTCTGTCAGCCTTCCCATCTCTCTAGAACATACTTCCTAAATACACAAACTCATCCACCTGCTCCAAGTATTCCTCATTCACAACTATATTGCACACTGTTTTCGTACTCTCTCTTTCAAACACCATTACTTTAGGCTTACTTACATTCATCATTAACTCATTCTTCATACATACTTGGTTCATCCTAGATACGAGAGACTGTAGATCATCCATTTAATTATTTGGAGTAAAAAAGGCAATATAATTTTGGTCACCGGTGACATTTTTTTTTTAATTTTGATGTACAACGTCGTGTAATACTTGGAATCGGGACGCTAACAATAACACTCTTAATGACAATAACATTTAAACTTCCAAAACAATAACACTCCTTCCATGTCGATAAGGCTTAAATTCCCTTAAGAGGAAGCTACAAGCCAAAAAAGTGTATATTCTTCGTAAACCTTATATTGTAGCTAATAGGCACTAAAATCGCTTGACAAACGAAGTGTAGAAACGTTCGATT
Organism: Hesperophylax magnus; assembly: GCA_026573805.1. NCBI lineage: Eukaryota > Metazoa > Arthropoda > Insecta > Trichoptera > Limnephilidae > Hesperophylax > Hesperophylax magnus. The sequence continues at coordinate 4,837,105 of JAIUSX010000060.1, forward strand.
TCTAGCACAAAACTCGTTTTTATTTATTTTGCAAATAATTTTATAAGAAAGCAAAAAAGTTAATCAAGTGAAACTGTCACAGATAATCTTAGCCATAATACTGTATTATTAAAAGTTGTTTCCTTTACGCGTTCATACATTTCTATAGAAAAAAATATTTTTTAGTAGTTTACATTTATATTTTCTATTGCGTAATTTATTTTATTATTTGTGTTCTACTCAAGCCAAACGATAAAAAAACCTTCAATTTATCTAATGCATATTTTTTGGTATTCATAATGTACACCAATTCGTTATAAATATTAATCAAAATAGTGATTTGGCATTAAGCTTCGCCGTAATTAAACTCCCAAAACAATAACACTTCATCAATGTCGATAAGGTTTAAATTCACTTAATCCCCCGTATACCCAATTTCTACCGATTTATAACAAGTTTTTCGTTAAGTCTTTAAGTTTGTTAGTTAATTCTTTTAGTTTAAAAAAAAAACAAGTTTTTTTGAGGATAATATTATAGTTAATTATATGAAATTTCCTCGACAGAAAAAAACCGAACAAATTTTTTCGCCTTAAATATTAAAAAAAATTACATTTTTATTCTAAATAATGTCAGGAATCATTAGTTTAAGTAAGTCAAGTACCTCCTTTAACACCCTGTATACGAAAAAGGGCTCTTTTTCTCTCTCAAAGAAAATCTGTTGTTTTCCGCTAAAACCCTAAAACGTTGAGTTCTGGTATTATGAAATATGTTCAAATTTTGGAGCCACCTCTAGGCTAGAGCTCAAAAATACTTGATAAACTTGATATTTTTATTTACATTCACTCCACACACGAGGAAAATGATTCCGCTGGGGTTGAAGTCATCTCTGGGGATGCTGCTTTAAGGAGAGGAAGGAATGAATATGGGAATTGAAGAGATCCATGCTGTAGGAGGGAGGAAACACAGAGGCCGGCAAATCGTTCCATTGCAGAGTTGTTGAGCTCAACAACGTGTCGTAGAAGTGACCTGGTCTCGTGTGACAAATGTCAACCTTGACATATGTGCGTTGCTGCACAGAGTCAAGGGTTTCTTCTAATATTATGGGGCTCCAGACCAGAGGTGGCTGCCAGTTGTGTACCATTTGCAGTTTCTGAAAGGCTAACTTTTATCTGGCTTCGATGTAGCCACCGTATCCGAGCTGGAGGGCGATTCTCGTTCTTTTAGCCTTAAGCTAAATGATAGCATTCGTCAACGACTGCTATCGTTTGCGAAAGATAGCTGTCCGTCGCTTGTAACATCTTTTCTTAACTATTAAGCGATTCTCGTTCTTCTGATAGCCTTACAAGATCGATTTTTGAGAGACCTAGTAAAAAATCCTAAAGAAGCGTGGTTAAGAGCATCTACGATATTGTTAAGAGATTATTGAAAACACAAATTGGTGAAATATAATTAAGTGACGCAAGGTTTCTAACTAAAACTTAAAAAAACAAATACTTTGTATTATAATGCATTTTAATAACTGCTTATTTTATTTATGAATGACATAAATAAGCCATTTATCGAAGATTTACGTTTTGTGAAAAGGTACTTACCTCGCTGGATAGTAATGACTTTTTTACAGATTCACCACTTCTAAAGTGACGTTTGCTGTCAAACTAACGCCGCCGAATGGCGCTAACTGTCACCCAAGTTGATTTAAGAATGAAAGGGATTCTTATTTCGTTGTGGTTAACTTCAAAACCCACAATTTAGAGCGCCAGCCAGAAACTTATTATTATTTATGTAGAAATCCTCAATGGTATGTGTAGTTTATTGTAAATTAAATCACTTATCTGGCTTTCGACATGTTACGTACTTTACAAACATCGCAATTACCTGATTCAATTCATTTAATAGCATTATTGTGCCACAAACAAGTCACTAATCATGTTTACAGTCAATACTTACGATAATATTAAGTTTTCTCTTGTTAAAACTACGCAAATATTGCTAATTGTCAAAACGTCACAATTAAATGAAGCAAATTCTCCGCGAACGCTAGCGTTCGGCCGCCGAAAGACAGGTCTAGGGGTACCCTTCGCGTAAGGCTAAAAGTTTTGGCGCGCAATCGAAAATCTAAGGATTCCATCTGTCATCGAGAGAACCGGAATCGCTTCATACGAATAAACCGAGAAAAATCCTTAATTTGAATGTAAGGACGATTTTAGTGTCGTTAAGTAGAACGAGAATCGCCCTCCTGGTCACTTAGCGTTACACCAAGCTGAGTCTGTTCTAAAGGTATTTTAATGGAGCCTGCTCTAAGGGGCAATTAGACAGCAGAACATGTTAATAATAATATATACGCAGCTTGATAGAAAATAATTCAATAGTGGGGTCCCATACTCTCAATAATATAATAATAATATTTGGCTTATTTACATAGCGCAGTTTCCCTGAAAAATCACGTCAAGAGCGCTGTATTAATCAAATTCATATAAAAAAATATTTAACAAATTTTTACTAAATTAACTTCAAACTTCACTTACCTATTTACCACATAAATTCTTACTAAATACAATTAAAATAAATACCCTAGAAAATATATGAATTAACTTATTTGTATAAAATTATTCATTCTATACTAGACTGATGTGAACTCCTACTGCATCTCATCGACTTTAAGAGGAAGCTACAAGCCAAAAATGTGTATATTCTTGGTATACCTTATATTGAAGGTAATAGGCATTAAAATCGCTAGACAAACGGAGTCTAGAAACGTTCGATTTCAAGCACAAAACTGGTTTTTATTTATTTTGTAAATAATTTTATAAGAAAGCAAAAAAGTTAATCAAGTGAAAATGTCACAGATAATCTTAGTTATAATACTGTATTTTTTAAAAGTTGTTTCCTTTACGCGTTCATACATTTAAAATAATAAAAAAAACTTCAGTTGTCACTGTGTCACGCACTAAACTACGTAAAATATGTATCATGTCCATCAGGGAGTTTAAATAATTATAAATTATACAGGTTTTCCAATAAGAGGTGTTATTTTGAATAGCCCGCTATTTCGGTAGATGTTACTTTTGAAGCTGTCATTTTTTGACATTTGACAAGTAGAAACTACGCCATTAATAAAAATGGAACGATACACGCTTCAACAATGCATTGAAATTATTAAAATTCATTTGAATGAATCAAAAGCAAATCATCTTGAGTGATGAGGCCCATTTCCACCTCGGTGGCTTCGTCAACAAGCAAAATTGTCGCATCTGGGGCTCGGAAAACCCAAGAGTTATTGTTGAAAAGTCTCTCTATCCTCAACGTGTGACTGTTTGACTATGTGACCTTACTTTTTCGAAAATGAGGCTGGAGCAACAGTTACGGTGAATGGATTGCGCTATCGAGAGATGATTAATGATTTTTTATTGCCGGAATTGGATGGTATTGATCTGGACAACGTTTACTTTCAACAAAACGGCGCTACGTGCCACACAAGCAACGAAACCATTGATCTTTTACGATTGAATATCAAAATAACACCTCTCATTGGAAAACCCTGTATTAAACTTTTAGACCTTGCAATACTTCGCCGTTGCAAATGTCATTCACAACTGTATACTACAATATTACTGTTAAAAAACTACATCACATTGATTTTAATTCGACTCTAGATCTCATTACGGTGCAGAGATATTGCCTTAAGTATTCCTCAGGCGTCCCCGACTTCTCCATCCATTCAAACCACTGTCTAAACACTCCTGGCTCTAATAAGCACATAATTTGAAATTTAATCAAAATCAATCTTTGAATCAGTCTTAGAAGAACAAAGCGCACAAACAGACAAATACAAATAATAGCGACTTTATTTTATACTATTTAGCAACTAGCTGTACCCCGCCACGCGTTTCTGTGGAAGTCTTTTCTGCGCAGACCAGATAGAGAAACAATATCGCGTGTTGCTTTTACGTCCAACAGACGGCCCTGTTTAAAAAAAACATGTTTTTACCTGTCACAGGTGACAGTCCAACAAAACAAGTTACGTAAAAGAGATGTCATAAGATAAAACAAAACACACAATTTCTATAAATATTAAAATAACCAATAACATGCGTGAAGATCAGTAATACATAACGCAGTAATGTCCAGTTTCAAGGTGTTATATTATTGTGTTAATTATAGGAAAAAACATGTATGAATAAACATATAAATACTAGAAGTAATGCAACATTAAATATTATTCACTCGTTGTTTTTCAGATCTAGCACATCTCCCACAATTTGTATTACTGAAAAAAATTCAAATAGTTTAAAAAATGGCAGTTTTAAAAATTGTTTTCGTTTTGTTGATGGCTGTTTATGTCAGCGAGGTGAGTTTTTACGTATTTGCAATATCATAACTATTTTTATAGGGTGTGATCAATATCACAGACTGAAGAGATGTGTTGGATGATTACTAACCATCACGCTGTTCCCGGCAGGGGTAGGCAGAGAGGACGGCCACCAAACAACTCAGTCTTGACACTTATTAAATCTACTTCCGATTTTATGACCGGGTTAAATCTTCCCCATAGGAAAAACTAAACCCTTCCACTCACTTTTCCACAAATGATCATCTAGTCAATCAACACTATGCAAGTGCATTATATAAGCAAAATAAATACAAAAACAATATAAGAACAACACGTCAACTCACCAGAGATCAAATGGGAAAATAATTCACCGACTCCAGATATTTTCATATCAGAGGGTTCGGCTCGGTAGAACTCCTAACAGGGCCTATAAATCCTACTGATCCCTCGACATAAATATTTAAAAAATCTTTCGTTATCCTGCATGTATTCAAAATGACCGACTTTTGCATGTTTATATTTTTTTTTGATAGATAGCTTTTTTAAAAATAAAACCTCTGGATTAACCTTAATTACTATAAAAGGCAACTCACCTTATTACTATAAAATCTGCATCTGGGAAATTTTATTTTCAACATTTTAATTTTCATTTAAATAAAATGAAAATTCTCTTTCGTTGCATGGGATGACAGCCATTTAATAATTTAACGAAGCGTGAATTTTACTTCTTGGGGTTTTTTTTTATTTATGTAACAAGTTTTCCGTGCTTTTTCCGACTTTTCCATTTATTTTGTATATTACCTTTTTTTAATAACATACGTGTGTAACTTTTAGTTTATTATCAACAGTGAGTAGCGTCCATTACAGAGGAAAAACATAGCATCAGCCCAGCACACGACTCGTACGGGAGATGCGTGCAATGCGCGTACTGCATACTCGGTAGGAAGGTAATAGTGTGAAATACTAGGGAACAGGTATATGGATTAAGATTTTTTTCATACTCGTACTAGTTGTTCCTAGTACGAGTATTTAAAATGACTGCTATGCTCTCAACACGTCACGCCCTGCTGACTTAACATAATATACTGGCCTGCGTCACTTTACTAATATATGTATGTGGCCGAAGAACAAAAAAGTTTGTGTATCATTGCACTAGATTGTGCTTTTTGTTCCTACTCTTAATGTACGCATTCAATCTATACTGTCTACTTAGTCTATTGTTTTAATACTTTATGTTCGGGTTAAATCTTCCCCACAGAAAAACTAAACCCTTCCACACACTTTTCCACAAATGATCATCTAGTCAATACACATTATGCAAGTGCATTATATAAGCATAATAAATACAAAGCAATACAAGAACAACACGTCAACTCACCAGAGATCAAATGGGAAAATAATTCCACCGACTCCACATATTTTCATATCAGAGAGTTCGGCTCGGTAGAACTCCTAACTGGACCTATAAATCCTACTGATCCCTCAATATAAATATTTAAAAAAATCTTTCGTAATCCTACATGTATTTAAAATGACTGATTTTTGCATTTTCATATATAAATTCTTTGATAGATCTAATACGCCTAAATTTTGAATGAGAGAGCTAGGTATAATGCCAGTAGCCGAAATAACGAATGGTAATATTTTTATACTCTGAGAATGCCAAATTCTTTTTATTTCATTTCCTAAATCTGTGTATTTTCTTATTTTTTCATTAGCAGATTTTTGAATATTACAAGAATTTGGAATAGCGACATACATTGTCTCATATATACTATTTTACTATTATTTTTTAATGATAAACTAATGTTTATAAGACAAGGTTTTTTATGCATAGCACAAAGGATAACAAATTATTATACGCCTGAAATATTATTACAAATCGAAAATATCTAATGCCGCCAACGGGAATTGAACCCGCACCTTCTGATGTCCGTTCAGGTGCTCTGGACCACTGAGCTACGTCGGCTTATTTCCAACACGCCAAATAATTCAATGTGTACCTACTAGTACTTCAATAGACAATAACTGCTTATTATATTTTTTCACCTGAAAACAACCAACTTTATTGATCATCAGAATATGATTATCAGAAGGTGCGAGTTCAATTCCCGTCGGAGACATTTATTTTTACTCTGGAGATATTTTGAATTTGTATTGATATTTTAGGCGTCTAATTATTGCTTGTAATAATTTGTTACTATTTTATTATTTTTTTGAAATGGCGTGACTCAAGTATGTGATTCATTTGATCGTGCCATGTCTTCCTTTGACTTCTTCAAACATTCAAATTTGTATATATATTCTCCTTACACTCCTTTCTTCAGTGATTTGCTCTATATGTCCAAACCATTACGCCATTATTCATTATGCTTACATCAGCCTTGCATACTCTGCTGATCTCAACATTTCTCAAACGATCATAATATGGTTTTACCGCACATACGCGTCAGGGATCTCATTTCTACGTCATTCAATCTAATTGCATCCTTCCTCTGTCAGTTCCTTTCCTTACTGCCATACATCAGGGTAGATACCAGCACTCCACTGTGAACTGCTAGCTTCGCTTCTTTAAACATTTTTTTGTTAGCGCCAACTGCGTTCAGTCGTCCATGAATGGAGTTACCTGCATTTCCCCTTGTTTCAATATCTCTGTCAGCCTTCCCATCTCTCTAGAACATACTTCCTAAATATACAAACTCATCCACCTGCTCCAAGTATTCGAGTATTGCTAATTCATCAAGAATGTTCTTCAACAACTTTATCTTTAACTTTTTTTGAAGGTTATGTCCATAATGTAATATATCATTGAAAAAGAAGATAATGTTTATAAATCTAAACAAAACATGAAACAGAACTAGGAAACGAACCCAGGATCTCTTTTCTTACCGGGACAGCGTCGTAAACACTTGACCATCGGGACCTAGTCATTAAGGCGAAGCTTAATGCCAAATCACTATTTTGATTAATCTTTATAACGAACTGGTGAACATTACAAATACCAAAAAATATGCTTTAGATCAATTGAAGGTTTTCCTATCGCTTCGCTTGAGTAAAATACAAATAAAAAAATAAATTACCTAATAAAAAATATAAATGCAAAGTACTAAAATTTTTTATTTTCAATAGAAATGTATGAACGCATAAAGGAAACAACTTAAAAAAATACAGTATTATAGCTAAGATTATCTGTGAAAGTTTCACTTGATTAACTTTTTTGCTTTCTTATAAAATTATTTACAAAATAAATAAAAAACAGTTTTGTGCTTGAAATTGAACGTTTCTAGACTCATTTTGTCAAGCGATTTTAATGCCTATTACCTACGATATTAGGTATACCAAGAATATACACATTTTTGGCTTGTAGCTTCCTCTTAAATATCATATTGGTCGATCCCATATAACATCTTGCAAAAATATGAGATAAATTAGTTGCAGATAATATTGTTATTTCTGAATTTGAAATATGAGATTGATAAATATGACGTTAAATAACTAGGTCACAATCGTCGAGTGGTTAAGACGCTGTCCCGGTAAGAAAAGAGATCCTGGGTTCGAATTCTTAGTTGTGACCGTTATATTTTTATTTATGTGTCTTGTTCTGTTTCATGTTTCGTTCATATTTATGAACAGTATCTTCTTCTTCAATGACATATTAAGAATCTCATCAAATTATTGGTAATCCGGTTAAAAACAGGATTGCAGGTCTTAACGAGTGAATGAGCAGGTTTCCTAATACAATTTTATAGATAGATGTAACAGCAACCTCTGTTGGACGTAAAAGCAATTGTTTTTTATCTGCACAGGGAGACTGAGCCACAGCAATTGTAGGTATTCTAAATACATCAAACCGCCAATACACATAACCTAACCTAACCTCTTTAGTAGTTATACTTAACTTTAACGTAAAACTTAACTTCCATATTAATGTATCTATTTTATTTAAATTATTTTACATATTCCTCAAATATAGGATTAATCTATATCTCTCATTTATTTGCAAAAATCTTCTGTTAACCCGAATTTCCACCGATAATAACATATTTAACACTTTAAGTTTTAAGTTCGTGTTGTGTTCCCACAAACAGTTCTCTAACTCGTCGCGTAAGGAGATTTTATATAATAAGTTCTTTATATTAAATCAGGTATTTATTCAATACTTCGCGTATTACAATGGTGACTCGATAGTCGACCTAACTAGGAGCTGGCTAAATGAGATTTGCAAACACCAAGTTTGTTTGGAAGTAGCCTAAATGGCCCTGGCGACTACTTACTACTAGCTGCCATCTTGCGGACTTCCAAGCAAGCTCTTTGCACTGCCCTCTATGAGTGCATCTGCGAAGCTCTCAGCTAACTCACTTCCCAACAGTTCATAAAAAATTGCTATTTTATAAAAAAATATCTATACATTTTTTGTATGGCCGAAACGGTAATCATATGAAATTTCCTCGATAGAAAAAAATCGCAAAGTTAGTCCGAAAATTATTAAAAACACATTTAGTCCTGTTATTTAACATGTTGTAAGTGTGAAATAAATCACAGTGTATCTTTTGATGCAAATTAACCATTTGTCGAGAGATTTATGCTCTATTTTAAACAAGTCGTTTTTATTAAATATTTTCACAATTTTCGCTTAATTTATTATTGTTTTTTTTTATTAGCGCGCTCCCTCTAACACTCATATTTATATATCTTCCTTTCAAGCCATCTTCTTATGAAGTCAAGAAATTATCTGTTACCATTGAATACCTTAGTATTTATGCCTGTATATTCTTAATTTGGAAGGCGGGTATGGATACCGCCACCCCGGGAACCATTTATTGGATTACCAACATCTCTGGAATAGGTCACCACAAGTGGGTCGCTACGTTTGATGATTTAGCAGGGGTGCTCGGGTACATTAGGTGAGGTTTGTCTAGGTCCTGATGGCCGATGCGCCTGCCCGCAAGCTGCGTGGCGGGCAGGATTAGGAGAGAGTTTGGGGAAATCCTTTGACCTCTCCAACAGGACTGTATCGATAAACCAACGACTCCAACGTCTGTCTCAATGTACGTGTATACATTGAGACATACATAATAAATCATTTCAGATATAAATTTAAAAAATAAAGTCACAGACAGACCCACAGCTGAAATTATCATGCTTTATGTTTTGTTAATTGTTTCTTCCAGGCAACTTTTGGTCTCTTCGGTCCGCAAGAGCCTTGCGGAGAAGGCCGCCACGGGCGCACCTTCAAACTCCTCGACCACCTTTTCCACCATCACCGCCCTTGCCGCCCCAGACCCACAACCACAACGACCACGACCACCACCACAACAGCTGCCACAACCGCTGCAGCCACCACCGTTGCTGCCACAACCGTAGCATCCACGACGCTTGCAACCACAACAGTTGCACCCACGACGACTGCATCCACAACCGTTGCAACTACAACGGTTCCATCCACAACAGCTTCAACTACAACCACTACTACTACTACACCTGCACCGTAATTCTAGAACTTTCAAAAGCCAGTTGTCGACTACCGCTGCCACAACCTTAGTATCAACCACGACTTGACAACAGATGCAGCGTCGTAGGTGCAACGGTTGAAGCCACAACCATTGCACCTACGACGCTGCATCTGCAAGGACCACCACTGGATCAGTAAAGCCCCGGCAGTACTACATAAGTGTAAAGCATAATAGAGAGAACGTTAGCTTCCAGACCGTCGTTGTCCATTATAAGAGTTTCTTGTCTAAATAAAAAATGTGTTGTGAATACAGCGTTATTATTTTATGAGAACCATTTATTTATTTATTTGTAAGAAACAAACAGCTTTTACATTATATACAATGACAAATATAAATATACAAGTTAACTGAAGTCAAACCACAGAAGTTTCTAAAGGCGATGCCATACGTAGTAATACAAAATCATGTGTTTTTTGTTTGAAAATTTGGGCGCCTAGAAATGTTTCAGATGCTTTAATTAAATACTGCGAGTAGAATACATCTTGGCCTTTGAAATAATCGAGTAATTTTTAGATAAGTCTTTTTATAAGCCCAGAAAAAAATAATGTATAAGGCCTATGAAAACTGCTCTAAAGTTCAAAATCTCCTACTTACGAACCCATTTTCGGTTGTAATTTTATTGTATGATGTGGAAAATTAAATTATTTATAAAATGATAGGAAAAAAAATAAATATTTATGCCTGAACATCCACAAAATAAAATAAAAGGCACTTTTTGGCCATGTTTTTTTCTTGCATAAATAAAAACAGGCGGATGGTGTTAAGCGGGAATTTAAACATTATCGCCATTTATGTAAGGGTTGTTATTGATAGCGGCTCAATTTAAAATACTACACGACGTAGTGCATCGCCTTAAGCTAAAGTACATTGGGAATGAAGTTTTAATATCTTAAAATTAATTTGGTGTTAAAGGAAGGGGAGAGGAAGAGGAAAATAGGAAGAGGATAGGAGATGCTCCCGATACATTCCATACTCTCATATTAATAATCGATCGTACGCATTACTTCATATCGATATTTCTTTATGTTGTTACCAAAAATTTCAACGCTGTAAAATTTTGTATTATATTGTGCACATATACGAGGAATTGGGGAATTTTTTTCGAATGTTTGTTCTACACGAGGGTAGGTAAAATAAATCAGATTGTCGGGTTGATCTAGACGGAATATGAAGATTTATTAAATTTTTAAGTTCTGGTGAGTCCAGAAGATTATTTATTATTATTTTCATCAATTGTAGGCAAAATCTAACCTATCCTAACCTAAAATAACCCAACCTAATCTAACCTATAATATACCTTTCCTATTTTGAAATATTTATTTATTTATAAAACAGACCTAAATACCTTTATTTTTCGAGTTCGCCAAAATAGTACCTACCTAGTATTTGCATAGAGTAAATGGTTAAATTCTAGCCACTCATACCAGGAATATCAACACAAGAATATATCATCAACATAAATTATTCCGTCTTTCATCCCATACAATGAAAGCGAATTTTCATTTGACGCAATTTAAAATTAAAATGCTAAAATTAAAAATTTCCTTTTATAGTAATTAAAGTAAATGAGAAGGTTTCATTTAAAAATATTTCGTATAATCCGTGGCCAGCGATTCCCAATAATTAACAATTGTTGTAAATATTATAACACACGTAAATAAATTAAAAAAATATATATTGAGCAGGGTTGAACGTTCTAAAAATAAATAATTCTAAGATATCAATTATCAATCATTTTGCTTTTTTTGATAAGTTACTTCTTATCCACTCGAATGATTTGCGGCATATTTTGCCTAGTTCGCAATAAGCCTTGAGTGATCGCACGCTATAATATGCCATCTTTGACTAAAAGTATAGGATGAACGGTAAAATATAGGTGAATTCATTAGCTATATAGCACTATGATCAATTTATATGTCTCCGTATTAAAATTGAAAGAAATGATTTTTTTTAAATGATAGTGAAAATTTTTCAATTCGAACTCCACTCTACTCATATTCCAGTTGACGCAAGTGGTCAAGGCCCCGTAGTAAGCGTTGAAAGATGGTTTGAAATGGAGATATGTAAATGCGAATGTTAGAAGGAGCTCGCTAATCAATCGAAAAAAAATCTCTCGACAAATGCTTTAGTTGCATTTGAAGATACACTGTGATTTTTTCATGCCGTTAACGTATTAAGGCGAAGCTTAACGCTATTAAATCACTATTTTGATTAATCTTTATAACGAATTGGTGTACATTATGAATACCAAAAATATGATTTAGATAAATTGAAGGTTTTTCTATCGTTTCGCTTGAGTAGAACACAAATAAAAAAATAAATTACTCAATGAAAAATATAAATGTAAACTACTAAAAAAAATATTATTTCAATAGAAATGTATGAACGCATAAAAGAAACAACTTTTAAAAAAAACAGTATTATAGCTAAGATTATCTGTGACAGTTTCACTTGATTAACTTTTTTGCTTTCTTATAAAATTATTTACAAATTAAATAAAAACCATTTTTTTTTGCTTGAAAACGAACGTTTCTAGACTCCGTTTTCCAAGCGATTTTAATGCCTATTTATTACTTACAATATAAGGTATACCAAGAATATACACGTTTTTGGCTTGTAGCTTCCTCTTAAGGAACCAAACGCGTTTTCAATAATTTTAGGAGCTTCTAACCTTGCGATTTTTTTTTCGATGGAATTTCATTTAATTAACGTTTCGGCATAACAAATGAATAAAAATTATCTTAAAATATTTACATACATTTTTTTCGGAACCTTAAAACTTAAGGAGTTAACGAGAAAACAAAGAATACAAACCTAGATTTTGACAATTTTATTTGGGAATAATCAATTTGTGGTGCAGTTTTCCTCTTTCGCTCAATATTAGAAGGGGTATGATCGACAGTGACAGCAAACATTAGTTAAATAACTACTATTCAATTTTCTCGACGCCAACCTTGCATTTCCTCTTGAACAAATACATTTATAAAAAAATTGTGCAGGTTCAGAAGTGGATTTATGGTTAAATAGAAATTCTAATTTATTTTAATTGCAAATATTTATATATTTAACAACTAGGTTAGGATATTATAATCACAGATACAATTAGAAATTATTACCAAATTTTACAACGGTTTATTTATTTATTCATTTTCGGGAAATCGAATAATTTTCTGGAAATCAATTCGGGAATCAATAAATGGTTCCCAGGGCGGCGGTACATAAACCCTTCTCCCAAATTGGAATGAATGAATGCAACTATTGGAAGCCCAAATAAACCCAACGTCGATGACAATACATTCTTGGTTGCAATCGGATGACATTACAACTGTTAATATGCGAAATAAATGTCGGTCTTGCGGTGATGATTAGTGAGTTAGTTAATCAGTAGCTATGTATCCTAAATCAATAGATTTTACATGTACCAGAATGTATATATGAATGTATATTACATTCAATGTACCTGCGCGTTCAACACGCTCTTGTGTCCTGTTCAGGGTTGATCAAAGCAAAACAAACTCTAAGCAGTGCCTGAACAGACTACGCAATAATTACAATAGCGTATTATCCAAGGTTGATATTTTCAGTTGCGAACTTACCAAATACAAGAGGTCCATAAAATAATATTTCTCTGTTGGTTTGTGAATAATGTTTATGTAACTATTTTTTATATCTCTATTATGATTTGATTTACATCTACAACCTCTCTCCATGGCTATAAATGTATTGTTTTGTAAATTTTTCGAATTATATAATCTTTTATTTTGTATAATTTTTTTTTTGTATTAGGCAATTCACCCCAAAGAGAGTGCTATGTGTTGTATAAATTTTTAATTCATATTCCTTTCTCACAAATTTGAATAACTTATTCCATATTATGCTGTCTCAAGGAGGAAATCCATAATTGGTTTTATTTTACTATATAATACTTATGTACAAACTGAATTAATGTAAACTGTCGATTTCCCGAAAATGGATAAATAAATAAATAAATCATTCAAGATAAGATTGTATTTTTAAAAACATATAACTTGCGAGTTTTTGCATGTGCGGTTATTAAGGAGGATATGTTATGTTTACGGAAAAGATTGATCATCACTGGTCTAAAAACTACTTATTATACTTTTCACACAGATTGCAATTCCATAGCTTCTTACTGTCAACGTTTAACAAACAAAACACTGATAAGTTATTATTAGCAAATTTCCATATTGAATGTAATTTCAAACAAGCATGAGGACGTGACCAAAACGCAATTAAATTTCCTTACAAGGTTTTCCTATCCTTATAAATTAATACATTGTTATGTTAATACAGTAATTATGATTATAAAACCTTTATTTCCTAGTCATATAAATACCAGAGAAATTTATTTAAACACTTATTAGAAGCGTTTCAAATATTAGTTAGAAGTACATTTCTTGCTCTCAAAATTGTGACGGAAGATTAAAAAAAGTTCAAAATGTCGGTTTTGAAAATTGTCATAATTTTGATGATGGCAATTTACGTCAGCGAGGTGAGTTATATTTTTCAACTAGTGATGCTTAGCTATTGCTAATGTCTCGGGCGTCTCTGACTTTTTCCGCCATTCACTACTGTATACAACAATGTTACTGTTAAAAAACTAAATTACATCGACTTTGATTCTACTCAGTATCTAATTCTGGTGCAGAGATATTGTGTTAAGGCGAAGCTTAATGGTAAATCAATATTTTGATTAATCTTTATAACGAATTGGTGTACATTATGAAAACCAAAAATATGCTTTAGATAAATTGAAGATTTCTCTATCATTTCGCTTGAGTAGAATACCAATAAAATATTAAATTACTCAATCAAACTTATAAATGTAAACTACTAAAAAAAAAATTTGCAATAAAAATATATGAACGCATAAAGGAAACAGCTTTTAAATAAATCAGTATTATAGCTAAGTTTATCTGCGACAGTTTCGACTAATTTAACACAGCGCCTCACTTCTTCACTCACCGTGCTTCATACATGTTTAACACTTTACACAATGAATTCGACTAATTTAACACAGCGCAGCGCCTCACTTTTTCACTCACCGTGCTTCATACATGTTTAACACTTTACACAATGAATTCGACTAATTTAACAGAGCGCCTCACTTTTTCACTCACCGTGCTTCATACATGTTTAACACTTTACACAATGAATTCGACTAATTTAACTTCATAAATGTCACTATACACTATGAATTCGACTAATTTAACACAGCGCCTCACTTCTTCACTCACCGTGCTTCATACATGTTTAACACTTTACACAATGAATTCGACTAATTTAACACAGCGCCTCACTTTTTCACTCACCGTGCTTCATACATGTTTAACACTTTACACAATGAATTCGACTAATTTAACACAGCGCCTCACTTTTTCACTCACCGTGCTTCATACATGTTTAACACTTTACACAATGAATTCGACTAATTTAACACAGCGCCTCACTTTTTCACTCACCGTGCTTCATACATGTTTAACACTTTACACAATGAATTCGACTAATTTAACACAGCGCCTCACTTTTTCACTCACCGTGCTTCATACATGTTTAACACTTTACACAATGAATTCGACTAATTTAACACAGCGCCTCACTTTTTCACTCACCGTGCTTCATACATGTTTAACACTTTACACAATGAATTCGACTAATTTAACACAGCGCCTCACTTTTTCACTCACCGTGCTTCATACATGTTTAACACTTTACACAATGAATTCGACTAATTTAACAGAGCGCCTCACTTTTTCACTCACCGTGCTTCATACATGTTTAACACTTTACACAATGAATTCGACTAATTTAACTTCATAAATGTCACTATACACTATGAATTCGACTAATTTAACACAGCGCCTAACTTTTTCAAACAAAAAATAAATAACACACACACAATACACATTACTCAACATAGACTAGATCCATAACCCCTTTCCTTCCTTTCTCTTTTTCCTCCCTCCCAACATCACAAACCAATTGGCTAGTATAACTCATTCAATACAAAAAAAAATATAATACATCAGTAAGAACCTTTTATTGGTTTAAAAAATTTAATATACATTGTAAATATCAAAACTGTTGGTTTTTCAAAATTAGAAAAATAATCTCTCTTACTGGCCTAGTTATCCTTAACATGTTTTTAACACTATTTAGGTTTTAATTTTTTTTTGTTTATTTTCAGGCTTTCTTTCCCTTCCCTCCCCCGTATGGGTACGGGCCCCCACAGGAACTGCCGCCATGTGAAGACGGCCGTCCGGATCCTATGTTCTTCTTTTTCTTCTTTGGCCGGGGTCCCAACCGCCCCCCCTACCGCCCCCCCTGCCAACCAACAACAACTAGTACAACAACTACGGCTGCGCCTTAAAACGCTGTATGTACATTTGTGAAACGAAGCGCGAAACGAATAAACTGTAAGCGGCATTTCGCGCCGTCGGCTCACAAGTGTATACGTAGCATAACATTTAGATTTTAGTTGATCATCTTTTATTGAACGACAAAAGATGAACAAGATTTCTTACTAAAAACTTGATCAACTTTGTTGAGAGGGGGTTAACACTACTTGTGAATATGATTTTAAGCAAGGGCGGTTCTAGGTTTTTCATGTACTAGATTGATGAGCTTTCCACTAGCAAGCTAAAGGTTGTGGGTTCAAATTCCGGCGTGCGCAAGTAAATTATTGTTTGATTAATTTAAGATTATATTTTAAAATAGATCATTTAAAAGGTGAGCCCTTGAGGTGATTTTTCACAAAAACGGCGCTCTACAAATTATCCAATTATTATTATTATTATTATTAATACATCGCACATTCCAGAGTGGAAGATACTCTCAGTATCGCCCTTACTGAGTTAATTAAGAATTGAAACGTTGGTTGAAATGGTTTTGGTGACCAGATCTGACTCTCCAGGCTCCTCCCCACTTTACTTTACCCCATCTCCTTCTCCTCAAATCTACCTTCCGCCTCACAACATACCCCAATTGGGGGATGCCATAGTCTCACTGGATCCAGACGCTTAAAAGCAGTTGGGACTCTTGTGCGGTTTCATTTATAAAAAACACCCTCCCCAAATTAAAAAAACTTCATACAAAAAATTAAAATAAACAAAAATTGCTAATTGAGAGT
The DNA here is from genome assembly GCA_026573805.1 of Hesperophylax magnus. Lineage (NCBI taxonomy): Eukaryota > Metazoa > Arthropoda > Insecta > Trichoptera > Limnephilidae > Hesperophylax > Hesperophylax magnus. The sequence goes on from JAIUSX010000060.1 coordinate 4,854,077, forward strand.
TGATCAACTAAATCTGAAGCAACTGGAAAAATTGTATATTTTATCCGTCTTATGTATTTTCCCCAGAGTAGCTATTAGCTATTTTTATTCATAAAAAATATATAATAAAGAAATATGAAAATATTCTTGTGTTTTTCTTGTAAATAGATAATACCGCACAAGAGTCTCAACTGCTCTCAACCGTCTGAAGCCAGTGAGATTATGTCATCAATAATCGCGGTATGTTGTGAGACTGAAGTTAGTTGGGAGGGGAGGAGATGTGTAAGAGGAGGGTGTGGGGATACCCTGGCCATTCAGATCTGCTAACCAAATATGGCCAAAGCCATTCAAGCAACGTGGTTTTCCAACAGGGCGATACCGAGAGTATCTTCCGGTCTGGAACGTGCGCACGTATACCGTATATTATTTAAAATTAATAATTTATGAAATAAAACAAATTATTCCGTTAAATTATTTAAGAAGTCTTGAGAAATAAACATTTTCATTTCTTAATACATAGATTTTGGAATTTAAAATGTGTTTTGAGTTTAAAAAACATACCTGTATCTTAATCCGAAAAAACGTATGGAAAATCTATGAAACTTCACATTTTGAAAACACATTCCGTTTTAACATTTCAATCAAATCTTTCATTTGTTAAACACAACAGAGCTTAAAATGTTATAAAGTATATTAAATTGTTATTGTTTGAGGAACGAACAAGGGTTGGGATAGCCGTATTTTAAAGGGCTATTCCACACAGATAAAGCATGGATAAAGCCTATGGCTTATGACATGCGAATGCGATAACACAATTTGTAGGGTTAATTCACAGTTAGCTTACCGGGTGGCGAACGAAATCTGCATCTCGAGAATCATTTGTCAGCACTGGAACAGTGATCGTTGTACGGTAGCACTCGTTATGTTGAATTGGATTGCGATAAAATACGTTTAAGGGATTATTCCGATAAATAACCGGCGATATTACACACATTGGTTTTGACTTTCCGAACGTTTCGATGCGAATGTACGGCTCACGGCACTCCGTGATTATAGTTGACGGGTGTGAATTCAAACTGTACAGTTCAAATTCTGACCATACTATTCGTCAGCACACGGCCTGTCAAAAGCAAATCGGCGTGACGGAACAGTTATATTTTGCCGATGTAAGAAGTCAACTTGAGTACAATTCTCCTGTCTGGAACCTACATTATAATATACATGTACAAGCTGTTGAAAGAATACAAAACAAATTCTTACGTTTTATAAATTTTAAAATGGGTATTCCAGCAATTATGTTGAACTACAACACTCTGTTAAATTAGTATATGAATATGCTCAAATTGTCAAACAACACTAAATTATTTAGTTAATAGTCCGGTATTGCTAAAATTGATATGCTTCCGGATTCGACAACGTAATAGTCAGGATTTATTTCGGTGCAGAAATTCTGGGACTAACTACCATTTGTATTCCTCTTTGCCCAGAATACTAATGGAGGGAAACAATTATACCGAGTCAGTGGAAATCTTCAATTTATCTTTAAAGAAATATAAAACGTTGATAATGAAGCAATTCAGTTATGTACAATAAATAATGTATATTTCTTAATATTCATATGTAAAAGCCCCGAAAAAGGGCGTTTATTAATTAATAAATAAATAATTAAGTTGTGCAAGCTGGGATTAAAGTCCACGACATCCGCCTTGCTAGTTGAGGGCCTTATTCCTCGACTATGAAGGCCGTCCTTAAAATTATCATTTAAATCACTTTCACACCAATAATTTAATAGCTCAATGTGAATTAGGTAATAATAATATTTTAATTTTATATGTACCTATACTTTACCCGCTATAACACATCCCTAACATGGCGGGCTAAATAATAGGAAAAACGTGTTTTCATTTTACAAACTTAATTACAGGCGAAATAATACTCTAATAACGGGGGTTGGCTCGACGCTCACATTCAAATTATTTATGATGAACTTTTTACTAAGTTCGCAAATGTTTCTAGAGGAATCCCTACGGATATAAGTTATTTATATTAAAAATTATTAAACACACGACCTAACAATACTTTTTTTATATTAAACGGTTTGAAAATTTTATAAAACGTTTCCCAACTGTAAAATAAGCAGTTAACACAAGATTTTATTTTTCTAAACAGTGAATTAGTAACCTCCAGAGGGATCCCTCAAGAAACATTTAAGATTTTAATAATACGTTCATCAGAAATGATTAAAATAAACCCTACGGAAATATTGATTTTCTAGGCTTGTTAGGGCAAAGTCGACCGTAGGTCCTTATTTCGTTAAGCTTCCCACTTTATTTTAAAGATTTGACAGGGCAAATTCCATCTCAGGCCTGTCCAATATATCAGAGCCGCGAGTTGTATATTTTTATGCACAGCTGCTTCACTTACGTCGTTACGATTCTGGCTTTATCATAGGGTAGGCATTATCTAGACTTAAATAAAATATTTAAGTGGGTTCCTACCTGAAAATCTTTTCAATTGGATTTTCATTCAAGAAATTCTAAAAATAAAGTACCATAGGATTCATATGTCTTATAATGATTTATAAATGTGGAAATTCTAACTATACAATTGCACAGCGACCTTGAGGTGTTTTTGCACAAAAACGGCGCTATACAAGTCATCCTAGTATTATTATTATTATTATTAAATGTTCTCCAAAAGAATCTCAGACTTGGGATGTCCCGAAAGAAACCATTCATCTGTTCTGAATGCAATTACTAATGTTATCGAAATTGACCCTGGTAATAAATTACATCTTTACGATTCTTTCAAGGATAAAGAAACCATCCAGTCACTTCGAAAGCAATCAACAATGTTCTCAATATTTGTTTTGACAGCATCGCCATTCCATTGTAAGAATATTATGTACTAAATACACAATTTGGCTGTCCTGAAACGGGAATCCTTCCCAGTTGGACTGTTTAATACGACAATTTAATAATGGTTGGTTGGATTTGACAACAAACAAAAAAATCAGTCACTATTATCATTTTATTAAATAAAATATTTTCATTTACTTTGAAACATTAAAAAAGAACGTGTTAATTTCCGAACAGCAATTAAAATTAACCGTAAGTCCTTAAAAATGTTGCCTCTCAGTTGGATCAAACAAGTTTGAAAAGTTGAAATTTTCAAAAATCATCCAAATAGGTGCTACAGTAAAATACACCAATCCATCATCAATAGCCAACAAGATTTATTTCGGGTACAACATGATAATCAAATGGAATATGTGTTTATGCTGTTAAACTTAAATATTCAACCGGAAGAAGATAATGACATTTTGTCATGAAATTTTGTATGAGATGTCGTAAATGACATATTTTATTGAACATATCAGAATATGGTTATACTCAAATGTGCGTTTTAGTATGAAGAAGCATACTATAATTAGTAGAGCTTTTGTATTTGCATTCCGAGCACGTGAAAGGTTTCTTAGCAGTTTGGGTTTTGGTATGACGAACCAAGTTACTTTTTGAGAGCACTTGTACGTGCATTTCAAACACGAAAATGGTTTTTCTCCAGTTTGGGATCTAAAATGAGTAACCATATAGGCTTTTTGAGAGCACTTGAAAGTGCATTTCGAGCACAAGAATGGTTTCTCTCCAGTTTGGGTTCTAATATGTCTAACCCGATTTGTTTTAAACCCACTCTTGTAGGTACAAGAAGGGCAAGAAAATAATTTATTCGGGTGTTTTGTACAGTTAATGGATGTTTTGGAAGCGAAATCTGAAAATAATAATGATTATTATACAGCAATAATTTTTCGCCTGAAACACTCATCCACATTGAAAAATCTCCTGATAAAAGATACATGACGCCAACGGGACTTGAAACCGTGTCCTTTCGATTTCCGGTCGACAGCTCTGACCACTGAGCTATGGCGGCTTATCTGTTATCCGCGAAATGATTCAATATATAATAGTGTTTTATTCAACAATTACTGCTTGTTACATTTTTTTACCTGAAAACAACCAACTTTATTTTATATGAGAAAGGCATTGTAAGTGCTAAGGCGTCATGTATCTTTTATCAGGAGATTGTTCAATGTGGATGAGTGCTTCAGGCGAATAATTATTGCTTGTAAAATAATTGTTACCCTTTGTGCTATGCACAAAAAATCTTGTCTTAAAACATTAGCTTACCAAAAAAAAGAAAATTAAAACAATAATGATAACGTGGTTGTTACAACGCACATTTTACCAATTTAACACATTATATCGCTCATTCTTTCTCTTTTGTAACTCTTAGCGACAAGTATATCTGAAAATATGACGGATCATTGTTATTTTTCCCTTTTCATGACAAAAAAAAAACAGAAAACTGCGCAAGTCATAGTTAAAAAAATATATATTATTTTAAAAAAATACAGGAATTTGAATCCATCTATGCAAGCCTAAAATCACCCTGGACAGATAGAGTGAGATTTGTAGAGGTCCTTTGTCGAATGGTCAAAAATTGAATAAGCTGCCAATTGATAGATAAACCAAATAGAGGTCCATTAAATGGAAGCAGAGATGTGCAAAATGGGTATCCAAAACCATTTGAAATGCAAAATGGAAATGGGTCAAAACTTTTCCGTTAGAAAATGCAAAATGGTATTTAGAAAAGCATTTCAAATGTAATATGCAAAATACCTATTTTTAAAATGGTTTCTCGGGTCATTTGACCTGAGAAATAATTAACTAATAAATAATTCTATAATTATTTAATTAAAATAATTATGGAATTTTTAAACAATTTTGTCATTTAATAATGGACATCAATGTAGAACGAACATATAAAATTATGGTAAATCCAAAAACACCACGACTACAGATTATGAATCCAAAAAGAATATGCGCGGGACTAATGTTGCCAACGTAAAAACATAGAAACTGCTATCTAACATTTAATATTACAGCGTCATGGCCCCATGTTCAGTATTCTTTGTAATGGTATCACTCAATTGCCAGGGCTCCTACCAGGGAGCAACTTGACAAATGTAAATTATCTCTCATAGCGAAGTTGAGGACCGACTGATATTTGGGGCTTATGAAAAAAAATAATGAGTGGAGATAGTAAGAAGAATGTTTCAAAAAAGCATTTAAAATGAAAAATGCATCGAGAAAAGCATTTAAAATGCAAAATGGAAAATACCCATTTTGAATTTCCATTTCAAATGGATTTATTTGAAATAAAGCACATCTCCGAATGGAAGACGTGGGAACCAAGGCATCGAAACCGAAGCTAGTGGTTTGAGTGCACTTCTGCTGAGCTGTTCCGGGCTGCAGTCTGCGGGGTAAACTAACCCACCGTTCGAAAGGAAACAGGAAGAATAAGTTTACCTCAACATTGGTTGACTCAAGATGAACGAAGTGTTACTTATTATCAGGAGAGTCAATATCTATTTCAGAGTATGCGCCACATTCTTGCATACGTTCCTCTGCCGCTGGAGTCCCCGGTTCACACCTGTTGGCAGTAGCGTCTTCTGTTTCCTGTTTGACAATCCCGAACTGCAATATTTCTTCATAAGGGGATGTTGAACTCTCTTCTCCGGGGATTGTCTCCGGTTCGGACTTTATGACACCGACATCTGAGGCTACTAGATCCATTTAAGGAAACACAGCTTTGTCAGTCTGATGTTAGCAAGATATTCTGAAAAACAAAATAGTCGTAGGTATGTCATATTCACGTCGTACAAACCATCTAAGAGTCAGAAGAGATGTGCATATTGTATCACACTTCTTCAAACTGATTCGTGGATGGTTTGAAAATCCGACTATCATGGAGAGTATTAGTCTCTATGTTCCTGATCAGTGTTCCCGAAGCTCCCGATTTTTCGGGAGATCTCCCGATTTTTCACTTCATCTCCCGATCTACCGGAATGGCATCAATATCTCCCGATTTTTCAAAGCAAGCAGCGAATCGTCGTCACTCGACGATTCTTTGTTTATGGTCTGCTAAACAGGCAAAAAATTGTCTGTGGCAAAAAAAAAATTCCCCCGTTACAAGAATAATAACAAGAATAATAACAAGAATAATTAGAGAATACTGATTATCTAAGCATTTTTTTTTTTTCTTTAAAGAAAGACAAACATTCCCGGGTTACGAATAACTTGACAATATTTGAAAATCTCCTACTACCACCACAGTAAGCCGAAAATGTTGCTTGTGTTGTGATGGAGGACTTAGCCAGCCCAGGAATTGAACACACTACGCCTGAGTGGGACCCAAGCGCGATGTCAACTCGGCCACCGACCGGTGTATGTATGTATTAGACCTATACAAACCGATAATCTATGAATTTTACGAGCGAGAGTTTAGAATTTATTACGTAACGCTTTTTTGGTCCTTCGTTCCTCGTACATATTATTTTTTTTTAATTGTGTAATATTAAGTTTTATGTATAAATATCAATGTCATCAATATCTCTATACTACTATAATATTGAATTCTTATATTTTATCTTTAAAGATAACTAGATAGTTCTTGCATTCTCTCTTCCATTTACCGAAAGGTGTTATTTTTATGCTTTCTGGCAGTACATTGACATTTTTTATTCCTATATGGTGTAATATTCTATCGAAACACGTTAAAGTTATCTTTATTATTTCGATAACACATTGTGTATTATTAAATTTTCTTTATAAATATCAACGTCATCAATATGTCTGTTTTACTGTTAGTCAATTTAGCTCCTGTAACATTTTGGCTACATTTAAAAATCTATTTCGCCTAAGTATTATTCACATTGCTATATTTTTAACAATTTGCTACTTATTTTGTTCTCTGTCATTTCACCAGAAAAGAATCGTTGGACAGTTGTTAAAATATGGGCTAAAATTGGAGTTACGAGTATATACTGTAATCGCAGATTATTGGAACAACTTTTGAATAATTCTTCCCAGAAAAGAGATACTTGTACCCAAGTTTCTATTGTAAATGCCCAGCATGCTTATAAAAATTAAATATTAATCTAATATAACTCCTAATTACTCCATAACAGTAACAATTTCCACAATTTTATTTTCGCTCTTGCATTGTATTTTTTTTTGCTAATTCATCTGCTAAATTAGTAGGTATTTCATAATAAAGAATGCTAAACAGTTACTATTGGGTGACAGCGGAATGTTTACATGTGAAGCCAGGTGATATGAAGAAAAAGCTCTTGAGGTGATTGGATGGTTGCTTATTAAAATTGAAAATAAAAAGATTGTTTCGTTTCATTTAATCGTAGACATATCTCGAGGACGAAAATCGTTACTTGTTTGAATGCCGCTCAATTTTAATGTACATAAATAGGTATTCAATAAATTTTGACGTCTCTTGAACTGACAGTTCAAATTTCACAAAAAAATTTCTGTGTTGACAGACGTAAAAAATAAGTCTCCATCGAATGTTACGGAAAATTGCGTCATTCCGTGGGCAACATCTACAATTATGCTGCTTCTTGATTTTTTAGATCGTTGTTAATGGTCTGCTTCGGAAATAGTAAACGGGATCCGGATTGTTGACAAGGGAGAATTTTTATTTTAATAGTTCTAGTCATATCCCGATTTTTCCCGATTTCTTCAAATTTCTCCCGATTTTTAGGCGAAAATTCTCCCGATTTTGAATTTTTAGTTTCGGTCACACTGTTCCTGATGGTTATCTCCGTCACCGACAGCATAGACTGTTTTATCTCCCGGCCTGCAGGACTAACTTGCCAATGGTCATGCCGGTGGGGAGAGCAGTCTTGCTGTTGAACAGAATCAATTCGGATATCGACATATTTAGCAACGGTGAAGCTGCCGTTAAAAAGCAAGCTCTATTGATGGTGGTATAGTTGATGCACTGTTTAATTAGTATGTAATACAATTTTACAAATGCACTTAAAAACGAATTAAGATGTAATTTTGGAATGTTTTTAGAGGAATAAACTAATTGAATTGAATTGAAATTATGTAGAATGTGCCTCGTGTATCGGTTACTTTTAAGCGCGGCTTGGTTAGAATGTCAAGTTTAGGACAGTATAGCACACAATCAAATTGTATTTAAATATGATTTTAATATATGAACATGCTTCTTGTTTTTTTCAAAACCAAACCAATGTCAACGTAAAGCTTTAAATGTCAAAGAACGCAATTTTTTTTACGCGGGTTGTACGACACAATTTTCGTAAAGGTTTGAGGGCACTATCCATATAATTATGACGACTTAAGCGTTGAACACAAACTGTTTTTGCTTTGAAACTTTTAAAATGTTTCATATATCTGTATGATCCATCATCAATTTTTATCGTAGAAATAACTCATCGCCCATGAATCATCAAATACCACTATGTTTTAGTAATAATGTTCTTCATGTCCTCAGATGTTTTCTTGCCTTCCGCAGAAATCACGACGGCATATTTGGGTTCTTCGATTTGTACTGTTCATTCTCTTAGTATTGTGGTTCATTTTTTTACGAGTTATACCTTGTCATATCTTTTATTAGGAGATCAGTAATTTGTTCCCGGAAATTATTTCTAGGTTTCTTCTAACTCGTTATTTCACACTTTGGAATCCTTTACTGTAGTTATATTTTTTATGTCGCATTTTAAATTTGTAATTAACTTTAGCACGACCATTATGTGTTCAACTTTAGCTTAACTCTATAGGGAACAAACAAAAAACATAAATTTATATATATAATCGTATATTTATTTAAAACGAAACAAAAGTGTTATATTTCTTGTTTACTTGCATGACCAATAAACAAAAAATATAAACCTGAAAATTTAAGAATGAGGAGCTGGATTTAACAAACAACAGTCAGTGAATATCGCCATTTTATTAAATAAACATTTTTATTTACTTTGAAACATTCAAAACGGACATGACAAATTCCAAACAACAATTAAAATTTCACGTAAGTCGTTTAAAATGTTGCCTCTGAATCCAGTGATTTGATCCATCAAAAAAGTTGAAATTCTCCAAAATCATCAAGGTAGGTGTTAGAGAAAGATACACCAATCCACCACGAATAGCACACAAGATTTCGGGCACACCAGGATTATTAAATCGGATAAGGGAATTTGTGTTTATAGCGTTAAACTTTTAAATAAAGCCTTACGCAATTACTACATTTACGAGAGCTTTTGTGTGTGCATTCCGAGCACGCGAAAGTTTTCTAAGCCGTGTGGGTTTTGGTATGACAAACCAAATATATTTTTTTAGTGGACTTGTACGTGCATTTCGACTACGAGAATGGTTTCTTTCCGGTGTGCATTCTAATATGACGAACCAAACGGGTTTTTCAGAGTACTTGTAGGAGCATTCTGCACATGAGAATGGTTTCTCTCCAGTATGGGTTCTAGTATGACAAACGAAATAGCTTCTTGTAGAGCACTTGTACGTGCATTCTGAGCACGCGAAAGGTTTCTAAGCCGTGTGGGTTTTGGTATGACGAACCAAATATATTTTTTTAGTGGACTTGGACGTGCATTCTAAGCACGAGAATCGTTTCTCACCGTCGTGTGTTCTACTATGAGAAACCAAACTGCTTTTATCAGAGCACTTGTAAGTGCATTTCAAGCATGAGAATGGTTTCTCTCCGGTGTGTATTCTAATATGACGAACCAAACTGTTTTTTTCAGAGCACTTGTAAGTGCATTCTACACATGAGAATGGTTTCTCTCCAGAATGGGTTCTAGTGTGACGAACAAAATGGCTTTTTGTAGAGCACTTGAACGTGCATTCTGAGCACGAGAATGAATTCTCTCCGGTATGCGTTCTAGTATGACAAACCAATAAGCTTTTTGTAGAGGACTTGTACGTGCATTCCAAGCACGAGAATGGTTTCTCTCCAGTGTGGGTTCTAGTATGAGAAACCAAATCTCTCTTTTGAAAGTACTAGTACATGAATTTTGAGCACGAGAATGGTTTCTCTCCAGTGTGGGTTGCCGCGTGATACACCATACTACTTTTAACAGAGCACTTGTAAGAGCATTCCAAGCATGAGAATGGTTTCTCTCCGGTATGCGTTCTAGTATGATAATCCAAATGGCTTTTTTGAGAGGACTTGTACGTGCATTCTAAGCACGAAAATGGTTTCTCTCCAGTGTGGATTCTAGTATGAGAAACCAAAGCACTTTTTTTCCAGCACTTGTACGTGCATTTCGAGCATGAGAATGGTTTCTCTCCGGTATGCGTTCTAGTATGACAAACCAATAAGCTTTTTGTAGAGGACTTGTACGTGCATTCCAAGCACGAGAATGGTTTCTCTCTAGTGTGGGTTCTAGTATGAGAAACCAAATCTCTCTTTTGAAAGCACTTGTACGTGCATTTTGAGCACGAGAATGGTTTCTCTCCAGTGTGGGTTGCAGCGTGATACACCATACTACTTTTAACAGAGCACTTGTAAGAGCATTCCGAGCACGAGAATGGTTTCTCTCCGGTATGCGTTCTAGTATGATTATCCAAATGGCTTTTTTGAGAGGACTTGTACGTGCATTCTAAGCACGAAAATGGTTTCTCTCCAGTGTGGGTTCTAGTATGAGACACCAAAGCACTTTTTGTCCAGCACTTGTACGTGCATTTCGAGCATGAGAATGGTTTCTCTCCGGTGTGCATTCCAGTATGTCGAACCAAACTGGTTTTTTCAGAGCACTTGTAGGTGCATTCTGCACATGAGAATGGTTTCTCTCCAGTATGAGTTCTAGTATGACGAACTAAATTTGTTTTATGAAAGCACTTGTACGTGCATTCCGAGCACGAGAATGGCTTCTCTCCAGTGTGGGTTTTAGTATGACTAACCAATTCTTTTTTTTTAGAGCACTTGAACGAGCATTTCGAGCACGAGTATGGTTTCCCTCCAGTGTGGGTTCTAGAATGAGCAATCATACTGCTGCGATCAGAGCACTTGTAAGAGCATTCCAAACATGAAAACGGTTTCTCTCCAGTGTGGGTTCTAGCATGTCGAACCATGTTGCTTTTTTCAGAGGACTTGTACGTGCATTCCAAGCAAGAGAATGGTTTCTCTCCAATGTGGGTTCTCATATGTGAAACCAGACTCCAACTACTCGCACACTTGTACGCACAAGAAGGACAGGAAAATACTTTCTTCCTTGTGACAGATTGTTCTGAATCCCAGTGTTTTGTACCATTAATAGATTTTTTCAATGAAAGTAGATCTGAAAACACAGAAAAGAGTTATAGACTCGTGGTTGTCGGCAACTGAAATTATTCATGTTTAAAAATGCAACAAAGCTCATGCGACCTTCATAATTCTTTTGCATGACATGGTAGCAAGGAAACTTTGCCAAGCATTTATACGGAAGATTTCAAAGAAGGGCTATAGAAATATAAATCTACCATAGCAACTCTAATAACATCCTGGACAGGTAGGGTGAGAAGGGTAGAGGTCCTACATCAGATAAAAAAACCCGTTCAAAAATATAATAAATGAAATAAAACTATGATTAGAATAAAAACACCTAGTTTGAATACCACTTGATTTGAGTATAATATAAAAGCCAACCAGTTTCGATTCGACCAGAACCTCATTCAGGGTGTTAAGAAACATAACGTTTATTCTAATTATTCTGATTTAAATTACGTATACTCTCTCGCAGTGATTGCTTTATATGAAACAAATAATAATTGAACTAGTTACCAATTGAAAGATAACTGATATCACTTTATATTGCGCTGTTCCGGGCTAAAGTCTGCAGGATAAACTAACCTCTAACAGTAGATGCAACCGGAATATTAAATAAATAGCTTACCGAGACTTTGGTCAATCCTTTCAAAACATTCCTTTTTGATATCAGGATATTCAATATCTATTTCAGAGTGTGCGCCACATTCTTGCACATATTCCACTGCCGCTAGAGTTCCTGGTTCACACTTGATCGCAGTAGTATATTTGGTCTCCCGTCTGACTATTCCGAACTGCAATATTGCTTCATGATGTGATGTTGGACTTTCATCTTCGGGGATTGTCTCCGGTTCGGACTTTATGACACCGACGTCTGAGGTCACAAGATCCATTTCAGGTACACTGCTTTTTCAATCTGATGTTAGCAACATATTCTGGAAAAGGATTGAGCGGCCGATGTTTTATACTTAAATTTGAACGAGGAATGTTGTATGTAACTAGGTTACGGATCTACTGATATACCGGGCCTCAAAAACTGTGTGCGACGTATTTTTTTGGAGATGGGTACCAAACGTAGGACTAAGATCTAAAGAACCGATTTTAGAATGTCAAGTCTTGTTGTGATTACAAATCGTTATAGTGAATTGAACAAAAGGCTCACGAAGTGACAATTTAATTAACAGAATATTAATTTGAGATGTATTAGTAGATAATTCTGCGTTAGAAGAACGATGACAGGCAGGTAAAATAATGTCATAGACAAATAACACCAAAGGCAAAACGGATAATAGCACACAAGTCAAAAGTATTAAGAAATATATATATGGCAGCACTCAAATCGTTCATAATTCTTTTAATGGCAGCACTATGTATTTGCTTAATATTAAATTGCGGGTTCCAAATCATTAATACAAATTCTAATAATGAGCGAATAAATATTTTAATTACAAATGCGGTTGTGAAGGGTTGAATCAATCTTGGGATGGTTCCTTCAAGTTTGTACCTGTCACAGATGGAATTTTTGTCTGAGCTGAAAAACGTCGCGCAGTCCATTATTATCCCTAAATCTCTTTATTCAATGCATCATTTCAGTTCAACGCAATTTATTTTTAAGGGTATTTAATTTATTTTTTAATCTTAAGCTAGCTCATATTGTCGTGTGTGCGAGGAGTTTGAGAAAAATATAAAAAAAACTACAGTAATTTTCAAACAATGGATCTTTAAATATTTAAATGTAAGTACATATAATGTGTCAAAAAAAACATCAATATCTGAGGAAAAATTTGTTTTCTCAATTCCTCTTTAAACTTAACCATCTTCTCAATCTCAGTTATTTAATTCGGGATTTTTTTATACATTTGGACGGCCTTGTACAAGAGAAATTTCTGGGTGCTTGATTTTTTTCTTGTTAGCAATCTGATTTTTCTCGCATTTCTCGTCCCATGTCCGTGTATCTCGTGGTTGTAATTTATTTTTCTATTCAGTTCCATAGAAATCATCTCTATTTTAATTTTATGAATAAAAATAAGTACATTATAATATGTATAAATTGTTTTTCCGTAGTAAAAATTTAGCTCATTTAACACGTCTCTTATTCGTGTGTATATGTTGCGCTTGAGTATTTTTCGCATTTCTTTATTTTTCAGTATTTGTAATTTATTAATTTTTCTCTTCATTGCGGAGAAATATAATACTTGAACAGTTATTTAAATGGGGGTTATGTTAATTTTTTTAAATCAACCCACAAATTTTTTAGTGGATGTTTTTAATTGGACACGTTTTGAAAGATCTCCATCTAGGTTCACATTTAGGCCATGGAGTGTTCATTGTAATAGGTGTTTATAATAATACCGTGATCATTACATAATACAGTACAATAGTGTAATGTAAAACAGAACATTCAACAATTCTAGCGTAGTTCAATCGCAGAACGCTGTCAAAATGGTAACACGATGACAGGCGTTACAATCGAGTTGGCGAAAAATATTATATTTCTATCTGTTTTTTTACTAAGATGTATTGTAGTGTTCCATTAACGCGACATTTTAATGCCGAAATATGAGACCCGAGCGCCGAGAGACGATATACATACGCGACTGACTGGCTATCGTCTTATTGATGTGTGGGGTAAGACATTATCCTTCAGAGATAGTTTTCCCGTCTCTATTGAACAGTGTCTTCGTTTATTGCCCAGTCTTTCAAACGACTGTTCACACTCTGTGTCCGAAGCTGGGACAAAACAGTTTTCCACTGTCCTCGTGTGATCCCTGCATTAAAAACCAGTCAATACAATGTTCTTGTAGTATGAGAAAACAAATAAATTTTTCGAATATATCGTTCTTTGAATGTCAAAAGATTACACCAAAAATGTTGATGGTCATGTTTTAAGACTAATTTTTGGTACCTTTTAAGCAACAGAGATTTTGACACCTTGATATCACGGAATCAGGGATCAGCACTTAGCCGGCATAATTCCCCACACTCACAGTCCCTATCATTGTTTAAAAAATCTTAGAATATACTTAAGCTCTACGCTTTTACGTTGTTTTGTTTACGTTCATATAGCGTCTTAGGCTTACGACTTCTGTTATTCTGACTCTTGACCGGACTCAATTATCGTATCTAGTAGTGTCTAACTATCGCGCCCCTACTTCTACGGTTCACACCTGTGGCATATAATAATGCAAGACCCGCACGGCGGACTAATTTTACGTTTGTACCTGAAAAGTACCACTAAAAGTTAAAATTGAATTTCGAAAAATTCATTTAACTTTTATAACTTCATCACGTAGAATCACCTCCCGAAGTAAGTGCACTTTACTCCCGGATACCCTGTATAAGTCGTACAAGTAAACAAGTCACATCACATAATAAATTATTAGTCGCCTGTAATATCAATACAAATTGAAAATATCTCTCGAGTGAAAATGAATGCCGCCGATGGGAATTGATCCCGCGCCTTCTGATGTCCGGTCCGACGCTCTGAATCACTGAGCCACGTGGGCTTATTTCTAACCCGCCAAATAATTGAATATATATTTTTTATTTATAACTTGTAAATTATTTAGCATTATAAATGATAACAATATGCAGACTTATAAATATATTTTTTTCGTTATTATTCTACTACTCCATAAGTTGAGCTCCAGGAGCTCGTGTTTATGGGAGGAGTATTTACCTTTAGCTCTAATGATTTTTTAAACAATAATCAAAAACTTTTGATATAAATACAAACATAATATTAACATAGGTACACAAATTAGAAAAGTGTGTTTTTAAAGATAATTAAAATAATATATCTTTTTACAGATTAAGTAAGCGTGAGGAAATTATGGGTACAATATATCAGACAAACAAATTGGAAAAATAGTTTTTTAAAGACAATTAAATTAATATATATATATTTTTTACAGATTGAGTAAGTGTAAGAAAATTAGGGGTACAATATATCATTATCCAATTTTAGGGACTTAATTAACTTTTTGAATTGTTCATAATTCACAGTTTCGGTTACACTAATTTTATTTTTGGACAATAAAATATTATACCATCTCACACCTAAATACGAAGAGTGGTGCTGAGGCGTGGTCGTTCTAAGCATAGGAATGGCTATTAAGCCATTAGTTTTGAATCTATTGCTTATGCTATCTGAGGGGTGAATTTTATAAATAAAATATTCTTTATAAATTTGATATAAGGCGATTCTCTTATACAATTCTGTGATAGATGGTACATTAAATTCCCAAAATATCTCTAAAGTAGGGGAGTCATTTGGTTTCCTAAGGATGATTTTTATAATTATAATAATTATAATATGTACTAGTACTTCAATCAACAATTACTGCTTATTATATTTTTTCCTCCTTTATTTTATTTTTACTCGGGAGATATTTTCAATTTGTATTGATATTGTAGGTGACTTATTATTGCTTATAATAATTTATTATCCTTTGTTCTATGCATAAAAACCTTATCTTATAAACATTAGTTTATCAGTAAAAAAAAGAAACATCACATTTCGTTTGGACGTTAATAGAAAATAAACTCATCATCAGCGTACTAGAGGTAGGCTTCGCCACCTTAAAAAAAACATCTTCGCTCCTGCCAGTCTCCTTCTGCCTCCCTCCAATTTCTTATGTCCAAGACTGCGGTATTTTTTTATTATTATTTTTATTATAGCGACTATTTAAACATTATGTATGTTTTAGTATGGAAAATTGTATTTCTTTGTGCTCCCTCACTGGGGAGACCTGTGCTGAGGCGGACTTAAGTTATTCATTTCTGTTATATTAATTTTCTATGTAGTTTTTTGTAGAGTTTTGTTATTAATTTCATTCAGCTAAATTTTTATTCTTGATTTGTTCATTCAAATCGTTCACGATTCACTCATTCAAATGTTCTTTTCGTTTTTAATCTTAGGGAAGGATGTTGTGGAGTTTTGTCGCAAAATAAATGTAATTTATTCGTCCTAGTGTGGTTTTATGACCTAATACGCAGCATTGTAGAGGATTCAATGTTTTTTAATAGTTTCAGTTTTTAGCATATATTTGTAGTACATTTGGTACATCAAAACTATTGCAAATTTCAATCGATGGCGTTCTTATGGGTACTTTCAGTATGGTGCTTATGAATTGTGTTCAGGTTATGTATAAACTTAGATACTGCATATCTCTATCCTATAATCGCATATTCAATACGAGCATGACATAAAGCGTAAAAGATTTTTTCGTGTCCTTTTTATTTACCACATTTCTTAGACCCTAAAGAAATATATGAGTTTAGGTTTTCTCAGTTTTCCGTGATACCTTTGAAATAAAGGTCCCATCAAAGATTCTCATTAATTACTACCCCGAGATATTAAATGCTTTGTGTTTTCTATAATTGGGCATTGTCATTGAATATTATTTCTACGTCATTCGTGTAATTTTAGTTCGAGTGAGTTTACCGGTTGGCCCTTTGAGTTCATTGAAAATATTATATATTTAGTTTTGCTTATATTAAGGGTAAGCGAGTTAATTTTCAGCCAATTTTGAAGTGTACTAAGCCCTTGTTCAACCACATTAAGTTTCTTCTTTAAATAATATAACGGTATCATCAGCAAACCTGATAATGTTTCCTATGTTAAGGTTAGTGATACCATTTATATAGATAATAAATAGAATCGGTCCCAGTACGCTTCCTTGGGGAACGTCATAGTTTAATGGCAATGGTTTACTATTTTGCTTTAAAGTTGACTTATTTGCGTCTATACCATCCACCACTTGGCTGTTTGCCTGCTCGCTGCCTTAGTTCTTGTATGTTCAATAGACCATTTAGCAAATTTTACAGGAGAGGTTTTTTTTTGTTTTTACAGGCAAATTCTAAACAATTCTCGATTTTGGTCATTTCGTTTAATACATATGTGTAACAGGAAATTATTAAAGATCATTTTTCGAAGATTGAAGCTATAATATGCCCATATTATAACTTTAAAGGTGGACATATCGTCTGGAGATTGAACAATTCGGCTCCCATAAGTTTGAGGTATTTTTTGTTCAATTAGCCAATTAGTGGTAAATTGTATATACAGGGTGATTTTCAGATTTCAAATACTTTACTTTTATCTTAGTTAGTAGTTGACTTAAAGTATTACTTTAAAATATACAGAGTCCTTGAGTTGATTTTTCACAAAAACTGCTCTATATAAATCATCCAATATTTTGGAAGTTTGAAAACAATGCACAAGTACAAAGGTACCTACCGCTAATATACTACTATCGGTTGTCGGTGCATGCATGATGTGAAATATTCTTACATCGTACGTATTACGGCCTCCGTGGTCTAGGGGTACACTTGACTAGAAATCCGGAGGTCGCGGATTCAAATCCCGGCGTGCGCAAGTAAATTTTATTTGATTCATTTATATTATTTTCAAAAATTATTCATTTAAAATAACATATAGTCTATTTGCGGTATGTTCCAGAGAGGAAGATATGGTGTGAAGACCACTATAAGAATTGAAATGGCTTTAGCCGTGTTTGGTGATCAGATCTGAATAGACACTACATACCATCTCTCTTCTCCTTCATCCTCCTTCCTCTCTTTCTCCTCTCCATCTCCTTCCCCTCCACACTATCTTCAGCCTCACAATATACTAATATACCCCAATTGGGGATTCCATAGTCTCACTGGCTCCAGATGGTTGGGAGCAGTTGAGACTGTGTACGGTTTTCCATAAAAAAAATCCCGAGTGATGCGTAAAATTATTAAAGTTCAATTTTCAGTTGAAAATTTGTTTTTTTTTATTGTTTTTTACCTACATTTGATAAATGGAATTTTTAAAGTTTACTTACTTTAGAAAGATTTTTTTTTTCTTTCGGAAGGTCTTATTTGCCGTGAGCTTATTATTTATGTTGATTATCGTGACTAAAATATTATTTTTTAAATACTTTCAGCTCTTAAAATCCTAGAATTATAATATCCCATGATTTGGGTTATGGGTGTGCGGTATTTAACATAACATTTATTGTTGTTAGTAGCGGGCCTAGTTGGTTTTATTGTAGTTCCTACATAAGAATATGTTTATTTTTTTAAGTGACTAAAAAAAAACAAAAAATCAGAAACTTTTCATTGAATGAATTCAAAATTGAAATATTTGGACTTCGTTTTCATCAGCGATCTCAGCAGTGATAACGGACTAAATATGTGTCGTAGATGTCTTTCAATCAGACTATGAGGACAGTTGACTTCTTGCATATTTCCATTGGCTCTTTTGTTGTATTTATGAATAAAAATAAGTTTTAATACACTAATATAATTTATTAATACTCATTTTAGGTAAAAGTCCTAAGTTTGTAAATAAATAATTGAATAAATAAATAATAAATTAAGCATCCTGTATATTTGCCTAGCAAATTCAAGAAGTACATGTAAAATATGGTGAAAAAGCCTATAAATGAAATAATTTTAAGACTTACCTTTCTATTTGAGCTACTGTTCTAAGGTTTATTGATTCTGGAGTCGGTGAAGTCATTTTTTAGTTCAATAACAGTATATATTGGCAATTAAACGTATTTTTAGTGGAACAATTTCGTTGTTAGAAAACAACTAAAAATCAACATGGCCGCACATTTTAACTAGCCGGCTCCTGATTGGTTGACAGTGGAGATTGAACATTCAAGACCTCAACCTTCTGCGGGATGTTGAATAAATATATATGAACTTTTTTAAAAATATTATATTCATAACTTTGAGTGTTTGAATGTTCAATATCCAGGAGATTGAACAAATAAGAACTGAAACATTATTCCGTGAGTGGATATTGGCACTCAAAAAATGCTTAAAATGTCACTTAAAAACCAAAAATATGGTTTTTTTGAGCTTCATTAATGCGCAATAGGCTAATGAACATATTGACATTCATAACTCAGTTTTGCAAAAAAAGGTCTATTGAACATACAAGAACTAGGACAGCGTGCTGTATTGAAAATAATGATCTAAAAGTCCAATTGAAATAGATTATCAGGGAAGTGCCCACTTAAATAAATATTTTTTATTTCATTCAAACAATTTCAAATATTTTGAAACATTCACAACGAACGTGAACAATAGAAATTTCATTAAAGTCTTAAAAAGTTTTGCTTCTTACTGGATAAAATAATTTGAAAAGTTAATTTTTAGAAAAATCACCTTAACCACTCGAACGATCGCGCGTCAAAAAACTTTTTTCTCCGATTGCTCGCGGTTTTTTGGCGACGATTTTGAATATTTTCCGCCAACATTAAAAAAATCAAACCTCCGAATTTTAATACGGAGACATAAAACTGATTGTAGTGCTATACAGCCAATGAATTCACCTATATTTTAATAATTATTCTATATTTTTAGAATTGATAGATAAATTATTAAAAAATCTTAAACTTTATAAATGCGCGAAATTTGCGTTTATGTGATTTGAAATTGCCGCCAGTGGCAGTTTTAAAAATCTTTATAGAATATTTTCTACGTTTTTATGTTCTCTATGGCCTGTTTGATGATCACAGATGCAAGAATGTAATAGAAAAATATTTTTTTGCATGTTAAGATCTCTTCAAAAGTTTGGTCAGAAAATAATTTTGTAAAATTTGAGTGCGTGACGCGTCAAAATTGAAATCACTGTATTATACTATATAATAAATTTACCACAAAAACTGGTATAACGTTAGGAAGATACATTAACTGTCTACAATTATTAATAAGCATAGTCGCCGTGTTGGCTTTGTTTTATTCATTTGATGAATTATACAGAGAGCCTATTTCACGATGTCAAAATCGTGGTGCTACTTTGTAGCAGTTCTTTACTACCCGCTACATTTCAAGATTATTCGGAGTATGGAAACACTGAATTCTGGCAAGAAGAGGTGAGACGGCAACTCGAGCGGACCCGAACGGCCAGTACCAATACGGCTCCCGCCGGCGGTAGACGCAATCCCGGAAGACGCAGCGAACGCTACAAACGACATTGGACAAATATTTCGAGACATCGATCTTTTGGGGAAGAATGACGCAACATATTATAATTCGTCTTGCTGGTCATTGCATTCTCATCTAAATTTAACGTCATGTAAAATGACGTTTGGCGCCCTCTACTCTTTATAACAGGTCAGAATACTTTTGTCACACACACACACACGTTTCTCATGTTACTTATTCTTAATTTCACTTTTCCAGTCACACCTTTTAACATTGCTACCTATTATTAAAAAGTCCGATGCGGAAGACCTTCGGTCCGACGCACACGCCCTAAGATTAAATTCAAACATGAATGTTTAGAGATCTCTAGTTTGCTCTGGTTTTGTATGCTGTAGAAATAAATAATATGTTGTAATTCATAACTCTTTTTTATTACTACTTCTTTTATCATCATGTTACCTAATGTGGGATTAAATCCCGTCAATAAAGGCGCGCAACGTGCCCTTAACCTTGAAATCTGGTTATAATGGCCGCCCAACGTGGTTTTTCTCGGATATTTTTAACATTTTAATTAGGTTAGCATTTTGAATTGATTTTTTTTTCATGTGTGACATAGTATTTGGCCTGTTCTTCGTGTTTTACAATGTCGTTTGGAGTGTGTCTTCCTGGATTGCGTCGTCACCTAGCCGAGTTTCTTTTAGAAATTGAAGACAATTTTAAAAATTTTATTATTACTTTTAACCTTTTAAAATTATTTATTGTCCGTTGGTACTCTGCGAGATTGGTGGGTATCTCGTATTTTTTTTTTATTGTTGTAAGTTGCTCCAGATTCCCACATCTGAAATTGTAGTATTGGTGTATGTCCATTTCTGAACTTTTGTCCATTAGATGTGTAGGTACAAATAATTTTACACCCATTTTTTCCGATTTTGGAAATTTTACTATTTTTGATTATTGCCGTCTTCGGACGTGATTAATGTTGCCTTGTTGTTCTTTTTTTTTCCAATTAATCTTTAGGTACATCTAGTCACAATGCCTGATACAAGGAGTCAAGTAAAAGAATCCGCCATGTCTTCCGTCAAGGTTTCAGACATTATTGTTCCCACATCTCCGTTGGTTCCTCTGCATTTATGGAATATCAAGTACGATGGCACTACTTGCATTAGGAAGTTTCTTGAACGTGTTGAAGAACTTGCCCTGTCTCGCTCTGTAAGTAAGCACAATCTTTTTTTAGGCGCGTTTGAACTTTTTGATGGAATTGCCCTAGATTGGCTGAGGGTCAATCGCTCCCTTTTCGAATCCTGGGATGACCTTGTGGGAGGCCTCAAGGAGGAATATGAAATTCTCGATTATGACCGTAGACTCCTTGCACAGTTGAGGTCAACTATGCAAGCACCTAACGATTCACTTGGTACCTTTATCACTAATGTTCTCATCTTAAATAAAAGATTAAACAAGAAATTGCCTGATGTAGAAATTTTGGAAATTCTCCAGTGCAATATGCTTCCCAGATATATTCAAAAACTTGCATTAAACTCCATTCCGGACATCGCTACCCTCAAAAGATTGGGCAAATTAATTGAATTGGCAGACAGTCGCTCTGATCAGAGGAAAGGTTCAAAGTCCCCTCAAACCCCTTCATCTGCTAGTGAAAAGGCGCCACTAAATACAAATGCTCCTTCTAAACCTAATTCTTTCAGGCATGCGAATTCTTCTCATAAAAACATGTCCTTTAAACGTTACAACGTAAATTCCAGGGAGGAGATTTATTGCTTCCGCTGTGGATGTCCAGGCGTCAAGACTCCTGACTGCACTTGCGTTAGGTCAAAAAACGCGAGAGCCGGACGTTAGCTGTGCCGCTGGCGGAAGACGTCTCCACCAGTATCACTGCTCTCGATCCGGCATGGCAAGAGTGGCTTTCGGTAGTCAGGAATTTCTACAAAAATTTAGGAGCATCAGGTTGCGGAGGGAAGGCTGACAGGGACGGCCGTCCTTTCGTATCCTTTTCTACACTCGGAACTGTTTTTTCTGGCCTGTTGGACTCAGGCTCACATGTTTCCATTCTCGGTAATAATTTTCATTTAAAACTTTTAAAACTTGGTGCCAGGTTGGCTAAGCTCAATAATTCATTTTCTTTAACTTCTGCGACGGGTCATTCCGTTTGCTGTAACTTGAAAATCTCGCTTCCTATAACATGTAATAATGTTGTAAAAGAGTTTATTTTTGTTGTCATGCCAGATATAAAGACGGATGTTATTCTCGGTATTGATTTTTGGAAATCTTTTAAAATTTGTCCGGATATTTCTAAGTTTATGAATACGAAGGTAGTAAAATCTGCTCCTCGGGTTACTTCTGAAGTCAGAGGTATTGTGGACAAACATCACTTATCCAAATATCAACAAAATTTACTTGATAATGTAGTTAAAGATTTTATTTCAATTTCTGGGGACAAACTTGGTCGTACACATTTAGAGGAACATGTCATAGACACTGGTAATAGTATACCTGTAAAACAGCGTTACTATCCGATTTCACCTCACCTGCTCCCGGTTGTACACAAGGAACTTGATAGAATGTTGGAGATGGGTGTCGTTGAACCGAGCAGTAGTGCTTGGAACAGTCCCATCTTACTAGTACCAAAGAAAAATGGCACTTACCGCCTTTGCTTGGATTCCAGACGAATTAATTCGATCTCTAAGAGGGACGCATTTCCGTTACCATACATTTCAAACATTTTAAACAGCTTGGGGGGAGCTCGTTTTCTATCCACTATTGATCTAAAAGATGCTTTTTATCAAATTCCACTAGAACATAGTTCAAGGGAAAAAACGGCTTTTACTATTCCTAAAAGGGGTCTCTTTCAATTTACTTCTATGCCTTTCGGTCTTCATGGAGCCAGCTCGAGAATGATGCGGCTCATGTCGAAAATCTTTGGCCCAGAATTTGATGGTAAAGTTTTCTTTTATTTAGACGATATTATCGTAATTTCCAGTACTTTTGAAGAGCATTTAGCATTACTCAAACTTGTAAAACGTAAACTGTTCGAGGCGGGTCTCACGATTAATATTGAAAAGTCGGTATTCTGTAGAGAATCGCTTAAATATCTCGGTTATGTCATAGATAGTAATGGTCTGAGAACTGACCCAGACAAAGTTAAGGCTGTGGTTGATTTTCCGGTACCTACCTCACAAAAGAGTCTGAGACGTTTCATCGGTATTATATCATGGTACAAGCGTTTTATTTTAAATTTTTCTATTATTGCTGCTCCGTTACACAACTTAACCAAAAAAGAGTTCATTGGTAAAAAATTTTCTTGGAATAATCAAGCGCAGGCGGCGTTCTCTAAATTAAAGGAAACTCTTGTCGCGGCTCCGGTCTTAGCATGCCCAGATTTTAATAAACCGTTTACTATTTCTTGTGATGCATCAAACGAAGGTTTAGGCGCAGTACTCTCTCAATTAGATGATCAAAACAGGGAACACCCTATTTCCTTCATTAGTAGATCGTTATCGGCTCAGGAAAGGAACCACTCTACTACTGAGAAAGAACTTAATGCGTTAATTTTTGCTTTGGAGAAATTCAGGGGCTACATTGAAGGGTCACCCATCCCTGTAAAAGTAATTACGGATCATTATAGTCTGAAGTGGCTAGTAAACTTAAAATCACCTTCTGGAAGATTAGCTCGGTGGGCTGTCAGATTGCAGCAATTTAACTTTATTATTGAACACAGGAAAGGGAAGGAAAATGTGGTGCCAGACGCTTTATCTCGCGATCCTTTAGTTATTTCATCAATTGTTCAATCTCCCATTATTAGTACTGATCGGTGGTACAATAAAATGTGTCGTGACGTTTTAGCTAAACCTGAGTTATTTTCGAAGTGGAAACTTGTAGAGGGAGTTTTATATAAGCATGTGCAGAGTATGGAAGCCCTGCATAAGCCTAATGATTGGAAGGAAGTTGTTCCTAAGGATCAAAGACAAGAGTTGATTGCGTTACATCACGTACCTCCTACATCTGCCCATTTTGGGATTATGAAAACTCTGAATAGGATTTGTTTGAAATTTTACTGGCCTAGAATGTCCTCAGACGTAAGGAAATTTGTATCTAAATGTCACACTTGTTTAGGACAGAAAAGTTCAAATCAGGCTGCACCCGGTCTTATGGGAGATCCTAAGTTGGTCCAGCGTCCGTGGCAGGTTATCTCGACAGATTTATTGGGACCTCTTCCCAGCTCCTACAAGAAAGGTTATAAATATCTATTAGTTGTCGCTGATTTCTTCACTAAATTTACAAAAATTTTTCCGCTGAGAAGTGCGAATGGGAAAAATGTCTCTGCTATTATAGAGGATGAAATTTTCCTAAAATTTGGCGTTCCAGATTGCATCATCGCAGACAATGGTCCCCAATACATTTCGAAAGAATTGAAACATTTAGTTGACAGATATCATGTACGTCACATGTTTTTTAACTGTAGATATCATCCACAGAATAATCCTGTAGAGAGAATTAACAGAGTTTTAGTTACAGCCTTAAGTTCGTACGTGGGAACGGATCATCGAACTTGGGCAAATCATTTACCTGAAATAGAGCTTGCTATTAACACTGCTGTACATGAGGTAACGGGTTACACCCCTTTCTTTTTAAATTTTGGCAGGGAAGCCATTATTTCAGGCAAAGATTACAAATCACCTGATTTTTCTTCGGAAGATTTAACATTCTCGAAACGTGACACATGGGCTCAAGATGTTTCTGAGCTTAATGACATTTTCTGCCAAGTTAGGACGTGTTTACGTCAATCCTACGAACGGAATAAAGTTCACTATGACCTTCGTAGAAGGAATGTGGAATTCAAAGTTGGTGACATTGTTTGGAGACGCTCTTTCGTGTTGTCCGATGCTTCTAAGCATTTCTCCGCTAAACTTGCTCCAAAATTTTTAAGAAGCAAAATTATTGATAAGGTCTCGGCCGTCGTTTACAAACTGGCAGATATGAAGGGAAAGCCTATTGGAACATTCCATCTTAAAGATTTAATTAGGGCAGAAAATTAATTGTTTTTATTATTATTTACAAAGGGAAAAAAGTGAACGGGTTTTCGGTACCTACACTGATCACGTGGGTATAGGAAACTTATTTCCTTTTTGTTACCTTGTTGATTGGGAGTAATGGTTTTCTTTTCCCTGGAGAATTCCATTCCTCTTTTCAACCTGCTTTGTATGTTTCTATGTCGTCATTTCTAATGATTATTATCTATTGTTATTTGTGTTTTGTCTGAAAATTGTCATACACATCTATTTCTCTTAAGAGGATCCGCTCTCATCGTTATGATTATTGTTTACCGCTGTTTTTCTCAGTATCATTGATTAAGATGTGCTTATTTTGCACTCTACCTTACTTATTAAGTTGTCATGTCTTGTTGAATGACCTTATCATAAGCTTATGAGCTTCGAGCTTTTGTTTTCACACATTAGCATACCAGCTCTTCTGTTGTGTTTCAGTATGTTGAAGGAAATATACCTTTTATCTAGATGCTGTCATTTCAGCACTTACTTTGGGAGAGTTGTTGTGGGGTTATAATGGCTTAGGCTCTTTAGCACATGATAGCCCTCATCAGGCTTACAATTAAGATATTTTTGTTGATTTTTTTATGAAAATTTCAATATCAATAGTCGGTAAGCCATTATCACATTCACAGGTTTATGGTGGTTGGTTCTCTCATGGGTTTTATGTTTTACATATTTAATTGTAGTGCATGTTTTAACATTTTCTTCGTAATTTGATTCCTTCCCTGCTTTTCTAGAGCTCGGAAAAGTATGGAACGAATCATGTGTTTCGTCAATTTTCTACGGTATTCTTCAGTCATTCACTGGTTCGCTCTGTGACGGAAGAATATGTGCTTGAAAATAAAATAATTATGATTAGATTAATTTCTATATAATTGCTCTATAAACTCTAGATTTTTATTCAATATTTTTTTAACAAGAAAATTTATTGATTTTCTATCTAAAAATTTCTACACTACTGCCATCTATTGTCAAGTAGTGCAAAACTTTTAATTACCATTGCTTTTGGTTTGATTATTAGCTTCATTCACTTGTATGGTTATACACTATTTAGCTGTTATCTTCGATATTACGGTAAATTCTTCTTATTTAAGAAAATTTTCCTTTGAATATTAATTGCATTTGTCATCATGACGTTTCACTATTATATTTTTTTTTGGGCCTTGGAATTTATTTTTCATTGTTGGTTACCTCGCCTATGTACAACTGTCACTTTTAGTACAAAACAGTTTGTTAGAGTTTTTATTCAGGTTTTCAACTTGAGCTTCACCTTTTCAATTAGTAAATATATTATAATTCTTGCTTGTAAGGTGTGTACCTTCTTTCCTTGAAAAGGGCTTGCTATTTTAATAAATTTTAGCTTCTTTAATCAATGACCAGTTCGGGTAGGCTAGACATCCAACATTCTCACGAAGACTTCTTCTGCTTCCGCTCATCCTACTTCATAATGAGCTCATCAGGATCATCTGGATTGCTCTGCTTCTTCTTCATCTCCGTGCTGTGCTACTGAACAAGTCAATCATCATCTTCCCTCAACGTACTACATGATGCGCTCATCAGGATCATCTGGATTGCCTTGCTTCTTCTTCATTTCCGTGCTGGTGCGACTGAAGTATCACTTATCATCTTAGTATGCTGTCCGTCTTTGCTGTCCTTCTCTGGCAACTTCTGAAACTGAAACGGACGGGCCCTGTTTGGACAACTTGGAACCTGAGGTGCTCCACCACATAGACGTCGGAAACTCATGTCGTCATTTTTGAAGCCCCTTGCTGCCCTCCTTTACGCAACTACTGATTTCTACTGCAGGAGTGGTTTCAAGGCCTGTTGGCCACGAGGTGTCAGGTGAACCTCAGACTTATAGGCATAAGTCTTTTGGCTGAGGGGGCATTGTAGCAGTTCTTTACTACCCGCTACATTTCAAGATTATTCGGAGTATGGAAACACTGAATTCTGGCAAGAAGAGGTGAGACGGCAACTCGAGCGGACCCGAACGGCCAGTACCAATACGGCTCCCGCCGGCGGTAGACGCAATCCCGGAAGACGCAGCGAACGCTACAAACGACATTGGACAAATATTTCGAGACATCGATCTTTTGGGGAAGAATGACGCAACATATTATAATTCGTCTTGCTGGTCATTGCATTCTCATCTAAATTTAACGTCATGTAAAATGACGTTTGGCGCCCTCTACTCTTTATAACAGGTCAGAATACTTTTGTCACACACACACACACGTTTCTCATGTTACTTATTCTTAATTTCACTTTTCCAGTCACACCTTTTAACATTGCTACCTATTATTAAAAAGTCCGATGCGGAAGACCTTCGGTCCGACGCACACGCCCTAAGATTAAATTCAAACATGAATGTTTAGAGATCTCTAGTTTGCTCTGGTTTTGTATGCTGTAGAAATAAATAATATGTTGTAATTCATAACTCTTTTTTATTACTACTTCTTTTATCATCATGTTACCTAATGTGGGATTAAATCCCGTCAATAAAGGCGCGCAACGTGCCCTTAACCTTGAAATCTGGTTATAACTTTTTAAATAATTGTAAATTAGAACTGGAGATTTGTAACCATGTTTTTATATTACGTGCAAAACGAGGAAATAAGGCTTAAAGTTAAATATATATCATAGATATAAACATTGCCAATATTTCAGGGGGATACTTTGAAAGTTGATGAAATTCACCAATATTTGACGAAAAATCACTTCTGACAGCTACCTTAAGGTCAATCTACATAGGTTAAATCGGAATATGTAAAATGATGATAAATTTGTATATATATATCAAACCTTTGTATGACCGTAGAATGGCAAATAAAATCATAGTGATAATTTTATATCTAAACGCAAAGGTATCGAAAAAAATGGGGGATGGAAAATAATTGATGGAACCAATAATTGATTTATTTATTAAGCCCTAATATCCTTTTAAATCAATATTACAGTTGTATGGTTACAATGAAAGAGCAGTATATTGATTTAAACATTGTTTACACACTTTGTCATAATAAAAATGTATTCAGTTTATTGGTTCATTCATAATTTAAGAAAATCAATACATAATAATATCATTGTGCCTCGCTATAGCGTGAGATTCTGAGTATCGCTCTGGTGAGGGACCACCATTCAGAATTGAACATTGCTTGAATTGGCTTAGTTTTGTTCAGTGACTAGATCTGGAAAAGCATCTTTACAGAAAAATTGACAAAATATAATTAAGACATAAAAATAAAACGAGTTATTTAATGTGTACAATAAACAGGGAAAAATGAGAATACCTGTGCATTTGTTAACATGCATATTTCAATGATCAGAATTGAAATATACATATTAAATGTCCACCGAACCTTATCATATAGAACCTTTGAGGACAACATAACATGAGACGTGAGTATGCGGAAAGAAATGATTAAAAGTCCAGCCATCCAGGCCATCATAATTGATGTTCAAACAAATTTAATTAAATTTATAAATTAGAATTTCATAACTAAAAAACCAAAAAAGAAAAAAATGAAATAAAAAAAACCCTCAGCAAATCTATATTGTAGTGTGATATGGCTTCATGCAATCATAGCATAATGCCACATCACACACATCACACTTTGTAAGGGTCCTTTTGAAAATGTTATTTATGTTGCACCACGCACATTTCACCTTTTTCCCGCTACGGACCACGAAGTGGTTGCCTTTCAGGATAGGTCGCAGAGTTTTTCCTTCAGCTATTAGGCCAATGGTCCGCACAGTCGTGTCAATTTGACTACGACAGAACAGCAGAAGGAGTTCATCCGCAACCTCACTCCTGAAGTTTCGGTACAAAATGCGTTTATTTTCCTTGCGGAGCTTTGAGCCGTACAATATATACGCATTCTGCACCGAAACGCTTAGTAGTCTCCTGAAAAGCTTCTTGTACCAGACCAGGTTTCGCTGTCGTTCAATGGGGAAGCCTGACAAAAGCGTTTTCGGTCAACCCCCCCCATTACCTTGTTATAGTCTAGTACGAGTTGAGGTTTGTAAGTCCAGGTACCAAACTTTTCAACTGCCCCGATTTCTGCCTTATGGTAGGTGGACAACATACTTACCAGGTTTTTGTCCAACCAAACCATTACATTGAGGTCCCCGCAGTTCGAGTATACAAGCTCACCTTCCCTCAGTTTGGTCCGGAGATGGGACTTAAATGCAGAGGGCACAAATTCTCGGTTTAACCGCAATGTGCCCATGCAGTCCATCCCATTTCTTTTGAGGCATCGTGCCAATAATGGACTATTATAAAAATTGTCCATTATTAATGTATACCCCTTGTTAAACAGAGGGCTGGCCAGGTCGTATACTATCTTTGCAGTGGCCCCAACTGGGCAGATATTGTGAGCACCCAAAAAGTTGGCCTGTGTCATGTCGTCCGTCATATCTTCCGTTATGTCTTCCGTCATATCTTCCTGGTCTGGATTTGTCGATTCAGCCTGTCTGGAAATGGTCTTCCCCGTATAAATTTGGAATTTCCAAAGATAGCCAGACTTGGACTCACAAAGCTCGTAAGACTTTATACCCGCACTGGCCGCTTTGGTTTTGATCATCTGGACGAATCCCAAACGGCCTTTATAGCAGAGTAAGGATTCATCCAGAGAGATGTCTTGCTCGGGCAGGTATAAAGTCTCAAACTTATTTGAGAGGTGGTCCAAGACGGGTTGAATCTTTTGTAACCTTCGCACAGATAATGGTGCATCAGAAGAAAGACTTTCATTGTTGGTGAAGTGAAGGAACTTTTTAATTAGAAGAAAACGATTATAATCCATGGCTCGGCTGAAATAAGGCATGGCGGTGAGTTTTTTTGAATAGAAGTAGTCTTTTTCAACAGGAAGGGGACTAATACCTTGATACATTAAAATTGCCAAGAATACATACATTTCCTCTTTATTCGTGGGAGCCCATTTATTGGTACGCGCATGACGCTTAAATTGTTTTTTCGCAATCCATTGATCTGCATACCTGTTGGTCTCTCTCGCGATCAGTTCAACGAAATCTGCATCAAAGATTTTAAGAAAGGCATCCACAGGTTTGCCCATTTCGTCGGTATTGAAAGTTGGTCCCGGCGTGCCTGTGAAAGTCTCCCTTATCCCAGTAAAACGTAAGATATCTTTAGACCAATCGAAAGAGTAACCTTCAGGCGGCAGAATCGAACGCATTGCCTCACTATCTACCTGGTCTTGTCTACTAAAGTCTATGGCCATAGCGGAGTTAGGTGAAACGTTGATAATATTATGATAAGGTATTGGTGGCATGCAGAAGGTATCCTCATCGCTCTCTTCGTGGTCGACGTCACTCGCTTCGTCATCCTCGTCGCTCGATCTGTCCATTTCTGAAACAACAGAAAACCCAAATTAATTTAATGTGTCTATATTACGATAACCCACTGCCTCTGGTACGGCTTATGACTCGCAATACGATGGTCGCGGGATCAAATCAAATAAATTATATTTGAATAATTAGTGTTATTTTCACACAAAATTCATTTAAAATAATATATATTATATTTGCGGCACGTTCCAGAGTGGAAGATACCCATAGTATCGCCCTGGTGTAAGACCCCATTCAGAATTGAAACGTTGCTTGAAATGGCTTTAGCCGTGTTTGGTGACCAGTTCTGAATAGCCAGGTACTTTTCCACCTCCCTCTTCCACACCTCCTTCCCCTCCCCGCTACCTTCAGCCTCACAACATACCCCGATTGAGGATGCCATAGTCTCACTGGCTCCAGCTGAGGCTCTTGTGAGGTATTCATATAAAAAAATAAATAAAAAGTTAATCAAATACTTGAGGCGGGCAATGTCAGGAGTCAGAATAGCACAGTCAGGTAGGTATGGAATGAAGAAAAGAGTGTGTGTGCCAAGATCGAGTTGCATGGTGGTTCATCCTCTCTGCCTACCGAAATGGCGTGAAGGTAAGTTAGTTAGTTTTATAACTCACGGTTTCCAAGTACAGACTCTTCTAGTACAGCTGCCTCGTCCACGTTACTGTTTCTGCCCATGTCTGACTCTGAAATAAAAGAAAACACAAATTTACAGTAGAATTTGGATATAATGACTTTGCATTTAACGGTCTACTGTTTTAAGTGACGATAATGTAAACTCTAGTAAGGTTTCATAGCTTTTAGTAGGAAAACGTATCCGTTTAAAGTGACCAACTACGTAAAGCGACCTATTTTAATGATAATTTGTCCGGTTACAAAACCCACCTACGAATACAGCCTCGCTTTTGACTAGGAAGCTCGACACAATGAGTCCCGTGAAGCGAAAGTGTTTTTTCAATTTAAGAAAAAAATGCTGTATTACACCGTTTAGAAGCCGGTGAATCAAATGTAATCCTCGCAAAGAAGTTCGGCATGTCTTATTTCTCACTCTGCAATACCCGTTACAGAAAAAAAAAAGATGTGTAATGATGCATCCACGTCATAACAACAATACATTTTGTATGTTTGTTATGTGGAATTTTTAAGTACTATGCTTATTTCCTGCCAATATACCAACAGTGAAACTGTGCTAGGGATATCAATATAAAATATAGATAATTGATTTTATATTGAGCCACTGGTATGACATTTCAAAAAATAAACTCACCGTTCCCAAACGCCGACAATTCTTCGTAGAATGGCACGTCCACCCACAGCCCGCTGTGGTACCCGGCCTCCGGAGAGAAGAGTTCCCCACTCCGCGATGTCCCAGGTAACGGCTCGGGAGATGCTGCACGGATAGGCATAATTGGTGCATTGGGAGCCGTTGATTGGGTCTGTGCGGGAGTGGACATCCACGGTGGTGGTACGGGTCGTGGCAACGGTGAAGGCGTCCCTTGTGAAAAGGGACACGTTGTTCTCTCCGGAGATGGAATTCTGAAAACATTTACATAAATCATATAAATTGTTCTCATTCACGTGTGAAACAGTAAGTACAGTATGTAAATAAACAATAAAATTAGAACTCTGTAAAATATGCACTGAATGTGCCAAATGCACAGAGCGCTGATCTTACCAACTCTCACTGTAAGAGTGGAACGCTGTCAGGAAAAAACAATAATATTGTATCAAGCATCTAAATACGATTGCTTACTTTTGTTTAGTTTTTCTTGGAGGTGCGGTAGGGAGCAAAATGCGGGCCGCCTGCTTCTTGAATTTTCGGCTTTCCAGCTCTAGCCGGAAGGAAGCAGGCAGGGCCCTAACAGCCTTTAGGGCCTTGACGCGATCCTCTCGCACCAGTAGCAAAGCAGGGTCGCTGTTTAAATAAATACAAATATATGATGAGTTCAACGGCCACAGCAAAGTACTTTCATAAAAAAACATTAAAAAATACTAACACTCCAGACGAGGCTGCAATTGCAGCTCTGCGTTGACGTCCACGTGCAGGTAGTCTGGCACCAGCTCGTACCCCACCTCTCCCTCTTCCTCTGCCTCCTCTTGCAGTCAGCACCACTCTATATATTTTAAATTGAAAACACTTAATGTAAGTACTTAAATGTTTAAATTTTGTTAAATATTGCACTAATATAAAATTTGAAAATAATTATTGGGTCGTGGAGTGCTCCCTTTCCCTGGACGACAACTGTTTCTGCACAAATTTGGTAAAAGTAAACAAATTAATTAATTATACAACTAAATTACTAAATTTTTATTGTGTGACGAAGGCTTTACACCATTTTACATGTAAAAAAGAGTCAACTTTTTGACATATGACTTAAAATAATTGGTTAGCAAATATCTGTATTAATAATGAACCAATTCAAATAAAACTTATATATATCTCTTTGTTTTGAATCACTGTGATGGAATATCTATATTTCAAATGCGCGAGTGCAGTATATAAGACCTTATTGTAAATCAAAAACAGATGACGTCTTCAGTTGACGTATTCTTACACAAAAACTTCAACCAAAACAATATATTAGAAACAAACTAATTAAAAACGCATTTCAAAGATAGATAAGTCAATCACGATTACACAGATATATAATTATGCGTTAAAAACCCAATAAATTAATTACTTACGGCATTTTAGGAAGAGACCAAAATTTCGAGAAATGTTCGAGAAGTTATTATTTTGTTTCTGACAGGACGCGTTAAAAACCGCGAAAACTCGTTAAATAACACTTCAAAGACAACGGATAAGTTCATAGACATAGAGAATATATTATCAGCTATTCGATAAAACAAGTAGCTGGCCATGGAAACGTTTTAAATAATTACAATAAATATGTAATGAAACGCTGTTTGATCAAAGATGGAGAATAGACTAAGATTTATTTCATATAAGTTTACATATTAAATACATAGATGGCAGCACTAGTCTTATATTGTTGTTATCATTTCAACACCCCCACTATAACTAACAATATAAATACAATTAAATTAAACAATTTGCACACCTAGTTTATCCAAAAATTTGTAATGTTTTGTGGAACCCAAACTTTTCGTGAACAAATCTGCAGGCATTTCAGCTGTTGGCAAATACTTAACATTTACAATATTATTTGCTACACATTCTCTACAAAAATGATATTTAATATCAATATGTTTGGTGCGCTTATGAAAAACTGGATTTGCTGTTAACTTTTGCGCACTCTGATTGTCATTGAAAATATCAATAGTATACATTTTTTGAGTTATTTCATATTGTAAATTTCTCAAATAAATTGCTTCTTTGCAGGCTTCGGTGATGGCCATATATTCAGCCTCACTACTAGATAGTGCAACAGTATTCTGTTTTTTTGTTTCCCAAGATATAACACAACCAGATAAAGTAAAACAAATTCCAGTGTATGACCTCCTATCTATAATGTTTCCGCCCCAATCAGCATCTACAAACCCTTTTAATATTGAGCTTCCACTAGCGGAATACTTTAAACCATAATCTTTAGTACATTTTAGGTATCTCAATAACCTTTTTACATAAGAACAATGTTCTTTGGAATAACAATTATTAAATTGGCTTAAAAAACCAACCGTATATGCAATGTCCGGTCTGGTTAGAACCGCTAAATACATAAGACATCCAATTATTTGTTGATATGGAAAATTACCAACACAATGTTCATTTTTTGACACATTTAACTTTGTTTCCATTGGAGTCTGTGCAGGTTTACTTTGGCTCATATTAAACTTATGCAACAGCTGATCAATATAATCTTTCTGACTTAATATTATTGTTTGCTTAGATTTGTTAACAGTTATGTTAACACCCAAGCATTTCTTTATTTCTCCTAAATCTTTTATTTTGAAATGACTTGTTAAGACATCCTTTAAATGCTTAGTTTCATTAGTATCATTTGAAAAAACAAAAAAATCATCTACAAACAATGCGACAATAGTTTTAAACTGATCTTTCATTTTTGTATACATACATGGTTCTATTTTAGATCTAATATAACCTATGCTTAACAAACATTCATCTACTTTTTTATACCAAGCTCTTGAGGATTGTTTAAGCCCGTAAATGGCCTTTTTTAATTTAAGTACTTGACCATTTTGTGTTTTTTCAGAAAAACCTTTTGGTATTTGCATGTAAACAGTTTCCTCAAGTGTACCATTCAAGAAAGCCGTTGTTACATCAAGATGTGTTGTTTTCAAATTTAGTTGTACTGACAATGCAAAAAGTAATCTTAATGTAGTATGTCTCACTACAGGAGAAAATGTTTCTGTAAAGTCCACACCTTCAACTTGTGAAAAACCTTTTGCCACTAAACGTGCACGAAAGCGGACTTTATTTTCACTATCATACTTTTTACGAAGCACCCACTTGCACTGTACAACTCTTCCATCTTTTGGAGCATCACTTAACTCCCACGCATCATTGTCTTTGAAACACTGCAACTCTTCTGTTATAGCCAACTCCCACTGTTCTTTTTCTGGTCCATTTAAAGCGTCATGCAGAGACAAACCAGCCGCATTATCATATGTTTCACTGTCAACACACAGATTTGATAACCCATACCTCTCTGGAATCTTCCTCTCCCGGTTAGGTCGGCACTGCGGGCTTTCTTTCTCACTGTCTGCATCTTCATAATCACTGGGAACATATGTTTCATCATTATCTATAAAACTGTCCATGAAACTTGAGTGTTCTTGACTAGGCACAGGTTCAATTTCACATTGTTCTGTATCATCAAGTTCCTTACTATCCCCCATTGAATCAACATTCTGACCACATTGTTCTGTATCGTCAAGTTCCTTACTATCCCCCACTGAATCAATATTCTGACCTTGCACTTCCATTAAATTTTCAGATTTTGATTCCTTCTCAATGATGATCACATCTCTACTAGTCGTTACATTCCTTGTTTCTGGATTGAAGACCCTATATCCTTTTATATTATCTGGATATCCTATGAGAATACATTTGGTTGTTTTCTTATCCCACTTCTTTCGCTTTTCTTTAGCTACATGGACCATCACAGTGCTACCGAAAACTCTGATATGACTTATATCCGGTTTGGAGCCAGTCCACAACTCATATGGAGTTTTATTTTCCAATGCCGCTGCCACAATCCGATTCTGCAGGTACACTGCCGTATTGGTGGCCTCACCCCAGAACTCTTTTCCTAAGTTTGCATCAAAAAGTAGATATCTTGCTTTTTCAACTATTGTGCGATTAAATCGTTCACACAATCCATTCTGTTGTGGGGTGTAAGGGTTGCTTTTCTGATGAATCACACCGGCACTATTCAGGAAATCATCAAATTATTTATTGCAATACTCCAGTCCGTTGTCACTCCTTAATACTTTGATTGTTTTTTTTGTTTGATTTTCCACCTGAGCTTTAAAAATCTTGAAATACTTCAAAGCCTGATTTTTGTATTTTAAGAAATAAACAAATGTCATCCTACTATGATCATCAACAAATAACAAGAAGTATCTCGAGCCGCCCATAGACACATTCTCCATAGGCCCACATATGTCTGTGTGCACAATATCTAGGAGATTACTGCTTCGTTGGCCACTGCTCTTAAAAGGTAACCGGCATTGTTTGCCTTCACAACATGTTGTGCATGAAGATTTGCTTATGTCAACTTTTTTATCAAGTGACATACCATGCACAGCTTTTTCCATCTGATTCAAATAATCTTTGTTTATGTGTCCTAACCTTCGATGCCAAGTCATTCCTGACACAACTGATGCTGCTAAACAGTCTTGTTTTAGCAAATTCACTTTATATACTCCATTGACCAACACTGCCGTAGCAACCAACTCGTTATTTTTATTATAAACTGAACAACCATTTCCAGTGAAAGATACACGGTTGCCTTTCATAATCAGTTGGCTAACAGATAATAAATTTGTTGTTAGACTTGGTACACAATATACGTTTTTCACCATGATGTCATACTCATGATTATCTGTTTTAGTCATGATTTTTACATCGCCAGAACACAATACTGACACCTTTTCACTGTTTGCGACAACAATTATTTTTTCTTGTTCATACTGCGCATTTATAATCCAACTTTCATTTGCTGTCAGATGTACACTCGCGCCCGAGTCGATATACCAATCGTATTTGTTAAAATTTCCACTCAGGAACACTGCGCTAAACGCATTAGACTGCATTCGATCCTTATTTATCTGATTTGACAAGTTATTTTCTGTATTTGTACACTGGTTCTTGTAATGCCCGATTTGTTTACATCTGTAGCACTTTATATGCTTGTTGACGTTTGACTTTGACAAGCCAGTGCTGCCATTGCTGCCAACATAACTTTTGCTGGCCATAGACATATTCGTATTATTTTTTCCTTTGTACTTTGAAGTTGAACGAATTGCTAAAGCTCCGCTAACTTCACTCCCGTCATGACTTGCTGAATCCATATCTAACAATTTTGTTTTTATGGAGTCTGTCGTTATAGGAATTCCTGAATGTTCTAATGCCATAACCATCGGCGAGAAACGATCTGGCAAACCAGCGAGTAGCAATGATGCTGTCCATGTGTCATTAATTTCGAATCCCGTTCCTGAAAGCTTCTGTGCTGTATCGATAATCTGCGTCACATAAGACGTCATCGAACTGCAATTCTCTCGGCGAATCGAAATTAAATTTCTCAGCAAACTTATTCTCCGTGAAAATCCGTTGTCGTCGAATAATTTTTTTAATTTATCCCATAACTCTTTACTGGATGTAGCATCTTTTACGTGAACATATAAAGACGAGTCGATTGTCATAATTAATTTTGCTTTGGTTTTTGCATCATCTGCAGGTTTTATTTCAATCCCGACTTCTGGCTGCACACAATGCTTCATGCCTTCGAGGATTAAAAAATTCTGTGCCGCAAAACACCATATGTCGTAATTATCACGTCCCGTTAGCTTGGGTACGTTGACAAGATAGTTCGCCGACATTTTTAAACTGCGATATACTAAAGTTGTACACTTTTATTATAACAATCCGTCACGACACAGTTCAATCGCGATTTGTAATCGTGTTTTTTATACTGGTCAAACAAAAAAAACAACAAAATCGCGAAGATTTATAAGCGAACGGCCCATAACCTGTAATGAAACGCTGTTTGATCAAAGATGGAGAATAGACTAAGATTTATTTCATATAAGTTTACATATTAAATACATAGATGGCAGCACTAGTCTTATATTGTTGTTATCATTTCAACAAAATATTTTACGAATGGTAGAAAAATCGGTCCATTTTTGGACCGATATCAATCGCAGAAAAATAAAAATGGTCGATTTTTCGACCGAAATCGTTCCAGTGGATAAGAATAATGGTCCGAATCGAAATCAGTATGAAAATCTGCAAAAAGGTGCATTTATGGACAAAACATTATTCCAATAGACGCTAAATTGAGACTTGGGCTCGGACTTTAAAATGCATTTTTGCAGGCTCTATGTTACCAAAAGGGCTGAAATTATGTGATCGCTATAAGAATTATGATCCGAATCGAAATCAGTCAGAAAATATGCAAAAAGTTCTATTTCTGGAAAACTCATAATCCTACTGGGCGCTAATTTGAAACTTGGGTTCGGACTTTAAAAGGCATTTTTTCAGGCTCTATGGTACCAAACGGGCAGAAATTTTGTGATCGCTATAAGAATAATGGTCCGAATCGAAATCAGTCTGAAAATCTGCAAAAAGCTGCATTTATGGACAAAACATTATTCTAATAGGCGCTAATTTGAGACTTGGGTACGGACTTTAAAATGCATTTTTTCAGGCTCTATGTAACCAAACCGGCTGAAATTTTGTGATCGCTATAAGAATAATAGTCCGAATCGAAATCAGTCCTAAAATCTGCAAAAGGTGCATTTATGGACAAATTATTATTCTAATTGGCGCTATTTTGAGACTTGGGTTCGTA
Source organism: Hesperophylax magnus (assembly GCA_026573805.1). Classification (NCBI taxonomy): domain Eukaryota; kingdom Metazoa; phylum Arthropoda; class Insecta; order Trichoptera; family Limnephilidae; genus Hesperophylax; species Hesperophylax magnus. Next base: position 4,892,541 of record JAIUSX010000060.1, read on the forward strand.
CTTTAAAATTTATTTTTTCAGTTCTATGGTACCAAACGGGCTGAAATTATGTAATCGCTATAAGAATTATGGTCCAAATCGAAATCAGTCACAAAATCTGCAAAAAGGTTCATTTATGGACAAAACATTATTCTAATAGGCGCTATTTTGAGACTTGGGTTTGGACTTAAAAATGCATTATTTCAGGCTCTATGTTACCAAACGGGCTGAAATTTTGTGATCGCTATTAGAATTATGATCCGAATCGAAATCAGTCAGAAAATCTGCAAAAAGTTGCATTTCTGGAAAACTCATAATCCTACTGGGCGCTAATTTGAGACTTGGGTTCGGACTTTAAAAGGCATTTTTTCAGGCTCTATGGTACCAAACGGGCAGAAATTTTGTGATCGCTATAAGAGTAAGTGTTCGAATCGAAATCAGTCAGAAAATCTGCAAAAAGTTCTATTTCTGGAAAACTCATAATCCTACTGGGCGCTAATTTGAGACTTGGGTTCGGACTTTAAAAGGCATTTTTTCAGGCTCTATAGTACCAAACGGGCGGAAATTTTGTGATCGCTATAAGAGTAATTGTTCGAATCGAAATCAGTCAGAAAATATGCAAAAAGTTGCATTTCTTGAAAACTCATAATCCTACTGGGCGCTAATTTGAGACTTGGGTTCGGACTTTAAAATGCATTTTTTCAAGCTCTATGGTACCAAACGGGCTGAAATTATGTGATTGCTGTAAGAATAATAGTCCGAATCGAAATCAGTCACAAAATCTGCAAAAGGGTGCATTTACCGACAAAACATTATTCTAATATTCGCTATTTTGAGATTTGGGTTCGGACTTTAAAAAGCATTATTTCAGGCTCTATGTTACCAAACGGGCTGAAATTTTGTGATCGCTTTAAGAATAATGGTCCAAATCGAAATCAGTCAGAAATTCTGCAAATAGTTCTATTTCTGGAAAACTCATAATCCTACTAGGCGCTAATTTGAGACTTGGGTTCGGACTTTAAAAGACATTTTTTCAGGCTCTATGGTACCAAACGGGCAGAAATTTTGTGATCGCTATAAGAATAATGGTCCGAATCGAAATCAGTCTGAAAATCTGCAAAAACCTGCATTTATGGACAAAACATTATTCTAATAGGCGCTAATTTGAGACTTGGGTTCGGACTTTAAAATGCATTTTTTCGGGCTGTATGTTACCAAACCGGCTGAAATTTTGTGATCGCTATAATAATAATAGTCCGAATCGAAATCAGTCACAAAATCTGCAAAAGGGTGCATTTACGGACAAAACATTATTCTAATATTCGCTATTTTGAGACTTGGGTTCGGACTTTAAAATGCATTATTTCAGGCTCTATGTTACCAAACGGGCTGAAATTTTGTGATCGCTATAAGAATTATGGTCCAAATCGAAATCAGTCAGAAAATCTGCAAAAAGTTCTATTTCTGGAAAACTCATAATCCTACTGGGCGCTAATTTGAGACTTGGGTTCGGACTTTAAAAGGCATTTTATCAGGCTCTATGGTACCAAACGGGCGGAAATTTTGTGATCGCTCTAAGAGTAAGTGTTCGAATCGAATTCAGTCAGAAAATATGCCAAAAGTTGCATTTCTGGAAAACTCATAATCCTACTGGGCGCTAATTTGAGACTTGGGTTCGGACTTTAAAATGCATTATTTCAGGCCCTATGTTCCCAAACGGCCTGAAATTTTGTGATCGCTATAAGAATTATGGTCCAAATCGAAATCAGTCAGAAAATCTGCAAAAAGTTCTATTTCTGGAAAACTCATAATCCTACTGGGCGCTAATTTGAGACTTGGGTTCGGACTTTAAAATGCATTATTTCAGGCCCTATGTTCCCAAACGGGCTGAAATTTTGTGATCGCTATAAGAATAATGGTCCGAATCGAAATCAGTATGAAAATCTGCAAAAAGGTGCATTTATGGACAAAACATTATTCTAATAGGCGCTAAATTGAGACTTGGGCTCGGACTTTAAAATGCATTTTTGCGGGCTCTATGTTACCAAACGGGCTGAAATTTTGTGATCGCTATAAGAATTATAGTCCGAATCGAAATCAGTCACAAAATCTGCAAAAATGTGCATTTATGGACAAAATATTATTCTAATAGGCGCCATTTTGAGACTTGGGATCGGACTTTAAAATGCATTTTTTCATGCTCTATGTTACCAAACGGGCTGAAATTTTGTGATCGCTATAAGAATTATGATCCGAATCGAAATCAGTCAGAAAATATGCAAAAGTTGCATTTCTGGAAAACTCATAATCCTACTGCGCGCTAATTTGAGACTTGGGTTCGGACTTTAAAAGGCATTTTTTCAGGCTCTATGGTACCAAACGGGCTGAAATTTTGTGATCGCTATAAGAATAATGGTCCGAATCGAAATCAGTATGAAAATCTGCAAAAAGGTGCATTTATGGACAAAACATTATTCCAATAGACGCTAAATTGAGACTTGGGCTCGGACTTTAAAATGCATTTTTGCAGGCTCTATGTTACCAAACGGGCTGAAATTTTGTGATCGCTATAAGAATAATGGTCCGAATCGAAATCAGTATGAAAATCTGCAAAAAGGTGCATTTATGGACAAAACATTATTCCAATAGACGCTAAATTGAGACTTGGGCTCGGACTTTAAAATGCATTTTTGCAGGCTCTATGTTCCCAAACGGGCTGAAATTTTGTGATCGCTATAAGAATAATGGTCCTAATCGAAATCAGTATGAAAATCTGCAATAAGGTGCATTTATGGACAAAACATTATTCCAATAGACGCTAAATTGAGACTTGGGCTCGGACTTTAAAATGCATTATTTCAGGCTCTATGTTACCAAACGGGCTGAAATTTTGTGATCGCTATTAGAATTATGATCCGAATCGAAATCAGTCAGAAAATATGCAAAAAGTTGCATTTCTGGAAAACTCATAATCCTACTGGGCGCTAATTTGAGACTTGGGTTCGGACTTTAAAAGGCATTTTTTCAGGCTCTATGGTACCAAACGGGCAGAAATTTTGTGATCGCTATAAAAATAATAGTCCGAATCGAAATCAGTCACAAAATCTGCAAAAGGGTGCATTTACGGACAAAACATTATTCTAATATTCGCTATTTTGAGACTTGGGTTCGGACTTTAAAATGCATTATTTCAGGCTCTATGTTACCAAACGGGCTGAAATTTTGTGATCGCTATTAGAATTATGATCCGAATCGAAATCAGTCAGAAAATATTCAAAAAGTTGCATTTCTGGAAAACTCATAATCCTACTGGGCGCTAATTTGAGACTTGGGTTCGGACTTTAAAAGGCATTTTTTCAGGCTCTATGGTACCAAACGGGCAGAAATTTTGTGATCGCTATAAGAGTAAGTGTTCGAATCGAAATCAGTCAGAAAATCTGCAAAAACTTCTATTTCTGGAAAACTCATAATCCTACTGGGCGCTAATTTGAGACTTGGGTTCGGACTTTAAAAGGCATTTTTTCAGGCTCTATAGTACCAAACGGGCGGAAATTTTGTGATCGCTATAAGAGTAATTGTTCGAATCGAAATCAGTCAGAAAATATGCAAAAAGTTGCATTTCTTGAAAACTCATAATCCTACTGGGCGCTAATTTGAGACTTGGGTTCGGACTTTAAAAGGCATTTTTTCAGGCTCTATGGTACCAAACGGGCTGAAATTTTGTGATCGCTATAAGAATAATGGTCCGAATCGAAATCAGTATGAAAATCTGCAAAAAGGTGCATTTATGGACAAAACATTATTCCAATAGACGCTAAATTGAGACTTGGGCTCGGACTTTAAAATGCATTTTTGCAGGCTCTATGTTACCAAACGGGCTGAAATTTTGTGATCGCTATAAGAATAATGGTCCGAATCGAAATCAGTATGAAAATCTGCAAAAAGGTGCATTTATGGACAAAACATTATTCCAATAGACGCTAAATTGAGACTTGGGCTCGGACTTTAAAATGCATTTTTGCAGGCTCTATGTTCCCAAACGGGCTGAAATTTTGTGATCGCTATAAGAATAATGGTCCGAATCGAAATCAGTATGAAAATCTGCAAAAAGGTGCATTTATGGACAAAACATTATTCCAATAGACGCTAAATTGAGACTTGGGCTCGGACTTTAAAATGCATTATTTCAGGCTCTATGTTACCAAACGGGCTGAAATTTTGTGATCGCTATTAGAATTATGATCCGAATCGAAATCAGTCAGAAAATATGCAAAAAGTTGCATTTCTGGAAAACTCATAATCCTACTGGGCGCTAATTTGAGACTTGGGTTCGGACTTTAAAAGGCATTTTTTCAGGCTCTATGGTACCAAACGGGCAGAAATTTTGTGATCGCTATAAAAATAATAGTCCGAATCGAAATCAGTCACAAAATCTGCAAAAGGGTGCATTTACGGACAAAACATTATTCTAATATTCGCTATTTTGAGACTTGGGTTCGGACTTTAAAATGCATTATTTCAGGCTCTATGTTACCAAACGGGCTGAAATTTTGTGATCGCTATTAGAATTATGATCCGAATCGAAATCAGTCAGAAAATATGCAAAAAGTTGCATTTCTGGAAAACTCATAATCCTACTGGGCGCTAATTTGAGACTTGGGTTCGGACTTTAAAAGGCATTTTTTCAGGCTCTATGGTACCAAACGGGCAGAAATTTTGTGATCGCTATAAGAGTAAGTGTTCGAATCGAAATCAGTCAGAAAATCTGCAAAAAGTTCTATTTCTGGAAAACTCATAATCCTACTGGGCGCTAATTTGAGACTTGGGTTCGGACTTTAAAAGGCATTTTTTCAGGCTCTATAGTACCAAACGGGCGGAAATTTTGTGATCGCTATAAGCGTAATTGTTCGAATCGAAATCAGTCAGAAAATATGCAAAAAGTTGCATTTCTTGAAAACTCATAATCCTACTGGGCGCTAATTTGAGACTTGGGTTCGGACTTTAAAAGGCATTTTTTCAGGCTCTATGGTACCAAACGGTCTGAAATTTTGTGATCGCTATAAGAATAATGGTCCGAATCGAAATCAGTATGAAAATCTGCAAAAAGGTGCATATAAGGACAAAACATTATTCTAATAGGCGCTAAATTGAGACTTGGGTTCGGACTTTAAAATGCATTTTTGCAGGCTCTATGTTACCAAACGGGCTGAAATTTTGTGATCGCTATAAGAATTATAGTCCAAATTGAAATCAGTCAGAAAATATGCAAAAAGTTCTATTTCTGGAAAACTCATAATCCTACTGGGCGCTAATTTGAAACTTGGGTTCGGACTTTAAAAGGCATTTTTTCAGGCTCTATGGTACCAAACGGGCAGAAATTTTGTGATCGCTATAAGAATAATGGTCCGAATCGAAATCAGTCTGAAAATCTGCAAAAAGCTGCATTTATGGACAAAACATTATTCTAATAGGCGCTAATTTGAGACTTTGGTACGGACTTTAAAATGCATTTTTTCAGGCTCTATGTAACCAAACCGGCTGAAATTTTGTGATCGCTATAAGAATAATAGTCCGAATCGAAATCAGTCCTAAAATCTGCAAAAGGTGCATTTATGGACAAATTATTATTCTAATTGGCGCTATTTTGAGACTTGGGTTCGTACTTTAAAATTAATTTTTTCAGGCTCTATGGTACCAAACGGGCTGAAATTATGTAATCGCTATAAGAATTATGGTCCAAATCGAAATCAGTCACAAAATCTGCAAAAAGGTTCATTTATGGACAAAACATTATTCTAATAGGCGCTATTTTGAGACATGGGTTTGGACTTAAAAATGCATTATTTCAGGCTCTATGTTACCAAACGGGCTGAAATTTTCTGATCGCTATAAGAATTATAGTCCAAATCGAAATCAGTCAGAAAATCTGCAAAAAGTTCTATTTCTGGAAAACTCATAATCCTACTGGGCGCTAATTTGAAACTTGGGTTCGGACTTTAAAAGGCATTTTTTCAGGCTCTATGGTACCAAACGGGCAGAAATTTTGTGATCGCTATAAGAATAATGGTCCGAATCGAAATCAGTCTGAAAATCTGCAAAAAGCTGCATTTATGGACAAAACATTATTCTAATAGGCGCTAATTTGAGACTTGGGTACGGACTTTAAAATGCATTTTTTCAGGCTCTATGTAACCAAACCGGCTGAAATTTTGTGATCGCTATAAAAATAATAGTCCGAATCGAAATCAGTCCTAAAATCTGCAAAAGGTGCATTTATGGACAAATTATTATTCTAATTCGCGCTATTTTGAGACTTGGGTTCGTACTTTAAAATTAATTTTTTCAGGCTCTATGGTACTAAACGGGCTGAAATTATGTAATCGGTATAAGAATTATGGTCCAAATCGAAATCAGTCACAAAATCTGCAAAAAGGTTCATTTATGGACAAAACATTATTCTAATAGGCGCTATTTTGAGACTTGGGTTTGGACTTAAAAATGCATTATTTCAGGCTCTATGTTACCAAACGGGCTGAAATTTTCTGATCGCTATAAGAATTATAGTCCAAATCAAAATCAGTCAGAAAATCTGCAAAAAGTTCTATTTCTGGAAAACTCATAATCCTACTGGGCGCTAAATTGAGACTTGGGTTCGGACTTTAAAAGGCATTTTTTCAGGCTCTATGGTACCAAACGGGCGTAAATTTTGTGATCGCTATAAGAGTAAGTGTTCGAATCGAAATCAGTCAGAAAATATGCCAAAAGTTGCATTTCTGGAAAACTCATAATCCTACTGGGCGCTAATTTGAGACTTGGGTTCGGACTTTAAAATGCATTATTTCAGGCTCTATGTTCCCAAACGGGCTGAAATTTTGTGATCGCTATAAGAATAATGGTCCGAATCGAAATCAGTATGAAAATCTGCAAAAAGGTGCATTTATGGACAAAACATTATTCCAATAGGCGCTAAATTGAGACTTGGGCTCGGACTTTAAAATGCATTTTTGCAGGCTCTATGTTACCAAACGGGCTGAAATTTTGTGATCGCTATAAGAATAGTAGTCCGAATCGAAATCACTCACAAAATCTGCAAAAAGGTGCATTTATGGACAAAACATTATTCTAATAGGCGCCATTTTGAGACTTGGGTTCGGACTTTAAAATGCATTTTTTCATGCTCTATGTTACCAAACGGGCTGAAATTTTGTGATCGCTTTTAGAATTATGATCCGAATCGAAATCAGTCAGAAAATATGCAAAAAGTTGCTTTTCTGGAAAACTCATAATCCTACTGGGCGCTAATTTGAGACTTGGGTTCGGACTTTAAAAGGCATTTTTTCAGGCTCTATGGAACCAAACCGGCAGAAATTTTGTGATCGCTATAAAAATAAAAGCCCGAATCGAAATCAGTCACAAAATCTGCAAAAGGGTGCATTTACGGACAAAACATTATTCTAATATTCGCTATTTTGAGACTTGGGTTCGGACTTTAAAATGCATTATTTCAGGGTCTATGTTACCAAACGGGCTGAAATTTTGTGATCGCTATTAGAATTATGATCCGAATCGAAATCAGTCTGAAAATATGCAAAAAGTTGCATTTCTGGAAAACTCATAATCCTACTGGGCGCTAATTTGAGACTTGGGTTCGGACTTTAACCCTAGAAAGATAACCATATTTTGTAGTACATAAAAGATAACCATACGCTGCAGAGGCGCATAATATATTTATCATTTTTTTAAATTAAATACCTAGGTAATGTATTTCTTTAGCGGAATTATTTTAATTTGTGGTTAATGAACTAATAATGAAAAACTTTTTTACTGAAATTATTTATTTATTTTAAACATTAAACTTATATTAAAAAAACCTCTAGAAAAAAACAATAAAATTAACCGTATTCTGTTTACAGGAAAATATTATCACAAATTTATATTTTTTTTATATAAAACTAATTAAATTATTTTAATTTACTAATAAACTATAAAATAATCAGTCAAAACTATAATTATTTTGCTATAAATTTGGTTTAGAGGCATTCAAAGCAAACATCTTTTTTGTGTTCGCCGCAAACTGTTTTTTTGCATTTGGCGCAAGTCATCATTGACATTCTTTTTTTTTTACTTAAGCAAAAGCTGCAATACCGTCTTTTCTTGGCTGGAGGTTCTTCTTCATTATCACTAGAGCTCTGCACATCTGGATTCGGAAGAATATTGGTGATATTTTCTCGCACACGCTTGAGCAAAGTAGGAGCTTCGAGTCTTTCCGTCATCCACGGTTCAGATAACTGAGTGCTTAACTTTTTCATATATTCCCTTCTATTTAGAGGCTTTTCATGTTTCGCTAGAACGTTGTGACAGTATATGACATAAGAATTGACGAATGCCATGTTCAGTATGCCATTAAGCGTAGCCATTGGCCACCTATTGGTTTTTCTTGAACATGACGTTGAGGAACACATTTGATCGAACGTGTCCACCCCGCCTTTAGTCTGATTATAATACATTATAATATCAGGCTTACCGGTTGTGGCGTTGATGACACCTTCTTCATCACACGATGATATCAGGTAAACCATCTTAGAGGGCTTCGGCTTGTACGAGACTAGGGTCAAACATCCATCATAGCAGAACATTGACGTGCCTACGGATCGAGACCGTGTATTTTTCAAGTCTTCGGGGATCTCCCGTTTATTGGATCGTATGGTTCCAACGAGGGTTAGTTTGTACGGCTCGTGAAGAAGGGATTTCGCGAGAGGAACCGAAGTGAACCAATTGTCACACGTAATATTCCGGTTTGTGCCATGCAAGGGCCGAGACAACTCCTTTACATAATATTCACCTTGTGGCAAACCATTAGTGTTTGTGGCTCTTCCAATATACGGCATTGCATTTAGCATGTACTTTGTTCCGCTATCACACATCATAGGGATTTTTATCCCGTATTTGCTGGGTTTATTGGGGATGTACATGCGGAATGGGCACCGTCCTCGAAACCCCAATAATTGCTCATCAATTGTGACGTGCTCACCCGGTGTATAATTCAGTTTACACTGAGTTATAAATAATTCCCACAGTTTTCTAATGGGAACAAGTGGATCTTCATGACGTAAGGAGGGCCGTATAGATTTGTCATCAAATCTCAGACATCTAATCAAGAAATCGAAACGATCTCTACTCATCACTGAAACGTAACGTGTTCCTGAAAAACTACTATTGAACAGCTCATCGGTAGACAAGTGATTGTCTTTCATCGCCGCACTCAAGGTCAGTATCCCAAACAATGCTCGGACTTCTGTCATAGACGTATCTTTGAAAGTGGCTTTGGTCATGTTTTCTCGACGTTTTACAGAGATCTCAATATTCGTCCAACGGACGATCTCACCCACTATTTCGTCGGTAACAAACAAAGTAAAACATAATACTGGGTCATACACATTGCGACACATACGCGTTGGACCTCTGTTTGTGCGAATTATATTTATGGCAGATATCCTACCACGACTTTGTCCTTTTATTGTTGACCAGCAATTTTGGTTTTTACCCCTTAGCATACGGCGATCAGGAACAATTATACGGCGGTCACGACGTGATGTTTCCAAACTTCCAGGCTCTGAAGATACTGGTGGAGTTATAATGTCTTCATTTTGTGTATCATTCAATTCTTCTGGCACCTCATCATCGATGAACTCATCTTCATAGTCACTCTGCATTTCATCTTCACTCACATGATCTTCTGTTTCACTGCCACTCTCCTGATGTCCATCATGCTCGTTCTCTTCTTCTTCAGTTAAAAATCTCAATATTTGATCATCAGATATAATTCTTCGGCTCGTCATTATGAAGGTTAAAAAAACCATGCTAAAACAAACAATAAAATACCTATAATAAACATGTAATGTAAGTATAAACAAATTTATACTTTTACTAAAAGTCACGCAAAAGATAACCATACGCCTTTGAAGCGCATTACCTGGTCATAACTTGAAAAATATGGTACTTACCGCGTAAAAACGACCGTCCCGCGACGCTGTGCACCGACGACTGAGCTAATGAAAAAGGACAGCTAGATGCGCGAGCTCATTAGAAAGAGACAGCGTTTTCTTACCGTAGCGGGCGCCTCTGAGGCGTAGGTTATCTTTCTAGGGTTAAAAGGCATTTTTTCAGGCTCTATGGTACCAAACGGGCAGAAATTTTGTGATCGCTATAAAAATAATAGTCCGAATCGAAATCAGTCACAAAATCTGCAAAAGGGTGCATTTACGGACAAAAAATTATTCTAATATTCGCTATTTTGAGACTTGGGTTCGGACTTTAAAAGGCATTTTTTCAGGCTCTATGGTACCAAACGGGCAGAAATTTTGTGATCGCTATAAAAATAATAGTCCGAATCGAAATCAGTCACAAAATCTGCAAAAGGTGCATTTATGAACAAATTATTATTCTAATAAGCGCTATTTTGAGACTTGGGTTCGGATTTTAAAATTTATTTTTTCAGGCTCTATGGTACCAAACGGGCTGAAATTTTGTGATCGCTTTTAGAATTATGATCCGAATCGAAATCAGTCAGAAAATCTGCAAAAGGTGCATTTATGAACAAATTATTATTCTAATAAGCGCTATTTTGAGACTTGGGTTCGGACTTTAAAAGGCATTTTTTCAGGCTCTATGGTACCAAACGGGCAGAAATTTTGTGATCGCTATAAAAATAATAGTCCGAATCGAAATCAGTCACAAAATCTGCAAAAGGTGCATTTATGAACAAATTATTATTCTAATAAGCGCTATTTTGAGACTTGGGTTCGGATTTTAAAATTTATTTTTTCAGGCTCTATGGAACCAAACGGGCAGAAATTTTGTGATCGCTATAAAAATAATAGTCCGAATCGAAATCAGTCACAAAATCTGCAAAAGGGTGCATTTACGGACAAAACATTATTCTAATATTCGCTATTTTGAGACTTGGGTTCGGACTTTAAAATGCATTATTTCAGGCTCTATGTTACCAAACGGGCTGAAATTTTGTGATCGCTATTAGAATTATAATCCGAATCGAAATCAGTCTGAAAATATGCAAAAAGTTGCATTTCTGGAAAACTCATAATCCTACTGGGCGCTAATTTGAGACTTGGGTTCGGACTTTAAAAGGCATTTTTTCAGGCTCTATGGTACCAAACGGGCAGAAATTTTGTGATCGCTATAAAAATAATAGTCCGAATCGAAATCAGTCACAAAATCTGCAAAAGGGTGCATTTACGGACAAAACATTATTCTAATATTCGCTATTTTGAGACTTGGGTTCGGACTTTAAAAGGCATTTTTTCAGGCTCTATGGTACCAAACGGGCAGAAATTTTGTGATCGCTATAAGAGTAAGTGTTCGAATCGAAATCAGTCAGAAAATCTGCAAAAAGTTCTATTTCTGGAAAACTCATAATCCTACTGGGCGCTAATTTGAGACTTGGGTTCGGACTTTAAAAGGCATTTTTTCAGGCTCTATGGTACCAAACGGGCTGAAATTTTGTGATCGCTATAAGAATAATAGTCCGAATCGAAATCAGTCACAAAATCTGCAAAAGGGTGCATTTACGGACAAAACATTATTCTAATATTCGCTATTTTGAGACTTGGGTTCGGACTTTAAAATGCATTATTTCAGGCTCTATGTTACCAAACGGGCTGAAATTTTGTGATCGCTATTAGAATTATGATCCGAATCGAAATCAGTCAGAAAATATGCAAAAAGTTGCATTTCTGGAAAACTCATAATCCTACTGGGCGCTAATTTGAGACTTGGGTTCGGAATTTAAAAGGCATTTTTTCAGGCTCTATGGTACCAAACGGGCAGAAATTTTGTGATCGCTATAAAAATAATAGTCCGAATCGAAATCAGTCACAAAATCTGCAAAAGGGTGCATTTACGGACAAAACATTATTCTAATATTCGCTATTTTGAGACTTGGGTTCGGACTTTAAAAGGCATTTTTTCAGGCTCTATGGTACCAAACGGGCAGAAATTTTGTGATCGCTATAAGAGTAAGTGTTCTAATCGAAATCAGTCAGAATATATGCCAAAAGTTGCATTTCTGGAAAACTCATAATCCTACTGGGCGCTAATTTGAGACTTGGGCTCGGACTTTAAAATGCATTTTTGAAGGCTCTATGTTACCAAACGGGCTGAAATTTTGTGATCGCTATAAGAATAATAGTCCGAATCGAAATCACTCACAAAATCTGCAAAAAGGTGCATTTATGGACAAAACATTATTCTAATAGGCGCCATTTTGAGACTTGGGTTCGGACTTTAAAATGCATTTTTTCATGCTCTATGTTACCAAACGGGCAGAAATTTTGTGATCGCTATAAGAGTAAGTGTTCGAATCGAAATCAGTCAGAAAATATGCAAAAAGTTGCATTTCTGGAAAACTCATAATCCTACTGGGCGCTAATTTGAGACTTGGGTTCGGACTTTAAAAGGCATTTTTTCAGGCTCTATGGAACCAAACGGGCAGAAATTTTGTGATCGCTATAAGAATAATAGTCCGAATCGAAATCACTCACAAAATCTGCAAAAAGGTGCATTTATGGACAAAACATTATTCTAAAATTCGCTATTTTGAGACTTGGGTTCGGACTTCAAAATGCATTATTTCAGGCTCTATGTTACGAAACGGTCTGAAATTTTGTGATCGCTATAAGAATTATGGTCCAAATCGAAATCAGTCAGAAAATCTGCAAAAAGTTCGATTTCTGGAAAACTCATAATCCTACTGGGCTCTAATTTGAGACTTGGGTTCGGACTTTAAAAGGCATTTTTTCAGGCTCTATGGTACCAAACGGGCAGAAATTTTGTGATCGCTATAAGAATAATGGTCCGAATCGAAATCAGTCTGAAAATCTGCAAAAACCTGCATTTATGGACAAAATATTATTCTAATATTCGCTATTTTGAGACTTGGGTTCGGACTTTAAAATGCATTATTTCAGGCTCTATGTTCCCAAACGGGCTGAAATTTTGTGATCGCTATAAGAATAATAGTCCGAATCGAAATCAGTATGAAAATCTGCAAAAAGGTGCATTTATGGACAAAACATTATTCCAATAGGCGCTAAATTGAGACTTGGGCTCGGACTTTAAAATGCATTTTTGAAGGCTCTATGTTACCAAACGGGCTGAAATTTTGTGATCGCTATAAGAATAATAGTCCGAATCGAAATCACTCACAAAATCTGCAAAAAGGTGCATTTATGGACAAAACATTATTCTAATAGGCGCCATTTTGAGACTTGGGTTCGGACTTTAAAATGCATTTTTTCATGCTCTATGTTACCAAACGGGCAGAAATTTTGTGATCGCTATAAGAGTAAGTGTTCGAATCGAAATCAGTCAGAAAATATGCAAAAAGTTGCATTTCTGGAAAACTCATAATCCTACTGGGCGCTAATTTGAGACTTGGGTTCGGACTTTAAAAGGCATTTTTTCAGGCTCTATGGAACCAAACGGGCAGAAATTTTGTGATCGCTATAAAAATAATAGCCCGAATCGAAATCAGTCACAAAATCTGCAAAAGGGTGCATTTACGGACAAAACATTATTCTAATATTCGCTATTTTGAGACTTGGGATCGGACTTTAAAATGCATTATTTCAGGCTCTATGTTACCAAACGGGCTGAAATTTTGTGATCGCTATTAGAATTATGATCCGAATCGAAATCAGTCAAAAAATCTGCAAAAGGGTGCATTTACGGACAAAAAATTATTCTAATATTCGCTATTTTGAGACTTGGGTTCGGACTTTAAAAGGCATTTTTTCAGGCTCTATGGTACCAAACGGGCAGAAATTTTGTGATCGCTATAAGAGTAAGTGTTCGAATCGAAATCAGTCAGAATATATGCCAAAAGTTGCATTTCTGGAAAACTCATAATCCTACTGGGCGCTAATTTGAGACTTGGGCTCGGACTTTAAAATGCATTTTTGAAGGCTCTATGTTACCAAACGGGCTGAAATTTTGTGATCGCTATAAGAATAATAGTCCGAATCGAAATCACTCACAAAATCTGCAAAAAGGTGCATTTATGGACAAAACATTATTCTAATATTCGCTATTTTGAGACTTGGGTTCGGACTTCAAAATGCATTATTTCAGGCTCTATGTTACGAAACGGTCTGAAATTTTGTGATCGCTATAAGAATTATGGTCCAAATCGAAATCAGTCAGAAAATCTGCAAAAAGTTCGATTTCTGGAAAACTCATAATCCTACTGGGCTCTAATTTGAGACTTGGGTTCGGACTTTAAAAGGCATTTTTTCAGGCTCTATGGTACCAAACGGGCAGAAATTTTGTGATCGCTATAAGAATAATGGTCCGAATCGAAATCAGTCTGAAAATCTGCAAAAACCTGCATTTATGGACAAAATATTATTCTAATATTCGCTATTTTGAGACTTGGGTTCGGACTTTAAAATGCATTATTTCAGGCTCTATGTTCCCAAGCCGGCTGAAATTTTGTGATCGCTATAAGAATAATAGTCCGAATCGAAATCAGTATGAAAATCTGCAAAAAGGTGCATTTATGGACAAAACATTATTCCAATAGGCGCTAAATTGAGACTTGGGCTCGGACTTTAAAATGCATTTTTGAAGGCTCTATGTTACCAAACGGGCTGAAATTTTGTGATCGCTATAAGAATAATAGTCCGAATCGAAATCACTCACAAAATCTGCAAAAAGGTGCATTTATGGACAAAACATTATTCTAATAGGCGCCATTTTGAGACTTGGGTTCGGACTTTAAAATGCATTTTTTCATGCTCTATGTTACCAAACGGGCAGAAATTTTGTGATCGCTATAAGAGTAAGTGTTCGAATCGAAATCAGTCAGAAAATATGCAAAAAGTTGCATTTCTGGAAAACTCATAATCCTACTGGGCGCTTATTTGAGACTTGGGTTCGGACTTTAAAAGGCATTTTTTCAGGCTCTATGGAACCAAACGGGCAGAAATTTTGTGATCGCTATAAAAATAATAGCCCGAATCGAAATCAGTCACAAAATCTGCAAAAGGGTGCATTTACGGACAAAACATTATTCTAATATTCGCTATTTTGAGACTTGGTATCGGACTTTAAAATGCATTATTTCAGGCTCTATGTTACCAAACGGGCTGAAATTTTGTGATCGCTATTAGAATTATGATCCGAATCGAAATCAGTCAAAAAATCTGCAAAAGGGTGCATTTACGGACAAAAAATTATTCTAATATTCGCTATTTTGAGACTTGGGTTCGGACTTTAAAAGGCATTTTTTCAGGCTCTATGGTACCAAACGGGCAGAAATTTTGTGATCGCTATAAGAGTAAGTGTTCGAATCGAAATCAGTCAGAAAATCTGCAAAAAGTTCTATTTCTGGAAAACTCATAATCCTACTGGGCGCTAATTTGAGACTTGGGTTCGGACTTTAAAAGGCATTTTTACAGGCTTTATGGTACCAAACGGGCTGAAATTTTGTGATCGCTATAAGAAAAATAGTCCGAATCGAAATCAGTCACAAAATCTGCAAAAGGGTGCATTTACGGACAAAACATTATTCTAATATTCGCTATTTTGAGACTTGGGTTTGGACTTTAAAAGGCATTTTTTCAGGCTCTATGGTACCAAACGGGCAGAAATTTTGTGATCGCTATAAGAGTAAGTGTTCGAATCGAAATCAGTCAGAAAATATGCAAAAAGTTGCATTTCTGGAAAACTCATAATCCTACTGGGCGCTAATTTGAGACTTGGGTTCGGACTTTAAAAGGCATTTTTTCAGGCTCTATGGTACCAAACGGGCAGAAATTTTGTGATCGCTATAAGAGTAATTGTTCGAATCGAAATCAGTCAGAAAATATGCAAAAAGCTGCATTTATGGACAAAACATTATTCTAATAGGCGCTAATTTGAGACTTGGGTACGGACTTTAAAATGCATTTTTTCAGGCTCTATGTTACCAAACGGGCTGAAATTTTGTGATCGCTATAAGAATTATAGTCCAAATTGAAATCAGTCAGAAAATATGCAAAAAGTTCTATTTCTGGAAAACTCATAATCCTACTGGGCGCTAATTTGAAACTTGGGTTCGGACTTTAAAAGGCATTTTTTCAGGCTCTATGGTACCAAACGGGCAGAAATTTTGTGATCGCTATAAGAATAATGGTCCGAATCGAAATCAGTCTGAAAATCTGCAAAAAGCTGCATTTATGGACAAAACATTATTCTAATAGGCGCTAATTTGAGACTTGGGTACGGACTTTAAAATGCATTTTTTCAGGCTCTATGTTACCAAACCGGCTGAAATTTTGTGATCGCTATAAGAGTAAGTGTTCGAATCGAAATCAGTCAGAAAATATGCCAAAAGTTGCATTTCTGGAAAACTCATAATCCTACTGGGCGCTAATTTGAGACTTGGGTTCGGACTTTAAAATGCATTATTTCAGGCTCTATGTTACCAAACGGGCTGAAATTTTGTAATCGCTATAAGAATTATGGTCCAAATCGAAATCAGTCAGAAAATCTGCAAAAAGTTCTATTTCTGGAAAACTCATAATCCTACTGGGCGCTAATTTGAGACTTGGGTTCGGACTTTAAACGCATTTTTTCAGGCTCTATGGTACCAAACGGGCTGAAATTTTGTGATCGCTATGAGAATAATAGTCCGAATCGAAATCAGTAACAAAATCTGCAAAAGGGTGCATTTACGGACAAAACATGTGATCGCTATAAGAATTATGGTCCAAATCGAAATCAGTCAGAAAATCTGCAAAAAGTTCTATTTCTGGAAAACTCATAATCCTTCTTGGCGCTAATTTGAGACTTGGGTTCGGACTTTAAAAGGCATTTTTTCAGGCTCTATGGTACCAAACGGGCGTAAATTTTGTGATCGCTATAAGAGTAAGTGTTCGAATCGAAATCAGTCAGAAAATATGCCAAAAGTTGCATTTCTGGAAAACTCATAATCCTACTGGGCGCTAATTTGAGACTTGGGTTCGGACTTTAAAATGCATTATTTCAGGCTCTATGTTACGAAACGGGCTGAAATTTTGTGATCGCTATAAGAATTATGGTCCAAATCAAAATCAGTCAGAAAATCTGCAAAAAGTTCTATTTCTGGAAAACTCATAATCCTACTGGGCGCTAATTTGAAACTTGGGTTCGGACTTTAAAAGGCATTTTTTCAGGCTCTATGTTACCAAACCGGCTGAAATTTTGTGATCGCTATAAGAATAATAGTCCGAATCGAAATCAGTCACAAAATCTGCAAAAGGGTGCATTTACGGACAAAACATTATTCTAATATTCGCTATTTTGAGACTTGGGTTTGGACTTTAAAAGGCATTTTTTCAGGCTCTAAGGTACCAAACGGGCAGAAATTTTGTGATCGCTATAAGAGTAAGTGTTCGAATCGAAATCAGTCAGAAAATATGCAAAAAGTTGCATTTCTGGAAAACTCATAATCCTACTGGGCGCTAATTTGAGACTTGGGTTCGGACTTTAAAAGGCATTTTTTCAGGCTCTATGGTACCAAACGGGCAGAAATTTTGTGATCGCTATAAGAGTAATTGTTCGAATCGAAATCAGTCAGAAAATATGCAAAAGGGAGCATTTACGGACAAAACATTATTCTAATAGGCGCTATTTTGAGACTTGGGTTCGGACTTTAAAATGCATTATTTCAGGCTCTATGTTACCAAACGGGCTGAAGTTTTGTGATCGCTATAAGAATTATAGTCCAAATTGAAATCAGTCAGAAAATCTGCAAAAAGGTGCATTTCTGGAAAACTCATAATCCTACTGGGCGCTAATTTGAGACTTGGGTTCGGACTTTAAAAGGCATTTTTTCATGCTCTATGGTACCAAACGGGCTGAAATTTTGTGATCGCTATAAGAATAATGGTCCGAATCGAAATCAGTATGAAAATCTGCAAAAAGGTGCATATAAGGACAAAACATTATTCTAATAGGCGCTAAATTGAGACTTGGGTTCGGACTTTAAAATGCATTTTTGCAGGCTCTATGTTACCAAACGGGCTGAAATTTTGTGATCGCTATAAGAATTATAGTCCAAATTGAAATCAGTCAGAAAATATGCAAAAAGTTCTATTTCTGGAAAACTCATAATCCTACTGGGCGCTAATTTGAAACTTGGGTTCGGACTTTAAAAGGCATTTTTTCAGGCTCTATGGTACCAAACGGGCAGAAATTTTGTGATCGCTATAAGAATAATGGTCCGAATCGAAATCAGTCTGAAAATCTGCAAAAAGCTGCATTTATGGACAAAACATTATTCTAATAGGCGCTAATTTGAGACTTGGGTACGGACTTTAAAATGCATTTTTTCAGGCTCTATGTTACCAAACCGGCTGAAATTTTGTGATCGCTATAAGAGTAAGTGTTCGAATCGAAATCAGTCAGAAAATATGCCAAAAGTTGCATTTCTGGAAAACTCATAATCCTACTGGGCGCTAATTTGAGACTTGGGTTCGGACTTTAAACGCATTTTTTCAGGCTCTATGTTACCAAACGGGCTGAAGTTTTGTGATCGCTATAAGAATTATTGTCCAAATCGAAATCAGTCAGAAAATCTGCAAAAAGTTCTATTTCTGGAAAACTCATAATCCTTCTTGGCGCTAATTTGAGACTTGGGTTCGGACTTTAAAAGGCATTTTTTCAGGCTCTATGGTACCAAACGGGCGTAAATTTTGTGATCGCTATAAGAGTAAGTGTTCGAATCGAAATCAGTCAGAAAATATGCCAAAAGTTGCATTTCTGGAAAACTCATAATCCTACTGGGCGCTAATTTGAGACTTGGGTTCGGACTTTAAAATGCATTATTTCAGGCTCTATGTTACGAAACGGGCTGAAATTTTGTGATCGCTATAAGAATTATGGTCCAAATCAAAATCAGTCAGAAAATCTGCAAACAGTTCTATTTCTGGAAAACTCATAATCCTACTGGGCGCTAATTTGAAACTTGGGTTCGGACTTTAAAAGGCATTTTTTCAGGCTCTATGTTACCAAACCGGCTGAAATTTTGTGATCGCTATAAGAATAATAGTCCGAATCGAAATCAGTCACAAAATCTGCAAAAGGTGCATTTATGGACAAATTATTATTCTAATAGGCGCTATTTTGAGACTTGGGTTCGGACTTTAGAATTTATTTTTTCAGGCTCTATGGTACCAAACGGGCTGAAATTATGTGATTGCTGTAAGAATTATAGTCCGAATCGAAATCAGTCACAAAATCTGCAAAAGGGTGCATTTACGGACAAAACATGATTCTAATATTTGCTATTTTGAGACTTGGGTTCGGACTTTAAAAGGCCTTTTTTCAGGCTCTATGGTACCAAACGGGCAGAAATTTTGTGATCGCTATAAGAATAACGGTCCGAATCGAAATCAGTCTGAAAATCTGCATTTATGGACAAAACATTATTCTAATATTCGCTATTTTGAGACTTGGGTTCGGACTTTAAAATGCATTATTTCAGGCTCTATGTTACGAAACGGTCTGAAATTTTGTGATCGCTATAAGAATTATGGTCCAAATCGAAATCCGTCAGAAAATCTGCAAAAAGTTCTATTTCTGGAAAACTCATAATCCTACTGGGCGCTAATTTGAGACTTGGGTTCGGACTTTAAAATTTATTTTTTCAGGCTCTATGGTACCAAACGGGCTGAAATTATGTGATTGCTGTTAGAATTATAGTCCGAATCGAAATCAGTCACAAAATCTGCAAAAGGGTGCATTTACGGACAAAACATTAATCTAATATTTGCTATTTTGAGACTTGGGTTCGGACTTTAAAATGCATTATTTCAGGCTCTATGTTTCCAAACGGGCTGAAATTTTGTGATCGCTATAAGAATTATGGTCCAAATCGAAATCAGTCAGAAAATCTGCAAAAAGTTCTATTTCTGGAAAACTCATAATCCTACTGGGCGCTAATTTGAAACTTGGGTTCGGACTTTAAAAGGCATTTTTTCAGGCTCTATGGTACCAAACGGGCAGAAATTTTGTGATCGCTATAAAAATAATAGTCCGAATCGAAATCAGTCACAAAATCTGCAAAAGGGTGCATTTACGGACAAAACATTATTCTAATATTCGCTATTTTGAGACTTGGGTTCGGACTTTTAAAGGCATTTTTTCAGGCTCTATGGTACCAAACGGGCAGAAATTTTGTGATCGCTATAAGAGTAATTGTTCGAATCGAAATCAGTCAGAAAATATGCAAAAAGGTGCATTTCTGGAAAACTCATAATCCTACTGGGCGCTAATTTGAGACTTGGGTTCGGACTTTAAAAGGCATTTTTTCAGGCTCTATGGTACCAAACGGGATGAAATTTTGTGATCGCTATAAGAATAATAGTCCGAATCGAAATCAGTATGAAAATCTGCAAAAAGGTGCATTTATGGTCAAAACATTATTCTAATAGGCGCTAAATTGAGACTTGGGTTCAGACTTTAAAATGCATTTTTGCAGGCTCTATGTTACCAAACGGGCTGAAATTTTGTGATCGCTATAAAAATAATAGTCCGAATCGAAATCAGTCACAAAATCTGCAAAAGGTTGCATTTACAGACAAAACATTATTCTAATATTCGCTATTTTGAGACTTGGGTTCGGACTTTAAAATGCATTATTTCAGGCTCTATGTTACGAAACGGGCAGAAATTTTGTGATCGCTATAAGAATTATGGTCCAAATCGAAATCAGTCAGAAAATCTGCAAAAAGTTCTATTTCTGGAAAACTCATAATCCTACTGGGCGCTAATTTGAGACTTGGGTTCGGACTTTAAAATTTATTTTTTCAGGCTCTATGGTACCAAACGGGCTGAAATTATGTGATTGCTGTTAGAATTATAGTCCGAATCGAAATCAGTCACAAAATCTGCAAAAGGGTGCATTTACGGACAAAACATTATTCTAATATTTGCTATTTTTAGACTTGGGTTCGGACTTTAAAATGCATTATTTCAGGCTCTATGGTACCAAACGGGCTGAAATTTTGTGATCGCTATAAGAATTATGGTCCAAATCGAAATCAGTCAGAAAATCTGCAAAAAGTTCTATTTCTGGAAAACTCATAATCCTACTGGGCGCTAATTTGAAACTTGGGTTCGGACTTTAAAAGGCATTTTTTCAGGCTCTATGGTACCAAACGGGCAGAAATTTTGTGATCGCTATAAAAATAATAGTCCGAATCGAAATCAGTCACAAAATCTGCAAAAGGGTGCATTTACGGACAAAACATTATTCTAATATTCGCTATTTTGAGACTTGGGTTCGGACTTTTAAAGGCATTTTTTCAGGCTCTATGGTACCAAACGGGCTGAAATTTTGTGATCGCTATAAGAATAATAGTCCGAATCGAAATCAGTATGAAAATCTGCAAAAAGTTGCATTTATGGACAAAACATTATTCTAATAGGCGCTAAATTGAGACTTGGGTTCAGACTTTAAAATGCATTTTTGCAGGCTCTATGTTACCAAACGGGCTGAAATTTTGTGATCGCTATAAAAATAATAGTCCGAATCGAAATCAGTCACAAAATCTGCAAAAGGGTGCATTTACAGACAAAACATTATTCTAATATTCGCTATTTTGAGACTTGGGTTCGGACTTTAAAATGCATTATTTCAGGCTCTATGTTACCAAACGAGCTGAAATTTTGTGATCGCTATAAGAATTATAGTCCAAATTGAAATCAGTCAGAAAATCTGCAAAAAGGTGCATTTCTGGAAAACTTATAATCCTACTGGGCGCTAATTTGAGACTTGGGTTCGGAATTTAAAAGGCATTTTTTCAGGCTCTATGGTACCAAACGGGCGGAAATTTTGTGATCGCTATAAAAGTAAGTGTTCGAATCGAAATCAGTCAGAAAATATGCAAAAGGGTGCATTTACGGGCAAAACATTATTCTAATAGGCGCCATTCTGAGACTTGGGTTCGGACTTTAAAATGCATTATTTAAGGCTCTATGATACCGAACGTGCTGAAATTTTGTGATCGCTATAAAAATAATAGTCCGAATCGAAATCAGTCACAAAATCTGCAAAAGGGTGCATTTACGGACAAAACATTATTCTAATATTCGCTATTTTGAGACTTGGGTTCGGACTTTAAAAGGCATTTTTTCAGGCTCTATGGTACCAAACGGGCAGAAATTTTGTGATCGCTATAAGAGTAAGTGTTCGAATCGAAATCAGTCAGAAAATCTGCAAAAAGTTCTATTTCTGGAAAACTCATAATCCTACTGGGCGCTAATTTGAGACTTGGGTACGGACTTTTAAAGGCATTTTTTCAGGCTCTATGGTACCAAACGGCGGAAATTTTGTGATCGCTATAAGAGTAAGTGTTCGAATCGAAATCAGTCAGAAAATGTGCAAAAAGTTGCATTTCTGGAAAACTTATAATCCTACTGGGCGCTAATTTGAGACTTGGGTTCGGACTCTAAAAGGCATTTTTTCAGGCTCTATGGTACCAAACGGGCTGAAATTTTGTGATCGCTATAAGAGATATATATATATCTAGATATATATAGATATCTATATATATATATATATATATATCAATCTTTTTGCAGATTTATTCAAAAGTGTTTATGATGATAAACACTTTTGAATAAATCGAAATCAGTCAGAAAATATGCAAAAAGGTGCATTTCTGGAAAACTCATAATCCTACTGGGCGCTAATTTGAGACTTGGGTTCGGACTTTAAAAGGCATTTTTTCAGGCTCTATGGTACCAAACGGGCTGAAATTTTGTGATCGCTATAAGAATAATAGCCCGAATCGAAATCAGTCACAAAATCTGCAAAAGGGTGCATTTACGGACAAAACATTATTCTAATATTCGCTATTTTGAGACTTGGGTTCGGACTTTAAAATGCATTATTTCAGGCTCTATGTTACCAAACGGGCTGAAATTTTGTGATCGCTATAAGAATTATAGTCCAAATTGAAATCAGTCAGAAAATCTGCAAAAAGGTGCATTTCTGGAAAACTTATAATCCTACTGGGCGCTAATTTGAGACTTGGGTTCGGACTTTAAAAGGCATTTTTTCAGGCTCTATGGTACCAAACGGGCTGAAATTTTGTGATCGCTATAAGAATAATAGCCCGAATCGAAATCAGTCACAAAATCTGCAAAAGGGTGCATTTACGGACAAAACATTATTCTAATATTCGCTATTTTGAGACTTGGGTTCGGACTTTAAAATGCATTATTTCAGGCTCTATGTTACCAAACGGGCTGAAATTTTGTGATCGCTATAAGAATTATAGTCCAAATTGAAATCAGTCAGAAAATCTGCAAAAAGGTGCATTTCTGGAAAACTTATAATCCTACTGGGCGCTAATTTGAGACTTGGGTTCGGACTTTAAAAGGCATTTTTTCAGGCTCTATGGTACCAAACGGGCGGAAATTTTGTGATCGCTATAAGAGTAATTGTTCGAATCGAAATCAGTCAGAAAATATGCAAAAAGTTGCATTTCTTGAAAACTCATAATCCTACTGGGCGCTAATTTGAGACTTGGGTTCGGACTTTAAAAGGCATTTTTTCAGGCTCTATGGTACCAAACGGGCGGAAATTATGTGATCGCTATAAGAGTAAGTGTTCGAATCGAAATCAGTCAGAAAATATGCAAAAAGTTGCATTTCTGGAAAACTCATAATCCTACTGGGCGCTAATTTGAGACTTGGGTTCGGACTCTAAAAGGCATTTTTTCAGGCTCTACGGTACCAAACGGGCTGAAATTTTGTGATCGCTATAAGAATAATAGCCCGAATCGAAATCAGTCACAAAATCTGCAAAAGGGTGCATATACGGACAAAACATTATTCTAATATTCGCTATTTTGAGACTTGGGTTCGGACTTTAAAATGCATTATTTCAGGCTCTATGTTACCAAACGGGCTGAAATTTTGTGATCGCTATAAGAATTATTGTCCAAATCGAAATCAGTCAGAAAATCTGCAAAAAGTTCTATTTCTGGAAAACTCATAATCCTACTGGGCGCTAATTTGAGACTTGGGTTCGGACTTTAAAAGGCATTTTTTCAGGCTCTATGTTACCAAACGGGCTGAAATTTTGTGATAGCTATAAGAGTAAGTGTTCGAATCGAAATCAGTCAGAAAATCTGCAAAAAGTTCTATTTCTGGAAAACTCATAATCCTACTGGGCGCTAATTTGAGACTTGGGTTCGGACTTTAAAAGGCATTTTTTCAGGCTCTATGTTACCAAACGGGCTGAAATTTTGTGATCGCTATAAGAATTATGGTCCAAATCGAAATCAGTCAGAAAATCTGCAAAAAGTTCTATTTCTGGAAATCTCATAATCCTACTGGGCGCTAATTTGAGACTTGGGTTCGGACTTTAAAAGGCATTTTTTCAGGCTCTATGGTACCAAACGGGCGGAAATTTTGTGATCGCTATAAAAGTAATTGTTCGAATCGAAATCAGTCAGAAAATATGCAAAAAGTTGCATTTCTTGAAAACTCATAATCCTACTGGGCGCTAATTTGAGACTTGGGTTCGGACTTTAAAAGGCATTTTTTCAGGCTCTATGGTACCAAACGGGCGGAAATTATGTGATCGCTATAAGAGTAAGTGTTCGAATCGAAATCAGTCAGAAAATATGCAAAAGGGTGCATTTACGGGCAAAACATTATTCTAATAGGCGCCATTTTGAGACTTGGGTTCGGACTTTAAAATGCATTATTTCAGGCTCTATGATACCGAACGTGCTGAAATTTTGTGATCGCTATAAAAATAATAGTCCGAATCGAAATCAGTCACAAAATCTGCAAAAGGGTGCATTTACGGACAAAACATTATTCTAATATTCGCTATTTTGAGACTTGGGTTCGGACTTTAAAAGGCATTTTTTCAGGCTCTATGGTACCAAACGGGCAGAAATTTTGTGATCGCTATAAGAGTAAGTGTTCGAATCGAAATCAGTCAGAAAATCTGCAAAAAGTTCTATTTCTGGAAAACTCATAATCCTACTGGGCGCTAATTTGAGACTTGGGTACGGACTT
This sequence comes from Hesperophylax magnus, assembly GCA_026573805.1. Taxonomy (NCBI): domain Eukaryota; kingdom Metazoa; phylum Arthropoda; class Insecta; order Trichoptera; family Limnephilidae; genus Hesperophylax; species Hesperophylax magnus. Next base: position 4,917,603 of record JAIUSX010000060.1, read on the forward strand.
TTAAAGGCATTTTTTCAGGCTCTATGGTACCAAACGGCGGAAATTTTGTGATCGCTATAAGAGTAAGTGTTCGAATCGAAATCAGTCAGAAAATGTGCAAAAAGTTGCATTTCTGGAAAACTTATAATCCTACTGGGCGCTAATTTGAGACTTGGGTTCGGACTCTAAAAGGCATTTTTTCAGGCTCTATGGTACCAAACGGGCTGAAATTTTGTGATCGCTATAAGAGATATATATATATCTAGATATATATAGATATCTATATATATATATATCAATCTTTTTGCAGATTTATTCAAAAGTGTTTATGATGATAAACACTTTTGAATAAATCGAAATCAGTCAGAAAATATGCAAAAAGGTGCATTTCTGGAAAACTCATAATCCTACTGGGCGCTAATTTGAGACTTGGGTTCGGACTTTAAAAGGCATTTTTTCAGGCTCTATGGTACCAAACGGGCTGAAATTTTGTGATCGCTATAAGAATAATAGCCCGAATCGAAATCAGTCACAAAATCTGCAAAAGGGTGCATTTACGGACAAAACATTATTCTAATATTCGCTATTTTGAGACTTGGGTTCGGACTTTAAAATGCATTATTTCAGGCTCTATGTTACCAAACGGGCTGAAATTTTGTGATCGCTATAAGAATTATAGTCCAAATTGAAATCAGTCAGAAAATCTGCAAAAAGGTGCATTTCTGGAAAACTTATAATCCTACTGGGCGCTAATTTGAGACTTGGGTTCGGACTTTAAAAGGCATTTTTTCAGGCTCTATGGTACCAAACGGGCTGAAATTTTGTGATCGCTATAAGAATAATAGCCCGAATCGAAATCAGTCACAAAATCTGCAAAAGGGTGCATTTACGGACAAAACATTATTCTAATATTCGCTATTTTGAGACTTGGGTTCGGACTTTAAAATGCATTATTTCAGGCTCTATGTTACCAAACGGGCTGAAATTTTGTGATCGCTATAAGAATTATAGTCCAAATTGAAATCAGTCAGAAAATCTGCAAAAAGGTGCATTTCTGGAAAACTTATAATCCTACTGGGCGCTAATTTGAGACTTGGGTTCGGACTTTAAAAGGCATTTTTTCAGGCTCTATGGTACCAAACGGGCGGAAATTTTGTGATCGCTATAAGAGTAATTGTTCGAATCGAAATCAGTCAGAAAATATGCAAAAAGTTGCATTTCTTGAAAACTCATAATCCTACTGGGCGCTAATTTGAGACTTGGGTTCGGACTTTAAAAGGCATTTTTTCAGGCTCTATGGTACCAAACGGGCGGAAATTATGTGATCGCTATAAGAGTAAGTGTTCGAATCGAAATCAGTCAGAAAATATGCAAAAAGTTGCATTTCTGGAAAACTCATAATCCTACTGGGCGCTAATTTGAGACTTGGGTTCGGACTCTAAAAGGCATTTTTTCAGGCTCTACGGTACCAAACGGGCTGAAATTTTGTGATCGCTATAAGAATAATAGCCCGAATCGAAATCAGTCACAAAATCTGCAAAAGGGTGCATATACGGACAAAACATTATTCTAATATTCGCTATTTTGAGACTTGGGTTCGGACTTTAAAATGCATTATTTCAGGCTCTATGTTACCAAACGGGCTGAAATTTTGTGATCGCTATAAGAATTATTGTCCAAATCGAAATCAGTCAGAAAATCTGCAAAAAGTTCTATTTCTGGAAAACTCATAATCCTACTGGGCGCTAATTTGAGACTTGGGTTCGGACTTTAAAAGGCATTTTTTCAGGCTCTATGTTACCAAACGGGCTGAAATTTTGTGATAGCTATAAGAGTAAGTGTTCGAATCGAAATCAGTCAGAAAATCTGCAAAAAGTTCTATTTCTGGAAAACTCATAATCCTACTGGGCGCTAATTTGAGACTTGGGTTCGGACTTTAAAAGGCATTTTTTCAGGCTCTATGTTACCAAACGGGCTGAAATTTTGTGATCGCTATAAGAATTATGGTCCAAATCGAAATCAGTCAGAAAATCTGCAAAAAGTTCTATTTCTGGAAATCTCATAATCCTACTGGGCGCTAATTTGAGACTTGGGTTCGGACTTTAAAAGGCATTTTTTCAGGCTCTATGGTACCAAACGGGCGGAAATTTTGTGATCGCTATAAGAGTAAGTGTTCGAATCGAAATCAGTCAGAAAATATGCAAAAAGTTGCATTTCTGGAAAACTCATAATCCTACTGGGCGCTAATTTGAGACTTGGGTTCGGACTCTAAAAGGCATTTTTTCAGGCTCTATGGTACCAAACGGGCTGAAATTTTGTGATCGCTATAAGAATAATAGCCCGAATCGAAATCAGTCACAAAATCTTCAAAAGGGTGCATTTACGGACAAAACATTATTCTAATATTCGCTATTTTGAGACTTGGGTTCGGACTTTAAAATGCATTATTTCAGGCTCTATGTTACCAAACGGGCTGAAATTTTGTGATCGCTATAAGAATTATTGTCCAAATCGAAATCAGTCAGAAAATCTGCAAAAAGTTCTATTTCTGGAAAACTCATAATCCTACTGGGCGCTAATTTGAGACTTGGGTACGGACTTTTAAAGGCATTTTTTCAGGCTCTATGGTACCAAACGGCGGAAATTTTGTGATCGCTATAAGAGTAAGTGTTCGAATCGAAATCAGTCAGAAAATATGCAAAAAGTTGCATTTCTGGAAAACTCATAATCCTACTGGGCGCTAATTTGAGACTTGGGTTCGGACTTTAAAAGGCATTTTTTCAGGCTCTATGGTACCAAACGGGCGGAAATTTTGTGATCGCTATAAGAGTAAGTGTTCGAATCGAAATCAGTCAGAAAATATTCAAAAAGTTGCATTTCTGGAAAACTCATAATCCTACTGGGCGCTTATTTGAGACTTGGGTTCGGACTCTAAAAGGCATTTTTTCAGGCTCTATGGTACCAAACGGGCTGAAATTTTGTGATCGCTATAAGAATAATAGCCCGAATCGAAATCAGTCACAAAATCTGCAAAAGGGTGCATTTACGGACAAAACATTATTCTAATATTCGCTATTTTGAGACTTGGGTTCGGACTTTAAAATGCATTATTTCAGGCTCTATGTTACCAAACGGGCTGAAATTTTGTGATCGCTATAAGAATTATTGTCCAAATCGAAATCAGTCAGAAAATCTGCAAAAAGTTCTATTTCTGGAAAACTCATAATCCTACTGGGCGCTAATTTGAGACTTGGGTACGGACTTTTAAAGGCATTTTTTCAGGCTCTATGGTACCAAACGGCGGAAATTTTGTGATCGCTATAAGAGTAAGTGTTCGAATCGAAATCAGTCAGAAAATATGCAAAAAGTTGCATTTCTGGAAAACTCATAATCCTACTGGGCGCTAATTTGAGACTTGGGTTCGGACTTTAAAAGGCATTTTTTCAGGCTCTATGGTACCAAACAGGCTGAAATTTTGTGATCGCTATAAGAGATATATATATATCTAGATATATATAGATATCTATATATATATATATCAATCTTTTTGCAGATTTATTCAAAAGTGTTTATGATGATAATATTACTGGGCGCTAATTTGAGACTTGGGTTCGGACTTATAAGGCATTTTTTCAGGCTCTATGGTACCAAACGGGCAGAAATTTTGTGATCGCTGTAAGAGTAAGTGTTCGAATCGAAATCAGTCAGAAAATATGCAAAAAGTTGCATTTCTGGAAAACTCATAATCCTACTGGGCGCTAATTTGAGACTTGGGTTCGGACTCTAAAAGGCATTTTTTCAGGCTCTATGGTACCAAACGGGCTGAAATTTTGTGATCGCTATAAGAATAATAGCCCGAATCGAAATCAGTCACAAAATCTGCAAAAGGGTGCATTTACGGACAAAACATTATTCTAATATTCGCTATTTTGAGACTTGGGTTCGGACTTTAAAATGCATTATTTCAGGCTCTATGTTACCAAACGGGCTGAAATTTTGTGATCGCTATAAGAATTATTGTCCAAATCGAAATCAGTCAGAAAATCTGCAAAAAGTTCTATTTCTGGAAAACTCATAATCCTACTGGGCGCTAATTTGAGACTTGGGTACGGACTTTTAAAGGCATTTTTTCAGGCTCTATGGTTCCAAACGGCGGAAATTTTGTGATCGCTATAAGAGTAAGTGTTCGAATCGAAATCAGTCAGAAAATATGCAAAAAGTTGCATTTCTGGAAAACTCATAATCCTACTGGGCGCTAATTTGAGACTTGGGTTCGGACTTTAAAAGGCATTTTTTCAGGCTCTATGGTACCAAACGGGCTGAAATTTTGTGATCGCTATAAGAGATATATATATATCTAGATATATATAGATATCTATATATATATATATCAATCTTTTTGCAGATTTATTCAAAAGTGTTTATGATGATAATATTACTGATAATGAAATCCCAAATGATTTATCACTTGAAGAATCACTCAACCTAAACCATTGTTTTATTGAAATAAACCCTATAGAAAAGGCTATAAAAGCATTAGATACTAATAAATCCCCTGGACCGGATGGTTTCCCTCCAATATATTTAAAATCTTGTGTTCGGAGTTTGACTTATCCATTATTTTTACTATTTAATAAGTCTTTGTCGTCAGGGTGTTTTCCAAAACAGTGGAAAAAAAGCTATCTTACGCCTATTCATAAAAAGGGAGATAAAAGCGATGTATCAAACTACAGACCAATATGTATATTATCCGCTATTCCCAAACTATTTGAATCGTTAGTCCTAGATGTAATATGTAAAAAAATTAATAATATTATTGTTCCCAACCAGCATGGCTTTATCACAGGTAAATCCACCCTAAGTAACTTGATCATATATGAAAATTACATAACTGATTCTCTTGCCTTGAAGCATCAAGTGGATTCAATATATACTGATTTTTCCAAAGCTTTTGACAAAGTTAGGCGACATATCCTTGTACAAAAATTAAGTATGTTGGGTATCAAGGGTAATCTGTTAAGTTGGATTGATAGCTATCTTAGTAAAAGAGAGCTATGTGTCAAAATAAAATCTGTGGAATCTTACATTTTCGAAGCCACAAGTGGGGTCCCTCAGGGGTCTCACCTGGGACCAATTCTTTTTTTGTTATTTATTAATGATATTGTTAACATATTTAAAGATGTAGAAGTTCTTCTTTTCGCAGATGATTTGAAAATATATAAAACAATACGCAGTTTAGACGATTGTTATACTTTGCAACTTAATTTAAATAAACTATATCGTTGGTGCATCATCAACTCTCTGTTTCTTAATATTAAAAAATGTCAGGTCATTCGTTTTTGTAAAATACGAAATCATACAATTTATGAATATTCGCTTAACAATGTAAAATTAACAGCTGTCACTCAAATCAGGGACTTGGGTGTTATATTTGATGAACAGTTAACATTCAATCCGCATATAAATGAAATCACAAATAAAGCCCTAAAAATGCTTGGTTTTATATATAGAACCGCATGTGACTTCAAGTCACTAGAATGTTTGAACACACTGTACACATCTTTAGTAAGAAGTCAAGTAGAGTATAATTCGCCTATTTGGTCCCCGTTTTATAAAGTACATTCCAACAATATTGAAAAGATACAACCCAAATTTTTAAGATTTATTAACTTTAAACTGAATATTCCAATCCAAAATATAAATTATATCCAACTCATGCATCAACTAAATTTGATTACGCTGTCAGATAGGCAAATTATCTCCGACCTTGTTCTACTAAATAAAATTATTAATTATAGAATCGACAGCCCTGAAATTCTTGCCACAATAAAATTATTTGTACCTTCCAAAAATACGAGACAAAATTCCACCTTTTTCTGTGACAATTTCAAATCTAATTATCAAGCGCACATATCGTTAAATCGAATACAAAAATTTGGTAATAAATTTGGTAATGTTGTTGATATATTTAGAGATTCCGTAGCAGTGCTTAAACGAAATCTACATAAACACTTTGCTGAAATGTATGACTTCTCCACTCCATAGTGAAAAACCCATTTTTTAGCTTCTGTTTTTTCACTCTTTTCTTTTATGACTTATAACTTTAATATATATGTTTTAACTTTACAAATTAATATTGTAATTTAATTAACAATTCGAATATGATTTTAAGTCCCTATAAATGCTGATTAATTTCAATCCATTTATTTTTCTAAGTAAGTAAAAAAAAAAAAAAAAAAAAAAAAAAAAAAAAAAAAAAAAAAAAAAAAAAAAAAAACTGTTCTCCATAATGGTATTCTGTATTATTTGTAAAACATTTATGTACTACAGATATAATAACTATTTTATCTATATATGTACGTAAACTTTTAAATGTCACATAGTTAATGTAATAACACTAATAACAATGTATGTAAAAGCCCAATGGGCGTTTAAATACTGGGCCTACTGGGCGCTAATTTGAGACTTGGGTTCGGACTTTAAAAGGCATTTTTTCAGGCTCTATGGTACCAAACGGGCTGAAATTTTGTGATCGCTATAAGAATAATAGTCCGAATCGAAATCAGTCACAAAATCTGCAAAAGGGTGCATTTACGGACAAAACATTATTCTAATAGGCGCTATTTTGAGACTTGGGTTCGGACTTTAAAATGCATTATTTCAGGCTCTATGTTACCAAACGGGCTGAAATTTTGTGATCGCTATAAGAATTATAGTCCAAATTGAAATCAGTCAGAAAATCTGCAAAAAGGTGCATTTCTGGAAAACTCATAATCCTACTGGGCGCTAATTTGAGACTTGGGTTCGGACTTTAAAAGGCATTTTTTCATGCTCTATGAAACCAAACGGGCTGAAATTTTGTGATCGCTATAAGAATAATGGTCCGAATCGAAATCAGTATGAAAATCTGCAAAAAGGTGCATTTATGGACAAAACATTATTCTAATAGGCGCTAAATTGAGACTTGGGTTCGGACTTTAAAATGCATTTTTGCAGGCTCTATGTTACCAAACGGGCTGAAATTTTGTGATCGCTATAAGAATTATAGTCCAAATTGAAATCAGTCAGAAAATATGCAAAAAGTTCTATTTCTGGAAAACTCATAATCTTACTGGGCGCTAATTTGAGACTTGGGTTCGGACTTTAAAAGGCATTTTTTCAGGCTCTATGGTACCAAACGGGCGGAAATTTTGTGATCGCTATAAGAGTAATTGTTCGAATCGAAATCAGTCAGAAAATATGCTAAAAGTTGCATTTCTTGAAAACTCATAATCCTACTGGGCGCTAATTTGAGACTTGGGTTCGGACTTTAAAAGGCATTTTTTCAGGCTCTATGGTACCAAACGGGCGGAAATTATGTGATCGCTATAAGAGTAAGTGTTCGAATCGAAATCAGTCAGAAAATATGCAAAAAGTTGCATTTCTGGAAAACTCATAATCCTACTGGGCGCTAATTTGAGACTTGGGTTCGGACTTTAAAAGGCATTTTTTCAGGCTCTATGGTACCAAACGGGCTGAAATTTTGTGATCGCTATAAAAATAATAGTCCGAATCGAAATCAGTCACAAAATCTGCAAAAGGGTGCATTTACGGACAAAACATTATTCTAATATTCGCTATTTTGGACTTGGGTTCGGACTTTAAAATGCATTATTTCAGGCTCTATGTTACCAAACGGGCTGAAATTTTGTGATCGCTATAAAAATAATAGTCCGAATCGAAATCAGTCACAAAATCTGCAAAAGGGTGCATTTACGGACAAAAGATTATTCTAATATTCGCTATTTTGGACTTGGGATCGGACTTTAAAATGCATTATTTCAGGCTATATGGTACCAAACGGGCAGAAATTTTGTGATCGCTATAAGAGTAAGTGTTCGAATCGAAATCAGTCAGAAAATCTGCAAAAAGTTCTATTTCTGGAAAACTCATAATCCTACTGGGCGCTAATTTGAGACTTGGGTTCGGACTTTAAAGGGCATTTTTTCAGGCTCTATGGTACCAAACGGGCGGAAATTTTGTGATCGCTATAAGAGTAAGTGTTTGAATCGAAATCAGTCAGAAAATATGCAAAAAGTTGCATTTCTGGAAAACTCATAATCCTACTGGGCGCTAATTTGAGACTTGGGTTCGGACTTTAAAAGGCATTTTTTCAGGCTCTATGGTACCAAACGGGCTGAAATTTTGTGATCGCTATAAGAATAATAGTCCGAATCGAAATCAGTCACAAAATCTGCAAAAGGGTGCATTTACGGACAAAACATTATTCTAATATTCGCTATTTTGAGACTTGGGTTCGGACTTTAAAATGCATTATTTCAGGCTCTATGTTCCCAAACGGGCTGAAATTTTGTGATCGCTATAAGAATTATGGTGCAAATCGAAATCAGTACCATAGTACCAAACGGCGGAAATTTTGTGATCGCTATAAGAGTAAGTGTTCGAATCGAAATCAGTCAGAAAATATGCAAAAAGTTGCATTTCTGGAAAACTCATAATCCTACTGGGCGCTAATTTGAGACTTGGGTTCGGACTTTAAAAGGCATTTTTTCAGGCTCTATGGTACCAAACGGTCAGAAAACTTGTGATCGCTATAAAAATAATAGTCCGAATCGAAATCAGTCACAAAATCTGCAAAAGGGTGCATTTACGGACAAAAAATTATTCTAATATTCGCTATTTTGAGACTTGGGTTCGGACTTTAAAAGGCATTTTTTCAGGCTCTATGGTACCAAACGGGCAGAAATTTTGTGATCGCTATAAGAGTAAGTTTTCGAATCGAAATCAGTCAGAAAATCTGCAAAAAGTTCTATTTCTGGAAAATTCATAATCCTACTGGGCGCTAATTTGAGACTTGGGTTCGGACTTTAAAAGGCATTTTTTCAGGCTCTATAGTACCAAACGGGCGGAAATTTTGTGATCGCTATAAGAGTAATTGTTCGAATCGAAATCAGTCAGAAAATATGCAAAAAGCTGCATTTCTTGAAAACTCATAATCCTACTGGGCGCTAATTTGAGACTTGGGTTCGGACTTTAAAAGGCATTTTTTCAGGCTCTATGGTACCAAACGGGCTGAAATTTTGTGATCGCTATAAGAATAATAGTCCGAATCGAAATCAGTCACAAAATCTGCAAAAGGGTGCATTTACGGACAAAAAATTATTCTAATAGGCGCTATTTTGAGACTTGGGTTCGGACTTTAAAAGCCATTTTTTCAGGCTCTATGGTACCAAACGGGCTGAAATTTTGTGATCGCTATAAGAATAATGGTCCGAATCGAAATCAGTATGAAAATCTGCAAAAAGGTGCATTTATGGACATAACATTATTCTAATAGGCGCTAAATTGAGACTTGGGTTCGGACTTTAAAATGCATTTTTGCAGGCTCTATGTTACCAAACGGGCTGAAATTTTGTGATCGCTATAAGAATTATAGTCCAAATTGAAATCAGTCAGAAAATCTGCAAAAAGGTGCATTTCTGGAAAACTCATAATCCTACTGGGCGCTAATTTGAGACTTGGGTTCGGACTTTAAAAGGCATTTTTTCAGGCTCTATAGTACCAAACGGGCGGAAATTTTGTGATCGCTATAAGAGTAATTGTTCGAATCGAAATCAGTCAGAAAATATGCAAAAAGCTGCATTTCTTGAAAACTCATAATCCTACTGGGCGCTAATTTGAGACTTGGGTTCGGACTTTAAAAGCCATTTTTTCAGGCTCTATGGTACCAAACGGGCTGAAATTTTGTGATCGCTATAAGAATAATGGTCCGAATCGAAATCAGTATGAAAATCTGCAAAAAGGTGCATTTATGGACATAACATTATTCTAATAGGCGCTAAATTGAGACTTGGGTTCGGACTTTTAAATGCATTTTTGCAGGCTCTATGTTACCAAACGGGCTGAAATTTTGTGATCGCTATAAGAATTATAGTCCAAATTGAAATCAGTCAGAAAATATGCAAAAAGTTCTATTTCTGGAAAACTCATAATCCTACTGGGCGCTAATTTGAGACTTGGGTTCGGACTTTAAAAGGCATTTTTTCAGGCTCTATGGTACCAAACGGGCGGAAATTTTGTGATCGCTATAAGAGTAATCGTTCGAATCGAAATCAGTCAGAAAATATGCAAAAAGTTGCATTTCTTGAAAACTCATAATCCTACTGGGCGCTAATTTGAGACTTGGGTTCGGACTTTAAAAGGCATTTTTTCTGATTTTGATTCTCTAGTTTATTAATTTCATCTAAATAAAAAGTAAAATTTCAATTTTATAAACTCACATGTCAATAATTTTTTACTATATTGCTATTTTTGAATTATCATATTTGAATATTCTTTTAGTCTATTCTCTACGTTTATATTATTTTAAATACATAGTTAGCAACTTCTTATATGAACCAAGAAAACTTTTCATATTATTTATAAAGTGCAATAACTAAGTAAAAGTCAATACACTAGACTAAACAAGAATCGCATTTAATAAATCTGCCTATTTCTGACTGTCCTAAAACCGGTTAATCTCCTAGTTGGACAGCCAAAGATCACTGTAATATGTGAGACTGTGAGACTTTACATGGTATTATTGTTCCAGGTAAATCACACTGGAGATCTGGTCCACAGCCATGGAGGTTGACACAAGTTTACTCTTCAAGTGCTCGGATTTTCAAAAGTTTGTAGATTCCCTTCTGGAGTCATCGACGGAGCTTCCTCTGGACATCCTGCACACAGACCCTCACCCCAGCGACCTCACTCTCGTGCTGTTGGCAGCGGAGGTTTATAAGAAGAAGGAATCCGATGAGACCGACCAATATTACGGGGATAACCTGGATCTGCCCCAGGGCTGGCGACTCCTGGCAACTGGCTCCAGCCCGGGCTGGACTAACGGGTACTTCGGTTCAGCGTTTGTGGACGTTAAGTCGCAGCAAGTTGTGGTGGCCCACCGCGGGACCATTCCAACTGACACGGGAGCGCTATACACAGATGTTTTTGGAATCTATGGAACCCAATACACGGCCCACATGAACTCTGCAATCACTTTTGTTGACCAAATAAGGCAAGTTTTATATTTTGTTAATACTAATCACAAGAGAAGTTATAATCTTTCAATAACGGGGCATTCACTTGGAGGCTGGTTGGCGCAAGTAACGGCGTTCACGGCGAAGTGGTTGAATGTCTCGGACGGCGTACTAAAGAAAAATACCAGCAGAGGGTTGCACGTTAAGACCGTGGTATTTGACAGTCCGGGTGCAAAGGACATGTTGAATAAAATACGGGATGAACATTACCCTAGATATACGCCTTATTTGGACTGGTTGGACATTACAGTATATGTTTCGGCACCAAACCGTATCAACACTTGCGGGGCGCATGTCGGAAGGGTATATCGCGTGTTCATTGATTTATCTAGCTTTGGTTGGAAAGATATTAAAACCGTTTATTATAATGTAAAGACGCATGCAATTTGTAATTTCACGAATGCTTTCCAATGAAACTGCAGTGTGTTTGCATTTGTTTTGTGTTCGTTTGGGGAGTATAAAATACATTATTATTTCTAATGTTGGTTCTGTTTTCATTTATTTCGAATTTATTTTTGATTTAAAGATGTATTTCATAGTTTGCAAAATAAATAGTTTACGGAGACAGAATAGTTTAGATTCTTTGTATAACTCATCCGTTGACAATGTTCTTTTCCGACTATATATAACTTTGATGATATAATATAATATAGTTTTCGCTAAAGGTTACAGAAGTGCTGTGAATGAGCGACAATTAGATGAACGTACATATATTTATTTATTTATTTATTGACGCCCTATTGGGCTTTTAAGCACATAAAACTTACAAATTTCATTTTTAAAAACAGTATAAAACAAACAATAGAAAATCGAAATAAAATATAATGATTTATCATACATTATTTACATTTAAAAAGTGGTGGACTAATTTGGCTTTAAATGTTTTGAAGTTTACATTAAATATGTCAGCGACATCACTAAGTTCATTGCCCAACCTATGTATTCTTTCTAACACAGAATTAGTAGCGAAGTTATTGTTGTAGAATAAAATATTCCGTCTAGTATATTTTGGAGGTATATGTAAAGATAGCAAGTTTATAGTGTCAGGGCAGTCTAACCTTGAATGAACAATTTTATATAATAAAAGGAGATCAAATATTTTTCGCCTTTCAGATAATTTCGATAAGTTAAGTTTACTGCGTAAATTGACATAGTTGATTTCAATAATAGGAATACCAATTTTGAAATTAATAAAACGTAAAAATTTATTTTGAATTTTTTCAATTTGTAAACAATGAGAGTTGAAATGAGGACACCAAATGGTTGCATTGTATTCAACCTGACTTCTACCCAGAGACGTGTAAAGTAATTTTATAGTTTGTATGTTATTAAAGTCTTTAGCGATTCTGAGAATAAATCCAAGCATTTGTAATCCCTTACTGGTAATGCTATTAATGTGATTCAAGAAGCGTAATTTGGAGTCAAAGATAACTCCAAGGTCATTGAATTCAAAAACTCTTTTTAGATTGGCATTGTTAATTGAGTAGTCGAATAATAAAGGGGTTTTAGATCTATGGAAACTGATCGTTTGGCATTTGTTGATATTAAGATGTAATTTGTTTACGATGCACCATATGAAATGAAATTGAATTTGCTTTTAATCAATATCGCTTTACTAAATAACCACAACATATTTATTTTGATTTTGTTTTCAGATTTTGTTTCGTCGAAAATATCTGTTAGTGATGCAAAAAAGAACTTATTTTCCTGCCCAACTTGTACCTACCGGCCTAGGTCTAAAAGTGATCTGATTACGCATATTAGGATCCCCACCGTTGAGAAACCATTCTCGTGCTCTGAATGCACGTTCAAGTGCCCATATAATAAAATAATGGTTTTACATACTAGAACCCACAATGGAGAGAAACCGTTCTCGGAATGCACGTACAAGTGATCTGATAAAAGATATATGGCTAATCATACTAGAACCCACACCGGTGAGAAACCATTCGAGTGCTCGGAATGCACATACAAATGCTTTGATAAAAGCAATATGGTTTCACATACTCAAACCCACACCGGTGATAAACCTTTTTCGTGCTCAAAATGCACGTACATGAGCTCTAGAAAATACTCTATGCTTTCTCATGCTCGAACCCACACCGGTGAGAAACCATTCTCATGCTTGGAATGCACGTACAAGAGCTCTACAAAATGCCAAATGGTTTCTCATGCTAGAATCCACACCGGTTAGAAACCATTCTCGTGCTCGGAATGTACGTACGTGTCCTCTCAAAAAAGCCATATGGTTTATCATGCTAGAACCCACACCGGAGAAAAACCATTCTCGTGCTCAGATTGCACGTACAAGTGCTCTATTAAAAGCAATATGGTTTCACATACTCGAAACCACACCGGTGAAAAACCATTCTCATGCTCAGAATGCACGTACCGGAGCTCTAGAAAATCCGATATGGTTTCTCATGCTAGAATCCACAGTGGAGAAAAACCTTTCTCGTGCTCGGATTGCACGTACAAGTGCTCTAAAAAAGCAATATGGTTTCACATACTCGAACCCACACCGGTGAAAAACCATTCTCGTGCTCGGAATGCCCGTACAAGTCCTCTCATAAATGCAATTTGGTTTCACATACTAGAACCCACACTGGTGAGGAACCATTCTCGTGTTCTGAATGCATGTACAAGTGCTATAAAAAAGTTATATGATTTTACATACTAGAACCCACACTGGCGAGAAACCATTATCGTGCTCGGAATGCACGTACAAGTGCTCTCAAAAAAGAGATTTGGTTTCTCATTCTAGAACCCATACTGGAGAGAAACCATTCTCGTGCTTGGAATGCACTTACAAGAGCTCTACAAAATGCCAAATGGTTTCTCATGCTAGAACCCACACCGGTGAGAAACCATTCTCGTGCTCGGAATGCACGTTCAAGTGCTCTGATAAAAGCAGTATGGTTTCTCATACTCGAACCCACACCGGTGAAAAACCATTCTCATGCTCAGAATGCACGTACCGGAGCTCTAGAAAATCCGATATGCTTTCTCATGCTAGAATCCACAGCGGAGAAAAACCTTTCTCGTGCTCGGATTGCACGTACAAGTGCTCTAAAAAAAGCTATATGGTGTCTCATGCTAGAACCCACCCCTGTGAGATACCATTCTCGTGCTCGGAATGCTCGTGAATGGTATTGGAAAGTAAATCTAGACAAAAAATCAACCCTTACTGGATCAAAAAATGGGAAAGCTGAATTTTTGCAGGTGAATAGTACTTACTTGCAGGAAGTATTTTCACAAACGTCCCTACTCTTCTCCCGATGGCTTCCTCACCCGCGTTCCCTCAACCATTTAATTTGAGAGTTCTACTAAAGCCATTATATTTCATCAACTAAAACATGTATCAGTCAATTGTTTCCAGAAACGAAGTTCTTATAATATTACCTTAAAATATATTTTTTTTTTCATTTGCAATAGTAAGACAATCTTTTTGCAGTGAAACAGTTGAGCGTAGGATTATGATGAAATACGAAAGTAAAAAGTGCAAGAATGTCTGCGATATTCATTATTTAGTAAAAAATAAATAAATATAAATTAACTCGATAAACTATTAGACTTTTCGTATAGCTCCATTTTTAACATATTCCCCCCCCCCTTCACCTTTGGTTTTATTTTAGGTATTATACCTAATACGCAATATGTAAAAAATGTACCGTTCCTAAAGGATGGACGTCATATATTATTATTTCTACATATTTTTAGTATAGTGCAAAAATTTAGGTTTTTATTTTTTTACTATCAATATAAAGTTTTTTTACAGGTTTTTTCGATGTCTGTCTCACTAGGATAAACCTGTGTCGAGACAGACGTATTGAATACATACATTAATGTTTACATATTATTTGATACAAATAATATTTCATTTCATTAAATGACAATGTGAAAATTATAAAAAATAATAAGTAATAATAATAAATGATAAATTGGTTAATCAGCATCTAGTACATGAGGAGATTTAAAAAAAAAATTGATCTTGGATCTGTCTTGGCTGATGATCCAATACTTGATGTCTGTTTTATATTTCTAAAAAAATTCGTTCAGTCTAATGGCTAGTGGGAGAGCTTTACTTATTTATTGACGCCCGTTTGGGCTTTTAAATACATAACAATTACAAATTTCATTTTTAACAGTATTTTTAGTTGTTTTAGCGAAAGGGATTTGTAAGAGATTGTGTCCTTTGGTTGTAGTATCACGAGCAGTTTGGACATTTTCAATAGTGGTTTTGTGTTTGAAGAGGTATGCTAGTATGTTTTTGGCATAAAGTTACCTAATGTCCATAACACTGATTTTCCTAAAGATCGGAGCTGCTTGTGATTGGTAGTTTGAGGTAATCTTTATTATAAGTTTTTGAACTTGAGATATTGGATCAATGGCGACAGCGTTTGCTCCTCCCTAATGCTGTGATACCACACTCTATTAAAGATTGACAAAGTGCATAGGAGATTGTTTTGAGCTGGCTTAGGTTGAGAAGTGGTTATATGTTGTTTCCACTTCAAATTGCTGTCAAAAATAATACCCAAGTATTTAATTTTAGTTACCTGTTCTAAATAAGGGCAATCACATGTTATCGTATTTGTCAGGTTGCAAGCACATTTTTTAATTTGATTTTCTGGGGTTCTTAAGGAACGATTAATACTAAATTCAATGTATTTAGTTTTGGTCACATTCGTTGTTAGTGTATTATTGTTGAACCATCTTTTAACAACAGTTATGCCCCTATTAGCTTTTATATATACCTACATCATTCCAATTGCTTGATTTGAAGAGGAGAATCGTATCATCAGCGAAACTTACAATTTTGGCATCTATTTGAAGATTGCATAATTCATTTATGTATATTATGAACAGGGTAGGACCTAAAACGTCACCTTGAGGCATGCCGTAGCTAATTGGTAATTTGTTTGATAGGTAATCGCTGATAATAATAAGTTCATCACCATTTATACCAATATAAGATAGTTTTTGTAAAAGCTTATAGTGAGAGATAGTATCAAATGCTTTGCACAGGTCTAAAAATATTGATATGCATTTTGATCCCTTGCCTAAGTTTTCATTTGTGATAGTATGTTATTTCGTTCAAGGTATTCAATTAGTTGATTATTAATAGTTTTTTTTCAAAGATCTTAGATAGTGAATTTAGTAATGTATTTCGACGATAGTTAGTTATGTCCGCTCTAGATCCTCTTTTATGTATTGGGATTATGATTCCGTGTTTTAGTTTGTCGGGGAATCGGCCTTTTAGGATGCTAACGTTAATACGATTTGTTAAGGGAGTGGTTATTTCTGATACAAGTTTTTTTAAGGCAATATTTGATATATCGTCTAAGCCAGTTGAAGACGAGTTTTTTAATGAGTTTATAATCAATCTAGTTTCTTCATTTGAAATTTGTTTTATTCTAAAAATGCATCACGTAAAAAAAACATGTAATTAAAACCCACAGACATCTATTTATCAAGACACAATACATATCAATGAATAAATCAAAATTATTAAATGGGAGATTTTTTACAATCAAACTGAATACTAACCAGTTTTTTAAGACACTCTGTAAAATACAAATGTAAAAACAACTGAATTAATAAATAATTTTTTTAAAAGTTGATAGTAGGATTTTGAAAAAAGGCGAAGTTTAGAAGTTCAAGAATTTATACGATTTAATTAAAATACTGAAGGAAACTGAGAATAAAGTTCTACCAACATTTGTGGCTCAGAATCTAAACTAACTGCATAAACTACCGCCCGTCAATTTCGTTCACGTGGATGCTACAGATGACAGTGCTACTATTCTCAATCCAAGTTAAGAACGTCTTGCTCGGCTGGGTTCCTGTCTCCGCTCACAATTCGGTACAGGGGCATTTAACTCAGCTTTGGCCTTAAAACCCATTTGAAACCGCCACGCCCACCTCCTTATTCTTATAGAAAACGATTAGTGTGGCTAAAAGCTCAGATCTCATTGGCTGGAGCATGTGATGAAAGGCTTAAATCACAGTGAAAACAGACAAACCATAGCTTCCCACTTCGCGGTTAAAAAATATACAAATTGTTTATGAAAACCGTCATTCTAGCGATATCTGTTGAGTTCAAGTTGATCCAGTTTGTTTGCAGTAGGCAGTGGCACCTGTAATAGTTGGAATTAAATCGAGGTTCTAGGACGAAAGCAGAGAGGTCGTAAAATCGTCTAGGACGACTAAGATTCCCCTTTTTCTTAGGCCTGAAAATAAACATTGAAGGGTGTCAACCAATTAGATCTAAACGAAAGCTATAAAATTTTGAATAACCAATCAGTGAACGGAAAGTCGTGTGTCTACGAAAGACAAAGAAATGAACTTTGGACCCAGCGATTAAAGAAATAAGTAATGGCTTCTTCATTCCCACAAAAAATAGAGGTAAACGCACTATAGTGTAAACATCGACGTTCAAGGGAACAAGTCCTGGGAATGTTTACAATAACTGAGACATTTATGAGATAGCGAACCATAGAAATCGAGTGCTTTGAAGATTTTACAAGTTGAAAAACACACACGCGAAAATGCAATGGAAAAATTATAAACGTAATAGTATAAAAGAAGGGCGGAAAAACGAAGGAAAGTTACTGGCAGAATTTTCAACTGTAGTGCAATTATTTATGATAGAAGGAGGGTGTCGAGTTCAATGTTAGTCGTAATAAAGGAAAACGAAAGTGTTAGGGACATTAGAAACTAATCGTTATCAATTTAAGATGAAGCGGACATATTGGAAAATCAATTTGGGAATGAAAATCTCGCATTAAAATAGACATTTTAGAAACAGTGCAGAGACTGGACGAAGGGAAAATTCAGAGATTTTGAGCTGCTACAAAGGTCCTAAGAACATGATAATAGGGTACCATAGGAAGGCAATAAAACTAAACATATAGCAATAGATTAGATTCAGGAAAAGTAGACATTTTACATGATTATCAGGGTAGATAGATATTAGAGTTACACAAGACTACAGAAGAAGTGACATGAGATAAAAGGTTGACAGTCTCATGTGTATTTTAGAGGATAAACAATCGAAATTCGAACATGATTTTTGTTTACGTTAAGGTGATAATCCATTAGAAAAGCGATTAACTTTAACGTAGGGCTTATGAAAAATTTATATAAAGCAAAAGATATAAAAATTAATAGGTTTGAAATTAAATGAAATTTACGAGTGTAGTTCCAAAATTTGAGACGTAAACAAGTGTCAATGCGTATATTTTATGTGAATCCTGGTATGAGAAAGATAGAAAATGGGGCGGAGATCGAGTTAGACAATAAAAGTGACGGATATCCCAGGGTCAAATTAGGTATATCTCCCATAGAAGTGTGGAAAATTATATATTAATTAATAATAAATGAAGTATGAAATTTTCCTGGAGACCACACACATCGGGAAAAGTGAGGAAAAGAGAAAAGAAAGGGTAAAGAACGGTGATAAGGGATGATCCAAGTGGAGAAAAGCGATACAATTCTAAGTTATCCGTAAAATTAATAAATACGGCTTGGAATATAATTAGTTATAGAGTTATGAGAAATAACATAAGAATAAAGAAGAAATTTGTTTAGAGAAACGTCTGAATAAAGAAAATTCAAGAGGAAAAAGGGAAAACTCAAGTCTTCGAAATAAAAAGAGAAAGTACTGGTGAAAATGGAAAAGCTCACATAGGTGACAATAAAATTGAGTAGAATTTAGACAAATTGAAATTCAAAACTGCATAGTAAAGATTTCGACATGGATTTAATCATTTTGGCACAAGATGCATAAAATTAAGATCTATATATATGTTACTGAGGAAGGACCTATCGCGAATCGAGAAAAAAAAGGAACGCAAAATCATGATATTTTAACTACATTTTGTATGAACCATGGAACAAAGGAAGCTTGGGCAATGAACGCAGGCTTACCCGATTCGGACCCTATCGAGTTAGAGACGTGAGAGAAAAACTAACCGCCGCCCAGAGCCGGACAACAGAAGATCGTATGTAGGCACAATCGATATTAGTGGCAGGGATATTCAAATTTACGAGTTGATAGGAGATAGAATTAAGCATCAAAAGAAATTCGGATACGTCTTTTGGAACCTGAGAGGGGTATAAAATACGGTGCACACCAGTTTTGGGACAGTCAGTCGAGGTTTTTTGAAAAGGTGAATACGCCGCAGTACTACGTTTTTGGTAAAATTAACAGTGAAATATCTCTAATTTTGAACAAGTCTAAGTTTAAATTTTGAACAAGTCCCTGGACTTAGAAAGTTTTGTAAAAGTCCTAAATTCAGTTTCTAAATTCCTTTGAAAACCCCATCAGTGAAGTTTTGTTAAGTCAGTTTAATTTAATTAAACCGTGAAAATAAATAGGGTTAAACTCAATGCTCAAAAGTGTTAAGTGAAAAGTGGAAAAAAGCTATTAGTGAATTATTTAAATTCTAAAATAATTATTTCATTCAAAGTGAAAACATTCAAATTCAATTAAGAGTTTTGGGAAATCTAAAGTGAACGTGATCGCGGATTGATATTTAAAAATAGATTATAATTTAGTATCAATTTTGTTTAAAAATATTAATAGTAAATACTGACATCTTAGTTTAAAAGAAACACAAAAACAAAAAGGAAACAATAATAAACGCTCAAACCTTTGTTCTAAAAGTAACAGTTCGAAAAAAAAATTAATTGTGGATAGGTTAAAATATTGGTGAAAACAGTGAAATTTAGAAGAAAGTTTTAACAGATATTTAATTTATTCAGAATCGAAATAATTAAAAGTTTGCGCAATTCGGAATGAATTTTCTTATAAATTTATAAAAAAAATTAAAAAAGGAATGAAAATAACAAAAATAGTTCGACCTAAATAATTTATAATTTTCCGGCACATCTATATCACAAAATATTAAATATCAGCTAATTTATATGAATCAAGCAAGAACAAAATATTAAAATAGGAATAAATAGTCAAAAAGATTTAGTTGAAAAATACAATTAATTAGGTAGGATTTCTCCGGCAAGATTTGTTGTGTAGATCCCAACCGGAAAAATCTTGATGGGGGTAAGTTTTCCTTTTATAAATAATTTTCAGATCCCAGGGGGCAGAGAGGTGCTGTGAAGTGGAGGTATATCAATTGAATATTAAGATAAAACAACAAAAAAGGAATTACACATTAATATATGTATATTATGTATTTATCTATATAAAAAAAATAAAGTTATATATTGTATATAAAGAATATATATGAGTAATGTATGTACCTACATGCATATGTATATATATATTTATCATTTAATCGAAATATTGGAATGGTAGCGATCTTAAATACCTGCCTATGGACATATCTATTTTATTGAAAAAGAAAATATGTATTTATTAATATTCAAGACTATGTAGAATCATATATTTTATATTTATTTATTCTTATTTAACATGATTTGACAATCGAGATATGGGTACTTATATACATATATTTATTCTTCATTTAACCTGTAGTAAATTTACTAAATTCGGAAAATGAAATAAATAGTTTAACTTCAAAAAGGGAATTAAAAATATTTTAATTAACTATGCACAATAAAAGGTAACGTAACTGAATTATAGGGAGAGGTAGAAATGTTTCTTAAATAAACAATCTCGCATCTAGGTTAGTGTGTCAAAGAAGGTGTTTACATTATTCGAATTGTTTATAAATAAAGCGTATACTAGAGAATTGGGTCAGTTACATAGTTTGAAATCGACCTTGGCCGCAACTAGATAATTACCAGGATGTCATTGTACAATGTGCAGCGATTTTTGCGTATTCACAAATACCTATCATTCACAACGACAATTGAAAATCACGGTTTAGCAAGATTTATATCGAAATATTACATGAAGCATTTGAATACCATTGATTAGATAATCGTATAGATTTTTATTAGTTACCTAAAACAGCTGGAAGCTGCGTGCTTACGAATAATTACCATTCACAATCGACAATTGAAAAATCACGGGTTAGTAAGACTTATATCGAAATATTATACGAAACGTTTGAATATTATTGATGGAGTGTTCGCATAGATCCCATCAGTTGCCTAAGACAGTTGAGAGTCGTGTACCCTCTTTTGTGGCAATCAATTACATGAAACAGTTGAAAAATCACGGGATAGGATGAACTAAATGTTGAACCCTGGAGAAAAAATTTAAAATAAATACAGTTCATCCGATAGGAGGCAGTGGTCGCTCCTATAACAAGACCATTAACCAAACAATAGAGATGGCGATTCTCTTAAATAAAAACGTCAAAACCAAACAAAAACAAAAGCCTGGAGTTCGATAGCTCTCCAAAACAAACTATCAATAAGATCTTATTTTATTAGTATTTATTCGTATCACCTTATTCTTACGTATTTATTCGGTAACCAAACTTAGAGCTTCGCAGAGTTCTTTGTGCGAGACCCGAGCTTGGAATGCGAAGTAGATAGCCTCGTAATGCAAGTTACAAACCTTTCCCAAAACGTATGTATACATATATTTATTCGTATGTACTGTTTACTGGAGAATGCGGACCTGCATACAGCTTGTATTTTAGGTCTTCTGGACCACTCTCGCATTTTATTTTATACGTGGAATGAAGATTCACGACCCGTAAGTCCACACCAACCGTGAGTATATGATTGTATATAGGACGAAACCGGTTCGCCCTAAGTAAATTGTAGTCCAAGGAGGGGTCGGAATTTGGGGGTTTCGGGACTCGAGAAGAGACTTGAAGGCAGTGCATGATGACGATGGAAGGTTCTTTGGGACGCGGTAACTTAGGTACCAATCAATGAACCGTGTCAAAAGATTGTGCTAATTTCTCGTTGATTCTCGATCATCTCGTTTACTTGCAGGAGGATAGGAGCCAAATTATGCCAGCAAAGGGCTATTCTGAGTTCGTCAAATATACAATTAACTAATCACATTAACCTACTAAATCAATCTTTACATGTACCTTATAGCAGCAGGATCAAAAAGGAGTGGCGCCAAACAGACACAAGAGTTTACCAAAATCAAATTTACTAACAATTAACCATTTGAGTTATATTAAATTACCTGTCCAAATAAACATGTATAATAGGGCGGAACGAAATTTTTTTTTTCTAATTCTGATTTGGAATAGTTGTATTAAGTTGCCAATTGCCATCAATTACCTCAATTAAAAATATAAAAAATATCAGACAACGATAAGAGCCCCCGCCAAGACATCGAACATTTACAAAAACGACAGTTTAGGGGATATTTGCGCGGCCTAGAAAATAGTACAGAATTTATTAAAATAAGTTTATTTTATTTAAAAACATATTCAAATATAGTTAACTAGCTATTGCAATCAAATATTTCTTTATTTTAATATACTTTGGCGCTGTAACAGAGGTGCAAAGTGCGGGACGAAGCGGAGAGCGGCACCTGAAAATCTACGAAATGCAGTATTTTGTTTAAACTACTGTCGATAATTGTCTCAGGTGAAAGGTCGCGCGTCAATTATATTCACGAGTACTTATTGATAAACGTTTTTTAAGTGAATTAAACTGATTTCTAGAAGACAAAATTTAAAATGTCCGATATTTGGTGCAGAGTTGAAAGAGAATATCCTACCTACGTATGAAAATGTGATGAAATTCTACGAATGGGTTAGACAAGACTTAAAAGACTTTTTGTTGAGTAAGGAATAACACAACAAAAGAACCTACATATTTGGAAATTGCCGTAGTAGTTTGAACGAAAATTGAAGAATTGTGGATAAAATCTTCGATTCCAATTGTCAGACACAAAATAATCTTACAGTTACTAAAAAGTTATCACTCGAAGTGTTATAATTTGAAAAAGTCTTTGAAGAAACTTAAGGTAAAAAAGTTAGAAGAGTTCAGAGTACAGAGTAGAAAGATTTTTGACATAGCTGCAAGTAAATGTCAAGAATTTGTAAGCTGTACTTGTTTGAGAGAAAAAAAAGTTCCAAAAGAGGAACAAATGTTTTAAGAAGACCAACGCACTAACTGACTAATGGCTTTAGGAAGAACTGATCTTATCCATAGTAAAAAAATGCTGAATAGAAGATTACGTACTCTCAAACAAGAAATGAGGCATAATAGATAGGATGAAACTAAGAACAATAAGGCATAATGAGACGCGAGCAAATTTTAACCGAAGAAAGAGTAACAGAAATTCCTTCATTATATTTCGATGGAAGGAAAGACAAGACGGCTAAAACTGTTTTAAAAAGATCGAAGAGGCTTAGAGTGATTGTACAAGAGGAACATATTTCGATTATAAAAGAACCAGGTACTGTTTATGTTGGGTATGGGGTTCCAACATCGGGCAGTGCAAGAAATATTGAAAGAGCTATCCACAGATTTTTAACGACTGAAAAGATATCACTAGATGGTTTAATGGCTGTTGGCTGTGATGGAAAAAACACAAATACAGGGAAAACAGACTATCTCGACCATTGCAATGGATAATTTGTCTCTTACACTCCAATGAGTTACCATTGAGGCATTTGTTTACCTATTTGGATGGCCCTACTGCAGGACCTAAATCATTTGCAGGTCAAATTGGTAAAGCATTAGAGATATGCGAGACGCTGCCGTTGGCTAACTTTGAGAAGATAGAAGGTGAACTACCTCCACAAATATCCACAGATCTCAGTACAGACCAGAAATATTTACAAGAAATTACTACTGCTGTCATAAATGGATCCTGGTCTCCTGGATTTATTAAAGAGAAGCCCAGGTAAACTACCCCATGCCCGCTGGTTAACAAGAGCTAATCGCATACTGCATTTGTATATTTCTACAGAAAATCCACAACAAAATCTTGTGACTTTAGCAACATTTGTCGTATAATTATACGCTCCTGTCTGGTTTACTATCAAAACACATTCATCCTGCAAAGATGGTTCAAATCATTTATGGAAGCTCATTAACAGCACTAGATATTTGTTCAACGAGTTGTTAGTGATAGTGGACCCTGTTATAATTTGTAACAGTTACTTCGCTCATCCAGAAAACTTGTTGTTGAGTATGATAACAGATTCATGTAAGCACATTAGAGAACTCGCTGCAAGACGCATTTAAAAGGCTCGTCAAGTTAATAAAAAATCTGTTTCGCTCATTTTTGAGGTGCCAAAAGTGAACTTAAATGCATGTTCTTCCATAGACATGATTGACTGGCAACAAAATATATACGAACCCTAAATAATGATGAATATTTCCGATGGTCAGTTACAAGATCTTATTGAAAATGGAGAAGATACATTGTTGAAGTTTATGAGACTGACTTGCCATACCCAGGCTGTGGAAAGATTTGTAAAAGTTGTGACAGAAGCAGTTCTAAGTGCATTCGACAAGATAAGACGAGAGGGATTCATAAAATCTAAATTAGCATCTCGAAAACTCATGCCAAAGTTTGAACCTAAAAATGGTTTTTTGCTATAAAAAATGATTTTATTCATACCAACATAACTTTCTTAATCTGTGTTTAATTTTAAAATAAATGTTTTTATTAATTAAAATCTACTTTTATTTTATCATTTCATGCATAACATATTATATTTACTTATTATTTTGTTTATAGGGTGTTTAATACAAAACGTCTATAAAAACTTAAAAAATAAAATTTCAAGTCTCTGGCGGGACCTCAAGATGTTGAGCTAGAAGTTCCAAATTGAGAACTGTTATTAAGAATTACATAAAGCAACTTTTCCCTGGAATTCCAATTCGAATTTCGAAAAAAAAAAATTTTTCATACAAAAGTGTTCCACCCTAATGTATAATATCTTTACCAGCGATCATCTTAGATTTCGTTAGGGTGCAGGGAATCAGAATAGTTACATAGGGAAAGTTAGCTCAATTAGTGAAATCATTTAAATTTAGAATTGCAATGGAAAGACCAATTCAATTTTGAAATTCAACGCCTTGATCAGAATCAAAAGGGTTACCACAAAAATGAATGTAATTAAAATCCTATACCATAAACCAAAAAATTACACAACGTTTGATGGAATTTAATTACAATATAAATACGAAAATATTTGCGTTCAATATCGTAAATAACGTATTAATTAGTTAAGTACATATGTCTATAAAGATGTACAGTACAAGAGAGCTTTAAGAAGCTTTCTGTGGTTATCAAAGAAATTAAGGGTCCAATTTTCATGGAGGCTTATGTGTTGTAGGGGAGGAATTTTCCATCCCTGCGAACACATATACAGAGCCTTAGGAAAAAAAAAGAAATATCGGTCATAGCCAAGAGAGAAGAAAATTTTATATTGTAATAATATAATAAAAAGGAAAATATTACAAGCAGAAGGATTGGTTTGATCTCTCGCTCTCTACTATAATAACTCGGGTAACAGAAAGAGATGACGGAATGTTGTCGTTTGACTGTTTTCAGATCATTCAAACATAATGGGAGTGGTTTATTTATGCACGCGGGTTGTCATTAGCTGCCGAAATATTATCATTTCGCGTCATAAATATTGCTTGTTAAAGTTCTTCGTGATAAAAATTCAAAGCCAGTATAGTGTTAGCGAGTTACAAACATATATTCAACCTACCTACGTAAGTTCAAGTTTAAAGTGAATTGACAGTTTTTAGGTTACTTCGACGTTTCGGTTTTTTGTTAAAAAATGCTTCATACTTGGCATATGTTTTCCTCCACAATGTACTTATATGTAAGTGTTATTTATCATATCGACCGTCTTATTCAAGTGATTGATTAGTGCTATCCTGTATTATTGGTTTGGTTTGGTGAAATTCAAGATTTTTAAACATTTGTAACCATGAGTTCAAAACAGTCAGAAAAATGTTGTAATTCATCGTCATACTGTACGACAATCATGTTTTGTATGTTTTTTCTCGGTGTTTTTGGAAATTTCTTGTCATTTTGGGTTTTTTCTTAGATTAACAAGTTTTACTGGCAAAGTTTCATCTTAAGGAAATTAACTGTAAAAGTTTATTTTCTTAGTCAGATGAACCGTGCCCTCGGAAAACATTTCGACATTTTTCTGCGCCACGAACATTTTTATTTTAAAATAGTTTTTTGGGCTAAATAATTAAATGCTCAGTGCAATAATATTGTCTATGGTTGCACATTTTTTAAATGGCCTTGAGTTTTCTCTACCTTGTCTACTGCTCTGCTCCGTATGGTAAGTAATGCTTGTAATCTGTGCTTAAGTCCTATAAAAAATTTTTTGGATACAAAAAGCGCCCGAATATATCGATCTAGATCTAGTGAGTGGTTTATTTATGATTCAGTATGTCCTTGGCTTTCGTTCCAAGTGCCCGCGCTTTGAGAAATAAACCCATTCCGACCCTGCGCTAAAATGAATGTTCAGCCGATATGTCCAAATTCATTATCACCAATTACGTAAAAAGCACAGTTTAACATTCTTTACGGGTTATTTGTAAAACCATTCAATTTGCAACATCACATTTTTATTATTCAAGGATTTTTTACTATTGAATTTTTATTATTATTGGTAATATATGTATAAAATTTGTGAATGTTGGTTTTGATCAGTTTTATTTATGTTTATAGGTGGTGCATAAACCCCAACGGACAATGATTATCAATATGTATAAAACTATTTTATGTGGAAAGCTTGATATTTCACAAACGGTTCCATGATAATTCAACACACTTTTAAAAAGTGATATGAAGTCATTAGAAACGATTAAAAAAAATAATAAACCTAACCTAATCTACTTAACCCAGTTAATAATTTTTTTGTTTCATCACTTAACATGACTTTATATTACTTTTTAAAGATGTGATGAATTATCTTTTTGTTGATTTATCCGGTCACCCTCACAAACATGTGCCATTCACTCAATCTCTGAGCAAACGGGTATTGGACTACACACCATCAAATATACATTATTGCGGTATACAAGAACCGGTGAAGTTTTTTTGCTAAAAACGATAAAAATGCAATAAGATAGAAGATTCACACTTTTTACTTGGGAAAACAATACCCCATAATTTATAAAGTTTCGCAGACTGTCAATAACAATGATTCCTTGCCAAATTTTAAGCGCAGCACTTTCCTTAATGTAATCAAAGAATTGGGTTCTCAATATTGTAATCGAAAACGTAGTCATATTATTTTTTTGTACCGTTTCATGCTCTAATCTGTTTTGTCTATGGTGTTATTTGTTTTTGACATCATTTTACCCATGGACCTATCTGTCATCACACGTCATCATGCATCAGCAAACAATTTGAATTTATATAATCTGATGTCTAATTCTAACGACCCAGTCGAAGCGGTAAGCGCAATTACTTTTAAGTTGTGACCTCATGAGCCATTTATTCAATTCACAATCATAACAGGACTTAAAACTCTAATACCGGTTGTTTGGATCTCATTCTTTCGTTTGGTACCCACCTCTAGTCATAAAAAATCATCCACATCTAAAACAAACGTAGTTGAGACCCGGTATATCAGTAGCTCCCTTTCTTCGCTAAATACGATATGCATCAGCAAACAAAATCGGCTGCTCAATCCTTGAGCCGCAAAGCTTTTCCATTTTAAAACGACAAGCCGTTTGCAGTTACATTTACATAAATAATACCTGTTTTCTTCGTCTCACAGAAATTTACGTACATTGCCTACTTTTATCATTATCAAATTGGATGCCTTATTGAGCTCAAACTCATTCTAAAACAGTCCGGTAAGGTATTTAAAAGATTTTAAAAGTTCTAATGTGGCAACAGCTTGTTCTATCGATAGTTACCTAATTCTATTAATAATACCCTGACTTCAGCAAAAAATACTATTCATAATTAAGAATCCTTGCACGTAGGACCGTTAACTCGTTAATTAAACCGGCGTAGAATAAACTGCGTTCGGTGACATTTAGAAACATTGCAAAGACAGTTCACAAGAGTTTAGTTTTGCAAAGGAAAAAGAAACATATACCTCTTATAAATTTAGTTTTTACAAAACGTGAAGTTTTGGTTATATTTGTTCTTATGACCTATATACGGATTTCGTACGCTCGACATTCCAACAACAACCGATTTTGTCAAGCATAATGATTAGTCCTGGAAGAACGTCACTCACCTCTTCACATGTGATAAATATAACGAAAGCATTAAGCAAATTAAACTCAGGTTTCGTGGATCGAGACAATACTGTTTTTAGTAATAAAATCCATTGTCCTGGATTGATATTCACGACAGAGTAGTCATAAACCCGGATGCTGTTGAAATGAGATCCCTGAGGCGTATGTGTGGTAAAACCATGTATGATCGTGTGAGGAATGTGGATATCCGCAAAGAGTGCAAGGCTGATGTAAGCGTAATGAGTAAGATCAAGAAAGGGACGCTTAGATGGTTTGGGCATGTAGAGCGAATGAGCGAAGAAAGGAGTGTAAGGAGAATATACAATGCAAATGTGAATGGTAGCAGAAGTCGGGGACGCCCGAGGAAGACATGGCACGACCAAGTGCATAAGATACTTGAGTCGGGCCATGTCAAGAGTCAGAACAATAGAAGAGTATGTATGAGACGATGTATGAATGTGAATGAGGCAAGGAGTGTGTGGTGTGACCGAGTTGTTTGGCGGTCCGTCCTCTCTGCCTACCCCTGCGGGGAAACGGCGTGATGGTTAGTTAGTTAGTAGTCATAAATTGCCATAGTAATATACCATATCTACGATTATTTCTTTTTTCAGAATATCATGCTTAAATTATAATCAAATTGCAGTTAACCTGAAATGGATCTTGTGACCTTAGACGTCGGTGTCATAAAGACAGAACCGGACACAATCCCCCAAGAAAAAAGTCGAACATCACCTTATGAAGCATTATTGCCGTTCGGGATTGTCAAAAAGGAGACAGATGAAGCTACTGCGATCGAGTGTGACCCAGATACTCTAGCGGTAGAAGAACATGCCCAAGAATTCTCGGAAATAGATATTGACTATCCTGATATTAAAAAGGAATGTTTTGTTCATCTTGAAAGGATCGACCAAAGTCTCGGTAAGCTATTAACTTATTATTTCGATGACCTCTTCTATGGGACATAAGTTTACTCCGCAGACTGCTGCCCCAAAAAGCTCTGGAGAAATAACTCAAACCAGTAACTTCGGCTTAGATACGTATCTTCGCTGGAATGTGATTTGGTTTATCTTTCAAAAAATGGCAGCTAGTTCAATTATTGGCCATTCGATGTAATACTTCTAATTTTCTCACCTTCATCTGTGCAGAGTTATGTAGGCCCGCATGGGTAGATTCACATTTTCATATTAAAATTTAATTGTGCATGAATATGATCTGAAACGTACAAACTTGAAAGGAGTCTCCTCTCCAGGTACTCCATCAATGAGTTCTGGCCCAATAATGGCCAGAATTTTCTCCTCGAGTGGGGTGAGAGGTGGTACTCTGCTCACTTCTCCCCCAGTTTGGCACAATAAGTAAATAAACATCACGCAAATGAGGTGACTAATAAAAAACTGATAAAGGCAAAAATACACACTAACCTTGTGGATATAATATTTTTTTATTGAATATACAAACACATTACAATAATTTACAAATGTAGATATTTCGAGGCTGATAGCGAAAAAATTAGAAATTTTTAACAAAAAATTTCCCAACTCAATTGAGAAATTATTTCTCGTGTTTGAGTTGGGGAGTGTTGTGAGTCATTATGGTTTATAGGTTGTAAAATTTCACTAGTTGATGTAGCCCAAAATTAACAAATAGCTATAAAACTAGATGATAAATTTAATAATACTATATAATTAAGAAAATAATAAATTTAATTACAAACTAAAAAATAAAAATATAACTTAAATAATATAGTAGTTATAAAACTTAGAAAAAATAAGATATAAAAATAAAAATGTACTTATTAGGTACGAAATAATAGAAGGTAGGTACAGTACTGGTATTAAATTGTTCAAAGACCGAGCTGGCAATCTTGTATGAAATGGGTACTTAATAAAATGGAACAACAATAAACGCATATTAGCACATATTAGGAAGCGCATAATAACTTTAGAGGATATGTATTTTTATTTTAAATATTAAATTTTGTTTATATATATACATTTTTTTATTAATCATTAATCAATTTTCCTAAATTCATAACGTGAATTTAGGAAAATTTAATCAATAAAAATTACAAATGAGTTCATATAAACAATTTTTTGAAAAATGTATCCAATGAAATTAAAACTTGTGATTACCGTTGGGTTTATCCAAAGATATTAGAAGAACGAGATGTGCTATGCGCAGTTCGTACTGAGTGGAATCGTTTTGCCGAGTGTCGCCGGTTTTGTTCACCAATACTATTGCACACCTTCGCTTACGCTAAGGCATCGCTAAGGTATCCGCACTAATACATAGAACAGATTTCTGTGCGTACACGTCCCGATACCGTTCAAAGTACCCTAATTAGGTAGTACTCCGGCTACGGTCCGGCGGCCAACATAGCATATCTCGTTCTTCTAATATCTTTGGGTTTATCTAAAAATTGTTTGATTTGTGATTTGAAAGTTTTGTAATTTTTTTCAGTTTTAATTTTATCCGGAAGGGCATTAAACAATTTTATACCTTGATAAGTATAATGGTGTTGACCAGCACGAGTATTACATTTAGGAATTTCTAAGTTACCACGTGATCTAGATCGGTTACTTATTTTTGTAGAAATTGTTGAATTGAAATGGTCTTTATGAATTTGTAACAGTGCATTCTTTTTAAAAATTTTGTTAAAGCTAATAACCCTAAACGAGTCATATATGATAGGATGTTTCTCAATCTAATGAATAAGTAAATAAGTTTTCTTACTCTGGTTGCCGTATTTTGGACTTGTTCGTTCCATTTTAAGTGTCTATCTACTATGATACCCAGATACTTTATACTATTTTTGCATGTTATTGGTAAACAATTTACATTGCTGCATTCTTTTTTATTTTCACATTGTGATGAATGGATTTTAATGGTAATATTCTTTTCGAATTTTTTTTCCTGCAAAGAGAATGGGATGAAATATGTTTTCTCGGTATTTAGTGAGAGACAATTTAGGTCGAACCATGTTTTGAGTATGTTTATATTGATATTGGCTATCCTCATTGTTTCCTCCCATGATTTTCCTTTTGTGATAACTACAGTGTCGTCTGCGTAAGATATGATATCTCCAACAATGAGAAGAGTGAACATTTGATTCACATATATAATAAAAAGGATTGGACCGATGACAGTTCCTTGCGGTATGCCAATAGATGAGGTTTTGGGTTCACTAAGGGTATTATTGATTTTGACATATTGGAATCTCTCTTTTAGGTAGCTTTGGAACCATGATAGTACTATTCCGTCCAAGCCAATTTGTTTTAGTTTCTCAGTGAGTTTTGAGTATGATATGCTATCAAATGCTTTGCGGAGATCAATGAAGATTCCAAGACACTTTTCTCCATTATCTATTTTTTGCATTATTGTTGATATCAATTTAGCAATCGCATCCTGTGTGCTGAGATTGTCCTTAAACCCAAACTGGTTTGGGCTCATTATCTTCTTATCTTTTATGTAGTTGTTGAATTGTTTTTTAACAATTTTTTCATAGATTTTTGCTATATTTGATGTGAGTGCTATGGGACGATAGTTAGAAGTGTTTTCTTTCGTCACCAATTTTAAAAACAAGGGTCACAATAGTCTTCTTATAGTGTTCGGGAATATGCCCTTCTTCAGACTAACATTTATTATATGAGCAATTGGTTTGCTGATTATCTCACGTACAGTTTTTAATGTTTTTACAGTTATGCTGTCGTAGCCAGGGCTCGCTGATCCTCGTAAATTTACTATAGCGTTTTCAACTTATTTATCAGTTACTGAATCAAATGTGTGGAAACCTTCTTCAAAAGTTCGGTTTATCTTTGGTTGTTGAGTTTGTTTTTTGTCTAGGATAATATTACTAGCAAGATTAGCGCCGACATTAACAAAATAATCGTTAAAGATATCACCACAAAGTTTTGGATTTTGTTCTGTGTCAATAGTGATTCCTTGATGAGTAACTTCTTTTGTAAATTTTTGTTTTGTGCTTTTATTGGTTATTGTTTTGATAATTTTCCTGAACTCTTTTCTGTCTTGACCAGCATTTTTTAATTTATCATGAAAATACTTTTCTTTAGTCAGTCTAATTAAAAGCGTAAGTTTGTTTCGATATTTCTTGAAGAAAGTAGCGATTTTTTCGTCGTTTTATAATTTTTTAGACTGGTGATAGTATTTTTCCTTATTTCTGATTGAAATCACTAATCCATGGTTTAGTGATTTGATTATTTACATGGATGACTATGTGTAATCTTTTTGTTAATCTTCCTTATCAATGCTGTACAAAGTTTCTTGTTGTTTATGTCATGAAAAAGGCTAACATAACAACAAATTTTTCTGTTTTCACGTATTTATATTTTTCGGTCAAGGTTACAGAAGTGCTGTGAATGAACGACTTAATGTTAACAATTAAGTAAACGTGTATATATGAAATTGAATTTACATTTTTTCAGTCTCGGTTTACTTTTGACATATCGTTTAGATGTTGAATAACCACAGTATCATTATTCATTCTTTCTGTGTTTTAAGATTTTATTTCGTCGAAAATATCTGTTAGTAATACAAAACACCCGAATGCAAAAAAATCTCGAACTAGAAATAACTTATTTTCCTGCCCAACTTGTACCTACAGGGCTAGGTACAAAAGTGGTCTGATTAAGCATATTAGAACCCACACTGGCGATAAACCATTCTCGTGCTCGGAATGCACGTTCAAGTGCTTTAAAAAAGGCAACATGGTTCGTCATACTAGAACTCACACTGGAGAGAAACCATTCTCATGCTCAGAATGCACGTACAAGTGCTCTCGTAAAAGAAATATGGTTATTCATACTAGAACCCACACCGGTGAAAAACCATTCTCGTGCTTGGAATGCACGTACAGGTGCTCTGATAAAAGCAATATGATTTCACTTACTAGAACCCACACTGGAGAGAAACCATTTTCGTGCTCAAAATGCACGTATAGGAGCTCTAGAAAAAGCTGTATGGTTTCTCATGCTAGAACCCACACCAGTGAGAAACCATTCTTGTGCTCGGAATTCTCGTGAATGGCAACGGAAAGAAAATCTAGACACAAAATCAACCCTTACTGGATCAAATTATGGGGAAGCTGAATTTTTGCAGGTGAATAGTACCTACTTTCAGAAAATACATCTTTATCTTTATTTATGTATTAAAGAGTAGTAGTAAATATTGTCATTTTAAATTGTAAACCTTGTTACTTACATGTACTTTTTCCTATAATAAAAAAAATATATTTTCACAAAAGTCCCTACTCTTCTCCCGATGGCTTCCTCACCCGCGTTCCCCCAACCATTTAATTTGAGAGTTCTTCTAAAGCCATTATATCTCATAAACTAAAAAATGTTTTATTTATTTTTTATAGAAACGAACTTCTTATAAAATTACCTTAAAATAATATAAATTTTTCATTTGTAATTTTAAAGACAATCCTTGCAGTGAAACAGTTGAACGCAGGATTATGATGAAATACGAAAGTAAAAAGTGCAAGAATGTTTACGATATTCATTCTTTAGTAAGAAATAAATAAACCTCAATTTATTCGATAGACAATTAGACTTTTAAATAGCTAGATTTTAAATATATTCCCCTCTCCTCCACCTAAGGTATTATTTTAGGTATAATACCTAATATGCAATATGTAAAAAGATGTTCCGTACCTAAAGGATGGACGTCACAGAAATCAAACATATTTTTAATACATTGCAAAAATTTAGAAAATTTATCGCGTAAAAAAAAATATTTATGTAATTAAAACCTAAATCTATTCATCAAGATATGTCAATGAATAAATCAAATTTATAAATGAGAGATTTTTTACAATCAATCTAAATACTACTCAGTTTTTATATTACTATGTAAAATACAAATGTAAAAACAAATGAATAAATAAATAATAAATAGATAATTTTTTTTTAAAGTTGAGAGTAGGATTTTGTAAAAAGGCGAAGTTAAGAAGTTCAAGAATTTTACGATATAATTAAAATACTGAAGGAAACTGAGAATAAAGCTCTAGCAACATTTGTTGCTCAAAATCAAAACAACTTGCACAAACTACCGCCTGTCAATTTCGATCACGTGGATGCTACAGATCTTCTACAGATGACAGTGCTACTAAATTCTAGATCCAAATTAAGAACGTCTTGCTGGCGTACTAAATTTGTTTTTTTCTGCGCACACCTAATCCAGCCGGTAAGGGAAAACGGTTAATAGTGTTACACATTGGAAGTTCTGCAGGATTTGTTCCGAATGGTCTTTTTATTTTGAATAAAAATAATTCAACAGATTATCAGGACGAAATGAATGGGGAAACATTTTTGGATTGGTTTAAAAACATTTTGCTAACATTGGATGAAAACTACTGCATAGTAATGGATGATGCCTCATATGATTGTTTCAAATTAGACAAGCTTCCTACGAAGCAATGGAAAAAAGGTGACATAATTCAATGGCTTGAAGTAGAGGGAGGGCTGAGTATCGATGCAAGTATAATTAAAGCGTATGTAGTATGAAATATGAGTTGTTGCGGGTTGCCAGTTCGTACCGGGATCATATGATAAGTATGTGGTAGATGTTACTGCGAGCCAAGTCAACAAAACTGTGTTTCGATTACCTCCTTATCATTGTGAGTTAAACCCGATCGAATTGGTGTGGTCAATGGTTAAACAGCACTTCAAAGTAAATAATACTTCCTTAAAAAGAAATGACATAAGACGACTCATGAAAGAAGGTATCTAAAAAGTTACACCAGAGCATTGGAGTAACTTTGTTCGATGTATTATTGGTATCGAAAAAAAATTTGGAATATCGATCACATTGTTGATGAACTCGAGGACAATAATAATAATTCGTTAGCTTTTGACATTTCAATAGAAAAAAATTCAATCGCAATGATATTTTCAACTTTGGATTGATTTCTTAGCCGATTTGATAAATCTGATGCCAAATAAAGTACAATATTGTAATACTATCAGCATCATTATTTGAATGTATAAAATGTTTAAATTTTTTTTTAATTTGTCGGTAGACAAATAAAATAAAATAATTAATTTATTGAAACAGTGGATGTGAATGTGTTAACGCTCGTCCTTGTAGAAGCGCGGAGAAGGGGCGGAGACATGCGCGGGTTGTTCTAATGTTGGACTAAGAATAGTCGTGCATAAATGGAACCCGAATATTTGAAGGAACTTAACCATAACTAAGATTATCATGTATAATTAACATACTACCTATATTTCGCATTTATTCGCTCAATATTAGAGTCAGGATCAGTGATTTGGAACCCGTCACATTATGTTAAGGTTGGTAGATAATATAAATTTAAAAATATTTTTTCTGAAGCTGTCAGATTTAGAGTCCTACTAATAAATAAACAACTTACTGCAGAATGAACGGTTTCTACGTAGTCATATTATTTTTTGTACCGTTTCATGCTCTAATCTGTTTTGTCTATGGTGTTATTTGTTTTTGTCATCATTTTACCCAGGGGCGTACAACTCCCGTCTGTCCTTGTAACCCTGATGGGAGGAGTTATTCAATACCCAAATTCTTATAGACAAAGCTGTTGTGGCTGAAAGCTCAGATCTCATTGGCTCAGAGCAAAAATTGTAGTTTGATCTCTCGCTCTCTACCATAGCGACTTGTGTAACAGAAAGAGAAGCTAAGCATGTGTTATGCTGCGATAAAAATTAACGGTAATTTCCAAGACGCCATTTCGAAAGTTAGTCAGTGGAAGTTATTAGCGTAAATATTTTGAATTTTGAAAATCGTCTAACCCATCTAAAAATAATGTTGTGTGCTAGAATTCTTCAAGGTGATAAATTAATGCCGTGTTGTGTTAAAGGTTGCTCAGACGGATTCGATAATCTGGTGCTAGCAAGAAGCAGCAAGAAATACGTTTGTTTGTGGGTGTCAGTTCGCAATTGAAAGCAAAAATAAGGTACTTTTGGGGTTAAAAAAGAATGCTTGGCAACGCTTAATCTTCCAGTAATCATATAATATCCTGTCTATCTCCACCAACTGAAAGAAGGACCCGAACCCGTTGATAAATACAGGTACTAACCTCTCGTTCTTTGATACAATATTCCTGATTCCTGAATGTACTTCATTGGCTAATAATTTGATTTATTTTACTTTTCAGATCTATCCGTATTCCGACGCGATACTGTACCACGTATAAGGATGCTAAAACAGCTAAAAAAGCCACGATTACATCAAACAAGGTCATTTAAACCTCTCTAGAATTGCATCATGTAAGTATTCAGATTTAACCAGCATTTTCCACGATGTTTGCTGACGACAAACTGTGGAAATTATATGAAACCATTGCAGGAGAATTTGAATAACTTCTAGTGCTGTGGCAATAATAATTAACACTTAATTTTGTTGAATATGTATTTTGTGTAAATATTCTTGTATTTTTGTGCAAGGTCAAATTAAATCCTATTAAGTTGTTGCAGTAGGACTGGGTTCGATTCCTAGTTGAGACCGTTACTTTTTATTTTTCTGTGTCTTGTTCTGTTTCATGTTTTGTTTAGATATATTAGTATTATCTTCTACTTCAATGATAAATCAATGCTCAATACATCGGTTGTACTGACCCTGTTTTGTATTACTGTCCATTGTCTTTTTGAAAATAAAAAGTATTTTTATGTGTGCATAGCTGTGAGTTTTTTTTATTTTCCTTTTCTTGCGTTCCAATATTTTTATTTTTAAAATATAATTTTTGTGGGCTAGTGAATGAACGATGTTAGCTGGGTGCAGTTATATTGTCTATGTTTGCACTTTTTTAAATGGCCTTGAGATTTATTTATGGTCCACAATATATTTACCTGTCTGGACCAAACGACCGTTTTATCTGTGGTCGTCTGTGGTTAAGGGGGTGACAAAATGGGGCCATACAAAAAGCCCGAAGATATCGATCTAGAGAGTGGTTTATATATGATTTTACCCATGTACCTATCTGTCATCACACGTCTCAAATTTCGATTAGTTTTTCAATAATTAAATTTGAAAAATACCCGCAACCGCCGGCGCATGCTCGTTAACACAAATACGAAAGTGAATTTATATAATCTGATGTCTAATTCTAACCACCCAGTCGAAGCGGTAAGCGCAATTACTTTTAAGTTGTGACCTCGTGAGCCATTTATTCAATTCACAATCATAAAAGGACTTAAAACTCTATTACCGGTTGTTTGGATCTCATTCCTTCGTTTGTAACCAGCTCTAGTCATAAAAACAAGTCATCTAAAACAAACGTAGTTGAGACCCGGTATATCAGTTGCTCCCTATCTTCGCCAAATACGATATGCATCACTCAAATTTAATCAAACAAAATCGGCGGCTCAATCCTTGAGCCGCAAAGCAGTTTCATTTTAAAACAGCAAGCCGTTTGCAGTGACACTTGTTAAGTAGACATTTACATAAATAATACCTGCTTTCTTCGTCTCACAGAAATTTCCGTAAATTGCTTACTTGTATTATTATCAAATTGGATGCCTCATTGAGCTCAAACTCATTCTAAATCAGTCCGGTAAGGTATTTAAAAGATTTTGAAACTGCTAATGTAGCAACAGTTTTGATTCAGCGGTTATTTTGTCATATTTTTATTAATAGTAACCTGACTCCAGCAAAAAAAATACTATTCATAAATAAGTATCCTTGCTCGTAGGACCAACTCGTTAATTAAACCGGCGTAGAATAAACTGCGTTCGGTGACTTTTCGAAACATCGCGAAGACAGTTCACATGAGTTTAGTTTTGCAAAGGAAAAATAAACAAATACCTGTTATAAATTAAGTTTTTACAAAACGTGAAAATTTGGTTATATTTGTTGTTATGACCTATATACGGATTTCGTAAGCTGGACATTACAACAAAACTGCGCAAGCAACCGATATTGTCAAGCATAATGATTTGACGTAGAAGATCGTCACTCACCTTTTCACATGTGATAAGTATAACGAAAGCATTAAGCAAATTAAACTCAGGATTCGTTAATCGAGACAATACTGCTTTACGACTAGAGTAGTCAGAAGTTTGGTTTTGCAAAGAAAAAGTACACGTTTATCTACTAAAATCATATTTATGACAACAAAAAAATTGGTGATATCTATCCGACCTTTATAAGGATTATATGCTAAGCCTCTTTTAAAAGCCAAGTCCATAAACAAGCTTATTGCAATTTTTATTTATTTTATGGTTGCCTTATTTTGAATATATTTTTTGTTATTTAGTGCTCCTCTCACTAGGTTAAAATATATTTCATGCTATCGAATTGTTAAAAATTACAATCTTGATGCATTTATGCATTCAAACTTCAATAAAATCCTTTGTCTGGGATTGATATTCACGACAGAGTAGTCATAAATTGCCATGGTAATATGGCATATATACGATTATTTATTTTTTCAGAATATCATGCTAAAATCAGAATCAAATTGCAGTTAACCTGAAATGGATCTTGTGACATTAGATGTCGGTGTCATAAAGTCAGAACCGGACACAATCCCCCAAGAAGAATGTCCAATATCACCTTATGAAGCATTATTGCCGTTCGGGACTGTCAAACAGGAGACAGATGAAGCTACTGCGATCGAGTGTGACCCATGGACTCTAGTGGTAGAAGAACATGCCCAAGTATTCTCGGAAATAGATATTGACTATCCTGACATTAAAAAGGAATGTTTCGTTCATCTTGAAAGGATCGACCAAAGTCTGGGTAAGGTATTATCTTATTTTTCCGATGACCTCTCCTATTGGACATAAGTTTACTCCGCAAACTGCCTTCCCAAAAAGCTCAAGAGAAATAACTCAAACCAGTAACTTCGGTTTCGATACATATCACCCCCAGAATGTGATTTGGTTTATCTTTCCAATGGCAGCTAGTTCTATTAATTACTGGCCATTCGATGTTAGACTTCTAATATTCTCACCTTCATCTGTCCAGAGTTATATTAGGCCTGCATGGGTAGATTCATATGTGATACTGTGTGTTATCTTTTTTTAATCTTCCCTATCAATGCTGCACAAAGTTTCTTGTTGTTTATGTCATGAAATAGACTAACATAACAACGATTTTTTTTTCTGTTTTCACTTCTGCATGGTTTTCGCTCAAGGTAACAGAAGTGCTGTGAATGAGTTAACTCAATGTTAACAATTAGTTAAGTGGGCATTTATGAAATTAAATTGATTTGCATTTTATCAGTATCCCTTTATTTTAAACATATCGTTTAGCTGTCGAATAACCACGATATCATTATTCATTATTTCTGTGTTTTCAGATTTTATTTCGTCGAAAATATCTGTTAGTAATACGAAACACCCGAATGCAAAAAAGTCTCGAACTAGAAATAACTTATTTTCCTGCCCAACTTGTACCTTCAGGACTAGGTACAAAAGTGTTCTGATTACGCATATTAGAACCCACACTGGCGAGAAACCATTCTCGTGCTCGGAATGCACGTACAAGTGCTCTCAAATATGCAACATGATTCGTCATACTAGAACCCACACTAGAAGGAAACCGTTCTCGTGCTCAGAATGCACGTACATGTGCTCTCAAATAAGCAACATGGTTCGTCATACCAGAACCCACATCGGTGATAAACCTTTCTCGTGCTCGAAATGCACGTACAGGAGCCGTAGAAAATGCGAAATGGTTTCTCATGATAGAACCCATACCGGTGAGAAACCATTATCTTGCTCGGAATGCACGTACAAGTGCGCTTATAAAAGCTATATGGTTCGTCATGCTAGAACCCACACTGGCGAGAAACCATTCTCCTGCTCGGAATGCACGTACAAGTGCTCTCAAATAAGCAACATGGTTCGTCATACTAGAACCCACACCGGTGATAAACCTTTCTCGTGCTCGAAATGCACTTACAGGAGCCGTAGAAAATGCAAAATGGTTTCTCATGCTAGAACCCACACCCGTGAAAAACCATTATCGTGCTCGGAATGCACGTTCAAGTGCTCTAAAAAAGCAACCTGGTTCGTCATACTAGAACCCACACTGGAGAGAAACCATTCTCATGCTCAGAATGCACGTACAAGTGCTCTCGTAAAATAAATATTGTTAATCATACTAGAAACCACACCGGTGAAAAACAGTATGGTCAATATGAATGGCAAGCATAAATCCTTCTTTTTCTGCGCTCAACTCTCCAATACTCAACCATTTGTTTGACGAAAATTTGTCAACATACGTTTGGTTGAGATAATTGAAGTATTTTGCGTGTAAAATTTTATTTGACCAGAATCTAATAATTCCTGGTTGGGATTTATAAAAATGTTTTCATTCTCATCGTATTTATTTAAAGGTGTAATATTTCTATCTGCCTTGCAAATTATTTTGTGCATTTCTGAGCTATGAGCTTTCCTATGGAAAAAAGTTCTTAGCATTTCTACCTCATTATGTTTCAAAGAAGTTATTTTGACTATACCTCTACCTCCTAAATTTCTAGGTAAATTAACTCGTTCTATAGCTGAATTTGGATGATGGCAATTAAACTTTGTTAGCGTAGTTCTAATTAATCTTTCTAAGTTATCTAAATCTGTATTAGACCATTTAATTATGCCAAATGAGTACGTTAATAGAGGTATTGCCCAAGTATTAATTGCTTTACTACATTTTTAGCAGATAGATTGCATTTAAAAATTTTCCTGATCCTAGTTTGAAATTTAATCCTTATATCATTTTTAATACTAGTATGGTCTAATCTATTTGATTGTGGGTATCCTTATTACTTATAAACCTCATCCCTTTCAATACTAGTAATTTGGAAATTTCTAAATATACTCTCGTCCCCATCTACAATTTCGCCTTTCTCTATATGGATCGTTCTACATTTATCTAAACCAAAAGTCATTTTGATATCATCCGAAAAGTTTTTAACTACCTATATTTTCACAATTTTCGCTTAATTTATTATTTTTTTTTTATTAACGCGCTCCCTCTAACATTCGTATTTACATATCTTCCTTTCAAGCCATCTTCTTACGAAGTCAAGAAATGATCTGTTACCATTGAATACCTTAATATTTATGCCTGTATATTCTTAATTTGGAAGGCGGGTATGGGTACCGCCACCCCGTGAACCATTTATTGGATTACCAACATTTCTGGAATAGGTCACCACAAGTGGGTCGCTACGTTTGATGATTTAGCAGGGGTGCCCGGGTACATGGGGTGAGGTTTGTCTAGCTGCGTGGCGGGCAGGATTAGGAGAGAGTTTGGGGAGACCCTTAGACCTCTCCAACAGGACTGTATCGATAAACCAACGACTCCAACGTCTGTCTCAATGCACGTGTATACACTGAGACATGCATAATAAATCATTTCAGATATAAATTAAAAAATAAAGTCACAGACTGACCCACAGCCGAAATTATCATTGTTTTGTTTATTCTTTATTCCAGGCAACCTTTGGTCTCTTCGGTCCGCAAGAGCCTTGCGGAGAAGGCCGCCACGGGCGTACCTTCAAACTTCTCGACCACCTTTTCCACAAGCACCGCCCTTGCCGCCCCAGACCCACAACCACGACGACCTTGACCACCACCACAACAGCTGCCACAACCGCTGCAGCCACCACCGTTGCTGCCACAACCGCAGCCGCCACGACGGTCGAAGCCACAACAGTAGCATCCACGACGCTTGCAACCACAACAGTTGCACCCACGACGACTGCATCCACAACCGTTGCAACTACAACGGTTCCATCCACAACAGCTTCAACTACAACCACTACTACTACTACTACACCTGCACCGTAATTCTAGAACTTTCAAAAGCCAGTTGTCGACTACCGCTGCCACAACCTTGACTTGACAACAGATGCAGCGTCGTAGGTGCAACGGTTGAAGCCACAACCATTGCACCTACGACGCTGCATCTGAAAGAACTACCACTGACAAAGCCTCGTCAGTTCTTTTAAAAACCTAAGTTTTTGAAAGTATAATAGAAAGAACGTTAGGTTCCAGGCCATCGTTGTCCATCATAAGAGTTTCTTGTCTAAATAAAAAAATGTATTGTGAATATGGCGTTATTATTTTATGAGAACCATTTATTTATTTATTTGTAAGAAACAAACAGCTTTTACATAATATACAATGATAGATATAAATATACAAGTTAGCTGAAGTCAAGCCTCAGAAGTTTCTTAAGCTAAAATACATTGGAAATTTAGTTTTAATATCTTTAAATTAATTTGGTGTTAAAGGAAGGGGAGAGGAAGAGGAAAATAAGAAGAGGATAGGAGATGCTCCCGATACATTCCATACTCTCATAAATAATTGATCGTAGCATTACTTCATATCGATATTTCTTTAGGTTATTACCAAAAATGTCAATGCTTTAAAATTTTGTATTATATTGTGCACATATACGAGAAATTGGGGAATTTTTTCGAATGTTTGTTCTACACGGTAGATAAAATAAATCAGATTGTCGGGTTGATCTAGACGGAATATGAAGATTTATTAAATTCTGTTGAGTTCTGGTGAGTCCAGACCATTATTTATTATTAAAATCATCGATTTTAGGGAAAATATTAAATATTTTTAAATAAAATCTAACCTTTAATCACCCAACATAACCAAACATATAATAACCTTTCCTATTTATAAATAATTCTTTATTTATGAAACAGATCTAAATACCTTTATTTTTCGAGTTCGCCAAAATAGTACCTACCTTGTATGTATTTGCATAGAGTAAATGATAAAAATTCTAGCCACTCTTACCGGGAATATCAACACAAGAATATGTCATCAACAGAAATTATTCCGTCTGTCATCCCATACAATGAAAGCGAATTTTCATTTTACGTAATTAAAAATTAAAATGCTAAAATTAAAAATTTCCTTTTATATTAATTAAGGTACATCAGAAGGTTTCATTTAAAAATATTTCGTATAATCCGTGGCCAGCGATTCCGAATAATTAACAATTGTTGTAAATATTATTACACACGTAAATAAATTTTAAAAATATATATTGAACAGGGTTGAACGTTCTAAAAATAAATAATTCTAAGATATCAATTATCAATAGTTTTGCTTTTTTTGATAAGTT
The DNA here is from genome assembly GCA_026573805.1 of Hesperophylax magnus. Classification (NCBI taxonomy): domain Eukaryota; kingdom Metazoa; phylum Arthropoda; class Insecta; order Trichoptera; family Limnephilidae; genus Hesperophylax; species Hesperophylax magnus. The sequence continues at coordinate 4,960,838 of JAIUSX010000060.1, forward strand.
ACTTGTTATCCACTCGAGTGATTTGCGGCATATTTTGCCGAGTTCGCAATAAGCCTTGAGTGATCGCACGCCATAATATGCCATATTTGACTAAAAGTATAGGATAAACGGTAAAATATAGGTGAATTCATTAGCTATATAGCACTATGATCAGTTTATATGTCGCCGTATTAAAATTGATAGAAATGATAGTGAAAATTTTTCAATTCGAACGCCAATCACTCTACTCATATTCCAGTTGACGCGAGTGGTAAGCGTTCAACGATGGTTTGAAAGGAGATATGTAAATACGAATGTTAGAGGGAGCGCGCTAATCAATCTAACAAAAATCTCTCGACAAATGCTTTAGTTGCATTTAAAGATACACTGTGATTTTTTTCATGCCGTTAACGTATTAACACCTCGACTCCGGTGATGGGTCTGGTTTGACCCAGTGTTTTTAAAAAAAAAGATTTTGCCGCAAATATCTCGTTTAGGCTAATTTCCTTTTGTCTATTCTTTCATCAAATATTTACCCACATTTCGACTCAAAAATGATTAAAATCGGACACGTTTTAAAAAAGTTATAAGAATAATTGTGTATAAAAACACGCAAAAACTCCATTTCTTCTCAGTTGAATTCGAGCAGCCGACGAAACAGCATATCTCTCGCTCTGTCCTTCCGTCTTTGTCTCTCACAGTCCCGCGCAGATGTTGTCAACCATTCGGGCATATTTCTAGTATTGTGATTTTTGTTTGTGACTTTGTTTTAAATTTTTTTTTTCGTAGCGTACGAACGCAATGGCAAAGCAACATTATTTATCTGATAATGAGATCGAAAAGCTACTTAACAGTTCGAACAGTGAGATCAGTGATGATGGCGACTTGGAAATCGAAACATTAGATCCAGAATTTGAAAGTGATCCGGAAGAAATATTATTAGAGGAACTATCTGAAAGTGGAAATGGAAGTGATAATGTAGTTAGTGTAGGAAATTCGAATGAATCCGTTGCAGATCAACATTTATACGTGTCGAATTCCGGATTCCAATGGAATTCTGCGCCACCAGCCAGCTCACGTACCAGAAGCCATAACATTATTTCTTCTACCCCTGGATTGAAAAACGGTAGCCAGAACATAGTATCCATCAGAGATGCTTTTGATTTGTTTATTTCAAACGAAATGGTGGAGGAAATTATTGAAAATACGAATAAATTCTGTCAGCTCAATCCGAAAAATTCCAGCTTTACTAACATTACGAAGACAGAAATGTATGCATTTTTTGGAGTTCTTTTGGCTTCAGGAAGAAATCGCGGCCGAAAGTTAGAACTAAGCGAACTTTGGACTACCGAGGATTTATTCCGGCAGCATTTTTTCCCCTCCGCTTTATCTAGAGATCGCTTCCGCTATATTTTTAGCAATATACGTTTCGATGACATTTATTGAATGATATAATATATCGATGAATTGTTTTTGTGAATTTTAGCATTTTTAATATATTTTAACTAATAAAAAACTGTTAAACTTTTTATAATTGGTAGTGCTATTTTTTTTATTTTATTTCTTTTTATTTAGGAAGCAAACAGTCGTAAAGTAAAAAATTATAACAATAAACATTCATATGTTCTAGACCAATTAAGTTCCATTAAATTAAATGTAGATTTAGTATTTTTTACCTACACAACATATTAATTGGCAAAAAATAAACATAATAAAGAAATACATAAAATTAAAAACAAAAAGAAAAAATACAACTTTTCGAATAGCTATACTATTCACTATATAATTATTTTGCTGCTGAATTTGTAATAATAAATCCATTTGGTGTTTTGTGTATGTATATAAATTTAATTAATCGTCGAATCATTTTTGTATTTTCGTATTTAGAATATTGCTTTTATTCCATTTTTTTAAATGAAAATTGTTAATTTAAATTTGTTTTGTTGAAAAATAAAAGTTTTAGTATTTTTTAATGTGTGTCATTCAATGGTTTTAATTGTGATAAATAAATGTGTGAGGAAAGTAAATACTCAACTTGAATTTGAATGCCATTATATAATATTTTCTAATATTTGCATAAGCAATCATCGTTTAATATGGCTATAAATTGAATTTATTTTCTCTTTACACATCTTTCTATTAGAGGTACAGCCACAAGGAAATTATCAAATAAGTGATTTATTTCTGGTATTTTAAATAATACACGATATTCTTGTAAACGCACACCATCGAAAATTTTAATAATTATAGAAATAAAAATTTTTGTTTCCGCTGACGAACGCTTCCTGTCCCCCTCTCCCGCACTGCCTTCCTCATTCCCCTGACCGTCACCCGGCACCCGCATCGGCCGTGTCGGGGCCGTCGTCGATTCAGTCGTTGATTAGCTGTTGCGCGGGATGTCCGCGCCGCTGTATATCGACGAACCGCAAAATTTACGGAATACTAATTTCTAAAACTTCCATCTTCATACAAGAAACACAGGGGATATGTTATGAGTTAATGAGGAACTACAGTAATATCATATAAAAGTAAGAATATGAACGAAAAATGCATAAAAAGCCTTTTAATTTCATCATTTCAGCCGGGTCAATCTGGACCCACCACCGCCGCATGTGTTTCATTTTCAACCTCCGGGTATTACGTGTTAAAGAAAAAGAGTTTTTGGAAGACCAAAGAGGTGAGAGAAAAATGTTCATCGGCAGTGTTGATACACCGACTACGAAACAAATGGAACAATCTATGAAGAGAAAGAGAAAAGATCTCACTAAAATAAAAGACCAGGTGTGTGAAAATTAATTTGTAGACACTGTATCATTATCTTCCACTTCAACATCAAAATCATCTAATCCGATCGCAAAATCAAGTAGGCTACTTAAGACTAATACCACTGCTTTTCCGACGACCATCAAATCTCCATCTTTTACAGTTCTCTACAAGATCTGCGACAGGTTCAGGATATCGGATCGAGCTGGTGCAGCAATCGCTTCTGCCGTCTTAAATGATTGCAACATAATAACGCAGAATAATACTAATAAAGTAATAGATAAAAATAGACTGCGTCGCGCACGTCTGCGTACCAGATCTATACGCATGAAATCAAAGACTAGGATAAAGTAAGAGGATTATTTTTTGGTGGTCGAAAGGACAAGACTTTGGTTTATATAAAAAAAGGACAGAAATATTATAAAAGCCCGGTACTTGAAGAACACGTATCGTTAATCGTGGAAACAGGATCTCATTTCTTGACTCATATTACCCCTAGGTCAGGCACTGCCGTTAATACAACCAAAGCAATTATAGAATACTTTGCTTGTCAAAAAATTTCACTTGACCATTTAAAAGCAATTGGTTGTGATGGTACAAATGTTAACACGGGAACAACTGGTGGTGTGATTCGAACGATGGAGAGACACTTAAATCGTCCAGTACAGTGGCTGATCTGTCTTTTTCATTGCAACGAGCTGCTTCTTCGCCATTTGATTATTAAGTTGGATGGCACAACTACTGGACCTTGTGCTTTTTCCGGCCCCGTAAGTTCGGTTCTTCATAATTGTCATAATTTACGGTTTAATCTTTTTTAAATATTCATGTGGAGTACTCTACCGATGTCCTGCATGCTGATTTGAGCACCGATCAAAAATTTTCGAAACAGTTTCCAGCGGACGTTGTCATCCTGATATTGCCCAGGAGTGATGTCACATGCACGATGGCTTACTACAACGAGTCATATCCTACGACTTTATATTGGATGCGCAACGCCATCAGAAAATCTGGTCATATTAACCACATTTATCATGAGGGTATATGTTCCCATGTGGTTTGATATAAAACTACATGGGTCGTGCAAAGATGGTGCGAGGCATATTTATAATATGATAAACTATTTGCGCTATCTTCCGGACGAATAAAAAGCCATCATTTATCCCGTAATACAGCGAAATGCTTACTACGCTCATCCGGAAAATTTACCCTAATCAATGATAACCGATGAATCGCCTATCATCAAAGAACTTGGGATAAGACGTTTGTTGATAGCCAGAGAGTTTTCCCGGACAGAGCTCCGAACATTTAAAGTACCAACATTGAATTTTAATACACAATGCTATATTGATATGATATCTTGGCAAGATACGCCGATCACATATCGTCCCATTTTAGAAGGTGTAACAAAACAAGACCTGGAGGAGCTTTACCTAACTTCAGAAATCAGTTCCATTTTCATAAAATTTGAGAGATTCCCCTGTCACACACAATCGGTAAAACGCTGTGTGAAGGTTGTAACTTAAGCATCTTCGAAAGTGTGTGGCAAGAAGAAACAGGGAAGGCCTTATTACTACCACCATAATCTGAAGAAAAAATATGCCAAAATTTGAAACTAAGCGTGATTTCATACCGGAATAATTGATTACGTTTATTTTTATACGATATCTGTAATATTTATGAGTTAAATTCTTAATGTTGAAACAGCATTTAATACTAAATAAATTATTGTGAAAATTGTAATTATAACTCTTTCATTACCTTATCACTTGGGAATAATTCACAAAAAAATGTATTTTAATCAATTTTCGATCGCAAAATGGAATCTAAAAATGATAACATTCAATGACTTTTTTAATTTTTTATTAACAATAAAGACCCAAGACAACTTTTTATCGGTAGCGCTTATTGAAATAAGTCAATTTTTTTTTCGCCATACAGCGGCGGCTCAGGCTACTGTATGCGTGCGCTGAAGATAAGAATCAAGTGAATAGGGATACAACGTACTTAAAAGTTCTGTTAAAAAAAAACTATACGTAAAATGAGAATCTGTTAAAAGGATGTGGTAGAAAATAAACAAATCAATGCAAAAAATTTTTAACCTCGAAGTTTTACTGTTGAATTTACTAAATATTTAGCGATGAACATGACAAATACTCAAAACTACACTTGTAGTGAGCCGTTCTCTAGGAGAACTTTTCTTCCACTACGATTGTAGTTGGTCGTCTCCTAGGGGTTAAAGGGGCATATAAGAGAGCCTATAGGGCCCTGGGTCTGTCCAGGAGGGGTGGCTGCACGGAAACGGAGACAGCTCCTCTCTTGGCCAGACTCAGAAAATCCAGGGCGACCTTTAAATATGCGGTACTTTCTGCAAAACGAGCTGCTTGGCACAATTGGGTTAAAGATGTGGGCAACGCCAACCCGTGGGAAATCCACAGCGCAATTGAAAAATCCGGGAAAGGATCGGATCGGTACTTATCTAGTCTCATTGGGAATACAGACGGTAGGAACGCTGAGACGATAGACGTGGCCTCTACTCTCAACACACTTTTGGGGAAGTTAGTTCCTGTAGATTCATTAATCGGGGAAAGTGACCACCATAATCAGGTTGGACACCTGGCACAGCTTCTACCAAGAGACCTCGCCCAAGAGGATAGAGTCATTCCAGTCACTAGAGCAGAACTTGATGGTATAATTAAGGGTTTGGTCCAAAGAAGGCACCAGGGCATGACAGATTCAACGGTGTGATAGCGAAGCAAGTATGGATCCACGCTAGGGAGGAGCTCTTTCAAGTGATGGACACGTGTCTGAGAAGAGGAGTTTTCCCTTCTGAATGGAAGAGAGGCGTGCTAAGGGTCATACCAAAGGGGAATGGCAAGCCACTTACCGATGTCAAAGCCTATCGGCCTATCACCTGACTCCCAGTGCTTGGCAAGATCCTGGAAAAACTTATCCGGCATAGACTTCGTCAATCACTCTCACCGTCCAGCGATCTCCAGTTTGGCTTCGTCCCCGGTAGATCCACTGTGCACGCCATGTCGTTTGCGCTTAACTGGGTGAAGGTTTGCGCTAAGAGGTATGTAGTTGCAATCATTCTTGATATCACTGGTGCCTTCGATTACGCATGGTGGGACATGATACGCATCAAGGTTAAAAATAGGAATTGCCCAAACTCTTATTTAAATCAGTGAACAATTACTTGTCGGGCCGCACCATCATTATATCACTTGGAGACTTCACTATTGAACGCGAATCCGATATGGGGTGCCCTCAGGGCTCCATCCTAGGTCCCGAGTTTTGGAATATAACCTTCGATGACTTCTCTAGGTTACCCTTGCCTGAAGGATGTATCATGATCGACTATGCGGATGATAAAATGTTTCTTGTCTCTGGGGACAGTAGAAAGGAAGTTGAACGTAAAGCTGGTGAAGGTTTGGATACCCTCCTTAAATGGGAGGAGAGGAATAAAATGACCTTCGCTCCCCAGAAAACAATGGGTCTCCTGATGAAGGGTTCTCTCAGTAAGGAAAGAAACCCTACCATCCGTATTGGAGACACTAATATCAAATTTTTGGAAAAAGTCAAATACTTAGGTGTCACATTAGATCGATCGTCCTTCTTTCTGGCTCATGTAAAAGATGTATACAGCAGATGTATACTCTTCCTGAAGCTTAGAAAAATCTCCACGGTGGAGTGGGGACTTCGCAGACCGGCTCCTCATGCTCTCTGGTGTCGCGAAGCTGCGACTCCACTATATTTGTAAAGGTGGTGCAGAGCAAAGCCCTATGCCACACGCTCAGTCCCAAACTACACCGAATGCTAGGTTATGGGACGATTTATGCATCCGACAAACCCGATAGACAGTGCAATAGTCAAAAAGGTATAAATCTGGGCTTCTGGAGCACAAGATAAGCCCAGATTCGAATGCAGGAAAGATGGACTCACCCGTTGATGATTATCACACGTCTCCAGGAGTTTTGGATGCTTTCACTTCACAAATGTATAATCGCCCTGTCTGATATTAGTTATCACTACGAACTCTGCTGAGCAACTGACGCCACTTGTCCGATTTTACGTGTGTCGTAACAAACATTTTATTATGGTGACATTTTGGGATGGGTAAAAGGGTAGGTAGAACATTTGCAAGATTTTGTATTGACATTACACTTGTCCATTAAGCCTGTGGTTGCATACCTAACAATCCCCTATATATTGCGCGAACATTCTCCCGGCGTTGAACGTGCCTTCCGAAATTTTAGGTACTTCCAAATAAAGTAAAGAATTAAATGTAAAACGAAGTAAGATGAAATATAAATATTCTTATCAATACGCTATTAATATTACAAAGTTAAAACGAAAATTAAAAAAAAATAATGAAATAAAGAAATAATAATTATTGTGTAGGCAAAGGACACAATTTTACGACTGGTCGTTTATAGTTCTCGGAAGGGGTCCTTACGCGTGCGACACGAACTACTCCGTCTTTACCAGGGAACACCTCCTCAACAACGCCCACCGGCCAATAAAGTGGAGGCGCATCCTCTTGATGCACCAATACTATGGTACCTACTAGAATGTTATTCGCGGGACTATTCCATTTTTTTCTCATCTGCAGAGAGTGAAGATACTCTATATGCCACTTCTTCCAATAAGATTGAACGAGGTGGTCCAAAAGCTCTTTCCTTTTCAGTAGACTAATGCGTTCATTAGTCAAATCATAAGCAGGTAGATGCTGAATCGGGGTAGACATCAGAAAATGAGCCGGAGTAAGAGCTTCTGGATAATGAGAACTGCTTAATAAACATAATGTACTCTTTTGCGTATTAGATTTCTCCCCGATAAGATCCAATAACGCTGTTTAATTATTGACATAACGTCGCCCCAGTGCTTAATTGTCCAAACGACCATTTTAGCGAAAATGAGTTTTTAACGCAATATTGTTAAGGATCAAATTACGCGTCGTTCGATGAAGAAAAAATAGTTTTATCAGCCTGCTACAATTAATTATAAGCATTTTAAAATATCAATGTCCACAACAATATTCTTAAAGTGAGTCCTTGTTTGGCCAATTTCCTTATTAGGCCAACCTCCTAGAGTCGAGAATTAAAATTGGGTGCTAGTTTTTTCAAACGCCACCAACCGACCAATTACAGCACGATGCGAGGATCACGTGATGTCGCCATCTTATGTTTTTACATTCCAACGGTGTTTGTTTAACAGTCCAAGAGAGCTTTTTCTATTTTTGCGGTTTTTTTCGTATTTTCGAAGTCACTTGTGTCCGTAACAGCATATTCAAAAAATATTAATCGTGTATGTTTTGTAGATACATGTATGTAATATACAACCTGTTAAAAATAAATAATCTAAAAAATATTTTTCTTACTTTACAGCTGTTTATAAAATAGTAGTTTTCAATAAATCGCCAATCGACCTCAAGATTACTTTCATCTGCTACTACATACAACATGACAAAAATATAAAAAAAAATATTTTGTAATAGAACATATCTCAACCTATAGGACCCAATTTTTATATAATAGCTAAATAACTGTGTGATATTATTTGGAAAAACTATGTAAATCAACTTACTTTGAAGTCAATTTTATGTATTAAAAAACAGCAATTTGAACAACAAAAAAATACTGTATAATTAAACAGTATTTATACTATCTTAATTGATAAATAAATTAAATTATTTTAAAGATTTAATTGGTAATATTCCATATTCATTTAAACCCTAAACACATATAAATGATGGCATTTTACATATTCAATCATAACGCGAACATCGTTTGTCACAAGCGGACGTTTCGCGACGGTATCTTCTGTGAAGTAGTATTAAAAAACGTAAGTGTATTAGTTTATTTTCGATATACGTATATATTGTAGACATAAAATCAAAACGTATAATTTGTTCATGTAATTTGAAGGGGGCGTGTCAAAGGTGAACGAGAATGTGAATCGCGTGGAGGCAAACGTTGTTGAGATGATTGTACTTTCTGATATATTACCATCCAGCTGAACAATATGTAGCAGGTCTTAATTATTGTAAATCATCTCATTTGCCAGCGCCCGCTGTGGATATGTACGAACGAGACAGCAGTATTATAATTGCTTCCAGCAGTATAGACGAACAGACGTATCGTATTTCATGTGACTAGTGTTATAGGGCTGTGCAAATATATTTTTAATTATAATAATAATTTGATTATTTATTTTGGCTATTATAGCTCTTCGTGAATTGAACAAATTAAAATATAATATAATTATATAATATAATATATGTATATATATATTTTTTTGTAACAGGTAAATATATGACTGTTTTAAGTGTTGACAATAATTTTTTGTCTATAACCATTATTATTATTTATGATTTGCTTAGTTAAATTAAGTTTTCTTGAAAAATTAATTAGAGGTGAAAAATATTGTTAAATTATATTTAACCCTAGTTATTCTTTGAATAAATTTGTTAATTTAATTTAGAATTTGCCATTTTTGAAGAAATGAAAATTAGCTTATTATTTTTTTTCAGTGTATTAAAATATGGGAAACAAATGGCATTCCAAAACTTTCCGTCAGCTCAACAGAAAGAAGAAAAAGTATGATTTTTTTTAATATAACTACTTTAAATATATTAAGACTACTGTTATTAATAAATACCATATCAAGACCTAAGACTTTACCCAGAAATTCTTGAGATTATTTTACGTTAAAAATGTAGTTTTCATTTTGCCACCCGCTGACATGTTTTCAAATAAAAAACAAAATTCTTCAACTTGTCGCCACCAGTTTCAACCGTATGCATCACGTGGTATGCGCTTAGTCTATTTAGTTTATAGTGCGTACCACTTGCATCTGTTTGTAACCAGTGGTAACATGTGTTTTCATTGAAAAAAAAATGTCACCGATCCAAAGTGACATCAAAAATTTTCACTCCAAATAATCTCAGTAATTGTCTTGTTGTTTATGTCTGTTAACACACTGTATATATATTCTTAGTTTAAATTTGACTGTTTTTTGTACTGAACAATTTTTCTGAGAACTCTGGAAATGGAGGTTTTGGTGGATAACAACTTTGAAAGTTTCAGTACTGAACTAACCACGAATATAGTTGCCACGGCTGCGGCTGCGGCTGGTATATCTTTTTTAGCGGTAAGCAACATCAACTAGTGATTATATGGGTTTTTATCTATATTTTTTTTATCTAATTGAATGTATAAGTTTTTCACATAAGATTGTTTTTTTTAGGAACAAAGTGTGGATGACATTCACGAATCTACTACAGCCGCACAATCAATGGAATCCGGCAATGGTGAAGTAAGAGATACGATGAAGCTTTTTTTTCTTAGCACGCATTATGAATTATAAATTTATATATAATTACTAACTACTTTAAATTTTCAATCTAATTTAGTATCAGCTCATGGATAGTGCAGATCACGACATTCCTGCAATGGAGCCACCAGAAAAACCATTTGCCATTGATGGAAGGAGTATTGTCGATTTCCAATACATGTTTGCGGAATTGCAGAAAATTAATAATCATTGCCCACTTTTAGGATGTACTCTGTCCAATATTTATATTTATAAGGAAAATAGAAAAGGATTCCAATCAACTTTTTTTTTCCAATGTAATATTTGCCACCTCAAAATGAATATTTCATCGTATGACAAAAACATACCTCTAGATGTAAACCATGCTGCTGTGTCTGGAGCTGTAACCGTTGGGATAGGTTTCGCGAACCTGCAGCAACTTGCTGAAACCGTGGAAATTCCGTCCATGACTGGAACAACATTTTGTAAAATTCAAAATAAAGTTTCTTCGTGGTATGAATCCACAGCTATCATAAAAATGAGAGAAGCAGCACAGAGAGAGGCAGAATATGCAAGAGAAATAGGAAGTGTAGATTCGAGTGGTACTCCGTTGATAACGGTTGTTGCGGATGGATGTTGGTCCAAAAGATCGTATGGAACTAACTACTCTGCCCTTTCTGGGGCTGCGGCAATCGTTGGCCAAAAATTTGGTCAAGTCCTTTTTTACAAAGTAAAAAATAAGTTTTGCGTAATATGTACCAGGGCTGAAAATAAAGGCGAACCTGCCAAAGAACACACGTGTTTCAAAAACTACACCGGCAGCTCTACAAGCATGGAGTCAGACATTTTGGTAGAAGGTTTCATGTCTTCTATGAGCACACACGGCATTATATACTCCAAACTCATCGCCGATGGAGATTCCAGCACGTACAAAAAAATTTTAAAATCAATGCTTTATAAAAACCTTACAGTGGAAAAAATTGAATGCCGCAACCATCTTTTAAGAAACTTCTGTAATAAATTACGTAAGATTACAGCAGAAACATTTTATCCTCTAGCTTCACGAAAAATTTTGTCAGCCAGAATTTTGCGGCTTCGCACCGCTGTGCGATATGCCGTCTCGCATAGGAAAGGAGAAATTGGAACGGCTGACAAAATTTTCAAATTAAATTCTGACATATTAAATGGACCCCGGCATGTGTTTGGAGATCACAAATCTTGCCACTTAGGCGGATATTTTTGCAAACGTGCTGAAAACGGTGAACCCAATTGGACACCCCTATTAGAGAAATGCAAGATGTTTGATAAAATAATGCTGCATGTAAACACTCTAGCATCACATTCTCGAAGTTTAATTTGTGATGTTGACAGCAACGTGGTTGAAAGATTTAACCAAATGATTGCCAAAATAACTGGAGGTAAGCGAATAAATTATACGTCCCGAAATTCGTACCAGAGTCGATGTGCCGCAGCAGTGGTGTCGTTTAATTCCAGGAGAATTCATTATTCCGTGCATAAAGAGGTTTTTGGAAACAGCCCAGGTACGTGGTCAAAAAGAATGGAAGCGAAGCGTGCACATATTGCAAGGAAAAAAAAATCCCCAAAAAAAAAACTTTCTTCCGGGTTTAACCATATTATCGCAGATAGCGATTATGGTCAACATTTAAACTCACCCGATATGGATGACGAGCTTTTCACGGAATCCAAAAAAATGTTTTTAGCGTCTCTGAATCTCTCAGACGCCGATCGTTCGCGTATTGAAAATGAAACCGTTTTGCAATCAAAGTCAGGAGAATGGATGGAACTCCGGAGAAAGCGGCTAACAGCATCTTGGTTCGGGAAAATTTGTAAAAGACGATTAAACATCAGCTGTGGACCGTTAGTTAAAAGTATAATGTACCAAAGTCCGCTAGGGGTGCCATCAGTGCGTTTTGGTAATGACAACGAGGCCCAGGCCTTAATGCAGCTTTCCATTCAATTAGGTTTGACATTTACTAAATGCGGTTTGTTTTTAGATGAATGTCATCCTTTCCTAGGTGCCACTCCCGATAGTAAAGGAGATAATTTTACAGTCGAGATTAAATGCTGTTTTAGCGCTCGAGGTATGGAGCAGCAATTAAAGAAAAAAAATTAAGTTTTGGCATATTGACAAAGACGGTGAAATTAAAGTAAACCAAAAACATGATTGGTATATCCAAATTCAAGGACAACTCCACATCACCAAGTCCGATATATGTATATTTGGTGTATGGACCTCGAATAACATTCCATTAAAGGTTGAAACCATAAGAAGAGATGACTCTTTCTTTCACTTTTCAATGTTAAAACGCATTCAAAATTTCTACTTTGATTGTTACTTGCCAGAAATCATTGACCCGAGATACGAAAGAGGCATGGATATTAGAAATCCTCCTTACATAGAGCAAGCCATAAAAAAACGTAAGAACATCGCGTCTGTGAGGTTATTGGCTATCTGATTTTATTTTCCTTATGCTTGCTACAACCTTAACTTGCGTTTTATTGAAATTATTTTCATTGTGCTTAGATATAAATGTCTTTTACTCGTGTCTTTTACCTGAACTATGTACCATTTTGTAACATTGCGCAAAACAAATACATTATATTCCAATTGCCCGCCATGCACATACTTTTTATATTGATACATTCTTTAAATTATGTTGTATTATGTTCCTTATGAAAAAAAATGTTGTTTCTATTGAAATTGGAAAACCCTACAATAACTGTACACCATTTATTTCATATCTTGAGAGCTTCACTTACATTCATGCATCGTATCGTATAGTATTATTTTATTGAGTAAAGTGGGGAATTACTTAGCTATTTACATCAGTTCATCAAACACGGCTAAAGCCATTTTAAGGATCGTTTTTTTTGGTGGAAAGTACATTTCACTGTGGAAAGTACGGTAAATGTACTACTGAACTGAGTTTTATGTTCATATGAAAAATGCGTGTATCTATTTGTGAAATAACACGAATTAATTCAATAAACGAAAGAGCTCAAATCACTTGTACCTTAGCAATTCAGCATACACATAAATGTGAATAAAGAACATTCAATTACAAGATTTATAGTTCTTTAAATATTTTAGCTACTGAAATTATAAACGGAACCAACATAATTGTTGGAGACATGCTAGCTGAAAGAAATTGTTTGTATTGGTTTAAGTTCTGAAATACTATTTTATGCAATGTTTTATTGTTGTTTTTATGTTTTATTTTATATATTTATGTAGAACAATATTTGGAATATTAATATCAGATTTTTTTAAAAAAGGACCCGTTAGTCATTCTGCCAAAAATTGGTTTATCGGGACGTTATAAAAATACATATATAAAAATATATAAATATTGTAAAAAAATCGTAAATCATTTTACCGCCAAACTTTTTCACTATTACGATCTAGGCAAAAAAAGAATAGCACAAAAGTTCTATTATTTGGAATATTCCAATCTGTACATATCCTTTAAATTAATTTTCCCACATCAGAAACACCAGATAAAGCCAACAACACTGTTTTTTTATATGCCTACTCACTGTAAAAACCAAAACTTTTAATTAAATAAATGTATTCTCAACTGTGTTTTATATTTCAATGTTGTGACAGCCAACTCACTGTAAAAACCTAAACTTTTAATTAAATAAATGTATTCTCAACTGTGTTTTATATTTCAATGTTGTGACAGCCTACTCACTGTAAAAACCTAAACTTTTAATTAAATAAATGTATTCTCAACTGTGTTTTATATTTCAATGTTGTGACAGCCTACTCAATGTAAAAACCTAAACTTTTAATTAGATAAATGTATTCTCAACGGTGTTTTATATTTCATTGTTGTGACAGCCCTAACAGCCATAGCAGCAGTCGCAAGCTTATTCTTATTACTCTAAGGTCACAAGAGAGCCGGCCGCTGGCGAGTGTTTTCATCGAATTGATATATATCCAATATTTGGGGAAAAAATATTTTTTCCTAAATTCTTACAATTTTATAGGGAATTTTAGTTTATATGTTAATTAAATCGATACCTCTCTAATAATTATTTCATATGGAGAAGATGCAGATTTACATAAAACTTTGAGATCTCTTTCGACATTTATGTATTTTGAAACTAAAATAAGCATACATAGTAGTGGTTAAACCCAGTAAAAAGCTCATAGTTTACTTATAAAATCAAATTATTTTAATCGTGGATATCCGCCAGTTTTTAAAAACCGTTCAAATAATGTGTATCAACACATTAGGGAATCTCAAGGGAAAATTCCCACATTGTAGGGAAAAATTGAAAGCCAGCTACCACATAAACGGCCAAGATAAAACACTCTATTTTTAATTTGTCATCGGGAATGTTCGTTGTTGTCGATCGGGAGAACTCTGGTGTTTATGCCCGGATAGTAAAATCAAACCACTTGTTCAGTAACGTTTCGGCGGAATTGTCTACAAAATACGACGAGGGCGACACAGTCGACCAATTTTTTAACAATTTTAGTAAATTTCGACAAAATCGTTATCTCTGCTACCCTCTTAATGGTGTTACGCGGAAGTAAAAAAGCACATAAATATATACCAAGGAGTTTTTGATTGACAAAACAACAGGAAAATGTCAATTACTAATTACAAAAGTGCATACATACGCAGCAGTGCGGAAATAGAGCGGTAAGTGTTAGTTTTAAAGATCTCTATCAATACCAAATTTGTTTTGTTTTTTACGTTGCAATGAACTTTGTAATACAGCGTGTTCACATTTCTGTTTTCGCTCAGACTCTACTTTTTGCAAGTTTTTGCAGTCAAAATTGGTTTTTTGACTGACGATTCATATTAAACTAGTTAGATTAGTATTTCAATTCGAAATTTTCAGTATATCCGTATTTGTATGTAGCCGTTTGAGATTTACAAATTGATCTATAGTGATTAGGCAGTTTGTTGAAATAAATTAAAGTCATATAATAAATCATAATTCTGATTTTTTCCTTATTTGTGTGTTTTGGGGTTTTGATTACGATTCTGAGTATTACCAACAAAAACGGTAGGATTTTAATTTTTAGCCAAAAAAACATGTATAGGTATATTATTCACTGAAATAATTTGCATAAATTTCATATAATTTAAGTGATTTAGTTTTTTGGCCACGCGTACTGTTTAGGCGCAATTCTATGGGAGCACTCTCCCCAATAAAGACTCCATTGAAATGCTTGGAGTTAGTATATCAGACCGGCTCAAGTATCGGGGATCCATAGAAGCCCGAGTAAATCAGGCTTCCAAGAAGCTGGACGTCTTGTACACGGCTAGGATATCCTTCAACAGTGACCAGCTGCTGACCCTGTACAAGTCTCAAGTCCGCCCAACAGTTGAATTTGGGAGCCACCTCCGGGCTGGTGCCCCAAAATACTTAATTAACCTACTTGAATCTGTGCAAAGGAGGGCGATCCGTCTGATTGACAATCCGTTGTTAACAGACCGATTGCCTTCTCTAATGCATAGACGCAATGTGGGCATGCCGTGTCTGTTCTAAAGGAATTTCAATGGGCATGCTCCAAGGAGCTAGCAGCATTGATCCCTGATGCACCGGTGCACGTGCGCGAAACTCGACGGACACGAGCGGAACACACGTTTACGGTTGACGTTAGCTTCATGAGAACGGGTCGTTTTTACGACTCGTTTTTTGTAAGTCGGCTCGTATGTGGAACGAGCTACCGGCATCTCTCTCCTATAATCCGAGCCTCTTCAAGGCCCGCATTAATAAATCCCTTCATACAGCCCCTACCTTAACCCGCCTCACAACGCCGCCCAACCGGGTGGTTACATAGTTCCCCTGTCTGTACACTGGCAGGGACGCTCTTGTGAGGTGTCACATAAAAAAAAATCTGATCGTAAGAGATTCAGCCTACTGCGGTCATCTTCAGACTGGTACAGATATTCCTTAAACTGTGCTTTATTTACATTAAATTTAGGGAGGGGGATTAAAAGGGGTGGAATGCAATGATTTTATTCAAATTATATGGATATCCCATTTTCGTTGCTATGTCGTAACAACGAAGATGGAAGTCTGAAGATGGTTGATAGGCTAAACCCGGTCACGGTCAGAAATAAATAAAAAATTGGACATTGTTTTATATATTATTATCATGGAAGTAAATTATTATAATGGAACTGTCGAGTACCTGGCACGCGTTTCAATGCCACTCAAAGAAAGATTTGTCCCGCATCCCACGAACCCTCCCCCCTCACGGATTACCCTCACCCTTCCCTCTTTCAGTCCCTACTGCTAAGCTACAAGAAATAATGCACACATTTTTATAACAACTCGATCGCCACCTATTATACAATCTGAATGCAAATTTCATAACGCCAGAGTTGCCTTTTATGTATGGAAACCTTCGCCGGCGTGCGCAAAGCAACTCACCAAAGTTTCATCGCAATCGGATGAATGATATAGGAAATAATAAGAGAATCTTTATACAAATTTCACAACGCCATAGTTCAATATAATATAGGGAAACCTTCGCGGGCATGCGCACAACTCAAAGTTACAAAGTTTTATCGCAGTCGGTAGAGTGGTATGGGAAATAAGATGTGAATTTGTATATAAATTTCATAACGCCAGAGCTCACTTTTATGTATAGAAAAGGTATAGGAAATAAGAAGGAACAAACAAAGAAAAAATCACTATTATAAATATATATATTCCACCACGAATTGTCAGTATCCAAAATAGAAATATTGAAAATAAACTCATTCTGTATATAACTAAAGGTGGTCGTTTGAACAAACAAGCACGGAAAGTTCTACGCAAAAGTTGCCCTATCTCCAATTCCAGTTTGTTCAATCTCCTTTTACGAAATTCTGGTGGTGCGTTTTTGTTCAATCTCCATTTTAAAATGTAAAAAAAGTATCAAAAACTATCCTTAGTCAATTTACAAAGAATTACTTAAACTGATCAGACCTTTAGCTTGTCGGAAATATCTTCATCTTAAACACCTGTCATAATGTTTCATTGAAATAATCAAAGAAAACCTCCTCCTGTAAAATTTGCAAATGGTCATTTGGACAATTAAGCACTGAGGTGACGATAAGGAGATGTGCACCAGTATGACAATTCACACCATGGTGAAAGTCTATAATTATATCGACAATAATATGATCCTGTCTTGGCAGAAGTACTGGATGTTTGTTTTCAAAAGGTATATTCGCGTTTGTTAATCTATCACCTATACGTAACAAGCCATTATGATCTAGGAACGGGTTTAGTTTTCGGATTGAAGGTGAGCATAATTTATCCCTCTGTATTAACCGGTCAGCAACGTAAGCAGATATACACGATAAAATAACGATAGCAGTCAAGTACAATAAGCGTGTTTACACGTCAACGCGTGTGTTTCCACAAAAATCGTCATAACTCCGTTATTCTTCTAGTGACATCCCTAAAACAAAAAGTAGAATATTCGTATTGAATAAAGCTTCACATCTCTATTCAAAGTTATCCATAGAAACCCGTTAAAAGACCTACTCAGTGGAAGCAAATTTTACCCGCCAAATCGTAAAACCCGCCTCCCACATATCCCAGTTTTAATTATTTTTTTAAAAATATATTTTATATGAAATGGTCAAAAAGTGAAGTGACAGAATTGTTTATTGTACATTTGTACGATGAAATAAGTGTTTTTTTTTACATTATCCGTGATTTTAGTATCGTTTTTACATAAAACATTACAGGTGAGTCATTTTTACAATTTTTTCATGTTTCCATTCTAAATTTAAATATTTACAAATGTTAATATTTATTTATGATACAACAATTTGAAAGCCTATTTTGTAACCTTTCTAAAACAGTTTTTACTATTCGGCTCCGTTCAGTAATGTTTCATTTATAGAGCTTTGATTGTGAGGCGGTAATAACACAACGTTTTCGTGAAATTGACATTTCGGTAAAGACATTTTAGCTTCAAGTTCGCGAAAAGTCGGAGGGGTTAATTGTATATCGGCACTAAAATACCTATTCTGTAAAGCTTTTAATACATAACTAACTAACTAACTAACCATCACGCCGTTTCCCCGCAGGGGTAGGCAGATAGGACGGACCGCCAAACAACTCGGTCTTGGCACACACTCCTTGCCTCATTCACATCTTGTTTAATACATTAATCTTGTAAAAGTAATTTGGCATATAAAATTACCGGAGCAACCAAACCTAATACCTACATCGAATAAACGAGCTATTGTGGAAAGAATCGATCTTTTACATATAGTTTTCTCCTCCGTCGATTTTGTATTGACATTACACTTGTCCATTAAGCCTGTGGATGCCTACCTAACAATCCCCTATATATATTGCGCGAACAAGTGTCTGGAATAAATTTATCCATTTTTATATGCGACACCTATTGACTTTTCTTCAAGCCTAGGATGATTATTATTTTATATTATATCTCTACACTATGTTTTCAAAACTCGTATGAGCGGAGTTTACACAAGCACACTATTTTACATTGAAATCATTATCGAACGAAGAACGAAACAATATTGTTTTTTTAAGAAGAACATTCGGTGGTAGCGAAACCCGGTCAGCACAAAGTATAAAAATGAAAGTGGTTGTTACAAAGTTATTGTTAAATTATTACAAAGTTATTATTTAATTGCAAAGAAAATCCTTTTAAACTTCTCTAATACCACCTCATGACTTTTCTTATTGTTTGATATTATTTATTTATTTATTTTATTTCAGGGAAATCAACAGTTTACAATGTGTTTCATTTATACATGTGTAATTTACCTAACTGAGAAACCAATTACAGATTTCCTCAATATACTATTCTATTATGTATGTAAAAATTTAAACACTATACTTACAAGAACTAAAAAATATTAAATTTATCGAAGAAAGCAAAAACTTTGTGGCTTGACGTTATTTATTTATTTTATTTTGTAAGAAACAAACAGCTGTTATATAACATACAATGATGAAGTTTTAGTATCTTAAAATTAATTTGGTGTTAGGAAAGGGAGAGGAAGGGGAAAATAGGAAGAGGATAGGAGATGCTGCCGATACATTCCATACTCTCATATTAATAATCGATTGTACGCATTACTTCATATCGATATTTCTTTAGGTTATTACCAAAAATGTCAATGCTGTAAAATTTTGTTTTATATTGTGCACATATACGAGGAATTGGGGATTGTTTTCGAGTGTTTGTTCTACACGAGGGTAGATAAAATAAATCAGATTGTCGAGTTGATCTAGACGGAATATGAAGATTTATTAAATTGGTAAGTTCTGGTGAGTCCAGACCATTATTTAGGATTTTAAAAACTAAGATTTGATCAAAAATTAGACGTCGTGTTTGGAGAGAGTTAAAATTATGAAATTTAATGGATTCGGTATAATTTGAGAAGTGTCAGTTTAGTTTATAATTTATGTGTTTAAATTTTTTTTGAATTCTTTCGATATGGGCTTGGTATAAAGTAGAGGTGAGTCCTGTGAGTACTTTCCGATATTGGGTACAATGAGTACACGTACAAAAAAATACCTGGTAAAAATACCCGGTACAAAATACTTCCAAATATTTTATACCTACTTTGAGTATCTGGGTACTGGGGACGGAGAGTGACGGGGACCCGACGCGTGCGGAGGTACAAAATATTCTTAAATATTTTATACCTACCATGGGTATCTGGGGACGGCGAGTCACGGGGACGTTAGGCGTGCTGGGCACTGAGAAGGGAAGTTGAGGGGAAGGGAGGGGAGGAACAAGAAGGAATAACATTACTTACAGGTGTTCAAAATAAATAATGTTTGAGAGTTTTTTTATATGATTTTTATTTTTTGTACATTCGTAGCGTAATGTTGTAAGGCGTATAACACTGCCTAGAAATTATTTATTAAGCATGAAACAGTAACATCATTTTAACAAAACATATATTATATGGTCATGAAATTAAATTAACAAGTTTTCCTACATTGATGTCTGTAATATCATCTCTACTGTTAACTCAAAACCTGTTTAAAACGCCTCGACATCGGCAGCAGAATTTGGATTTTCTGGTTCATTCCAATCAACGCTAATACTCATTCCTATTCTTCCTAAAAGCATTAAAGCAGTGGATTAATATATTTATTGGTTTTGCCAATGTTTTCGTTTCAATTGATCGATATGAATATGACACTTTTTCAACACAGTCATTTGGCCGGTGAAATTGTTGATGAATTACATGTAAAATAACAAGTCTTTTCTTCTACTAACCATTTTGCGTTGCCCTGAATACATCTTCGTAAAGATGGTAGACCCTGATGTGGGATTTGATCAGAGTAAGTGCGCACAAGTAGTCAGCAATACCTAAGAAATTACCAGAATTTTTTAACACATCATAACCTCACAAAGATCTGTATTTTATTTTCAAGACATAAAATTCTTGTTATTGAATGTTTATGTTGATTTTTTACCTGATAAATTCAATGCAGGAGCCTTTCCGTCACTTCTACCGCCGTATTATTTCTGGAATACTACGGAAGGTTCATTAAAAGTCAACTATTTCGAGACTTTATTTTCGAATGCGCTGAAAAGCGAAGTATTTTTCAATAGTGGAGTTCGGCCACCCTCAACTATCTTGTAGTGGATGTGGAAGATCCCAGTGGAACAAAGCCATCTCGCTAATATCGGATAAACAATTTATTAAAATCTCCACAACGGCGCAGTAACTACACAAAGTTCAGGATGTGAAGATGTCAAACAACATCAATAAACCATTCTATCAAACACCATGCCATAGACATTAGACACTCAGCTGTCAACAGTTTTACCCTAGACATTCACCATCAGATAATGGAGATTACCGTGGCTAAATACTCGTAACTGTCCTTTTTTCTCGTACACCTTTCTAATAGGAAAGAGCGAAAAGGCATCTGTATTTTACAGTGAAAAGCAAAAATATTTCTTTGTCCCTTTTCCTCATATAACTTTCTAACCGACGAGAGTGAGAAGTCAGTAATATTCTAAAGTACGAAATACTTCAAGACCTGTGATACAAATATTAAACCAAATATTTTGGAACCAGGTATTTTGGAGATTTGTCACAAGTACAAAGTACGGCATGAATATACCCGGTACTTTTACTGGGTAAGATAAATACGCCTCTCCTCTAACAGAGACTATTCGACACAAGTTTCCAACCATAACCTCTGAGAGTCCATTTCGAGAATGGTGTTCAGCACGTATCATGACTACATCCTAAAAGGTATTCTATACTGCATCAGCCTATAATAATAATAATATGTTTTGTTAATTCGGTTAATGTAATAATTATATTTATTTCAGAGCGTAACATCTCGACCAGCAGCGTACCCGTTGCTGCACAGGGGATGCTAGTAGAAAATGAAGGTACATATCTGTTTTATATGACTTAAAAGGGAATAGTTTTGTTCGTCTAATATGTCAATCTTTACTTCAATTTCTCAAGAACTATGATATATTTTTTCCAGAAATAAGTGCAGGACCCAGTCATGTCTTCTTTGCAACCAGCAGTGTTGCTCTTGCTGCACAGGGGATGGCAGTAGAACATGGAGGTACATATCAGTTTTATTTTACTTAAAAGGGAATAGTATTGTTAGTTTTGTTCCTCTAATATGTCAATCTTTACTTCAATTTCTTCAAGAACTATGATATATTTTTTCCAGAAATAAGTGCAGGACCCAGTCATGTCTTTTTTGCAACCAGCAGCGTTGCTCTTGCTGCACAGGGGATGGCAGAACATAGATGTAAAATATCTTGCATAGGTGACCCATATGATCCCATAAATTCATCAATCCTAGCAAGCGAGTACCGTCCCACAGAGAGGTTTTGCTTAAATTATCCCACTAACAAATTTGCAATCAACGCTCTTGAAATTCATTATGTCGTCGAGTATGTACTGAATTATAATTGCGAAAATTTATATTTTGTGCCCGTTATTGAAGAAACCATTGCCAAATATATATGTTTTGATTGGCTTAATTGTAACGAACATAAAAAAAATTTATTCAATTCATTATCAAAATTACTGTACCATTTATAATCAATGCATGGTGTACCGATGTCAATAGAAAATTAATTGGCAAGGATACACTACCATACAATGGACCTGACTCCATGAAGAAAATGGCAGTACTGCGACATTTAAAATATGGTAAATATAGGAAGAAATGGTTGTCAAAACTAATTTATTTTTATATGTTAAAACCAATTAGGACCACAATTTGTTCCTATAAGCGTCTTTTAAATGTCGTAGTACTGCCATGCTCCTCATTAAATCAGGTCCATTGTATGGTTGTGGTGTATCCTTGCCAATTCATTTTCTATTGACATCTGTATTTGAGTAGTAGAATAATAACGAAAAAATAAATTTAGAAGTCAAATATTGTTATCGTTTGTAACGTTAAGCCAAATATTCTCTGATGCGAATTTTACATTATTCAGTTTGGCCGTATTAGTCTGCAGCCCATTTTCAGTCACCGACTAGTGTTTATAAAAAAATAGTCGATTTAATTTATTTTATATGCCTAGTTTATATATAGTTCTACTTTTTTATTACATACTTGACATCATAATGAATATTCTCTCAACACCTTTTTTAAATTTTACTCTTGTATTTGGTGATTTTATTTGTTATTATTATACCCTATTTATTTATCAGGTGCCAATATGTATTGTTAAAACAATAACCTATTGTTAAATTTACTTTTCTGTTTACACTGTTACATTCTTTATGTTGTGTACTATTCCAAAGTTAAAAATATCTAAAAGGCATTTAAAATTTTTAAAACTAAAAAGAATTATATAATTATTATTTATAGATGAAAGTTATTAATATTTAAGTAATAAGATAAGTAGGAGGGAAACAAAAATTATAATAATGTAATTAGACGCTAATACAGCTAAAACAGTAGGTTGAATCGTTGACTGCCTTATTAACAATATTTTTTTCAATTGCCGTTGGATGTTGAAAGAAAATAACTATCATTTCCAACAGCTAGTTTTATATTGAAACAGTAATTTCTTCTAAATTCACCTTCTAAATGTGTTTTGTGCTTATATTATTGTATTTCATGTTTATATTTAAAAAATAAAATTATTGTACATGTAATTATGAGTTTGTTTTTCAGCTTCCTTCTGATAAAACGCTGTCCTGAGAAAATGAGCTGTAAAGGAAGACACTTTAAAGGTCATTTCTTTCTTAGGACAGGGTTTTGAAGATGGGACCTTGTGGTCTTGGGTGACATTTTACTTATGTTTAAGGCTAATGAATTGGGTTTTAGGTAGGTTCCGAAGCAGAATTAAATTGTCTATGGTTGGGCCTTTTTTTTTTAAATTTCCTCTATCCTTTGTCGATGGTTTGGTGTGACGTCGGCGATGCGTGGTGTATACAAATTTGCCAGATCTATGGTTAAAACGTGACCAAATCAAACGTAGGGAAAGAGGGCAGAGTTATCAATCTATAGATAGTTGATTTATGGCAACACATAAAAAAGATGTCTCAGCACTTTTGGCGACGTTGGAATGTAGAGTACCTTAATACTCTACAACAACGTGCAAAATGGTTGAACGACCGACCCAATTTAAAGATTGGTCAATTAGTGCTAGTCAAGCACGAACGTCTTTCCCCCATGCGACGGACGTTAGGGCGAATTATCGCAGTTCATCCGGGGAAGGATGATATTGTTCGAGTTGCCACACTTAAAACAAATAAGGGCACCCTTGTCCGTCCAGCGGTTAAATTATGTCCCTTGCCCATAGAATAACTCATTTTACTTCAATACTCAGCAACATTTTTATCATAGAGCCATAAGTACTAGGTTGCTCTATTAATATGTTTATTTTTTTTTCATTTTTATAATTTTTTTTTGATAAATACACAGAGGATAGCCAATATGCTTGCGTCTCGTAATAGTATTTTTTTTGGTTGATTACATAGTTCGTGACTATTTGTACCCAAAAGACAGCCGGTGTGCTTGCGTCTTCTAATTTTTTTTTTTTTTTTTGAGTTGGTACTTAAATACTTATCTATTTTAATATAAACCGTATATTTGATGTGACATGTTTTTTTTTCAATAATATAATATACATTTTGCCAAAGAAACGTCACTATCATTAATTACAATTTATTTAACAAAATAGGTAGACCAACAAAGCTGTCACATGCCAGCTTGTCTGCAGGATCCACCGAATCAAAATATCTTAAGTCTATGTCTATAACATTGTATGATTATGTGTACATGAGTAAGTCTTATTTCTAAGTAGGTACATTTCACATATTTTATTTTATTGCAGACATTCGCAAAATATATTTCTAACGAGTAATTGTAAATACATAATATATTTAATTCACCTCGCTAAAAACAAAGAGTTTGGGAATTTACATTAAGGTGTTCAAAGGTACATGGATTGATCATTTATTAACCACAGCTTTATGATTTTAGGGCAGGGTCTCTCATTATTCACAATTTGTAAGTTTTTATTTAGTTTGTTGAAGGTCACAGGTACCAAGTATTCAAGAGTACGGCCTCCATACTTATTTAAAATTAGAGGAGTTTTTAGCCCGTTTCCTTCTGTAAATCTTGTGTTGTGCCCGTGTACCAGTGGTTTTTTGTAAAAGCTTTCTCCCGCATTGTCCATAATAGTAATATACCAGAGGAGACCTTTTATTGGAAGTAGGCTCTCTGCACCGTACAGTATTTTAAGATTTTTTCTTTGCTTATAAATGTTTGGTGTGACAATTTTTTTTAATTATAGCAGTTTGCAAATTTTGTACATATTTAATATAATTACTGCTAGTGTGCCCCCAAGTTCTTATTCCATATCTAAGAATAGATTCAACCATAGAAAAATATATAAGTTTAAGTGTACAATGGGGCAGTAAAAATTTTAATTTATAAAAATTACTCGCTATAGATCGGAGCTGATTACATATTTTATCTACATGTTTATCCCATTTAAATTTATTGTCTACTATTATGCCCAAATAAGTATATTCATTTGTAAATTCAATAGATTCACAAAGGCAAATGTTATCAATTTTTCTATGTATACATTCAAAATTATGTGCAGTTATTTTTGTTGTTTGTTTTTGGGGTGTTATGCCGTGTTGCGCTAACTCCTTCTTTAGCCGACGTTTCGGACAGCGTTGCAGTGTCCATCATCAGGGCAGATCCGGTAGATCCGAAGATGTGTGAATTTTGGTTGTCGAGTTTGTGCTTATTTATTTGTGGCCTGGGCCCATCCAAGTGCGAAATGCCAACGGAAGTGGCGACATCTTGTGGCGAATTCTGAAAGCTCAGTATTTATGTTAGCCTGGGTCCCGTCCAAGTGCGAAATGCCAACGGAAGTGGCGCCATCTTGTGGCGAATTCTAGAATTAGAAAACCGATTGACAGCGATTAGAGTAGATGTACCCAGTATCAAGGTATAAATGCAATGGTTTTATATTGTGTTATTATATGGTATTGGAGTATACTTAGACATGTTATTTGCGTTTAGCTTTGGTGTAGCCGTCAATTACCGGATACCAAGAGCTGTTGAGCTTAGCTCCGTCGTCTCTATTGATATTAAATGGATTTTTGTAGATTTCAATTGCCTCCATAATCAGGCGTGATCTATAAGTTTTGGGTCTTCCCAGGACCTCGGGAGCAAATCCAAAGTAATGGCCGGTTTCAATTAAGTGTTCGGCGATTGCCGATTTATCAGGGTGGCCAAGTTTACAAGCACGAAAATGTTCTGCTATCCTTTTGGAAATCGTCCGCTCTGTCTGGCCTATATAAACCTTGTCACAACCAGAGCAGCTGAGTTTGTACACTCCATCTGCTTCCAGAGGAAACTTAGTCTTTGCAGACCTCAGTAGGTCTTGGATTTTGGTGGTGGTTCCGAAGACAGTTTTGATGTTTTCTTTTCTCAACAGCCTGGCAATTCTGTCTGTCACATTGTGAACGAAAGGCAGGAAAGCACAGCCTTTTGAGTCTTGTTCAACTCTGTCTTCGTTTGTTGTAGATTTGGCTCTTAAAATTTGCCTTGTCTGACTTGCCGGGTAACCGTTGCGCTCCAGTGCATCGGTCAGTTTTATAAGTTCTGCTCCAAGTTTTGTTTCTTCACATATTCTGGTCGCTCGGGTCACCAACGTATGGATAAGTCCTCTCTTCTGCGCTGGGTGGTGATGCGAATCAGCGTGTAAGTATCGATTCGTATGAGTTGGTTTCCTATATACGGTATGTCCTAGGCTACCATCGTGTTTTCGCATCACCTCCACATCTAGAAAAGGCAGGATTTTATCTTGGTTTTCCAGCTCCATTGTGAACTTAATTTTGCTGTGGAGAGAATTAAGATGGTCCAGGAATTCGTTAAGTTTCTCCGTTCCATGAGGCCAAATGGCGAAGACATCATCGACGTAGCGCCACCATACTTTAGGGACAGCTGAAGCTGTATCAAGTGCCGCTTCCTCAAACTTCTCCATAAAGAAGTTGGCTATTACTGGCGATAACGGACTGCCCATTGCAACTCCCTCCACTTGCTCAAAAAGTTCACCCTGAAACGCAAAGTATCCCGTTTTGAGGCAGTGTTCAAAAAGTTTGCAGATGTCTTCCTCATATATCTCACTGAGCATTGTCATTGAGTCTTCTAGAGGCACATTTGTGAAAAGAGACACGACGTCAAAGCTGACCAAAATATCTCCTTCCTCAGTCTTAACCTGCTTAAGTTTACTGATCAGATCTGTTGAATCCTTAATCCACGATTCGGTTTTTCCAGTTTGCATCTGCAGTAATCTCGAGAGGTGTTGGGACAGTTTGTATGTAGGTGCACCAATAGCGCTGACAATCGGTCTCATTGGGATTCCCTTTTTGTGTATTTTTGGGAGACCGTACAGGGCAGGAGTTCTAGAGGCCTTTACAAAAAGCTTAGACCAATCCTCTTTTCTGATGCTAGATGCTTTGACTAGTTCCCTTGTCTTTAAGTCAATCTTGTTAGTAGGATTGTTTTTGATCTTCTTGTAGGTACCGGAATCGCACAAGAGGTCTTCCATCTTCTTTATGTAGTCTACCGTATTAATCACGACAGTGGCATTTCCTTTGTCGGCTGGCAGAACCAAGATTTCCTCATTGGTGCGCAATTCTTTTAGGGCCGCAAACTCTCCTTTTGTGATGTTTGGGCGGGGTATTTCAGCCCTTTTCAAAATATGGCTAGTCTCTTGTCGTATGTTCTCTGCTTGTGATTCTGACATTTTGTGGACTTTCATCATTGTATGTAGTGCTGTCTCCACACCACATATGATAGATTCCACAGGTATCTTTTTGGGGGCAACTGCATAGTTCATGCCCTTAGCAAGCACTGAAGTTGCATCTGGGCTCAGCGCAAGGGTCGAAATGTTGATAACTACTTTATTTTGATCAAGTTGTTTTCGATCTCCTTTTTTGGCTTGGTTGAGCCTCTCAAACTTATGTTTCTGTCTCGCATCTGTTGACTGCTTACACCTTAGTGCTTGTTGGTAAGTTATATTGTCAATTTTATTCCAATCTTCTTCGATTAGGATTGTACTCAGATGCAGGTGTAAATTGAAAAGGTCCCGAGATGTTCCATCCAGTTCGCTGCGCACATTATGGATTCTTTCCCTTAGTAGCGCTGCTTCTGCTCTTTGAAACACCCTCTCGGCTTTCCGGGATGCGATATGTCTTTTAATACGGATGTGTACTGGTACGACCGATTCCTCCTTGCATCTCTTGAGGAAAGCCAGGCTGCCCAATAAATGGTTCCTACGCTTCCTCAGTCTTCAAAAGAAAACATCAAAACTGTCTTCGGAACCACCACCAAAATCCAAGACCTACTGAGGTCTGCAAAGACTAAGTTTCCTCTGGAAGCAGATGGAGTGTACAAACTCAGCTGCTCTGGTTGTGACAAGGTTTATATAGGCCAGACAGAGCGGACGATTTCCAAAAGGATAGCAGAACATTTTCGTGCTTGTAAACTTGGCCACCCTGATAAATCGGCAATCGCCGAACACTTAATTGAAACCGGCCATTACTTTGGATTTGCTCCCGAGGTCCTGGGAAGACCCAAAACTTATAGATCACGCCTGATTATGGAGGCAATTGAAATCTACAAAAATCCATTTAATATCAATAGAGACGACGGAGCTAAGCTCAACAGCTCTTGGTATCCGGTAATTGACGGCTACACCAAAGCTAAACGCAAATAACATGTCTAAGTATACTCCAATACCATATAATAACACAATATAAAACCATTGCATTTATACCTTGATACTGGGTACATCTACTCTAATCGCTGTCAATCGGTTTTCTAATTCTAGAATTCGCCACAAGATGGCGCCACTTCCGTTGGCATTTCGCACTTGGACGGGACCCAGGCTAACATAAATACTGAGCTTTCAGAATTCGCCACAAGATGTCGCCACTTCCGTTGGCATTTCGCACTTGGATGGGCCCAGGCCACAAATAAATAAGCACAAACTCGACAACCAAAATTCACACATCTTCGGATCTACCGGATCTGCCCTGATGATGGACACTGCAACGCTGTCCGAAACGTCGGCTAAAGAAGGAGTTAGCGCAACACGGCATAACACCCCAAAAACAAACAACAAAAATGCTTTTGGCCTTGAGAATCTAAAAACTTATGTGCAGTTAGTTTGGGTAAATTCCACATTTTCAAGCTAGGTGATCTTATGTACATGCATTTGGTTTTTTTAACATTAATAATTAGTCCCACATCATGAGACCATTTAAGTAGTTCATTAAAATCGGTTTGCAATTCTTTAATAGCTGTTTCAGGGTTTTCATTGGATACTACAAGTGCGGTATCGTCTGCAAAAATGAATCTACGAACTTTTTAAAATAGTTTAGACAGCGCAATGACATAAATGATATGTAATTTCGGACCTAAAATCGACCCTTGAGGTACTCCATATTTAATATACCTGGACTCAACGGGAATAATAACGGGAATAACGGGCCAACGGAATAACAACGGGCCAACGGGAATGTTTGGTTGTTTTCAGGTGAAAAATGTAACAAGCAGTAATTGTTGAATGAAACACTAGTATATATTGAATAATTTCGCGGGTAAGAGATAAGCCGCCATAGCTCAGTGGTCAGAGCTGTCGACCGGAAATCGAAGGGACACGGGTTCGAGTCCCGTTGGCGTCATGTATCTTTTATCAGGAGATTTTTCAATGTGGATGAGTGTTTCAGGCGAATAATTATTGCTTGTAAAATAATTGTTACCCTTTGTGCTATGCATAAAAAATCTTGTCTCAAAAACATTAGTTTACCAAAAAATAATAATTAATATTTGACAAGTTCAAGTATTTCACCTAAAAATGTAGACAATTTGTCTCGACGCCATCTAGTGAAAGAGTTAGCACTTACAGTGCCTTTCTCATATAAAATAAAGCTGGTTGTTTTCAGGTGAAAAATGTAACAAGCAGTAATTGTTGGATGAAACACTAGTATATATTGAATAATTTCGCGGGTAAGAGATAAGCCGCCATAGCTCAGTGGTCAGAGCTGTCGACCGGAAATCGAAGGGACACGGGTTCGAGTCCCGTTGGCGTCATGTATCTTTTATCAGGAGATTTTTCAATGTGGATGAGTGTTTCAGGCGAATAATTATTGCTTGTAAAATAATTGTTACCCTTTGTGCTATGCATAAAAAATCTTGTCTCAAAAACATTAGTTTTCCAAAAAATAATAATTAATATTTGACAAGTTCAAGTATTTCACCTAAAAATGTAGACAATTTGTCTCGACGCCATCTAGTGAGAGAGTTAGCACTTACAATGCCTTTCTCAGATAAAATAAAGTTGGTTGTTTTCAGGTGAAAAATGTAACAAGCAGTAATTGTTGAATGAAACACTAGTATATATTGAATAATTTCGCGGGTAAGAGATAAGCCGCCATAGCTCAGTGGTCAGAGCTGTCGACCGGAAATCGAAGGGACACGGGTTCGAGTCCCGTTGGCGTCATGTATCTTTTATCAGGAGATTTTTCAATGTGGATGAGTGTTTCAGGCGAATAAGTATAGCTTGTAAAATAATTGTTACCCTTTGTGCTATGCATAAAAAATCTTGTCTCAAAAACATTAGTTTACCAAAAAATAATAATTACTGTCAAATGAGTTTATTGATGAAGCTGGTTTGAGGAACATCTCTTTATGATCAGTGCTTTTATTGATATCAACTCGAGGTAGAATACTGTGCAGTGAATATATTCAGTTCCCATCAGTGTGTTTCTTACCCAACCTAGATGTTGTGGAAGTTGCGTGTGCAATAAATCATCTCCTGTGAGTGAACCAACATCAACATCGTTGACGAACATCAAAGGGGTAAGTCGGATTCCTTCCTTACTCCCTGTTCACCATCTCTAACCATCGTTGTGTCAAGTTCAAGTTCACAATTAATTTTACAGTCCATTCTTGATTCGCCTTGCGATTTAAGAAGTTTAACTCATCAATTAAAATATTACAATTTGAGGTTGAACTAATTAAGTTAAATATAAAAACAGATATTATTATATTTTCATTATATTGAATACGTAACGACGGAAGTGCTGCGTCGCACAGTGGGCTGAAAATCGCCTTTCATAGACAAAGAAACTTGAATTTTCAAGGGTATTTTCTTTGGCTAGAAATGGATTCCGCTGGTCATTACTATGCTATAAAATTTTGTATGAAGCAATTGCGTGTACAAATGAAGGAGTCATCATTTTTTTAAGAAAAAATTGAATGGCACTGACATTAAAAATGAAGCTATCTCTAGAATCATAAGGTTGACCATTATATCTTTACACACAGATACACTACTATTTATTTGTATTTTTGAAATACTTCGTATTGTGGCGCAACTTGTGATTTTTTTTTTTAAACCCTCAAAGTTGATAAAAAAACTTTTTTATGTTGATGATTCATTTTAATGCTTAGATAAAATACTAACATAATAACTTAACTGATCACGAGTAGATATTATTTTGCATACATAACGTGCACCACGCATCACGTCGATAGTATTGCGTCCCCGTGGCCGTTTGCGAATATATGCATTGTTTGAGACCTTGGTGAAGCAAAACGCCAGATTTGGCCACATTCAGTTCATTAACAATGATGCTACGTAGCACTCAGAACTAAAAAGCACCCTGCGCGGGTGCACATTTTTGTAAGATGGTTTACAGTAGACGGTAAATTGATGTCTCGACCTAAAAATGTCCGACCGCCTTCTGCAATGATATATTTTAATTAAGGATATCGTTGTAAGAAAAAATTGTCGCACGCCTGCACCCAGTAGGTACTTTTGTATACAAGATGCAACAAGATATTCATTCAAACTTCTCAATATCAATAGACAGTTTTTTGTCAGGTCTGGTGTGTTTCTGGATGCCAAAAAAATAAAATATTTATATATATATAAATATGTTTTTTATTTACCGCACGAGAGTCTCAACCGCTCCCGTCTGGAACAGCGAGACTGTGGCATCCCCAATCTGAGTACTAAGGTGAAGGTATTGGGGAGGTGTAAGAAAGATTTTAGGTGGTACGCCTGCTTTTTGAATGTGTAAGAGCGAGATGACAGATCGATGTATAAAAGATGATGGATGCATCTGCTCGCTCTTTTTTCCAAACCGACAGCTCAGAAGATAGAAGTAGTCAATCCGTACTAAATTGTTAATAAACATTATATCCGAACACGCGTTCTATTATTGAGAATCCTACAGTACCACCAAGTCTGTATATAACAGGAGGGGAAGAAGATGGGGAAGAGAAATGTGGAAAAGTACCTGGTTATTTAGATCTGGTCGCCAAACACGGCAAAAGCTTAGAAATAACGTTTCCATTCGGAATGATGGTCTCACACCAGGGCGATAGTGAGAGTATATTTCACTCTGGAACGTGCCGCAAACACACTTTATATTATTTTTAATGTATTAATTGTGAAATAACATTAACAAATAAAAAATTATTTGCGCGCGCCGGGTTTGACCGTCAGATTACGGGCTTCGGATTGCGAGTCGAGAGTCTTACCCCTCAACCACAGATGCTGTAATTAATTAATTAATTCACTATGAACGTGAAAACTTCACTAGAAGAGTAAGATATATTTTTTGTTGTTTATTTATTTGTTTATTTATTTATTACACATAATAGACTTTTACATTCTAGTTTAATAGTTGAGTATCGCAGTTATTATAAATTCTTAAAAATTAAAACAATAGAGAAAACAAAATACAATGAAAAAAAAATGTTAGAACAAAAGCGTATAATAAAATGAGATACATTGGTAAAAATGATAAGAAGTCTTACATAAGTAGATATTCAAAATATTGCAAATATTATAGATGTCTATTTGTCTCGATATATAAAAGAATAAAAATAAACAATATTTAAATTGATTATTTTTAAGGTGAAATATATCTACCAGATCAGAATAAGTCATGCAATCCTAAGGGGTTATATAATATAAGGGGCATAACAACGGCCTAAATTATTGAAGTCTTTTGAAACTCTCAATACAAATCCAAGAGTCTTAAGGGCCTTATATACGGAAGACGTAAAAATTAAATCGACCTTCAAAACGCCATGAAACAAACAAATAATATACACAATAAAAGATATTAATTTGTTTTAGACCACTTTAATTTTAATTGAACTCTACCGGTTTCGGAAGCACCCTTCCTTCGTCAGGAGAATATTAAATTTAACCTATGATACAAAATATTGACAGATATACAGGGTGTCCGGTGGTAAAGTGCAGTAACTTCGGGAGGTGATTCTACGTGATCGTAGGAGTAAAAAAGATAAATAACTTTTTCTGAAATTCCAACTTTTAGATGTACTTTTAAGGTAATAACGAAAAATTTCTCCGACGTGCGTAGACGGCATTATTTTTTTCGTCGTTGCCAAATCTACATCCCGCGCCCCCCCGGTAACTAATACCCGCTACCCCCGGCACCCGAATTCAGTCGGTCAGCTGGTAAACTGTCCCCCGCACCCCCTCCTGCACCCCACGCTATTAGTAAATCGTGCTTTGAATGTAATGTGTCACAAAATTTGACGGGCGGAGTAAACAACTTTGAAAATTTAATTTATCTAAGAATTTTTGAATTCGTTCACTAGATTTATTGTTTGTTCTCTGCGAACTTTTCATTTGGTTTGAATTTTTGACAGATGTGAAGAGAACCCCGTACAATTTAGATGTCGGTACGTGTTTTAGAGGTATAATGGTTATGGTGCTGATTTTATCAAAATCAAATTCTATATTATTCTTATTATTATTATAATTTACAAGTACAAGTATATTACATTGGATTTATTAATATAGACGTTGTACATTATAATGATTTATGATCAATAAGATGGATCAAGGAAAAAAATATTTATGAGATGTAATATTTTTGTTATGCCTCGTTATTCTGCTGTGTCATTCGTGTGGAAAACGTTCTTTTTTTTAAATGATTTTCGGCTATGTAATCATTGTTTTTTCTCACCTATAAAATTATGTCCCGTCTTTCCGGTTTATAAAAAAAGGTCTGATTTTTCGGATTGAAATTTTCAAAAAATCCCCAGGGTTTCAAAAATACGATTAAAAAAATAATAATAATACAGAATGTCTTAGAATATTTTTCTTAACCGGAAAAAAAATAAAAAAATATGATGCAAGTGGCCTATTAGTAAAAAGCGATGAAATTAGTTGAGTGTTCAATGAGTTATTAATATTTTTTATAATAAAAAGTGTAACGTGATTTTAGTGCAGTTCTGTTTTTGAATTTGGTAAAATATCAAAACATACGGCGAACTCTGTGTTGTTATTGTTTACAATTCATATGCGGTTTCCATGGATACGCGCCACTCACAAATATGCAACGTTGCCACGTTCACACTTGCGAATTTATCGGGTAAGTTTGCACCTACACTATGGCTTTTTAGCAGGTATGTCTTTTTGTATGAAAAATAAAAAATTGGAATTTCGGAAAAAGTTATTTATCTTTTTTACTCCTACGATCATGTAGAATCCCCTCACGAAGTTACTGCACTTTACCCCCGGACACCCTGTATACACAAAAAATATAATTTAGGTGTTTGAGTGGGAGGTGAACAAAGGGGGACGGGTAATTGGGGGAATTCCAGCAATAACAGAGCGGTTTACTGTAAATATATCTAGAATGGGACTTAACGACTTATTAATTTGGTTATTCAATATACTAGCGTTATTATTTAGGGATTTTTTGATTTCAAGAGCTTTTGAGTTATCTAATATTTTGCTTTTATTATTACGGTGAAGAATTTTAACCCCTGTGTCCTATTTAAAAGTATGATTGGTGGAAATAAGATGATTGGCAAACTCTGAAAAATTATTGTTATTTAAACATCTTAAATGTTCCGTGATTCTAATATTTATATTTCTGGTTGTCTTACCTATATAGAATGATGGACAGTCATTGCAACATAGTTGGTAAATGCCTGAGTGGCTCAATTTATGATCTTCATCTTAAGTGTTTTTTAATAATTTACCTAAGGTGTTATCAGTATAGAACGCGGGTTTAATGTGGGAAGGTAATTTTTTGTACTAACTGAAGAAAAATTGGATATATATAAGATTCTCCGCCATTGAAAGGGATTTGTGATTTTATTATTAGTTTCGGTTGTACCAAATAAAAAAAATATTAGTTGAAATGAGCTTAAGTTTCTTATTCAGGATTTTATCAATTAAGTGTGTGGAGTAACCATTATTAAGAGCAATTTGTTTAATTTTAGATAGTTCAATTGTGAAATTAACCGATGATAAGGGGATTTTTACTAGTCGGTGTACCATCGAATGATAGGCAGAATGTTTATGTGTTACCGGATGGTTTGACGTGCTATGGTTGTATCCGTGTATGTGGATTTACGAAAAATGTTAAAATCAATATTATTATTTTCTGAAGTTAGCGTTAAATCAAAAAAATATATATATTATAAATATATCAAACATACAATATCTAACATGTATATATATATCTATAAACACACGAACCAGGTTCCACCGTGAGAACAGCAGTGAATTTTAAGTCGTCTGTTTGTAGAAAATGAATAGTTGCAGTTGGAACACGAGGAAGGTTTTTCCCGAGTAAATCAATGTGTGGCACTCGTAACATGAAAAAGGTTATTTTCTACTGTTCATTTTCTACTATTCATAAAATACATGATAAAACATTATAAAATTGATTTATATATGATACATTAAATCACCATACTAGGCGACTGCCTGTTTCATGGTGAGTCAGCATATGACCCTTCAAACGGCTTTTTTTAGAATATGAATAGTTGAACATGGAACATGAGAATGGTTTTTCTACACTGTGAGTGAGCCAATGATATATAACACCCATAATGGACTAGATCGCCAATCACTCTACCTCCCGTATAGCAGCGCCCGTAGTGATTTGAAGAGCCATCTTGTAAATGTCAGCCAGCGTGATTTGTGTACAATGGAGAATAGGTTTATCAAGTTTAATTCAATATTTAGGATTAGAGACCTGTTGTCAAGCGGACCACCATGTTGCCGGCAAAGCTGGACCAGATGTAACCGCAAACATTGGTGTCGGTCAAGAAGCGCCTAGTGCCTAGGTGCTGGCCGCAAAGCCGCCTTTGATTTTATTCAAAGGATTTCATTTTGAAAATTGACTGCTCTGAACAAGTCTTTATGAAGCAAATGTAGGTCTATGTGCAAATTCACCTTTTTATATAATCAGGTTCCAATTGCTTAGGTAATATTGCCTGCAATTTTTTATCTACATTGATTTCTTTATATTTATAAAATATATATGTACTGTATAATGTTTTATTTACATTAATTTTAGGCAAAGACTGATATAGGCCTACCGGTATTCCAATATTTAATGTGAGCGGTAACTTATGTGTGCCTAAGAAAGTCACTCCCTATCAATTATTACAATACATCTGTAAATCCTTCAGCAAATATTTACCTTGATTTATTTACGTTACCAGTCTTTAACCTGTAACTATATGACTAGGCCTATGTCTTATGTGACCATATACGTTATTGCAGCATATTGTCTTATCCCATTGTAAACTTTCTACCAAAGTACAACGTAAAAGCAGAAATCATTCAAAACAGTATTTTTTTTCGGTAAACTAATGTTTAAGACAAGATTTTTTATGCATAGCACAAAGGGTAACAATTATTTTATAAGCAATAATTATTAGCCTGAAACACTCATCCACATTGAAAAATCTCCTGATAAACTTTTGAATTGACTTCAATTGACTTCAAATGGCCGCCAGGTTGGCTATCTAGTCCACTATGGGTGTTATATATAATTGGAGTCAGCATATGTCTCATCAAATTTCCGTTTCGAGAAAAGTTGCACTCGGAAAAAGAAAAAAGTTAATCCTTTTTGTGAGTTAGCATATGTTGTGTCAAACTACTAATTCGAGAACATGAATAGCTAGACTCGGAATAGGAAAAAAGTTTTTCTCCAGCATATGGTGGGTCAGATATCTCTTTCGAGAAAATGAAAAGTTGCATATGAAACATGAAAAAGGTTTTCCTCCACTGTGGGTCAGAATATTTTTCCTTAGATTGCTCTTTCGAGAACATAAATAGTTGGACTCTGTACATGAAAAAACTTTTTCTCCACTGTGGGTGAGCATATGGCTCCTTTGATGGCTCTTTCGAGAACATGAAAAGTTGCATATGGAACACGAAAAAGGTTTTTTTTAACTATGGGTCAGCATATGTCTCTTCAATTTTTTGTTTGAAGAGCATGAATAGTTGCACTCGGAACATGAAGAATGTTTTTCTCTACTGTGGATCAGCATATGTCTCTTCAAATGGCTCGTATGAGAACTTGAATAGTTGCACTCGGAACATGAAAAATGTTTTTCTCCACTGTGAGTTAGCATGTGGCGCGTCAGATAGCTCTTTTTTAAACATGAATAATTGCATATGGAACATGAGAAAGGTTTTTCGCCACTGTGGGTCAGGATATGGCTCCTTAGATAGCTCTTTCGTACACATGAATAGTTGCACTCGGAACATGAAAAGGGTTTTTCTCCACTGTGAGTTAGCATGTGGGGCGTCAGATATCTCTTTTGTGAACATGAATAGTTGCACTCGGGACATGAAAAAGTTTTTTCTCCACTGTGGGATAGGATATGGCTCCTTAGAATGCTCTTTCGTAAACATGAATAGTTGCACTCGGAACATGAAAAAGGTTTTTCTCCACTGTGAGTTAGCATGTGGGGCGTCAGATATCTCTTTTGTGAACATGAATAGTTGCACTCGGGACATGAAAAAGTTTTTTCTCCACTGTGTGACAGGATATGGCTCCTTAGAATGCTCTTTCGTAAACATGAATAGTTGCACTCGGAACATGAAAAAGGTTTTTCTCCACTGTGAGTTAGCATGTGGTACATCAGATATCTCTTTTGTGAACATGAATAGTTGCACTTGGAACATAAAAATGGTTTAACCTTACTGTGAGTCAATAAATGGTCCTTCAAATGGCTCTTACGAGAGAATGAATAGTTGCACTCAAAACATAAAAAATGTTTTTCTCCACTGTGAGTCGGCGTGTGGCTCATCAGATGGCTTTTTTGAGAACAGAAAAATAAAGGTTTTTCCACAGGATGCGTCTTTAGATCTGTCGACAAATTAGGAAAAAAATACGTATATAGGAAGCTAAACAAGTCTTATAACCTACGTACAGCGTAAATAGGCTTAATAAATTGGTTTAAAATATGTAAATAAAAATGGTGACCGGATAAATCAACACACTGACGATTTAACACACATTTTAAAAGAGATATAAGTTAAGTAGGTTAGGTTAGGTTGGGTTTTTTTTCATCGTTTCTAATGACTTTATATAACTTTAAAATGTGTGATAAATCGTCAGTGTGTTGATTTATCATGAAACCGAAAATGCTTGTACTAAGCGAAACCGGTTGTTTTAAGAAAATCT
Source organism: Hesperophylax magnus (assembly GCA_026573805.1). NCBI lineage: Eukaryota > Metazoa > Arthropoda > Insecta > Trichoptera > Limnephilidae > Hesperophylax > Hesperophylax magnus. The sequence continues at coordinate 4,998,898 of JAIUSX010000060.1, forward strand.
AATAAATAACTTGTTTTTCAAAACAAGCAGCTGAAATTATTAAAACTTACATAGAAATCTGGTTTGATCTGCAGTCTGGGAAACGCTTTCAAAGCGTTCTAAGTAGTTTTTTTTAACATCGCGAAGGCCACGGAAATTTATCCCCCTTCATCTTCTCGGGGTACAAGATCCGCCTTGATGGTTAACGCCTTTTTTACAGGTTGCACATTTATGCAACCTGTAAAATATACTTACATTGCTAAACCATACCGGAGAGAACAGAGTGATACCAGATAACATAAGCACTTTGAATTCATAAAAACGTAAAACATTGGAGAGCACGAATTGTTTGACGTGTTCTCAATAATCGGTTTTACCTGCTGTGTGGGTAATTCTTTCGAAACGTTCTAAGCATTCTTTTTTAATATCTGGCAGGTCAATGTCGATCTCCTCGTAAGGATATCCCCCTTCGTCTTCTCGGGGTCCAAGATCCGCCTTTATGGTAACTGTCTCCAAATTAATGCTACCTGGATAAACAAAACAACAATACTTATGTCGAATATTGAAGTACATCAAAACGTATTAGTGTTAGTAGAAAGATTTAAATAAAATAAAAACATGAAACAGAACAAGATCGAGACAAATAAAAAGATAAATGTCACTGAATTCAGGAATAAGAACACGATTTGAAGACTTGATTATACTAAAGACGTATCCCCCAGGACTACAATAGATGGGTTCAATTCCTAGTTGTGACCTTTATCCTTTTATTTATACGTCTTATTCTGCCTACTGATATATAGGATTTTCCGATAAGAGGTGTAATTTTGAATATTAATTAAGGAATTAATGATTCTTTATGGCCGGAATTGGATGGTATTGATCTGGACAACGTTTACTTTCAACAAGACGGCGCTACGTGCCACACAAGCAACGAAACCATTGATCTTTTACGGGAAAAGTTTCCGGACCGTGTTATCTCACGAAGAGGTGATCACAATTGGCCACCGAGATCTTGTGATTTAACACCTTGCGACTTCTTCCTTTGGGGCCACATGAAAGAGAAGGTCTACGCCAACAGCCCAGCGTCGATTCAAGACCTCAAAGATGGAATTCGTGAGGCTATCGAGGACATAAGGCAGCCACTTTGCGATTTGGTTATGTTAAATTTCATGAAAAGGATATGTTCCTGTAGGCGTGGTCGTGGTGGTCATTTGACTGATGTTATTTTTCACTATTAATGGCATACTTTCCTCTTTATAATGAAATACACATTCGATCATTTATATTAAAAAAATGGCATTTTTCTTTGAATATCAAAATAACACCTCGTATTGGAAAACCCTGTATTATATTGATAAGTATAACCTCCAAAATAGGTGAATATAAAAATAGGTTCCTGAAAATATTTACCATTGAAGATACCATTAAATATATCAACTTAGAAGCGGGCATTTGCATAACTCACTTAGAAGTTATTAAAAAAATAAGAAATACGAAGATGTCCGCTTCAGGGACTGATTCTTCAAGAAAGAAAAATCATTTGTTCTTAAACATCTTCAGTAAGGAGTGTGTTTGTTTTTAGTCAATGGAATGATGTGTTCTTCCATGAATATATATATATTTTTTAATATATGTATAATAAAGCATGTTACTTAAACCATGTCACAAATTGAGGTGAAACTTGAGGAACAAGCCTAGTCCAGTCGGCCCGACATTTCATAACGGTCGTGAATTTAGAACATCCGAATTTTATGTCCTACATTCTTAGCATATGAAATGAGACTTACTGGCAGACGGAAGATTCTCCGCATATTGCAAACATTCCTTCTTTACATTTGGGAGGTCGACATCTATATCCGTATACGGTATTTCACCGACTTCTTTCTGGGGCCCTGGTTCCGTCTTGATGGAAACATTTTCTGGATTTAGTAGATCCATGGCGCTGCTGTGGTAGCGATAGCTTTAAGCTCAAACAAAAATATCTGAAAAGAAACAGTTATAATGGAAATCTTTAAATAAATAGGGGAAACAGTTTTTTTGTTACTGATATCTCCATATTTCTTGACAGTGTTCAATATTAGAATTTGTTACCGTTGGATTTAGTTGCAACAAATAAAAGTAAGGAAGGGTATTTTTTTTATCTAGAAATAAAAATAAAAATTTAAGAACACTAAAATGTATTACCACAAAAAAATATAATAAAAAATAAATTAACTAGCGTCCTACTATTAAATCTGTCTGGCAAAGGGCTTGCATAGGTAAAATGAAGGTGTGATACTAGTTCGTTCTTGATGCGAAGAAGTAGATTCCGGCTCTTCACAGCAACTGTCCCAGTTTATAATTTATCCAAAAAATAATGTCGTAGTCCAATGCAAAACAGCCTCACGCTGCTGGTCTCCAAAAGGGTCACTCTTAACTAATCAGGATCGGCAGATGCCATCCGATTCCACCAATCAAATAATTAATGCTCCATATGCAAAGCTGATGCTCACAAAAATTGGCGAATGTGTTTTTAGAACCTCAGTCAAGAGGAATGCCCGCTGATCTGGGCTGGTGATCAAAGAATGGCCACTGCTTCCAATGCAAATCACAGATTCTACCTCCCTCAGGTTTGACAACTCTCCAAGTCAAAATTGCAGGGATGTCAATTTGACCAATAGCAAAATGACAATGTGTAGGTACTTAAACGTCCCACAATCCAAGACCATAGATGCGATGTAAGTAAAGTGATGCACACACCTTATTACAAATCTTACGTATAACAAATTTTATGATTAATCCTTCAGCTGGTGATTTACTAAAGAAACATTTTCCTCGGTGGTTATATTGGTGTTCGGCAACTGAAGTGCTTAGTTTAGGACATGCAAATATATATTTAAGTATAGTACGATTTTCAGTTTTGAATAAGTAATTAATTATCTTTTTTTCTATGAATAATTTGAATACTTATTTGAATTTTTCACAAATAACTGAAAATTGAGAGAATCGCCATAAATTGTGGGATAACTCAATAAATAACACATAATAATATATTTCTCAAAATATAAACTGGTACTACCTTATCCGCTTTCAAAAGAATATCGGAAATACATTCATTTTATAAATGATTATTTAATTTATGTAATTATTCAGAATCTCTGGCCGCGGATAAAACGAAATATTTTTAAATAAAACGTTTTGATTTACCTTAATTACTATAAAGGGAAATTGACTGCATTTTGGGAAAATTAAAATTTTTAATTACGTGAAATGATCATTCGCTTTCATTGTATGGGATAACAGCCGAAATAATTTCTGTTGATGACCTTTTCTTTTGTTGGTATTCTTGAAACCAGTTGCTAGAATTTTTACCATTAACTCTATGCAAATACTAAGAAAGGTTAGGATAGGTTATGTTGGGTTATTAAAGGTTTGGTTTGATAGGTAAGGTTTGATTAAGTTAGGTTTAGTTTGGTTGGGTTAGGTTAGATTCGTATATGTTAGGTAAGGTTAGGTTGAGTTATTATTTATTTTGTAAGAAACAAACAGCTTTTACATAATATACAATGATAGATATAAATAAACAAGTTAACTGAAGTCCAGCCACAGAAGTTTCTTAAGCTAAAGTTCATTGAAAATTAAGTTTTAATATCTGAAAATTAATTTGGTGTTAAAGGAAGGGGAGAGGAAGATAAACATAGGAAGAGGATAGGAGATGCTCCCGATACATTCCATACTCTTATATTAATAATCGATCGTACGCATTACTTCATATCGTTATTTCTTTACGGTATTTACAAAAATGTGAATGCTGTAAAATTTGGTATTATATTGTGCACATATACGAGGAATTGGGAAATTTTTTCGAATGTTTGTTCTTCACGAGGGTAGATAAAATAAATCAGATTGTCGGGTTGATCTAGACGGAATATGAAGATTTATTAAATTGGTAAGTTCTGGTGAGTCCAGACCATTATTTAGAATTTTAAACAATAAGATTTGATCAAAAATTACACGTCGTGTTTGGAGGGAGTTAAAATTATGAAATTTAATGGATTCGGTATAATTTGAGAAGTGTAAGTTTAGTTTATAATTTATGTGTTTAAAACATTTTTTGAACTCTTTTTCTTCTTTCGATATGGGCTTGGTATAAAGGAGTCCAGATCGGTGTACAATGTTCCAGTGCGGGCAAATATATGAGGTGTAAAGGGAATATTGAGTGTTTATGTTGTGGAAGGGTTTTGCTGTGCGAATTATAAATCCCAGCATTTTATTGGCTTTGTTAATGAGTGTGTTGGATAAAGTTTAATTTAACATCCAGTGTTACCTCAAGGTCCCTGATATATTTTACTTCATTGATGTGTGTGCCGTTTAGTGTGTACACAAAGGATTTCTTATTTTTATTACGTGTAAATGTTAATTTATTGCATTTTGCGATGTTAATAACAAGTTTGTTTAATTCGCAATAGACAAAAAGACGATTGAGGTCCTCTTGAAGTTAATAAGACTTAATATTTAATAACTAAGTATATTTTTTATCATCTGCATATGCTAGGTAATTAGCATGTAAAAAAAATTTGTGAATATCGTATATATACCTACACATTAAATAATAATGGGCCTAAATGAGAACCTATAGGTTAGGTTAAGTAAGTTTAGGTTAGGAAAGGTCATGTTAGGTTAGGTTAGGTAAAGTTGGGTTATTAAAGGATAGGTTAGGAGATTATAGGTTTGGTAAGGTTAGGTTAGGTTGGGTTATTAGAGGTTGGGTTATCATAGGTTTGATTAAATAAAATAATAATGATAATACTTTAATAAATAGTTTAAGGCGATGCACTACGTAATGTAACATTTCAAATCAAGCCGCTAACAATAACACCCCTTATGCAGATGGCGATAATGTTTAAATTCCCGTTCAACATCATCCGTCTTTTTTGATAAATAGACAGGCACAAATATTTAATTGTTTTGCGATCATTTTATAAAGAACTTAATTTGCTACATTATACAGTTAAACCGTAACCGAAAATGCGTTCGTAAGTAGGAGATTTTGAACTTTAAAGCAGTTTTTATGGGCCTGATACATTATTTTTTCTAGGCTTATTAAAAAACTTATCTAAAAAATACTGAATTTAATTAAAGCATCAAAAACATTCTTAAGTGAACAAATTTTCAAACCAAAAAACATGAATTTGCATTGCTACGCAGTGCATCGCCTTAAGCTATTTTAGTAGGCGCTATTTTGACGGAATATTGTATTACATATTTGTTTTTCATAAACGTTATTCAATTGTCTCTAGCCGTTCGATGTGTTTCCTTTTACAAATTAAACGTCTAAAATAATTAACTTCTCGGCAGGATCGTGCGGGACGTGTTTTTGACAACGTTTTCCGACAGCTGTATAAAAGTTTTGCCAACCTTTTATATACCTAGCTGTCGAAAAACGGAAATTAATGCTGGTCCTGACGTAAAATCACAGATACCAAAAACGGTTTAGATTTGTGACTACTGAAGGTCATTTGAACTTAACCATAGAAAATCAGTAAATCTGAGTAAACCATACACAAATTCGAAACAACAAAGTTTCAGTTTATGGATATTCTTTGAAGTGCGTGACGGTATTAAATTTACTGTTACGGAAAAAAAAACAATTCATCATGTGCTCCTCTGAGTCTGAGGAAGATTCAGCTAAAATATCAATCATACTACAATCTCAACAAATTATAGCACAGCGACAGGAACTAGAAAATCTTCGAGCCGAGCTAGCGCGCACGAACATGGAGAACTCGCAGCCTCGCTTTACTCACATACGATCGGAGTCTCCTTTTAGGAGCCTCCATGGTGAGCGCCTGTCCGAATCAGCAAACCAATTAAGTGTCCACAATGCGCAGGAGATGGAAAACCTTTCAAGTGTCAGGTCTGCATCAAGTCCCACAAACCAAACTGAAGTTATTTTAAACCCCACTAATGTTTGGATTGAAACTGAAATGGAGACAAACCATTCTAATTTTATGAATGTTCTGGATCGTATACTATCAAGCAAATAATATAGTATATGATAGACAGCATCAAGCAAATAATGAATGAGGGAAAATACATGATTAACAAAGAGGATCGATCTGCCATCAACAGTGCTCTAGAAAACATTAGGAAAATGGTGATTATAAATGCGATAAATAATACTGCTCAAACTTTCTCAGAGGTCCAAAAGGGAATTGAAAGAAAATTGGACAAGCTCATAGAAAAAAACAGTAAATCTATAAAACATTCCCACATTTGAGCAAAATCCTGATAGAAATACTTATGCAGGAGCAACTGCTGGTGCACCTGCATTTAAGTCATTATATTTAAGCAATAAAATGAATCATCAACATTAAAAAGTGTTTTTTCAACTTTGAGGATTTTTTTAAAAAAATCGCAAGTTGCACCACAATACGAAGTATGTCAAAAAATAGTAGTATATTTGTATGCAAGGATAGAATGGCCAACCTTATGATTCCAGAGATAGCCTCATTTTTAATGTCAGTGCCATACAATTTTTTCTTTAAAAAATGATAACTCCTTCATTTGTACCCGCAATTGCTTCGTACGAAATTTTATAGCATAGTAATGATCGGCAGAATCCATTTCTAGCCAAAAAAATACCCTTGAAAATTCAAGTCTTTATGTCTATGAAAGGCGATTTTCAGCCCACTGTGCGTCGTTGGATTGCCTGTTTTTTGTGATGGTTTATTGTTCATTTAGGCTTCTCAATTGTTATTATTTTTTTGGTAAACTAATGTTTAAGACAAGATTTTTTTATGCATAGCACAAAAGGGAATAATTATTTTACAAGCAATAATTATTCGCCTGAAACACTCATCCACATTGAAAAATCTCCTGATAAAAGATACATGACGTCATAAAAGATACAAGATAAAAGATAAAAGAACGTCCTGATAAAAGATACATAAAGTCCCGTTGGCGTCATGTATCTTTTATCAGGAAATTTTTCAATGTGGATGAGTGTTTCAGGCGAATAATTATTGCTTGTAAAATAATTCTCAATTGTTGACAACTTACAATGGATCCCAACTTACTGTAAGTATTGAAAATTATACCTTATTGCCATAATTAATATGAACCTTATTAATAAATAATACTCGTTTGTAACCGTATAGGTACGTAAGTGAGCATTTTATTTTCGTAAAACCATATGTAAAGCTTGATAATATTTTGTAGAATTTCGTCTTCTAAACGAGATACCGATCATTATGAAAACATTTGCGATACGTGTATATACTTATCGTTAGTAAAATTACTTGTACTTTGTGAGAATTAACTTTCTAAAAGCATTGCTTTTTCTTTCTTCTTGAATGTTCTGCCATGGAATGGTGGCAAATCTTTTTGTTTATTTTTATATATTATTTTGCATTCTGCCACACTTTAATAATGCTTTACCGAGGAATACAATAATATATTATTTTGCATTCTGACACACTTTAATAATGCTTTACCGAGGAATATTATAGGGCTTTCATGTGTAATAAAATATCTATAAGAAACTCTAAAATATCTATATATATATTTAACCTAATAAATATATATTTTGACGTGCATATTTAATTTTATATCAGCGATTCCTTGTACGATCTTGTTACTTATAAATATGTAATGTGTTTTCAGGAAACAATGCAATGTTGGTGAGGAAGTATAGCCATATTCTCACCAATAAAAAGACCGACGCAGTCATCTTCAAACAACAAGAGGCGACATGGCTTACTCTTGTATCCGATTTCAATGGCGATGGATTCTGTCAAACAGCTCCGATCTCGGTTTGAAAATATGAAGCGTCGGGCAAGGCAGGTTGGAATATATTTCTTCATTGGTATTAATCTTAACGCCATAATGCTGTTAAATGAACTGTTATATTTAGTAATTGGTTGCCATGATGCTTTGGTTAATATATATATGTTTATTAATTGACTTTTAATAATGCTTCAAGGACGGTAGCAGAGAAATTCAGGAGAGGACTGGCGGTGGACCTCCTGCAGCACCAATAAAGCAGGACACAGTGGCTACTTCGATTGACGGACTCCCTAGCGTGTTTGACGATGACAACAGCACTTTGGTGCTGCAGGAGCTAGCTGGTGGTGGAAGAAGGTGGGAGTTTGGTTAGCGCCACAGCTGAGGTTCATTATGGTGTTGACGGCAGTTTACTAACTCTTTGTAAGAATTATTATTTTTTTGGTAAACTAATGTTTAAGACAAGATATTTTATGCATAGCACAAAGGGTAACAATTTTTTTTATAAGCAATAATTATTAGCCTGAAACACTCATCCACATTGATGAAACACTCATTCCAACGGTCCCGTTGGCGTCATGTATCTTTTATCAGGAGATTTTTCAATGTGGATGAGTGTTTCAGGCTAATAATTATTGCTTATAAAAATACTTGTAAGAACTTACAATGTTTCCTAGTTTTATATCAGTTCTTCATTTAAGATAATCTGATTAATTAATGCATTTTCACATTTTTTAAGCTTCCAACTCCTACCCCTTTGACAGCAGCGCCCCAGAACCAACGATCGAAAACCTTTTTCCTCTCCTTTTAAATGTAAGCGAATTGGTCGAATGATTTTATATAAGATGTCAGTAGAGTGTAGTGTAAAGCAATTATTTTACATTATCGTTGCTTTATTTAAGATAATAATCTGATTAGTTAATGAATTCTCATGTTGTTGAAGCATCCAAATCCAACCCTTTTGACAGGAGCGCCCCCTATTATACATACCGATTTCCGGTTTAAAAAAAATTGGATTATCGGGACAAGAACGAGTAATATCGGAGTCATGCTAAAACTAAACTGAGATGAAAGCAGTTTATTCCCCTCTGTTCACTATCTACTGGGTGAATTCTTTAATGTACTCATATTAATTTTAATATTTTTTCTCTTTTTTATGTACACAATTCTTATGAAGTATTTTCTGGCTTCACAATTACCTACACTATATTACATGATAATACTAACAAATGTACATTGTGGACTTACGACGAGGTACTCCAGTAAAACCGCATTTTTCTTTTCTTTCCTTTTAAAACTGTAATACAGTACCATACTTACCTGGTAGGTCAATTAAGATTAATACTTAATTAACATTAACCAATTGTTAATACTGGATTTAGGACATAATTGGAAAATATCATAAATATTATTTTAAACCTTTATTTTCTTATTTTTAACTGAATTTATATTAACAAATTATTATAATCAATAAATATTAGTCTGAAACACCCAAACATATTTAAAAATAAATAAACTCTGAGAAAAAATAAATGCCGCCGATGGAAATTGAACCCACAACCTTCCGATTTATTCATTTTTTTTTCTAATTGTCCATTTATCTTTTTTTCTCAGTTTTTACAGTGTAGGTAGGTGCCTTACTTATTTTCTCTTTTATTTTAATTTTTTATATTATTTTGATATATTTTGTTCCTCACTTATGTAAAATACAAATAAAAGAATATACTACATCTTGGTACTCTATTTATTTTATGAAATTAGGTACGAGTATGCAGTTACGTTATTCACATTCAGTAACGATCTAATGCATATTACATATATGTATATGTTGTTCAAAACATTTCTAATAGTATGTACCGTCTATTATTATATCCAAAGTAATTTACTAAGTTTATAAACATTTAAGTATAAAATAAATAGAAGATTTATCGTTACATTAATTATTTTGTACATGTTAACACAAGAAAGACCGAAGCGGTCATTTTGACCGTTTCTCGATGTAATATGACGATATTTTGCTTAAAATTAATGGTAATGATCTGATTTTTTTTACTTTTCATGATTCATGATTCAACGACCATGGTGAAAAAAACAGGTACGTACCTTATTTATTTATCGAAATATAATGATTTATACCTACAAAGACCGCCGCGGTCAATGTGACCGTTAGGGCCATTTTAAGCTGGGTTTGTTTAGGATCTTCTTTATCCAAGTTTAAATATACCCATTCCACCTTACACGTGTTAGTAAAAATTTACCTTTCTCTTTCTTTCGGTATCATTCTTACTTGATCTGTATTGTGGGTGTCAGTTGTTACTATTCTACCGCATGTTGGTCTGTGCGTATGTATTTCAAGTCACCGAAAATTTCGTTTTATTTTTGTAGATTGTGTTCTAATTATTTTTGGTATAGTTTTATTGAAACTTTGGAACATAATATCATATCGATATGAGTGCTCGTAGAAATCTTACCGAGTCGGATATAAAAGAAGAACTAGCAAGACTCCAAAACATTGCATAGGATCAGTCAGATAAAGAATGTTGTGCTATAGAATCAGATGAAGATCCTCAGATGACATCGACATTTTTTCCTAGAAATCCGATTTCAAATCGTCGTGGTCGATAGGTTAAATAGGTTAAGAGGCAGCCGTGGAGGGAGATCTACACAACTTGGAGGACGTTTTGCTGCAAGAGTAACAGAACTTCCGGAAATTGGAGATATTCAGGTTGAAGTTGACGGTACTGAATGGACGTTTATATCACACATTCAGAGTACTTCCAGCCAGCAAGGACGACGTAATCGACAAGATGTACCCAGAGAAGTTGCAGGCCCAACACCTTATGCGAAGCGATATGTTGAAAACAATAAAGTTCTAAATGTTTGGAGATTATTCATCGATGAACCGACCCTTCGACATATAAAAATGTGCACCGAGACAGAAGCTCGTCGTCAGACAAACAATGATAATTAGGGCATATCTTTGGATGAGCTTGATGCATTTATTGCTGTTGTTTATGCTCGCGGAGCTTATAATGCTAGCCACCATAGCCAGATATCGACATAGTCTACATTATGGGGACCCCTCATATTCAAAGAAACTATGAGTAAGAACAGGTTCAAAGAAATTATGAAATATTTGCCTTTTGATTTGCGAACTACGAGATCTTCACGACTGGTGACTGATAAATTTGCACTAGCATCGGCAATTTGGAACAAGTTCATTGAAAACTGTAATCTGTGTTACGTTCCTGGTGAAAATTTGACGGGCGATGAACAGCTATTTCCTTGCAAAACTCGATGTCCGTTTACTCATTATATAGCAAATAAGCCTGACAAATTTGGAATAAAGTATTGGCTTCTGGTGGACGTAGATATTAAATACCTATGTAATGGATTTCATTGACAAATGAGTCATTACCAGAATATGTTATAATGAAACTATTACAACCGTATCTCCAAAAGGGATGAAACATCACAATTGAAATTTTTTATTTCGATGAAGCTGGCAGAGAAATTATGACCTGAACAAATAAGTATTGTCGGAACGATGAGAAGGGCCAGGAGAGAAATACCAGCAGTTTGCAAAACCATTTGTACTCCACTTTATGAATAATTTATTTTGAAGGCTAACAATGGTACTACACTAACTGTTTATCAAAGAAAACCGAAGAAAAATGTTATGATATTGAGTACAGGCGACGGAGCAAAGAAAACTCACGAAACGATTGAATTTTACAATTCTACAAAATATGATGTCGAAATTTAAATATTCCGTAAGAGCTGAAAGTAGAAGGTGGCTTGTGCACGTTTTCTACAATATACTTGATCTAGCCGCTATAAATACATGGATAATTTATAAAAAGATAACAAAAAAAATATATCTCGTCACAATTTTATTCTACAGCTTGTTGGAGAACTATTCGCTCTCTACCATAATGACTCGTGTAACAGAAAGAGATCACTGAATGTTGTCGTTTGACTGTATTCAAATCATTAAAACAAAATGAGAGTGATTTATTTATTCAAGCGGGTTGTCATTTGCTGCCGAAATACTATCATTTCGCGTCGAAATTATGCGTGTTAAAGTTGTTCGTGATAAAAATACAATAAAAGCCAGTATAGTGTTAGCAAGTCACAAACATATATTTAACCTACCTACGTAAGTTCAAGTTTAAAGTGAATTGACAGTTTTTAGGTTGTTCGTTCGGGATTTTGAACAATGCTTCATACTTGGCATATGTCTTCCTCCACAACGTATAAATTGCCATAGTAATATGGCATATCTACGATCATTTCTTTTTTCAGAATATCATGCTAAAATCAGAATAAATTGCAGTTAACCTGAAATGGATTTTTTGACCTTAGATGTCGATGTCATTAAGTCCGAACCGGACACAATCCCCCAAGAAGAAAGTCCAACATCACCTTATGAAGCATTATTGCCGGTCACGGATTAATATATTAGCTATTTATAGATCCCCATCCGCACCCAATTTTTCAATCTTCCTTACTGCACTTGAAACTTTGTTGTTAAAACTAAAACACTGTAGTACGCTGTTTGTAATTGGAGACACAAACATACATATTCTAAAAAATGGTCATCCTCAAAGAGACGATTACATCAATACCATAAACTACTACGGTCTTGTTAGTTACATCAACAAACCTACTAAAGTCACTGAAGAAACTCTCTCATGCATCGACCAAATAATAGGTAGAACGAAACTACTCATAAAAAATTATAATAATAATAATGATTTATTGTCTTATTTTCTTAGTAACAATACAGAGATAATGATATCCTCAATGGGATCTCCCGTGCTGAGGATGTCATTTACATATTATAATTTAATTATAAGAAATTAATATTACCACAAAGTAACATATGCATTTAATTATAAACATATATCAGGTAGTATATTTTATTTTTTTAAATAATTAAGATAGTGTTTTTTTTTTGTATAGTTCAGTTTAGTAAATTCGGTTTAAGTCTGTGTTTGATATCAGCTTATTTTCTATTTCAGATCTGCCTATATTTAGAATCCAGTTTTTTTTATTTGAGATAAGGATTTATTGGGAGGGTAAGGATTCATTTCAGATGTCACCAAACACGGGCAAAGTAATTTTAAGCATCATTTCAATTCTGAATTGTGGTCATACACTAGTGCGATACTGAGAGTATCTTCCATTCACGAACTTGCCGAAAATATATTGCATTTACACATACTTATAATAATGCCGGGATTAGAACCCGCGACCTCTGGCTTACTAGTCGAGAGCCTTACATTTCGACCACGAAGGCCGTCAAATTAATTAAAACACAACATATATTTCTCATTTATTCGCTTAATATTAGAGTCAGAATCAGTAATTTAGAACCCGTCACATGATGTTAAGTTTGGTAGATCATAAAAAAATATTTTCTGAACCTGTTAGATTTGAAGTCCTACAAATAAATTAACTACTCACAGCAGTATGAAAGATATTATTTTTTGTACCGTTTCATGCTCTAATGTGTTTTGTCTATGGTCTTATTTGTCTTTGACATCATTTTACCCATGGACCTATTTGTCATTACACGTCTCTCAAATTTCGATTAGTTTTTCAATCATTAAATTTGAAAAACGTCGACACAAAACCGAATGTGCAAATATATAATGTGATTTCTCATTCTAACCAATCAGTCGAAACGGTAAGTGCAATTACTTTAAGTTGCGACCTCGTGAGACATTTATTCAATTCACAATCTCAACAGGACTTGAAACTCTAACACCGGTTGTTTTGATCTCATTTCTACGTTTGGTACCCACCTCTAGTCATAAAAAATAATCCACATCTCAAAAAACCGTAGTTGAGTCCCGGTATATCAGTAGCTCCTTATCCTCGCTAAGTACGATATGCATCACTCAAATTTAAGCAGAAAAAATCGGCGGCTCAATCCTTGAGCCGCAAAGCAGTTCCATTTAAAGACGGCAAGCTGTTTGGAGTGACACTTGTTAAGTAGACATGTACATAAATAATACCTGATTTCTTCGTCTCACAGAAATTTACGTACATTGCCTACTTTTATCATTATCAAATTGGATGCCTTATTGAGCTCAAACTCATTCTATAACAGTCCGGTAAGGTATTTAAAAGATTTTAAAAGTTCTAATGTGGCAACAGTTTGTGTTCAGCGGTTATTTTGTCATTTTTTTATTAATAGTACCCTGACTCCAGCAAAACAAATAATATTCATAATTAAGTATCCTTGTACGTAGGACCATTAACTCGTTAATTAAACCGGCGCGGCGTAGAAGAAACTTCGTTCGGTTACATTTCGAAACATCGCGAAGACATGAGTTAAGTTTTGTAAAGGAAAAAGAAACATATACCTCTTTTAAAATTAAGGTTTTTCAAAACGTGAAATTTTGGTTATATTTGTTCTTATGACCAAAATACGGATTTCCTAAGCTCGACATTCCAACAAAACTGCGCAAGCAACCAATATTAATAATATAGTCCATAAACAAGCTAATTGCAATTTTTATTTATTTTATCGTTGCCTTATTTTGAATATATTTTTTGTTATTTAGTGCTCCTCTCACTAGGTTAAAATATATTTCATGCTATCGAATTGTTAAAAATTACAATCTTGATGCATTTATGCATTCAAACTTCAATAAAGTCCATTGTCTCATTATGTTCACAACAGAGTAGTTGTGGAGTGCGATATGAATATGGAATGTCTACAATTATTTCGTTTTCCAGGATGTCTTGCTAAAATCAGAATGAAATGCAGTTTACCTGAATTGGATCTTGTGACATCAGATGTCGGTGTCATAAAGTCAGAACCGGACACAATCCCTCAAGAAGAAAGTCCAACATCACCTTTTGATGCACTATTGCTGTTCGGGACTGTCAAACAGGAGACAGATGAAGCTACTGCGATCGAGTGTGACCCAGGGACTCTAGTGGTAGAAGAAGATGCCCAAGAATTCTCGGAAATAGAAATTGATTATCCTGACATTAAAAAGGAATGTTTCGTTCATCTTGAAAGGATCGACCAAAGTCTTGGTAAGCTATTCACTTATTCTTCCGATGACCTCTCCTATCGAACATTAGTTTACCCCGCAGACTGCCGCCCCGAAAAGCTCAGGAGAAATAAAACAAACCGGTAACTTCGGTTTCGATACGTATCACCACTAGAATGTGATTTGGTTTTGATGATCTTCAGTTGGAATTCCTAATTTAAAATTAATGATTCTCAGGAACTTATTCTGCACTCTCTCAATTTTGAGTTGGAGAATCTTATAAAATGGAGCCCATATTATTGCATTATACTAAAGATTACTTCTCACCAAACCAATGAATAGTAATTTAAAGAAGTTAATTAATTTTAAATCTTTCACCTTTCTCAAAATATACCATAAACATTTCATGGCCTTGTTAGTTATTTCATTTATATGAGGAATAAAATATTATGCACTGTCAAAATCAATCCTAAGGTCCTTAATTTGCTTTTCTCTTTTTTAGAAAAAAAAATTGTTAGTGCTATATTGATGCAATATGGGATTTTTGATTCGGGCAAAAGTTATTATTTGCCTTTTTTCGATGTTATAAAACAGTTCATTACAGGTGCAACACTCTTGTAGCCATATAAGATTTAATTTTAATTCGTGACAGTCATGGAGATTAGTAATAGTTTTGTGAATTTTAAGATCGTCTGCATATATGAGTATTAATATATGGAGTAATATATGGAGTTTTAACTCCATCAAAAACGGTTGTTATGCTGTTGATAAACAATAAAAACAATACTGGACCCAAATGTGACCCCTGTTGAACACCGGTGAAAATTTGAAATTACTGTGAATTGTGTTAGTTGAGTTTGACTGATATTTTTCCGGTTATTCCAAGGATTCTTAGTTTATGTATGGGAATTTTCTGTGAGACTTGGTCGAAGGCTTTACTTTAGTCAGTATACACCACGTCTGTTTGAAGACGCTTGTTCACGTTGTTAAAGAGTTATTCCTGATACATCATTAAATTTATAAGAGTCTATCTTTTGCCATGAAACCATGTTGATGTGAAATCGCTTTATTTAGCTCGAGCGATAGTTTTAAGAGAAGAACGGATTCGAATAATTTAGGGATTGAAGACTGTATACATATAGGTTTATAGTTAGAAATATCTGATTTGTGACCGTTTTTAAATATTGGACACAGAAAACTTGTTTTCCGTTGTTTCGGTAAGGTACCACTTTTTAAAGACGAGTTAACAAGTTTTGTGAGAGGAGAAGTTAAGACTGATAAACATTTGGATAAGAATATTGGAGAAATGTTATCGGGCCCAGCCGATTTGTTAAGATCAATGGATTTTTGTTTAGTTCTAAAATCATTTTCTTCAAATATAAATCGATTAAACTCGATCTTATTTTTATTTATAGCTGTTGTATTGTCGAACAATAGAGAATTATTTGAAGTATCGTAGACTTAGCTGAAGAATTCATCAAACAGATTCACATCTTCTTGGGGGTTATCGGCCATTTAATTATCTAAATTATGTTTGAGGGTATACTTGAATCATTGTAATTAAGCATGTTTGACAATTTGTAAATGTTCTGGTAACTGACAGAAGTCAATTCTTCACAGTTACCGATGCATTTTTTGTAACATAACTTCTACACTTTTTGGTAATCTTTCTTACTTCGCAAAATTTTGCATTATCAACAATCATTATAACCGATCGGGACGGTACGAGCACGTGACTACTGTCAGTTTGGCTGTCGGGGCCATGCTTATTGCTTTCACTGACAGACAGAGCTGGCAGAGTCATGTGCCATGTGATTTTTCGCCTTCGGCGTTCATCGGCTCAGTTCTTGGCGTTCGTTTACTTCGGGTTTTCTGCGTGTACAAGAAGTAATGTGCAAATAGAACTCCCCGTTCCAGACTAGCGTGAAGAGTGGCTCGCTGCTAGACAGGTTGCGCAAGTACTGTCAGCAAAGGAACCACTCATACACACAATATCGCAAACATACGAATGTATTTAATGAACCTAGGCACTAAAAAAAATTAAAACTCTAACAAATATATAAAAATAATTCACATTTTTAATTAATGTTTATATAATAGTGGCGGGCACAAACGAATCTTTCCGCGGGCGCCATGGTGCCCTCGGGCACGGGGTTGTGAACCCCTGATTTAGACGGATGTTTTTTGATTATTGGACTGTAGAATTCAACCGTTAGAGGGGGATGATAGTTTTTGATTGGGAGAATGAATTCGTCAGATGCGGATACTTTAACGGGGGAAGTATTGGAAAAATACAAGATCGAGAAGACGAGAGTTTGCATTGTATACATAGTTTAACTGCCGAAGGCTTAGAAAATTTGACATCTCGATTATTTCATGAGAAGCATGATTGATGTTGTCCGTGCACGAAGTTTAATTGTTTTCTATGTCCATGTAACATAAGCAGATTGTAGTCTCCTGTCGAGATCATAGTGGCATCAGGAAATTTTCTTCGTAATGTTTCAGCATCTAGGTAGTGGTCTTTATATAGTTGGGGGTCTTAAGATGGGGGAATATAGATACAGTTGATTATATTTTTTTCCTTTTTGGCAGACACCATGATGAATAGTTGTTCTAGATGTGGATTGATGCATTTGAGTTTTCTTGAATTAAATTTGTTATGTATGGATACTAACACAATACCTCCTCTAGCTTTATTGCTAGTGCTTCTATCTTTTCTATTTACGTATGTTCAAGGAAACCCAACTCTTTATTGTATATATTTTTATTTAGCCATGTCTCAGTGAATGTGTAAGAGTCGTAGTCCAAGTAAGGGAAGGTTGATTTCAGGTCCTGTAATTTAGTTCTTAGTCCACGTACTTTTTGATAGAAAATTTTTATTAAAGATTTTATGTTTTTGAATACATTTTGACAATTGTTGGATTATTGTTATTTTATTTTTTGTGATGTCCGTTTCGCCAGATGTCTTTCTTTTTTCTAGTTCGTCTCTTAGGTCAGATAACTGCTTACGCTGTAGAATTGTTTGATCATGGTAAAACCTTATATTGTTTCTTGCCTAGTAAGATTTTCTGCCACTTTGTTTCTGGAAAGTCGACATTTATTCCTCTCGGTTTGTAAATTTTTATATCTAGGTTTGTTGTTGAAATTTCAATGTCAACATTTTTTTCTTGACAGATATTATGTTTTGCTGTCGAATAACGACGATATCATTATTAATTATTTCTGTGTTTTCAGATTTTGTTTCATCGAAAATATTTGTTAGTGATACAAAACATCCGAATGCAAAAAAGTCTCTCTCAAGAAAAAACTTACTTTCCTGCCCAACTTGTACCTACAGGGCTAGGTACAAAAGTGTTCTGATTACGCATATTAGAACACATACCGGCGAAAAACCATTCTCGTGCTCGATATGCACCTACAAAAGCTCTACAAAATGTTCTTTGCTTTCTCATGCAAGAACCCACACCGATGAGAAACCATTCTCGTGCTCAGAATGCACGTACAAGTGCTTTCAAAAAAGCAATATGGTTTCACATTCTCGATCCCACACCGGTGAGAAACCATTATCATGCTCGGAATGCACATACAAGTGCTCTTATAAAAGCACTATGATTTCACATACTAGAACCCACACTGGAGAGAAACCATTCTCTTGCTCGAAATGCACGTACAAGTGCTCTATTAAAAGCAGAATGGTTTCACATACTAGAACCCACACCGGAGAGAAACCATTCTCGTGCTCGAAATGCACGTACAAGTGCTCATATAAATGCAATATGGTTTCACATTCTATAACCCACACTGGAGAGAAACCATTCTCATGCTCGGAATGCACGTACAAGTGCTATATTAAAAGCAAAATGATTTTACATACTAGAACCCACACTGGAGAGAAACCATTCTCGTGCTCGAAATGCACATACAAGTGCTCTAATAGAAGCAATATGGTTTCACATACTAGAACCCACACTGGAGAGAAACCATTCTCGTGCTCGCAATGCACGTACAAGTGCTCATATAAAAGCAGTATGGTTTCACATACTAGAACCCACTGTGGAGAGAAACCATTCTCGTGCTCGGAATGCAATTGATTGTCAATTTAATGACAATATAAATGTTATTTTCGCCATATGTTCAAAAACTTTGCTTATGTTAGAAATCGTTCTCATGGTTGGATGAAATTTTTAGTTTGATAGTTTTATTTTGTCAATGTACAAGACACAGAGATATATTATACGCTCATGAAACATATAACGTCCATTTGCATGATTCGCTTTATTGCAACGGATGGTGAAAGTCTCAATGATTAATATCCCAGTCAATCTAGACAAAAAATCGACCCTAACTGGATAAAATTAGGGGAAAACTGAATATTCGCAGGTGAGTAGTACCTCCTCCAGGAAGTATTTTCACAAAAGTCCCTACTTTTCCCACAATTTCTTCCTCACCTGCGCTCCCCCAACCATTTAATTTGAGGGTTCTACGAAAGCCATTATATCTCCTAAACTAAAAAATGTATCAGTTAATTGTTTCCAGAAGCAAACTTCTTATAAAATTACCTTAAAATAATGTAATTTTTTTCATCTGCAATAGTTAAGACATTCTGTGCAGTGAAGCAGTTGAGCGCAGGATTATTAGTAAGTACGAACGTAAAAAGTTCAATAATGGATAGGATATTCCATTACGTTGATGTTCTCTCTCTCACTTCTATATTCCTATAAATATACTGTTACTCTGTGTTTGATTTAAATGTTTTTATAAACTTGATGAAGGTTCAGGGTGAACCGAAACCGGTTGGTTTTAATAATTTGTACAGACTGGTTCAAATTATTCTTAGTCTACGGTTTAAATATATAACATATGGAGGGTGGGGGGAGAGGGGTGGTCTACAAAGGTTTTTAATCAATTATATTTGTTACCAAGTCGTTTTAGACTGTCGAATTTCTAATTATTTTGGTATTTCCAGTAGGTTAATTACCAGGGGTTTGTAGCTTGCTTAGATATTGTTCAGGGAAAAACCTTACAAGTAATACGAATTATTAATGACAGAATTTTATGCTCGAATCATTATTATTATTATATGGGATTTCTTTAAATTATTTTTTGTTGTATTTTAAAGGGATGTGTTTGCATTGGTATAGGGATGGTCATTATATAAACTATATACATATTTTATTTTCAGAATTATTATGAAAATTATAATGGATACAAAAGCGGAGACTTGACAAATGATTATAATTGCTTATTCATTACAATTTTTTTAGTGAAGCGGGTAATTTCAAAGGATTCTAGTCTATCAATTTTATGAGCAGTATTACAAGTATGAAGAATTTTAACGTCTCTGTCTTTATCAAACGAATGTTTGTTTTATAATGATGAAGCATCAGACTTGCATCCATCAGGAAGTGTTTATGGAGTCTGTGTGTGATGTAATCTAAGATTATTATTTGATTTTCTAGATACTTATTTTCCATGAAGGGGTGAATCATTTAAATTTACTGAATTTAATATTAATGTTCTTTATACAAATAGAACGGCGTCATATGAGCTTCATATTTTTTACCTCATATGGGTGTTTAAAATGTTACCTGGCTATTGTAGACTTAGAGCCCTTGTGTTTTCTCGGTAGGGAAAAAAATTGTTACCTAAATACCCTAATAATCTAAGTTTGTTTTGATTTTATGGATTCTTTCGTAATGCTCTAACTGGCAAGGGCTTATACCAATGCCCTTTTATTTTTATAACTAACTAGTACTGCGGCCCATTTGGCCTTATTACTATTACCATCGAATGTTGTACTTACTTGGCTGAATTTACCTTACATTAATGAGTTTTATGAGGAATAATTCTTAACTGGATTAAAAACCTTACACAAATGACAGGGAAAAGAAAAACTTTTGAACTTTTTACTCTACTTTGCTATTGTGATTTACTGAATGTAAGTTTATCATTTTTTCATCTTTGGGCTGCGTCCTTTTCGCTTCGGTGGTCCTGGATATCTACATGATCGGAAAAAAACGTTTGGGAGAATAACATTTTGTGACATTAAAAAGGATAAATTGACAATTATAATCTTCTTCTTCTATTTCTTCGCTGTCGCTGTCACCATTCTCATGGAACTTCATGATGAGGTGTTTGGGCATCCTACGTTTGTAGTTGAAAGCGAGATCCGTTGGCGATTCGTAATTACCCAGCGCTTTAAATAACGGATTATCCGGATTTAGTAATCTAAGGTTGTGGTGAAGTGTGTTCTTATGTATGAAGATGCGATTCCGTGTTGCCATCTCCAACCCTCTAAGAACTGACATTGACATATAATTTCAAAACAGTTTTCTGCGTTTAGTTCTGGTGTAGCCGTCAATTACCTGATACCAAGAACTACTGAGCTAAGCTCCATAGTCTCTATTAATATTTACGGTAATTTTATGAATTTCAACTGCCCCGATATTCAGTCGTGCTCTATATGTGTTCGGTCACCATAGGACTTCAGAAACAAATCCAAAGTAATCTCCGGTTTCGATTAAATGCTCGGCATTTGTCGATTTGTCAGGGTGGCCGAGTTTCCATGCTCTGAAGTGTTCAGATATTGTTGGCTTAAGAAGGAGGTAGCCCCAAAACACATCAGTTTATAACTATAATTGTTGGGCGGTATTTCACAGCAACCATCTTTCTTTCACATTCGGTTCCAATATAACTCAACACAGTGACAATTCAACTCACTTTTAAAAAGTGTTTAAAAAGATAAAAAAAAATTAACCCAATTAATAAAGTTTTTTTTCATCACTTTCCATGAATTTACATAACTTTTTCAAGATGTGATGAATTATCATTGTGATGATTTATCCGGTCACCATTTTTTGAACCATTTCATGTTCTAATGTGTTTTGTCTATGGTATTATTTGTCTTTTACATCTTTTTACCCATGGACCTATCTGTCATCACACTTCTCTCAAATTTAGAATAGTTTTTCAATAATTGCATTTGAAAAATACCTCCAACTGGCGACGCATTCTCGTCAACACAAATACGTATGTGCATATATATAATGTGATGTCTCATTCTAATCAATCAGTCGAAACGGTAAGTGCGATTACTTTTAAGTTGCGACCTCTTGAGATATTTTTTCAATTCACAATCACAACAGGACTTCAAACTCTGATACCTGTTGTTTGGATCTCATTCCTACGTTTGGTACCCACCTCTAGTCATAAAAAATAATCCACATCTCAAACAAAGTAGTTGAGGCCCGGTATATCAGTAGCTCCGTATCCTCGCTAAGTACGATATGCATCACTCAAATTTAAGCAGACAAAATCGGCGGCTTAATCCTTGAGCCGCAAAGCAGTTCCATTTAAAGACGGCAAGCCGTTTGGAGTGACACTTTTTAAGTAGACATTTACATAAATAATACCTGCTTTCTTCGTCTCACAGAAATTTACGCACATTGCCTACTTTAATCATTATCAAATCGGATGCCTCATTGAGCTCAAACTCATTCTAAAACAGTCCGGTAAGGTATTTAAAAAATTTTAAAAGTTCTAATGTGGTAACAGTTTGTGTTCATCAGTTATTTTGTCATAATTTTATTAATAGTACCGTAACTCCTGCAAAACAAATACTATTCATAATTAAGTATCCTTACACGTAGGACCATTAAATCGTTAATTAAACCGGCGTAGAATAAACTTCGTTCGGTGACACTTTGAAACATCGCAAAGTCATTTCACAAGAGTTTAGTTTTGCAAAGGAAAAATAAACATATACCTCTTATAAGTTTTTACAAAACGTTAAATTTTGGTTATATTTGTTCTTATGACCTACATAAGCTCGTAAGCTCGAAATTTCAACAAAACTGCGCAAGCAACCGATATTGTCAAGCATAATGATTTGACGTAGAAGAACGTCACTCACCTTTTCACATGTGATAAATATAACGAAAGCATTAAGCAAATTAAACTCAGGATTCGTTAATCGAGACAATACAGTTTTACGACTAGAGTAGTCAGGAGTTTGGTTTTGCAAATAAAAGTACACGTTTCTCTACTAAAATCATATTTATGACACACAACAAAAAAGTTGGTGATATCTATCCGACCTTTATACGGATTATGTACTAAGCCTCAATTAAAAGCCAAGTCCATAAACAAGCTTATTGCAATTTTTATTTATTTTACGATTGCTTTATTTTGAATATATTTTTTGTTATTTAGTGCTTCTCTCACTAGGATAAAATATATTTCATGCTATCGAATTGTTAAAAATTACAATCTTGATGCATTTATGCATTCAAACTTCAATAAAATCCATTGTCTTGGATTGATATTCACGACAGTAGTCATAAATCGCCATGGTAATATGGCATATCAACGATTATTTCTTGTTTCAGAATATCATGCTAAAATCAGAATCAAATTGCAGTTAACCTGAAATGGATCTTGTGACCTTAGATGTTGGTGTCATAAAGTCAGAACCGGACACAATCCCCCAAGAAAAAAGTCCAACCTCACCTTATGAAGCATTATTGCCGTTCGGGATTGTCAAACAAGAGGCAGATGAAGCTACTGCGATCGAGTGTGACCCAGATACTCTAGTGGTAGAAGAACACGCCCAAGAATTCTCAGAAATAGATATTGACTATCCTGAAATTAAAAAGGAATGTTTCGTTCATCTTGAAAGGATCGACCAAAGTCTTGGTAAGCTATTAACTTATTCTTCCGATGACCTTTCCTATCGGACATTAGTTTACTCCGCAGACTGCCGCCCCAAAAACCCTTGGTGAAATAACTCAAACCAGTAACTTCGGTTTCGATACCTATCTTCGCTATAATGTGATTTGGTTTATCTTTCAAATGGCAGCTAGTTCAATTATTGGCCATTCGATGTAATACTTCTAATTCTCTCACCTTCATTTGTGCAGAGTTATTTTAGGCCTGCATGAGTAGATTCACATGGATGACTATGTGTTATCATTTTTTAATCTTCCTTAACAATGCTGTATAAGTTTCTTGTTGTTTATGTCATAAAAAAGGCTAATATAACAACAATTTTTTTCTGTTTTCAGGTATATATAGTTTTCGGTCAAGGTAACAGAAGTACTGTGAATGAGCAACTTAATGTTAACAATTAGGTTAACGTGTATATATGAAATGAAATTGAATTTGCATTTCTTCAGTCTCGGTTTACTTTTGAAATATCATTAATCTGTCGAATAACCACAGTATCATTATTTATTCTTTCTGTGTTTTCAGATTTTATTTCGTCGAAAATATCAATAAGTGATATAAAACACCCGAATGCAAAAAAGTCTCTCACAAGAAATAACTTATTTTCCTGCCCAACTTGTACCTACAGGCCCAGGAGTGAAAGTGGTCTGATAACTCACGTTAGAACCCGAACTGGCGAGAAACCATTCTCGTGCTCGGAATGCTCGTACAAGTGCTCTGATAAGAGATATATGGCTATTCATACCAGAACCCATACTGGAGAGAAACCATTCTCGTGCTCTGAATGCACGTACAAGTGCGCTGATAATAGAAGTATGGTTTTACATACTAGAACCCACACTGGAGAGAAACCATTCTCATGCTCAGAATGCACGTACAAGTGCTCTGATAAAAGATATATGGTTATTCATACTAGAACCCACACCGGTGAAAAACCATTCTCTTGCTTGAAATGCACGTACAGGTGCTCTTCTAAAAGCAGTTTGACTTCACATACTAGAACCCACACTGGTGAGAAACCATTCTCGTGCTCTGAATGCACGTACAAGTGCTCTTATAAAAGCAACTTGATTTTACATACTAGAACCCACACTGGAGAGAAACCATTTTCGTGCTCAAAATGCACGTACAAGAGCTCTAGAAAAAGCCATATGGTTTATCATGCTAGAACCCACACCGGTAAGAAACCATTCTCGTGCTCGGAATGATCGTGAATGGCAATGGAAAGAAAATCTATACAAAAAATCAACCCTTACTGGATAAAATTATGGGAAAGCTGAAGTTTTGCAGTTGAATAGTACATACTTTCAGAAAGTATTTTCACAAAAGTCCCTTCTCTTCTCCCGACAATTATTTCCAGAAACTTCTTATAAAATTACCTTTAAATAATATAATTTTTTTTATTTGCAATACTAAAGACAATCTTTGCAGTGAAACAATTGTGTGAAGAATTATAGGAAATACGAAAGTTAAAAGTGCAAGAATGTTTACGATATTCAATCTTGAGTAAAAAATAAATAAATCTAAATTTACTTGATTTTAAACATAATCCCCTTCCCTCCACCTATGGTATTATTTTAGGTATAATACCTAATATGCAATATGTAAAAAAGATGTTCGGTACCTAAAGGATGGACGTCGTAGAAATCAAATATATTTTTAGTACAGCGCAAACATTTAGTAAATGCATCACGTACAAAAAAATATTTATGTAATTAAAACCTAAATCTATTCATCAAGATATAATTCATATCAATGAATTAATCAAATTTATAAATGAGAGATTTTTTAAAATCATCTGAATACTTCTCAGTTTTTATATTACTATGAAAAATAAAAATGTAAAAACAACTGAATAAATAAATAATTATTAAAAAAAGTTGAGAGAAGGATTTTCAAAAAGGCGAAGGTAAGTAGTTCAAGAATTTTTACGACATAATTAAAATACTGAAGGAAACTGAGAATAATGCTCTACCAACATTTGTGGCTCAGTATCAAAACAAACTGCATAAACTACCGCCTGTCAATTTCGATAACTTGGATGCTACAGATGACAGTGCTAAGCATGAAGCACGTCTTGCTGGCGTACTATTTTTTTTTTCTGCGCATACCCCCCCCCAGTTCCCCGATACGTTCATTCCCCATCGCTCGGCTGCGATCCTTTCTCCGCTCACAATTCGGTACAGGGGCATTTAACTCAGCTTTGGCATTGAAACCCATTTGAAACCGCCACGCCCACCTCCTTATTCTTATAGAAAACGATTAGTGTGGCTAAACGCTCAGATCTCATTGGTTAGAGCAGAAGGATTGGTTTGATCTCTCGCTCTCTACCATAATGACTCGGGTAACAGAAAGAGATTTTTTTTTGTTATTTATTAAGTTAAAAGAAATACATATTTCGCTTTGTTAACTTAAGTGTACATTGATTAAAAACAAAAATAATATATATATATATATATATATATATATATTAATAATTATGGTTTACTACCTAGGTAACATATTTTTCTTAAGTAAGAGCATTTTAGATTAGATGACGGATTAGATGACAAAATGTTGTCGTTTGACTGTTATCAAATCATTCAAACTTAATGATAGTGGTTTATTTATGCACGCGGGTTGTCATTTGCTGCCGAAATACTATCATTTCGAACATTTTTATGTTCAATAGTTTTTTCGGCCAAATTATTAATTGCTCAGTGCAATTATATTGTCTATGGTTGCACCTTTTTTTAAATTGCCTTGAGCTTCTCTACCTTGTCTACTGCTTTGCTCCGTACTGTAATTACTGCTTGTAATCTGTGCTTTAGTCCTATATATAATTTTTCTATACAAAAAGCCCGAAGATATCAATCTAGATCTGGAGTGTGGTTTATTTATGATTCAGTATGTCCTTGGATTTCGTTCCAAGTGCCCGCGCTTAGTGAAATAAACCCATTCTGACCCTGCGCTAAAATGGATGTTCAGCCGATATGTCCAAATTCATTATCACCAATTACGTAAAACGAAAAAAAGACAGTTTAACATTCTTTATTTATTTCATTTTATTTAGAGATAAAGAACTCCGGAAGGTTTTCAGCTTCGACAAAAATTATATCTGTGGCAGGTGCAAACTCATCTGAATCACTCGCATTAAATTCATCTTAAGATTCACTTGACCCTTCAGATCACCATAATATGTACATTTTAAATATCAAGTCCCAACTGGTCTCAACCGTCTGGAGCCAGTGAGACTATGGCATCTCCAATTGGAGTATTTTGGAAAGCAGAAAGTAATTGGGAGGGTAAGGATTCATTTCAGATGTCACCAAACACGGGCAAAGTCATTTCAAGAAACATTTTAATTCTGAATGGTGGTCTTACACGAGGGCGATACTATATTATATAATATATTGTGTTTACATATACTTATTAGAACCCGCGACCTCTGGATTTCTAGTCGAGAGCCTTCAAATTAATTAAATCACCACTTATATTTCTTATTTATTCGCTTAATATTAGAGTCAGGATCAATAATTTGGAACGCGCCACATGATGTTAAGTTTGGTAGATTAGAAAAAATATATTTTCTGAACCTGTTAGATTTGAAGTCCTACCAATAAATAAACTACTTACAGCAGTATGAACGATTGCAGCGTAGTCATATTATTTTTTGTACCGTTTCATGCTCTAATGTGTTTTAGAAGTGAGTCCTGTGAGTACTTTCCGATATTGGGTACAATGAGTACACGTACAAAAAAATACCTGGTAAAAATACCCGGTACAAAATACTTCCAAATATTTTATACCTACTTTGAGTATCTGGGTACTGGGGACGGAGAGTGACGGGGACCTGAGGCGTGCTGAGGTACAAAATATTCTTAAATATTTTATACCTACCATGGGTATCTGGGGACGGTGAGTCACGGGGACTTTAGGCGTGCTGGGCACTGAGAAGGGAAGTTGAGGGGAAGGGAGGGGAGGAACAAGAAGGAATAATATTACTTACAGGTGTTCAAAATAAACAATGTTTGCAAGTTTTTTTATATGATTTTTATTTTTTGTACATTCGTAGCGTAATGTTGAAAGGCGTATTACACTGCTTAGAAATTATTTATTAAGCATGAAACACTAACATCATTTTAACAAAACATATATTATATGGTCATGAAAATTTAACACGTTTACCTACATTGCTGTCTGTAATATCATCTCTATAGGTAACTTACTGTTAACTCAAAACCTGTTAAAAACGCCTCGACATCGGCAGCAGAATTTGGATTTTCTGGTTCATTCCAATCAACGCTAATACTCATTCCTATTCTTCCTGAAAGCATTAAAGCAGTTATTTAATATATTTATTGGTTTTGCCAATGTTTTCGTTTCAATTGATCGATTCATAACACTTTTTCAACACAGGCATTTGCCCGGTGACATTGTAAAATAACAAGTTTTCTCTTCTACTAACCATTCTGCGTTGCCCTGAATACATCTTCGTAAAGATGGTAGACCCTGGTGTGAGATTTGATCAGAGTATGTGCGCACAAGTAGTCAGCAATACCTAGGAAATTACCAGAACACATCATAACCTCACAAAGATCTGTATTTTATTTTCAAGACATAAGATTCTTGTTATGAATGTTTATGTTAATTTCTTACCTGATAAATTCAATGCAGAAGCCTTTCCGTCACCTCTACCGCCGTATTATTCCTGGAATACTATGGAAGGTTCATTAAAAATCAACTATTTCGTGACTTTATCTTCGTATGCGCTGAAAGCAAATTGTAATCTGCGAAGTATTTTTCAATAGTGGAGTTCGGCCACCCTCCACTATCTTGTAGAGGATGTGGAAGATCCCAGTGGTACAAAGCCATCTCGCTAATATCGGATAAACAATTTATTAAAATCTGCCAATAAAATCTCCACAACGGCGCAGTAACTACACAAAGTTCAAGATGTGAAAATGTCAAACACCATGCCATAGACACTCAGCTATCAACAGTTTTTCCATAGACATTCACCATCAGACAATGGAGATTACCGTGGCTAAATACTCATAACTGTCCTTTTTCCTCGTACACCTTTCTAATAGGAACGATCGAAAAGGCATCTGTATTTTACAGTGCCGAAAGCAAAAATATTTCTTTGTCCCTTTTCCTCATATAACTTTCTAACCGACGAGAGTGAGAAGTCAGTAATATTTTAAAGGACGAAGTACTTCAAGACCTGTGGTACAAATATTAAACCAAATATTTTGGAACCAGGTATTTTGGAGATTTGTCACAAGTACAAAGTACGGCATGAATATACCCGGTACTTTTACTGGGTACGATAAATACGCCTCTCCTCTAATGTGTTTTGTCTATGGTCTTATTTGTCTTTGACATCATTTTACCCGTGGACCATCTATCATCACACGTCTCTCAAATTTCGATTAGTTTTTCAATAATTAAATTAGATAAATACCCGCAACTGGCGATTCATGCTCGTCAACACAAATACGAATGTGCATATATATAATGTGATGTCTAATTCTAACCAATCAGTCGAAACGGTAAGTGCAATTACTTTTAAGTTGCGACCTCGTGAGACATTTATTCAATTCACAATCTCAAAAGGACTTGAAACTCTAATACCGGTTGTTTTGATGTCATTCCTACGTTTGGTACCCACCTTTAGTCATAAAAAAACAATCCACATCTCAAACAAACGTAGTTGAGACCCGGTATATCAGAAATTTACGTACATTGCCTACTTTTATCATTATTAAATTGGATGCCTCATTGAGCTCAAACTCGTTCTAAAACAGTCCCGTAAGGTATTTAAAAGATTTTAAAAGTTCTAATGTGGCAACAGTTTGTGTTCAGCGATTATTTTGTCATAATTTTATTAATAGTACCCTGACTCCAGCAAAACAAATACTATTCCTAATTAAGTATCCTTGCACGTAAGACCATTAACTCGTTAATTAAACCGGTGTAGAATTAACTGCGTTTGGTGACATTTCGAAACATCGCGAAGACAGTTCACAAGAATTTAGTTTTGCAAAGGAAAAAGAAACATATAACTCTTTTGAAATTAAATTTTACAAAATGTGAAATTTTGGTGATATCTGTTCTTATAACATATATACGGATTTCGTAAGCTTGACATTCCAACCAAACCGCGCTTAACCCTTTCATCCCCAGTATTAATTCAAATTAACACGAGCTTTGTGTTTCTTTACCGTCACGGTAGTGATTTAGAAAAGCCATTTTTTTTTCTTATAGCTTTTAATTTAATCTGATTGAAATCCTTATTCCCACCACAAACCCGATAAATATTTTGACATCTGCTGATTGTGAGTTTCATCGAATTTCTGTCGTCATCGATTACTTCATTTTAGGTGAGATATCAATATTTTCTGCTCGAATTATAAATATTTTAACGCATGAAGACGTGTTCTATAATAATAACATCAGTTCCCAGTAATTTGCCAGAAAATCGTAAATGAATTTCAACGTTCATTCAATTTAACACTGGTAGTGACGGACATATTTTTGACTAGTGTGGTGAATTGTTAAAGATTAATTTCCTAGATTATTTCTGAATGAATTTTAGTTATAATGTTATTTGTTTCAAACCTCAGAGATTATCACTACATTGTAAATGTGCATTTTTGACCTGAAACAGTTATTTGTATTACTTTTGTGTTATGTGTATTTTACCTTATTATTTAAAAAATTCCCTCTGACGTCCAATATTAATCTTAATCAATAATAGGATAATTTCTAAAAACAAAAACAAAAATTAAATACCACAAATTTTCAAATCATTTATTTAATATATTATCAAGCATTACATATTTTGTATATGTGGAAACAATTATTCGGGTGTGAAAGGGTTAAAAGCAACCGATATTTACAATCATAATGATTTGACGTAGAAGAACTTCACACACCTTTTTACATGTGATAAGTATAACGAAAGTATTAAGCAAATTATACTCAGGATTCGTGGATCGAGACAAAACTGTTTTCAGTCAGAGGGACGAAGATTTCATTTCCTTTATTCATGAAATCGCGATGACAATAGACATGAATTTAGTTTTGCAAAGAAAACAATACACGTTTCTCTATTAAAATTTTATTTTTGAAAAAAAAAAATATGTTGGTGATATCTATAGAACTTATATACGGATTATGTGCTTAACCGCGTTAAGAAGCCACTGATATACCGAGCGTCAGACCCGTCTTTGTACTAGAAATCCGCTTAACTGGCATATCATACATACAAGTATTTAAAGACCACCTAACTAGATAGTATAACAGTAATCAACCGTTAGAAAAATAAACTGAATTATGATTAATGTTTGCAAAACCTGTCCATAAGCAAGCTTATTGCATTTTTTTGTATTTTATGGGTGTATTATTTTCAATATATTTTTTTATTATTAAGTGCTCCTTTCACTAGGTAAAATTATATTTCATGCTATCGAATTGTTAAAAATTATAATCTTGAAGTATTTTTCCATTCAAACTTCAATAAAGTCCATTGTCTAGTTATGGCATGTCTACGATTATTTCGTTTTCCAGAATATCATGCTAAAATCAGAATCCAATTGCAGTTTACTTGAAATGGATCTTGTGACATCAGATGTCGGTGTCATAAAGTCAGAACCGGACACAATCCCTCAAGACGAAAGTCCAACATCACCTTTTGAAGCACTATTGCCGTTCGGGACTGTCAAACAGGAGACAGATGAAGCTACTGCGATCGATTGTGACCCAGATACTCTAGTGGTAGAAGAAGTATTCTCGGAAATAGATATTGATTATCCTGACATTAAAAAGGAATGTTTCGTTCATCTTGAAAGGATCGACCAAAGTCTTGGTAAGCTATTTACTTATTCTTCCGATGACCTATTCTATCGAACATTAGTTTACCCCGCAGACTGCCGCCCGAAAAGCTCAGGAGAAATAAAACAAACCGGTAACGTCGGTTTCGATACGTATCACCGCTAGAATGTGATTTGGTTTTGATGATCTTCAGTTGGAATTCCTAATTTAAAATAATGAATCTCAGGAACTTATACTGCACTCTCTCAATTTTTAGTTGGAGAATCTTATAAAATGGAGCCCAGATTATTGCATTATACTAAAGATTACTTCTCACCAAACCAATGAATAGCAATTTAAAGAAGTTAATTAATTTTAAATCTTTCACCGTTCTCAAAATAAACCATAAACATTTAATGGCCTTGTTAGTTTTTTCATTTATATGAGGAATAAAATATAATGCACTGTAAAAATCAATCCCAAGGTCCTTAATTTGCTCTTCTCTTTTTAGAAAAAAAATTGTTAATGCTATATTGATGCAATATGGGATTTTTGATTCGGGCAAAAGTTATTGTTTGACATTTTTCGATGTAAAGAAACAGTTCATTACGGGTGCACCACTCTTGTAGCCTCATAAGATTTAATTGTAATACGTGACAGTCATGGAGATTAGTAATAGTTTTGTAACTTAAGATCGTCTGCATATATGAGTATTATAATATATATGAAGTTATAACTCATTCAAAAACTGTAGTTATGTTGTTGATAAACAAGAAAATTAATACTGGACCCAAATGTGACCCCTGTTGAACACCGGTGTAAATTTGAAATTACTGTGAACTATGTTAGTTGAGTTTGACTGATATTTTTCCGGTTATTCCAAGGATTCTTAGTTAATGTATGGGAATTTTATGTGAGATTTGGTGGAAGGCTTTACTTTAGTAAGTATACACCACGTCTGTTTGAAGACGCTTTTTCACGTTGTTAAAAAGATATTCCTGATATATGATTAAATTTATAAGAGTCTATCTTTTGCCATGAAACCATGTTGTCGATGTGAAATCACTTTATTTAGCTCAAGCGATAGTTTTAAGAGAAGAACGGATTCGAATAATTTAGGGATTGAAGACTGTATACAAATAGGTTTATAGTTAGAAATATCTGATTTGTGACCTTTTTTAAATATTGGACACAGAAAACTTGTTTTCCGTTGTTTCGGTAAGGTACCACTTTTTAAAAATGAGTTAACAAGTTTTGTGAGAGGAGAAGTTAAGACTGATAAACATTTGGATAAGAATATTGGAGGAATGTTATCGGGGCCTGCCGATTTGTTAAGATCAAGGGATTTTGGTTTAGTTCTAATATCATTTTCTTCAAATATAAATCGATTAAACTTGATCTTATTTTTATTTATAGCTGTTGTATTGTCGAACAATAGAGAATTATTTGAAGTATCATAGACTTAGCTGAAGAATTCAGGAAACAGATTCACGACTTTTGTGGGTTATCGGCCATTTAATTATCTAAATCACGTTTTAGGGTATACTTGAATCATTGTAATTAAGCATGTAATGAAAATGTATAAATGTTCGGATAACTGTCAGAAGTCAATTCTTCGCAGTTACCGATGCATTTTTTGTAACATAACTTCTACATTTTTTGGTAATCTTTCTTAGTTCGCAAAATTTTGCATAATCATTAGCTTTATGGTCAATTTTTAGTCTTTTATTACTCTAATAAGGTCGTTACTAAACCATTTCGGGTATTTATGCAAAATAATTTTAGACACGAGTAAATACAGATCGATAGCATTATTAAGAATAAAGTAAAATTTATCTTCCATTTCTTTGACATTTTCTTCAAAGTCCAAAAATTCCAGTGAGTACATTGAAGTTACCCACCGCTTTCCCACCCCGGTATAGATGACTTATGGTCACCCCTTCGGAGTTCTCGCAAGAATCTAAGTTTTTTGAATAAACGGCTCTACAATTTAAAGTGAAGCTAGACCTTCAATGTCCCCGCATACGGTATTAGGAAGCAGTAATGCGAGCGCTTACAGGTACTAGTCTAAGAACAACACAGAACAATAAGCATCAAACAATCAGGTAACAAGTGTCAAGCAAATAGTTGGTGGAGGGAACCCACACTCCAGTACCTGTAAACACAAAGAAGAAATAAGTGACATAATAGAGTGACGGGGGAGTTTCGCCGAACCACGACTGGCAGTCCTGTTGAGAGATTGGTGGTGGTTGGGGCGACTGGCGCAGGTCAGGACTTCCACACCCCTTAGCCGACCACCCGGTGGAGCCCTGAAGATAAGTATGGGAAAAAGAGGGATAAACCCTAAAGAACCTAGGGGAAAGAAGCGTCAGGAGGTCGGAGGCAGGGTGGAGGTTACCCCAATCCGCACAGTCGCCCCTCTGACCACCAACGCTCCTCAGGGGTGGCGCAGGTGATTGGCGGAGTCCCCTGGTAAAAAAAGGAAATAAACGAAGCTCCAGCAAGGAATGCGGGGACGAGGCCCGTTGTCCAACCCCTATTGGAGAGAAGTAAACAATACAAGACAAACAACGGAGTTCAGTTCTAGCCTGTAAACTCGTTGCCGTTACTGAAAAAAGAAAAAAAAACCGAAAAAAAAAATACATATAAAAGAAGAGAAAAGAAAAGGAAAACAATAAACAATCCAAAAGTGCCACTTAAGGACATCGGTAGATTAAGTAAAATAAAGTAGAAAGTGTAAAAATAAAATCTGCATAGTCTGTAAAGAGGACAGCATGTGAAGTATAAGATAACAAAAAAGTAAAACATAAGAAAAGAAAACTGAAAATAAGAAGAAAAATAAGAGACAAGTTATTTAAAAGAAATGTAAACGAAAGAAAATCATCTGCAGCAGCTGGTACAGTAAGGAAAGAAAAATAATAAAAATAAGAAGAACAGAATAGCATAAACAATAATCGGAGAATTGTAAAAGAATTAGTCATGGAGCAGGAGCAATACACCAGGGGTTCTCAGTTATCACGCTAGTCAGCGACTCTAAGCTCAGACCATCTCTCAACCCAGATCCTAGTAAACTTCCTCAGACATTCGAAATTGACTCTGTTAGAAACAAGATCGGTGTTCCACACCGGTCTAATGGGGACATTCAGACCGTCTATCATTTCGTCTCTGGCATCCTTCAAGATCTCACAGTGCCACAGAATGTGCTTGGCCGACTGGTAAGTATTGCCACAAGCGCAATTGGGATGGGTAGACAGGGCAAGGCTGTGAAGCCTCCCCCTGAATTCCCATGTCCTGAGAGAAGCTGCGTCATGTGATGGTCCAGTTTGAGGAAGGCCCCTTCCATTCTGAGTTTAACTGATGGGAAGAAGGAAAAGGTCCATCTTCCCATGCTCGACCTATCCCAACGGACCTGCCACTCTTTAAGCGAAAGGTCCCTCATCGTCCGAAGCAGTCCAGGGAGAGTTCCCGGTCCACCTGGTGTCAGAACGACACCAAGATGGGTTGCCGGGGATCCTCTGGAAAGTCTCTGCTTGGTTAAGACTTCCCTAATCTCCAGATCGATTGGCAAAATGCCGGCCAAAACTGGCAAAGCGTCCGAAGCAACAGTACGGTATGCGCCAGATAGTGCCAGCAAAGAAGTTCGCTGGCCCCTAGTAAGAGCGAGGAGTATAAGGCAGTTATCCAGGCGGTGCTCCCAAACAGAGGCAGCATACGAAACTTGCGCAACGTATACGCCCCTGTACAGAGCACGTAGTGCCGGACTGCGTAGTCCCCATTCAGCGGTGGAGAGTCTCCTCAGCTTTAGGAACAGCGCCTGAGCCTTGCTTGAAACATCTTTAACATGAGCCAGAAATGAGGACGATCGATCGAGTGTTACACCTAGGTACTTGACCGTGTCTGCAAATTTGATGTTGGTGTCTCCCATCCGGATGGTAGGGTTTCTTTTTCTACTGAGAGAGCCCTTCATCAGGAGACCCATTGTCATGTGGGGAGCGAAGGTCATCTTATTCCTCTCCCCCCATTTAAGGAGGGTGTTCAAACCATCACCAGCCTTTTCTTCAATTTCCTTTCTGCTGTTCCCCGAGACAAGATACATCTTATCATCCGCGTAGTCGATCATGATACATCCTTCAGGCAAGGGTAACCTAGAGGAGTCGTCAAAGTCAATATTCCAAAATTCAGGTCCCAGAACGGAGCCCTGGGGACAGCCCATATTTACTTCGCGTTCTATAGTAAAATCACCATGGGATATCGAGACAGTTCGTCCCGATAGGTAGTTGTCAACCGATTTAAACAGGCGTTTTGGACAATTCCTACTTTTAACCTTTGTGCGTATCATGTCCCACCACGCGAAGTCGAAGGCACCAGTTATATCTAAGAAGATTGCTACAACATACCTCTTTGTGCAGACCTTCACCCAGTTAAGCGCAAACGAAATGGCGTGCACAGTGGATTTACCCGGGACGAAACCAAATTGAAGTTCACTGGGCGGTGATAGTGTACTGCGAAGACGCTGCCGAATAAGTAATTCCAGGATCTTACCGAGGACTGGGAGCAAGGTTATCGGGCGATAAGCCTTTACATCGGTGAGTGGTTTGCCGTTCCCTTTAGGTATAATCCTGAGCACGCCCCTCTTCCATTCAGAAGGGAAAATTCCTCTTCTCAGGCACGATTCCATCACTTGAAAGAGCTCCTCTTTAGCGTGGACCCAGACATGCTTCACTATTTCGCCATTGAGTCTGTCATGCCCTGGTGCCTTCTTTGGACCCAAACGCTTAATTATAGCACCTATTTCAGCTCTAGTGACGGGAGTGATTGATGAGATTCTATCCTCTTGGGCGAGGTCTCTAGGTGGAAGCCGTGCTAGATTTCTAATCTGTTTTTGGTGGTCACTTTCCCCAATTACTGACTCTACAGGGACTAACTTGCCCAAAAGTGTGTTGAGAGTAGAGGCCACGTCCACAGTCTCAGCGTCCCTCCCATCAATATTCCCAATTAAACTTGACAAAAACCGATCCGATCCCTTGCCGGATTTTTCAATTGCGCTGTGGATTTCCCACGGGTTGGCGTTGCCCACATCTTTAACCCAATTATGCCAGGCAGCTCGTTTCGCAAGGAGAACCGCATGTTTGAAAGTTGCCCTGGATCTCCTGAGAGCGGCCTGAAGGGCAGATGTGTCCTCCTTCGTACAGCTTCCCATCCTGGACAGTCCCAAGGCCCTATAGGCTCCTTTGTAGGCCCCCTTTAGCGAAGTCAGCTCAGGTGACCACCACGGCGTTCTAATTTTCGTCTTTGGGTTTGATCTGCCCAGAGAGGAATCAGCCGCAGATACAACGGCAGAATTGAAAAAGTTCCCCAAATTGTCCGGATCATTAGCTGCTACGTGATGAAAATCCCTTAATGTATCTCGTAGCGCCTCCCCAAAGTTATCCCAATTCGCCCTGGAGGTGTTGAAATTCCAGGAGGATCTCGGAGTTTCAGTTTTCTTAACACCTATTGTAAATGTGATTAATCTATGATCCGAAACTATTGCGCATTCATGGACCCTCCATTTAGATATCCTGGCCGCAACTGATCCAGAGCAAAGAGTTAGATCAATTTTGCTCTCTCCTAGTGTGTTGTTAAGGTAAAGAACGAACTCTGTTCGTTAACGATACAAAGGCCTTGCGCAGCAATCAGGTCTTCGACGGCGTCAGTCCGTGATCGTACTGAATGGGTTTTAGTATTGTCAAACCAAAGAGGAGAGCGAGCGTTAAAATCCCCTCCGATAACTACGTTACGACCTTTAAGCGCGTTTAGGGCGCGCGTCAGACTCAGGATATGTGGTCCTACCGGGTTCCCCCATTTAAAATAGACTGCGATCAGATAGATCTCAGTATCAGCAAATTTAATACATACACAGGTTTGGTACTCATTAGACAGCCCAGCCAGAAGGAGGGGGCTAATCAATGAAGTATTGACCAGAACACCCGCCCCTGGAGATGAGCCGACTTCGAGTACCGCTCCCGGAAATTCAATCGGTGTCTTACCTTCCCTGGTGTACTGCTCCTGAATAAGCAGAATGTCAATTTTGAGGTCAGACATGACCCGCTGCGCGTCCAGGGTGGCCAACCGGGAACGCTGTAAGTTAATCTGACCTAGGGAGAGTAGATTATGCGGAGCCATAATCAGTCATACGGACTTGAGCATTGATGGCGGCCAGGTGAGCAGGACAATCCCTATCCCCCGTAGGATGATTGGCAGGCTTCCTAAAGCGAGTGCAGGTAGCACAGACAGCGGGAAGTGCCTTCTTGGGGCAATCCTCATGAGTGTGTCCCACAGCGGCGCAGTGGCGACAAGTTTCTTTGTCCTGAGAGCAGGACTTGGAAATATGGCCATATTGCTGGCATTTGAAACATCTGGTGGCACCAGTGTAATCACGAGTCCGACAGGCATTCCACCCAAGGAAGCACATTCCGCTGTCTAGTAGTACCTTACGGGCAGCTGGATGACAAGTCACCACCATGTTCATGGTAGGAGTGTCGCGCTTGCCAAAAAGCGAAACTCGCCGCATAGTCCGAAGGTGATCTTCCAAAGACAAAGTGGTCTGGCCAGATAAATTTTTGCAGAAAATCTCGGAAAATAATTCCTGATCCGCGGATTGTTCGCCCTTTGGCACATTGTAGATAACTATTTTAGGAAGACGGCCCAAGGGATTGATCAACTTCAGGCCGTTTGCAGTAAGTTTCGCTTCAGCCTTTTTTATATTCTCCAGATCCTTAGAGTCCTTGGCTTGAAAGGCCATTCCCGCTCCTTTGATTTTCCTAGATCGGACGATTTGAAAATCATCCTTCTTGGGGTTGAGGATCTTCTCCAGAGCTTTCTGGGTTTGCTCCGATGTTGCCTTCAGGAGCCTCTGGATAAACAAGGATTGTGAGTGGTTTTTTAGGAATAGGGCGCTCAAACCCATTAATGACAATTTTTTTAGATGCAGGCAATGACGATGCAGCCCTGGCATAGGAGAAAGTTTCCTTAGTAAAGGGAGTTGCGGTTGTCGACGGGCGAGTCAAGAGTGCTTGATCAAGTTTAGATGACATTGCAGACTGGGCACTAAGCATCTCATCTATAGTGGAGCTACGCGTAGTGAGGGTGTTTAACTCAAGCATTAATCGAGTGATATCCGACATGAGGTCGTCCAGAGTTGTATTAAGGATGCTTTTGTCGGCCTTATTAAGTTTATTTGTTCCGTCCATCAGGATGCAACGAATTTTTTGGCATTTAGCCAAAGCGGGGATGGCTTTGTGCTCCTGGTTGTCTGGAGAGTCGCTATATCTGACTCTTTTTTTGTTTTCTGCATTGGGTGTCGCGGCAGCGGCGATGGAGACCATATCGTGTGATTCTGGTATAGGTGCAGAACGGCTAGTTTCTTCCTGGTCCGAGGTGTCCACGGAATCCGAGTCAGAAGGCGTGGAGGCACCTTGGTCTTTGGAGGCCGTTTTCCTTTTTGGTCTCCTTTTGCTCTTGGAAAGACCTGCAGGAGTTCTTGTGCCTAAAATATCCTCCTGGAGGCTGATCATACGGGCTATTAGCGCACTTTCCCGCGAACTGGAAGGTCCGGCACGTCTGCCAGTGGCACCACCGGTTTCGCCGGGCGAAACTACGTCGGAATCCATTTTTCCCGAAAAAATGGGGTAAATTAAAAAAATCCCTAGATTTTGAAATTTTCCCCAAAAATGGGGAAAATTTTTCACCTAAACTCTTGTCAAAATTCAAAAAAAGTCAATTTTAAGGAAGTTACACAATTACCCAATAAAAGTCTACAATTACCCAATTTTATTTAATAAATTTATTTTATTTTTTAGTATCCCTCCCCTTTGAATTTAATAAAACCACAAAAAATATTGTTTAAGAAATCAACTTATTAGTCCTCCACTTTATATTGATTATCTAAAAAAAATAAAATGTTCAAAATGGATATGGCACTTCACAAAAACTGAAAAATATTGGACTTAACCATACTAATTTTCAAAAAAAAGATCAAAATTTAATATTGTTCCCAAGTAAAGGGTTAGTCCTCCAAACTGTTCTTTCGTCACTTAACAGAGATTTGCGTGGAATGTTCTGGAATAATTACCACGTGTTTGCACTTTAAAACGTCTAAATCACAAAAAGTATGTCACTCACAAAAAAAACACGACGATCACTCGACGCAGAAAAAAATTCTGCGTCTGATACAGTATGTGTCGTCGAGATTCACTGATAACTGTGCACGTTAAACGTATATTGATGAGGAACACCGCTCGTAGAAATAAAAATCACTGTAAAAACTAAAAAAAAAGTGTCTATTGCACGGAGACTTTCACAAGATGATTCGGATGAGAACTTTTCACCCAGTATCGGTAGTGGAATACCGGGGATGTGGTGAAGACACCCCTAGGGGAGATTATTAGTTTTTAACACTAAAATACGATAATAATACAAAAGTAACACAATAACAAGAAAATAAGTAGTTTCAGGCGGATAGCCCGAAAAAAAATACACCTGGTGGCGCTTTGATGTTTGTAAAAGTTTGACCGGAACCGTTTTAAAGAAAAATAATTGCGGAGCAAAATTTTAGCATATTCTAACCCGGAGGCGAGAACTGAACTGAGAGTACAAGACAAAATATTGATAATTTGACTATAGTCTGTTTCAATATTATTGATGTAGACCAGGGGTTCCCAACCTTTTTGTACTCTAGAGCACATTCTAAAATATCGATAGAGTGGCGGGCACCACCTATTTTTAATCGACAAACTCGGGGCAGCAATCGCAATCAAAATGACAACAACGCGTTACCAGGCTTGGTGTAACTATAAGTGACCAGCTCAGGTACGGGGGCTCCATCGAAGCCAGAGTAAAATTGGCCTCTCAGAAGCTGGGCGTACTGTACAGGGCCCGCAGATACTTTAATAGTACACAACTGCTGACCCTGTACAAATCGCAAGTGCGCCCTACTGTCGAATTTGGCAGCCATCTCTGGTCCGGAACCCCAAAATACTTGAAAAAAACCCTTGAGTCTGTGCAGAAACGGGCGGTCCGTTTGATAGATGCCCCAATCTTAACAAACGGACTGCAATCTTTAGAGCACAGGCATCAGGTAGGTATGCTGTCCTTGTTCTCTCGGTATTACAATGGAAGATGCTCTGAGGAACTAGCGTCATTGATCCCTTCGGCACCGGTGCGTAGTCGGGATACACGCCAAACGCGCGCTCAACATTTGTACACGGTTGATATTTGTCACATGAGAACGGGTCGCTTCTACGATTCGTTCTTAGGTTCAACAGCTCGGCTGTGGAACGAACTGCCGGCCTCTGTGTTTCCTCTCTCCTACAACCTGGGACTCTTCAAGACCCATGTTCACTCCTTCCTCTCCACAAATAGACCCTCCGCACAGCATCCCCAAAGATGACATAGGCCCTGAGGGAAATTATTTTCTTCCGGGCCTCCTGTGTGGAGTTAATATAAAAAAAGGCGGGGAATGCTATTTGCACATCACTCCTTGTACACGCCGAAAACCCGAAGTGAGCCGATGATCGCCGAATCGATCGGGACGGTACGAGCACGGACCCAAAGCAGTTTGGCTGTCGGGGCCATGCTTATTGCTTTCATTGACAGACAGAGCTGGCATAGTCATGTGCCATGTGTTTTGGCGCCTTCGGCGTTCATCGGCTCAGTTCTTGGCATTCGTTCACTTCGGGTTTTCTGCGTGTACAAGAAGTAATGTGCAAATGGAACTCCCCGTTCCAGACAAGCGTGAAGAGTGCAGTCTGGCTCGCTGCTACACAGGTTGCGCAAGTACTGTCAGCAAAGGAATCACTCATACATACAATATCGCAAACATACGAACGTATTTAATGAACTTAGGCACTAAAAAAAATTAAAACTCTAACAAATATATAAAATAATTCACATTTTTAATTAATGTTTATGAAAAAATTATTTCACTGTCGAATAGTGGCGGGCACAAACGAATCGTTCCGCGGGCGTCATGGTGCCCGCGGGCACGGGGTTGGGAACCCCTGATGTAGACGGATGTTTTTTTATTATTTTACTGTAGAATTCAACCGTTAGAGGGGGATGATAGTTTTTGATTGGGAGAATGAATTCGTCAGATGCGGATACTTTAACGGGGGAAGAATTGGAAAAGACAAGATCGAGAAGACGAGAGTTTGCATTGTATACATAGTTTAACTGTCGAAGGCTTAGAAAATTTGACATCTCGCTTATTTCATGAGATGCATGATTGATGTTGCACGAAGTTTTATTGTTTTTTTATGTCCATGTAACATTAGCAGATTGTAGTCTCCTGTCGAGATCATAGTGGCATCAGGAAATTTTCTTCGGAATGTTTCAGCATCTAGGTAGTGGTCTTTATATAGTTGGGCGTCGGAAGATGGGGGAATATAGATACAGCCGATTATATTTTTTTCCTTTTTGGCAGACACCATGATGAATAGTTGTTCTAGATGTGTATTGATGCATTTGAGTTTTCTTGAATTAAATTTTTTATGTATGGATACTAACACAACACCTCCTCTAGCTTTATTACTAGTGCTTCTATCTTTTCTATTTACGTATGTTCAAGGAAACACAACTCTTTATTGTATATGTTTTTATTTAGCCATGTCTCAGTGAAGGTGTAAGAGTCGTAGACCAAGTAAGGTAAGGTTGATTTCAGGTCCTGTAATTTAATTCCTAGTCCACGTACGTTTTGATAGAAAAAAATTATTATAGAATTTAGGTTTTTGGGTACATTTTGGCAATTGTTGGATTATTTTAATTTATTTTTTTGTGATGTCCGTTTCGCCAGATGTCTTTCATTTTTCTCATTCGACTCTTAGTTCAGATAACTTCTTACACTGTAGAATTGTTTGATCATGGTAAAACCTTATATTGTTTATAAATATGTTTCTTGCCAAGTAATATTTTCTGCCACTTTGCTTCTGGAAATTCGACCTTTATTCCTCTCGGTTTGTCAACATTCCTTTTACGCAATCTGTTAATTTTTAGGTCTAGGTTTGTTGTTGAAATTTCAAAGTCAACATTTTTTTCTTGACAGATGTTATGTTTTGCTGTCGAATAACGACGATATCATTATTAATTATTTCTGTGTTTTCAGATTTTGTTTCATCGAAAATATCTGTTAGTGATACAAAACATCCGAATGAAAAAAGAGTCTCTCACAAGAAAAAACTTATTTTCCTGCCCAACTTGTACCTACAGGGCTAGGAACAAAAGTGTTCTGAAAACGCATATTAGTACACACACCGGCGAAAAACCATTCTCGTGCTCGATATGCACCTACAAAAGCTCTACAAAATGGTATATGCTTTCTCATGAAAGAACCCACACCGATGAGAAACCATTCCCGTGCTCGAAATGCACATATAAGTGCTTTCAAAAAAGCAATATGGTTTCACATACTAGAACCCACACCGGTGTTAAACCTTTCTCGTGCTCAAAATGCCCTTACAGGAGCTATAGAAGATACCATATGGTTTCTCATGCTAGAATCCACACTGGTGAGAAACCATTCTCGTGCTCGGAATGCAAATACAAGTGCTCTCATAAAAGCAGTTTGATTTCACATACTAGAACCCACACTGGAGAGAAACCATTTTCGTGCACGGAATGCACGTACAAGAGCTTTAGTAAAAGCAATATGGTTTCACATACTCGATCCCACACCGGTGAGAAACCATTCTCATGCTCGGAATGCACATACAAGTGCTCTCATAAAAGCAGATTGATTTTACATACTAGAAGTCACACTGGAGAGAAACCATTCTCGTGCACGGAATGCACGTACAAGTGTTCATATAAAAGCAATATGCTTTCACATTCTAGAACCCACACTGGAGAGAAACCACTCTCGT
Organism: Hesperophylax magnus; assembly: GCA_026573805.1. Lineage (NCBI taxonomy): Eukaryota > Metazoa > Arthropoda > Insecta > Trichoptera > Limnephilidae > Hesperophylax > Hesperophylax magnus. The sequence continues at coordinate 5,042,075 of JAIUSX010000060.1, forward strand.
GCTCGCAATGCACGTACAAGTGCTCTTTTAAAAGCAGAATGGTTCGTCATACTAGAACTCACACTTGAAAAAAACCATTCTCGTGCTCTGAATTCACGCACAAGTGCTCTGTTAAATGAAATATGGTTATTCATACTAGAACCCTCACCAGTGAAAAAACATTCGTGCTTTGAATGCACGTACAGGTGCTCTGATAAAAGCAATATGATTTCACATACTAGAACCCACAGTGGAGAGAAACCATTCTCGTGCTCGGAATTCATGTGATTGGCAATATCATGACAATAAAAGTCTCATTTGCACCATATGTTCAAAAACATTGCTCTTTTTAGAAATCGTTCTCATGGTTGGATGAAATTTTTAGTTTTAGTTTTATTTTGAAAAGCCAAAAGTTTTAGTTTGTACTGAAATTCGTAAAATAATCAAGTATTATTTGTTTTAGTATGTATTGAACTATTTGTTTTAGTATGTATTAAGTAGTATTTGTTTTAGTATGAATTGAAATTCGTAAAATAATTATACTAAATTTTTTATTGTCAATGTACAAGACACAGAGATATATTATACATGAAACATGTCAGGTCCATTTGCATGACTAGCTTTATTGCAACGGATGGTGAAGATTAATATCCCAGTCAAAACTAGAAAAAAGCTTAATTTTCGCAGGTGAGTAGTACCTCCTCCAGGAAGTATTTTCACAAAAGTCCCACCCTTCCCACAATTTGTTCCTCACCTGCGCTCCCCCAACCATTTAATTTGAGGGTTCTATTAAAGCCATTATATCTCCTAAACTAAAAAATGTATCAGTAAATTGTGTCCATTAACAAACCTCTTATAAAATTACCTTAAAATAATGTAATTTTTTTCATCTGCAAAAGTTAAGACATTCTGCGCAGTGAAACAGTTGAGCGCAGGATTATGAGTAAATACGTAGGTTAAAAATGCAAGAATGGATACGAGATTCCATCACGTTTTTTTTTTGTATTAGGCAATTCACCCTAAAAAGAGTGCTATGTGTCACGTTGATGTTCTCTCTCCCACTTCTTTATTCCCATAAATATTCTGTAACTCTGTGTTTAATTTAATATGTTTTTATAAACTTGATGAAGGTTCAGGGTGATCCGAAACCGGTTGGTTTTATATTTTGAAAATAAATTCAATAAAGTAGTTTTAAAAATAAAGTTATTTTCATTATAATTTTGTATATTCACATAGTGTTTGCTACATATGAAAATTTATTTCATTATAAATCACTCCGTAAATTCGTACTAAATCTAATATTTTTATTTTTGAATCTGACAATTCATGGTGGAATTCCATTATAATTAAAAAAATATTAAACCTTTTTTCCACTTTAATTTCATTGACCGTAATCGGTTTCAGCTCGTTAAAGCCATCTTCAGATTGGTACTAATTATTCTTAGTCTACGGCTTAAATACATATGGTGGAGGGGGGGAGGGGTGGTCTACAAGGGTTTTTAATCAATTATATTAATTACATTTGTTACTTATTCGTTTTAGACTGTCCAATTTCTAATTATTTTGGTATTTCTAGTAGACATTGTAGCTTGCTTCAATATTGTTCAGGGATAAACCTTACAAGTAATATGAATTATTAATGACCGAATTTTATTGTCGAATCGTTATTATGATATATGGGATTTGTTTTAATTATCTTTTGTTGTATTTTGAAGGGATATGTTTACACTGTTGTAGGAATGGTCATTATATAAACAATATACATATTTTAATTTCAGAATTACGATAAAAATTGTAATGGAAACAAAAGCGGAGACTTAACGAATGATTAAAATTGCTTATTCATTACAATTTTTTTAGTGAAGCGGGTAATTTCAAAGGATTCTAGTCTATCAAGTTTATGACCAGTATTACGAGTATGGAGAATTTTAACGTCTCTGTCTTTATCAAACGGATGTTTGTTTTATAATGATGAAGCATCAGACTTGCATCCATCAGGAAGTGTTTATGGAGTCTGTGTGTGATGTAATCTAAGATTATTTTTTTGATTTTCTAGATACTTATTTTCCATGAAGGGGTGAATCATTTAAATTTACTGAATTTAATGTTAATATTCTTTATACAAATAGAACGGCGTCATATGAGCCTCATACGGATGTTTAAAATGTTACCTGGCTATTGTAGACTTAGAGCCCTTGTGTTTTCTCGGTAGGGAAAAAAATTGTTACCTAAAAACCCTAATAATCTAAGGTTGATTTGATTTTTGATTTTATGGATTCTTTCGTAATCCTCTAACTGGCAAGGGTTTATAACAATACCCTTTTATTTTTCTAACTAACTAGTACTGCGGCCCATTTGGCCTAGTTACTATTACCATCGAATGTTGTTCTTACTTGGCTGAATTTACCTTACATTAATGAGTTTTATGAGGAAAAATTCTTAACTGGATTAAAAACCTCATACAAATTACAGGGAAAAGAAAAATCAAAAAGTTCTGAACTTTTTACTCTACTTTGCCATTATGATTTTCTCAATGTAAGTTTATCCTTTTTTCATCTTTGGGCTCCGTCCTTTTCGCTTCGGTAGTCCTTCATATCTACATGATCGGAAAAAAACGTTTGGGAGAATAACATTTTGTGACATCAAAAAGGATACATTGACAATTATAATCTTCTTCTATTTCTTCTCTGTCGCTGTCATCATTCTCATGGAACTTCATGATGAGTTGTTTGGGCATCCTATGTTTGTAGTTGAAAGCGAGATCCGTTGGCTAGTCGTAATTACCCAGCGCTTTAAATACCGGATTATCCGGACTTAGTAATCTAAGGTTGTGGTGAAGTGTGTGCTTATGTATGAAGATGCGATTCCGTGTTGCCAGCTCCAACCCTCTAAGAGCTGACTTTGACATAATAATTTTAAAACAGTTTTCTGCGTATAGTTCTGGTGAAGCTGTCAATTACCTGATACCAAGAACTACTGAGCTTAGCTCCATCGTCTCCATTAATATTTAGGCTATTTTTATTAATTTCAATTGCCCCGATATTCAGTCGCACTCTGTAGGTTTTCGGTTTCCCTAGGACTTCAGAAACAAATCCAAAGTAATCACCGGTTTCGATTAAATGCTCGGCATTTGTCAATTCGTCAGGGTGGCCGAGCTTACATGCTCTGAAGTGTTCTGATAACGTTGGCTTAAGAAGGAGGTATCCCCAAAACAATTCACTTTATAACTATAATTGTTGGACGGTATTTCACAGCAACCATCTTTCTCTGACATTCATATTATTATATTTTGTAAACTTTTTAAATATAATTTTGTCTTTAGTACTATATGTCTATGACATCATTTTACTTCTGTCATCGTTTGTAATCCTTTTAATTCTAACCAACCAGTCGAAGTGGTAAGTGCAATTACTTTCAGTTGTCACATCGTGAGGCTTTTGTGCAATTCACCATAACTGTTGGAGTTCTAAAATGGTTGTTTAGATCTCAGTCCAATTTTCCTAATAGTTCCTTATCCTCGCTAATTACTAATATTCATTCTACAACAATCTGGTAAGTAAAGGAACAATTTGAATAGATCTAATGAGAACAGTCTTAATCCAGCAAAACTAATGCTTTTTACAATTAGTAACCGGCGTAAAAATGAACTGCATTCGTTGACATTTTGAACCATTACGACGACAGTAAACAGAAGTTTAGTTTTGCAAAAATAATCAATCGTATATCTATTAAAATCATATTTATAAATAAAATAAAATATCATGTTTTTTGTTTTATTGTTATTTTTGTTTATTGAAGAATACACAGATAAATACAATAAACATAACAGTAAAAAAACATCAATTGGAGAAATCGCCTGCGTCCTAACTTTTTCTCACTCTTTGACCCAGCAACTGATAAAAACATTATAATTGTTTAGTATTGAAACAGTTTTGGATAATATCTACCATTTTTCCCTCATATACCTACTGTCATACCTACTATACATTTCCTTTCTTTAAAACAGCCTTACCCACACTTGAAAAAAAGAAGATGATTTTTTCCATTGTAAATTGACCCAAGTACAGCATTCGAATTCGTGTCGTGTAGCAAGAAGGTGCAATCGTAGTGTTCTCATTGTATTATGCACATGCTTTGTGCTCGGTTTGAAAATATCAAAATCATATTAATGATTATCTCGTTTCGGAGGAAATTTCACCCCGTGAACAGTGCAAGTTCATCGACAGCCCTATTGCCGAGATTCTGGGGAATTCAAGGTAGGTTTTTCTTTCATTCCACTTTTTCCCGTGATTTATTCAAAAGCAATTGAATAAGCTTTATATTGTCGTTTTTTTGTGGATTTGATTTACAGTTCATTTACGTGTAATAGAACACGATACAATAAATTAAATCAATTTTTGAATGAACCTAAATATTCTATAATAATAATCGTCTAAAAAAGTAATTGAATTTTTAAAGTTTGTTTGCTGTGGTGGTTATATGTTGTTTCCACTTCAAATTGCTGTCAAAAATAATACCTAAGTATTTAATTTTATTAACCTGTTCTAAATTAGGTCAATCACATGTTATCGTATTTGTCAGGTTGCAAGCACATATTTTAATTTGTTTTTATGGGGTTCTTAAGGAAGGATTACTTCTAAATTCAATGTATTTAGTTTTGGTCACATTCGTTGTTAGTGAATTATTGTTTAACGATCTTTTGACAACAGTTATGCCCCTGTTAGCTTTTATGTATACATCTTTCCAATTGCTTGATTTGAAGAGGAAATTCGTATCATCAGCGAAACTTACAATTTTGGCATCTATTTGAAGATTACATAATTCATTTATGTATATTAAGAACAAGATAGGACCTAAAACGCTACCTTGAGGCACGCCGTAGATAATTGGTAATTGATTGCTATTCCAGTTGTTGATTTTCACACTTTGCTTTCGGTTTGATAGGTAATCGCTAATAATAGTAAGTTCATCACCATTTATACCAATATAAGATAGTTTTTGTAAAAGTTTAGAGTGAGAGATAGTATCAAATGCTTTGCACAGGTCTAAGAATATTGATATGCATCTTAATCCCTTGTCTAAGTTTTCATTTAGAAAATCGGTCACTGTTGCCAGGGCTTCGGAGGTGCCTTTATTTTTCCTGAATCCAAACTGGTTGAGTGATAGTATGTTATTTTGTTCAAGGTATTCAATTAGTTGATTATTAATAGTTTTTTCAAAGACTTTAGATGGTGATAGTGAGTGAATTTAGATAGTGAATTTAGTAATGTAATTGGACAATAGTTAGTTATGTCCGCTCTAGAGCCTCCTTTATGTATTAGGATTATGATTCCGTGTTTTAGTTTGTCGGGGAATCGGCTTTTTAGGATGCTTAGGTTAATAATTATTTGTTAAGGGAGTGGTTTTTTCTGATACAAGTTTTTTTAAGGCAATATTTGATATATCGTCCAAGCCGAGTTTTTAAAGACGAGTTTTTTAATGAGTTTATGATCAATCTAGTATCTTCATTTGAAATTTGTTTAAGACTAAAAATGCATCACGTAAAAAAAAATATCATGTTATTAAAACCTCTATCTGTTTATCAAGATACAATATACAATACATATCAAAGTATTGTATCTTGATACAATACATATTCTCAGTGAAATCTTTTACAATCTAATTTATAATATATTTGACAAATGTATACAGACTTCTACACCCCGCACTTCATCGCTCAGAGTATACCCTAAATGGTACTCTCATCATATTATTAGTAATATAAAAAAAAATATATGCTACATAAAAAATGGAAAAAAAGTAAACTCCTCGCAGACTACGCTCAATTCTCACATTACCGTAATTTAGTTAAAAGTGAGATAAGAGACTCTCAAAAAAAATATTTAAACTCCATCGAACTATCATTAGCTTCAGATTCCAAACAGTTTTGGACTTATGTAAAGACTCTTAAAAAATCAAATAACGCATTTAAATCTATGACATTTGATGGCAATGAATTAAATACGTATGATGATATTGCTTACAGCTTTGCAGAATTCTTTTCATCCGTCTATAATATTAAACAAGCCACTGTTGACGTTATCGCCATCATAAACACCGAGCAAATAGGTCAGCCGTTCGACTAAGTCAAAATCACAGAGGAGGATGTTAAGACGGCAATATCCGCACTGAGTAAGCTCAACTCAGTGGGACCTGATAACATACCAACGTTCATTCTTAAAGGTTGTTCTGACTTTTTTTATTTTACCATTGTGTCATTTTTTTAACACTTGCTTAAAAACTGGATCTTTTCCGGATATATGGAAACTTACTTAAATAATCCCGATACATAAAAAGGGTGATAAATGCGATATCCGTAACTACCGGCCGGTTGCAATTCTTTGGTCTGTAGCAAAAGTATTCGAAAAAATCCTTCATCGTTATTTGTACAGCCGTGTCAAATCTCTTCTTGACGATCGTCAACATGGGTTTAGACCCCAGATGTCAGTATCATCAAATCTACTATGCATTTCCGACTAACTATCAAGAACTCTCGACAAAGGAAATCAAGTAGATGTTACATACTTCGACCTTGAAAAGGCCATGTTCAAGGTCGATATCGATGTCCTATTAAAAAAAATAGCTACGTTCGGCTTTTCCAAAAAACTTTTATTACTTTTTGCTTCATACTTCACTAATCGCAAACAATACGTTTTTTTATAAAGGTTCTCGCTCTGCTGTTTTTTTCTGGAGTCCCGCAAGGATCAATTCTTGGACCGATATTATTTTTGTTGTTCATCAACGATGTTGGCTCAATCATCACTTATTCCTTTTATTTATTGTTTGCTGATGACCTAAAACTCTACCGCATAATAATACAGTGTGTGGCAAGCCTACGCACGACGGAAGTGAAACTTTTAGTATTCTTCTCTCTCTCTTTTCATTTCATATTATTATTATTCAGAATGCTGTACATTATAGTTTCAAAAAGTATAAATTTATTTATATGCGTGTTGTTAACAAATGAACGTTTAACTAGATTCCTAATATTGACATATTTATAAGTAGCATGTGATAAAAAAAAAAAATAAAAGTTGTGTCGAACGAAAAACGAGTGTCAAACGCTCTGCCTCTAGACCACGAGGAGAGGTATCTCGCGCGACGAGAACCGCGTATAACGTGTACTCCTCAATTGACTTTTAACCACTCGAACGATCGCGCGTCAAAAAACTTTTTTCTCCGATTGCTCGCGGTTTTTTGGCGACGATTTTGAATATTTTCCGCCAACATTAAAAAAATCAAACCTCCGAATTTTAATACGGAGACATAAAACTGATTGTAGTGCTATACAGCCAATGAATTCACCTATATTTTAATAATTATTCTATATTTTTAGAATTGATAGATAAATTATTAAAAAATCTTAAACTTTATAAATGCGCGAAATTTGCGTTTTTGTGATTTGAAATTGCCGCCAGTGGCAGTTTTAAAAATCTTTATAGAATATTTTCTACGTTTTTATGTTCTCTATGGCCTGTTTGATAATCACAGATGCAAGAATGTAATAGAAAAATATTTTTTTGCATGTTAAGATCTCTTCAAAAGTTTGGTCAGAAAATAATTTTGTAAAATTTGAGTGCGTGACGCGTCAAAATTGAAATCACTGTATTATATTATATAATAAATTTACCACAAAAACTGGTATAACGTTAGGAAGATACATTAACTGTCTACAATTATTAATAAGCATAGTCGCCGTGTTGGCTTTATTTTATTCATTTGATGAATTATACAGAGAGCCTATTTCACGATGTCAAAATCATGGTGCTACTTTTTAAATAATTGTAAATTAGAACTGGAGATTTGTAACCATGTTTTTATATTACGTGCAAAACGAGGAAATAAGGCTTAAAGTGAGATATATATCATAGATATAAACATTGCCAATATTTCAGGGGGATACTTTGAAAGTTGATGAAATTCACCAATATTTGACCAAAAATCACTTCTGACAGCTACCTTAAGGTCAATCTACATAGGGTAAATCGGAATATGTAAAATGATGATAAATTTGTATATATATATCAAACCTTTGTATGACCGTAGAATTGCAAATAAAATCATAGTGATAATTTTATATCTAAACGCAAAGGTATCGAAAAAAAATGGGGGAGGGAAAATAATTGATGGAACCAATAATTGATTTATTTATTAAGCCCTAATATCCTTTAAAATCAATATTACAGTTGTATGGCTACAATGAAAGAGCAGTATATTGATTTAAACATTGTTTACACCTTTTGTCATAATAAAAATGTATTCAGTTTATTGGTTTATTCATAATTTAAGAAAATCAATACATAATAATATCATTGTGCCTCGCTATAGAGTGAGATTCTGAGTATCGCTCTGGTGAGGGACCACCATTCAGAATTGAACATTGCTTGAATTGGCTTAGTTATGTTCAGTGACTAGATCTGGAAAAGAATCTTTACAGAAAAATTGACAAAATATAATTAAGACATAAAAATAAAACGAGTTATTTAATGTGTACAATAAACAGGAAAAAATGAGAATACCTGTGCATTTGTTAACATGCATATTTCAATGATCAGAATTGAAATATACGTATTAAATGTCCACCGAACCTTATCATATAGAACCTTTGAGGACAACATAACATGAGACGTGAGTATGCGGAAAGAAATGATTATAAGTCCAGCCATCCAGGCCATCATAATTGATGTTCAAACAAATTTAATTAAATTTATAAATTAGAATTTCATAACTAAAAAACCAAAAAAGAAAAAAATGAAATAAAAAAAAAACCCTCAGCAAATCTATATTGTAGTGTGATATGGCTTCATGCAATCATAGCATAATGCCACATCACACACATCACACTTTGTAAGGGTCCTTTTGAAAATGTTATTTATGTTGCACCACGCACATTTCACCTTTTTCCCGCTACGGACCACGAAGTGGTTGCCTTTCAGGATAGGTCGCAGAGTCTTTCCTTCAGCTATTAGGCCAATGGTCCGCACAGTCGTGTCAATTTGACTACGACAGAACAGCAGAAGGAGTTCATCCGCAACCTCACTCCTGAAGTTTCGGTACAAAATGCGTTTATTTTCCTTGCGGAGCTTTGAGCCGTACAATATATACGCATTCTGCACCGAAACGCTTAGTAGTCTCCTGAAAAGCTTCTTGTACCAGACCAGGTTTCGCTGTCGTTCAATGGGGAAGCCTGACAAAAGCTGATCTTTTCGATCAACCCCCCCCATTACCTTGTTATAGTCTAGTACGAGTTGAGGTTTGTAAGTCCAGGTACCAAACTTTTCAACTGCCCCGATTTCTGCCTTATGGTAGGTGGACAACATACTTACCAGGTTTTTGTCCTACCAAACCATTACATTGAGGTCCCCGCAGTTTGAGTATACAAGCTCACCTTCCCTCAGTTTGGTCCGGAGATGGGACTTAAATGCAGAGGGCACAAATTCTCGGTTTAACCGCAATGTGCCCATGCAGTCCATCCCATTTCTTTTGAGGCATCGTGCCAATAATGGACTATTATAAAAATTGTCCATTATTAATGTATACCCCTTGTTAAACAGAGGGCTGGCCAGGTCGTATACTATCTTTGCAGTAGCCCCAACTGGGCAGATATTGTGAGCACCCAAAAAGTTGGCCTGTGTCATGTCGTCCGTCATATCTTCCGTTATGTCTTCCGTCATATCTTCCTGGTCTGGATTTGTCGATTCAGCCTGTCTGGAAATGGTCTTCCCCGTATAAATTTGGAATTTCCAAAGATAGCCAGACTTGGACTCACAAAGCTCGTAAGACTTTATACCCGCACTGGCCGCTTTGGTTTTGATCATCTGGACGAATCCCAAACGGCCTTTGGATTCATCCAGAGAGATGTCTTGCTCGGGCAGGTATAAAGTCTCAAACTAATTTGACAGGTGGTCCAAGACGGGCTGAATCTTTTGTAACCTTCGCACAGATAATGGTGCATCAGAAGAAAGACTTTCATTGTTGGTGAAGTGAAGGAACTTTTTAATTAGAAGAAAACGATTATAATCCATGGCTCGGCTGAAATAAGGCATGGCGGTGAGTTTTTTTGAATAGAAGTAGTCTTTTTCAACAGGAAGGGGACTAATACCTTGATACATTAAAATTGCCAAGAATACATACATTTCCTCTTTATTCGTGGGAGCCCATTTATTGGTACGCGCATGACGCTTAAATTGTTTTTTCGCAATCCATTGATCTGCATACCTGTTGGTCTCTCTCGCGATCAGTTCAACGAAATCTGCATCAAAGATTTTAAGAAAGGCATCCACAGGTTTGCCCATTTCGTCGGTATTGAAAGTTGGTCCCGGCGTGCCTGTGAAAGTCTCCCTTATCCCAGTAAAACGTAAGATATCTTTAGACCAATCGAAAGAGTAACCTTCAGGCGGCAGAATCGAACGCATTGCCTCACTATCTACCTGGTCTTGTCTACTAAAGTCTATGGCCATAGCGGAGTTAGGTGAAACGTTGATAATATTATGATAAGGTATTGGTGGCATGCAGAAGGTATCCTCATCGCTCTCTTCGTGGTCGACGTCACTCGCTTCGTCATCCTCGTCGCTCGATCTGTCCATTTCTGAAACAACAGAAAACCCAAATTAATTTAATGTGTCTATATTACGATAACCCACTGCCTCTGGTACGGCTTATGACTCGCAATACGATGGTCGCGGGATCAAATCAAATAAATTATATTTGAATAATTAGTGTTATTTTCACACAAAATTCATTTAAAATAATATATATTATATTTGCGGCACGTTCCAGAGTGGAAGATACCCATAGTATCGCCCTGGTGTAAGACCCCATTCAGAATTGAAACGTTGCTTGAAATGGCTTTAGCCGTGTTTGGTGACCAGTTCTGAATAGCCAGGTACTTTTCCACCTCCCTCTTCCACACCTCCTTCCCCTCCCCGCTACCTTCAGCCTCACAACATACCCCGATTGAGGATGCCATAGTCTCACTGGCTCCAGCTGAGGCTCTTGTGAGGTATTCATATAAAAAAATAAATAAAAAGTTAATCAAATACTTGAGGCGGGCAATGTCAGGAGTCAGAATAGCACAGTCAGGTAGGTATGGAATGAAGAAAAGAGTGTGTGTGCCAAAATCGAGTTGCATGGTGGTTCATCCTCTCTGCCTACCGAAATGGCGTGAAGGTAAGTTAGTTAGTTTTATAACTCACGGTTTCCAAGTACAGACTCTTCTAGTACAGCTGCCTCGTCCACGTTACTGTTTCTGCCCATGTCTGACTCTGAAATAAAAGAAAACACAAATCTACAGTAGAATTTGGATATAATGACTTTGCATTTAACGGTCTACTGTTTTAAGTGACGATAATGTAAACTATAGTAAGGTTTCATAGCTTTTAGTAGGAAAACGTATCCGTTTAAAGTGACCAACTACGTAAAGCGACCTATTTTAATGATAATTTGTCCGGTTACAAAACCCACCTACCAATACAGCCTCGCTTTTGACTAGGAAGCTCGACACAATGAGTCCCGTGAAGCGAAAGTGTTTTTTCAATTTAAGAAAAAAATGCTGTATTACACCGTTTAGAAGCCGGTGAATCAAATGTAATCCTCGCAAAGAAGTTCGGCATGTCTTATTTCTCACTCTGCAATACCCGTTACAGAAAAAAAAAGATGTGTAATGATGCATCCACGTCATAACAACAATACATTTTGTATGTTTGTTATGTGGAATTTTTAAGTACTATGCTTATTTCCTGCCAATATACCAACATTGAAACTGTGCTAGGGATATCAATATAAAATATAGATAATTGATTTTATATTGAGCCACTGGTATGACATTTCAAAAAATAAACTCACCGTTCCCAAACGCCGACAATTCTTCGTAGAATGGCACTCCGCGATGTCCCAGGTAACGGCTCGGGAGATGCTGCACGGATAGGCATAATTGGTGCATTGGGAGCCGTTGATTGGGTCTGTGCGGGAGTGGACATCCACGGTGGTGGTACGGGTCGTGGCAACGGTGAAGTCGTCCCTTGTGAAAAGGGACACGTTGTTCTCTCCGGAGATGGAATTCTGAAAACATTTACATAAATCATATAAATTGTTCTCATTCACGTGTGAAACAGTAAGTACAGTATGTAAATAAACAATAAAATTAGAACTCTGTAAAATATGCACTGAATGTGCCAAATGCACAGAGCGCTGATCTTACCAACTCTCACTGTAAGAGTGGAACGCAGTCAGGAAAAAACAATAATATTGTATCAAGCATCTAAATACGATTGCTTACTTTTGTTTAGTTTTTCTTGGAGGTGCGGTAGGGAGCAAAATGCGGGCCGCCTGCTTCTTGAATTTTCGGCTTTCCAGCTCTAGCCGGAAGGAAGCAGGCAGGGCCCTAACAGCCTTTAGGGCCTTGACGCGATCCTCTCGCACCAGTAGCAAAGCAGGGTCGCTGTTTAAATAAATACAAATATATGATGAGTTCAACGGCCACAGCAAAGTACTTTCATAAAAAAACATTAAAAAATACTAACACTCCAGACGAGGCTGCAATTGCAGCTCTGCGTTGACGTCCACGTGCAGGTAGTCTGGCACCAGCTCGTACCCCACCTCTCCCTCTTCCTTTGCCTCCTCTTGCAGTCAGCACCACTCTATATATTTTAAATTGAAAACACTTAATGTAAGTACTTAAATGTTTAAATTTTGTTAAATATTGAACTAATATAAAATTTGAAAATAATTATTGGGTCGTGGAGTGCTCCCTTTCCCTGGACGACAACTGTTTCTGCACAAATTTGGTAAAAGTAAACAAATTAATTAATTATACAACTAAATTACTAAATTTTTATTGTGTGACGAAGGCTTTACACCATTTTACATGTAAAAAAGAGTCAACTTTTTGACATATGACTTAAAATAATTGGTTAGCAAATATCTGTATTAATTATGAACCAATTCAAATAAAACTTATATATATCTCTTTGTTTTGAATCACTGTGATGGAATATCTATATTTCAAATGCGCGAGTGCAGTATATAAGACATTATTGTAAATCAAAAACAGATGACGTCTTCAGTTGACGTATTCTTACACAAAAACTTCAACCAAAACAATATATTAGAAACAAACTAATTAAAAACGCATTTCAAAGATAGATAAGTCAATCATGATTACACAGATATATAATTATGCGTTAAAAACCCAATAAATTAATTACTTACGGCATTTTAGGAAGAGACCAAAATTTCGAGAAATGTTCGAGAAGTTATTATTTTGTTTCTGACAGGTAGAAGTGTGTCGTTCCGGCCGGAGCGAATCAAATGAGTCCGAGTCCGAAGGCGTTTGAATCGATCCGAGTCCGCAAAATAAAATGGATCGAGTCCGGACTCACTCTCACCTCTCGCTCTCAACTCTCACCTCTCGCTCTCGCCTCTCGCTCGAAACTCGCACCTTGAACCGAACTGTGTTTGGATTGTTGATCTGCACTGGTTGACGAAAATATTTTTCAAAAAGAAAGTTTAGTAAGTCTTAGTCAAAAGATAGCAACAAGCATTGCTTTTTCCTTTTGTTGGTCTGCATAGGGCAAATTTGCGGTATCTCAGATGATGTTCATAAGCAGTAATATGAATTTTGTGTAGGTTAGGTTTTTTGTTGGGTAAATGGACCTTTTGTATCATCATAAAAAAATGAAAGGACGTAATAAAAAGTTTCAATGGTGGTGGTTCCACGTCCAACGTACGATGTTTTAATATTCCTTAATTAAATTTGTAGATTATATATATTGTAATTGTCCGAGTAAGCTGCAGGTTGCGGTGTTAATGATAAAACTGTTTTAATCCACTTGAAGCAAATTGGGAATGTGAAAAAGCTTGAAAGGTGGGTACCTCACGAATTGAGTGAAGCAAATAAACAAATTATTAAATAAACCTACTTATTTGATTTTTTTAAAATTGGTAATTTTTTTAAACTTTTGAAAATTAGATTTTTTTTTTAAATTTGCCTTTTTTGCGTAATTCGAATTTTTTAGAAAATTATTTTTTTTTTTGAAAATTTTGACTCTTTTGAAAATTTTGACTTTTTTGAAAATTTTGATTTTTTTGAAAATTTTAACTGTTTTTGAAAATTTTGTTTTTTTTAAATAGATTTTTTTTTTAAATTTGACTTTTTTTTAATCTTGCAAATTTTGTATTTTTAAGTATCCTTCCTGTAGTTAATAATAATATGTGTAACTAATCCTTTACCTTTCGAAAATCGCGAGTTGCGAAGTAGGTATAAGGCTAGCTTTAGACTTGTAAGTTTTTTCGTCAATTTACGACTTCTAGCCAATGGGCATATTGCATTTTGAAAATCCAGTCTAAAGCTAGCCTTACAGATAACAGGATACACAAAATTATTATTTCGTGACACTCATTGTGACGTTCCACCGGGTTCTGCGAATCCAGCTGATTCAAATTCAAGTCCACAGGACTCGAACCTCAATCGAATCAAGATGAGTCCGGCGGAACGGTTTCTAGTTTGAGTCCGCCGGACTCATTTCAAACGTTCCGACTCAAACCGTTCCGCCGGACTCATTTCAAACGTTCCGACTCAAACCGTTCCGCCGGACTCGCTTGATTCGTTTTGTAGTATGAGTCCGGCGGAGCGGTTTGATCGCCTTGATTCGAAGGAGTCGGAGCGAATCCAATGAATCGAGTCCTTTAGAATGAGTCCGGACTCTGATTCGAGTCCGAAAAATGAACGGAACGACACACTTCTACTGACAGGACGCGTTAAAAACCGCGAAAACTCGTTAAATAACACTTCAAAGACAACGGATAAGTTCATAGACATAGAGAATATATTATCAGCTATTCGATAAAACAAGTAGCTGGCGATGGAAACGTTTTAAATAATTACAATAAATATTTTACGAATGGTAGAAAAATCGGTCCATTTTTGGACCGATATCAATCGCAGAAAAATAAAAATGGTCGATTTTTCGACCGAAATCGTTCCAGTGGTTAACGTGTAAATTTTCGTTTTCGAACACGGCAAATGAATAATATCACATAACGTCTAGTTAACGCATTATATAGGGTCGAATTGAAGATATATCGGCAGTGTGAAGTCATATCTGTCGTTTTAATATTTCCGTATATTTGTCCTATATAAATTAATAATGGGTGTGTTTTTTACTAAAAAAACTTGTCACGCGCGTCTGCGAGAATAATTAGTCGCGTTATCGGCCTTGATTAGTTATTTTAATGATTCAAAACAAAAATAATTAATCAAAATACCGAGCGACTCTACCGGCTAGATTTGTAAGCTACATTTCGACAAAAATATCATATAGGTACCGACCGTTAATTCTAGCCAATTACTCGAGTGAACACCTGCCGGTCTAGAGTCTCACTAAATGGATTTAGACATTTTGGGAGACCATCGGTTAAAATTAACAAATTTATGTAATTTTTAAAAAAAATATTTAAAAAAATGTAGATATTTTCTTATATGTGTGCCTGACAAAGTCGCAGCACGAGAACATTTAATCACTTTTCCTCGTATTAAAAAAATCACAAAAAGAAAAAAAAAATGATTTAAAGCGGGGATCGAACCTCGGTTCTTTACGACGACAATCGAGCGCTCTGCCTCTAGACCGCGAAGCTGAGTTTGGAGAGAGACCTAAACTAGGTATATAATATTAGCTAGGCTCCTATAGCGAAATGATCCCCGTTTTTCGTGACGGTCATGAGTCGGTTTTACTCCGGTCCTCGAAAATGCATAACGCGCGTAAAGAAGTTTCACTTCGAAAAAATCTCGCTGACTGTGTCCTCCTACAAATTGATGTGAACTCTGTCGCAAACTGGGCAAAAATTAACTGCTTAAGTTTCAGTGCACCTAAATGCAATGTAGTCTCTTTCACAAGGGCAAAACAGACGATCATATTTGAATATTCAATTAACGATAACATTTTTCATCGCTTTAGTCAAATAAAAGATCTAGGGGTTACTTTTGACAGCAAAATGACATTCCACCAGCACACAAATGACTTATGCAACGGAGCATATAAACTGCTGAGCTTTGTCATTCGCAATTCACGCTCATTTCAAATCCCACTAACAATTAAGCTACTTTACAACTCACTGGTGCTAAGTGTACTGGAGTCGAATTACATTATCTGGGCCCCATTTGAAGCATCCTATATTTTAAACATTGAAAGAGTTTATAAAAATTCCTACATTTTTTTTATTTTTACGCCTCTATGGAACATATCCATATTTATATCCATCGAGATCGGAAGATCTACCGGATCTGCCCTGATGATGGACACTGCAACGATGACCGAAACGTCGGCTAAAGAAGGAGTTAGCGCAACACGGCATAACACCCCAAAAACAAACAACAAAAATGCTTTTGGCCGTGAAAATCTAAAAACTTACCTGGTTTATTTATGATTCAGTATGTCCTTGGCTTTCGTTCCAAGTGCCCGCGCTTAGTGAAATAAACCCATTCTGATCCTGCGCTAAAATGGATGTTCAGCCGATATGTCCAAATTCATTATCACCAATTACGAAAAACAAAAAAGGACAGTTTAACATTCTTTACGTGTTTTTTGTAAAACCATTCGATTTGTAACAGCACATTTTTATTATTCAAGGATACATATTGGTAATATATGCATAAAATTTGTCAATGTTGGATTTGATCAGTTTTATTTATGTTTATAGGTGGTGCATAAACCTCAACGAACAATGATTATCAATATGTATAAAAATATTTTAACTCGAAACCCTGATATCTCACAAACATGTGCCATTCACTCAATCTCTGAGCAAACGGGTATTGGGTTACACACCATCAAATATACATTATTGCGGTATACAAGAACCGGTGAAGTTAAATCGCCAAATAAAAAGAGAGAGCGACTGAACTTTTTTTGCTTAAATCGATAAAAATGCCATAAGATAGAAAATTCTCACTTTTTACTTGGGAAAACATTATCTCATAATTGACTGTCAATAACGATGATTCCTTGCCAAATGTTAAGCGCAGCACTTTCCATAAGGTAATCAAAGAATTTGGTTTTCAATATTGTATTGTAGGAAAGATCGTACAATATACTACCTCGCTGATACCTGGATTAATGCAGCTGATAATACTGTTAAATCGAGACGAGATGCTTTCGCGAGCGGCATTTCCGTAGGACCCCCTAATCCAGCCGGTAAGGGAAAACGGTTAATAGTGTTACACATTGGAAGTTTTGCAGGATTTGTTCCAAATGGTCTTTTCATTTTGAATAAAAATAATTCAGCAGATTATCACGACGAAATGAATGGGGAAACATTTTTGGATTGGTTTTAAACATTTTGCCAACATTGGATGAAAACTACTGCATAGTAATGGATAATGCCCTATCATTGTGTCAAATAAGACAAGCTTCCTACGAAACAATGGAAAAAAGGCGACATAATTCAATGGCTTGAAGAAGAGGGAGGGTTGAGTATCGATGGAAGTATAATTAAAGCGTATGTAGAATGAAGTATGAGTTGTAGCGGTTTGCCAGTTCGTACCGGGATCATATGAAAAGTATGTGGTAGATGTTACTGCGAACGAAGTCAACAAATCTGTGTTTCGATTACTTCCTTCATTGTGAGTTAAACCCGTTCGAATTGGCGTGGTCAATGGTTAAACAGCACTTCAACTTAAACAATACCTCCTTCAAAAGAAGTGACGTAAGACGACTCATGAAAGAAGGTACCTATCTAAAAAGTTACACCAGAGCATTGGAGTAACTTTGTTCGACATATTATTGCTATCGAAAAAAAAATTGGAATATCGATCACATTGTTGATGAACTGGAGGACAATAATAATAATTCGTTAGCTTTTGACATTTCAAATGGATCATCTGAAGATTTTTTATTTATTTTTTCAATCGCAATGATATTTTAAACTTTGGATTTATTTCCAAGCCGATTTGATAAATCTGATGTCAAATAAAGTACAATATATTTAGTCATACTATCTTCATCGTTATTTGAATGTATAAAATGTTTTTTGTTTAATTTGTCAGTAGATAAATAAAATAAAATAAATAAATTTGTTGAAAAAGTATGTCTGAATGTGTTAAAGCTCATCCTTGAAGAAACGGGCTGAAGGGGCGGAAACATGCGCGTCCACGGGTTGTTCTAATGTTGGACCAAGAATAATCGTACGGAAAGGCCCGTTTATAACCACTCGAGCGAACATGTCGAATAATTCGACGTTTTTTTTTCTTCTAATATTGAGCATGTCGAATTATTCGACGTTTATTACGTACCACTCGTAAAAATTGAATATAATATTATTTAAACCAGTCCCTGACCAATAATTTATTCCGTTGTAAAGCTGGTAAAATTGGCTTCTTCTGTGGCAACACCGATTATCAATAGATGCTTCTGGAATAAATATTTGGCGGTTTTAATTTGACAGTTGTTCCCAAAAATTTTACTTTAGAGGCAAAATTTTTTGAGTGATTGGTTATATTTACACATCTTTTAAAATGCCGTAAGTAATTGTGTTTTTTGCGTTTTAACGCCATAATATATATTAGTGTAATCGTGATTCAATTATTAATGTGTTTTCAACTCCTTTGATTAAAAAAACGGGTTTTTTTTAGCATATTTTCGATACGAAACTATAATTTCTGGCGGGGTTAGGTTTTTTAAGTTATTAATTTGCAATTCAATTCCTAATTACTCCACTTGTGTATATGAAATAGTGTTTTTCTATTAGAATGATTCATTACCAAGAGATAATTATAAATTTTATTTAGGTGTGGTCATTTTTTCTCCAGATATTTGTAATTTTATAACTCAGTAGAAATGTCGAAAAAATCTGAAAAATATTAGATGAAATTTAATGTAAAGTTACCATCACACAATGAATATGGGATTATTTCGTTTCGTTTTGTAATTAATTAATTTATTTACTTATTTCAAATTTCTACAGAGCCAATAATCCACAAGAAAATGTTCCACAATCCATGTATAAATATCTATTTTTTATATGATAAGATATATAAAAATCTATGATTTGATTCAAAATATAAAATCTACATGAAATATTTTTAATTAGAAGTGTACCGATGCAGAGAGGCAGAGGAAAAGGCAGAGGGAGGGGGGCTGTACGAGCTGGACGTGGAAGTCAACGTGGAGCAGCTCTGGCAGCTCGGTCTGGAGTGTTAGTATTTTTTAATGTTTTTAAAGAAGGTTTTTTTTGCTGTGGATAAGGGGTAGAGCTCATCATATATTTTAATTTATTTTAACAGTGACCCTGCTCTGGTTATGGTGCGGGAAGATCGCGTCAGGGCCCTAAAGGACGTTAGGGCCCTGCCTGCTTCTTTCCAACTGGAGTTGGAAAACCGTAAATTTAAGAAGCAGGCGGCGCGGATTTTGCTCCCCACCGCGCCTGCAAGAAAAGCTAAACGAAAGTAAGTTATCGTCTTTAGATGCATTACACAATATTATTTTTTTTCCCTGAGAGCTTTCCGCCACCGTGAGAGTTGGTTGGATCAGTGCTCTGTGCATTATGCACATGCAGTAAAATCAGCGCTATTCCAATTCTTATTGTTTTTTATTTACTGTTTCACGTGTGAATGACAACGATTCATATGATTTATGTATATGTTTTCAGAATTCCATCTCCGGAGAGAGTAGCGTGTCCCTTTTCACAGGGCACGCCTTCAACGCTGCCATCGCCTATTCCCCCACCGTGGTTGTCCAACGAGCAAGCTGGCACAACGACCCAAGAAACGGCTCCCGCTGTGCCAACGCGGGCGACTTCTCCAGAGCCGTTACCTGGGACATCGCGGGATGGGGAACGCCAGTGGGGCGATCTCTCTCTGGAGCATGGCTACCATAGAGAGCTGTGGGTGGAAGTGCCGTTCTGCCAGGAAGTGTCTGCGTTTGGAAACGGTGAGTTTTTTTTAATACATCTTACCAGAGGCGTTCCGTAATTGAAATATAGACATATTAAATCAATTTATGTTTTGTACATTTCAGAGCCAGGCATGGATGGAACGGGGACTGGTGACGTTCAAGCTGCAGCTCTCTATTATGATGAGTCGGCACTTGAAAACCGTAAGTTATAAAACTAACTAACTAACTAACCTTCACGCCATATCTCTACACGGGTAGGCAGAGGATGGACCGCCATACAACTTGGTTTTGGCACACACACTCTCTTCTTCATTCAAACTCATCCGTTCCTCCCCTTGTGCTATTCTGACATAGCCCGCCTCAAATATTCAATTTATATTGGTTTTTCTCATAATTTAAGTAAATCAATACATAGTTTTATTGTGCCTCGCTCTAGAGCGATACTCTCAGTATCGCGCTGGTGAGAGCCCACTATTCAGAATTGAACATTGCTTGAAAATCGTGGAATGGGGAACGCCAGTGGGGCGATCACTCTCTGGAGCATGGCTACCATAGAGAGCTGTGGGTGGACATGCCGTTCTGCCAGGAAGTGTCTGTGTTTAGAAACAGTGAGATTATTTTCGTTGTTTGTTTTTGGGGTGTTATGCCGTGTTGCGCTAACTCCTTCTTTAGCCGACGTTTCGGACAGCGTTGCAGTGTTGCAGCGTTGCAGTGCACATCTTCGGATCTACCGGATCTGCCCTGATGATGGACACTGCAACGCTGTCCGAAACGTCGGCTAAAGAAGGAGTTAGCGCAACACGGCATAACACCCCAAAAACAAACAACGAAAATGCTTTTGGCCGTGAGAATCTAAAAACTTAGTGAGATTATTGTTTTAAAACGTCATATCAGAGGCGTTCCGTAATTGAAATAAAGACACATTAAATCAATTTGTGTTATATACATTTCAGACCCAGGCATGGACAGAGCGGGTGAATTTGAAGCTGCATCTCTTCATCATGATCAGTCGGCATTTGAAGACCGTAAGTTATAAAACTAACTAACAACGCCATTTCGCTACACGGGTAGGCAGAGGATGGACCGCCTCACTCTTTTCTTCATTCAAACTCATTTATACCTGCCCTTGTGTTATTCTGACATTGCGCGCCTCAAGTATTTGATTAACTTGATCGAGCCGAGAGTTCATTATCTTAAAGCGTTGTACCAAAGGGAGTAAGTACTAGTGTAATGAAGTAAGTAGAAATGTTAAGTTAATTTGTGTTTTCTGTTGTTTTAGAAACGGATCTGGACGAAGGGAGCGACGTCGACGAGGATAACTTATGCATGCCACCAAAACCTTATCATCGTATGAACAATGCACTTAAGCCCGGTATGGCCGTAGACCTAAGACAAGACCAGGTAGATAGAGAGGCAATGCGTTCGATTCTGCCATCTGATAGTTACTCTTTCGATTGGTCCAGCGATTTCTCACATTTTAATGGGATAAGGGAGATATTCACAGGTACGCCGGGACCAACTTTCAATACCGACGAAATGGGCAAACCTGTGGATGCCTTTCTTAAAATCTTCGATGCCGATTTCGTTGAACTGATCGTAAGAGAGACTAACAGGTATGCAGAACAACACATTGCGCTAACCCAATTCAAGCGCTATGCGCGTATCAATAGATGGGCTCCCACGAATAAAGAGGAAATGTACGTATTCTTGGCACTTCTAATGCATCAAGGTATTTGTCCCCTTCCCGTTGAAAAAGACTTCTTCTTTTCAATTGACGTCACCGCCATGCCTTATTTCAGCAAAACCATGGGCTATAATCGTTTTCTTCTCATAAAAAAATTCCTTCACTTCACCAACAATGAAACTCTTTCTTCTGATGTACCGTTATCTGTGCGAAGGTTACAAAAGATTCAGCCCGTCTTGGACCACCTCTCCCATAAGTTTGAGAGTTTATACCTGCCCGAGCAAGACATCTCTCTAGATGAATCCTTACTCCGCTATAAAGGCCGTTTGGGATTCGTCCAGATGATCAAATCTAAAGCGGCAGGCTCGGGTATAAAGTCTTACGAGCTTTGTGAGTCCAAGTCTGGCTATCTTTGGAAATTCCAAATTTATACGGGGAAGACCATTTCCAGTCAGACTGAATCGACAAATCCAGACCAGGAAGACATGACGGAAGACGACATAACGGAAGACATGACACTTTTCGACAACTTTTCTGGTGCTCACAATATCTGCCCAGTTGGGGCCACTGCAAAGATAGTATACGATTTGGCCAGCCCTCTGTTTAACAAAGGGTACACGCTAATAATGGACAATTTTTACAATAGTCCATTATTAGCGCGATGCCTCAAAAGAAGTGGGATGGATTGCATGGGCACATTGCGGTTGAACCGAGAATTTGTGCCCAGTGTATTAAAGTCCAATCTCAAATCAAAAATGAGGGAAGGTGAGCTCGTATACTCGAACTGCGGGGACCTCAATGTTATGGTTTGGTTGGACAAAAGCTTGGTAAGTATGTTGTCCACCTACCATAAAGCAGAAATCGGGGCAGTTGAAAAGTTTGGGGCTTGGAAATACAAACCCCAAATTGTACTAGACTATAACAAGGTAATGGGGGGAGTTGACAGAAAGGATCAGCTTCTGGCAGGCTACCCCATTGAACGACAGCGAAACCTGGTCTGGTACAAGAAGCTTTTCAGGAGACTACTAAGTGTTTCGGTGCAGAATGCGTATATATTGTACAGTTCAAAGCTCCGCAAGGAAAATAAATGCATTTTGTATCGAAAATTTAGGAGTGAGGTTGCGAGGAATCTCCTTCAGCTGTTCTGTCACAGGGAAATTAACCCGACTCCGACTGTGATCATTGGCCAAATAGCTCAAGGAAAGATTCTGCGTACTGTCCTGGAAGGCAACCACTTCTCGGTCCATAGCGGGCGAACGTTGAATTGTGTGTGGTGTTCAATTCAAAATATTACCAAACGAACTACAAAAAAATGTGACGTGTGTGATGTGGGATTATGCAATGATTGTATGGTCCCATATCACACCACCCCACTCCATATTGAATAACTGAGGGTTTTTTTTATTTTATTTTTCTTTTCTTGTTTTTAGTTGTGAAATTATAATTTATAAATTTAATGAACTTTCTTTGGACATCAATAACGATGGCCTGGATGACAGGACCAAGTCATTTCTTTTTACATCTCATAAAAATGTTATAACGACAAAGGACCCAAAGGTACGAGTTCTATCTGATAAGGTTTGGTGGACATTTAATATGTATATTTCAATTCTGATCATTAAAATATACATATTAAAAAATGCATAGGTATTCTCATTCTTTCCTGCTATTGTACACATTAAATAACTTGTTTTATCAACATGATTTGTTTTTGAGGTGTTATGCCGTCTCGCTGTACCTTTTGTATCTGTAACGTTTTGGGCAGCGTTAGTTATAGAAGGAGGTAGCGCGACACGGCATAACACCCCAAAAACAAATCATGTTAATACTTTTGGCCATGAAAATCTCAAATCACACTAGTTTTATTTTTATGTCTTAATTATATATTTTGTTAATTTTTCTGTAAAGAGGCTTTTTTAGATCTAGTTACTTAACAAAACTAAGCCATTTCAAGCAATGTTTAAATCTGAATGGTGGTCTCTCACCAGAGCGATACTGAGAGTATCACTCTAGAGCGAGGCAAAATGAAACTATGTTTTGATTTACTGACAAAAACCAACATAAATTGAATAAATTTTTATTATGACGAAGTGTGTAAACAATTTTTAAATAAATATGCTGCTCTACCATTGTAATTATACAACTGTAATTTTAATTTAATGAATGTAAAAGCCCATTAGGGTGTAAATAAATAATTAAATCAATTATTTGTTCCCTCAATTATTTTCCTCTCCACTATTTTTCTTTAGATTTCCAACTTTTAGATAAAAAAATATCACTAAGATTTTATTTGCCGATCGACGCTGATACAACAGGTTTGATATATAAGGTTTAATCATCACCATCATTTTAGCTATTATAATTTATCCGGTGTGTATCGACCTTAAACTAGCTGTCATCTCGTATTTTCCCAAACAAAATGGCAGAATTCCACAGGATTTTATCAAATTACAAAGTATATCCTGAAAGATTGGCAAAGCTTATTGCTATGATATGGGCTTTTTTTAAATCTTTGTTTCTTGTTCTATCACGAAACACAAAAACATGGATAAAAATCTCCAGTTCTCAGTCACAATTATTTAAAAAGCAGCACTCTGATTTTGACATCGTGAAATAGGCTATCTGTATAAAACGATCAAATGATTTAAATAAAGCAAGTAGGGCAATTATTCTTATTGGTAATTGTAAACAGTTAATGTATCTTCCTAATGTAGTACCACTTCTTTGTGGTAAATGTATAAAATATCATAATTTAGTTCATTCAAATTTAACAGGTTCACGTACCAAATAACACAAAATAATTTTCACGCATTATTTTTATCTTGATGTCAGCATATAAAAAAATGATTTTCTAGTGTATATTTGGATCTGTGGTTGTAGAACAGGTCATAGAGAACATAAAACGTAGAAAATATTCAATGTGAATATTCAAAATATCCACTGGCGGCAATTTCAAATATACTCACGCACAAAATTCGCGCATTTACAAAGTTTACGATTTTTTTATAATTTTTCTATCAATTATACAAATACAAAATAATTAATAAAATATAGGTGAGTTTATTGGCTACATAGCAGTATATTTTTTTTTATATGTTTACATATACAAATATGGAGTAATGATTTTTTTAATGTGGTCGGAAATTTTTCCAAATTAACTTTCAAAGGTGGCGAGCAAGTGAAGCTATTTTTCATTATTCTCTCTGTCGCTCCAGTGGTTATTAGGAATAAGCGGTAAGAATAAGCCGTAAAGCCCTAGGCCCTAGAAGTTGGAAACCTGTGTGTCCGTTTATAATAGATGGCAATAATCTCTTATTTTTTTCCATAACCGAAAAGATGGTCCAACTTTATTTTTTACGGTTACGGATTACAGAAAACTGAGATATATACCGAGATTTATGAATTTTCGATCGATACTCTATGGTATCTACTATTTGACAAGAGTGGTTTATTTATGTATTTGACAATCGAACAATAATATTTGTGTTGTAGAAGTCCTAACAATTTATAGAAATTGGTCTGCAACATTCTTGTATATTTTTTAAATTGATCGTTATCTACTGTCGCCATGTCTTTAAACAAATTATGGAAATGTTCTGTTTTCTTCCTTTTATGATTAATGGGACGCACACTCCAACGTCGTTTTTTCCTTATTTTTTTCGTCAACTGTGTGTCTCCTATTGCAGCGTATGCTAGCCCCAGAATTGACAAAAAATTCCACATGCAACAATATCTGATGAATCCATCGTTTCAATATTTATTTATATAAAACAATATTACTTTTATAAGATGGAGGAAGAATATACTCTCGGTTGACAGTTGACATAGACAAGTGACAGCGGCATAGTCACTTCTATGGACGTATTCTATTCTATTCCTATTTCAATTATAAACGACGATCTAAAATATTACGGATTACGGCACCGGCCTATTCTTAGACAACCATCAATTTAAGAAATATACAAGAATGTCGAAGACCAATTCCTATAAATTGTTAGGACTTCTACAACAAAAATTTTATTAATGAAATAAAAACAATATTTTTTTTTTTTTTTTCATCCTTAATAATTTGTCTCCACCTTTTCTATTTGCATCTCTTTCTATCTGTTTTGTATCTCTTTCACTCTTTGTTTTCATTTACCTATATTTATATGTGCCTGTATCTAATTAGCTTTAGTTGATATTTAGCCCTGATGAAGCTTGGGACAAGCGAAACCCGGTTGGCTATCGTTATTGATTCAAAAATAAAGTGGTGTCTTACTAAGTGTATGTTTTTTCATACAATATTTTTTGTTTAAAACCACGAATTTTTATTAATTTTAAGACCGACCGATTTCGCTACACTCGAGCATCGTCAGGGTACAAAATTAAACTAATCAATAATACAAAATGTGTCATTATAAATACATACAGAGGGAGACAGAAAGTAAAACCAAAATGAAACAACAATATATTAAAAGAAAACAATTAGTGTATATAAATATTATAATAATAGAGAATAGGCATTAATAATTGTAAGGTGATTAAGGGATACTGGGAATTTTACAGTTTACAGGGAATATTCCCAGTATTGGGCTTTTTGAGAAATCTAATTGATTATTCAGAGTTAAACTTTTGGTTTTAATGGCTTTCTTTATTTCGAGTGCTTCTAGGTTATTCAATTTGTTACTATGGTCTTTTCTATGGAGAATCTTAGCACCGGTGCTTTTATTGAAGGTGTGATCTTTTTCAATAAGATGATTGGCAAACTCTGAAAAGCCATTGTTATTTAGGCATTTAAGATGTTCTTTAATCCTAATGTTGACATTGCGCGTTGTCTTCCCGATTTAAAACGCTGGACAATTGTTACAATTTAATTTATAAATTCGTACCCTGACGATGCTCGAGTGTAGCGAAACCGGTCGGTCTTAAAATTAATAAAAATTCGTGGTTTTAAACAAAAAAATTGTTTTTATTTCATTAAAATGTTAAACCACAAAGTGATTGCTTTCTACGAAAATACAAATATTATTGTTCGATTGTCAAATACATAAATAAACCACTCTTGTCAAATATAAGAAACCATAGAGTATCGATCGAAAATACATAAATCTCTTTAACTAAAATTTATAAGATCAGAAAAAGTCACCTACAGTACGCTTCAACAGTGTGGAATCCTCATTTAAAGGAATATTCTGAAGGTATACACCTGATTTATATTGCAGTGAAACTCGCTCAAGAAGTTTTGTTTTCGCTCCCTACAAATTCTGCAGAAACTGCATAAAACGCGATTTTTTCCAATTCAAGAAAGTTCAAAAGTTCAACAGTCAATTAATCCATCACCATTAATGTCCCCTTTTTCTTAAAATATTTTTAATTGATTTTATTCATGAAATTTATTAAATATTAGTACAATATTAGAAAAGTGTAATCATTGGTCTCAAATTTTGTCTTTTTCTAGGTAAGACGAAGGGCATTTTGAGCTGCGTTGGTCCGACGGCAGCCCTTTCTCCCAGGAAACAGAAGACGCACAAGAGGAGATTTTGGGGACCAGACGGCAACTGCGATATGTTTAACATTTGTATAGATATATAACAGACTTTTCTGTAGGCCTTTTTAAGGTATACATTTCCGTAGTACATTATTTTGATAGTCTCATAAAGTCTCGCCAGCGTTAGCAATGAAAGCGGCCAAAAATAATCTTTCTATCGACTTTTCTCTGCTTTTTATCAATATGTGTCAATGCATGTGTTATTTATCTAAACCTTCCGGAAGAAATTCTCTAAATGATGCTGAAAACCTTATCGAAATCAGTTGCGTAGTTAAGAAGAACTAAGCGCACAAACAGGCAGACGCGAATGTCATTTTATTTTATACTATTTATAGATAATGGATTCCACCACGAATTGTCAGTATCCAAAATAGAAATATTAATTACATGTTCTTAACTTCTATTTCATAATATCTTTTGTTGTTTTACAAGCTATATTTTTTTACAAGCTTTTATTATGTACACGATTTTTATTTCTTATATTATGGTTTATGTATTATGATTTAAATTATACCATGTAAAAGTCAAAAGGCGTTACTATTGTTGTTCGTCTAGTCAGGGTCAGCCCTGAGCCAAATGGCGCATGGCACAAGTAAAATTTTAGCGCTCCTTGTCAAAACCAGTAGATGCCTAGGCCGTAGTAGATAGGCGATCACTGTAATCAATTAGATTTTGATGATTTGTATGTATGCGTAGCGTGGTTTTTATGAAAGATAATCTTACGTTGGTTTAGGTATTATCACCCTTGGAAATTCAGCGCCCGAAGTGGACTGCTCTAATTGCGCCCGTACAGGGTCCGCCCTGCCTCTAATTCTTTTTTTTATTGCTTGACATAATGAATATCTTTCAACACGTTGAATATGTATTTTGTGTATATATTCTTGTATTTTTGTGCAAGGTCAAATTAAATCCTATTAAGTTGTTGCAGTAAGACAAAAATCCTGGGTTCGATTCCTAGTTGAGACCGTTACTTTTTATTTTTCTGTGTCTTGTTCTGTTTCATGTTTTGTTAAGATATATTAGTATTATCTTCTACTTCAATGATAAATCAATGCTCAATCCATCGGTTGTACTGACCCTGTTTTGTATTACTGTCCATTGTCTTTTTGAAAATAAAAAGTATTTTGATGTGTGCATAGCTGTGGGTTTTTTTTTATTTTCCTTTTCCTGCATTCCAATATTTTTATTTTTAAAATATAAATTCTTTGGGCTAGTGAATGAACGATGTTAGCTGGGTGCAGTTATATTGTCTATGTTTGCACTTTTTTAAAGGCCTTGAGATTTATTTATGGTCCACAATATATTTACCTGTCTGGACCAAACTGACTGGGGTGTCTGGGGTGACAAAGTGGGGCCATACAAAAAGCCCGAAGATATCGATCAAGAGAGTGGTTTATTTATGCATGGACGTATCTGTCATCACACGTCTCTCAAATTAAGAATAGTTTTTCAATAATTGCATTTAAAAAATACCCGCAACTGGCGACGCATTCTCGTCAACAAAAATACGAATGTGCATATATAAATAATGTGACGTCTAATTTTAACCAATCAGTCGAAACGGTAAGTGCAATTACTTTAAAGTTGCGACCTCGTGAGACATTTATTCAATTCACAATCTCAACAGGACTTGAAACTCTAATACCGGTTGTTTGGATCTCATTGCTACGTTTGGTACCCACCTCTAGTCATAAAAAATAATCCACATCTCAAAAAAATGTATTTGAGACCCACGCAAGCAGACAAAATCGGCGGCTCAATCGGTTTGCAGTAACACTTCTTAAGTAGACATTTACACAAATAATACCTGATTTCTTCGTATCACATAAATTTACGTACATTGCCTACTTTTATCATTATCAAATTGGATGCCTCATTGAGCTCAAACTCATTCTAAAACAGTCCGGTAAGGTATTTAAAAGATTTTAAAAGTTCTTATGTGGCAACAGTTTGTGTTCAGCGGTTATTTTGTCATAATTTTATTAATAGTATCCTGACTCTAGCAAAACAAATACCATTCACAATTAGTATCCTTGCGCGTAAGACCATTAACTCGTTAATGAAACCGGCGTAGAATAAACTGCGTTCGGTGACATTTCGAAACATCGCGAAGA
Organism: Hesperophylax magnus; assembly: GCA_026573805.1. NCBI lineage: Eukaryota > Metazoa > Arthropoda > Insecta > Trichoptera > Limnephilidae > Hesperophylax > Hesperophylax magnus. The sequence continues at coordinate 5,071,307 of JAIUSX010000060.1, forward strand.
CAGTTCAGACATCGAAGAGTTTAGTTTTGCAAAGGAAAAAGAAACGTATACCTCTTTTAAAATTAAGTTTTTACAAAACGCGAAATTTTGGTGATATCTGTTCTTATGACCTATGTATGGATTTAGTAAGCTCGACATTCCAACCAAACCGCCCTTAACCCTTTTATCCCCAGTGTTAATTCAAATTAACAGATCTTTGTGCTTTTTTACCGTCACGGTAGTGATTTAGAAAAGCCATGTTTTTTGTTTTCCTATAGCTTGTAATCTTTTCTGTGACGTCTATTTTTTCCGCTCGGTTGATATCCTTATTCCCACCACAAACCCGATAAATATTTTAACATCTGCTGATTGTGAGTTTCATCGAATTTCTGTCGTCATTGATTACTTCATTTAAGGTGGGATATCAATATTTTCTACTCGAATTACAAATATTTTAACGCAAATATAGATGTGTTCTATAATAATAACATCAGTTCACAGTAATTTGCCAGAAAATCGTAAATAAATTTCAACGTTCATTCAAATTAACACTGGTAGTGACGGACATATTTTTGACTAGTATGGTGAATTTTTAAAGATTATTAACCTAGATTATTTCTGAATGAATTTTAGTTATTATGTTATTTGTTTCAAACCTCAGAGATTATCACTACATTGTAGATGTGCATTTTTGACCTGAAACAGTTATTTGCATTACTTTTGTGTTATGTGTATTTTACCTTTCTATTTAAAAAATTCCCTCTTACGTCCAATGTTAATCTTAATCAATAATAGGAAAATTTCTAAAAACTAAAACAAAAATTAAATACCACAAATTTTCAAATCATTTTTTGAGGTATTATCAAGCATTTCAGATTTTATATATGTGTAAACAATAATGAGGGTGTGAAAGGGTTAAAAGCAACTGATATTGTCAAGCATAATGATTTGACGTAGAAGAACGTCACACGCATTTTTACATGTGATAAGTATAAAGAAAGTATTAAGCAAATTAAACTCAGGATTCGTGGATCGAGACAAAACTGTTTTCAGTCAGAGGGACGAAGATTTCATTTCCTTTATTAATGAAATCGCGATGACAATAGATATTAATTTGGTTTTGAAAAGAAAACAATACACGTTTCTCTATTAAAATTTTATTTTTGAAAACAAAAATATGTTGGTGATATCTATAGAACTTATATATAGATTATTTATTTATTTATTTATTTTTTCATGTTCTTAATTCTTAATTCTCATTATGTGCTTAACCGCCTTAAAAAAACCACTGATATACCTAGCGTCAGACCCATTTTTGTACTTGATATCCGCTTAACTAGCACATCATACATACAAGTATTTAAAGACCACCTAACTAGATAGTATAACAATAATCATCCGTTGGAAAAATAAACTGAATTATGATTAATGTTTGCAAAAACTGTCCATAAATAAGCTTATAGCATTTTTTGTATTTGATGGGTGTATTATTTTAATTTTTTTGTTATTGAAGTGAAACTTCTTTACGCGCGTCATGCATTTTCGAGGACCGGAGTAAAACCGACTCATGACCGTCACGAAAAACCGTGATCATTTGGTGGTGGGGGTACGGGACCCCCACCACCGCTCACCTTTCACTGTCGCTCTCTCACCGTAGTCGCTTACTGAGGTGAGGGAGCCACTGATGAACGTTCTTTTTCTCTCTTCTCTCTTTTCCTCTCTCTCTAGCCAACGACGCCACGCCAGGCATCAGCTGCTTGCTTCGTGTACTGCGCGGTGAGTGTAATACTAGTGAAATACGTAATGGATTGTGGTTTATTCGATTTGGAACAGAGTTTTTGTTTCAAAAATGAGAAGTGACGAGATAGAAGTGAGAAAAAAGAGAGAATGAAATGAAAAGAGAGAGAGAAGAATACTAAAAGTTTCACTTCCGTCGTGCGTAGGCTTGCCACACACTGTATTTTTTTAGTGCTCCTTAGGTAAAATTATATTTTATGCTATCGAAGTGTTAAAAATTACATTCTTGAAGCATTTTTGCATTCAAACTTCAATAAAGTCCATTGTCTTGTTATGTTCACGATAGAGTAGTCGTGGAGTGCGATATGAATATGTCATGTCTACGATTATTTCGTTTTCCAGAATATCATATCAAAATCAGAATCAAATTGCAGTTTACTTGAAATGGATCTTGTGACATCAGATGTCGGTGTCATAAAGTCCGAACCGGACACAATCCTTAAAGAAGAAAGAACAACATCACCCTATGAAGCATTATTGCCGTTCGGGATTTTCAAACAGGAGACAGAAGAAACTACTACGATCGAGTGTAAACCAGAGACTCTACCGGCAGATAAACATTCGCAAGAAAGTGACGCATTCTATGAGATAGATATTGACTTTCCTGATATTAAAAAAGAATGTTTGGTTCATCTTGAAAGGATCGACCAAGATCTTGGTAAGCTATTCACTTATTCTTCCGATGACCTCTCCTTTCGAATATTTTTATTTTATTTTTTTTTACAGTAATACCGCACAAGAGTCCCAACTGCTCCCGTCTGGAGCCAGTGAGACTATGGCATCCCCAATTGGGGTATATTGTGAGGCTGAGGGTATTGGGGAGGGGAGGGAGATGGGGAAGAGGAAGGTGGGGAAGTACCTGGCTATTCAGATCTGGTCACCAAACACGGCTAAAGTCATTTCAAGCAACGTTTCAATTCTGAATGGTGGTCTTACACCAGGGCGATACTGAGAGTATCTTCCACTCTGGAACGTGCCGCAAATATACTATATATTATTTTTAATTAATTAATTGTGAAATAACACAAATTAATCAAATAAAATTTATTTGCGCACGCCGGGTTCGAACCCGCGACCTTCGGATCTGTAGTCAAAAGCGTATACCACTAGACTACGCCGGCCGTCGAATATTAGTTTACCCCGCAGACTGCCGCCCCAAAAATCTCAGGAGAAATAAAACAAACCAGTAACTTCGGTTTCGATACGTATCACCACTAGAATGCGATATGGTTTTGACGATCTTCAGTCGGAATGCCTAATTTAAAATTAATGAATCTCAGGAACTTATACTGCACTCTCTCAATTTTTAGTTGGAGAATCTTATAAAATGTAACTCAGATAATTGCATAATACTAAAGATTACTTCTCACCAAACCAATGAATAGCAATTTAAAGAAGTTAATTAACTTTTTATCTTTCACCGTTCTCAAAATAAACCATAAACATTTCATGGCCTTGTTAGTTATTTCATTTATATGAGGAATAAAATATAATGCACTGGCAAATTCAATCCCAAGGTCCTTAATTTGCTCCACTCTTTTTAGAAAAAAAATTGTTAATGCTATATTGATGCAGTATGGGATTTTTGCTTCGGGCAAAAGTTATCGTTTGACATTTTTCGATGTTATGAAACAGTTCATTACAGGAGCAACACTCTTGTAGCCATATAAGATTTAATTTTAATTCGTGACATTCATGGAGATTAGTAATAGTTTTGTAAATTTTAAGATCGTTTGCAAATAGGAATACTATAACTCCATCGAAAATGGTAGTTGTGTCGTTCATAAACAAGGAAAACAATACTGGACCTAATTGTGACCCCTATGGAACACCGGTGAAAATTTCAAATTAGTGTGAAGAGTGTGGGTGGAGTTTGACTGATATTTTTCTTTGGTGAAGATAACTCTCAAACCATTTCAAAATATTCCCTGTTATTCCAAGGATTCTTAGTTTATGTATAAGAATTTTATGTGAGACTTGGTCGAAGGCTTTACTTAAGTCAGTATACAGTCAGACGCTTGTTCATGTTATAAAGATATTCCTGATATAACATTAAATTTGTAAGATTCTATCTTTTTGCCATGAAACCATGTTGTCGATGTGAAATCATTTTATTTAGCTCGGTCGAGAGTTTTAAGAGAAGAACGGTTCATACATACATATAGGTTTATAGTTAGAAATATCTGATTTGTGACCTTTTTTAAATATTGGACACGGAAAACTTGTTTTCCATTGTTTCGGTAAGGTACCACTTTTTAAAACGAGTTAAAAAATTTTGTGTGAGGAGAAGTTAAGACTGCAAAACATTTGGATAAGAATATTGGAGGAATGTTATCGTGGCCTGCTGATTTATTAAGATCAAGGGATTTTAGTTTAGTTCTAATATCACTTTCTTCAAATATACATCGATTAAACTCGATCCTATTTTTATTTATAGCTGTTGTAGTGTCGAACAATGAAGACTGTTTGAAGTATCATAGACTTTGCTGAAGAATTCAGCAAACAGATTCACGACTTCTTGTGGGTTATCGGCCATTTAATTATCTAAATACATGTTTGAGGGTATACTTGAATCATTGTTATTAAGCATTTTTGTGGTTTTTTATGGGGTGTTATGCCGTGTTGCGCTAAATCCTCCTCCTACACATCTTCGGATCTACCGGATCTGCCTGATGATGGACACTGCAACGATGTCCGAAACTTCGGCTAAAGAAGGAGTTAGCGCAACACGGCATAACACCCCAAAAATAAACAACAAAAATGCTTTTGGCCGTGAAAATCTAAAAACTTACCTGTTATTAAGCATGTTTGAAAATGTATAAATGTTCGGATAACTGACAGAAGTCAATTCTTCGCAGCTACCCATGTATTTTTTGTAACATAAATTCTACATTTTTTGGTAATCTTTCTTAGTTCGCAAAATTTTGCATAATCATTAGCTTTATGAGCAATTTGTATTCTCTTATTACTCTAATAAGGTCGTTATTAAACCATTTTGGGTATTTATGTAAAGTAATTTTAGACACGGGTTAATACAAATCGATATCATTATTAAGAATAAAGTAAAATTTATCTACCGTTTCATTGACGTTTTCTTCAAAGTCCAAAAATTCCAGTGAGTAGAAGACAAAAGATTGATAATTTGATTATAGTCTACTTCAATATTGTTGATGTAGACTTATGTTTTTTTTTATTATTGGACTGTAGAATTCAACCGTTAGAGTGGGGTGATACTTTTCGATTGGGAGAATGAATTCTGCCAGGATAAAAATATGGTTGTATTAAATACCTGGTTTAAACTCCCGAAAATAAGGCTTTATACGTGGAGATCACCTCAGGATGGAACAATCTATGATATTGTCAGGAACCAAATTGACTATGTGTTAGTAGACCATAGATTCAGGAACTCCGTAAAGAGAGTCACCACTTACCCTGGTGCGGACATTGGTTCTGAGCATGTTTTGTTAACTGCCGATATTGTTTTACGCTAAAAACAAATAAAAAAGCCCAAAACCAAAATTAAAATGGATATCTCGAAAGTCCATGAAGAAGTGGTCAGAAATAGGGTATCTCAGACTTTGAACGATAATATTAGGCTACTCCCTTGTGATCCATCGATAGAAATACAAACACAATGGGATAACCTTAAGTCAGTTATACGTGAAACCTGTGATGCAAATTTGAAAGCTGATAAGCAAATTAGAAAAAAGAATTGGATGACTGACCACATTTTGAACTTAATGGATGAGAGACGTAAACACATCATAATGAGACACAATATAAAAACTTACAAAGAACGATTAAACGTGAAATTAACAAAGCCAAAGAAGAATGGATGAACAGTGTGAAGAACTAGAGTCGTACAGTCGTAGTCACATTTTTTTTTTTTTTTTTTTTACTTAAAAAGAAAGACAAACATTCCCGGGTTACGAATAACCTGAAAATATTTGAAAATCTCCAAATACCACCACAGTAAGCTGAAAATGTTGCTTGTGTTGTGATGGAGGACTTAGCCAGCCGAGGAATTGAACACACTACGCCTGGGTGGGACCCAAACGCGATGTCAACTCGGCCACCGACCGGCAATGTCACCGACAATGCATTCAAACTTCACAAAAAATTAAAGGAAATTACATGCACTTCTAGAAGAATTACTCCATCATGTTTAGTTGACGATTCCAATAAATTAATATTGGATGGAAAAGATATTTTACAAACATGCGAAAAGTATATTCATGATACATTCAAAGATATTAGACCTGACATTAATATTCCCAATGATCAATTGCATGGACCATCGATTTTAAAATCAGAAATTCTTCATGCGATAAAGACTTCAGACAGTAGAAAAGCGTGCGGACCAGACGATATTCCAGTTGAGGTGTTGAAGCTCTTTAATGATGAAAATGTTGACTACCTGTTGAGGTTATTTAATTCTAAATACGACACATGGAATATACCCCAAGATTGGCTAAAATCCACCTTCGTGACATTGCCTAAAAAACAACTATCGATTAATAAGCCTGATGAGTCATGTCCTTAAATTATTCCTTAAAATAATACATGCCAGGATACGCAATAAGTGCGAGCAGGATTTGGATGACACTCAGTTTGGCTTCAGAAATGCGTTTGGGACGCGTGAGGCATTATTGTCTATCGATGTACTATTGCAAAAGTGTCGTGACCAAAGAAAGGAAGTTTTTGCCTGTTTTATTGACTACGAAAAGGCATTTGACAGGGTAAAACATGCTGACCTAATGAAAATGCTTGCGGATTGTAACGTTGACACCAAAGATCAGAATTTCATAAAAAACCTGTATTGGTTCCAAACAGCAGAAATAAGACATGGGAATGAGAGATCTAATGCAATTGCCGTTCAGCGTGGAGTACGACATGGCTGTATCCTGTCGCCACTATTTTTTAATCTCTATTCCAACTATGTCTTTAAAAGAGCCCTAAGTAATACTGAGAAGGGTCTTAAGATCAACGGAGTTGTCATTAATAACATAAGATACGCAGATGATACTGTATTACTAGCTGACTGTATCGATGACCTCCAAGACCTATTAAATCTTGTTAATAATGCTGGTGAGCAACTGGGCCTAACAATCAACGTCAATAAAACGTCAAAAAAATGGATGACATTTGGACGACTAGATCACTCTGAATCAGTGATACAGTTAAATGGTTGCAATGTCGAAAAGGTTGAAAGATTTAGATACCTCGGCAGTATTCTCACGGAGACTCTTGACCCAGATGTAGAGGTTAGGTGCAGAATTGAAGCAGCAAGAACTGCGTTCATTAAAATGAAATCCCTCTTCTGCAATGATAATATCAGCTTAAAACTAAGGCAGAGAATGCTTAAATGTTATGTGTGGTCGGTCTTGTTGTATGGATGTGAAACATGGACCTTTAAAATAAATACCATGAACAAGTTAGAGGCTTTTGAAATGTGGCTTCACCGGAAAATACTCAAAGTCCCATGGACCGACATGATCACCAACACAGAAATTCTCAGGCGGGCTAGAGCAGAGAGAGAGAACTGCTTGGATTAATAAAAATCAGGAAAATTTCATATCTGGGTCATGTACTTCGAGGAGAGAAGTATCACTTGATCCAGTTAATGTTGAAAGGCAAGGTAGAGGGTCGCAGAGGGCCTGGTAGGAGACAGATGTCTTGGCTGCGAAATATACGAGAGTGGACCGGCATTAGAAGTGTGGAGGAGCTATTCCGGGCAGCGCAAGACAAAGAGACATTTTCTAGAGTGATCACCAACGTCGGGGGGACCTGATACGGCACATAAAGAATGAAGAATTGGAAAATACAAGATCGAGAAGAGTTTTCATTGTATACATAGTTTAACTGCCGAAGGCTTTTCAAATTTGACATCTCGATTATTTCATGAGAAGCATGATTGATGTTGTCCGTGCAGGAAGTTTTATTGTTTTCTATGTCCATGTATCATAAGCAGATTGTAGTCTCCTGTCGAGATCATAGTGGCATCAGGAAATTTTCTTCGAAATGTTTCAGCATCTAGGTAATGGTCTTTATATAGTGGGGCGTCGGAAGATGGGGGAATATAGATACAGCTGATTATATTATTTTCTTTTTTGGCACCATGATGAATAGTTGTTCTAGATGTGGATTGATGCATTTGAGTTTTCTTGAATTAAATTTGTTATGTATGGATGCTAACACAACACCTCCTCTAGCTTTATTGCTAATGATTCTATCTTTTCTATTTACGTATGTTCAAGGAAACCTAACTCTTTATTGTCTATGTTTTTATTTAGCCATGTCTCAGTGAAGGTGTAAGAGTCGTAATCCAAGTAAGGTAAAGTTGATTTCAGGTCCTGTAATTTAGTTCTTAATCCACGTACGTTTTGATAGAATTTTTTTTTTATTTTAGAATTTAGGTTTTTGGGTACATTTTGACAATTGTTGGATAATTGTTAATTTTTTTGTTTTTGTTTTGTCCGTTTCGCCAGATGTCTTTCTTTATTCTAGTTCGCCTCTTAGGTCAAATAACTGCTTACGCTGAAGAATTGTTTGATCATGGTATAACCTTATATTGTTAATAAATATGTTTCTTACCTAGTAAGATTTTCTGCCACTTTGCTTCTGGAAAGTCGACCTTTATTCCTCTCGGTTTGTCAACATTCCTTTTACGCAATCTGTAATTTTTTAGGTCTAGGTTTTTTGTTGAAATTTCAATATCAACCTTTTTTTTCTTGACATTTGTTATGTTTTGCTGTCGAATAACGACGATATCATTATTAATTATTTCTGTGTTTTCAGATTTAATTTCGTCGAAAAGATCTGGAAGTGATTCAAAACACCCGATTGCCAAAAAGTCTCTCACAAGAAAAAACTTATTTTCTTGCCCAACTTGTACCTACAGGGCTAGAAACAGAAGTGTTCTGATAACGCATATTAGAACACACACCAACGAAAAACCATTCTCGTGCTCGATATGCACCTACAAAACTCTACAAAATGGTATATGCTTTCTCATGAAAGAACCCACACCGATGAGAAACCATTATCGTGCTCGGAATGCTTGTACAAGTGCTTTCAAAAAAGCAAAATGGTTTCACATACTCGAACCCACACCGGTGTTAAACCTTTCTCTTGCTCAAAATGCCCTTACAGGAGCTATAGAAAGTACTGTATGGTTTCTCATGCTAGAAAACATACCGGTGAGAAACCATTCTCGTGCTCAGAATGCACATACAAGTGCTCTAATAAAAGCAGTTTGATTTCACATACTCGATCCCACACAGGTGAGAAACCATTCTCATGCTCGGAATGCACATACAAGTGCTCTAATAAAAGCAGTTTGATTTCACATACTAGAACCCACACTGGAGAGAAACCATTCTCGTGCCCGGAATGCACGTACAAGTGCTCTTATAAAAGCAATTTGGTTTCACATTCTAGAACCCACACTGGAGAGAAACCGTTCTCGTGCTTGGAATGCACGTAAAAGTGCTTTCAAAAAAGCAATATGGTTTCACATACTCTAACCCACACCGGTGTTAAACCTTTCTCGTGCTCAAAATGCCCTTACAGGAGCTATAGAAAATACCATATGGTTTCTCATGCTAGAAAACACACCGGTAAGAAACCATTCTCGTGCTCGTAATGCACGTACAAGTGCTCTCATAATAGCTATATTGTTTCACATACAAGAACGCACACTGGAGAGAAATTATTCTCGTGCTCTGAATGCACGTTCAAGTGCTCCGATAATAAAAGTATGGTTATTCATACTAGAACCCACACCGGTGGGTTAATTCATTCCAAAACCATTCGTGCTTGGAATGCACGTACAGGTGCTCTAAAAAAAGCAATATGATTTCACATACTTGAACCCACAGTGGAGAGAAACCATTATCGTGCTTGGAATGCAAGTGATTGGCAATTTAATGACAATAAAAGTGTCATTTGCGCCATATGTCCAAAAAATTGCTTTTTTTAGAAATCGTTCTCTTGGTTGGTTGAAATTTTTAGTTTGGTAGTTTTATTTTGAAAACCCAAAAGTTTTAGTTTGTTACAGTATGTATTGAAATTCGTATAATAATTCAACTTTTTTTTTTTATCATTGTACAAGACACAGAGATATATTACACGCACATGAAACATATAACGTCCATTTGCATGACTTGCTTTACTGCAACGGATGGTGAACGTCCGAAAGATTAATATCTCAGTCAATCTAGACAAAAAATTGACCCTAACTGGTAAAACTATGGGAAAGCTGAATTTTCGCAGGTGAGTAGTACCTTCTCCTGGAAGCATTTTCACAAAAGTCCCTACTCTTCCCACAATTTTTTCCTCACCTGCGCTCCCCCAACCATCTTATTTAAGGGTTTTACTAAAGCCATTATATCTCCTAAACTAAAAAATGTATCAGTCAATTGTTTCCATAAACAAACTTCTTATAAAATTTCCCTAAAATAATGTAATTTTTTGTCATCTGCAATAGTTAAGACATTCTGTTCAGTGAAACAGTTGAGCGCGGGATTATGAGTAAATACGAAGGTAAAAAGTTCAAGAATGGATACGACATTCCATCACGTTGATGTTCTCTCTCTCACTTCTATATTCCATAAATATACTGGAACTCTGTTTTTGATTTTAAATGTTTTTATAAACTTGATGAAGGTTCAGGGTGATCCGAAACCGGTTGCTTTTATATGTTGAAAATATATGCAATAAAGTAGTTTTAAAAATGAAGTTATTTTCATTATAATTTTGTATATTCACAAAGTGTTTGCCACATATGAAAATTTATTTAATTATAAATCACTCCATAAATTCGAACTAAATCTAATATTTCTAATTTTGAAACTTACAATTCGTGGTGGAATTCCATTATAATAAAACAAATATGAAACTTTTTTCCACTTTATTTTTACTGACCGTAACCGGTTTTAGCTCGTTAAAGCCATCTTCATACTGGTACAAATTGTTCTTAGTCCACGGTTTAAATACATAACATATGGGGGAGGGAGAGAGAGCTGGTCTAAAAGGGTTTTTAATCGATCATATTAATTACATACGTTACTAAGTCGTTTTAGACTGTCGATATCTAATTTTTATTTTATTTTTTATTTTTTACTATTGAATTTTTTTTTATACATACATGGTTACATAAAATACTGAAAAATGTACAAAAAATATTGAAATAAATGTACATAATTAAAAAAATCCCACGAAGGCGAAGCCTGAGTGTGGGTATTATAAGTATTTTTATCTTATGTCTATGGTTTAAGTGGAAATACAATATCAAATATAAATTTAAGTTATTTTAAAAGAGTTACTGTAGATATGCAATACAAGAAACTAAGTCATGAAATATGTAAAAGTTTTAAAATAACACAAAAAATAAGGTAAATACTAGTTTTTAAAGAAGACATCTTAAAAAGTGAATTAGCAGACAAAGCATTATAAAAAAAAAATATATATATATATATCCGCTGTTTTTTATGTATGTGAAATAATAAAAAAATAATCTCTACATGGATATAAATGTTACAGATAGTTTTGAAACTTATAAGAAAAAAATATCTAGTTCAGTGTTTTTTAGCCAAGATTTGATGTACTTTTTAAAAGATTGAAGGTTTACACACGTGTCCCTTTTAAAGGTTGTACATAAAGAATTATACATTTTTGGAGCAATAAAACTAATATGCCTTTGGGCCAACCTGGTTTTGCAGTGAGGCACAGCATATTCACAAGCGCCATGTCGTTGGCTGGTACGATTTGAATTTTTAATAAAGTTGTTTGGTCGCGTATAAATAAATTTAAGACATTGAGCACTATAGGTCTGCTTAAGGTCCAAAATTTCAGTTTCTTGGAACAATTGTTTAGAGGGATAGGATTTAGTTTTTTGGTACATTATTTTAATAATTGATTTTTGGGCAATTTCTAGTTGTTTTACATGATTGTTGAAAGTTCCGCCCCAGCCAATTATTCCATAGGAAAGAGATGAATGAACTAGTGAGTCATAAACTAGTTTCATGGTTTTTATATTTACTACATTACTCATTCTTTTAAAAATATATTTTAGGTATCTCAATTTGTTAACAGTTTTTTCAATATGGCTGGTGCATTTAAGTTGACAATCTATAGTTACACCAAAATATTTAATAAGTTTTCCAGATTTCATCTCCTCACAGTTACAGAATGTGTTTGGGTTACAATTTACGTTATGAAACTTCAAATTAAGATTGGTTTTAGGAGCCGACTTCTGTGTGTTATAGAAAGGAATACAAATAGTTTTATCATAATTTAGGGTAAGTAGGTTTCTATCTAGCCACTCTTTGACAATAGTAATACATTTGTTAGCTTTATTAGTAGTATCTTCCCATGATTTTCCTTGGACTGTTATTGCAGTATCGTCAGCAAATGAGAAAATTTTACCAGGTATTTTAATATTACATAAGTCATTTTTATATATTAGAAAGAGTAGCGGCCCCAATACAGTTCCTTGTGGTACACCATGTTTTACTAAATCAAAATTGCTCAAATATGTTCCAATTTTTGTGCATTGTTGGCGATTCAATATGTAATTTTGTAACAGCATGAGACATTTATGTTTAATTCTAATGTTGGATATTTTCTTTAAGAGAGTTCTATGGTTGACTGTGTCAAATGCTTTCTTTAAATCTAAAAAAATGGTTAGTGTTTTAATGTTTGAGTCCAGGTTAGAATAAATGTTTTTGGTTAAATTAAATATAGCATCATCAGTACCTAGTTTAGTTCTAAAGCCATATTGGTTAGGTGAAAGGAGTGAGTTTGATTCCAGAAAATCGACGATATGTTTTTTAATGCATTTTTCTAATATCTTAGACAATTGAGAAGTTAATGTGATTGGTCTGTAGTTGTCTGTTTTACATCTAGGTCCTGATTTGTGTATTGGGATGATGTTAGCTAGTTTGAATTTATTTGGAAAAATATTATCTCTGATGCATGCGTTAAATATATGGTGTAATGGTTTGATTATATGTTTTTTTATAGATTTAATTGTAGTGTTACTTAAGTTGTCTGGGCCATTTGCAGACCTAGCGTTTAGATTGTCAATGTGGTTTGCGATTTCAAGTTCAGTTATTTCGGGAAATTCGGATAGTTCGAAGGTAGAATTTTCAGTCTTCGGAAAGTCTGGGGGTACATGCTGAGAGTGCAAGCTAAGAGAAGGATTATCGTCAATTAGGGTAGAGGCGATGTTTGTAAAAAAGTGGTTGAAATTGGTTGCAATATCTTTAGGATTATCAAAGATTATATTATTTTCAGTTACAATTTTATGAGGAATTTCGTGTTCTTTTTGATTCCTGTTTGAGATCTCATTTATGATGTTCCATTATTTTGGTATTTCCAGTAGGTTTATTACCAGGGGTTTGTAGTTTGCTTCAATATTGTTCAGGGAAAAACCTGACAAGCAATATGAATTATTAATGACCGAATTTTATGGTCGAATCGTTATTATGATATATGAGATTTGTTTAAATTATTTTTTGTTGTATTTTGAAGGGATGTGTTTACATTGGTATAGGGATGGTCATTATATAAACTATATACATATTTTAATTTCGGAATTATTATGAAAATTTTAATGGATTCAAAAGCGGAGACTTAGGGCGAGTTGTTTCGGAAAAGCTGAACAATTATTCAGATTCCCGAGTTCTATTCAAATGTAAGAAAATCTTCACGTCGATTTTATTCAAATACAAATTGGGTTGTTTCAGCTCCGAAAAAGCTTCCGTTATATTTGAATAATCCGTTCCAGTGTTCCCCGCCGAATCGGGCAATTATTGCAGAGAATAATTTTTTTGCGAGACAGGAATTATTTTTACGCTGGCAACACCTCGTATTTTTATCAATCTGTCAAAACATTTTCCCGCCGTCGCGTTGTTGGACTGCCTGTATTTTGTGATTGTTTATTGTCTCAATTGTTGAATACTTAAAATGGATCCAAACTTACTGTAAGTATTGTAAATTATACCCTTTTTCCATAATAAATATGAATTTTATGAATAAATAATACACATGTTTGTAACCGTGTACGTGAGTAAGCATTTTGTTTTCCTAAATCCCAATGTAAAGCTTGATAATATTATGTAGAGTTTCGTCTTCTAAACAACATAAACGATCATAATGAAAACATTTGCGATACCTCTATATAATTATCGCTTGTAATATTACCCGGTGTTTCTGTGGAATGAGACAGGTGGAACTCTCTAAAAGCATCGCGTTTTATCCCTTCTGGATTGTTCCGCCATAGAATGAATTATGGCGGCAAATTTTTTGTTTATTTTTATATATTATGTTGCATTCCGCCACACTTTAATAATGTGTTACCGAGGAATATTATAAATAACGTTCAAAAAAATATCCGTAAGAAACGTGAAGATGGATTTGTATATTTTGACCTATTAAATATAATAGTTCAAGTGCATATTTAATTTTATATCAGCAATTCCTTCTACGATCTTGTTACTTATAAATATGAAATGTGTTTTCAGGAAACAATGCAATGTTGGTGAGGAAGTATAGCCATATTCTCACCAATAAAAAGACCGACGCAGTCATCTTCAAACAACGAGAGGCGACATGGCTTACTCTTGTATCCGATTTCAATGGCGATGGATTCTGTCAAACAGCTCCGAGCTCGGTTTGAAAATATGAAGCGTCGGGCAAGGCAGGTTGGAATATATTTCTTAATTGGTATTAATCTTAACGCCATAATGCTGTTAAATGAACTGTTATATTAATTTAGTAATTGGTTGCCCTGATGCTTTGTTTAATTTATGCAGGTATATATGTTTATTAATTGACTTTTAATAATGCTTCAAGGACGGTAGCAGAGAAATTCAGGAGAGGACTGGCGGTGGACACAAAGAGCATAGTGGCTACTTCGATTGACGGACTCCCTAGCGTGTTTGACGATGACATCAGCACTTTGGTGCTGTAGGAGCTAGCTGGTGGTGGAAGAAGGTGGGAGTTTGGTTAGCGCCACAGCTGAGGCTTATTATGGTGTTGACTGCAGTTTACTAACTACTACTACAATGTTTCCTAGTTTTATATTAGTTCTTCATTTAAGATAATCTGTTTAATTAATGCATTTTCACATTTTTTTAAGCTTCCAACTCCTACCCCTTTGACAGCAGCGCCACAGAACCAACGATCTAAAAACCTATTTCTTCTCCTTTTAAATGTAAGCGAATTTGTCGAATGATTTTATATAAGATGTTAGTAGAGTGTAGTGTAAAGCAATTATTTTACATTATAGTTGCTTTATTTAAGAAATTAATCTGATTAATTAATGTATTCTTATGTTGTTAATGCATCCAAATCCAACCGTTTTGATAGCAGCGCCCCAGAAACCTCAATCCTAAGAGCAATTTCATATCCTTTAAATGTAAACGAATTTGTTGACTGACTTAATACAAGTTTTCAAACAAACTATTACTAGATTTTAGTACAAAATATTTGTATTTCACTATCGTTGCTTTATTTAAGATAATAATCTGATTAGTTAATGTATTCTCATGTTGTTGAAGCATCCAAATCCAACCCTTTTGACAGAAGCGCCCCCTATTATTATTATACATACCGATTTCCGGTTTAAAAAAAAATTGGATTATTGAGACAAGAACGAGTAATATCGGAGTCATGCTAAAACTAAACTGAGATGAAAGCAGTTTATTCCCCTCTGTTCACTATCTACTGGGTGAATTCTTTAATGTACTAATATTAATTTTAATAATTTTTCTCTTTTTTATGTACACAATTCTTATGAAGTATTTTCTGGCTTCACAATTACCTACATTATATTACATGATAATACTAACAAATGTACATTGTGTACTTACGACGGGGTACTCCAGTAAGACCGCATTTTTCTTTTCTTTCCTTTTAAAACTGTAAATTTAAAAAAATGCATTTTATGCAATATTATGCACGGCATGTCCAGGTTTTTATATTATGCATATTTTTAATGCTGTGTGACCTTTACTTTATGGGCCGTATAATCTTTTGTGTTCTTTCTAATGTTTTTCAATTATTGTCAATTATTGTTAGAACAAGATGAATGAATGCATTCGCACACAAATAACTAGTCCATTATATTATGTTCTTAAATGTTTCTTTCCCATTGTATAAGTATGTATTTTTGTTGTAAATTATTCTTTCTTCCGAAAGAGTATTCTGGTATAATTTTACTTTTTTCAGGGCATTAATAAAAAATAAATAATCACAATCGCTAATCAAGTCGCTACAGCGACCATGTATACCCTTGATGTGATTTACTATGTAATACATTTCTAGAATGATCTATGTTATTACTAACTATATATGGAGATAATATACAGTACCATAGTTACCTGGTAGATAAGTATGGTACTGTAGACGGTATGGTACGGTACACTTAAGATTAATACTTAATTAACATTAACTAATTGTTAATACAGGATTTAGAACATAATTGGAAAATACCATAAATATTATTTTAAACCTTTATTTTCTTATTTTTAACTGAATTTATATTAACAAATTATTATAATCAATAAATATTAGTCTGAAACACTCATACATATTTTAAAATAAATAAACTCTGAGAAAAAATAAATGCCGCTGATGGAAATTGAAGCCGCAACTTTCCGATTTATTCATTTTTTTTCTTTGTCCATTTATCTTCTTTTTTTTCAATTTCTACAGTGTAGGTAGGTGCCTTACTTATTTTCTCTTTTATTTTAATTTGTTATATTATTTTGATATATTTTGTTCCTCACTTATGTAAAATACAAATAAAAGAATATACTACATCTTGGTACTCTATTTATTTTATGAAATTAGGTAGGAGTATGCAGTTACACTTAAGTTATTCACATTCAATAACGATCCAATGCATATTACATAATATATGTATATGTGAGATAGTTGTTCAAAACATTTCTAATAGTATGTATTCTCTATTATTAAACAAAGTAATTTACTAAGTTTATAAACATTAAAGTATAAAATAAATAGAAGATTTATCGTTACATTAATTATTTTGTACATGTTAACTATCTATCTCTGAATATATGTAAATGGTCGTTTGTTGAAAATCTCTGAAAGTTCTTCATTGATTGCTTTGAAATTTAGACACAATGTTGCATTCAAATATGCGTGTGTTTTTATATACCTACATTATTTAGATGACACCTGTTACAGGTAAAACAGACTGAGCCACAGCAAGACGTGGCGGGGTACAGCTATTTTTGAATAAATACATTATTGTTTTGAAATTCAAAAGACTTTTATTATCTTCGCTCATGCACCAAGAGATTGTACACATGTGTTCGAGTCTGCAGGCGGAAGATGTTACAGAAAGTGTTGCCCCATGGGTTGGTAAAGAACACAGACATAGGAATTAATAGACGAGAAGATAATGGCGAGGGGTAAAATCAACTGTTGAAGAACGAAGGGAGTAAGGCTGACTGTGATTCGTCAATAAATCAATCTGACAGTAAATAGGCATCTCGCATTATAATATCACCATTTACTTCTTAAAAGTAAAACCTGCTTTTGAATGAATAGACATTTTTACATGGGAGCGCAAATTACTCGCCACGTTATCAACAAATTTGCGAAGTCCAAATTCGGCAAAAAAATTCGGTTACATTTTCAGAGTCGAATATTTCGTTTAAGTATTTAGTTAAGACACTTTTATAAATGTTCATAATTTACTTCCCAGCAACCAACCAGCTTTGTGTTTCGCGTCCAGACGTTTCTCGATGTGATAGTATAATATGTTTCTAAAACTGATCTATATTATACGATGTGAATATGCTTAAAATAAAGTAAAATAATGCTTATATATGGAATGTAATACGACAATTGGGTTTATTCTCTTTTTCACATCTATTTTTACAAGTTTTCATAGTACAAGTCAACATTTTGCCGTGTTATTTCGTAAAATGAACCGATGATGCCTCGACCATGGTTCGCACAAGAATGATGACGTCACGTTTTCAAATTTCACTTGAGGTCATACGCGAGCACAGCCGGTTCCAATGGAACCGGTATGGGGAGTGGGGATAATACGCTTTTAATCACTTAGGGCAGGTCTACTAATATTCATATGTCTATGGTAAAGAATCAATATAAACCGAGTTCTGCACAGAGAAGTAAAGTAAGAAAACAGTTTATAAGGCGGTCTACTGTGGAACCTCTCTTGCAATGCAGGGTTTTACAGCACTTGGCTTATGTGGATTCCTTACCGACACGTGGGACGACAGGCTTAATGGTACAGGAGGAGGTAAGATAGGGCTTTTTGTGCTGGGTAGTATTTTACTATTCATTAGTCCATCAATCTGGCAAAATATGAGTTAATGAGGGTTTGACGAACGTGGTCATCTCCCCTGTTAAAGATTGGTGCTTGCACCAGTACATCGTTAACCTCGTCCAAGGGGTCTATGAATACAGGTGGTTGATCTTGTTACAATGATCTCTTGTACCTACCTGCATTTTAATTTATAAAGAAAGGACTGGAAGCCGTCTTTTAACAACTCCAAAAGTTCTTTCAATAACATTTCTGGTCCTGATCTGACTTTCTTTATATAAATGTTGTTCTCGAGAAACGGAATTCCTTAAGGGTGTTAGTAAATATGGCTTTATTCCATAACCACCATCTCCAAACTCACCGCATTCCAACCTTACTTTGATGCAGCTACTATTAAAAAGATAGGTATCTCCAGGCTACCTGGCTACTATGTTGGTCATAATTTGTAATATATTGGTCGACAAAAGAAACAAACTTGTAGTTTTTCAATATATTTACCAGTTTTTTCGTCATTTTAAATCACGGAAACCAACGATATAAAAACGAATTTCGACAATATTTTATGTAGAAAAGGTATCTAAACTTCTTCCCACAAAACCTTTAACTTCATAAATTTTAATCGTTGGGTTTTCTTTGCGTTATTTGCCAAAATAGTGAGGGTCGTTATCACCAGTAATTGACATATTGTAGTACATACGATATGTCAGATCGCAATTGTGACGTTTGCGCATGCGTCAATCTTGATCATATTTTCATGAATATTTCGTTGAATTTTCTCTTGACGGACGATGAAACAACCCAATTTATGGAAAATTGAGTGGATTGACGTTGTGATGACTTTCTCACACGTGATTTTTTCCGAAACAACTCGCCCTAAGTCTCCGCTATTGTTTCCATTATAATTTTCATAATAATTCTGAAATTAAAATATGTATATTGTTTATATAATGACCATTCCTACACCAATGTAAACATATCCCTTCAATATACAACAAAAAATAATTTAACCTTTCCATTACTGTGCTAAAAAAATACACGCGTTACGGTGCTGTGTAGTCAATACACATCTCAAAATAAGCGATTTAATATCGGAAAAATATGAATATTCATAGCTAATCGATTATGTTTATTATATTTTATATCAAAAGTGATAATAATTGTAATTTGATTGCTGAAAACATGAAAAAACCATCGGCAGATGCTAAAGAAACATGCGAGAGGTCCACATCTAACGACGGTTCACGGCCAACTGGCTAGCGGCGCGGTTGGCGGCTGGCACAGACACAGCTGTGCGGTCGTAGGTATCGATGGTCTAAATCAAAACTACAACTGCAGAAGTGTGGATGTCTCATGTTCCCGCATAGCGAATTAAAGCGGGACATCAATAGCGTGTCATTTCCTCGTACACTATTCGCGTATTTAATATTACACGGTTGATTGTATTGGTGTATTTGCTCCCGATTTTTAACAAAAAACTCTGATTTTTAATTGAATTCGAAAACAATGTAAAATATTATTTTTTAATTCAGTGCATAAATGTATAACGGAGGAATACCTGAAATCTGAACCCAGAATTTATTATATTTATAGAGTTATTAAAGTTATTAGAAGCAATGTGTAGTAAATACACACCACAGATGAGGAAAAAGGTTTTAAACAAATCACATATATCATAATAACGATTCGACAATAAAATTCGGTCATTATAAAATTCATATTGCTTGTAAGGTTTTTCCCTGAACAATATTGAAGCAAACTACAAGCCCCTGGTAATAAGCCTACTGGGAATACCAAAATAATTATAAATTCTACAGTCTAAAACGACTTAGTAACAAATGTAATTAATATAATTGATTAAAAAAAAACTTGTAGACCACCCCTCTCCCCCTCCCTCATATGTTATGTATTTAAACCGTAGACTAAGAATAATTTGTACCAGTCTGAAGATGGCTTTAACGAGCTAAAACCGGTTACGGTCAGTACTAAATTTTCATATGTAGCAAACACTTTGTGAATATACAAAATAATATTGAAAATAACTTAATTTTTAAAACTACTTTATTGCATATATTTTCAACATATAAAAACAAACGGTTTCGGTTCACCCTGAAACTTCATCAAGTTTATAAACACATATAAAATCAAAACCAGAGTTACAGTATATTAACAGGAATATAGAAGTGGGAGAGAGAACATCAAAGTGATGGAATATCGTATCCATTCTTGCACTTTTTAACTTCGTATTTACTCATAATCCTGCGCTAAACTGTTTCACTGCACAACATGTCTTAACTATTGCAGATGAAAAAAATTACATTATTTTAAAGTAATTTTATAAGAAGTTCGTTAATGGAAACAATTTACTGATACATTGTTTAATCTAGGAGATATAATGGCTTTAGTAGAACCCTCAAATTAAATGGTTGGGGGAGCGCAGGTGAGGAAGAGTAGGGACTTTTGTAAAAATACTTCCTGGAGGAGGTACTACTCACCTGCGAAAATTCAGCTTTTTTCTAGTTTTGTCCAGTTAGGGTCGATTTTTGTCTAGATTGACTGGGATATTAATCTTCACCATCCGTTGCAATAAAGCTAGTCATGCAAATGGACCTGATATATTTCATGTAAAATATATCTCTGTGTCTTGTACATTGAAAATAAAAAATTTAGTTTAATTATTTCACGAATTTCAATACATACTGTAACAAACTAAAACTTTTGGGTTTTCAAAATAAAACTATCAAACTAAAAATTTCAACCAACCATGAGAACGATTTAAAAAAAGAGCAATTTTTTTGAACATATGGCGCAAATGACACTTTTATTGTCATTAAATTGCCAATCACTTACATTCCGAGCACGAGAATGGTTTCTCTCCACTGTGGGTTCTAGTATGTGAAATCATATTGCTTTTATCATAGCACCTGTTCGTGCATTCCAAGCACGAAAGGTTTTTCACCGGTGTGGGTTCTAGTATGAATAACCATATTTCTTTTAACAGAGCACTTGTGCGTAAGTTCAGAACACGAGAATGGTTTTTTTCAAGTGTGGGTTCTAGTATGACGAACCATGTTGCTTTTAATAGAGCACTTGTACGTGCATTTCAAGCACGAGAATGGTTTCTCTCCAGTGTGGGTTCTAGTATGTGACACCAAATCGCTTTTAATAGAGCACTTGTACGTGCATTTCGAGCAAGATAATGGTTTCTCTCCAGTGTGGGTTCTAGTATGTAAAACCATTCTGCCTTTAATAGAGCACTTGTACGTGCATTTCGAGCACGAGAATGGTTTCTCTCCAGTGTGGGTTCTTGAATGTGAAAGCATATTGCTTTTATTTGAGCACTTGTACGTGCATTCCGTGCACCAGAATGGTTTCTCTCCAGTGTGGGTTCTAGTATGTGAAATCAAACTGCTTTTACGAGAGCACTTGTATGTGCATTCCGAGCATGAGAATGGTTTCTCACCGGTGTGGGATCGAGTATGTGAAACCATATTGCTTTTACTAAAGCTCTTGTTCGTGCATTCCGTGCACGAAAATGGTTTCTCTCCAGTATGGGTTCTAGTATGTGAAACCATACTTCTATTATCAGAGCACTTGAACGTGCATTCCGAGCACAATAATGGTTTCTCACCGGTGTGGTTTCTAGCATGAGAAACCATATGGTATTTTCTATAGCTCCTGTAAGGGCATTTTGAGCACGAGAAAGGTTTAACACCGGTGTGGGTTCGAGTATGTGAAACCATATTGCTTTTGTGAAAGCACTTGTACGTGCATTCCGAGCACGAGAATGGTTTCTCATCGGTGTGGGTTCTTTCATGAGTAAGCATATACCATTTTGTAGAGCTTTTGTAGGTGCATATCGAGCACGAGAATGGTTTTTCGCCGGTGTGTGTTCTGATATGCGTAATCAGAACACTTTTGTTTGGAGCCCTGTAGGTACAAGTTGGGCAGGAAAATAATTTTTTTCTTGTAAGAGACTTTTTTTCATTCGGGTGTTTTGTATCAACAGATATTTTCGATGAAACAAAATCTGAAAACACAGCAATAATTAATAATGATATCGTCGTTATTCGACAGCAAAACATAACACCTGTCGAGAAAAAAATGTTGACATTGAAATTTCAACAACAAACCTAGACCTAAAAATTTACAGATTGCGTAAAAGGAATGTTGACAAACCGAGAGGAATAAAGGTCGAATTTCCAGAAGCAAAGTGGCAGAAAATATTACTAGACAAGAAAAATATTTATAAACAATATAAGGTTTTACCATGATCAAACAATTCTACAGCGTAAGCAGTTATCTGAACTAAGAGACGAACTAGAAAAATGAAAGATATCTGGCGAAACGGACATCACAAAAAAAAATTAACAATAATCCAACCATTGCCAAAATGTAACCAAAAACCTAAATTCTAAAATAAAAAAAAATGTCTACCAAAACGTACGTGGACTAAGAACTAAATTACAGGACCTGAAATCACCTTACCTTACTTGGACTACGACTCTTACGCCTTCACTCAGACATGGCTAAATAAAAACATAGACAATAAAGAGTTGGGTTTCCTTGAACATACGTAAATAGAAAAGATAGAAGCACTAGCAATAAAGCTAGAGGAGGTGTTGTGTTAGTATCCATAAAGAACAAATTTAATTCAAGAAAACTCAAATGCATCAATCCACATCAAGAACAACTATTCATCATGGTGTCTGCCAAAAAGGAAAAAAATATAATTGGCTGTATCTTTATTCCCCCATCTTCCGACGCCCAACTATATAAAGACCACTACCTAGATGCTGAAACATTTCGAAGAAAATTTCCTGATGCCACAATGATCTCGACAGGAGACTATAATCTGCTAATGTTACATGGATATAAAAAAAAAAAAAAAACTTCGTGCAACATCAATCATGCATCTCATGAAATAATCGAGATGTCAAATTTTCTAAGCCTTCGACAGTTTAACAATGTATACAATGCAAGCTCTCGTCTTCTCAATCTTGTCTTTTTCTAATTCTTCCCCCGTTAAAGTATCCGCATCTGACGAATTCATTCTCCCAATCAAAAACTATCATCCCCCTCTAACGGTTGAATTCTACAGTCCAATAATTAAAAAAAAACATCCGTCTACATCAGGGGTTCCCAACCCCGTGCCCGCGGGCACGTTTGTGCCCGCCACTATTCGGCAGTGAAATAATTTTTTCATAAACATTAATTAAAAATGTGAATTATTTTATGTATTTGTTAGAGTTTTAATTTTTTTTAGTGCCTAGGTTCATTAAATACGTTCGAATGTTTGCGATATTGTATGTATGAGTGGATCCTTTGCTGACAGTACTTGCGCAACCTGTCTAGAAGCGAGCCAGACTGCACTCTTCACGCTTGTCTGTAACGGGGAGTTCCATTTGCACATTACTTCTTGTACACGCAGAAAACACGAAGTGAACGAACGCCAAGAACTGTGCCGATGAACGCCGAAGGCGCCAAAACACATGGCACATGACTCTGCCAGCTCTGTCTGTCAATGAAAGCATTAAGCATGGCCCCGACAGTCAAACTGCCTTGGGTCCGTGCTCGTACCGTCCCGATCGATTCGGCGATCATCGGCTCACTTCGGGTTTTCGGCGTGTACAAGGAGTGATGTGCAAATAGCATTCCCCGCCTTTTTTATATTAACTCCACACAGGAGGCCCTGAAGAAAATAATTTCCCTCAGGGCGTATGTCATCTTTGGGGATGCTGTGCGGAGGGTCTATTTGTGGAGAGGAAGGAGTGAACATGGGTCTTGAAGAGTCACAAGTTGTAGGAGGGAGGAATCACAGAGGCCGGATGTTCGTTCCACAGCCGAGCTGTTGAACCTAAGAACGAATCGTAGAAGCGACCCATTCTCATGTGAAAAATGTCAACCGTGTACAAATATTGAGCGCGCGTTTGGCGTGTATCCCGACTACGCACCGGTGCCGAAGGGATCAATGACGCTAGTTCCTCAGAGCATCTTCCATTGTAATACTGAGAGAACAAGGACAGCATACCTACCTGATACCTGTGCTCTAAAGATTGCAGTCCGTTTGTTAAGATTGGGGAATCTATCAAACGGACCGCCCGTTTCTGCACAGACTCAAGGGTTTTTTTTTAGGTATTTTGGGGTTCCGGACCAGGGATGGCTGCCAAATTCGACAGTAGGGCGCACTTGCGATTTGTACAGGGTCAGCAGTTGTGTACTATTAAAGTATCTGAGGGGGCCTGTATAGTACGCCCAGCTTCTGAGAGGCCAATTTTACTCTGGCTTCGATGGAGCCCCCGTACCTGAGCTGGTCACTTATAGTTACACCAAGCCTGGTAACGCGTTGTTGTCATTTTGATTGCGATTGCTGCCCCGAGTTTGTCGATTCAAAATAGGTGGTGCCCGCCACTCTACCGATATTTTAGAATGTGCTCTAGAGTACAAAAAGCCTGGTCTACATCAAAAATATTGAAACAGACTATAGTCAAATTATCATTCTTTTGTCTTCTACTCACTGGAATTTTTGGACTTTGAAGAAAACTTCAAAGAAATGGAAGATAAATTTTACTTTATTCTTAATAATGCTATCGATCTGTATTTACCCGTGTCTAAAATTATTTTGCATAAATACCCAAAATGGTTTAGTAACGACCTTATTAGAGTAATAAGAGACTAAAAATTGCCCATAAAGCTAATGATTATGCAAAATTTTGCGAACTAAGAAAGATTACCAAAAAATTTAGAAGTTATGTTACAAAAAATGCATCGGTAACTGCGAAGAATTGACTTCTGTAAGTTATCCGAACATTTATACATTTTCAAACATGCTTAATTACAATGATTCAATTATACCCTCAAACATGATTTAGATAATTAAATGGCCGATAACCCTCAAGAAGTCGTGAATCTGTTTGCTGAATTCTTCAGCTAAATCTATGATACTTCAAATAATTCTCTATTGTTCGACAATACAACAGCTATAAATAAAAATAAGATCGAGTTTAATCTATTTATATTTGAAGAAAATGATATTAGAACTAAACCAAAATCCCTTGATCTTAACAAATCGGCAGGCCCCGATAACAATTCTACAATATTTTTATCCAAATGTTTATCAGTCTTAACTCCTCCGCTCACAAAACTTGTTAACTCATTTTTAAAAAGTGGTTCCTTACCGAAACATTGGAAAACAAGTTTTCTGTGTCCAATATTTAAAAATGGTCACAAATCAGATATTTCTAACTATAAACCTATATGTATACAGTCTTCAATCCCAAAATTATTCGAATCCGTTCTTCTCTTAAAACTATCGCTTGTGCTAAATAAAGTGATTTCACATCGACAACATGGTTTCATGGCAAAAGATAGACTCTTATAAATTCAATCATATATCAGGAATATCTTTTTAACAACGTGAACAAGCGTCTTCAAACAGACGTGGTGTATACTGACTTAAGTAAAGCCTTCGACCAAATCTCACATAAAATTCCCATACATAAACTAAGAATCCTTGGAATAACCGGAAAAATATCAGTCAAACTCAACTAACACAGTTCACAGTAATTCCAAATTTTCACCGGTGTTCAACAGGGGTCACATTCGGGTCCAGTATTGTTTTTTCTTGTTTATCAACAACATAACTACGGTTTTAGAATGAGTTATAACTCCATATATATTACAATACTCATATATGCAGACGATCTTAATTTACAAAACTATTACTAATCTCCATGACTGTCACGTATTACAATTAAATCTTATGAGGCTACAAGAGTAGTGCACCCGTAATGAACTGTTTCTTTACATCGAAAAATGTCAAACAATAACTTTTGCCCGAATCAAAAATCCCATATTGCATCAATATAGCATTAACAATTTTTTTTCTAAAAAGAGAAGAGCACGGTTTATTTTCAGAACGGTGAAGGATTTAAAATTAATTAACTTGTTTGAATTGCTATTCATTGGTTTGGTGAGAAGTAATCTTTAGTATAATGCAATAATCTGGGCTTCATTTTATAAGATTCTCCAACTAAAAATTGAGAGAGTGCAGTATAAGTTCCTGAGATTCATTAATTTTCAATTAGGAATTCCAACTGAAGATCATCAAAACCAAATCACATTCCAGCGGTGATACGTATCGAAACCGCAGTTACCGGTTTGTTTTATTTCTCCTGAGCTTTTCGGGGCTGCAGTCTGCGGGGTAAACTAATGTTCGATAGGAGAGGACATCGGAAGAATAAGTGAATAGCTTACCAAGACTTTGGTCGATCCTTTCAAGATGAACGAAACATTCCTTTTTAATGTCAGGATAATCAATATCTATTTTCGAGAATACTTCTTCTACCACTAGAGTATCTGGGTCACACTCGAACGCAGTAGATTCTTCTGTCTCCTGTTCGACAATCCCGAACGGCAATAATGCTTCATAGGGTGATGTTGTTCTTTTTTCTTGAGGGATTGTGTCCGGTTCTGACTTTATGACACCGACATCTGATGTCACAAGATTCATTTCATGTAAACTGCAATTGGATTCTGATTTTAGCATGATATTCTGGAAAACGAAATAATCGTAGACATACCATAACTAGACAATGGACTTTATTGAAGTTTGAATGGAAAAATACTTCAAGATTATAATTTTTAACAATTCGATAGCATGAAATATAATTTTACCTAGTGAGAGGAGCACTTAATAACAAAAAAAAATTATTAAAAATAATACACCCATAAAATAAAAAAAATGCAATAAGCTTGTTTATGGACAGTTTTTGCAAACATTAATCATAATTCAGTTTTTTTTCTAACGGTTGATTATTGTTATACTATCTAGTTAGGTGGTCTTAAAATACTATGTATGATACGCCAGCTAAGCGGATTTCTAGTACAAAGACGGGTCTGACGCTCGGTATATCAGTGGCTTTTTAAGGCGGTTAAGCACATAATCCGTATATAAGTTCTATAGATATCACCAACATATTTTTGTTTTAACAAATAAGGTTTTAATAGAGAAACGTGTATGGTTTTTTTGCAAAACCAAACTCATGTATACTGTCGTCGCGATTTCATTAATAAAGAAAATGAAATCCTCGTCCCTCTGACTGAAAACAGTATTGTCTCGATCCACGATCCTGAGTTTAATTTGCCGAATACTTTTGTTATACTTATCACATGTAAAAAGGTGTGTGAAGTTCTTCTACGTCAAATCATTATGCTTGACAATATCGGTTGCTTTAAACCCTTTCACACCCGCATTATTGTTTCCACATATATAAAATATGTAATGCTTGATAATATATTAAATAAATGATTTGAAAATTTTTGGTATATAATTTTTGTTTTGGTTTTTAGAAATTATCCTACGTTGATTAAGATTAACATTGGACGTCAGAGGGAATTTTTTAAATAGTAAGGCAAAATACACATAACACAAAAGTAATACAAATAACTGTTTAATGTAAAAAATGTACATTTATAATGTAGTGCTAATCTCCGAGGTTTGAAACAAATAACATTATAACTAAAATTCATTCAGAAATAGACTAGGAAAATAATCTTTAACAATTCACCACACTAGTCATAAATATGCCCGTCACTACCAGTGTTAATTTGAATGAACGTTGAAATTCATTTACGATTTTCTGGCAAATGATTGTGAACAGTGAATTGAACAGTTGTTATTATTATTAGAACAAGTCTTTATGTATTAAAATATTTGTAATTCGAGTAGAAAATATTGATATCTCACCTAAAATGAAGTAATCAATTACGACAGAAATTCGATGAAACTCACAATCAGCAGATGTCACAATATTTATCGGGTTTGTGCTGGGAATAAGGATTTCAATCGAGCGGAAAAAATAGACGTCACAGAAAAGATTACAAGCTATAAGAAAAAAAGGCTTTTCTAAATCACTACCGTGACGGTAAAGAAACAAAAAGCTCGTGTTAATTTGAATTAATACTGGGGATGAAAGGGTTAAGCGCAGTTTGGTTGGAATGTCGAGCTTACGAAATCCGTCTATATGTTATAAGAACAGATATCACCAAAATTTCACATTTTTTAAAAATTTAATTTCAAAAGAGGTATATGTTTCTTTTTCCTTTGAAAAACTAAACTCTTGTGAACTGTCTTCGCGATGTTTCGAAATGTCACCAAACGCAGTTTATTCTACGCTGGTTTAATTAACGAGTTAATGGTCCTACGTGCAAGGATACTTAATAATGAATAGTATTTGTTTTGCTGGAGTCAGGGTTCTATTCATAAAATTATGACAAAATAACCGCTAAACACAAACTGTTGCCACATTAGAACTTTTAAAATCTTTTAAATACCTTACGGTACTGTTTTAGAACGAGTTTGAGCTCAATGAGGCATCCAAATTAATAATGATAAAAGTAGGCAATGTACGTATATTTATGTGATGCGAAGAAAGCAGGAATTATTTATGTAAATGTCTACTTAACAAGTGTCACTGCAAACTGCTTGCCGTCCTAAAATGGAACTGCTTTGCGGCTTAAGGATTGAGCCGCCGATTTTGTCTGCTTTAATTTGAGTGATGCATATGGTACTTAGCGAGGATACGGAGCTACTGATATACCGGGTCTCAACTACTTTGTTTGAGATGTGTATTATTTTTTATTACTAGAGGTGGGTACTAAACGTAGGAATGAGATCAAAACAACCGGTATTAGAGTTTTAAGTCCAGTTGAGATTGTGAATTGAATAAATGTCTCACGAGGTCACAACTTAAAAGTAATTGCACTTACCGATTCGACTGATTGGTTAGAATTAGACATCACAATATATGTATGCACATTCGTATTTGTGTTGACGAGCATGAATCGCCAGTTGCGGGTATTTTTCTAATTTAATTATTGAAAAACTAATCGAAATTTTAGAGACGCGTGATGACAGATAGGTCCATGGGTAAAATGATGTCAAAGACAAATAAGACCATAGACAAAACACATTAGAGCATGAAACGGCAAAAAAATAATATGACTGCACTGCAATCGTTCATACTGCTGTAAGTAGTTTATTTATTGGTAGGACTTCAAATCTAACAGGTTCAGAAAATATATTTTTTCTAATCTACCAAACTTAACATCATGTGGCGCGTTCCAAATTACTGATCCTGACTCTAATATTAAGCGAATAAATGAAAAATATAAGTGGTGATTTAATTAATTTGAAGGCTCTCGACTAGAAAACTAGAGGTCGCGGGTTCTAATAAGTATATGTAAATACAATATATTATATAATATAGTATCGCCCTAGTGTAAGACCACCATTCAGAATTGAAATGTTGCTTGAAATGACTTTGCGCGTGTTTGGTGACATCTGAAATGAATCCTTCCCCCAGTGGCGTAGCGTGGACTAATCAGAGCGTGGGCAGAGGCGCATCCGCGAGGCCCTTTTCTTTCAGTACCTGTTTTATACATCAACACAGTGGTCCTACCATTTTTTTATGAATACAAAAATAAAAAAAATTTAGCAGAAAATATTTAAAAAGAGTTTATTTTATTTATTTATAAAACACATGATACATAACCAACAATTTACATAAAGTAGATATATTCGATCACCATACTAGGCGGCTGCCTGTTTCATGGTGACCAATGGAGTATTGTTACTTTGTATGATATATGTAGTCTAGTGTGAACATAATAAATGGATCTAGATAAGTGATGCTAAAAATTGAAAACATTATAATAAAATAAAAATAAAAAGTAGAAAATAGAAAGGGTAAAACAAGTAATTTAGCATTAGGTTAAAAGAATGAACATAATTTTTTTTCGATATGGGTGCATGCATGCACACAATATATACGTAGGTGCACATATCTATACAGACATAAACATACGTATATAGTTTTTTTTTTTTTTTTTTTTTTTAAATTTATATAGTCTAATCTTTTACAAAAATAATTCCTTTCGACTCTTTGCTTTGCTAAAGTCTGTAAGTAAGGATTTGTAGTCGATTTTTGAAGCTAACTCTGCTTCGATTGATAGTATTCCTAAAGCAGATAACCGTTCCTGTTTCATGCTATTTCTCAAATAATTTTTTATTATTTTTAATTTCGAAAAACTTCTTTCTGCGGATGCTGTACTTACTGGCATAGTCAGCATAATTCTAATCGCAACATAAACATTACGGTAAATGTCTTGCAATTCATTTTTAATTATATATTCAATCAGATTTTTGGTATCTTTAATAGACTCTGGTATGTTAGGAACTAAGAGTTGCAGTTCTTCGTATAGTTCATAGGATTCTATATCTTTGCTTTCTCCATGTTGTAGTTATATACCTAGGTCATTGCAGTGTTTCAAAAGTTCGCTATTTGTCAAGGATTTTAAATTATTTATTTCATACAAGAATCCAAATAATTGTAGTATTGAGTGAGTGCTGTAAATCTCGTATCGGTATCTTGTATAATGGCATCAACCATTGTAGTAAAAAAATCTATTCTAAATCTACTTTCAGCAGAATCAATAGGCTCATCTGCAGCTTCATAACTGAACATTCTCTTTTTTCTGCGAGCCCTTTTCTCCTTAAAAGTGGTTGGAATCTCATAACTGCTCTTTTCTATGAACTCGTAAGCTTTTGTAATACATTCATTAAAGCCTGTTTCCCGAAATTCTTGGATCCAGTCACGAAAATTGCATAAATTATCAATAGCGATCTTTAAATTTATATTGACTTTTTGCCAGATTTTACTTATATTATTCACACGGATTAATATTTCATACCACACGTGTATCGAAATAATAAATTCTAGAGTAAGCATTTCAGTAATAATTGCTTCGCATTCGCAGAGAGTATCTGCGTCTCCACGGTCTCCAGATTGAGTTTTCAGATTATTTACGCCATCTATTACTTCATCAAATTGAAATAAAATAGCTTTAACGGAAGCGATTCTACTTTCCCACCTTGTATCAGACAATGATTTCAATGATATCTTCAATGTATCCTTCAGTAATTCCCATCTCTTGCTGGATTTTGAAAATAAGACATATATTTTTTGGATAAACCCAAAAAACACCTTTGCCATAGATGATGTGTTGGCTGCGTCTACTAATATAAGATTCCAACTATGGCAGCCACAAGGCGTAAAGAATGCTCTTGGATTAATGGTCAGTATTCTGGATTTCACTCCCTTGTTGATTCCAACCATATTTGCGCCATTATCGTAGCCTTGGCCTCTACAGTTTTGAATATTTAATTCATATTTTTCTAGCTCTTTGAGAATTGTTTCTGTTAAAAATTCTCCTGTTGATTCCGAAACTGCCAAAAACCCAAGAAAATGTTCTTCAATTGTACCGGTGCAGGTATTGATGAATCTTATTATAACGGAAATTTGTTCGACTCTACTGATGTCCCTTGTACAGTCCAGCATTATAGCATAGTACTTACTTTCTTTAATTTTCCCTATAATCTCATTGACAATGGTTTGTGACATTAATAAAATAAGTTCATTTTGAATTTGAGGACTTAAATAGTGTTGATTTAGTTTTTTTTCATTGATACGATTTAAGTGTTCACGAAGAGTCAAATCGTATTTAGATAGTAATTTAAACAGATCGATAAAATTACCGCTATTTCCTAAATGATTCTGATCGAGAGATTCCTTATGACCTCGAAAAGCTAAGTTATGTGAAGCTAAAAAATGTATTATATCAACTAGTCTTTCAAACAAATTATACCAATGTTTCTGACTTTCTTGAATGAGTCTCTCGTTTTCTTGATCAATCGTTTTTCTATGTTTAATACCTTTTTCATATTCTAGCCACTGAACCATGCTTTTCCTGTGTTCTTTCTGATTTTCGTGACGTTCAAGAATAGTTTTTAAGTGTTTCCAGTCATTACAGCCTACAACCATTTGTGTTTGTAAACTAGAGAAAAGTTTGCAACTAAAACAATATACTTTATTATGTGATGTTGAATAAATTAACCACCTACGATGCTGATTTTCACCATTGCTCAATTTCCTTGTAAAATAAAAATTAGAAAAGTGTCTACGATGTTCATTTTTCGGATAGTATTCATTGCTAATATGTAGGTTTTGTTGAGGACCACATTGGACTAAATCGTGACGGTATGCATTGTTTATGGGAATGCTCCATTTTCCTGGATCATCCATTTCGGGTTTACAAATTTCTGACTCTTCATTCTCCCTAATATTAACTGATGAAGTGGCCTCGCCAATATCAAAAGAAGTTCCAACACAGGGCTCAGTGCCATTTGTAGTATCGTTGGATTCACTTTGTAGAACTTCTTCTGGCGAAGACTTCTCTTCATTCTGTTGACAATCAGTTATTATTCCCGATACTCCAGTTTCAGAGGTCGAAAGAATTTTCTTTTGATTCAAAAATTTCTGCATGCTAGCACTAAGAGCTGCAATAGTTACTGCCATCTCAGCTTTTCTTTTTCGCTTCGATGTTCCAGATTCCCATTTCCGATGTCCATCTCTATCTCTGCTCGGGCCGGACATGATATCTGTAAATCATTTTGTAATTTACGTACCTAAATATAAGAATAACATGGCAGTATTTTTTTCAAACAAAAAAAATCTTTTTGAAATTGCGAGTTGAGATGAGAATGTCAATCTTTTGTAACGATAGAAAATTTATGCTTCGTAGATATTGCGCAGGCACATACTTCTCCCATAATGGAGTTGTCTACTATAAATAAACTATCGTAAACTGTGCGATGGTGGAATACCTAAATATGTGGGTTAGATTAAATAATTGGGCATATAAAAACATAAAATCTGATTAAATAAAATCATTAGATATGTAATAAAGTTATAAACTTATAAGCGTGAAATTTTAATAAACCGTGAAAAAAATTAATGTTATAGGAATTTTAAAATTCTTAACAATGCAGTGAATAACAAAAAAAGTGATTTCCCAAAATTAATTTTAAAAAAATATGTTAATCATAGACATGAATATTTACTAGACCAGAACAGAAAGGTGAGGGGTAGAATCCAACTACAGCGGGACGCAGAGCGGGAATACAACTTTGGTGATATGTGATTCGTCAATAACTCTATCTGACAGTATATAGGCATCTCGCATTATAATATCACGATTTAGTTCTTAAAAGTAGACTCTGCTTTTGAATGAATATACCTTTTTACATGGGAGCGCGAATTGCTCACCGCGTAATAAACAAATTTGCGAACTGCAAACACGGCAAAGTAAGAGCGCATTTTTTTCATTAGTTCAATATTTTGTTTCCGTATTTAGCTAAGACACTTTTACAAATGTTTCATAATTTACTTAGCCCAGTACACAGCGGCTTTGTGTTTCGCGTCGCCGCGATGCGACAGTAGTGCGCCCGCCGCCCGCCACCGCCCGCCGTGTCTTGTCAAATTATGTTCCTTTTATCTGAATAAATTTAAAATAGAGTAAAATAATGCTTATATGTGGAATGTAATACGACAATTAGGTTTATTATCTTTTTCACTTCTATTTTTACACGTTTTCATAGCACAAGTCACCATTTTTGCAGAGTTATTTCGTAAAATGTACCGATGAGAGCTCGACGATGGTCCCCACAAGAATGATGACGTCACATTTTTTAGATTCACGCGAGGCTAATTCGTTTCCGCATTCGCATCCGTGATATTAATTTATTTTATTTTTCAAGGAACGTAAAATAAAAGTGTTCAAAATTAGCCCAATTCAAAAGTAAAAGTAGACACTAGGTACTATAATATTACTACCCAGTTGGTTCCATGATGAAATTGATGAGAAATAACATCGAGTAGACTAAGGTTATGTGAATTTTATTATGTATATACTTACCTACTAATTTAATTACTCGTATGATTCAGCCACAATTCACTGTCACCTGTCACTCACTATTTAATTGTTAAGTTAAATTATACACTTAGTGATAAGTGATAACTTTAATGTTTTGTTTAATTAAAACTGTACAGTGCCCACGATCAATGTAATCAGTCGAAGCAATGCACACTACTATGACGCCTGCCGGGTCGGGTCGTATCGAACGAAAGTAGAGGATCTGTCAAAATCTGAGTCTAGGGATGGGAACGCAAAGATCGATACCGAAAATTTCCGATGATCGATATTGATAATAAAATTTTGCACATAAAGATGATGAGATCATAAAGGGGCCTCGCTCACGCGAGGCCTCTTTATGTGCGAGGCCGTGGGCGAGGGGCCGCTTCGCCCACGCCTAGCTACGCCACTGCCTTCCCCTCTCCATTACTTTCAGCCTCCCAAAATACAACAATTGGAGATGCCATAGTCTCACTGGCTCCAGACGGTTGAGAGCAGTTGGGACTTAAAGAAATATAAATGGTGATCTGAAGGTTCAAGTAATTCTAAAGATGAATTTAATTCAAGTGATTCTTAAGATGAGTTCCTGCCACAGATATAATTTTTGTGGGTTCTATAAACCCTCCGGAGTTCTTTATCTCTAAATAGTATGAAATAAAGTTGCTAACCGCGTCTGTCTGTTTGTGCCATTAGTTCTTCTAAATAACGCAAATGATTTTAAAAGTGCTTTCACTATAATTAAGAGAATTTTTTCAGAAGGTTTAAATATTTATAACATGCATATTATATTTACAAAAAGGAAAGTCGATGTTTTGTAATAAAGTCGTTAAAAATATATTTTCCTTCCCTTACATTGCTAACGCTGACATAATCTTATGAGATACATCAAAATAACGAAGTGCGAAATTGTATATCTTACGTGTACCCAGCAACGCCGGGTAAACGTCAGCTAGAATGTTATAAAACAATAATTTTATTCTTAAAGGTTTCTTTTCTTATTCTTATTTCTATAATTTGTATTGTGTTTTTACGCGTTTTCTTAGATATCATATCCTTTCTCTATTCATTTCGCATTTATTCATTTGACCCATTTAAAAATAACCGTTAACTGATATTGTCTATGAATTTTTATAAACAGATTTCCAGTTTGAACAAAGTAAAAAGAAAAAAACGAATAAGAGAATAGAATAAGTAGGACTTTGAAATTTTTTCATTTACTAGAAACAGCAGGATGGAATAATTATACGTCGACAGAAAGGACAAAATAAAAATGATAAGTTTTTTCTATCTTTCATTTTTATTATTTTAGAAACAAACAGTACATTGAAAAAAATGAGTGGTAACAACATTTGAGAAATAGTTTACAGGGATCGGTTCCAACGGCATGTCAATCTACGATTAACTAGGTGAGGATAGTACATGCTAGGGAATGATTAGAGGTAAAGATAAACGATACATTGAAAACATATTTCGTGTATAAATCTATGCGAACGTCTATGTGTAAAGATGACCGGATTGTGTTAATAAGTGAAGTAGTGGGTGCGCATTTATTAAGTTACCAGTATCGCTTTTCTTAATAAATGACCACGGGGATTAAAATTCATGTCAAGAGTTGAGTTTGGGCAAATATCAATGTGGTAATCTTAAATGCAACAACTTGTCGTGGACTTGTTCCTCTTTTAATACTGATTATGGATAGACTTGAATAATAATACTAAGGTGTAGGTACACTATTTACACTATATTGTCGTGCTACTGGGACAATTTAACTTTTATAATGAGAATAACGTTCAACAGTCCCAACTGCGTCCAACCGTCTGGAGCCAGCGAGACTATGGCAACAGCAATTGGGGTATGTTGTGAGGCTGAAGGAAATGGGGAGGGAAAGTGATGGGGAAAAGAAGGAAGCTTGCTAGTAAAAATACAAGAAACAAAAACAAACCTATTTACACAAGTCGGCATAATTAAGCTATTTTTTTAATACGTTAGGACAGAGGAAAATTAATTAATACACTACAGAAATTTTGTTTGGTGTACTGTGAATACCAAATTGGGAAACAGAATATGTGTTTATGCTTTTAAAGTTCATTCCGAGGAGAGAACCATTTCTTTCAAGTGCGATTTTGATGAAATGATGCCGTGTATGATGAACCCCTTTGCTATTAAGAGAGCACTTCAATGTTAATTTAAAGCACGAGAAGGGCTTCTCTCCAGTTTGAGTTCTAGGATAAGAAACCAGAATACTTTTTCTATAGCACTTGCAGGAGAATTCCGAGTTCAACAATAGGTTCCCTCATGCAACCTTTGAGGGACCATGATGCTTTTATGAGAGCACTTGTACGTGAATCCCGAGCACGAGAATGGTTTCTCTCCAGTATGGGTTCTAGTATGTGAAACCATTCTGCTTTTAATAAAGCACTTGTACGTGCATTTTGAACAGGAGAATGGTTTCTCTCCAGTATGGGTGCGAGTATGAGAAACCATACTACTTTTATCAGAGCACTTGTATGTACATTTCGAGCACGAGAATGGTTTCTCTCCAGTGTGGGTTCTAGTATGACGAACCATATGGCTTATTTTAGAGCACTTGTACGTGCATTCCGAGCACGAGAATGGATTCCCTCCAGTTTGGGTTCTAGTATGTGAAACCATTCTGCTTTTAATATAGCACTTGTACGTGCATTCCGAGCACGAGAATGGATTCTCTCCAATGTGGGTTCGAGTATGTAAAATCATATTGCTTTTATCAGAGCACTTGTACGTACATTCCGAGCACGAGAATGGTTTCTCACCAGTGTGGGTTCGAGTATGTAAAACCATATTACTTTTATATGAGAACTTGTACGTACAATCCGAGCAAAAGAGTGGTTTCTTACCAGTGTGGATTTTAAGATGCGTAATCAGATCACTTTTACACCTAGGCCTGTAGGTACAATTTGGGCAGGAAAATAAGTTATTTCTTGTGAGAAGCTTTTTTGCATTTGGGTATTTTGTATCACTAACAGATATTTTCGACGAAATAAAATCTGAAATCACAGAAAGAATGAATAATGATATCGTGATTATTCGACAGTTAAACGATATGTTAAAGTAAAAGGATACTGATACTAAAACAATTTCAATTTTATTTCATATATGGTATTTGGCGCGAGTAAGATTCTCAAGTAAACCAAGAGATTTAATTGTATTTATTCTCTCTGTCTAACAGTCGCAATACTGTGTGATTACAGTTACATTCAAATTCTAAATAAATATTTAAATTTCTCTAAATAGGAGTTGACAGAGGAACGCACAAAATAACGACTTCTAATGACGCTGAGGAAGATGACAGTAAAATCATTATTATATCGAAAAAAAGTTTTTTAATACTAAACTAAATATTTCGCCAGACATAAAATACTCCATAGGCTTCATTTCCGCCGAGATAAAAGACCTGAAAAAATATTTTCTGATTCTTTGAGCCCAATAAAAAGTCTACAAGCTGAGAATGTTAAGCTGAACACAGCAGTGCGCGATCTTAAGGCGCGCACGTCCCACATGGAACAGACAGTCAGAGAAACCAACGCCGGGATCAAGTGCGTACCTGAGCGTAAATCTGAGAACCTGATATCGATCACAAAACAACTTGGAACAGTGATTTCCCGCCCCATTGCCGAGTCGAAAATACTTTAAATTCATCGAGTCTTCAAGATCAAACCAGATTCCAGAAGGCCCAAGTCAATCGTCATGAAGCTCCAGAAAGTGAGGGCAAGGGATGAAGCCCTGGCTGCAGTTGTCAGCTACAACAAGAAAAACATGAACTTCAAGCTAAACTTAACACATCTAGGCATCGACGGCATCAAATCACCGGTATACGTCAGCGAACACCTCACACCAGCAAACAACGACCTACATACACCCACGAGGATTTAAGCGAAAGTAGCTAATTATAAATTCGTGTGGATCAGTAATGGTAAAATTCTTGTTCGTCAAGATGAACACTTATCGCATGTAGTGGTGCTCCGCAAACAGGACTCGCTAGCTTCGCTTGCCTGATTCCTACTGTATTTTGTCTAAATTTCAATTGGTATATTATGTGTTAATTATGTAGACTGACATGAATAACCTAAGACATCCGTAACATGGCGGGCTAAATAATAAGAAAAACGTGTTTTCATTTTACAAACTTAATTACAGGCAAAATAATACTCCAATAACGGGGGTTTGCTCGACGCTCACATTCGAATTATTCTGATGAACGTTTTAATAAGTTCGCAAATGTTTCTAGAGGAATCTTGAGGAAAATATTTATATTAGAGATTATTAAACATACGACCTTACAATACTATTTTTTTAAATATATAAAACGGTTTGAAAATTTTATAAAACGTTTCCCAATTGTAAAATTAGCGGCGAGCACCAGATTTTATTTTTCTAGACAGTGAATTAGTATCCTCCAGAGGGATCACTCAAGAAACATTTAAGATTTTAGTAATACGTTCATCAGAAATGATTACAATAAACCCTACGGAAAGATTGATTTTCTAGGCCTGCTAGGGCAAAGTCGACCGTAGGTCCTTTTGTTATATTCCAAATATACATTTTATACGATTTCATCACTTATGTCGTTAAGCTTCCCACTTTATTTTAGAAATTTGACAGGGCAAATTCCACCTCAGGCCTGTCCAATACTTCAGAGCCGCGAGTTGTATATGTTTGTGCACAGCTGCTTCCCTTACGTCGTTAAGATTCTGGCTTTATTATAGGGTAGGTATTGTCTAGACTTAAATAAAATATTTAAGTGGGTAGGAACCTGAAAATATTTTCAATTGGATTTTCTTTTAAGAAATTCTAAAAATATAATACTATAGGATTCACATGTCTTATACTGATTTATAAATGTGGAAATTCTAACTATACAATTGTAAATGTTCTCCAAAATGCCCTGGACAGAATCTCATACTTGTGATGTCCCGAAAGAAACCATTCATCTGTTCTGAATGCAATTACTAGTGTTATCCAAATTGACCATGGTAATAAATTACATCTTTGCGATTCTTTCAAGGATAAAGAAACCATCCAGTCACTTCGAAAGCAATCAACAATTTTCTCAAAATTTGTTTTGACAGCATCGCCATTCTATTGTGAGAATATTATGTAGGTACTAAATACACAATTTGGCTGACCTGAAACGGGAATCCTTCCCAGTTGGACAGACAAAGGTTCATTTTGTTTTGTATTGTTTGAATTTATTTAAAAAATAAATAAATAAAATATATTCAAGACATCAGGCTAATAGCTAAGTGGTGCTGCAGTCTTGGATTTAGTCACTGGAGGGACACAGCAGGAGACCGGCGGAGTAGAGGTGAAGATGTTTCCTGAAGGTTGCAAAGAATACACCTAGCGCTGATAGTGCGTTAATTTTCTACTAGCTGACGTGTACCCGGCTTTGCCCGAGGACTTGTGAATGGTTTGGAATAAATTTTTGCGGTGGTGAATTCTATTGTATCTGACAACTAGTTTTATTTTTAAGGTTAAATTAATATGAGAAAAATTAGTTGTAAGATTATTGTTAATTTCATCACTTAACACTTCATCCTAATGGCATAAGCTAAAAGTTGCTTACAATAATGCATATCGCCATAAGTATTTGTTTCACTTGATCCTGCCATGTCTTCCACGGGCCTCCTCTACTTCTTCAACCATTCACTTCCAAGTCATACATTCCCTTTACACCTCTTTATTAGTTCATCACTGAATTACCATTTACCACAAATAGTTATGCTGTTTATGTTTTATTGGGTGTCCGAGACTTTATATACCTTTCACTTCATGTGGTATCATGAAATCCACATTGTTACTTAAAAAAAAACTACACAATGTAGACTTTAACTCGATTCCATATTTAATTCCAGTTCAAAGATAATGCTTTAAGTCTGCATCGGATGTCCCCGACATCTTCCACTATTCAAGCCACTCTCTAAACATTTCTGGAAATAATAAGATCAGATCAAATCAGAAATCGATCCAGTAGTTTTGATTCTATTGGGGACAAACAGCAAAAAACATTCATAAATATTTATTCAAAACGAAGCATAACTGTTATATTTATTGTTTACTTGTATAACCAATAATACACCTGAAAATTTAATAATGATAAGTTGGATTCGACAACAAACAAAAAATTAAGTCACTATTGGCATTTTATTAAATAAAATATTTTTATAAACTTTGAAACATTCAAAATGAACATGTTGATTTCCGAACAGCAATTGAAATTAGCCGCAAGTCTTTAAAAATGTTGCCTCTCAGTTGGATCAAACAAGTTTGAAAAGATGAAATTTTCAAAATTCATCCAAATAGGTGATACAGTAAAATACACCAATCCATCATCAATAGCCAACAAGATTTATTTCGGGCACACCATGATAATCAAATGGATTATGTGTTTATACTGTTATACTTTAATATTCAACCGAAGGAAGATAATGATATCTTGTAAAGACTTTTTGCATGAGATGTCATAAATGACATATTTTATTGAACATACCAGAATATGATTACACTCAAATGTAAGTTTTAGTATGAAGAAGCATACTATAATTAGTAGAGCTTTTGTATTTGCATTCCGAGCACGTGAAAGGTTTCTTAGCAGTTTGAGTTTTGGTATGACGAACCAAATTCCTTTTTGAAGAGGAATTGTACGTGAATTCCAAGCACGAGAATGGGTTCTAGTATGAGAAACCAATTCTCTTTTTTGAGAGCACTTGTACGTGCACTCCGAACACGAAAATGGTTTTTCTCCAGTTTGGGATCTAAAATGAGTAACCATATAGGCTTTTTGAGAGCACTTGAAAGTGCATTCCGAGCACGAGAATGGTTTCTCTCCAGTGTGGGTTCTTATATGTCTAACCCGATTTGTTTTAAACCCACTCTTGTAGCTACAAGAAGGGCAAGAAAATAATTTATTCGGGTGTTTTGTACAGTTAATGGATGTTTTGGAAGCGAAATCTGAAAATAAGAATAAAATAATAATTATATCGTGGTTGTTACAATGCACATTTTATCTCATCTCTTTTGTAACTCTTAGCCACAAGTATATCTGAAAACAGGACGGTTCGTTGTTATTTTTCCCTTTTCATGACAAAAAAAAACAGAAAACTTCGCAAACCATAGTTAAAAATATATATATGTCAAAAAAGACATGAATTCGAATCCAAATATGCAAACGTAAAATCACCCTCGATAGATAGAGTGAGATTTGTAGAGGTCCTTTATCGAAAAATTATGTGAGAAGTTGCCATCGACAAACTACTGAAAAGTAGTTTATTGGAAATTTTCTGTATTTTATTTTATTATTTACTGTAATATGTATTTTTGTCTTGCTTTCTTTAAATAAAAAAAATTTAAAAAAAAGGTCAAAAATTGAATTAGCTGCCAATTGATAGATAAACCAAACAGAGGTCCATTAAATGGAAGACTTGGGAACCTAGGCATCGAAACCGAAGCTAGTGGTTTGAGTGCACTTCTGCTGAGCTGTTCCCGTCTGCAGTCTGCGGGGTAAACTAACCCACCGTTTGAAAGGGAACAGGAAGAATAAGTTTACCTCAACATTGGTTAACTCAAGATGAACGAAGTATTACTTATTATCAGGAGAGTCAATATCTATTTCAGAGTATGCGCCACATTCGTTCCTCTGCCGCTGGAGTCCCCGGTTCACACCTGTTGGCAGTAGCGTCTTCTGTCTCCTGTTTGACAATCCCGAACTGCAATATTTCTTCATAAGGGGATGTTGAACTCTCTTCTCCGGGGATTGTCTCCGGTTCGGACTTTATGACACCGACATCTGAGGCTAATAGATTCATTTAAGCAAAAACTGCTTTGTCAGTCTGATGTTAGCAAGATATTCTGGAAAACAAAATAGTCGTATGTATGTCATATTCACGTCGTACTCCTCAACTGAGTTGTCGTGAATATTAAATCATGATAGTAAACTTAATTTAAGTTGGAATGCAAAAATGCTGCAATATTTTAATATTTTACATTATTGATCGAAAGAAATATAATAATGTTATCTAGTAACTCTTATCTATATAACTGTAAAATGAGTAATGACAGAACATACACACAATATATTTCAAATAAAAAGACAAAACTTAGTAAAAAGCTTGCATATGGACAGGTATGCAAACATGAATCAAAATTTCATATTTTCAAACATATTTGTAATATTATCTGGTTAGTTAAGCTTTAGATACTTGTATTATTATTATACAATTTCTGAGATTCCTCTACCTGAGGGAGAATGCGTGGCTATATCCTACTGACTTTCTCTTGGGCATGCTTGGTATGAACCATCAACGAGTCAGAAGAGATGTGCATATTGTATCACACTTCTTCAAACTTCTTCGTGGATGGTTTGAAAATCCGACTA
The DNA here is from genome assembly GCA_026573805.1 of Hesperophylax magnus. Lineage (NCBI taxonomy): Eukaryota > Metazoa > Arthropoda > Insecta > Trichoptera > Limnephilidae > Hesperophylax > Hesperophylax magnus. The sequence goes on from JAIUSX010000060.1 coordinate 5,113,636, forward strand.
TCATGGAGACTATTAGTCTTTAGGTTCCTGACGGTTATCTCCTTCACCGACAGCAAAGACTGTTTTATCTCCCGGCCTGCAGGACTAACTTGCCTGCAGGTCATGCCGGTGGGGAGAGCAGTCTTGCTGTTGAACAGAATCAATTCGGATATCGACATATTTAGCAACGGTAAAGCTGCCGTTAAAAAGCAAGCTCTATTGATGCTGGTATAGTTGATACACCGTTTACTTACTAAGTAATACCATTTTACAAATGTACTTAAGAATTAAGATGTAATTTTGTAATGTTTTTAAAGGAATAATCTAATTCAATTGAATTGAATTGAAATTATGTAAAATGTGCCTCGTGTATCGGTTACTTTTAAGCGCGGCTTTGTTAGAATGTCAAGTTTAGGACAGTTTAGCACACAATCAAATTGGGTATAAATATGAGTATAATATATGAATATGCTTCTTGTTTTTTGCAAAACCAAACCAATGTAAACGTAAAGCTTTAAATGTCAAAGAACGCAATTTTTTTTACGCGGGTTATACGACACAATTTTCGTAAAGGTATGAGGGCACTATCCAAATAATTATGACGACTTTTAAGCGTTGAACACAAAATGTTTTTACTTTGAAATTTTATAACGGTTATTTTTTTTATTTTTTTTGAGGCTGATTGCGAAAAAATAGAAATTTTTAACAAAAAATTGCCCAACTCAATTGAGAAATTATTTCTCGTGTTTGAGTTGGGGAGTGTTGTGAGTCATTATGGTTTATAGGTTGTAAAATTTCACTAGTTGATGTAGCTAAGAATTAACAAAATAGCTATAAAACTAGATGATAAATTTGATAACACTATATAATTAAGAAAATAAGAAATTTAATTACATACTAAAAAATAAAAAAATATAACTTAAATAATATAATAGTTATTAAACTTAGAAAAATAAGATATAAAAATAAAAATGTACTTATTAGCTACGAAATAATAGTAGGTAGGTACAATACTGCTAGTAAATTGTTCAAAGACCGAGCTGGCAATCTTGTATGAAATGGGTACTTAATAAAATGCAACAACAATAAACGAATATTAGCACATATTAGGAAGCGGATAATATAACTTTAGAGGATATGTATTTTTTTTAAATATTAAATTTTGTTTTTATATATTTTTTTTTATTAATCATTAATCAATTTTCCTAAATTCATAACGTGAATTTAGGAAAATTTAATCAATAAAAATTACAAATGAGTTCATATAAACAATTATTTGAAAATGTATCCAATGAAATTAAAACTTGTGATTACCGTTGGGTTTATCTAAAAATTGTTTGATTTGTGATTTGAAAGTTTTGTAATTTTTTTCAGTTTTAATTTTATCCGGAAGGGCATTAAACAATTTTATACCTTGATAAGTATAATGGTGTTGACCAGCACTAGTATTACATTTAGGAATTTCTAAGTTACCACGTGATCTAGATCGGTTACTTATTTTTGTAGAAATTGTTGAATTGTAATGGTCTTTATGAATTTGTAACAGTGCATTCTTTTTAAAAATTTTGTTTAAGCTAAGAACCCTAAACGAGTCATATATGATAGGATGTTTCTCAATCTAATGAATAAGTAAATAAGTTTTCTTACTCTGGTTGCCGTATTTTGGACTTGTTCGTTCCATTTTAAGTGTCTATCTACTATGATACCCAGATACTTTATACTATTTTTGCATGTTATTGGTAAACAATTTACATTACCGCATTCTTTTTTTATTTTCACATTGTGATGAATGGATTTTAATGGTAATATTGTTTTAGAAATTTTTTTCCTGCTAAGAGAATGGGATGAAATATGTTTTCTCGGTATTTAGTGAGAGACAATTTAGGTCGAACCATGTTTTGAGTATGTTTATATTGATATTGGCTATCCTCATTGTTTCCTCCCATGATTTTCCTTTTGTGATAACTACAGTGTCGTCTGCGTAAGATATGATATCTCCAACAATGGGAAGAGTGAACATTTGATTTACAAATATAATAAAAAGGATTGGACCGATGACAGTTCCTTGCGGTATGCCAATAGATGAGGTTTTGGGTTCACTAAGAGTATAATTGATTTTGACGTATTGGAATCTCTCTTTTAGGTAACTTTGGAACCATTATAGTACTATTCCGTCCAATCCAATTTGTTTTAGTTTCTCAGTAAGTTTTGAGTGTGATATGCTATCAAATGCTTTGCGGAGATCAATGAAGATTCCAAGACACTTTTCTCCATTATCTAATTTTTGCATTATTGTTGATGTCAATTTAGCAATCGCATCCTGTGTGCTGAGATTGTCCCTAAATCCAAACTGGTTTGGGCTCATTATCTTTTTATCTTTTATGTAGTTGTTGATTTGTTTTTTAACAATTTTTTCATAGATTTTTGCTATATTTGATGTGAGTGCTATGGGACGATAGTTAGAAGTGTTTTTTTCGTAACCAGTTTTAAAAACAGGGGTCACAATAGTCTTCTTATCGTTGTTCGGGAGTATGCCCTTCTTCAGACTAACATTTATTAAATGAGCAATTGGTATGCTGATTATCTCACGTACAGTTTTTAATGTTTTTACAGTTATGTTGTCGTAGACAGGGCTTGCTGATCCTCGTAAATTTATTTTAGCGTTTTCAACTTCTCTATCAGTTACTGAAGCAAATGTGTGGAAACCTTCTTCAAAAGTTGGGTTTAGCTCTGGTTGTTGAGTTTGTTTTTTGTCTAGGATAATATTACTAGCAAGATTAGCGCCGACATTAACAAAATAATCGTTAAAGATATCACCACAAAGTTTTGGGTTTTTTTCTGTGTCAGTATTGATCCCTTGATGAGTAACTTCTTTTGTAAATTTTTGTTTTGTGCTTTTGTTGGTTATTGTTTTGATAATTTTCCAGAACTCTTTGCTGTCTTGACCAGCATTTTTTAATTTATCACGAAAATACTTTTCTTTAGTCAGTCTAATTAAAAGCGTAAGTTTGTTTCGATATTTCTTGAAGAAAGTAGCGATTTTTTCGTCGTTAGGAAATTTTTTAGACTGGTGATAGTATTTTTCCTTATTTCTGATTGAAATCACTAATCCATGGTTTAGTGATTTGATTATTTACATGGATGACTATGTGTAATCTTTTTTTAATCTTCCTTATCAATGCTGTACAAAGTTTCTTGTTGTTTATGTCATGAAAAAGGCTAACATAACAACGAATTTTTCTGTTTTCACGTATATATATTTTTCGGTCAAGGTTACAGAAGTGCTGTGAATGAACGACTTAATGTTAACAATTAGGTAAACGTGTATATATGAAATTGAATTTACATTTTTTCAGTCTCGGTTTACTTTTGACATATCGTTTAGATGTCGAATAACCACAGGATCATTATTCATTATTTCTGTGTTTTCAGATTTTATTTCGTCGAAAATATCTGTTAGTAATACAAAACACCCGAATGCAAAAAAATCTCGAACTAGAAATAACTTATTTTCCTGCCCAACTTGTACCTACAGGGCTAAGTACAAAAGTGGTCTGATTAAGCATATTAGAACCCACACTGGCGATAAACCATTCTCGTGCTCGGAATGCACGTACAAGTGCTCTTAAATATGCAACATGATTCGTCATACGAGAACCCACACTGGAGAGAAACCATTCTCGTGCTCTGAATGCACGTTCAAGGGCTTTAAAAAAGGCAACATGGTTCGTCATACTAGAACCCACACTGGAGAGAAACCATTCTCATGCTCAGAATGCACGTACAAGTGCTCTCGTAAAAGAAATATGGTTATTCATACTAGAACCCACACCGGTGAAAAACCATTCTCTTGCTTGGAATGCACGTACAGGTGCTCTGATAAAAGCAATATGATTTCACATACTAGAACACACACTGGAGAGAAACCATTATCGTGCTCGGAATGCACGTTCAAGTGCTCTAAAAAAGGCAACATGGTTGTTCATACTAGAACCCACACTGGAGAGAAACCATTTTCGTGCTCAAAATGCACGTACAGGAGCTCTATAAAAAGCTCTATGGTTTCTCATGCTAGAACCCACACCTGTGAGAAACCATTATCGTGCTTGGAATGCACGTTCAAGTGCTCTAAAAAAGGCAACATGGTTCGTCATACTAGAACCCACATTGGAGAGAAACCATTCTCATGCTCAGAATGCACGTACAAGTTCTCTCGTAAAAGAAATATGGTTATTCATACTAGAACCCACACCGGTGAAAAACCGTTCTCGTGCTTGGAATGCACGTACAAGTGCTCTGATAAAAGCAATATGATTTCACATACTAGAACCCACACTGGAGAGAAACCATTTTCGTGCTCAAAATGCACGTACAGGAGCTCTAGAAAAAGCTGTATGGTTTCTCATGCTAGAACCCACACCAGTGAGAAACCATTCTTGTGCTCGGAATGCTCGTGAATGGCAACGGAAAGAAAATCTAGACAAAAAATCAACCCTTATTGGATCAAATTATGGGGAAGCTGAATTTTTGCAGGTGAATAGTACCTACTTTCAGAAAATACATCTTTATCTTTATTTATGTTTTGAAGAGTAGTATTAAATATTGTCATTGTAAATTGTAAACCTTGGTACTTACATGTACTTTTTCCTTTAATAAAAACAAAGTATTTTCACAAAAGTCCCTACTCTTCTCCCGATGGCTTCCTCACCCGCGTTTCCTCAACCAATTAAGTTGAGGGTTCTACTTAAGCCATTATATCTCATAAACTAAAACATGTTTTAGTGAATTTTTTCTAGAAACGAACTTATAAAATTACCTTAAAATAATATAAATTTTTCATTTGTAATAGTAAAGACAATCTTTGCAGTGAAACAGTTGTAATGAAAATATTTAATTTGAACATAACAATTAGGTAATCAGGTAATGATTATCACTTCGATTATTGTCTATGGGTTTTTTTTGACAACCACATTAGACGATATAGGACGATAGGAATTATTCTTGCGGAATTCGGCACTTACCTACAGGGCCCAGTTGGGCTCGGACTCTGTGGGAATGTCAAAGTGCCAAGTTGTTAACCCTTGTGCATTTTAAAAGTTGAGCGGAGCAAATGCTCGAATAATTTGATCGAGGCATCCGATCCTAAAACGCGTGAAACGCGGATTATTGCGTCCATGTGCAAAATCGCGAGTAAATACGATTAATGCGCAACTTAAATTTGAACCCGGGATAGTGAAACGCGGTCACTGGACACCGGGATGCGAGATTCCGTTCGAGAGGAATCCACGAAAAAGGGCGGCAATCCTCACTCGCTTCGCACGTAATACCTGACAGGAGCAGGCAGTAATTGTCAATTTGTCGGATGGGTATCATATTTGAGGACGGAATCGCCTATTTCCCGCTTTACCACACACGCCTTGCAGTCTACGCGAATACTTGGATGGATGGTAACCGGAGGCAATTGCAGAGGAACTGATAGTTCCTGGGCTGGGACTGAACGAGAGACGGAGCTGGCGGGCTGGTCGCCCGCGCTGAAGCAGTCGCGGACCCTTGAAGGAAGGCGTCTCCATCCATCCACTGCATAGCTAGTTAGATAGGGTTTTGGTATACGGTCTGTGATGGGGGGTAAGTTTTAATAAATATCTTTTCTGTAAAAAACCACTTATGAATCAAATAGAGGTTATTGGTCCTATTTAAGAAATTGGCTTTCATTAATACTCTTCATCAGATCTGCTTGCGAATAAGCACCTTATGCCCATCCCTGAGGGAGGGTTTTATGTGTCTACCACAGCGCTCGGCATACTTTGTCACTCAAAGTTTGGCGTCCTAAAGTTTCCTACGGAAACAAAGCTGACCACTGTGTTGGATGTAAATCATTATGTAAGTACCGACGTATCACAGTTGAGCGTAGGATTATGATGAAATACGAAAGTAAAAAGATCAAGAATGTATACGATATTCAATCTTGAGTAAAAAATAAAAAAAATTAAATTTACTCGATACACGACTTTTCAAATAGCTCCATTTTAAACATATTCCTCTCCCCTCAACCTAAGGTATTATTTTAGGTATAATACCTAATATGCAATATGTAAAAAGATGTACCGTACCTTAAGGATGGACGTCGTAGAAATCAAACATATTCTTAGTACAGTGCAAAAATTAAGTAAATGCATCACGTAAAAAAATAATTTAAGTAATTAAAACCTCAATCTACTCATCAAGATACCACACATATCAATGAATTAATCAATTTTAAAAATGAGAGTTTTTTACAATCAAACTGAATACTTTTTATTTTTATTTATTTTTTTATATATTCAATAATATTGTTATTGGGTTTATTAAAACAGTGTTTATGTTGAACAAACTGACCAGTCCTTTAAAACTAGGTTCAAAGAACATATAAGATCTTTTAAAAATAATAATAAAATACAATCACAATTTTCCAAACATCTCCTAGATGAAAATCACTCACTTAGTGATAATAATAAACCAACTCCGTTACACGAAAACAATAAAGACCGTAAACTGAACCTTTTAGATCAGTTAGAAATTAACAAAAACTCTAATAATCCGAAAATTATTTTAATTAATGAACAAACAAATATAATTCGTTCACCCCAACTAGATATCTACAAACCTAGTGCAAATATGAGGGCATTATGAAGTACTTAATTATTCTGTTAAAATAACCCTATGAGTCATCGTTTGGGAATAACTAACATAAAGACATTCAGTCAAATTTAAACATTACAGTAATTGGGGAAACTTTACTGGGGTAATAACCATTAATAATTTCTAACATTTCACCCACAAATCAATTAAGAAATCAGTAATTGAAATTAAAATACCTATCTACAAATAATATAAATGTATCGTCTGTAAGTGGGCTACCCACAGTTTGATAATGCCTTCAGAGGGCGAAACAGCTGTCACGCGTAATAATAATTACACATCAGAACTTGTTTAGAAATAAACTGTTTTTATAAACCCAATAACAATATTATTGAATATATAAAAAATTAAAATTAAAATGGATTTCTACAAATTAAACTTTAATAACAATAAATAAAAACTGAATACTACTCAGTTTTGTAAGAAACTATGTAAAATACAAATATAAAAACAACTGAATAAATAAATAATTTTTAAAAAAAGTTGAGAGCAGGATTTTGAAAAAAGGCGAAGTTAGGAAGTTCAAGAATTAATACAATATAATTAAAATACTGAACGAAACTGAGTATAAAGCTCTACCAACATTTGTGGCTCAGAATCGAGACAAACTGCACAAACTACCGGCCTTTAAATGGCCTTGAGTTTTTCTACCTTGTCTACTGCTCTGCTCCGTACGGTAGGTACTGCTTGTAATCTGTGCTTAAGTACTGCATAAAATTTTTGGATTCAAAAAGCCCGAAGATATCAATCTAGAGTAGTGTTTCCCAGCCTTCTTTATGCCAAGCCCTACCGTAGTCTTTTCTTAAGTCAGATGCCCCACCGGCATCTTTTTAAATTAAACAGTAGGTAAATTTTCAAATCATATTTTAATATGTTTGTAAACATATGAATCCGTAATGAAATTAAATAAATCCTATTCTAAAACATATAATTTAAGTGAAATTAAATTCAGTTACGCTTGCTACAATGAAATTAAATATCCGGATCTAACTTAGTTAATTTAAGTCTTAGGTACCCTCTATTAGTTATATCCAATCGATTTCGTTTTTTCAATGAGTAAATCGCTTATGGCGCTAAAACCACATTCCTCCAAATAAGTTGAGGGAAAGGGTAATAATAATTTTCAGACATGCAAAGTAATATTAGGTTATTTTTTTGTCAAATCATTGGTGTAAGTTTTTTCTTTAAACCTTAATGTCACATTCGTACTCGCACAGAGCAAAAACCGTTCTCATGTTATTACTGTAACTATTCATGTTCTCTCAAGCCAAATTTAATGGCAGACGTCTACTATTCTCATTTTCTTTCTTTTATTATTCATTTTCACAGAACTCACCGATATTGCAACATGTTTTCACTCATTCTGAAATACAGTGATTATTCATGGTCAAGCAAGACACACTCACACTCATATTCAGGAAAAACCGTCTCTTTTCTCGTGTTTTTTCTATAACTATCCATATTCGCAGAAGTCAAGCCTAATTGCATGTATTCGCACTTATACCAAGTAAAAACCATTCTCATGTCTTACTGTAACTATTCATGTTCACAAAAGACAAATTTAATGACTCACGTTCGCATTCACACCAATGGTAAACCATTTACATGTTCTTACTGCGATAATTCACGTTCACAGAAGTCACGTTTAATGAGACACAATAGCACTCATACTAAAGAAAAACCATTCTTACTGTAATTATTCATGTTTATGGAACTCAAATTTAACGAAACACATTATCACTTCTATTAGGATAACCATTCTCATTTTCTTAGTGTAACTAGTCATGTTCACAAAGAAGACACATTCGCACTCATTATAAGCAAAATCCATTCTCATGTTCTTACTTTGATCATTCATGCTCACAGATATCCAGCTTTATTTTACAATTTCGCACTCATGCTTAGAAAAAATCGTGCACAATGTTCTTATTGTAATTATTTATTTTATTTTAGGAAAATTAACTGTTACTTGGTTGGTTTTTACATGTGCAATTTACTTAACTGAGAAACCAATTATAGATTTCCTCACTATACTTATACATTATGTGTAAAACAATCAAGCAGTATATTGTAGATACCGTATTGTACCAATACAACATGTACAGCTACATCCTGCACAGTTTCTGTGTTTTTAAATAATTATTGAAATTGTAACAGGTTTAATTTTAATTTAAGTACAATTTGGCGAATATCAAACCAGAAGTAAGAGCAGAAACGACCTTTCTATTCCAACTAGCAATACTGCGGCTTATCAAAAAGTTTTCTCATACCTGGGGCCAAAAATATACAACAAAATCCCCTATCAATTTAAACTGTGTGAATTATCAGCCTTCGGTACTAAAATTACTAAATGGTTATTAGACTTAGGTAGGACAGATTCCGAAAAATTATTAAAAAACGTAGTCTGAGTTGATTTCTTCGATTTTGTATTTTGTATTTACCTAAAAAATATTTTTTTATTTTTCTTTCTTACATTGATATATTATATTTTTATTTTATATTTTACATGTACCTATATGGATTTTATTGTTTATTACTGCTAAATTGTATTTTCCTAAAAAAAATATTTTCTTTCTATTTTTCTTTCTTACATTTATATGTTATATTTTAATTTTATTTTTATATTTTACATGTACCTACCTGGAATTATGTACACGCAACCTGCCAATTTGACTGTCCTAAAACGGGAAACTTCCTAGTTGGACAGTCAAAGCTTCCTTTTATATTTGTATATCTTGTATGTAATAAATGTAAAAAAAAATAAAAAAAAAATAAAAAAATAAATAAATTTCATTTTTTATGCATCTCAGGCATTTTTTGTATGACCGATGAGTATTCCACGTTTAGGTGGATTGCCTAAGTGTCTCGACGCTGAAGCGTGGTGCCCCACCTCTGAGGCGTTATGCCCCACCGGTGGGGCGTACGCCCCTTCGTGGGAAACACTGATCTAGAGAGTGGTTTATTTATGATTCAGTATGTCTTTGGCTTTCGTTCCAAGTGCCCGCGCTTAGTGAAATAAACCCATTCTGACCCTGCTCTAAAATGGATGTTCAGCCGATATGTCCATTTTCATTATCACCAATTACGAAAAACAAAAAAGGACAGTTTAACATTCTTTACTTGTTATTTGTAAAACCATTCGAATTGAAACAGCACATTTTTATTATTCAAGGATATAGATTGGTAATACATGTATAAAATTTGTTAATGTTGGTTTTGATCAGTTTGATTTATGTTTATAGGTGGTGCATAAACCTCAACGGACAATGATTATCAATATGTATAAAAATATTTTATCTGGAAACCCTGATTTCTCACAAACATGTGTCATTCACTCAATCTCTGGGCAAACGGGTATTGGGCTACACACCATCAAATATAAATTATTGCGGCTTACAAGAACCGGTGAAGTTAAATCGCCAAATAAAAAAGAGAGCGACTGAACTTTTTTGCTAAAATCGATAAAAATGCAATACGACAGAAGATTCACACTTTTTACTTGGGAAAACAATATCCCATAATTAATAAAGTTTTGCAGACTGTCAATAACGATTAATTCATGGCCAAATTTTAAGCGCAGCACTTTCTATAAGGTAATCAAAGAATTGGGTTCTCAATATTGTAATCGAAAACGTGACAGTTTGTTGACGGAGCGTGAAGACTTAATTCTTTGGTGTAGAGATAACTTAATAGCAATCGAGAGACACCGTAGGGAAGATCATACGATATACTACCTCGATGAAACCTGGATTAATGCAGCTGATAATACTGTTAAATCGAGACGAGATGCTTTCGCACGCGGCATTTCCGTAGGACCCCCTAATCCAGCCGGTAAGGGAAAACTGTTAATAGTGTTACACATTGGAAGTTTTGCAGGATTTGTTCCAAATGGTCTTTTCATTTTGAATAAAAATAATTCAGCAGATTATCACGACGAAATGAATGGGGAAACATTTTTGGAGTGGTTTTAAACATTTTGCCAACATTGGATGAAAACTACTGCATGGTAATGGATATGAGGCATTATCCATTACATATGGGGCATATCATTGTGTCAAATAAAACAAGCTTCCTACGAAACAATGGAAAAAAGGCGACATAATTCAATGGCTTGAAGAAGAGGGAGGGTTGAGTATCGATAGAAATATAATTAAAGCGTATGTAGAATGAAGTATGAGTTGTAGCGGTTTGCCAGTTCGTACCGGGATCATATGAAAAGTATGTGGTAGATGTTACTGCGAACGAAGTCAACAAATCTGTGTTTCGATTACTTCCTTATCATTGTGAGTTAAACCCGATCGAATTGGCGTGGTCAATGGTTAAACAGCACTTAAACAATACAACTTAAACAATACCTCCTTCAAAAGAAGTGACGTAAGACGACTCATGAAAGAAGGTACCTATCTAAAAAGTTACACCAGAGCATTGGAGTAACTTTGTTCGACATATTATTGCTATCGAAAAAAAAATTGGAATATCGATCACATTGTTGATGAACTGGAGGACAATAATAATAATTCGTTAGCTTTTGACATTTCAAATGGATCATCTGAAGATTTTTTATTTATTTTTTCAATCGCAATGATATTTTAAACTTTGGATTTATTTCCAAGCCGATTTGATAAATCTGATGTCAAATAAAGTACAATATATTTAGTCATACTATCTTCATCGTTATTTGAATGTATAAAATGTTTTTTGTTTAATTTGTCAGTAGATAAATAAAATACAATAAATAAATTTGTTGAAAAAGTATGTCTGAATGTGTTAAAGCTCATCCTTGAAGAAACGGGCTGAAGGGGCGGAGACATGCGCGTCCACGGGTTGTTCTAATGTTGGACCAAGAATAATCGTACGGAAAGGCCCGTTTATAATAGGAATAAGCGGTAAGAATAAGCCGTAAAGCCCTAGGCCCTAGAAGTTGGAAACCTGTGTGTCCGTTTATAATAGATGGCAATAATCTCTTATTTTTTTCCATAACCGAAAAGATGGTCCAACTTTATTTTTTACGGTTACGGATTACAGAAAACTGAGATACATACCGAGATTTATGAATTTTCGATCGATACTCTATGGTATCTACTATTTGACAAGAGTGGTTTATTTATGTATTTGACAATCGAACAATAATATTTGTGTTGTAGAAGTCCTAACGATTTATAGAAATTGGTCTGCAACATTCTTGTATATTTTTTAAATTGATCGTTATCTACTGTCGCCATGTCTTTAAACACATTATGGAAATGTTCTGTTTTCTTCCTTTTATGATTAATGGGACGCACACTCCAACGTCGTTTTTTTCAATAACATTTTTTTCATTTGTTTCACTTCAATAACATTTTTTGTTATTGAAGTGAAACTTCTTTACGCGCGTCATGCATTTTCGAGGACCGGAGTAAAACCGACTCATGACCGTCACGAAAAACCGTGATCATTTGGTGGTGGGGGTACGGGACCCCCACCACCGCTCACCTTTCACTGTCGCTCTCTCACCGTAGTCGCTTACTGAGGTGAGGGAGCCACTGATGAACGTTCTTTCTCTCTCTTCTCTCTTTTCCTCTTTCTCTAGCCAACGACGCCACGCCAGGCATCAGCTGCTTGCTTCGTGTACTGCGCGGTGAGTGTAATACTAGTGAAATACGTAATGGATTGTGGTTTATTCGATTTGGAACAGAGTTTTAGTTTCAAAAATGAGAAGTGACGAGATAGAAGTGAGAAAAAAGAGAGAATGAAATGAAAAGAGAGAGAGAAGAATACTAAAAGTTTCACTTCCGTCGTGCGTAGGCTTGCCACACACTGTATTTTTTTAGTGCTCCTTAGGTAAAATTATATTTTATGCTATCGAAGTGTTAAAAATTACATTCTTGAAGCATTTTTGCATTCAAACTTCAATAAAGTCCATTGTCTTGTTATGTTCACGATAGAGTAGTCGTGGAGTGCGATATGAATATGTCATGTCTACGATTATTTCGTTTTCCAGAATATCATATCAAAATCAGAATCAAATTGCAGTTTACTTGAAATGGATCTTGTGACATCAGATGTCGGTGTCATAAAGTCCGAACCGGACACAATCCTTAAAGAAGAAAGAACAACATCACCCTATGAAGCATTATTGCCGTTCGGGATTTTCAAACAGGAGACAGAAGAAACTACTACGATCGAGTGTAAACCAGAGTCTCTACCGGCAGATAAACATTCGCAAGAAAGTGACGCATTCTATGAGATAGATATTGACTTTCCTGATATTAAAAAAGAATGTTTGGTTCATCTTGAAAGGATCGACCAAGATCTTGGTAAGCTATTCACTTATTCTTCCGATGACCTCTCCTATCGAATATTTTTTTTTTTTTTTTACAGTAATACCGCACAAGAGTCCCAACTGCTCCCGTCTGGAGCCAGTGAGACTATGGCATCCCCAATTGGGGTATATTGTGAGGCTGAGGGTATTGGGGAGGGGAGGGAGATGGGCAAGAGGAAGGTGGGGAAGTACCTGGCTATTCAGATCTGGTCACCAAACACGGCTAAAGTCATTTCAAGCAACGTTTCAATTCTGAATGGTGGTCTTACACCAGGGCGATACTGAGAGTATCTTCCACTCTGGAACGTGCCGCAAATATACTATATATTATTTTTAATTAATTAATTGTGAAATAACACAAATTAATCAAATAAAATTGATTTGCGCACGCCGGGTTCGAACCCGCGACCTTCGGATCTGTAGTCAAAAGCGTATACCACTAGACTACGCCGGCCGTCGAATATTAGTTTACCCCGCAGACTGCCGCCCCAAAAATCTCAGGAGAAATAAAACAAACCAGTAACTTCGGTTTCGATACGTATCACCACTAGAATGCGATATGGTTTTGACGATCTTCAGTCGGAATGCCTAATTTAAAATTAATGAATCTCAGGAACTTATACTGCACTCTCTCAATTTTTAGTTGGAGAATCTTATAAAATGGAACTCAGATAATTGCATAATACTAAAGATTACTTCTCACCAAACCAATGAATAGCAATTTAAAGAAGTTAATTAACTTTTTATCTTTCACCGTTCTCAAAATAAACCATAAACATTTCATGGCCTTGTTAGTTATTTCATTTATATGAGGAATAAAATATAATGCACTGGCAAATTCAATCCCAAGGTCCTTAATTTGCTCCACTCTTTTTAGAAAAAAAATTGTTAATGCTATATTGATGCAGTATGGGATTTTTGCTTCGGGCAAAAGTTATCGTTTGACATTTTTCGATGTTATGAAACAGTTCATTACAGGAGCAACACTCTTGTAGCCATATAAGATTTAATTTTAATTCGTGACATTCATGGAGATTAGTAATAGTTTTGTAAATTTTAAGATCGTTTGCAAATAGGAATATTATAACTCCATCAAAAATGGTAGTTGTGTCGTTCATAAACAAGGAAAACAATACTGGACCTAATTGTGACCACTATGGAACACCGGTGAAAATTTCAAATTAGTGTGAAGAGTGTGGGTGGAGTTTGACTGATATTTTTCTTTGGTGAAGATAACTCTCAAACCATTTCAAAATATTCCCTGTTATTCCAAGGATTCTTAGTTTATGTATAAGAATTTTATGTGAGACTTGGTCGAAGGCTTTACTTAAGTCAGTATACAGTCAGACGCTTGTTCATGTTATAAAGATATTCCTGATATAACATTAAATTTGTAAGATTCTATCTTTTTGCCATGAAACCATGTTGTCGATGTGAAATCATTTTATTTAGCTCGGTCGAGAGTTTTAAGAGAAGAACGGTTCATACATACATATAGGTTTATAGTTAGAAATATCTGATTTGTGACCTTTTTTAAATATTGGACACGGAAAACTTATTTTCCATTGTTTCGGTAAGGTACCACTTTTTAAAACGAGTTAAAAAATTTTGTGTGAGGAGAAGTTAAGACTGCAAAACATTTGGATAAGAATATTGGAGGAATGTTATCGTGGCCTGCTGATTTGTTAAGATCAAGGGATTTTAGTTTAGTTCTAATATCACTTTCTTCAAATATACATCGATTAAACTCGATCCTATTTTTATTTATAGCTGTTGTAGTGTCGAACAATGAAGACTGTTTGAAGTATCATAGACTTTGCTGAAGAATTCAGCAAACAGATTCACGACTTCTTGTGGGTTATCGGCCATTTAATTATCTAAATACATGTTTGAGGGTATACTTGAATCATTGTTATTAAGCATTTTTGTGGTTTTTTATGGGGTGTTATGCCGTGTTGCGCTAAATCCTCCTCCTACACATCTTCGGATCTACCGGATCTGCCTGATGATGGACACTGCAACGATGTCCGAAACTTCGGCTAAAGAAGGAGTTAGCGCAACACGGCATAACACCCCAAAAATAAACAACAAAAATGCTTTTGGCCGTGAAAATCTAAAAACTTACCTGTTATTAAGCATGTTTGAAAATGTATAAATGTTCAGATAACTGACAGAAGTCAATTCTTCGCAGCTACCCATGTATTTTTTGTAACATAAATTCTACATTTTTTGGTAATCTTTCTTAGTTCGCAAAATTTTGCATAATCATTAGCTTTATGAGCAATTTGTATTCTCTTATTACTCTAATAAGGTCGTTATTAAACCATTTTGGGTATTTATGTAAAGTAATTTTAGACACGGGTTAATACAAATCGATAGCATTATTAAGAATAAAGTAAAATTTATCTACCGTTTCATTGACGTTTTCTTCAAAGTCCAAAAATTCCAGTGAGTAGAAGACAAAAGATTGATAATTTGATTATAGTCTACTTCAATATTGTTGATGTAGACTTATGTTTTTTTTTATTATTGGACTGTAGAATTCAACCGTTAGAGTGGGGTGATACTTTTCGATTGGGAGAATGAATTCTGCCAGGATAAAAATATGGTTGTATTAAATACCTGGTTTAAACTCCCGAAAATAAGGCTTTATACGTGGAGATCACCTCAGGATGGAACAATCTATGATATTGTCAGGAACCAAATTGACTATGTGTTAGTAGACCATAGATTCAGGAACTCCGTAAAGAGAGTCACCACTTACCCTGGTGCGGACATTGGTTCTGAGCATGTTTTGTTAACTGCCGATATTGTTTTACGCTAAAAACAAATAAAAAAGCCCAAAACCAAAATTAAAATGGATATCTCGAAACTCCATGAAGAAGTGGTCAGAAATAGGGTATCTCAGACTTTGAACGATAATATTAGGCTACTCCCTTGTGATCCATCGATAGAAATACAAACACAATGGGATAACCTTAAGTCAGTTATACGTGAAACCTGTGATGCAAATTTGAACGCTGATAAGCAAATTAGAAAAAAGAATTGGATGACTGACCACATTTTGAACTTAATGGATGAGAGACGTAAACACATCATAATGAGACACAATATAAAAACTTACAAAGAACGATTAAACGTGAAATTAACAAAGCCAAAGAAGAATGGATGAACAGTGTGAAGAACTAGAGTCGTACAGTCGTAGTCACATTTTTTTTTTTTTTTTTTTTACTTAAAAAGAAAGACAAACATTCCCGGGTTACGAATAACCTGAAAATATTTGAAAATCTCCAAATACCACCACAGTAAGCTGAAAATGTTGCTTGTGTTGTGATGGAGGACTTAGCCAGCCGAGGAATTGAACACACTACGCCTGGGTGGGACCCAAACGCGATGTCAACTCGGCCACCGACCGGCAATGTCACCGACAATGCATTCAAACTTCACAAAAAATTAAAGGAAATTACATGCACTTCTAGAAGAATTACTCCATCATGTTTAGTTGACGATTCCAATAAATTAATATTGGATGGAAAAGATATTTTACAAACATGCGAAAAGTATATTCATGATACATTCAAAGATATTAGACCTGACATTAATATTCCCAATGATCAATTGCATGGACCATCGATTTTAAAATCAGAAATTCTTCATGCGATAAAGACTTCAGACAGTAGAAAAGCGTGCGGACCAGACGATATTCCAGTTGAGGTGTTGAAGCTCTTTAATGATGAAAATGTTGACTACCTGTTGAGGTTATTTAATTCTAAATACGACACATGGAATATACCCCAAGATTGGCTAAAATCCACCTTCGTGACATTGCCTAAAAAGCAACTATCGATTAATAAGCCTGATGAGTCATGTCCTTAAATTATTCCTTAAAATAATACATGCCAGGATACGCAATAAGTGCGAGCAGGATTTGGATGACACTCAGTTTGGCTTCAGAAATGCGTTTGGGACGCGTGAGGCATTATTGTCTATCGATGTACTATTGCAAAAGTGTCGTGACCAAAGAAAGGAAGTTTTTGCCTGTTTTATTGACTACGAAAAGGCATTTGACAGGGTAAAACATGCTGACCTAATGAAAATGCTTGCGGATTGTAACGTTGACACCAAAGATCAGAATTTCATAAAAAACCTGTATTGGTTCCAAACAGCAGAAATAAGACATGGGAATGAGAGATCTAATGCAATTGCCGTTCAGCGTGGAGTACGACATGGCTGTATCCTGTCGCCACTATTTTTTAATCTCTATTCCAACTATGTCTTTAAAAGAGCCCTAAGTAATACTGAGAAGGGTCTTAAGATCAACGGAGTTGTCATTAATAACATAAGATACGCAGATGATACTGTATTACTAGCTGACTGTATCGATGACCTCCAAGACCTAGTAAATCTTGTTAATAATGCTGGTGAGCAACTGGGCCTAACAATCAACGTCAATAAAACGTCAAAAAAATGGATGACATTTGGACGACTAGATCACTCTGAATCAGTGATACAGTTAAATGGTTGCAATGTCGAAAAGGTCGAAAGATTTAGATACCTCGGCAGTATTCTCACGGAGACTCTTGACCCAGATGTAGAGGTTAGGTGCAGAATTGAAGCAGCAAGAACTGCGTTCATTAAAATGAAATCCCTCTTCTGCAATGATAATATCAGCTTAAAACTAAGGCAGAGAATGCTAAAATGTTATGTGTGGTCGGTCTTGTTGTATGGATGTGAAACATGGACCTTGAAAATAAATACCATGAACAAGTTAGAGGCTTTTGAAATGTGGCTTCACCGGAAAATACTCAAAGTCCCATGGACCGACATGATCACCAACACAGAAATTCTCAGGCGGGCTAGAGCAGAGAGAGAACTGCTTGGATTAATAAAAATCAGGAAAATTTCATATCTGGGTCATGTACTTCGAGGAGAGAAGTATCACTTGATCCAGTTAATGTTGAAAGGCAAGGTAGAGCGTCGCAGAGGGCCTGGTAGGAGACAGATGTCTTGGCTGCGAAATATACGAGAGTGGACCGGCATTAGAAGTGTGGAGGAGCTATTCCGGGCAGCGCAAGACAAAGAGACATTTTCTAGAGTGATCACCAACGTCGGGGGGACCTGATACGGCACATAAAGAATGAAGAATTGGAAAATACAAGATCGAGAAGAGTTTTCATTGTATACATAGTTTAACTGCCGAAGGCTTTTCAAATTTGACATCTCGATTATTTCATGAGAAGCATGATTGATGTTGTCCGTGCAGGAAGTTTTATTGTTTTCTATGTCAATGTATCATAAGCAGATTGTAGTCTCCTGTCGAGATCATAGTGGCATCAGGAAATTTTCTTCGAAATGTTTCAGCATCTAGGTAATGGTCTTTATATAGTGGGGCGTCGGAAGATGGGGGAATATAGATACAGCTGATTATATTATTTTCTTTTTTGGCACCATGATGAATAGTTGTTCTAGATGTGGATTGATGCATTTGAGTTTTCTTGAATTAAATTTGTTATGTATGGATGCTAACACAACACCTCCTCTAGCTTTATTGCTAGTGATTCTATCTTTTCTATTTACGTATGTTCAAGGAAACCTAACTCTTTATTGTCTATGTTTTTATTTAGCCATGTCTCAGTGAAGGTGTAAGAGTCGTAATCCAAGTAAGGTAAAGTTGATTTCAGGTCCTGTAATTTAGTTCTTAATCCACGTACGTTTTGATAGAATTTTTTTTTATTTTAGAATTTAGGTTTTTGGGTACATTTTGACAATTGTTGGATAATTGTTAATTTTTTTTTTTTTTGTTTTGTCCGTTTCGCCAGATGTCTTTCTTTATTCTAGTTCGCCTCTTAGGTCAAATAACTGCTTACGCTGAAGAATTGTTTGATCATGGTATAACCTTATATTGTTAATAAATATGTTTCTTACCTAGTAAGATTTTCTGCCACTTTGCTTCTGGAAAGTCGACCTTTATTCCTCTCGGTTTGTCAACATTCCTTTTACGCAATCTGTAATTTTTTAGGTCTAGGTTTTTTGTTGAAATTTCAATATCAACATTTTTTTCTTGACATTTGTTATGTTTTGCTGTCGACTAACGACGATATCATTACTAATTATTTCTGTGTTTTCAGATTTAATTTCGTCGAAAAGATCTGGAAGTGATTCAAAACACCCGATTGCCAAAAAGTCTCTCACAAGAAAAAACTTATTTTCTTGCCCAACTTGTACCTACAGGGCTAGAAACAGAAGTGTTCTGATAACGCATATTAGAACACACACCAACGAAAAACCATTCTCGTGCTCGATATGCACCTACAAAACTCTACAAAATGGTATATGCTTTCTCATGCAAGAACCCACACCGATGAGAAACCATTATCGTGCTCGGAATGCTTGTACAAGTGCTTTCAAAAAAGCAAAATGGTTTCACATACTCGAACCCACACCGGTGTTAAACCTTTCTCTTGCTCAAAATGCCCTTACAGGAGCTATAGAAAGTACTGTATGGTTTCTCATGCTAGAAAACATACCGGTGAGAAACCATTCTCGTGCTCAGAATGCACATACAAGTGCTCTAATAAAAGCAGTTTGATTTCACATACTCGATCCCACACAGGTGAGAAACCATTCTCATGCTCGGAATGCACATACAAGTGCTCTAATAAAAGCAGTTTGATTTCACATACTAGAACCCACACTGGAGAGAAACCATTCTCGTGCCCGGAATGCACGTACAAGTGCTCTTATAAAAGCAATTTGGTTTCACATTCTAGAACCCACACTGGAGAGAAACCGTTCTCGTGCTTGGAATGCACGTAAAAGTGCTTTCAAAAAAGCAATATGGTTTCACATACTCTAACCCACACCGGTGTTAAACCTTTCTCGTGCTCAAAATGCCCTTACAGGAGCTATAGAAAATACCATATGGTTTCTCATGCTAGAAAACACACCGGTAAGAAACCATTCTCGTGCTCGTAATGCACGTACAAGTGCTCTCATAATAGCTATATTGTTTCACATACAAGAACGCACACTGGAGAGAAATTATTCTCGTGCTCTGAATGCACGTTCAAGTGCTCCGATAATAAAAGTATGGTTATTCATACTAGAACCCACACCGGTGGGTTAATTCATTCCAAAACCATTCGTGCTTGGAATGCACGTACAGGTGCTCTAAAAAAAGCAATATGATTTCACATACTTGAACCCACAGTGGAGAGAAACCATTATCGTGCTTGGAATGCAAGTGATTGGCAATTTAATGACAATAAAAGTGTCATTTGCGCCATATGTCCAAAAAATTGCTTTTTTTAGAAATCGTTCTCTTGGTTGGTTGAAATTTTTAGTTTGGTAGTTTTATTTTGAAAACCCAAAAGTTTTAGTTTGTTACAGTATGTATTGAAATTCGTATAATAATTCAACTATTTTTTTTTATCATTGTACAAGACACAGAGATATATTACACGCACATGAAACATATAACGTCCATTTGCATGACTTGCTTTACTGCAACGGATGGTGAACGTCCGAAAGATTAATATCTCAGTCAATCTAGACAAAAAATTGACCCTAACTGGTAAAACTATGGGAAAGCTGAATTTTCGCAGGTGAGTAGTACCTTCTCCTGGAAGCATTTTCACAAAAGTCCCTACTCTTCCCACAATTTTTTCCTCACCTGCGCTCCCCCAACCATCTTATTTAAGGGTTTTACTAAAGCCATTATATCTCCTAAACTAAAAAATGTATCAGTCAATTGTTTCCATAAACAAACTTCTTATAAAATTTCCCTAAAATAATGTAATTTTTTGTCATCTGCAATAGTTAAGACATTCTGTGCAGTGAAACAGTTGAGCGCGGGGTTATGAGTAAATACGAAGGTAAAAAGTTCAAGAATGGATACGACATTCCATCACGTTGATGTTCTCTCTCTCACTTCTATATTCCATAAATATACTGGAACTCTGTTTTTGATTTTAAATGTTTTTATAAACTTGATGAAGGTTCAGGGTGATCCGAAACCGGTTGCTTTTATATGTTGAAAATATATGCAATAAAGTAGTTTTAAAAATGAAGTTATTTTCATTATAATTTTGTATATTCACAAAGTGTTTGCCACATATGAAAATTTATTTAATTATAAATCACTCCATAAATTCGAACTAAATCTAATAATTCTAATTTTGAAACTTACAATTCGTGGTGGAATTCCATTATAATAAAACAAATATGAAACTTTTTTCCACTTTATTTTTACTGACCGTAACCGGTTTTAGCTCGTTAAAGCCATCTTCAGACTGGTTATAGACAAATTATTCTTAGTCTACGGTTTAAATACATAACATTTGGTGGAGGGGGGGAGGGGGAGAGGGGTGGTCTACAAGGGTTTTTAATCAATTATATTAATTACATATTACTAAGTCGTTTTATACTGTCGATATCTAATTATTTTGGTTTTTGCAGTTGAAAAACAGGGAAAAACCTGACAAGCAATATGAATTATTAATGACCGAATTTTATGGTCGAATCGTTATTATGATATATGAGATTTGTTTAAATTATTTTTTGTTGTATTTTGAAGGGATGTGTTTACATTGGTATAGGGATGGTCATTATATAAACTATATACATATTTTAATTTCGGAATTATTATGAAAATTTTAATGGATTCAAAAGCGGAGACTTAGGGCGAGTTGTTTCGGAAAAGCTGAACAATTATTCAGATTCCCGAGTTCTATTAAAATGTAAGAAAATCTTCACGTCGATTTTATTCAAATACAAATTGGGTTGTTTCAACTCCGAAAAAGCTTCCGTTATATTTGAATAATCCGTTCCAGTGTTCCCCGCCGAATCGGGCAATTATTGCAGAGAATAATTTTTTTGCGAGACAGGAATTATTTTTACGCTGGCAACACCTCGTATTTTTATCAATCTGTCAAAACATTTTCCCGCCGTCGCGTTGTTGGACTGCCTGTATTTTGTGATTGTTTATTGTCTCAATTGTTGAATACTTAAAATGGATCCAAACTTACTGTAAGTATTGTAAATTATACCCTTTTTCCATAATTAATATGAACTTTATGAATAAATAATACACATGTTTGTAACCGTGTACGTGAGTAAGCATTTTGTTTTCCTAAATCCCAATGTAAAGCTTGATAATATTATGTAGAGTTTCGTCTTCTAAACAACATAAACGATCATAATGAAAACATTTGCGATACCTCTATATAATTATCGCTTGTAATATTACCCGGTGTTTCTGTGGAATGAGACAGGTGGAACTCTCTAAAAGCATCGCGTTTTATCCCTTCTGGATTGTTCCGCCATAGAATGAATTATGGCGGCAAATTTTTTGTTTATTTTTATATATTATGTTGCATTCCGCCACACTTTAATAATGTGTTACCGAGGAATATTATAAATAACGTTCAAAAAAATATCCGTAAGAAACGTGAAGATGGATTTGTGTATTTTGACCTATTAAATATAATAGTTCAAGTGCATATTTAATTTTATATCAGCAATTCCTTGTACGATCTTGTTACTTATAAATATGAAATGTGTTTTCAGGAAACAATGCAATGTTGGTGAGGAAGTATAGCCATATTCTCACCAATAAAAAGACCGACGCAGTCATCTTCAAACAACGAGAGGCGACATGGCTTACTCTTGTATCCGATTTCAATGGCGATGGATTCGGTCAAACAGCTCCGAGCTCGGTTTGAAAATATGAAGCGTCGGGCAAGGCAGGTTGGAATATATTTCTTAATTGGTATTAATCTTAACGCCATAATGCTGTTAAATGAACTGTTATATTAATTTAGTAATTGGTTGCCCTGATGCTTTGTTTAATTTATGCAGGTATATATGTTTATTAATTGACTTTTAATAATGCTTCAAGGACGGTAGCAGAGAAATTCAGGAGAGGACTGGCGGTGGACACAAAGAGCATAGTGGCTACTTCGATTGACGGACTCCCTAGCGTGTTTGACGATGACATCAGCACTTTGGTGCTGCAGGAGCTAGCTGGTGGTGGAAGAAGGTGGGAGTTTGGTTAGCGCCACAGCTGAGGCTTATTATGGTGTTGACTGCAGTTTACTAACTACTACTACAATGTTTCCTAGTTTTATATTAGTTCTTCATTTAAGATAATCTGGTTAATTAATGCATTTTCACATTTTTTTAAGCTTCCAACTCCTACCCCTTTGACAGCAGCGCCCCAGAACCAACGATCTAAAAACCTATTTCTTCTCCTTTTAAATGTAAGCGAATTTGTCCAATGATTTTATATAAGATGTTAGTAGAGTGTAGTGTAAAGCAATTATTTTACATTATCGTTGCTTTATTTAAGAAATTAATCTGATTAATTAATGTATTCTTATGTTGTTAATGCATCCAAATCCAACCGTTTTGATAGCAGCGCCCCAGAAACCTCAATCCTAAGAGCAATTTCATATCCTTTAAATGTAAACGAATTTGTTGACTGACTTAATACAAGTTTTCAAACAAACTATTACTAGATTTTAGTACAAAATATTTGTATTTCACTATCGTTGCTTTATTTAAGATAATAATCTGATTAGTTAATGTATTCTCATGTTGTTGAAGCATCCAAATCCAACCCTTTTGACAGAAGCGCCCCCTATTATTATTATACATACCGATTTCCGGTTTAAAAAAAAATTGGATTATTGAGACAAGAACGAGTAATATCGGAGTCATGCTAAAACTAAACTGAGATGAAAGCAGTTTATTCCCCTCTGTTCACTATCTACTGGGTGAATTCTTTAATGTACTAATATTAATTTTAATAATTTTTCTCTTTTTTATGTACACAATTCTTATGAAGTATTTTCTGGCTTCACAATTACCTACATTATATTACATGATAATACTAACAAATGTACATTGTGTACTTACGACGGGGTACTCCAGTAAGACCGCATTTTTCTTTTCTTTCCTTTTAAAACTGTAAATTTAAAAAAATGCATTTTATGCAATATTATGCACGGCATGTCCAGGTTTTTATATTATGCATATTTTTAATGCTGTGTGACCTTTACTTTATGGGCCGTATAATCTTTTGTGTTCTTTCTAATGTTTTTCAATTATTGTCAATTATTGTTAGAACAAGATGAATGAATGCATTCGCACACAAATAACTAGTCCATTATATTATGTTCTTAAATGTTTCTTTCCCATTGTATAAGTATGTATTTTTGTTGTAAATTATTCTTTCTTCCGAAAGAGTATTCTGGTATAATTTTACTTTTTTCAGGGCATTAATAAAAAATAAATAATCACAATCGCTAATCAAGTCGCTACAGCGACCATATATACCCTTGATGTGATTTACTATGTAATATATTTCTAGAATGATCTATGTTATTACTAACTATATATGGAGATAATATACAGTACCATAGTTACCTGGTAGATAAGTATGGTACTGTAGACGGTATGGTACGGTACACTTAAGATTAATACTTAATGAACATTAACTAATTGTTAATACAGGATTTAGAACATAATTGGAAAATACCATAAATATTATTTTAAACCTTTTTTTTCTTATTTTTAACTGAATTTATATTAACAAATTATTATAATCAATAAATATTAGTCTGAAACACTCATACATATTTTAAAATAAATAAACTCTGAGAAAAAATAAATGCCGCTGATGGAAATTGAAGCCGCAACCTTCCGATTTATTCATTTTTTTTCTTTGTCCATTTATCTTCTTTTTTTTTCAATTTCTACAGTGTAGGTAGGTGCCTTACTTATTTTCTCTTTTATTTTAATTTGTTATATTATTTTGATATATTTTGTTCCTCACTTATGTAAAATACAAATAAAAGAATATACTACATCTTGGTACTCTATTTATTTTATGAAATTAGGTAGGAGTATGCAGTTACACTTAAGTTATTCACATTCAATAACGATCCAATGCATATTACATAATATATGTATATGTGAGATAGTTGTTCAAAACATTTCTAATAGTATGTATTCTCTATTATTAAACAAAGTAATTTACTAAGTTTATAAACATTAAAGTATAAAATAAATAGAAGATTTATCGTTACATTAATTATTTTGTACATGTTAACTATCTATCTCTGAATATATGTAAATGGTCGTTTGTTGAAAATCTCTGAAAGTTCTTCATTGATTGCTTTGAAATTTAGACACAATGTTGCATTCAAATATGCGTGTGTTTTTATATACCTACATTATTTAGTTGACACCTGTTACAGGTAAAACAGACTGAGCCACAGCAACACGTGGCGGGGTACAGCTATTTTTGAATAAATACATTATTGTTTTGAAATTCAAAAGACTTTTATTATCTTCGCTCATGTACCAAGAGATTGTACACATGTGTTCGAGTCTGCAGGCGGAAGATGTTACAGAAAGTGTTGCCCCATGGGTTGGTAAAGAATCAATATAAACCGAGTTCTGCACAGAGAAGTAAAGTAAGAAAACAGTTTATAAGGCGGTCTACTGTGGAACCTCTCTTGCAATGCAGGGTTTTACAGCACTTGGCTTATGTGGATTCCTTACCGACACGTGGGACGACAGGCTTAATGGTACAGGAGGAGGTAAGATAGGGCTTTTTGTGCTGGGTAGTATTTTACTATTCATTAGTCCATCAATCTGGCAAAATATGAGTTAATGAGGGTTTGACGAACGTGGTCATCTCCCCTGTTAAAGATTGGTGCTTGCACCAGTACATCGTTAACCTCGTCCAAGGGGTCTATGAATACAGGTGGTTGATCTTGTTACAATGATCTCTTGTACCTACCTGCATTTTAATTTATAAAGAAAGGACTGGAAGCCGTCTTTTAACAACTCCAAAAGTTCTTTCAATAACATTTCTGGTCCTGATCTGACTTTCTTTATATAAATGTTGTTCTCGAGAAACGGAATTCCTTAAGGGTGTTAGTAAATATGGCTTTATTCCATAACCACCATCTCCAAACTCACCGCATTCCAACCTTACTTTGATGCTGCTACTATTAAAAAGATAGGTATCTCCAGGCTACCTGGCTACTATGTTGGTCATAATTTGTAATATATTGGTCGACAAAAGAAACAAACTTGTAGTTTTTCAATATTTTTACCAGTTTTTTCGTCATTTTAAATCACGGAAACCAACGATATAAAAACGAATTTCGACATTATTTTATGTAGAAAAGGTATCTAAACTTCTTCCCACAAAACCTTTAACTTCATAAATTTTAATCGTTGGGTTTTCTTTGCGTTATTTGCCAAAATAGTGAGGGTCGTTATCACCAGTAATTGGCATATTGTAGTACATACAATATGTCAGATCACAATTGTGACGTTTGCGCATGCGTCAATCTTGATCATATTTTCATGAATATTTCGTTGAATTTTCTCTTGACGGACGATGAAACAACCCAATTTATGGAAAATTGAGTGGATTGACGTTGTGATGACTTTCTCACACGTGATTTTTTCCGAAACAACTCGCCCTAAGTCTCCGCTATTGTTTCCATTATAATTTTCATAATAATTCTGAAATTAAAATATGTATATTGTTTATATAATGACCATTCCTACACCAATGTAAACATATCCCTTCAATATACAACAAAAAATAATTTAACCTTTCCATTACTGTGCTAAAAAAATACACGCGTTACGGTGCTGTGTAGTCAATACACATCTCAAAATAAGCGATTTAATATCGGAAAAATATGAATATTCATAGCTAATCGATTATGTTTATTATATTTTATATCAAAAGTGATAATAATTGTAATTTGATTGCTGAAAACATGAAAAAACCATCGGCAGATGCTAAAGAAACGTGCGAGAGGTCCACATCTAACGACGGTTCACGGCCAACTGGCTAGCGGCGCGATTGGCGGCTGGCACAGACACAGCTGTGCGGTCGTAGGTATCGATGGTCTAAATCAAAACTACAACTGCAGAAGTGTGGATGTCTCATGTTCCCGCATAGCGAATTAAAGCGGGACATCAATAGCGTGTCATTTCCTCGTACACTATTCGCGTATTTAATATTACACGGTTGATTGTATTGGTGTATTTGCTCCCGATTTTAAACAAAAAACTCTGATTTTTAATTGAATTCGAAAACAATGTAAAATATTATTTTTTAATTCAGTGCATAAATGTATAACGGAGGAATACCTGAAATCTGAACCCAGAATTTATTATATTTATAGAGTTATTAAAGTTATTAGAAGCAATGTGTAGTAAATACACACCACAGATGAGGAAAAAGGTTTTAAACAAATCACATATATCATAATAACGATTCGACAATAAAATTCGGTCATTATAAAATTCATATTGCTTGTAAGGTTTTTCCCTGAACAATATTGAAGCAAACTACAAACCCCTGGTAATAAGCCTACTGGGAATACCAAAATAATTATAAATTCTACAGTCTAAAACGACTTAGTAACAAATGTAATTAATATAATTGATTAAAAAAAAACTTGTAGACCACCCCTCTCCCCCTCCCTCATATGTTATGTATTTAAACCGTAGACTAAGAATAATTTGTACCAGTCTGAAGATGGCTTTAACGAGCTAAAACCGGTTACGGTCAGTACTAAATTTTCATATGTAGCAAACACTTTGTGAATATACAAAATAATATTGAAAATAACTTAATTTTTAAAACTACTTTATTGCATATATTTTCAACATATAAAAACAAACGGTTTCGGTTCACCCTGAAACTTCATCAAGTTTATAAACACATATAAAATCAAAACCAGAGTTACAGTATATTAACAGGAATATAGAAGTGGGAGAGAGAACATCAAAGTGATGGAATATCGTATCCATTCTTGCACTTTTTACCTTCGTATTTACTCATAATCCTACGCTAAACTGTTTCACTGCACAACATGTCTTAACTATTGCAGATGAAAAAAATTACATTATTTTAAAGTAATTTTATAAGAAGTTCGTTAATGGAAACAATTTACTGATACATTGTTTAATCTAGGATATATAATGGCTTTAGTAGAACCCTCAAATTAAATGGTTGGGGGAGCGCAGGTGAGGAAGAGTAGGGACTTTTGTAAAAATACTTCCTGGAGGAGGTACTACTCACCTGCGAAAATTCAGCTTTTTTCTAGTTTTGTCCAGTTAGGGTCGATTTTTTGTCTAGATTGACTGGGATATTAATCTTCACCATCCGTTGCAATAAAGCTAGTCATGCAAATGGACCTGATATATTTCATGTAAAATATATCTCTGTGTCTTGTACATTGAAAATAAAAAATTTAGTTTAATTATTTCACGAATTTCAATACATACTGTAACAAACTAAAACTTTTGGGTTTTCAAAATAAAACTATCAAACTAAAAATTTCAACCAACCATGAGAACGATTTAAAAAAAGAGCAATTTTTTTGAACATATGGCGCAAATGACACTTTTATTGTCATTAAATTGCCAATCACTTACATTCCGAGCACGAGAATGGTTTCTCTCCACTGTGGGTTCTAGTATGTGAAATCATATTGCTTTTATCATAGCACCTGTTCGTGCATTCCAAGCACGAAAGGTTTTTCACCGGTGTGGGTTCTAGTATGAATAACCATATTTCTTTTAACAGAGCACTTGTGCGTAAGTTCAGAACACGAGAATGGTTTTTTTCAAGTGTGGGTTCTAGTATGACGAACCATGTTGCTTTTAATAGAGCACTTGTACGTGCATTTCAAGCACGAGAATGGTTTCTCTCCAGTGTGGGTTCTAGTATGTGACACCAAATCGCTTTGAATAGAGCACTTGTACGTGCATTTCGAGCAAGAGAATGGTTTCTCTCCAGTGTGGGTTCTAGTATGTAAAACCATTCTGCCTTTAATAGAGCACTTGTACGTGCATTTCGAGCACGAGAATGGTTTCTCTCCAGTGTGGGTTCTAGAATGGGAAAGCATATTGCTTTTATATGAGCACTTGTACGTGCATTCCGTGCACGAGAATGGTTTCTCTCCAGTGTGGGTTCTAGTATGTGAAATCAAACTGCTTTTACGAGAGCACTTGTATGTGCATTCCGAGCATGAGAATGGTTTCTCACCGGTGTGGGATCGAGTATGTGAAACCATATTGCTTTTACTAAAGCTCTTGTACGTGCATTCCGTGCACGAAAATGGTTTCTCTCCAGTATGGGTTCTAGTATGTGAAACCATACTTCTATTATCAGAGCACTTGAACGTGCATTCCGAGCACAAGAATGGTTTCTCACCGGTGTGGTTTCTAGCATGAGAAACCATATGGTATTTTCTAGAGCTCCTGTAAGGGCATTTTGAGCACGAGAAAGGTTTAACACCGGTGTGGGTTCGAGTATGTGAAACCATATTGCCTTTGTGAAAGCACTTGTACGTGCATTCCGAGCACGAGAATGGTTTCTCATCGGTGTGGGTTCTTTCATGAGTAAGCATATACCATTTTGTAGAGCTTTTGTAGGTGCATATCGAGCACGAGAATGGTTTTTCGCCGGTGTGTGTTCTGATATGCGTAATCAGAACACTTTTGTTTGGAGCCCTGTAGGTACAAGTTGGGCAGGAAAATAATTTTTTTCTTGTAAGAGACTTTTTTTCATTCGGGTGTTTTGTATCAACAGATATTTTCGATGAAACAAAATCTGAAAACACAGCAATAATTAATAATGATATCGTCGTTATTCGACAGCAAAACATAACACCTGTCGAGAAAAAAATGTTGACATTGAAATTTCAACAACAAACCTAGACCTAAAAATTTACAGATTGCGTAAAAGGAATGTTGACAAACCGAGAGGAATAAAGGTCGAATTTCCAGAAGCAAAGTGGCAGAAAATATTACTAGACAAGAAAAATATTTATAAACAATATAAGGTTTTACCATGATCAAACAATTCTACAGCGTAAGCAGTTATCTGAACTAAGAGACAAACTAGAAAAATGAAAGATATCTGGCGAAACGGACATCACAAAAAAAAAATTAACAATAATCCAACCATTGCCAAAATGTAACCAAAAACCTAAATTCTAAAATAAAAAAAAATGTCTACCAAAACGTACGTGGACTAAGAACTAAATTACAGGACCTGAAATCACCTTACCTTACTTGGACTACGACTCTTACGCCTTCACTCAGACATGGCTAAATAAAAACATAGACAATAAAGAGTTGGGTTTCCTTGAACATACGTAAATAGAAAAGATAGAAGCACCAGCAATAAAGCTAGAGGAGGTGTTGTGTTAGTATCCATAAAGAACAAATTTAATTCAAGAAAACTCAAATGCATCAATCCACATCAAGAACAACTATTCATCATGGCGTCTGCCAAAAAGGAAAAAAAATATAATTGGCTGTATCTTTATTCCCCCATCTTCCGACGCCCAACTATATAAAGACCACTACCTAGATGCTGAAACATTTCGAAGAAAATTTCCTGATGCCACAATGATCTCGACAGGAGACTATAATCTGCTAATGTTACATGGATATAAAAAAAAAAAAAAAAACTTCGTGCAACATCAATCATGCATCTCATGAAATAATCGAGATGTCAAATTTTCTAAGCCTTCGACAGTTTAACTATGTATACAATGCAAGCTCTCGTCTTCTCAATCTTGTCTTTTTCTAATTCTTCCCCCGTTAAAGTATCCGCATCTGACGAATTCATTCTCCCAATCAAAAACTATCATCCCCCTCTAACGGTTGAATTCTACAGTCCAATAATTAAAAAAACATCCGTCTACATCAGGGGTTCCCAACCCCGTGCCCGCGGGCACGTTTGTGCCCGCCACTATTCGGCAGTGAAATAATTTTTTCATAAACATTAATTAAAAATGTGAATTATTTTATGTATTTGTTAGAGTTTTAATTTTTTTAGTGCCTAGGTTCATTAAATACGTTCGAATGTTTGCGATATTGTATGTATGAGTGGTTCCTTTGCTGACAGTACTTGCGCAACCTATCTAGAAGCGAGCCAGACTGCACTCTTCACGCTTGTCTGTAACGGGGAGTTCCATTTGCACATTACTTCTTGTACACGCAGAAAACACGAAGTGAACGAACGCCAAGAACTGTGCCGATGAACGCCGAAGGCGCCAAAACACATGGCACATGACTCTGCCAGCTCTGTCTGTCAATGAAAGCATTAAGCATGGCCCCGACAATCAAACTGCCTTGGGTCCGTGCTCGTACCGTCCCGATCGATTCGGCGATCATCGGCTCACTTCGGGTTTTCGGCGTGTACAAGGAGTGATGTGCAAATAGCATTCCCCGCCTTTTTTATATTAACTCCACACAGGAGGCCCTGAAGAAAATAATTTCCCTCAGGGCGTATGTCATCTTTGGGGATGCTGTGCGGAGGGTCTATTTGTGGAGAGGAATGAGTGAACATGGGTCTTAAAGAGTCACAAGTTGTAGGAGGGAGGAAACACAGAGGCCGGCAGTTCGTTCCACAGCCGAGCTGTTGAACCTAAGAACGAATCGTAGAAGCGACCCGTTCTCATGTGAAAAATGTCAACCGTGTACAAATATTGAGCGCGCGTTTGGCGTGTATCCCGACTACGCACCGGTGCCGAAGGGATCAATGACGCTAGTTCCTCAGAGCATCTTCCATTGTAATACTGAGAGAACAAGGACAGCATACCTACCTGATACCTGTGCTCTAAAGATTGCAGTCCGTTTGTTAAGATTGGGGAATCTATCAAACGGACCGCCCGTTTCTGCACAGACTCAAGGGTTTTTTTTTAGGTATTTTGGGGTTCCGGACCAGAGATGGCTGCCAAATTCGACAGTAGGGCGCACTTGCGATTTGTACAGGGTCAGCAGTTGTGTACTATTAAAGTATCTGAGGGGGCCTGTATAGTACGCCCAGCTTCTGAGAGGCCAATTTTACTCTGGCTTCGATGGAGCCCCCGTACCTGAGCTGGTCACTTATAGTTACACCAAGCCTGGTAACGCGTTGTTGTCATTTTGATTGCGATTGCTGCCCCGAGTTTGTCGAAAATAGGTGGTGCCCGCCACTCTACCGATATTTTAGAATGTGCTCTAGAGTACAAAAAGCCTGGTCTACATCAAAAATATTGATACAGACTATAGTCAAATTATCATTCTTTTGTCTTCTACTCACTGGAATTTTTGGACTTTGAAGAAAACTTCAAAGAAATGGAAGATAAATTTTACTTTATTCTTAATAATGCTATCGATCTGTATTTACCCGTGTCTAAAATTATTTTGCATAAATACCCAAAATGGTTTAGTAACGACCTTATTAGAGTAATAAGAGACTAAAAATTGCCCATAAAGCTAATGATTATGCAAAATTTTGCGAACTAAGAAAGATTACCAAAAAATTTAGAAGTTATGTTACAAAAAATGCATCGGTAACTGCGAAGAATTGACTTCTGTCAGTTATCCGAACATTAATACATTTTCAAACATGCTTAATTACAATGATTCAATTATACCCTCAAACATGATTTAGATAATTAAATGGCCGATAACCCTCAAGAAGTCGTGAATCTGTTTGCTGAATTCTTCAGCTAAATCTATGAAACTTCAAATAATTCTCTATTGTTCGACAATACAACAGCTATAAATAAAAATAAGATCGAGTTTAATCTATTTATATTTGAAGAAAATGATATTAGAAGTAAACCAAAATCCCTTGATCTTAACAAATCGGCAGGCCCCGATAACAATTCTACAATATTTTTATCCAAATGTTTATCAGTCTTAACTCCTCCGCTCACAAAACTTGTTAACTCATTTTTAAAAAGTGGTTCCTTACCGAAACATTGGAAAACAAGTTTTCTGTGTCCAATATTTAAAAATGGTCACAAATCAGATATTTCTAACTATAAACCTATATGTATACAGTCTTCAATCCCAAAATTATTCGAATCCGTTCTTCTCTTAAAACTATCGCTTGAGCTAAATAAAGTGATTTCACATCGACAACATGGTTTCATGGCAAAAGATAGACTCTTATAAATTCAATCATATATCAGGAATATCTTTTTAACAACGTGAACAAGCGTCTTCAAACAGACGTGGTGTATACTGACTTAAGTAAAGCCTTCGACCAAATCTCACATAAAATTCCCATACATAAACTAAGAATCCTTGGAATAACCGGAAAAATATCAGTCAAACTCAACTAACACAGTTCACAGTAATTCCAAATTTTCACCGGTGTTCAACAGGGGTCACATTCGGGTCCAGTATTGTTTTTTCTTGTTTATCAACAACATAACTACGGTTTTTGAATGAGTTATAACTCCATATATATTACAATACTCATATATGCAGACGATCTTAATTTACAAAACTATTACTAATCTCCATGACTGTCACGTATTACAATTAAATCTTATGAGGCTACAAGAGTAGTGCACCCGTAATGAACTGTTTCTTTACATCGAAAAATGTCAAACAATAACTTTTGCCCGAATCAAAAATCCCATATTGCATCAATATAGCATTAACAATTTTTTTTCTAAAAAGAGAAGAGCACGGTTTATTTTCAGAACGGTGAAGGATTTAAAATTAATTAACTTGTTTGAATTGCTATTCATTGGTTTGGTGAGAAGTAATCTTTAGTATAATGCAATAATCTGGGCTCCATTTTATAAGATTCTCCAACTAAAAATTGAGAGAGTGCAGTATAAGTTCCTGAGATTCATTAATTTTTAA
Source organism: Hesperophylax magnus (assembly GCA_026573805.1). Taxonomy (NCBI): domain Eukaryota; kingdom Metazoa; phylum Arthropoda; class Insecta; order Trichoptera; family Limnephilidae; genus Hesperophylax; species Hesperophylax magnus. The sequence goes on from JAIUSX010000060.1 coordinate 5,147,300, forward strand.
TTAGGAATTCCAACTGAAGATCATCAAAACCAAATCACATTCCAGCGGTGATACGTATCGAAACCGCAGTTACCGGTTTGTTTTATTTCTCCTGAGCTTTTCGGGGCTGCAGTCTGCGGGGTAAACTAATGTTCGATAGGAGAGGACATCGGAAGAATAAGTGAATAGCTTACCAAGACTTTGGTCGATCCTTTCAAGATGAACGAAACATTCCTTTTTAATGTCAGGATAATCAATATCTATTTTCGAGAATACTTCTTCTACCACTAGAGTATCTGGGTCACACTCGAACGCAGTAGATTCTTCTGTCTCCTGTTTGACAATCCCGAACGGCAATAATGCTTCATAGGGTGATGTTGTTCTTTTTTCTTGAGGGATTGTGTCCGGTTCTGACTTTATGACACCGACATCTGATGTCACAAGATTCATTTCATGTAAACTGCAATTGGATTCTGATTTTAGCATGATATTCTGGAAAACGAAATAATCGTAGACATACCATAACTAGACAATGGACTTTATTGAAGTTTGAATGGAAAAATACTTCAAGATTATAATTTTTAACAATTCGATAGCATGAAATATAATTTTACCTAGTGAGAGGAGCACTTAATAACAAAAAAAAATTATTAAAAATAATACACCCATAAAATAAAAAAAATGCAATAAGCTTGTTTATGGACAGTTTTTGCAAACATTAATGATAATTCAGTTTTTTTTCTAACGGTTGATTATTGTTATACTATCTAGTTAGGTGGTCTTAAAATACTATGTATGATACGCCAGCTAAGCGGATTTCTAGTACAAAGACGGGTCTGACGCTCGGTATATCAGTGGCTTTTTAAGGCGGTTAAGCACATAATCCGTATATAAGTTCTATAGATATCACCAACATATTTTTGTTTTAACAAATAAGGTTTTAATAGAGAAACGTGTATGGTTTTTTTGCAAAACCAAACTCATGTATACTGTCGTCGCGATTTCATTAATAAAGAAAATGAAATCCTCGCCCCTCTGACTGAAAACAGTATTGTCTCGATCCACGATCCTGAGTTTAATTTGCCGAATACTTTTGTTATACTTATCACATGTAAAAAGGTGTGTGAAGTTCTTCTACGTCAAATCATTATGCTTGACAATATCGGTTGCTTTAAACCCTTTCACACCCGCATTATTGTTTCCACATATATAAAATATGTAATGCTTGATAATATATTAAATAAATGATTTGAAAATTTTTGGTATATAATTTTTGTTTTGGTTTTTAGAAATTATCCTACGTTGATTAAGATTAACATTGGACGTCAGAGGGAATTTTTTAAATAGTAAGGCAAAATACACATAACACAAAAGTAATACAAATAACTGTTTAATGTAAAAAATGTACATTTATAATGTAGTGCTAATCTCTGAGGTTTGAAACAAATAACATTATGACTAAAATTCATTCAGAAATAGACGAGGAAAATAATCTTTAACAATTCACCACACTAGTCATAAATATGCCCGTCACTACCAGTGTTAATTTGAATGAACGTTGAAATTCATTTACGATTTTCTGGCAAATGATTGTGAACAGTGAATTGAACAGTTGTTATTATTATTAGAACAAGTCTTGATGTATTAAAATATTTGTAATTCGAGTAGAAAATATTGATATCTCACCTAAAATGAAGTAATCAATTACGACAGAAATTCGATGAAACTCACAATCAGCAGATGTCACAATATTTATCGGGTTTGTGCTGGGAATAAGGATTTCAATCGAGCGGAAAAAATAGACGTCACAGAAAAGATTACAAGCTATAAGAAAAAAAAGGCTTTTCTAAATCACTACCGTGACGGTAAAGAAACAAAAAGCTCGTGTTAATTTGAATTAATACTGGGGATGAAAGGGTTAAGCGCAGTTTGGTTGGAATGTCGAGCTTACGAAATCCGTCTATATGTTATAAGAACAGATATCACCAAAATTTCACATTTTTTAAAAATTTAATTTCAAAAGAGGTATATGTTTCTTTTTCCTTTGAAAAACTAAACTCTTGTGAACTGTCTTCGCGATGTTTCGAAATGTCACCAAACGCAGTTTATTCTACGCCGGTTTAATTAACGAGTTAATGGTCCTACGTGCAAGGATACTTAATAATGAATAGTATTTGTTTTGCTGGAGTCAGGGTTCTATTCATAAAATTATGACAAAATAACCACTAAACACAAACTGTTGCCACATTAGAACTTTTAAAATCTTTTAAATACCTTACGGGACTGTTTTAGAACGAGTTTGAGCTCAATGAGGCATCCAATTTAATAATGATAAAAGTAGGCAATGTACGTATATTTATGTGATGCGAAGAAAGCAGGAATTATTTATGTAAATGTCTACTTAACAAGTGTCACTGCAAACGGCTTGCCGTCCTAAAATGGAACTGCTTTGCGGCTTAAGGATTGAGCCGCCGATTTTGTCTGCTTTAATTTGAGTGATGCATATGGTACTTAGCGAGGATACGGAGCTACTGATATACCGGGTCTCAACTACTTTGTTTGAGATGTGTATTATTTTTTATTACTAGAGGTGGGTACTAAACGTAGGAATGAGATCAAAACAACCGGTATTAGAGTTTTAAGTCCAGTTGAGATTGTGAATTGAATAAATGTCTCACGAGGTCGCAACTTAAAAGTAATTGCACTTACCGTTTCGAGTGATTGGTTAGAATTAGACATCACAATATATGTATGCACATTCGTATTTGTGTTGACGAGCATGAATCGCCAGTTGCGGGTATTTTTCTAATTTAATTATTGAAAAACTAATCGAAATTTTAGAGACGCGTGATGACAGATAGGTCCACGGGTAAAATGATGTCAAAGACAAATAAGACCATAGACAAAACACATTAGAGCATGAAACGGCAAAAAAATAATATGACTGCACTGCAATCGTTCATACTGCTGTAAGTAGTTTATTTATTGGTAGGACTTCAAATCTAACAGGTTCAGAAAATATATTTTTTCTAATCTACCAAACTTAACATCATGTGGCGCGTTCCAAATTACTGATCCTGACTCTAATATTAAGCGAATAAATGAAAAATATAAGTGGTGATTTAATTAATTTGAAGGCTCTCGACTAGAAAACTAAAGGTCGCGGGTTCTAATAAGTATATGTAAATACAATATATTATATAATATAGTATCGCCCTAGTGTAAGACCACCATTCAGAATTGAAATGTTGCTTGAAATGACTTTGCGCGTGTTTGGTGACATCTGAAATGAATCCTTCCCCTCTCCATTACTTTCAGCCTCACAAAATACAACAATTGGAGATGCCATAGTCTCACTGGCTCCAGACGGTTGAGAGCAGTTGGGACTTAAAGAAATATAAATGGTGATCTGAAGGTTCAAGTAATTCTAAATATGAATTTAATTCAAGTGATTCTTAAGATGAGTTCCTGCCACAGATATAATTTTTGTGGGATCTATAAACCCTCCGGAGTTCTTTATCTCTAAATAGTATGAAATAAAGTTGCTAACCGCGTCTGTCTGTTTGTGCCATTAGTTCTTCTAAATAACGCAAATGATTTTAAAAGTGCTTTCACTATAATTAAGAGAATTTTTTCAGAAGGTTTAAATATTTATAACATGCATATTATATTTACAAAAAGGAAAGTCGATGTTTTGTAATAAAGTCGTTAAAAATATATTTTCCTTCCCTTACATTGCTAACGCTGACATAATCTTATGAGATACATCAAAATAACGAAGTGCGAAATTGTATATCTTACGTGTACCCAGCAACGCCGGGTAAACGTCAGCTAGAATGTTATAAAACAATAATTTTTTTCTTAAAGGTTTCTTTTCTTATTCTTATTTCTATAATTTGTATGGTTGTTTTACGCGTTTTCGTAGATATTATATCCTTTCTCTTTTCATTTCGCATTTATTCATTTGACCCATTTAAAAATAACCGTTAACTGATATTGTCTATGAATTTTTATAAACAGATTTCCAGTTTGAACAAAGTAAAAAGAAAAAAACGAATAAGAGAATAGAATAAGTAGGACTTTGAAATTTTTTCATTTACTAGAAACAGCAGGATGGAATAATTATACGTCGACAGAAAGGACAAAATAAAAATGATAAGTTTTTTCTATCTATCATTTTTATTATTTTAGAAACAAACAGTACATTGAAAAAAATGAGTGGTAACAACATTTGAGAAATAGTTTACAGGGATCGGTTCCAACGGCATGTCAATCTACGATTAACTAGGTGAGGATAGTACATGCTAGGGAATGATTAGAGGTAAAGATAAACGATACATTGAAAACATATTTCGTGTATAAATCTATGCGAACGTCTATGTGTAAAGATGACCGGATTGTGTTAATAAGTGAAGTTGTGGGTGCGCATTTATTAAGTTACCAGTATCGCTTTTCTTAATAAATGACCACGGGGATTAAAATTCATGTCAAGAGTTGAGTTTGGGCAAATATCAATGTGGTAATCTTAAATGCAACAACTTGTCGTGGACTTGTTCCTCTTTTAATACTGATTATGGATAGACTTGAATAATAATACTAAGGTGTAGGTACACTATTTACACTATATTGTCGTGCTACTGGGACAATTTAACTTTTATAATGAGAATAACGTTCAACAGTCCCAACTGCGTCCAACCGTCTGGAGCCAGCGAGACTATGGCAACAGCAATTGGGGTATGTTGTGAGGCTGAAGGAAATGGGGAGGGAAAGTGATGGGGAAAAGAAGGAAGCTTGCTAGTAAAAATACAAGAAACAAAAACAAACCTATTTACACAAGTCGGCATAATTAAGCTATTTTTTTAATACGTTAGGACAGAGGAAAATTAATTAATACACTACAGAAATTTTTTTTGGTGTACTGTGAATACCAAATTGGGAAACAGAATATGTGTTTATGCTTTTAAAGTTCATTCCGAGGAGAAAACCATTTCTTTCAAGTGCGATTTTGATGAAATGATGCCGTGTATGATGAACCCCTTTGCTATTAAGAGAGCACTTCAATGTTAATTTAAAGCACGAGAAGGGCTTCTCTCCAGTTTGAGTTCTAGGATAAGAAACCAGAATACTTTTTCTATAGCACTTGCAGGAGAATTCCGAGTTCAACAATAGGTTCCCTCATGCAACCTTTGAGGGACCATGATGCTTTTATGAGAGCACTTGTACGTGAATCCCGAGCACGAGAATGGTTTCTCTCCAGTATGGGTTCTAGTATGTGAAACCATTATGCTTTTAATAAAGCACTTGTACGTGCATTTTGAACAGGAGAATGGTTTCTCTCCAGTATGGGTGCGAGTATAAGAAACCATACTGCTTTTCTCAGAGCACTTGTATGTACATTTCGAGCACGAGAATGGTTTCCCTCCAGTGTGGGTTCTAGTATGACGAACCATATGGCTTATTTTAGAGCACTTGTACGTGCATTCCGAGCACGCGAATGGATTCCCTCCAGTTTGGGTTCTAGTATGTGAAACCATTCTGCTTTTAATATAGCACTTGTACGTGCATTCCGAGCACGAGAATGGATTCTCTCCAGTGTGGGTTCTAGAATGTGAAACCATATTGCTTTTATATGAGCACTTTTACGTACATTCCGAGCATGAGAATGGTTTCTCACTAGTGTGGGTTCGAGTATGTAAAACCATATTGCTTTTATATGAGCACTTGTACGTGCATTCCAAGCACGAGAATGGTTTCTCTCCAGTTTGGGTTCTAGTATGTGAAACCATTCTGCTTTTAAAATAGCACTTGTACGTGCATTCCGAGCACGAGAATGGTTTCTCTCCAGTGTGGGTTCTAGAATGTGAAACCATATTGCTTTTATCAGAGCACTTGTACGTACATTCCGAGCACGAGAATGGTTTCTCACCAGTGTGGGTTCGAGTATGTAAAACCATATTACTTTTATATGAGCACTTGTACGTACAATCCGAGCAAAAGAGTGGTTTCTTACCAGTGTGGATTTTAAGATGCGTAATCAGATCACTTTTACACCTAGGCCTGTAGGTACAATTTGGGCAGGAAAATAAGTTATTTCTTGTGAGAAGCTTTTTTGCATTTGGGTATTTTGTATCACTAACAGATATTTTCGACGAAATAAAATCTGAAATCACAGAAAGAATGAATAATGATATCGTGATTATTCGACAGTTAAACGATATGTTAAAGTAAAAGGATACTGATACTAAAACAAATTCAATTTTATTTCATATATGGTATTTGGCGCGAGTAAGATTCTCAAGTAAACCAAGAGATTTAATTGTATTTATTCTCTCTGTCTAACAGTCGCAATACTGTTTGATTACAGTTACATTCAAATTCAAAATAAATATTTAAATTTCTCTAAATAGGAGTTGACAGAGGAACGCACAAAATAAATCAACGACTTCTAATGACGCTGAGGAAGATGACAGTAAAATCATTATTATATCGAAAAAAAGTTTTTTATTACTAAACTAAATATTTCGCCAGACATAAAATACTCCATAGGCTTCATTTCCGCCGAGATAGAAGACCTAAAAAAATATTTTCTGATTCTTTGAGCCCAATAAAAAGTCTACAAGCTGAGAATGTTAAGCTGAACACAGCAGTGCGCGATCTTAAGGCGCGCACGTCCCACATGGAACAGACAGTCAGAGAAACCAACGCCGGGATCAAGTGCGTACCTGAGCGTAAATCTGAGAACCTGATATCGATCACAAAACAACTTGGAACAGTGATTTCCCGCCCCATTGCCGAGTCGAAAATACTTTAAATTCATCGAGTCTTCAAGATCAAACCAGATTCCAGAAGGCCCAAGTCAATCGTCATGAAGCTCCAGAAAGTGAGGGCAAGGGATGAAGCCCTGGCTGCAGTTGTCAGCTACAACAAGAAAAACATGAACTTCAAGCTAAACTTAACACATCTAGGCATCGACGGCATCAAATCACCGGTATACGTCAGCGAACACCTCACACCAGCAAACAACGACCTACATACACCCACGAGGATTTAAGCGAAAGTAGCTAATTATAAATTCGTGTGGATCAGTAATGGTAAAATTCTTGTTCGTCAAGATGAACACTTATCGCATGTAGTGGTGCTCCGCAAACAGGACTCGCTAGCTTCGCTTGCCTGATTCCTACTGTATTTTGTCTAAATTTCAATTGGTATATTATGTGTTAATTATGTAGACTGACATGAATAACCTAAGACATCCGTAACATGGCGGGCTAAATAATAAGAAAAACGTGTTTTCATTTTACAAACTTAATTACAGGCAAAATAATACTCCAATAACGGGGGTTTGCTCGACGCTCACATTCGAATTATTCTGATGAACGTTTTAATAAGTTCGCAAATGTTTCTAGAGGAATCTTGAGGAAAATATTTATATTAGAGATTATTAAACATACGACCTTACAATACTATTTTTTTAAATATATAAAACGGTTTGAAAATTTTATAAAACGTTTCCCAATTGTAAAATTAGCGGCGAGCACCAGATTTTATTTTTCTAGACAGTGAATTAGTATCCTCCAGAGGGATCACTCAAGAAACATTTAAGATTTTAGTAATACGTTCATCAGAAATGATTACAATAAACCCTACGGAAAGATTGATTTTCTAGGCCTGCCAGGGCAAAGTCGACCGTAGGTCCTTTTGTTATATTCCAAATATAGATTTTATACGATTTCATCACTTATGTCGTTAAGCTTCCCACTTTATTTTAGAAATTTGACAGGGCAAATTCCACCTCAGGCCTGTCCAATACTTCAGAGCCGCGAGTTGTATATGTTTGTGCACAGCTGCTTCCCTTACGTCGTTAAGATTCTGGCTTTATTATAGGGTAGGTATTGTCTAGACTTAAATAAAATATTTAAGTGGGTAGGAACCTGAAAATATTTTCAATTGGATTTTCATTTAAGAAATTCTAAAAATATAATACTATAGGATTCACATGTCTTATACTGATTTATAAATGTGGAAATTCTAACTATACAATTGTAAATGTTCTCCAAAATGCCCTGGACAGAATCTCAGACTTGTGATGTCCCGAAAGAAACCATTCATCTGTTCTGAATGCAATTACTAGTGTTATCCAAATTGACCCTGGTAATAAATTACGTCTTTGCGATTCTTTCAAGGATAAAGAAACCATCCAGTCACTTCGAAAGCAATCAACAATGTTCTCAAAATTTGTTTTGACAGCATCGCCATTCTATTGTAAGAATATTATGTAGGTACTAAATACACAATTTGGCTGACCTGAAACGGGAATCCTTCCCAGTTGGACAGACAAAGGTTCATTTTGTTTTGTATTGTTTGAATTTATTTATAAAATAAATAAATAAAATATATTCAAGACATCAGGCTAATAGCTAAGTGGTGCTGCAGTCTTGGATTTAGTCACTGGAGGGACACAGCAGGAGACCGGCGGAGTAGAGGTGAAGATGTTTCCTGAAGGTTGCAAAGAATACACCTAGCGCTGATAGTGCGTTAATTTTCTACTAGCTGACGTGTACCCGGCTTTGCCCGGGGACTTGTGAATGGTTTGGAATAAATTTTTGCGGTGGTGAATTTTATTGTATCTGACAACTAGTTTTATTTTTAAGGTTAAATTAATATGAGAAAAATTACTTTTAAGATTATTATTAATTTCATCACTTAACACGTCATCCTAATGGCAAAAGCTAAAAGTTGCTTACAATAATGCATATCGCCAACTATTCCGCCTACCGAGATACTGCAGCGCCACGGAAATGTTCCTGGAGGGACGAGTACACTCTTTCAGAGCGCTTCTCCGCAATCACATGGGAAGCTTATGGCGCAGATTACGCCAATCAAGTAACAAAATCATCACTGCCATGGTTGCCTGGATGGAGTCCCCTCTGGAGACGGGAGATGTGCAAATATAAACGCGGCTGTTCACACTCATTTTTGTGTTTATATTTTATCTTTTTCCTTAAATTCACTTAAATTCCGCATTTTTGTGCCTGTCGGAATCACCTATGTTATTACCTACCTTATTATTATTTTTTATTACTCATTATGTATATTATTTCAAATGTTGAATGTATTGCATTGCAATACCCCTGAATACACTCTGGAATAAATTCTTCCTATTATTATTTAGAATTTATCGACAAATATGTTTAAGACGCTTATACCGTAGATCCTGGGTTCAATTCCTAGTTGTGACCGTTATTTTTTAATTTGTCTGTATCTTGTTCTGTTTCATGTTTCGTATCGATTTATGAAAATAATCTTCTTTTTCAATGTTTAATGAATATTTTTATTTTATTATAAGTATTTGTTTCACTTGATCCTGCCATGTCTTCCACGGGCCTCCTCTACTCCTTCAACTATTCACTTCCAAGTCATACATTCCCCTTACACCTCTTTATTAGTTCATCACTGAATTACCATTTACCACAAATAGTTATGCTATTTATGTTTTATTGGGTGTCCGAGACTTTTTATACCTTTCACTTCATGTGGTATGATGAAATCCACATTGTTACTTTAAAAAAAACTACACAATGTAGACTTTAACTCGATTCCGTATTTAATTCCAGTTCAAAGATAATGCTTTAAGTCTTCATCGAATGTCCCCGACATCTTTTACCATTCAAGCCACTCTCTAAACATTCCTGGAAATAATAAGAACAGATCAAATCAGAAATCGATCCAGTAGTTTTGATTCTATAGGGGACAAACAAAAAAAACATTCATAAATGTTTATTTAAAACGAAGCATAACTGTTATGTTTCTTGTTTACTTGTATAATCAATAATACACCTGAAAATTTAATAATGAATAGTTGGATTTGACAACAAACAAAAAATCAGTCACTATTGGCATTTAATTAAATAAAATATTTTTTATTTATTTTGAAACGTTCAAAATGAACGTGTTAATTTCCGAACAGCAATCGAAATTATCCGCAAGTCTTTAAAAATGTTGCCTCTCAGTTGGATCAAACAAGTTTGAAACACCAATCCATCATCAATAGCCAACAAGATTTATTTCGGGCACACCATGATAATCAAATTGAATATGTGATTATACTGCTAAACTTTAATATTCAACCGGAGGAAGATAATGAGATTTCGTAATGACATTTTGTATGAGATGTCGTAAATGACATATTTTATTGAACAATCCAGAATATGATTACACTCAAATGTGAGTTTTAGTATGAAGAAGCATACTATAATTAGTAGAGCTTTTGTATTTGCATTCCAAGCACGTGAAAGGTTTCTTAGCAGTTTGGGTTTTGGTATGACGAACCAAATTACTTTTTGAACAGGAATTGTACGTGAATTCCAAGCACGAGAATGGGTTCTAGTATGAGAAACCAATTCTCTTTTTTGAGAGCACTTGTACGTGCACTCCAAACACGAAAATGGTGTTTCTCCCGTTTGGGATCTAAAATGAGTAACCATAGTAACCATATAGGCTTTTTGAGAGCACTTGAAAGTGCATTCAGAGCACGAGAATAGTTTCTCTCCAGTGTGGGTTCTAATATGTCTAACCAGATTTGTTTTGAACCCACTCTTGTCGGTACAAAAAGTGCAAGAAAATAATTTATTCGGGTGTTTTGTACAGTTAATGGATGTTTTGGAAGCGAAATTAGAAAATAAGAATAAAATAATACCTAATTATATCGTGGTTGTAACAACGCACATTTTATCTCATTCTTTCTCTTTCGTAACTCTTAGCCACAAGTTTATCTGAAAACAGGAAGGTTCGTTGTTATTTTTCCCATTTCATGACAAAAAAAACAGAAAACTTCGCAAACCATAGTTAAAAATATATATAGGTCAAAAAAGACAGGAATTCGAATCCATATATGCAAACGTAAAATCACCCTCGACAGATAGAGTGAGATTTGTAGAAGTCCTTTATCGAAAAATTATGTGAAAATTTGCCATCGACAAACTACTGAAAAGTAGTTTATTGGAACTTTGCTGTTTTTTCTGTATTTTATTTTATTATTTACTGTTATATGAATTTTTGTCTTGCTTTCTTTAAATAAATTTTTTTTTTTAAAAAAGGTCAAAAATGGAATTAGGTAGCTGCCAATTGATAGATAAACCAAATAGAGGTCCATTAAATGGAAGACTTGGGAACCTAGGCATCGAAACCGAAGCTAGTGGTTTGAGTGCACTTCTGCTGAGCTGTTCCCGTCTGCAGTCTGCGGGGTAAACTAACCCACCGTTTGAAAGGGAACAGGAAGAATAAGTTTACCTCAACATTGGTTAACTCAAGATGAACGAAGTATTACTTATTATCAGGAGAGTCAATATCTATTTCAGAGTATGCGCCACATTCGTTCCTCTGCCGCTGGAGTCCCCGGTTCACACCTGTTGGCAGTAGCGTCTTCTGTCTCCTGTTTTTTCTTCATAAGGGGATGTTGAACTCTCTTCTCCGGGGATTGTCTCCGGTTCGGACTTTATGACACCGACATCTGAGACTACTAGATCCATTTAAGGAAAAACTGCTTTGTCAGTCTGATGTTAGCAAGATATTCTGGAAAACAAAATAGTCGTAGGTATATCATATTCACGTCGTACTCCTCAACTGAGTTGTCATGAATATTAAATCATGATAGTTAACTTAATTTAAGTAAGAATGCAAAAATGCTACAATATTTTAATATTTTACAATTTGATCGAATGAAATACAATAATGTTATCTAGTAACTGTTATCTAAATAACTGTAAAATGAGTAATGGCAACTATCTTTATGTATGATCGCAAGATTCAACCCGAACTAAATGCAATCTAGATAGCGTCTTTTTAGACTTGCAGAAAGGCAATATACATCGCACATTAAAAAAAAAATATAACATAGGTTTATCTAAAAAGACGCTGACTAGATTGCATTTAGTTCGGGTTGAATCTTGCGATCACACATAAAGATAGTTGCCAATAAAAATGTGCGGTGAAAAATAGAGACAATGTTGTTAGTTCTTATTCGAAGTATGATACAGTTAAAAGTGACCGAGGGGGATAGGGTACCATTAGCTCAGTGGTAGAGCGGTGTCCCGGCAAGACAAGGGTCCTGGGTTCGAGTCCTAGATGTGACCGTATCCTTTTCTAATTTTTCTGTTTCAGATTTTCGTTTAGTAATCGCTAATATTGTCTTCAATAATTAAATATTACAATTTGAGATTTTACTCAATAAAATTATTCCGATAAATAAATAATTGAATTGATTTGAAATTATGTAAAATGTGCCTCGTGTATTGGTTACTTTTAAGCGCGGCTTGGTTAGAATGTCAAGTTTAGGACAGTTTAGCACACAATCAAATTGTGTTAATATATATTTTTAATATATGAACATGCTTCTAGTTTTTTTGCAAAACCAAACCAATGTCAACGTAAAGCTTTAAATATCAAAGAACGCAATTTTTTTTACGCGGGTTGTACGACACAATTTTCGTAAAGGTATGAGGGTACTATCCAAATAATTATGACGACTTAAGCGTTGAACACAAACTGTTTTTACTTTGAAACTTTTAAAATGTTTCATATATCTGTATGATCCATCATCAATTAATATCATAGAAATAACTCATCGCTCATGAATCATCAAATACCACTATGTTTTAGTAATAATGTTCTTCATGTCCTCAGATGTTTCCTTGCCTTCCGCAGTAATCACGACGGCATAGTTGGGTTCTTCGATTTGTACCGTTCATTCTCTTAGTATTGTGGTTCATTTTTTTTTGAGTTTTACCTTGTCAAATCTTTTATTAGGAGATCAGTAATTTGTTCCCGGAAATTATTTCTACGTTTCTTCTAACTCGTTATTTCACACTTTGGAATCCTTTACTGTAGTTATATTTTTTAGGTCGCTTTTTAAATTTGTAATTAACTTTAGCACGACCATTATGTGTTCACTTTTAGCATAACTCTACAGGGAACAAACAAAAAACATTAATTTATATATATAATCGTATATTTATTCAAAACGAAACAAAAGTGTTGTTAGAATTCCATGGATTAATTAGTACCATCAATACACCAACAAGAATAGTCAATGAATCAACTTCATGTATTGATCACATAATGGTCAAAACTAATAAACAAAACAAAAGCAACATTTACAAATCAACAATTACAGATCACTACACAACAATCTTCACTTTGCAATCCGACACCACAAAAAATAGACGAGATCAGTCTCTTATATACAATAATATTAACTTTGAAAATTTAAAAGCCTCAATTAAAAATAAATCTTGGCAAGAGCTTTTCCAAATAAAATACTCAGATGATGCATGGATATATTTTGTTGACTTTCTGAAAAATGAATTAAGTAATAATACCACAATTTTGTCAAAAAAAATTCCAAACAAAATTAAACCCTTGAAATCATGGATAAGTCATTCAATCATCAACTGCATTCGTAGAAGAAACGCACTACACAAAAAAGTGAAAGAAAATCCATATGACATAATAGCAATAAACATCTACAAAAGATACAGAAATACGTGCGGTGACGTCATCAGAAAGGCAAAAGAAATCTATTACGGAGTCAAAATCAAAGAAAGCAACAACGATCCCAAAAAAATATGGCAAATTTTAAGAGAAGCCACAAATACACAAAACACTAAAGACAAACAAGACATGAGTAAACTCTGCATTGATGGAGAAATTATTGATACCTCAAAAAACCCAAAGCTCGTTGCGGATCACATCAATAATTTTTTTATTAATATTGGGTCACATCTTGCTTCTCGTCTACCAAATTGTGGGAATGCTCAAACTTCTGAAATAGGACTCCAATTTTCTCAAACAAGATTTAACTTTCAAAAAGTGTCTGGGGAAGAGATTCTAAAAATAATTAATTCCCTAAAAAACACGTCTAGTGCCGGAGTTGATGGGTTATCAACCAAGATTTTAAAAACGCTGTCTACGGAAATTGCATTACCCCTAGAACACTTAATAAACTCTAGTATCACTCAGGGCCACTTCCCCTCAAACCTGAAACAAGGTATTGTTATTCCTATACATAAAACAGGTAACAAGACAGACATAAACAACTACAGACCAATAACTCTACTAACTAGTCTATCTAAAGTATTTGAAAAGATTATCAATGCACAGTTGGTAAAATTTCTCGTGAGCCATAAACTGATTTCAGAAAATCAATACGGGTTTCAAGAAAACAAGAGTACCTCAGACGCTATTGCTGCTGTCACTGATTTCATTGTTAAAAACCTTGATAAAAGCAAAAAATGTATTTCAATCTTCTTAGACCTATCTAAAGCCTTTGATACCATATCGCACAGTAAATTAACAAATAAACTTGAAAAAATCGGTATTGCGGACAACGAACTTAAATTCTTTAAAAGCTACCTTAATGGGCGTAAGCAACAAGTTAAAATAAATAACATATTAAGCAACACCTGCTCAACTAATTATGGTATACCACAAGGAAGCATAATAGGTCCGATTTTGTTCCTGGTGTATATTAACGACTTATGTAACATTAATATTCAGGGGAAAATAGTTAGTTTTGCCGATGACAGTGTTCTTCTGTTTGAAGCTGACACTTGGCCAGCTGTCTACAAAAAAGCTGAAACGGACATAAGCATTGTAAAAAAATGGTTGGATACTAATACGCTCACACTGAATGCCGAAAAAACCAAATACATCACATCAAGCATTAATATTACAGGTCAACCTCATGACGATGCCTCTATTAGAATACACACATGTTTGAATTCTGAAGAATGTTGTCAGTGTCCCTACAATGAGCGCACTGCTCAGATAAAGTACCTCGGCCTCACCATTGATCCATACTTCAAATGGAATCTTCACACTCAAAGTACTGCAAACAAAATAAGAAAAACCATGCACTTCTTCAGAACGATACGAAACTTCCTCAACTTACAACACTTGAAAATGGTTTATTTTGCACTATGTCAATCTATTATTGAGTATGGTATCATAGCGTGGGGAGGTGGAACTTCATCTGCACTAGACCCAATCATAAGGGCACAGAAAACTATTATAAAAATAATTCTTAGGCTTCCTCTAATTACTGACTCGAACTTGATCTTTAAAATTATGAATGTGTTTGATGTTCGGCAGACATACGCAAAAACAATACTCACTCACCTATACACAAATAAACATACATACTACGAAAAAAGATCTAATACTCGCTGTACTCGAAGCAATAACAAAGATTTACTTCAAATTCCTGTAACGCACACTACTTTTGGACAACGAAATTTTAGATATCTTGCGACTAGACTTTATAACATTCTTCCTGATAAAATAAAAACATGTCATTCACAAAAAAATTTCAAAGATAGCGTAAAAATTTGGATTAAAAGTAATGATAGGGCCTTTACCGGTGCACTCATCCAAATTCGCAGTCATTGATGCAACCTAATTATTGTATGTATTTTCATATAATTGTAGGTATATTATTAGGACTAGAAACGAACTTGGTATATGATGTATTGATATTGATGCTACCTAACTATTGAGTGTTCATATTTTTATATAATTGTAGGTACGTTATAGTACTATAAATAAACTTGGTGGATAGCTGCCTCAACACAGGCTAAGCCTAGTGAGGCGGGCTATGATTAACCTTAACATATAACTATATTAACATTTCTATTATTTACATTTATTTTACCTACTGTTTATATATTAATTTCCATTGATAAAATTATATACTCTTCTAATTTATAAACCAATGTACACAAAACAGTCTTACATGTATTTCCATAGTTATAGTTTGAAAATTTGTCACAATAAAGATATTTATTATTATTATTATTATTATTATTTCTTGTTTACTTGCATGACCAATAAACAAGAAATATAAACCTGAAAATTTAAGAATGAGGAGCTGGATTTAACAAACAACAGTCAGTGAATATCGTCATTTTATTAAATAAAACATTTTTATTTACTTTGAAACATTCAAAACGGACATGAAAAATTCCAAACGACAATTAAAATTTCACGTAAGTCGTTTAAAATGTTGCCTCTGAATCCAGTGATTTGATCCATCAAAAAAGTTGAAATTCTCCAAAATCATCCATGTAGGTGTTAGAGAAAGATACATCAATCCACCATGAATAGCAAACAAGATTTCGGGCACACTAGGATTATCAAATTGGATAAGGGAATATGTGTTTATACCGTTAAACTTTAAAATAAAGCCTTTACTGCATTTACGAGAGCATTTGTGTGTGCATTCCGAGCACGCGAAAGTTTTCTAAGCCGTGTGGGTTTTGGTATGACGAACAAAATAGATTTTTTTAGTGGACTTGTACGTGCATTCCAAGCACGAGAATGGTTTCTCACCGTCGTGTGTTCTAGTATGAGAAACCAAAATGCTTTTATCAGAGCACTTGTAAGTGCATTTCGAGCATGAGAATGGTTTCTCTCCGGTGTGCATTCTAATATGACGAACCAAACGGGTTTTTTCAGAGCACTTGTAGGTGCATTCTGCACATGAGAATGGTTTTTCTCCAGTATGGGTTCTAGTATGACTAATCAAATGGCTTTTTGTAGAGCACTTGTACGTGCATTCTAAGCACGAGAATGGTTTCTCTCCGGTATGCGTTCTAGTATGACGAACCAATAAGCTTTTTGTAGAGGACTTGTACGTGCATTCCAAGCACGAGAATGGTTTCTCTCCGCTGTGCGTTCTAGTATGACGACGCAATAAGCTTTTTGTCGAGGACTTGTACATGCATTCCAAGCACGAGAATGGTTTTTCTCCAGTGTGAGTTCTAGTATGAGAAACTAAATCTCTCTTTTGAAAGCACTTGTACGTGCATTTCGAGCACGAGAATGGTTTCTCTCCAGTGTGGGTTGCAGCGTGATACACCATACTGCTTTTAACAGAGCACTTGTAAGAGCATTCCGAGCATGAGAATGGCTTCTCTCCGGTATGCGTTCTAGTATGATAATCCAAATGGCTTTTTTGAGAGCACTTGTACGTGCATTCTAAGCACGAAAATGGTTTCTCTCCAGTGTGGGTTCTAGTATGAGAAACCAAAGCACTTTTTTGCCAGCACTTGTACGTGCATTTCGAGCATGAGAACGGTTTCTCTCCATCGTGTAATCCTGTATGATAAAGCAAACTGCTTTTATCAGAGCACTTGTAAGTGCATTTCCAGCACCAGAATGATTTCTCTCCGGTGTGCGTTCTAGTATGACGAACCAAATAGATTTTTTTAGTGGACTTGTACGTGCATTCCAAGCACGAGAATCGTTTCTCACCGTCGTGTGTTCTACTATGAGAAACCAAACTGCTTTTATCACAGCACTTGTAAGAGCATTTCAAGCATTAGAATGGTTTTTCTCCGGTGTGCATTCTTGTATGACGAACCAAACGGGTTTTTTCAGAGCACTTGTAGGTGCATTCTGCACATGAGAATGGTTTCTCTCCGGTGTGCATTCTAGTATGACTAACCAAACGGGTTTTTTCAGAGCACTTGTAGGTGCATTCTGCACATGAGAATGGTTTCTCTCCAGTATGGGTTCTAGTATGACTAATCAAATGGCTTTTTGTAGAGCACTTGTACGTGCATTCTAAGCACGAGAATGGTTTCTCTCCGGTATGCGTTCTAGTATGACGAACCAATAAGCTTTTTGTAGAGGACTTGTACGTGCATTCCAAGCACGAGAATGGTTTCTCTCCGCTGTGCGTTCTAGTATGACGACGCAATAAGCTTTTTGTCGAGGACTTGTACATGCATTCCAAGCACGAGAATGGTTTTTCTCCAGTGTGAGTTCTAGTATGAGAAACTAAATCTCTCTTTTGAAAGCACTTGTACGTGCATTTCGAGCACGAGAATGGTTTCTCTCCAGTGTGGGTTGCAGCGTGATACACCATACTGCTTTTAACAGAGCACTTGTAAGAGCATTCCGAGCATGAGAATGGCTTCTCTCCGGTATGCGTTCTAGTATGATAATCCAAATGGCTTTTTTGAGAGCACTTGTACGTGCATTCTAAGCACGAAAATGGTTTCTCTCCAGTGTGGGTTCTAGTATGAGAAACCAAAGCACTTTTTTGCCAGCACTTGTACGTGCATTTCGAGCATGAGAACGGTTTCTCTCCATCGTGTAATCCTGTATGATAAAGCAAACTGCTTTTATCAGAGCACTTGTAAGTGCATTTCCAGCACCAGAATGATTTCTCTCCGGTGTGCGTTCTAGTATGACGAACCAAATAGATTTTTTTAGTGGACTTGTACGTGCATTCCAAGCACGAGAATCGTTTCTCACCGTCGTGTGTTCGACTATGAGAAACCAAACTGCTTTTATCACAGCACTTGTAAGAGCATTTCAAGCATTAGAATGGTTTTTCTCCGGTGTGCATTCTTGTATGACGAACCAAACGGGTTTTTTTCAGAGCACTTGTAGGTGCATTCTGCACATGAGAATGGTTTCTCTCCGGTGTGCATTCTAGTATGACTAACCAAACGGGTTTTTTCAGAGCACTTGTAGGTGCATTCTGCACATGAGAATGGTTTCTCTCCAGTATGAGTTCTAGTATGACGAACTAAATTTGTTTTTTGATAGCACTTGTACGTGCATTCCGAGCACGAGAATGGCTTCGCTCCAGTGTGGGTTTTAGTATGACTAACCAATTCTTTTTTTTAGAGCACTTGAACGCGCATTTCGAGCACGAGTATGGTTTCCCTCCAGTGTGGGTTCTAGAATGAGCAATCATATTACCCCGATCAGAGCACTTGTACGAGCATTCCAAACATGAAAACGGTTTCTCTCCAGTGTGGTTTGTAGCATGTCGAACCATGTTGCTTTTTTCAGGCTACTTGTACGTGCATTCCAAGCAAGAGAATGGTTTCTCTCCAGTGTGGGTTCTCATATGTGAAACCAGACGCCAACTACTCGCACACTTGTACGTACAAGAAGGACAGGAAAATACTTTCTTCCTGGTGACAGATTGTTCTGAATCCCAGTGTTTTGTACCATTTATAGAATTTTTCGACGAAACTAAATCTGAAAACAGAGAAAAGAGTAAAAGACTCGTGGTTGTTGGACAGCTAAAGTTATTCGTATTTAAAAATGCAACAGCGCTCATGTGACCTTTATGTACGAAATCAATTATTTTACTTGAGACGGTAGCAAGGAAACTTTTCCAAACATTTATACGGAAGATGTAAAACAAGGGCCATAGAAATATAAATCTACCATAGCATCTCTAATAACATCCTGGATATGTAGGGTCAGAAGGGTAGAGGCCCTACATCAGATAAACAAAACTCGTTTAAAAATATAAAGAATAAAATAAAACTTACTTACTTACCTAGGTTATTTTATACTAATTAGTATAAAATAACCTAGGTTTAATACAACCTTTTTTTTTTTTTTTTTTTTTTTTTTTTTTTTTTTTTTTTTTTTTAATTCATTTAATTTAGATTAAATTTGATAATATTATTACATTTGATAATTTGATAATATTTACATTTGAAATAGTATAAAAACGTCGTCTCAATGTGGACTAACCACAGTTTGAAAATGGCCTTGAAAGCCGAAACAGCTGTCACAATAATAAAAAACTAAAACACTTGCAGAACTTAATAATAATATTATCAAATTTAATCTAAATTAAATTTATTAAAAAAAATTAAATGGAGTTCTACGAATTAAACACAAAAACAATAAATAAAAAATAAATAAAAAATAAAAAAATGAATACAACTTGATTGGAGTATAATATAAAAGCCAATCAGTTTCGATTCGACCTGAACCTCATTCAGGGTCTTAAGAAACATAACGTATATTCTAATTATACTCTCTCGCAGTGAATGCTTTATATGAAAAAAATAATAATTGAACGAGTTACCAATTGAAATATAACTCAAATCACTTTATATTGCGCTGTTCCAGGCTAAAGTCTGCAGGATAAACTAACCTCTAACAGTATATGCAACCGGAAAAATAAATAAATAGCTTACCAAGACTTTGGTCAATCCTTTCAAAACATTCCTTTTTGATATCAGGATAGTCAATATCTATTTCAGAGTGTGCGCCACATTCTTGCACATATTCCACTGCCGCTAGAGTTCCTGGTTCACACTTGATCGCAGTAGTATATTTGGTCTCCCGTCTGACTTTTCCGAACTGCAATATTGCTTCATGATGTGATGTTGGACTTTCTTCCTCGGAAATTGTCTCCGGTTCGGCGTATGGTTTATGACACCGGCGTATGAGGTCACAAGATCCATTTCAGGTACACTGTTTTTTTCAATCTGATGTTTGCATTATATTCTGGTAAAGGATTGAGCGGCCGATGTATTATACTTAAATTTGAACGAGGAATGTCATATGTAACTAGGTTACGGATCTACTGATATACCGGGCCTCAAAGACTGTGTGCGACGTACTTTGCGATTTTAGAATGTCAAGTCTAGTTGTGATTACAAATCGTTATAGTGAATTGAATAAAAGGCTCACAAAGTGACAATTTAATTAACAGAATATCAATTTGAGATATATTAGTAGATAATTCTGGGTTAGAAGAACGATGACAGGCAGGTAAAATATTGTCATAGACAAATAACACCAAAGGCAAAACGGATAATAGCACACAAGTCAAAAGTATTCAGAAATATATATATGGCAGCACTCAAATCGTTCATAATTCTTTTAATGGCAGCATTATGTATTTGCTTAACATTATATTGCGGTTTCCAAATCATTAATACAAATTCTAATATTGAGCGAACAAATATTCGAACAAATGCGGATGCGAAGGGTTGAATCAATCTTAGGATGTATCTTTCAAGTTTGTAACTGTCACAGATGGAATTTTCGTCTGACCTGAAAAACGTCGCGCAGTCCATTATTATCCCTAAATCTTTTTATAATACAATAATAATAATAATACAATGCATCATTTCAGTTCAAGGCAATTTATTTTTCATGGGAATTTATTTCTTTATTAATCTTAAGTTAGCTCACATCGTTGTGTGTGCTAATAGTTTTAGAAACATATAAAAAAATCAATAGTAATTTTCAAACAATTGATATTTAAATATTTAAATGTAAGTACATATTTTATGTCAAAAAAAACATCAATATCTGGGGAAAAATTTGTTTTCTCAATTCCTCTTTAAACTTAACCATCTTCTCTTAAGGGCCCACTATTCGAATTTCATCCAATTTCCGACATACTTTCCTTAAAATTTTGAAGTTTTTAAGCTCTTAAAAAAATATATGTTATTCTTTAAGATAGTATCTATTTGTTCCAAAAGCCGAAACGGTAATTATTTGAAATTCCCTCGATAGAAATAAATCGCAAAGTATGCTCCGAAAAATATTATTAACACGTTTATTTCTGTTATTTTACAAGTTATATGTATGAAAAAAATCACAATGCTTCTTTTAATGCTACTCAATAGACCCCAAAAGTGATTTTTGCTATTTTTGAAATACGCCGTGATTTATTAAACATTTTCACAACTGTCGCTTACGCCTATTGCTTTTAAATCATATTTATTATAGCGCGCTCGCTCCGACTTGAAGATTAACCTATCTTTCTTTGAAAAGTTCATTCGCCAACTCGAGGGCTTTGGGGGCAGATGTGTCGTTCAACGTTCTATGATCTACAGACGTGCGATTACGTGCAAATATTTGAATCTATAAAGATAATTTTTACGCGTGTAAAGTTTATGAGTTAATAAATATTGTTTTTTCAAAGATGGGAAATACACGAAAGATATCCCGTATTTCAAAGAAAAAATGATATCTCATAAAATTATATCCTATCTAATAGGTGAGAAAAAAAATTTTTGATTTATAAGCTTATATTTATTATAAACGATAATTTACTATAAAAATTAATAATTCATATTTTTATTTATGTATTGTGTAGTAAAAAGTTATTATTTTTTTTTTCAGAATAGGTACTTTGGGAAATAAAACTAATTCCAATGCATTAGAAATTACGGGGTAAATTTTTATTAATTTAGTTTTCTTGTTGAGGAATACCTATACGATCGTGATTTACCTATTTGTGAATTAACTTTCTACGTACACAAATACACACGTCACTTTACATCTGCTCTAATGATTCACACTGCAACGATGTCCGAAATATAATATAATATGTAATAATAATATATGGGCCATCTGTTTCAAATAACAATACTCGAACGTGGAATCCAGAAAAATAATAAACATGCGAGCGAAAGAAGCTATTGAAAGTTCTGAAACTGTGGGGAATTTAATTTAGTTCAGTGATGTTATTTTTTTATGTCGGAAGGAGGCCCTGAAGAAAATAATTTCTCTCAGAGCCTGTGTCATCTTTGAGAATGCTGTATAGAGGGTATTTTTTGAGGAGGAGGGAGTGAACCTGTCCTGAATGTCAACTGTACAATTTCTACCCAGAATTGACTTTATTGTACGTTTTTTGACTAACCGTACCTAGGTGTTCTATTTTCAATAAACTCTTTAATTATTTTTCAGATGTGAAATCTATACTCCGCTACAGACTGTTTTGCCCGAGTCTTGTAAAGATGTTAAAGCACGGAGGTAATAATAAAATGATTTGAGCCCATTACTGTTATTTAAAGGGTCACTTGAAGTGCAGTTATAATCAATGATTTTATTTTTTTCTAGCTTCCACGAACAATCTGAAAAGGCATTACCTAAGGATTATCTCTTAAGGAGAATATAGAAAATGTAGAAAGGTGACACGGATTTAAGATTTTCGATGAAATTATTGTGTTGTGAAATATTTATTTTGTTATTTATTACTTTATTTTTTTTTATAGTTTATCTGATGTACGTGTGTACGTAAACAAGAATGTACAATTGAAATCCATATCGGACCATCCTCCTTTTGGATGCGGATTTGGAAATCTTATTGTCATATCTGAGAAAAGATTTGGCCTTATGTTCAAAATACTGTTTGAATGTAACATGGGTCGCGCCAAATTTACAGTCAACACATGCGACCCAAAACCTAAACATACCATGGACGTCAATGTAGCAGCAGTATCGGGGATGACTCCTGCAGGAATTGGACTTGCTGAACTGTCCGAGCTTTTGACGGCTGTTAACATATCCCCGATGTCCCAAAAATTGTTCAACAAGAAAAATGTGTTAGTGTCAAGGGAGTGGGAGAAATGCGCGTTAGTTGCCATGACTGTAAATTTGACGCGACACATGTCACACTCCAACAGTTTTTTGACGTTAGGCCAACTCTTTGCTTAGATTGACGATAAGGTTTCCAGATCAAATCAAAGCATGTTTAGGGTAATAAGTTTATAGTTTAGGGTTCGTTCATCGTATTTATGGGAACATTTCGGAACCACAAATCCTTCATTTTGAGTGAATCTTGTTTTTGTGATTAAATTATATTTGACAATTTAAACATATAATATTTAGAGAAGTTAAAAATAAAATTGAAAGTTCACTGAAATCTTAAACTATTAAAAGTAGTAATTTCATAAAAATGTAAATAAATAAAGCCCCTTTCACATTTTAGAATATAATTTTATGTTGCATACATGTTTTATTACTCTTTATAATTATTGAATTGTTTAAATGAATCAATAAATAATTACAAAAAGGTCTTCTGATTTGTAAGTCCTTAGGAGGCACTAAGGGTCTTTCTATCTATCTTTATAATATAATAAATTTGATGAGCATAAAAATGTAAGCGTGTATATAATTTATATAAATGTACAAAAGTAGATATTACATGTGTATAAATAATATATTACGCATATTATACAAGATGTTGGGGGTAAAGTGCATATGTAATTCGTGTATCTTTTTTTTACTAATAAAAAAAAATAAAAAATAAAAATATATAAATATTAATTGATTTTATGAAAGTTAATAATTAACTTTTTTGAAAGTATTTTATGTAGTATTTTAGTAAAGTAAAGTATTTTTTATACCTATACAAATTACTTTTTTGTAAAATTTAAAAAAATATTTAATTAATTAAATCCGTAATTAATAATAATAAATAATAATAAACCCATATTTTGAGAACCATCTTCATTTCAACTTTCGTTCTAATTTGATCGGTGCTAACTAAAAATAGGTTTGTTTTTCTAAAATGGCAATAGATTTCGGTAATTTAATTCCGTCATTTAAATTATTAAGTCCCCAAAATCATTCCTATTACGAATTCAGACCGTGACACCTCTGTCGGATTCTTTTAAAACTAAATATTGTTTTTTTTTGAGGTGTTACCCAAATCTAAATTCTTTACACGGAAAGCGGGCTCTTAAGAATCTCAGTAATTTCCTTCGGGATTTTTTTATACATTTGGACGGCCTGGTACAAAAGAGATTTCTGGGTGCTTGATTTATTTCTTGTTAGCAATCTAATTTTCCTTGCATTTCTCGTCCCGTGTCCGTGTATCTCGTGGTTGTAATTTATTTTTCTATTCAGTTCCTTAGACATCATCTCTATTTTAATTTTATGAATAAAAATAAGTTCATTAAAATATATAGTTTGTTTTATCGTAGTAAAAATTTAGCTCATTTAACACGTCTCTTATTCGTGTGTATATGTTGCGCTTTAGGTGTTTTTGCACAAAAACGGCGCTCTACAAGTCATCCAAGTATAATTTTTTTTTTTAATGCTTCCGATTTTGTTGTCCGAGTTAAATCTTCCCCATAGGAAAAACTAAACCCTTTCACTCACTTTTCCACAAATGATCAGCTAGTCAATCAACACTATGCAAGTGCATTATATAAGTAAAATAAATACAAAACAATACAAGAACAACAACACGTCAACTCACCAGAGATAAAATGGGAAAAAAAATTCACTGACTCCAGATATTTTCATATCAGAGGGTTCGGCTCGGTAGAACTTCTAACAGGGCCTATAAATCCTACTGATCCCTCTACATAAATATTTTAAAAATCTTTCGTTATCCTACATGTATTCAAAATGACCGACTTTTGCATCTTTATATATAAATTTTTGATAGATCTAATACGCCTAAATTTTTAATGAGAGAGCTAGGTATAATGCCAGTAGCCGAAATAACGAATGGTAATATTTTTATAGTCAGAGAATGCCAAATTCTTTTTATTTCGTTTCCTAAATCTGTGTATTTTCTTATTTTTTCATTAAAAGATTTTTGAATGTTACAGGAATTTGGAATAGCGACATCAATGATATAAGATATTTTTTTAATTTTGTCATTAAAAACTATATCGGGTCTATTATGACTAATCGTTCGGTCTGTTAGTATAGTTTTATCATAATATATTTTATAAAATTCGTTTTCTAAAAATGAATTTGGTTCGTATTCATAATATGGTACTATATTACGGCAGTGAATCAAGTTATGTTTAATTACCAAATTTTGGTGAATTATTTTTAAAACTTGATTGTGCCTAAATGTATACTCGGACGGTGCTAATATAGAACATCCCGATATAATATGTTCTATAGTTTCCGGAAAAGCCAAACATTTTCTACACAAATCATCAATTTGATTTGTATCTTTGATTATATGCTTTCTATAATTTTTAGTATTAATGACTCTATCCTGAATGGCAAGCATAAATCCTTCTATTTCTGCGCTCAACTCTCCAATACTCAACCATTTGTTTGACGAAAATTTGTCAACATACGTTTGGTTGAGATAATTGAAGTGTTTTGCGTGTAAAATTTTATTTGAACAGGAATCTAATAATTCCTGGTTGGGATTTATAAAAATGTTGGCATTCTCATCGTATAAATTTAAAGGTGTAATATTTCTATCTGCCTTGCAAATTATTTTGTGCATTTCTGAGCTATGAGCTTTCCTATGGAAAAAAGTTCTTAGCATTTCTACCTGATTATGTTTCAAAGAAGTTATTTTGACTATACCTCTACCTCCTAAATTTCTAGGTAAATTAACTCGTTCTATAGCTGAATTTGGATGATGGCAATTAAATTTTGTTAGCGTAGTTCTAATTAATCTTTCTAAGTTATCTAAATCTGTATTAGACCATTTAATTATGCCAAATCAGTACGTTAATAGAGGTATTGCCCAAGTATTTATTGCTTTTACTAAATTTTTAGCAGATAGATTGCATTTTAAAATTTTCCTGATCCTAGTTTGAAATTTAATCCTAATATCATTTTTAATACTAGTATGGTCTAATCTATTTGATTGTGGGTATCCTAAATACATATAAACCTCATCCCTTTTCATACTAGTAATTTGGAAATTTCTAAATATACTCTCGTCCCCATCTACAATTTTGCCTTTCTCTATATGGATCGTTCTACATTTATCTAAACCAAAAGTCATTTTTATATCATCTGAAAAGTTTTTAACTACCTCGATCATTTTCTCTAAATTTTGTTCAGAATTCGAAAATAATTTTATATCATCCATAAATAATAAATGCGAAATTGTACTACTCTCCCTTGTATTACCCTTAACTTTTATTCCAAACTTGTTTTTAATTAACATTTTAGATAGAGGATTCAATGCTAAGCAAAACCAAAGAGGACTCAATGAGTCTCCTTGAAAAATCCCTCTTTTAATTGAAATGCCCGGTATTACTATTTTCTTACCTTTTACATTGATAAGAAAATTGGTATTCCAAAAGGACATAATATTTTCCAAAAAGCTAATAATAATGGGGTTAATTTTATATATATTTAATACTTTGATCAGCCACGAGTGCGGGACACTATCGAAAGCCTTTTGGTAGTCTATATAGCAAGTATGTAAATTACGTTTTTGAGTTTGAATCTGTTTTAGAATTACAGAATCGATAACTAATTGTTCTTTACATCCCATATGTTTTCTGCGACAACCTTTTTGTTGTTCAGATAAAATATTTTTTTCATCTAAATGAGTATATATTAAATCTGTTAAACAAGAGGTTAAAATTTTGTATATTGTCGGCAAACATGTAATGGGTCTGTACTGAGAAGGATTATTAATATTTTCGCTTTTGGGTAACATATAAGTAATGACCTTAGTTAAAAAGTTTGGAAAATTTTGAGGTTGACTGACAAATTTTGAAAGATTTTTTGCCAAAAGAGGATGTAAAGTAGTCAGACGTTTGTACCAAAAATTATGTATCCAATCGCAACCCGTGGCTTTCCAATTATGAGTATTTTTAATAATTTTGGAACAATTCAACCGATATATTAGAAAAACTCATTTGTTCAATACCTGAAAAATTGAGTTCTTCATTTTCAATCCATTTTCTATTATTATTATTATTATTTAGTATTTTACGTTATTATTTATTATTCGCATTATTTGTATTTTAATAATTTTTCTCTTCGTTGCGGAGTAAAATTATACTTGAACAGTAATTAAAATTGGGCTTATATAATTTTTTTAAATCAACTCACATATTTTTTAGTGGATGATTTTAATTGGACACGTTTCGAAAGATCTTCATCTAGGTGCCCATTTAGGACATGGAGTGTTCATTGTAATAGGTGTTAATAAAAATACCAGGATCATTACATAATACAGTACAATAGTGTAATGTTAAACAGACCATACAACAATTCTAGCGTAGCTCAATCGCAGAACGCTGTCAAAATGGATACACGATGACGCGCGTTACAATCGAGTTGGCGAAAAATATTATATTTCTATCTGTTTTTAAACTGAGATGTATTGTAGTGTTCCATTTACGCGACATTTTAATGCCGAAATATGAGACCCGAGCGCCGAGAGACGATAAACATACGCGACTGACCAGGGGGGTATAACTCCGCTTAAAAACGTCAACACAAATTATAGACATGGTAAAAATCTATGTTTGTGACGTAGGCGATGCTTATTTTTTTGTTTCTCGCTCACTTTACCATAAGACTCGTGTGCCAGAAAGAGAGGGTTCGCAAACGGTGTAATGCGTGTTCTCGCCGCTAGGTGGCCGACTCATGCTTCCCGCCATTTCACTTCCTCTAAAAAACTGTAAGAAAAGTTTGACAGACGCCGTTATGCGCCGTTGTTTGTCATCATAAAATTGTCAAATATCTGGTTGTGTGAAACAGTTGATTTATGTGTGATAAATAACATTTATGTGCCTACCGATAAAGTCCTTAAAACGTATTGTGTGAAAGGATGTACGGACAGAGACTATTCGACACAAGTTTCCAACCATAACCTCTGAGAGTCCATTTCGAGAATGGTGTTCAGCACGTATCATGATTACATCCTAAAAGGTATTCTATACTGCATCAGCCTATAATAATAATAATATGTTTTGTTAATTCGGTTAATCTAATAATTATATTTATTTCAGAGCGTAACATCTCAACCAGCAGCGTACCCGTTGCTGCACAGGGGATGCTAGTAGAAAATGAAGGTACCTACATATCTGTTTTATATTACTTAAAAGGGAATAGTTTTGTTCGTCTAATATGTCAATCTTTACTTCAATTTCTCAAGAACTATGATATATTTTTTCCAGAAATAAGTGCAGGACCCAGTCATGTCTTCTTTGCAACCAGCAGTGTCGCTCTTGCTGCACAGGGGATGGCAGTAGAACATGGAGGTACATATCTGTTTTATATTACTTAAAAGGGAATAGTATTGTTAGTTTTGTTCCTCTAATATGTCAATCTTTACTTCAATTTCTTCAAGAACTATGATATATTTTTTTCCAGAAATGAGTGCAGGACCCAGTCATGTCTTCTCTGCAACCAGCAGCGTTGCTATTGCTGCACAGGGGATGGCAGAACATAGATGTAAAATATCTTGCATAGGTGACCCATATGATCCCACTAAGAAATTTGCTATCAACGCTCTTGAAATTCATTATGTCGTCCAGTATGTACTGAATTATAATTGCGAAAATTTATATCTTGTGCCTGTTATTGAAGAAACCATTGCCAAATATATATGTTTTGATTGGCTTAATTGTAACGAACATAAATTTTTTTTATTCAATTCATTATCAAAATTACTGTACCATTTATAATCAATGCATGGTGTACCGATGTCAATAGAAAATTAATTGGCAAGGATACACTAACATACAATGGACCTGACTCCATGAAGAAAATGGCAGTACTGCAACATTTAAAATATGCTAAATATAGGAAGAAATGGTTGTCATAACTAATTTATTTTAATAAGTTAAAACCAATTAGGACCACAATTTGTTCCTATAAGCGTCTTTTAAATATCGTAGTACTGCCATGCTCCTCATTAAATCAGGTCCATTGTATGGTTGTGGTGTATCCTTGCCAATTCATTTTCTATTGACATCTCTATATGAGTGGTATAATAATAACGAAAAAATAAATATACAAGTCAAATATTGTTATCGTTTGTAATTTTAAGCCAAATATTCTCTGATGCGGAGTTTACATTATTCAGTTTGGCTGTATTAGTCTGCAGCCCATTTTCAGTCACCGACTAGTGTTAATAAAAAAATAGTCGAAATAGTTTATTTCATATGACTAGTTTATATATAGTTCTACTTTTTTATTACATACTTGACATCATAATGAATATTCTCTCAACACCTTCTTTAAATTTTACTCTTGTATTTGGTGTTTTTATTAGTTATTATTATACCCTATTTATTTATCAGGTGCCAATATGTATTGTTAGAACAATAACCTATTGTTAAATTTACTTTTCTGTTTACACTGTTACATTCTTTATGTTGTGTACTATTCTTAAGTTAAAAATATCTAAAAGGCATATAAAGTTTTTAAAACTAAAAAGTATTATATACTTACTATTTATAGGTATATGAAAGGTATAAATATTTAAGTAATAAGATAAGTAGGAGGGAAAAAAAAAAAATAATAATGTAATTAGACGCTAAAACAGTAGGTTGAATCGTTGACTGCCTTATTGACAATATTTTTTCAATTGCCGTTTTTTTTTTTTTTTTTTTTTTATATTAACTCCACACAGGAGGCCCTGAAGAAAATAATTTCCCTCAGGGCCTATGTCATCTTTGGGGATGCTGTGTGGAGGGTCTTTTTGTGGAGAGGAAGGAGTGAACATGGGTCTTGAAGAGTCCCATGTTGTAGGAGGGAGGAAACACAGAGGCCGGCAGTTCGTTCCACAGCCGAGCTGTTGAACTTAAGAACGAATCGTAGAAGCGACCCGTTCTCATGTGACAAATGTCAACCGTGTACAAATGTTGGGCGCGCGTTTGGCGTGTATCCCGACTATGCACCGGTGCCGAAGGGATCAATGACGCTAGTTCCTCAGAGCATCTTCCATTGTAATACCGATAGAACAAGGACAGCATACCTACCTGACGCCTGTGCTCTAAAGATTGCAGTCCGCTTGTTAAGATTGGGGAATCTATCAAACGGACCGCCCGTTTTTGCACAGAGTCAAGGGTTTTTTTCAGGTATTTAGGGGCTCCGGACCAGAGATGGCTACCAAATTCGAGAGTAGGGCGCACTTGCGATTTGTACAGGGTCAGCAGTTGTGTACTATTAAAGTATCTGCGGGCCCTGTACAGTACGCCCAGCTTCTGAGAGGCCAACTTTACTCTGGCTTCAATGGAGCCCCCGTACCTGAGCTGGTCACTTATAGTTACACCAAGCATATCAATGGAAGGCCTGTTCGGAAGATTGCTTCCATTGAAGGAGACTAGATTGTCATTTGGATCCCTTTTAGACGTAATCAGACAGGATTGGGTCTTTGAAACATTAAATTCGACGAGATTATTTTTACCCCAGGAGGAAATACTCCCGAGATAACCGTCCATTCTCTGCTTCAAAGCCCTCCGAGCCGTTGGAGTTTGTGTGCCCTTTGGGGGCTTGTCAAACAAAAAGCTATCATGAACTGTACTGTCATCCGCGTAACAATGAATTGGTGCACATGTCAAAAGGTCATTGATGTGCAACAAAAACAAAGTCGGAGACAGAACCGATCCCTGTGGGACGCCAGCATTTATGGAGTGTAAGGAAGAGGTGAAACCGTCAGCAACCGCCTGAATCGACCTATCCCTTAAAAAGTCAGCAATCCACGTACACAGGGATGCGGGAAGTCCGTAAGAAGGCAATTTATTAACAAGTCCTCGGTGCCAGACCCGGTCAAAGGCTTTGGATATGTCTAGTGCGACCGTTTGGGTCTCACCGTGACGTTCCAGGCACCGCCCCCAAACATGCGTCACATACGCGAGAAGATCACCGCACGAGCGGTTCCGCCGGAATCCGTATTGACGGTCGTTGATAATTTTGTTCTTCTCGAGGTATGTGAGCAGTTTGTCGTTGATCACACGTTCCATCACTTTGGACAGAACTGATGTGATCGCTATGGGGCGGTAGTTGGCCGGGTGGATGTTGAAAGAAAATAATTATCATTTCCAACAACTAGTTTTATATTGATACAGTAATTTCACCTTTTAAATGTGTTTTGTGCTTATATTATTGTATTTCATGTTTATATTTAAAAAATAAAATTATTGTACATGTAATTATGAATTTACTTTTCAGCTTCCTTCTGATAAAACGCTGTCCTGAGAAAATGAGCTGTAAAGGAAGTTACTTTAAAGGTCATTTCTTTCTTAGGACAGGGCTTTGTCAGATGGGACCTTGTGGTCTTGGGTGACATTTTACTTATGTTTTATGCTAATGAATTGGGTTTTAGGTAGGTTCCGCAGAATCAAATTGTTCAAGCAGAATTAAATTGTCTATGGTTGCGCCTTTTTTTAAAATTTCTTCTATCCTTTGTCGATGGTGTGCTGTGACGTCGGCGATGCGTGGTGTATTCAAATTTGCCAGATCTATGGTTAAAACTTGACGAAAGCAAACGTATGGAAAGAGGGCGGAGTTATCAATCTATAGAAAATAAAAATAAATTCACACACAAAATTACAAAATGGATTAAACAACAAAAAAGACAATATTACCAAAATGTCATAGCATAAAATAAAAATAAAACCTACACGTAACACACAAAAACAAAATAAACACACATCACTCACAAACACACAAGATTATTTTCATTGTATTATTTTTTAATTTTAAATTTATTATTTTCTTTTCAAATTTACTATCTTCTTTTTAAATGTAATATGTAGATTAGATTTTCAAATTATAAAATGAAGGCCTCAGCACGGGCAAGCCACCCAGTGAGGCCTACATTACTGGAAAACATAAATTGTAACAAAATAATGTACCAAATAAAAAAAAAAAAAAAAAAAAATAGATAGTTGATTTATGCGACTGACTGGCTATTGTCCTATTGATGGGTTGGGTAAGACATTATCCTTCAGAGATAGTTTTCCCGTCTCTATTGAACAGTGTCTTGGTTTATTGCCCTGTCTTTTTTTTATTTTTTTTATTGTTGATACATTATTTTACAATATTTCATATTCTAATTCAGTAATGTTGGCCTCACTGGGTTGTTTACCCGTGCTGGGGCCCCCATTTTATAATATAAGAATTTATACATTAAAAAAAAAAACAACATTTAAATAAAGATAAATTTAAACTAAAAATAAAGATTAAAAATTAAAATATAAATTTTACACTAAAAGAAAAATATTAAAACGATTCCCCCAAACGACATTTCACACTCTGTGTCCGAATTTGGGACAAAACAGTATTCTACTGTCCTCGTGTGATCCCTGCATTAAAAAGCACTCAATATAATGTTCTTGCAGTATAAGAAAACAAATTATTTTTTTGAAAATATCGTGTTTTGAATTTTAAAAGATTACACTGAAGTTGTTGATGGTCATGTTGTAAGACAAAATTTTGGTAACTATTAAGCTTATTAAAGATTTTGACACATTGATAACACGGAATCAGAGATCAGCACTTAGCTGGTACAGTAAGGATGTTGAGTGAAAAATATTTTGACTTATAAAAAATATGTTCATGTAGATCAAAAAATATCGATTCTAAATATATAAATATATTTCTGTATTATTATTCTTAGAATTAGTTAAACGTTCTTGAAAAAGCATTAAATAGAAATAAACTGAATACGCTCCACGGTTGGTCGAAAGAATTCTGACGTCACATGTATTGTATCGTGGCTTGTACGTAGAACGGGTCGCCGCTGTGTGTATGGTGCATCTCTTTCTATAACATGAGAGATGGTCGGTTTAGATGAGAAAGGTGTATAGGCCAAACGTTTATTTGGGTCAAACCACAGCTGGTCGTGGAGTTAAAGCTTCCAAGTAAGTATATCAAATTATTAATTGTGTTCATTTGTACGTTACGATAAATATAATACATTTTTACAGTAAACAGTAATCATTGCGTATTCCACCCATCTGACATTTCGCCATAACCTCACTAGTTTTGTGCAGGTATATTTATTGATTTCGCATGACATGATAATTATTCTCTACTCATTATAATATATATTATAATGTGGTGATGGCTTTTAAATATTTCATCTTTTGTTTACCATATAATAAGGCACTGCTGAAAACCAGCTGCATTCCTGAAGAAACCCCTTTGTCAATAGGATCTATGTGAAAAAAATAGCTCCCATCTATTGTAAAATATATGTAGGTGTTTGTTGTTATTATTATATGAATGGATTTCTAAAGATACATATTCGTATAGTGCTTTATAATAATATGTTGTTTATTGCATCGCTTAGAAGTTTTTATTATTATACATGTAACCGTGCCACTTCAGGCCGCCGCGCAGAAAAGTCTCACAGTGAACTGGGCTGTTAACCGTTATTTTACTTTTGGTCTTTACTTTTCTGCGCGGCGGTCAACAAATAGCGACGGCAATACCGTGCCGGGCGGGAGAAGGAAAAATTCTAACTTAAAATATTAATTTAAATATGAAATCTTAATCAATTTTTTTTTTTTAATAACGTCAATTCTAATAGACGGTTAACATTGGAAAAAAAATTACTGGAATTCCTTATTGAAGAATTAATTTTTTCTCCATATAAAATGCTTAAGCGACGTGGTTCTCACAGTTTGAATGACGTCACACCCACGCCCCGCCTCTTACCGCTCGGATTCCGCTCGTTTTGGCGGGCTTAGTAAAATTTAAACTTTGAGAATTAATTTAATTATGAAAACAAACATTAAAAAAAAAACAGTATTTAAGTTTGAATGCGAACATTGATAAAAAAAAATAAAAAATGGACTCACCTTCCTTATTCCCCACAGTCGCAAGCCCTATCGTTAATTAAAAACTCGGAGAATATACTTAAGCTCTACTTTTATGATGCGGGAGTCGCTATATGCACAGCGACTAGTCGACAGGGGGCGTGGCCAACATATCCGAGCATACCCGAGCGGTTCCGAGTTTTTTTTAATGTTAAATTCCGTCAAATTAGTATTTACCTAATATGCATGAATTGTGTGCGTTGTGATTGAAATTTATTAGCTGGATTTTATTTTTTTACGTTCAAATTTTATTTAAGTTAACTATTTCTGCGATGTTGAGCGGCTACGCTAAGTTTGTGTAACATGGTTTATGATGAAAAAGAAAATGCCCCCTTTATACCGCCTGCTCGCGTCAAGGCAAGAAAAACATCCCAGTTTTCAATTAGTTTAGCGGCTACGCTAGGTTTGTGTAACATGGTTTGTGATTCAAAAGAAAGTGTCCCTTTTATACCGACTGCTCGCGTCAAGGCAAGAAAAACATCCCAGTTTTCAATTAGTTTAGCGGCTACGCTAGGTTTGTGTAACATGGTTTGTGATTCAAAAGAAAGTGTCCCTTTTATACCGCCAGCTCGCGTCAAGGCAAGAAAAACATCCCAGTTTTCAAATAGTTTAGCGGCTACGCTAGGTTTGTGTAACATGGTTTGTGATTCAAAAGAAATTCAGGCTTGTTGAAGCTGGAGTTTCCTCAGTATGAGATGTGTCTATTGTTGGAGCAATTTACTAAACATAAATTTCAGGATGAGGCAGAACCTGATCGGCTCAATTCAGGGTTTATCTGTCATGTTTTTAAAGGGGTTTGTTCCCTCAATGTTTATATTTCCTTTGTGTGGTGTAATGTATTATTTTCCATTAATAAAATAATATCATATATCAAATTTGCAGCTTATATGTATCAACTTAAATTCAGTTTTTTTGTAATATTTATATTTTTGTAATACCTGCATCAACTGTAAAGCGCCCCTGAGGTGATATCTCACAAAAGCGGCGCTATACAAATTGTCCAATAAATAAATGTATCAATAAATTGCCCAACTTCCTTCATTGCTCACTTTTATTTATTTATTTTATTTATTTTTATTTAAGTACATAAAACAGGCATGGTGCCCAAAAATTTATATACATGGATGTTTAAATACATAATAATAACAAAATGATAATAACAAAAATAGTAACAAAAGGAAAATGTAAGTAATATTAATATTAATCTATTATAATAATATGTAAGCTAAATATGCACTTATCCTTCAACATGCTATATGGCATCCAAATTTTCACATTGACTCCAAATAATGCTAGTTTTACTTTCCCATAAAAACGGACGTCACAAAAAAAATCTGAACGGAGAACCAATTTCAAATAAAGCGCTGAAACACTTCACTTCGGGTATGCTCGGAAATGTTGGCCACGCCCCCTGTCGATTAGTCGCTGTGCATATAGCGACTCCCTTATGATGCAGTTGCGTAAAGTGCTTGATTGATACTCTGTTAATCAAGTACTTATTTTATTTTTCTTTTCCGCGGGATTTTCTATGGTTTTTTGGTGCAACCAACACTAGAACAACAACACCAACAACAACACTGGAATAGTGATGGGAATGATCGAAATCGATTTTTTTTAACCGAAACATCAAAAGAATCGAATGATCCATTCGAATGAATCGCTCGGAGCGCGGGAGCAATAGCTACGGACAGGGGCAAAAATTTTTCCGTCGGGGGGGGGGGGGGGGGGGGGTAGGATTCGAAAATAGAAACTCGAATATCAAGACTATTCCTATCGTAAAAAAAATTGTTTGCATATTCCGGTTGTAATTTATTTTCAAGTTCAAGTTAAATTATTATACAAGTTTTTTAAGTACAAAGAAAAATATTTTTACGTACATTATTATTGTGCTGTAATTTCCATTTGCTGTACTTTGATATCTGTTTTATATAATATTGTAAGCTCCTGCTGAATAGCTACTTAGTGTAGCCAGTGGGTACAAATTCCCATTAATAATATTTATAATGTACCTCTTAATAATAAGACAGTAATTATATGCCGTTTTGTTAAAAATAACCTCTAAATCTCATGTACGTTGTAGGCGCCTACTAGAACCCAAAACAAACCATTCATTCATTTGTAATTTGTATGCAATTCACAAATTATTATTAAGTAAATAAAGTTATTTTACTACAGAAAGCGTTTCATTTTAATTACTAACTAAGAGACACCGATGTTAATTTCATTCATGTTAATTTCAAATAAATTAAATATATTTGTTCGTAGCATAGGTAGCAGATATATTATGTTTATATGAACGAACACATGTCACTTGATGAGTTTAATATACCTATACTGAATATTGTATACTGCCCGAAGAAGCTACGGTTGTAGTGAAACCCGATCAGCATTAAATATAAAAATGGTGTTTGCTAAGTTATTGGTTTATTTTATTTTTAATATACACTTCCCGAATGTCCCGAATAGATGATACATAACCTAAAAATAACATAGGTAGGTAACCTTCAATTGTGAAAAACTATCACCATGAAAATCTTTTACACATAAACTATACCAACTGGAAACGTAAATCGTCACCTAAAAGTATTAATTCATAATTTACAATTCACACACGAGGTTGTTTATAACATCAACATGCTTCAGTAGGCAGCCAACAATGTACTTCGTTTGTCAAGCAATCTGAGATATTTTGACATCTCGAAATATAACCTCTCGAATGTGAGAATCGATTTGCGTTTTCGAACGAATTCTGACAGTTTGAAAACGATTATCTCGGACTGAACATTCGAATGATTTCTGACATTTCAGAGCGATTCTCTCGATTCCACTTTCGATGACATTTGAAAACGATAATTTCGGACCGTGCATTCGAATTAATTCTGACCAATCACAACGCTTGGCTGGCATCGATTATTTCTGACCAATCACAGCGACGACTTTCGATGACGTTTCAAAACGATTGTCTCGGAGTTGCATTCGAATTAATTCTGACAATGAATCGAGATATTTCGAATGGTAAAAAAGATCGAGTAAATCATCGATGATTCATCGATTCCGCCCATCGCTACACTGGAAGCGTAAAAATGCGGAGTCACTCTCCTTAGGAAGCAGCGAGGCGGGTCTGCTTTCTAAAAGGAAGTCTGATAACCAATTTTGTTTTTATTTTATTTAATGTTGAACGGGCGTTCATCCATGGTCAATGGGCGAGACTCGCGGACTCGGTGGATCCTGCAGACAAGCTGGCATGTGACAGCTTTGTTGGTCTACCTATTTTGTTAAATAAAAAAGTGTTATACATATTGTTTTAAATAATAAAAAATAAAAAAAATTTGAGACATGTTGAACGCGAGATCGATTTAAAATCACGTTGGAAAAAGTGTTGAATCATGATCGCCGCCATGCGGCTAGAATATATCTAACGAGTGTTTTCAAGTGAATCGTAGACTCGGATGCCTAGAAACGTAGACAACCTGTTTCTGCTGACGTAGCCGGATGGCTCGGAACCATATTTTTATTCTCCGCCTGCGTAATACCATCACCCCTCTTAAGTAGACGAATGTCCCTTGGGCCACACATCTTACTGCAAATATGCCGTTCAGCATCACAGTAGTATAGTTTAGCTCCTAGGTCGGTCACAATGGGCGTGAGTCTTAAGTGTATAAAATATAATTTGTACCCCGTCAATCTAATACATGTTGTTTGGCTACTAAATGCAATTTGAATATTTAACTATAGAACCTAGCCTACCATCATATCACAGGGATTGCAATTAATAGTGCCCATGATCCCTCGAAATAGAAATCATGCATCCTACCCTCAGAGGGTGGCACCCAGGAAGCGCCCGTGAACATAATTCCACGTCTCTTGGGAATTTTGGCGCATTACGAAATGCAATAAAGTTCACGGGTCCTTCCTGGTAAAGCTGAGTATGCCACCAATACATATATCAGGCCCTGCCGCCGTAACAGTACGCTTTTACGTTGTTTTACGCGTAAATATTTTAGCTGTTTAATCCAAGGGTAGACAGGAAGGATAAACCGCCACACAACTCTGTGTTGGCACACACTCCTTACTTCACGTACGTTCATATAGCGTCTTATGATTACGACTTCTGTTATTCTGACTCTTGACCGGACTCAATCATCGTATCTAGTAGTGTCTCACTATCTCGTCCCTACTTCTACGGTTCACACCTGCGGCATATAATAATGCAAGACCCGCACGGTGGATTAATTTTACGTTTGTACCTGAAAAGTACCACTACCCACTGGAGCGACCACGCGAAATAAATAATTTTGCCACGATTGGTCGAGATATCCAGACGATCATTTTTGTAATTTTTCGCCAACATTAAAAAAAAACATAACTTAGAATTTTTACATGGAGTCATACAAACTTATTATGGTGCTATATAGCCAATGAGTTAACCTGTATTTTGTTGTTTGTTACATTTTTTTAGGATTTATAGAAAAAATATTAAAATAATCGTAAGGTTTATAATCGCCCGAATCCTGCGTGTTTGTTACTTTGAAATTGAAGTGAAAGCTACTTTTTCGAGTCAACATTAAATATTTTATATTTCTGTATGTTGTCTGTGGTTTACTTGATAATAAATGGTACAAGTCTATGGAAAAAATACTTTTTTTTAATCGTAAACAGCCTATTAAAAATCGTAGGTGAAAAAAATATTTTAAAGAATTTGATCATGGACTGTCCAAATGTTATGAATTACATTACTATATTTAGTACATTTAACATACTGAAATTGTATTAAATTAGAAAGATAATTTTGTTTTTAAAAATACCTCAGAGTCTCAACTGCTCCCAGCCTCTTGGAGCAATTGGATAAAATTGTGAGGCTGTAGGTTACAGGAAGGAGATATGCAAGTGGAAGGTGCTAAGAACCTTGCTATTCAAATCTGGTCACTGTTTTATTTGTTAATTGATCAATGTTTTATTTGTTATTGTGAAACCCGGACGATACTGTGAATATTTTCCGTATCTTTTAAAGGGATACATTGTGAAATAACGCAATCATGATAAATCATTTAAAATTATTGGCGCACGCCGGGATTTGAACCCGTGGCCTCATGATTGCTAGTCGAGAGCCTTACCCCGACCGAGGAAACCGCTATTGCCAACGATAAGTTCCCAATTTCTCAAGTTTTCACCTCATCCTATTTGGGACGTGATGTCGGTTATGCGTAGTTATATGAATTAAAAATTCGTTAACATTGATGTAAGAAAACTTGACTCCATTGACCTGACCCAACAAAACTTCGTACCGAAAGTGTCCGTCTTAAAGCACCGGTCTCTGAAGTGGACATATGGAGTCATTGTTTTTTCTTAAATAAACCTTCCACTCTCTTAACCTGACTTTCGCTTCTGTATCGTTAATCAATTAAATATTTCATCGTAAATATTCTAATAAGTTTATTTTAATTTTGGGGGGATTTACTTACAAAGAAATTGACATAGACCTTCCGGATGTTAAAAAGGAATGCTTACAATGTCCTGAAAGAATTACCCAGACAGCAGGTAAAATCTTTTTTTTCTTAAAATAAACAATTAGTTCCATTCTAATTTGTTCCATTCTAATTTGTTCCATTCTAATTTGTTCCATTCTAATTTGTTCCATTCTAATTTGTTGATTTTTTGGTACTTACTGTATTTTATAAACGTATAATTTGTTAATTTACCGACAGATCTGAAGACGCATCCTGTGGAAAAACGATTCTCTTGTCCCCATTGTAACAACTCCTATTCTCAAAGTCAAAATTCAAAAGGCACTTACGCACTCATACTGGGGAAAAACCCTTTTCATGTTCTGAATGCAACTATTCATATTTTCGAAAAGAACATCTGATGAGTCACATGCTAACTCATAACGGAGATAAACCTTTTTCATGTTCCGACTACAATTATTCATGTTCTCTAAAGGGGAATTCGACGAGACACATGCGTACTCACAGTGGAGAAAAACCCTATTCGTGTTCCCACTGCAGCAATTTATATTCTCAAAAGTCACATCTGACGAGCAACTTGCTGACTCACAGTGGACGAAAACCTTTTTCGTGTTCCGACTGTAATTATTCATGTTCTCAAAAGGGAAATTTGACGAGACACATGCAGACTCACAGTGGAGAAAAACCTTATTCATGTTGAAAACAACTACTCATGTTCTCAAAAGGGACATTTTAGGAAACACATGCCGACCGACATAGGAAAAAACCCTTTTTATGTGCCCGAAAGGACCATCGACTCTTTCCATGTTCTGACTGCAATTATTCGTATTCTCGAAATGGAGATTTAAGGATCAACGTTTAGACTCACTGCGGAAATAATCTTTTTCATCTTCCGAAAGCAAACGTTCACTTCTCGGAAAAAAATATATCTGGAGGTTAGTGCGTCTAGGAGTGACGCATTTATGGATTCTTTCCTCCCTCTGGTATGTGAGTGACTTCAAGGCAGGGCCTATGACATCCTCGGTGACGCTGTATGGAGGATCTTTGTAAGGAAATGAAGTTCAAGGAATAAAAGCCTATCAAATTAAAAATTTCCACCATTTTCATTAACAACATTTCGAAAGATTTGTTTCTTTTTAGAACTAAAGTAATTAATTATTTAAAATAATATATACTTTACGTCATAGTTCCAATTTAAATTTGAAAAAGTTACTTTTTTATATTTAAGTTGTTTCACAGAAATTCAAACGTAACATTGTCATCGAATGGCTGTTTAGCTTAATATTTCTTTTTTTTTAAACATTTTTAAGTTCCTCGTTACACGCTGATTCTGGGTGCTTTTCTGCTTTCCATCAAATTGTAATAAGCTGACAAGCTTAACACAAATATAGTTGTTCTCTTCTTCTGAAAACAATTTGTTCGAAACCCGAAACGGACTTGACCACAGCAAAAACGGTCGTTCGGTCCAGAATGGTAAATATTTCGTAGACCATAAATAAACCAATCATTTCTCAAGGCCATTTAAAAAAGAGCAACCATAGACAGTATAGCTTCGCCCAGCGAACATCGTTCATTCACTAGCCCAAAAAAAAAATATTTTAAAAATAAAAATATTGGAATGCAGGAATAGGAAAATAAAAAAACCCACAGCTCTGCACACATCAAAATATTTTTTTATTTTCAAAAAGACAATGGACAGTAATACAAAACAGGGTTAGTACAACCGATGTATTGAGCATTGATTTATCATTGAAGTAGAAGATAATACTAATATATCTAAACAAAACATGAAACAGAACAAGACACAGAAAAATAAAAAGTAGCGGTCTCAACTAGGAATCCAACCTAGGATTTTTGCCTTACTGCAACCACCTAAAAGGATTTAATTTAACCTTGCACAAAAGTACAAGAATATATACACAAAATACATATTCAACTTTTTGAAAGATATTCATTGTCAAAATAAAAAAAAAATTATAGGCCGGGCCGACCCTGTGCGGGCGCAATTAGAGCAGTCCGCTTCGGGCGCTGAATTTCCAAGGGTGATAATACCTAAACTAACGTGAGATTATCTTTCATAAAAACCACGCTACGCATACATACAAATCATCAAAATATAATTGATAAAAGCGATCGCCTATCTACTACCTAGGGCCTAGGCATCTACTGGTTTTGACAAGGAGCGCTAAAATTTTACTTGTGTCATGCGCCATTTGGCTCAGGGCCGGCCCTGACTAGACGAACAACAATAGTAACGCCTTTTGACTTTTACATGGTAAAATTTAAATCACAATACATAAACCATAATATAAGAAATAAAAATCGTGTACATAATAAAAGCTTGTAAAGAAATAAAGCTTGTAAAACAACAAAAGATATTCTAAAATAGAATTATTATTTTTTTTTTTATTAGTTTTTTTGTATACATACATATGTAACATAATCATGAGTAATTAAGCCTGCAACATTGATTAAAAAACTGTAAAAACACATATATGTATACAATATATAACCTTTACGAGAGTTAAAATACTCGTGTGTAAAGGCGGGAACATAGAGAAGTTTGTAATTAATGTAAAGAACATGTAATTAATATTTCTATTTTTCATTTGGAGTTTGCATCAGTTGTTTGGTCTCCATTTTACAAAATCCACATAAACAAAATCGAAGCAATTCAAAACCAATTCCTAAAATAAATTTGATAAAAGTCATTTGTAAGATTTAATAATTATGCAGAGGCAGCTTCATACTTCATAATTGATTCATTGAGTGTAAGGAAACATCATAAGGATGCACTATTCCTGTATAAAGTAGTTGAAATAATATTCAATGCCCAGAGTTGCTAAACAAGATTCCATTCAATGTACCTGCGCGTTCAACAGGCTCTTATGTCCTGTTCAGGGTTGATCAAAGCAAAACGAACACTAAGCAGAATTCTTGCCTGAGCAGACTATGCAATACATTTACAGCCATGGAGAGAAGTTGTAGATATAAATCAAATCTTAATAGAGATATAAACAATAGAGACATAAACATTATTCACAAACCGTCAGAGAAATATTGCTGTCTCAGTTAAAGTCGCAAGGAGGAAATCCATAATAGGTTTTATTTTACTAAATAACACGTACAAACTGATTAAATGTAAACTGTAGATTTCTATAAAATAATAAATGAATGAATAAATAAAAAAAACATTAATATGTGGACTTATGGAACATAAAAAATGGATTTCCTCCACTGTGAATCCGCATGTTTCCGTGAAGGTCGGTTTTTTGATAAAATGCATAAATTCATAAGGAACATGAAAAGGGTTTTTCTCCACTGTGAGTCAGCATGTGGATCTTTAGGTTGCTCTTGCGATAACTTGCATAGTTGCACACGGAACATGAAAAATGTTTTTCTCCACTGTGAGTCAGCATGTGGATCTTTAGGTTGCTCTTGCGATAACTCGCATAGTTGCACACGGAACATAAAAAAGGTTTTTCTCCACTGTGAGTCAGCATGTGTCTATTTAGTTCACTCTGTTGATAACTTGCATAGTCGCACTCCAAACAAAAAAGTGGTTTTTCTCCACTGTGAGTCAGCATGTGTCTATTTAGTTCACTCTGTTGATTACTTGCATAGTCGCACTCCGAACATAAAGTGGTTTTTCTCCACTGTGAGTCAGCATGTGTCTCGTTAGGTTGCTCTTTCGATAAAATGCATTGTTGCACACTGAACATGAAAAAGGTTTTTCTCCACTGTGAGTCAGCATGTGTATTTTCAGGTTACCCTGTTCACAACATGCAAAGTCGCACTCTGAACATGAAAGAGGTTTTTTTCCACTATGAGTCAGCATGTGCCTCTTCAGCTGATCCTTTTGACAACACGCATAGTCGCACTCCAAACATAAAAGTGGTTTTTCTCCACTGTGAGTGAGCATGTGTCTCGTTAGGTTGCTCTTTCGATAACATGCATAGTTGCACACTGAACATGAAAAAGGTTTTTCTCCACTGTGAGTCAGCATGTGTGCTTTCAGGTTACCCTGATGATAACTTGTATAATCACACTCCGAACATGAAAGAGGTTTTTCTCCACTGTGAGTCAGCATGTGGATCTTTAGGTTGCTCTTGCGATAACTCGCATAGTTGCACACGGAACATAAAAAAGGTTTTTCTCCACTGTGAGTTAGCATGTGTCTATTTAGTTCACTCTGTTGATAACTTGCATAGTCGCACTCCGAACAAAAAAGTGGTTTTTCTCCACTGTGAGTCAGCATGTGTCTATTTAGTTCACTCTGTTGATTACTTGCATAGTCGCACTCCGAACATAAAAGTGGTTTTTCTCCACTGTGAGTCAGCATGTGTCTCGTTAGGTTGCTCTTTCGATAAAATGCATTGTTGCACACTGAACATGAAAAAGGTTTTTCTCCACTGTGAGTCAGCATGTGTATTTTCAGGTTACCCAGTTCACAACATGCATAGTCGCACTCTGAACATGAAAGAGGTTTTTTTCCACTGTGAGTCAGCATGTGTCTCGTTAGGTTGCTCTTTCGATAACATGCATAGTTGCACACTGAACATGAAAAAGGTTTTTCTTCACTGTGAGTCAGCATGTGTAGTTTTAAATTTCGCTTTTGAGCATTTGAATAGTTGCACTTGGAACAAGAAAAAGGTTTTTCTCTTACATGGGTGCGAAAGTTCGTTGCAAAATTTGACTTAGGATAGAAGGAGTAGTTGCGATGGGGAGGAGTGAATCCTTTTTCCACAAAATGCGTCCGAAGATCTGTCAACAAATTTGAAAAATAACACGGATGAAAATGATTCAGTTAAACAGTGAGTAAATAAGTTCATAGAAACGTTATAAAATATAGGAGAGGCCGTAGTTTGCAAGTTTACAATGAAAATTGGTTTTACCTGCTGCCTTGGTAATTCTTCCAAAGCGTTCCAAGCATTCCTCTTTAACATCCGGCAGGTCTATGTCAATTTTCATATAAGTAAGCCCCGCTTCATCTTGTCGGGGTCCAAAATCCGCGTTTATGGTGACTGTTTCTGTTACATTGTC
Source organism: Hesperophylax magnus (assembly GCA_026573805.1). Lineage (NCBI taxonomy): Eukaryota > Metazoa > Arthropoda > Insecta > Trichoptera > Limnephilidae > Hesperophylax > Hesperophylax magnus. Next base: position 5,191,911 of record JAIUSX010000060.1, read on the forward strand.
TATTGTATTGTCGACTATAGTATTGTATTGTCTATGTCTATGCATTGTCTATTGTATTATCTATGTATGAGTTTCCGGGCTGAAGAACGGTCTCTCTCTCTCTTACCAACAGCCGGCAAGGCAACATCTAAATGCCAATCTGGTATCACATTGAATAAAGCCTTATCTATTCAATCTGAATGACTTTCATTATAGAATACTAAAGATCCAGTAAAACATGGTGTCGGAAGTGCTGTGAAATAACTATTTGTAGAAATAAACTTAAGAAAAGTGTCAAAAAACAGTGATTGTAAAACGGAAAAAAAAAATGTCAGAAACACGTGAAAACTCCGGTACAAAAATACTAAATTCCTTCGTACCTACTGAATGGACTTCTTGGATACAAGGTTTTGAAATTTATTTAATGGCCACAGGAGCGGATCAAGAGGCTGAACACAAAAAGATTGCAAAATTATTGTACAACATGGGAAAAACTGGATTACAAATATACAATTCGTTTAATGTTGATATTAAGTCTATCACGTATAAAGAAGTTGTGGATCTGTTCAATAATCATTGCGTGCCGAAGAAAAACCTAACAATGGAAAGACATAATTTTTTCAATACGAGACAAGGAGAACACATGTCCATGGAAGACTTCATAGCGGAATTAAATAATAAAAGCCATAACTGTGAGTTTGAAAAATTACGCTCGTCATTGGTATTGAATATATTTATTTCGAACATGCATTCAAGATACAATCACATTAAAGAAAAATTATTACAATCGGATAAAATAAATCTGGATCAAGCCGTCGATATTGCCAAGACAATGGTAATTTCGCAGAAGGATGCAGTGCTAATGAGTGCTGAATTACATGCCGTCGCAGCCAGCAGTCATCACTTCGAAAGGCGAGGGAGGCCTTCAAGTCCATCTCTCCATCGTCAGCCGAGCAGACAGTCGTCAAGGAGCAGAGAGCAGTACCACAGTCAACCACACGTCAGGTCAACTTCGCAGAGGAGAAATACGTCCCCCAGCAACCAAATATGTCAAAGATGTGGTCAGATTCACCGTCATTCATGTCCTGCGACGAAAGTTAAGTGTAACACATGTCATAAAATAGGTCACTTCAGTCGTTATTGTTTTAAAAATAAATCAGTAGTCTCACATGTCAGTCAAACAAATAAAAATAAATATTCTAATGAAGTTTATAATATAGAATCTGTCAAAATGTCACAAAACAATAGAAAACAAAATGTCAATTCACTTCTGTCAGTATGGAATTTTAATTTAATAATTAACAATAAAAATGTCACTTGTATTCTAGACACAGGAGCAATGGTAAACGTCATGTCTTATAATACTTTTAGAAATTTAAAAATACCCAATATCACTATCAATAACTACTGTCAAAAATTAGAGTCGTTTTCTGGTAATAATATTCCTGTAAAAGGACATTGTATTTTAACTTGTCAATATAAAGAAAATGAAATGTCAAATATAGATTTTGTAATAACAACCATGAACTGTCATACAATCATAGGTCTCCAAACATGTCAAGATCTATGTCTAATACAAAGAGTATGTACCACTGCCAATGTCAATAATAATTATGTAAAAAATATGCTAAAAGGGTATAATGATGTTTTTCAGGGCCTTGGATGCCTGCCTCACGAATGTCACATCACCGTCGACCAAAACGCGATGCCTAAAATCAACGCCAGCAGACGCGTCCCGTTCAAACTACATACACGTCTAAAGGAAGAACTGGACCGCATGGAGGAGTTGATGGTTGTTCGAAAGGTCACAAAACCAACGTCATGGGTCAACTCTATGGTAATTGTTGAAAAACCTAATAAAACTTTAAGAATATGTTTAGATCCTAGAAATTTAAATCAAGCTATTAAGCGCTCACATTTTCAATTTCCTACATTAGAAGAACTCAGATACAAACTGAACGGAGCAAATGTTTTTTCTAATTTAGATGCAAATTCAGGTTTTTGGATGCTGAAATTGGATGAGGAAAGCATAGATCTTTGTACCTTTCAAACTCCATTTGGGAGATATCAATTTTTACGTTTGCCATATGGTATAAACTCAGCACCAGAAATATTTTTTAGGGTAATGACAGAAATATTTTCAGATATAGAAGGAGTCCTAATATTTGTCGACGATTTTCTTGTTTTCGGAGAAAATGAGGAAATTCACAATCAACGTCTAGAAAAAGTTTTTCAACGTGCTAGGGAAGTCAATTTAAAATTTAATGTGGATAAATGTCATTTTAGTCAAACAGAAATAAAATTTTTAGGACATATTTTTAATAATAAAGGAATCAAGCCAGATAATGCAAAAATTAAAGCCATTAAAGAAATGCCTAAACCTAGTTGTGTCAAAGATTTGCAAAGATTCTTAGGCATGGTAAATTACTTAGGTTCTTTTATAAAAAATTTGTCGACAGAATCAGAAATTTTTAGGAACCTTTTAAAAAAGGATTCTGTTTGGTCATGGGATGAAAACCATGACCAAGCATTCAAACGTCTACAAAATATTATTTGTACTGCGCCAGTCTTAGCTCATTATGACATGAACAAGTCGATAGTTCTGTCAGTCGATGCTAGTCAGTCAGCGGTCGGAGCAGTAATTATGCAGGAAAATAAGCCGTTAGCTTTTGGCTCTAAATCGCTAACGCAATGTCAGCAGAATTACGCGCAGATTGAAAAAGAATTATATGCTATTCTTTTTGGTTGCCAAAAATTTCACCAATATTTGTATGGACATCTTGTGCAGGTTGAAACGGATCATAAACCTTTAGTTAGTCTCTTTAAAAAATCACTTTCGGATGTACCGATACGATTACAACGAATGATGATGTCGTTACAAAAATATAACCTCAATGTCGCATATGTACCAGGTAAATATATGTATGTAGCAGACGCGTTATCTCGTGCACCCTTGCCAGACACTGAGATAACGGCAGTAGAAAAGGAACTGCAGGTACATGTTAATTTACTGATTTCGAGTCTAGCAGTTTCCGATAGTAAATTAAAAGAAATTAAAGTAGCTACAGAACAAGATTTTACTTTAGGAATTTTAAAGAAATATTATATAAATGGATGGCCCGTAACAAAAAATAAATGCGAACCATCAACGAAACCTTACTGGAACATGCAAGGTGAAATACACGTCGTCAATGACTTAGTATTCAAAGGTTCTAGTCTTATCATCCCGAATATATTACGTCCTGTCATGCTTAATAAAATTCATGAGAGTCACCAAGGCATCTCAAAATCTAAATACTTGGCTAGAAATATTATTTACTGGCCAAATATGAATTCAGATATTAAGAATAAAGTGGATCAATGTAATATTTGCAATAAATTTAAGCCAAATAACAGAAAAGAACCACTAATTCCATATAATATAGCTTCATTTCCTTGGGAAAGGGTAGGTGTAGATTTGCTTCAATTTAATAATACCATTTATTTAGTCGTCATGGATTATTATTCTAAATATATAGAAATAGTCTCTTTACATTCAGGTTATACAGCTAACCTTGTCGTCACGCATTTAAAAGCGATATTTGCTCGTCATGGGATACCATTACAACTTGTCAGCGATAATGGTCCTCCATTCACTTCAGCTATATTTAAAAATTTCGTATATGAATGGGACATAGAACATATTACAACTAGTCCTAACTTTCCGCAGAGCAACGGTCAAGCTGAAAGTGGAGTTAAAATTGTAAAGAACATTTTAAAAAAATGTCACGAATCAAAAACTGATATATATATTGCATTGTTACATTATCGAAATACTCCAAAAGATAATTTACCGTCACCGTCACAACTTCTCATGTCAAGACAACTTAGAGTAAATATTCCAATAAAGTCAAGTAATTTAAAACCAAGGACAGTTAGTTTCCAAAAATACCAACAGGGGATGAGGAAAAATCAAAATAAAATGGAAAAATCGTACAACTCTCATACGAAGGAGTTACCACCATTGAAAATTGGTGATCCAATTTTGTTCAAAAAGACTCCTCAAAGTCATTGGATGCCAGCAACTGTTGTTGAATTATTAACTAACTGCCCGCGTTCATATGTAATTAAAACTTTAGATGGTGTAACATACCGCAGAAATAGGAAACATCTCATGTTAGATAAATCTAGATTAAGTAATGATAATTTAAGATGTAATTTAAAACCCTATGAAAGTATTCTAACACAAAATGGCGATAATGACATCGAACAACTACCAACTTCGTCCAATGCTCCAGATAAAAATTTGGTCCCGGTGTCTGCGACAAGTGATACAGGCATCCGACACCAAACAAAGTCTGGAAGACAAATAAATAAACCAAAAAGGTTTACGTTTTCAGAATTTGATTAAAATTTTTATGTCTATAAGTTATGTATGTTGTATTATCTTTATTTTTACAGTGTTAGAATAATGTCATGAACAATTTGTCTTATATAAAAAAAAAAAAAAAAAAAAAGGAAAGATGTTACATTGTCTATTGTATTGTCGACTATAGTATTGTATTGTCTATGTCTATGCATTGTCTATTGTATTATCTATGTATGAGTTTCCGGGCTGAAGAACGGTCTCTCTCTCTCTTACCAACAGCCGGCAAGGCAACATCTAAATGCCAATCTGGTATCACATTGAATAAAGCCTTATCTATTCAATCTGAATGACTTTCATTATAGAATACTAAAGATCCAGTAAAACAGTTTCCACATTAATGCTTCCTGGAATAAAAAAGGGGTATAAATAGAATGTATCTTTGTATGGCCGGCCCTGAGCCAAATGGCGCCAGGCGCGAGTTTAATTTTGGCTGCCCTAACAGTCTTAATTAGTACACGCCAAGGCAGGATATAACTGTAATCAATTAAATGATGATTTGTGGTTTTTTGTAGCGCGGTATTTACTAAAAATTAATATCAAGGGTGATGTGTTAAGTTTAGTATTCGACGCCCGGAGCGAACTGCTCCAATTGCGCCTACATAGGGCCAGCCATGTATCTTCGTACCAATGATAAAAAACGAAACATTTTTATAATCGAATAACTATAAACCATTTTTTAACGAATAAAAATACCATGGAAGCGGGAATTTGGATGAAAATTTTAAAGGTGTCAAGAATCTTGAGAGACCGATTCAACAAGAAAGAAAAACCCTGCTCTAGAGCACTGTTGGGGACGGATTAGCACCGTCGCACCGCGGAAATGCATAGGAATGGAAAGTTCGGATATGCCGACTTACCTTTTCTATTCTTCCACGTTTTCTATCCTTTGCGCTGGTTCATACACAAATCACTAAATTTCACCAAAATGCGCGAGCTCACGATGGCTTGGCTTTTAAGTTTCGACACGGTCGATAAAGGGGGCTCCGTAATGACAAGACGATAATAGTGAAAGGACGATTTTTTCAACTCAACTAAAATTCACTAAGTCGGCAAAGGAGAGGTAGTAGTTGGGTCGATGGGCAACAATAATATTCACAAAGGAGATCAAAAGGAAAGGTGTAGGTAACACGATGCTAGGTACGAACATTTCCGCCCACCTAATTTGAACGAATTTATAATTATGATACAAAATTTAATAATAGGTAAATTTCAAAATACATGGGTAAATCGTTCATTCAAGTTATATCCCTAATGCTTCGCAGAAAACCAGTAAAAAAAAAACATTTTACTAAATTAAGTATAACTTTTCGAAGAATGGTTCCTGGACCATAACAAAAATTTTGTTTATGAAAAATATTGAATATTGGTAAAAACTCTTTTGGTCTGGAATCTGAGTGAGAAACAAAACGAGAGAAACGAGGACGATCGTCCTTTATTAACACTAATTGACCTAATTTAATGTTTGAATTAATTTTGCACTACTTTGATGGTTGTTGAAGCGTATTTAAATATTCTAAATGCCAACGTTTCCAGAAATGTTGCGAAATCTTTTGGAGATGTTGCTACCCACTTAAACGATTAGACATGGTGTCAAGAAAGTCATATTCAGGCAAACCTAGTAGGAATCCACAGATTAATAAGTGGCCTAGGGTGAGTCCATTCACATCCTCGGGGTCTGAGCTCATTGAAAACAAAGGGCGGGAGTTGAGGATGGCCTCACTTCTAGTGAGAACTTTCGCAAATTCTTCATAAGTAAGATCGGTCTCACCAAGCACCGGTACCAATTTGCACCGACGAAATTGGTTCCGTTATCGCTTATGATTTCAGAACATATTCCTCGACGATCTGTAAACCGGCTAAGGGCTACAATAAATGCTTCAGATGATAAATCGGACACGATCTCTAAATAAACTGCTTTCGTCGCCATACATACAAATAGATATAAAAAAAACCCTTTGACGTTTTTGCTCCCCTACGTTTGTGGTGAAAAAGTGAAAAAAGTTGAGTTTAAAGTGAAAAGACCTCCGAAATCAACTGATCTACGAAATCACTCGAGAGGGAGGAAAATCACCCATTAGGGGAAGAAGCGCCGAAGATTTCATTTTATAGCAGACAATGCATTTCGACAGTTCTGAGCGAATTTTATTCCGTACAGCCACTATCCAAAATTTACGCTGAATAGTGAATTGAAGGCTTCGTGGCCCAACATGAAGATATATTTAATGATAATAATCTATAATTAAATAAGCTAAATGATAAATTTTCGGGAGTAAGATCGGAAATTTACTTTCGTATGACAAATTTGAATACTTAAGTCGACCGCCCACCCTGATAATACCGTGGCTATCGAGAAACGGTTTCAAGTTTTGAATTTGCGTTGAACATGGACTGCCATTTCGCATATTACGTATATCAACAGAAAAATAAGTTTCCTGTTCGATGCGTACGGTTTTCATAAGCGAATCATTTAATTCGCGAAAACTTAGATAAGTCGAGTTTGAATTTCCACTACCAGGACGTTTCTGATAATTATTTGCGAAACGCATTATTCAAGCGACGACGCGTTGCAGTTTATAAAATGAAGAATATTTACTTATAATCGAATTAGGGACTATTTGAGATGATACAAACGTTTAAAGGTTGCATGTTTTGAGTTCTGGTATTTCTCCGTCAGATTGATTGTACACAGCTGAACAAGGCCAGAGTGCTATTGGTTGGTGAAGCCATTTTGGTCCCGTAAACCACAAAGGGTGTGATATAATGTCTGCTGGGAAAAGCCCTCTTGAACCAGAATAGGCACAATTTTCCTCCGAGACAACATGCTTCCAAACAGCAATTGGTGTATTTTCCAGTATTTGTACAACCCTATTATCGACAAATGTTTTCAATAAATATGGCGGCGTTTTTCACCACGCTAGTACAATAGTCGAATCTGTAAATAGAAAAACATTTTCTATTTGTTCGGCAAACTTTACAGATGACATAATATACTTTACAAGTTTCGTGAGGAGAACGGCTCCACTAAATTCTAGTCGTGGAATTGATACGGTTTTCAAAGGAGCGACCTTCGACTTCCCCATTAAAATGTGAGTGGTATTGCTACTACGCTCTAATAAATATACTACTGCAGAAAAACCTAAGTGTGAAGCATTACAGAACCCTACGAGGAAAAGACGACTTGTCGTCACTGTGTTATAATATCTAGGAATATTCAAGGTTCGAAGTAATGAAAGTTGACTTACAAATTTACTCCACGTATTATGAATATGTGGTGGAACATCACGATCGTCCCAATCGACACTTAATTTCCATAGTTCCTGTAATAGACATTTTGCGTAAAATGTCACTGGGGTGATGATCTCAAGTGGGTCGAATAAACGAGCTACCGTTGATAAAATTGTTCTTTTTGTGCATATCTCATTTGAAGGTAGATCGACCTTGTAAGTAAAATTATCAGTCGTTGGACTCCACTGAATGCCTAATATTTTAACAATTTGATCAGTTCCGGCGTTATCAAAAGAATGACCATCTTGCTGGTGCTCTTGCGAAACATGATCCAAAAGTGAAGGTGTATTAGATTGCCATTTACTAAGTTCTAATTTCCCAATACTTAACAATTCAATGATATTTTGTTTTAGTCTGAGGGCTGTGCTAATCGTTTCTGTCCCTGTTACCAAATCATTTTCATAAAAATTATAGCATAGAACCTTGGCAGCATCAGGATACTTTGATCCTTCATCTTGTGCTAGCTGGCGAAGGGTACGAATGGCCAAGAATGGTGAACTAGACAACCCGTACGTTACAGTTTGTAACTCGAAATCAATAACCGGTTCATTCTGAGATTCTCTCCACAAAATATTTTGGAATTTACGCTGAGATGGAAGAATTAATATTTGCCTATACATCTTACAAATATCAGCTGTAAATACATACTTGTGAAAACGAAAATTTAAAATCATAAGTGGAATTTCAGTTTGCAATTTTGGACCGTTCAATAAGAGGTCATTTAGAGATAAGTTATTTGGTTGGGTTTTTGCCGACCCATCAAAAACCACACGTAGTTTTGTAGTTTTATCTAAATTCCGAGCTACCCGTGTCATGTGTCCCAGACCCTCATATTCTTGTATAAAATTTCCGTAATTAATTGCTAACATGGGGTCCCTTTTAAAACGAATTTCTAGTTTGTTCAATCGCGATTCCGCAAGTTTGAACGAATTTTGAGAAGGCATAATTTCAGATTTTGTTAATAATGGTACAACATATCTACCATCACATTCTCGATAGTGATTCGAAGCGTACATTGTTTCGGCTAATTCGTCGTCCGGATTACTCGTCACAATTGAAGGTGTTTCTTTAATTTCCCAAAATTTTCTAAGAGTATTGCTTAACGAATTTGTTTCAACAAACAAAGACGAAGGCGTTTGAAATTACGAATTTTCCATCTTCCTCATTATAATGTAACCGAATACACAGTTTATAGCACATATCCAGCCTATCCTATCCAGCCGTGAATTATTTCATTACCATTATTAAATATATCCAAGTATACTTCAGCTCCTAAAAAAAGGTCTATTTTGCCCGACATGTAATATGATTCATCAGCTAATTTTAAATTTTTAAATTGTGATGTCACACTCGATGGGAAATCATATGACGGACGATTAGAAGTGATTTCTGTAATCACGACAGTTTGACATTGAAGAATAGGCCCTTTTTTATTTCGAGGTTTTATAAAACATTTTGTTTTTCCATGAAAAGAATTTATACCAGAATTGCCTAAGCCATTCAGTGATATACGATGTGCCTTAATTGACAAACCCAAGGGCTTCGCACATCTTTCCGTAATCAAAGAGACTTGACACACTCAATCCACGACGGCGCGTATAGATATATAATCATTATATTGATTTCGGAGCTCAAGTTGTACAGTTCCTAACAAAACGGTAGAAACGCTCGGAATCGTTGTTGCGGCCAGGGTTGGTTGCACTTGAATTATTAAGTTCATTTTCGCCCGATGGTTCGGCGGCAATGTGCAACAGTGAATGGTGTTTTTTATTACAAACCTGGCATGTGAATTTTGATACACAATCTTTTACATGGTGCGGTTTCAAACAGTTGAAACAACGGTTTAAAATTTTAATTTTGTCCCTTCTTAGATGGGGACTGATGCACATTTGTAAAAAAAATGTGCACCTCTACATAATGGACAATGAACGTTATTATTATTCTTATTGGCAGATAACAACGTTTTAAACGAACCTTTGTTCTCTTTTGTTGTATGTAGAGATAACATTTCTAAAATACGCGTTTGATTTCTTAGAAACTCGAAAATTGAATCCAACCCTGGAATCTCTTCACCGGGCAATTTGGATTCAAATTGACGTTTAGTTGTCAGATCCATCGATCGTATCATAATATGAACAACAAATTTATCAAAGATATTTTATATGTGAAACTTTGTGCAGCATTGATAAGGAAGATTAAAAAAAGATAACACACAGTCATCCATGTGAATCTACCCATGCAGGCCTAATATAACTCTGGACAGATGAAGGTGAGAATATTAGAAGTCCAACATCGAATGGCCAATAATTGAACTAGCTGCCATTGGAAAGATAAACCAAATCACATTCTGACGGTGATATGTATCGAAACCGAAGTTACTGGTTTAAGTTATTTCTCTTGAGCTTTTCGGGGGGGCAGCCTGCGGGGTAAACTAATGTCCGGTAGGAGAGGTCATCGGAAGAATAAGTCAATATCTTACCAAGACTTTGGTCGATCCTTTCAAGACGAACGAAACATTCCTTTTTAATGTCAGGATAGTCAATATCTATTTCCGAGAATACTTGGGCATGTTCTTCTACCACTAGAGTCCATGGGTCACACTCGATCGCAGTAGCTTCATCTGTCTCCTGTTTGACAATCCGGAACTGTAATATTTCTTCATGAGGGGATGTTGGACTTTCTTCATCGGGGATTGTCTCTGGTTCAGACTTTATGACACCGACATCCGAGGTCATAAGATCCATTTCAGGTAAAACGAGTTTCTGATTTGAAATGTAGAAAAATATTCTGGAAATGAAACAGTCGTAGGTATGTCATATTCATATCACACTCTGCAACTACACTGTCGTCAACATCAAACCGAGACAATAGACTATATCGAATTTCATATTTTTCAATTTGATAGCTTGAAACATAATGTTATTATTTTTTTAATACCGCACTTGTGTCCCAGCTGCTCCCAAGCATCTGGAGCCAGTGAGACCATGGCATGCCCAATAATGTTCAACACTTCTATTACAATGGGGCTATAAGCAAGGACACTAATTGCAAATAGCATTTGTTTTGCTGGAGTCAGTGCACTATCCATAAAATTGTGAAGAACTAACCGCTGAACACAACTTGTTCTCACACTTGGAACCTTTAAAACCCTTCATATATTTTAGCCGACTGTTTTATATTGAGAATAATATTTAATTAATTAATATTAACGACCTTCTTCATTGTTCAATTCTGATAAAAGTAGACAATTTGGTGGGATGAAAGAAGGTACGCGATTATTTACGTAAATGTCAAATGACATTGACACCGCTAACACCCCAGTGTTTAAAAATAGCACTGCTTTGCGGCTTTCAAGGATTGAGCGGTTAATTAGTCTCGACTACTGATAGCAGCCCTAAATTACTATCTACAGGGTTTTACAATAAAATGTGTTGTTTCGAATGGCCCGCTATTTCGGTAGATGATACTTTTGAAGCTGTCATTTTTTGACATTTGAAAAGTAGAAACTACGCCATTAATAGAAATGGAACGATACACGCTTCAACAACGCATTGAAATTATTAAAATTCACTTGAGTGAATCAAATGCAAATCATCTTGAGTGATGAGGCCCATTTCCACCTTGGTGGCTTCGTCAACAAGCAAAATTGTCGCATCTGGGGCTCGGAAAATGCAAGAGTTATTGTTGAAAAGCCTCTCTATCTTCAACGTGTAGTCACACGTTTAGTGCGGTTTATGGTCCGGCGGAGTCATTGGACCTTACTTTTTCGAAAACGAGGCTGGAGCAACAGTTACGGTGAATAGCTTACGCTATCGAGAGATGATTAATGATTTTTTATGGCCGGAATTGGATGGTATTGATCTGGACAACGTTTACTTTTAACAAGACGGCGCTACGTGCCACACAAGCAAACGAAACCATTGATCTTTACAACTTAGTAAATTAACTTACCGCTTCGACTGGTTGGTTAGAATTGGACATCGGGTTATTTTATATTATTATTATATAAGTACTTCCGCATTAGTGCTGACGCGACTACGACGCCGGTGGGTTTTATTTTGCAAATTTAATTATTTAAAACCAAATATTTGAGAGGTATCGTCGTTAATCCAGTTACCGTTAAATTAGCGTCAAACGATGACAGGCAGTGAGGTAGGTAAAATGATGTCATAGACAAATAATAGCAAAGACAAAACAGATCACGGTAGACAGTTAAAAAATTTCAGAAAAATTATATGAAGGATTATTTTTTTAAACATGAGAATAAAATCAGGAACCTAATTAAAAAATTCTGAATGTAATGCGGAGGACATAGCTCAGTTGGTAGAAAGCTTGTTCCGATAAGATTATAAATAAACCACTGTATGTTTATGAGAGATGGAAAGGCTGACAGACATATTGAAAAAAGGTTAATGCAGGTAATAATGGTGGGGTGACGTTGTTGACACTAACAAAATATTGTCCAAAGAAGCGAAGCTAGCAGTCCACAATGAAGTGTTGGTACCTCCTTTGATGAATGGCAGTGAGGCATTGAACTGGCAGAGGAAGGATGAAAGTACACTGGATGCTGTAGAAATGAGATCCCTGAGGCATATGTATGGTAAAGCCATATTTGATCATGTGATAAATGTGGATATACGCAAAGAATGCAAGTCTGATGTAAGCGTAATGAGTAAAATTATGAAAGGGACGCTTAGATGGTTTAGGCGTGTAGAGCAAATGAACAAAGAAAGTAATGTAAGGAGATTAAATTACGCAAATGTGGTAGAAAAAAGTGGGCACGCCCGACGAAGACATGGCACGATCAAGTGAAAGAGATAATTGAGTCAAGCCATGTCAGGAGTTGGAATAATAGAAGAGCATGTATGAGACGACGTGTGAATGTGAATGACGCAAGAAGTGTGTGCTAAGACCGATTAATTAATCTTTTTTTAAAAATCATTATTCCTTTTTTTTTTAATCATTAAACAATTGAGTTCATTTCATGTTTCTAATATAAATATAAATCAAAGTCGCTGTTCTTGTCTGTCTGTTTGTGCGCCTAGTTCTTCTTAACCACGCAACGGATTTAGACAGGTTTTTTTATTATCATTTAGAAAATTTCTTCCGAAAGGTTTATATATATATAATACAAGCATATTATATTTGTAGAAAATAGAGGAAAGTCTATGTTTTTTAATCGAGTCGTAAAAATATTTATTTTTGGGCGCTTACATTGCTAACGCTGGCTAAACCTTAGGAGATACATCTAAACAATGTACTACGGAATTGTATATCTTAAAAACGTCTACATAAAAGTAATACACAGCATATGTCTACCTCCTAAGGTACACGTCAGCTAGTTTGTGTGTTTATCTGAAGTGACCAGCCAAGTAAAATAGGTTTTTCTATATCTGTTTGTAAACAATAAGTATGTTTTTCTGATTCTGTTTTTAAATAGTGAACTCAGATAGATACTAGGAGTTTGTAAAAAATTACACGGTGCCCTTAAAATGATTTTTATTCAAAACGGTTATAACCATACAAGTTTTTAAATAATTATAAACAATAATTAGTCATCCAAAATACTAATAAAAATTTAAAATATCTCCCGAGTAAAAATAAATGCCGCCAACGGGAATTGAACCCGTGCCTTCTGGTCATCATCTGTTCATCAGAAGGTGCGGGTTCAATTCCCGTTGGCGGCATTTATTTTTACTCGGGAGATATTTTAAATTTGTATTAGTATTTCAGATGACTAATTATTGCTTATAATTATTTGTTATCCTTTATGCAATGCATAAAACCTTGTCTTATAAACGTTAGTTTATCATTAAAAAATAATACAAGATTTTATTTATTTTTTTATTTTTCTTTATTCATTGTTTTTTTATAATTTTTGGGGGTGTTTAGACCATCAAAATAGGCACATAATAAATTTCCCGTAATGTACGAAATTTTTACGAACTGGCAACTTTATAAGCGGCTGTCAGTTAGAAACTGGTGTTGCAATTATATAAATAAAAGTAATTAATTTTTTATTATTGTTTTTAGTACATATTTACAATGATCTGTTTTAATTACTTCATGAGATGATATTTGATGTTTTGAGAGATAAAATCAGACATTAGATAAGCACGAGAGTTATAGATGAAATAATCTCCTTCATTTGAAAGCTTAAGAAAATAAAAATAAACTCGTTGAAACCTTGAAAGTTTTCATCTGTTCAAAAATCCCCTACGTTTGCGCATGTTTAAATAATGTAATGTTCCATTCTTCATTACTTCTGGCAAGAACGTAACTCTAATCTCTAATCTCTGTTTCTCGGATTACCTTTAGCCATGTTTAGTGACCAGATCTTTACCACCTTCCTCTTCCTGTCTCCTTCTTCTCCCAAATACTATCGACCTCACAACATATCCCATTTACGTTTTATTCCATTTACGGTACCGTAGTCTCACTGTTGAGTACCTTAAGCAATGTTGTGTGGTAACATGACACACAAAAAGATTTTGTAATCGATACGTTTTACCCCAGTGTTTCCCAGCCTTCTTTATGCCATGCCCCACCGTAGTCTTTTCAAAAGTCAGATGCCCCACCGGGATTTTTTTTTTATGAAACAGCAGGTAAATTTTAAAATCATAATGTAATATGTTTGTAAACATATGAAACCCTTATGAAATTGATTAAAACATTTTCTAATACATACATTATAACTGAAATTAAATTCATCAAATTTTATGTCCGGATCTAACTTAGTTAATTTCGGTCTTAGGTCCCCTCTATTACTTATTTCCAATCGATTTAGTTTTTTAATGTGTAAATCGCTTATGGCGCTAAAACCACATTCCACCAAATAAGTTGAGAGAAAGGTTAATAATAATTTCAGTGATTAAGTCGCTCATGGCGCTAAAACCACATTCCACCAAATAAGTTGAGGGAAAGTTTAATAATAATTTTAATGATTAAGTCGCCTATGGCGCTAAAACCACATTCCACCAAATAAGTTGAAGGAAAGGTTAATAATCATTTTAATGATTAAGTCGCTTATGGCGCTAAAACCACATTCCACCAAATAAGTTGAGAGAAAGGTTAATAATAATTTCAGTGATTAAGTCGCTCATGGCGCTAAAACCACATTCCACCAAATAAGTTGAGGGAAAGTTTAATAATAATTTTAATGATTAAGTCGCCTATGGCGCTAAAACCACATTCCACCAAATAAGTTGAGGGAAAGGTTAATAATCATTTTAATGATTAAGTCGCTTATGGCGCTAAAACCACATTCCACCAAATAAGTTGAGGGAAAGTTTAATAATCATTTCAATGATTAAGTCGCTTATGGCGCTAAAACCACATTCCACCAAATAAGTTGAGAGAAAGGTTAATAATAATTTCAATGATTAAGTCGCTTATGGCGCTAAAACCACATTCCACCAAATAAGTTGAGAGAAAGGTTAATAATAATTTCAATGATTAAGTCGCTTATGGCGCTAAAACCACTTTCCACCAAATAAGTTGAGAGAAAGGTTAATAATAATTTCAATGATTAAGTCGCTAATGGCGCTAAAACCACATTCCACCAAATAGGTTGAGGGAAAGTTTTATAATAATTTCAGTGATTAAGTCGCTCATGGCGCTAAAACCACATTCCACCAAATAAGTTGAGTGAAAGTTTAATAATAATTTTAATGATTAAGTCGCCTATGGCGCTAAAACCACATTCCACCAAATAAGTTGAGGGAAAGGTTAATAATCATTTTAATGATTAAGTCGCTTATGGCGCTAAAATCACATTCCACCAAATAAGTTGAGGGAAAGTTTAATAATCATTTCAATGATTAAGTCGCTTATGGCGCTAAAACCACATTCCACCAAATAAGTTGAGAGAAAGGTTAATAATAATTTCAATGATTAAGTCGCTTATGGCGCTAAAACCACATTCCACCAAATAAGTTGAGAGAAAGGTTAATAATAATTTCAATGATTAAGTCGCTTATGGTGCTAAAACCACTTTCCACCAAATAAGTTGAGAGAAAGGTTAATAATAATTTCAATGATTAAGTCGCTAATGGCGCTAAAACCACATTCCACCAAATAGGTTGAGGGAAAGTTTAATAATAATTTTAATGATTAAGTCGCCTATGGCGCTAAAACCACATTCCACCAAATAAGTTGAGGGAAAGGTTAATAATCATTTTAATGAATAAGTCGCTTATGGCGCTAAAACCACATTCTACCAAATAAGTTGAGGGAAAGGTTAATAATAATTTCAATGATTAAGTCGCTTATGGCGCTAAAACCACATTCCACCAAATAAGTTGAGAGAAAGGTTAATAATAATTTCAATGATTAAGTCGCTTATGGCGCTAAAACCACATTCCACCAAATAGGTTGAGGGAAAGTTTAATAATAATTTTAATGATTAATGGTGCTGCCACACGCAAAGCTCACATCAACAGATAATATAAAGCACAATAGCGCTCGCCATACAATCCCATACAGACCCGACACACGTAAAAAGATAACGCGCTATAAGTGTGGTTCTGAACTTCGCTAACCGAATTTATTTTACGTATCCGCTCCCGAAGCGATATTTGAAAAGTTATGCGTCCCCCTCTCCGCCGTAAAAAGGAGAGGGGGTCATTTTAATTACGGAGCTACCAACTAAGTTCTGTGTTCCCTTAGTAAAGTTGTCACTTTGACAGATGAAATTATGTTCCTCGGCCGCTCTCGAATTCAACTGACCCCCTCTCCTACCATAGGAAGAAATATTTGATAGCGTCGTGTGTCGGTAGAAAAGATGATGCGCTGTACATTAACTTTTGATGTGAGCTTTGCGTGTGGCAGCAGCTTAAGTCGCTTATGGCGCTAAAACCACATTCTACCAAATAAGTTGAGGGAAAGGTTAATAATCATTTTCTGGCATGCAAAAAAATGTTAGGATATTTTGTGCAAATTTTTTTTGCAAAAAGTTTTTTTGCAAATTCTTAGTGTAAGTTTCTTCTTTAAGCCTTAATTTCACATCCGCACTCACACTGAGCAAAAAACCGTTATCATGTTATTACTGTAATTCTTCATGTTCACGCAAGCCAAATTTAATGGCATACGTGGTCACTCATACGAGGAATCAGGAAAAACTATTCTAATTTTCTTCTGTTATTATTCATTTTCACAGAAGTCACAGTTATTGCAACACGTTCTCACTCATTCTAAGAAAACTTTCCTCTTATTTTCTTACTGTGATTATTCATGGTCAAGCATAATAAGGCACATTCACACTCATACTAAAGAAAACCCGTCTCTTTTCTCGTGTTCTTTCTGTAACTATCTATGTTTGCAAAAGTCAAGCTTAATGGCAAACATTCGCATTCATACTAAAGCAAAACCATTCTCATGTTTTTACTGTAACTATTAAGGTTCACAAAAGACAAACTTAGTGACTCACATTCGCATTCACACTGAGGATAAACCGTTTTCATGTTCTTACTGCGATAATTCATGTTCACAGAAGTCACGTTTAATTAGAAACAATAGCACTCATACTAAAAAAACAATTCTTACTGTAATTATTCATGCTAATGGAAGTCAAATTTGATGATTCACATTATCACTCATATTTAGGATAAACCAATCTCATTTTATTAGTGTAACTATTCATGTTCACAAAAGTCAAGATTAAAAAGACACATTTGCACTCATACTAAGCAAAATCAATTCTCATGTTCTTACTGTGATCATTCGTGTTCACTAATTCCAGCTTAATGTTACAAATTATTTTAGGAAAATTAACAGTTACTTGGTTAGTTTATACATGTGCAATTTACTTAACTGAGAAACCAATTATAGATTTCCTCACTATACTTATTCATTATATATAGGTATAAAATAATTAAGCAAAACAACATCTACAGCTACATCTACATAGTTTCTGTGATTTTAGATAATTATTGAAATTATAACGGGTTTCATTTTATTTTAAGTACAATTTGGCGTATATATCAATTTTGTACATCTCAGGCATTTTTTTGTATGACCGATGAGTATTCCCCTTTATGTGTGGAATGCCTACGTGTCTCATTTCTGAAGCGTGGTGCCCCACCTCTGAGGCGCTATGCCCCACCGTGGGAAACACTGTTTTACCCGGATATTTCATAAATAATCAATCCTGGTGTTGCCATTGAAAGCATTATGATGCATTATGAGCGACGGCAGCGCCATCCTATTATGTTTTACAAAAACTTTTTGACGGTAGTGTGATCTGTTTTGTCTTCACTGTTATTTGTCTATGACATAATTTTAGCCACCTGGCTGCCTATTTTCGTTTATTCTTACGCCAATTATCAAATATTTTAGCAATAATTCTGAATACCCAACATTTCTCAAATATTTGGTAAGTTTTCAATGAATAAATTTTCAAAACAACGGCTGCCAGCCTCGTAGTATCATCAGCACTCACACCAATGTGCAAATCTCTAAATAGTATAAAATAAAATCGCTTTCCGCGTCTATCTGTTTGTGTGCTTAGTTCTACTAAACCACGCAATGGATATTGATAGGATATTTACTATCATTAAGAGAATTTCTTCTGGACGGTTTATATGTATAATACTTGCATACTATGCATATTAAAAATAGAGAAAAGTCGAAGTTTTACAATCAAGTCGATACAAATTTTTCGGGCGCTTACAATTGCTAACGCTGGCTAAACTTTATGAGATACATCAAAATAATGTTCTACGGAATTGTATATCTTGAAAAGGCCTACAGAAAAGTCCCGCACGTTATATGTCTATCTCCTAAAGATAACCCCTACCAACGCCGGGTACACGTCAGCTATTATTATATAATCCGATATCTACTTCTAAACAACCAGTGGAAGCGGTAGTGCAATTAGTGTTAACTTGTCACCTTGTGAGATTTTTATTCAATTCACCATAAGGATTCACAATCACAAGACGGTTGAAGTTCTAATATACCTACTTGATGAGCCTCAAAGCAGATTTATTTTTAGTTAGCGAGGCGTTAGCAGTGACACCTGTCAATTTTGACATTTACCTAAATAAATGCATACCTAATCTCATCCCAGCGGAATATACGTAAATCGCCCACTTTTACCAGAATGTACTTCGATGGTTCATGAAGTGAACGAATATCGATAATATTAATCTTCTATAAATATAAAAAAATAATGTTTCTCCGGTTATCTCCTGTAGACTCAAAACAATATGACCGATTACGCTGAAATTGTTTGTTCTTATCAGTATCAGGAGTGTTTGGAGAGTTGTTTGAATGGTAGGAGAAGTCGGGGGTAAACTTCGGTTTATGGGCGAAATTCCTAAAAAATAAAACTATTTATTTTTATACTAACTTTGGGCCGGGGAATCCGAATCTGAAAGAATTAGATTGGGGCAAGCAATATTAACTGAATTACACGACTTTAAAATTTCGACGCACAAACAATTTAACTGGCCATTTTGAACGCTTACTGACAATAAAACTAGTTATCTTTATACATCTTTATACTAACTTTGGGCCGGGGAATCCGAATCCGAAAGAATTAGGTTGGGGCAAGCAATATAAACTGAAATACACGACTTAAAAATTTTCGATGCAGAACAAAATACAATACGCCATTTTCGACACGTTGTTGACAATAAAATCCATAGAAAAATAACCAAAGATATATCACCATAAAAAATTAAGTGTTGCCAGTAAGCAATAATATCAATAACGTAAAAAAACATGTTTATAATTTCAGTAATAATTTTATTATTTATGTATTACTCCGCTGCACGGTTAATACGCAATATTTCTTATTCAAACAGTTAGATTTAGCTTTATTATCACGAAAGGTGAGTTTTTATGTCGGGGAAGACGAAAAAATATGCATTTTATATTTTAATTTTGCTAACATTAATTCATTTACGTAAAGTATTCAGCCTAGTGAGCGGACTTTTTAACCGCAGATTATGGAAAGTACACTTCATTTCAAGAATAATTACTACAAGAAACAACTATTTACGTGCACAAAATAGGTTATTAGGTTGTTAGTTTGGGTAAACTAAGTAATGCGTGCGTATTTAGATTGAAACAATATTTCGCAAATGTCAAATTTGAAAAAAAAAATGGCGGCAAAGGAAACAAGTATTATCCGTGCAGCGGGCTTATACATATTTACCATTATTTTTTATACATTTTATTCACTTTTGTATCACAAACCATGTTACACAAACCTAGCTTAGCCGCTAAACTACTTGAAAACTAGGATGTTTTCTTGCCTTGACGCGAGTAGGCGCTACGAAGGGGGCACTTTCTTTTCTATCACAAACCATGTTACACAAACCTAGCGTAGCCGCTAAAGTACTTGAAAACTGGGATGTTTTCTTGCCTTGACGCGAGTAGGCGCTACGAAGGGGGCACTTTATTTTCTATCACAAACCATGTTACACAAATCTAGCGTAGCCGCTAAACTACTTGAAAACTGGGATGTTTTCTTGCCTTGCGCGAGTAGGCGCTACGAAGGGGGCACTTTCTTTTCTATCACAAACCATGTTACACAAACCGACAAGGTATGTTTTTCTGCTGTTATCTATCCACATTGATCCACCTCCCCCCCCCCATGAAATTTAACTTTTCGGAATTGGTATTTCCTGAAACCCCGAAATTTTATTTTCCCGAAATTCACTAGCCACCCCCCCCCCCTCATGAAATTTAAATTTTCGGAGTAGGTATTTTCTTTACAAAATATTTTTTTAGGGGAATTTTCAAGTAATTGGCGGGATTTTAGGGGTTTTTGATTCAGTTTTAGGGATAAATATTTTTGAGAGTTGGTAACAATGTATGTAATATCTTTGGTTATTTTTCTATGGATTTATTGTCAAAAGCGCATCGAAAATGGCGTTGTATATTGTTTGCATCTAAAATTTTAAAGTCGTGTTTTTCAGTTTATATTGCTTGCCCCAACCTAAATCTTTCAGATTCGGATTCCCCGGCCCAAAGTTAGTATAAAGATGTATAAAGATAACTAGTTTTATTGTCAGAAAGCGTTCAAAATGGTCAGATTATTGTTTGTATGTCGAAAATTTTAAGGTCGTGTAATTCAGTTAATATTGCTTGCCCCAACCTAATTCTTTCAGATTCGGATTCCCCGGCCCAAAGTTAGTATAAAAAATTACGAATTTTTTCTGAAGTCGGTAACACCCAATGACATAAAAGGATTCACACTTTTTGGGTTTGATATCTGCTAAATTGGCCTATTTAATGCTCAATTAACTATTATT
This sequence comes from Hesperophylax magnus, assembly GCA_026573805.1. Taxonomy (NCBI): domain Eukaryota; kingdom Metazoa; phylum Arthropoda; class Insecta; order Trichoptera; family Limnephilidae; genus Hesperophylax; species Hesperophylax magnus. The sequence goes on from JAIUSX010000060.1 coordinate 5,212,845, forward strand.
TTTTTGGTAAACTAATGTTTTAAGACAAGATTTTTTATGCATAGCACAAAGGTTAACAATTCATGTATCTTTTATCAGGAGATTTTTCAATGTGGATGAGTGTTTCAGGCGAACAATTATTACTTGTAAAATAATTGTTACTCAATCAACTAGATCATATTAAAATTAATACTAAAAAAAACACAAAATTTTGAATTTCTTTTGCATACCTATCCATATGCACGCTTTTTGCAAATGTTGGTCTTTCCACGTGCAATATTTTGTGCGTATCTTCCCTCATTAATAGTAAAACACGAAACTCTTGATGCATTTCTGCTTTCAGAACTCGATAAAGTCAATTGTCTCGGTTTCATGTTTACGACAGTTTAGTTACGGAGTGCGATATAAATAAGACATACCTAAGACTATTTCTTTTTCCAGAATATCTTCCTACCATAAGAATCAGAAAGCAGGTTACCTAAAATGGATCTTGTGCCTTCAGATGTCAGCATCGTAAAGTCCGAACCGGAGACAATCCGTGAAGAAGAGAGTTCAACATCCCATTGTGAAGCAATATTGCAGTTTGGGATTGTCAAAAAGGAGACAAAAGAAGCTACTGCGATCAAGTGTGAACCAGGGACTCTAGCGGTGGAGGAACATGCGCAAGAATGTATCGCATCCTCTGTAATAGATATTGACTCTCCTAATATTCAAAATAAATCTTTTGTTAATCTTGAAAGGATCGAACAAAGTCGAGGTAAGGAATGAAATTTTTTTCCAGTTCTCTCTCCTATTGGAGGTCAGTGTAACAGCTCAGCAGAAGTGAAATTTAACTATTAACCACGGTTTCGATGCCATGGTTTGCACGTCTTCCATTCAATCTACCTCAGTGCTTCTCATGCTGTCCACACAGAGTTTTTTAGGCATGCATGGGTAAATTCACATTTCTGTCATTGTTTCTACTTTATTTAAATCTCCTGCTTCAGTGCTTTGCAAATATGTTAGATTTTTATGACAAATATCAGAATAGTCAAAACATAAAAAATGTTAATAATAGATAAACATAAAACATGCAAATTGTTAACCTCGATACAGACTTAGTCCTAGTGAGGTTAATTTTTATGTAAAAAACGTCTTTTATGTATAATGAGATGCAATAAATAAATAAAATAAATAACAACGAACCGTCCTTTTATGTGAAATGCTATTAATTAGCAAATTAAAGTAACTAAAGTGATCAAACGTGCTATTAAAAAATAGAACTGAAATAGCTTTTATTTATAATTCACACAAATAGATTTACATAATAAGTTCAGCTGTTGACTAACCTCGATACCATAATTTTTTTTTTCTGTTTTTCAGATTTCGTTTCGAAAACATCTATTAATTGTGCTAAACATCCGAATGAAAAAAAATCTGATGCAACGAAGAAATTATTTTCTTGCCCTACTTGTACCTACAAGTGTGGGTTTAAAGCTAATCTGGTTGTACATATTAGAACCCACACTAGAGAGAAACCATTTTCGTGCTCGGAATGCATGTACAAGTGTTCTGTTAAAAGCAGTATGGTTTCTCATACTAGAACCCACACTAAAGAGAAGCCATTTTCGTGCTCAAAATGCACGTATAAGTGCTCTCAAAAAATCCATATGGTTTATCATGCTAGAACCCACACTGGCGAGAAACCATTCTCGTGCTCAGAATGCACGTACAAGTGCTCTCAAATAAGCCATATGATTCGTCATACTAGAACCCACACTGGAGAGAAACCATTCTCGTGCTCGAAATGTACATACACGTGCTCTGAGAAAAGCAGTATGGTTTCTCATACTAGAACCCACACTGGAGAGAAACCTTTCTCGTGCTCAAAATGCTCGTACAAGTGCTCTAATAAAAGCCATATGGTTTCTCATGCTAGAACCCACACCGGAGAGAAACCATACTCGTGTTCGAAGTGCATGTACAAGAGCTCTGTTAAAGGCAGTATGGTTTCTCATACTCGAACCCACACTGGAGAGAAACCTTACTCGTGCTCAAAATGCTCGTACGTATGCTCTCAAAAAAGCCATATGGTTTCTCATTTTAGAACCCACACGGGAGAAAAACCATTCTCGTGCTCGGATTGCACGTACAAGTGCTCTATTAAAAGCAGTATGGTTTCTCATACTCGGACCCACACTGGAAAGTAACCATTTCCGTTCTTGTAATGCACGTTCAAGTGCTCTTAAAAAGCAGTTTGGTTGATCACACTAGAACCCACTTGGAAGAAAAACGATTCTCGTACTTGGAGTGCACGTATAGGTGCTCTGTTAAAAGCAGTATGGTTTTACACACTCGATCCCACACTTGACAAAAACCATTATCGTGCTCGGAATGAAATTGCAGGTTCAAAAAATGGTGTCGTTTATTTCATGAAAAACCGCCCTTACCAGGAAAAATTCTCAACTTCAGGTAGACCTTTATAGTATATCAGTTTAAGCTCGTATTCCGTCGCACTCTTCGGTAATCATGGTGCGCATAAAAAACCAATTAGTTTTGGATTCATGTATTTTCAAAAGGTCTTCGTAGAATTTATATCAGTAAGTATATCAACAAATATAATTTAACAAACTGTTTAACTCTGCTTCCACTTATTTATATAATCCGAATCTCCTGTTTTTCCTTCTTGCGTGACGGAGTAATTTGTTTTTATGGTGTTTTGCATGCTTAGTTCTTCTTTGTGTTAAAAATAATAAACATGTTATTTACATGTAAAAATAATAAACATGCTGGTTTAAATCTAAACAATTTAATTTTACTGTAACAACTTCCATTGTATACTTGGGTGATTTTTAAAATCACACCTTTGAAACTTTTTTAAACTCAGAAAAAGGCAACAATTGAGGCAACAAAATGCCAAATTTGAACTGTGTGACATTAAAATTGAAGGTAAAATCGTGACCTTCGCTGACGATACAGTTCTTCTGTTTCAAGCAGACACATGGAAAGATGTATTTATAATAGCCGAAAAAAGTTTATCAATTGTTCGAAAATGGCTAAACAGTATATTAGCATACTCACTTAACACCATATTCACTTACCATTAATACAATTAAAACAAAATACATCACACACAGTATAACACAAAGAAGCCAACCTCCAACTAGAGGCAGAAGAAGCTACTGCGATCAAGGGCTACAAGAATGACAATTGACCCAATTCAAAAGGCGATAGTTAAAATAGTCCTAAAAGTACCATTCGACACAGAATCAAGCGAATTTTACAAAACATTAGAAGTCTTGTCAATAAGACAACTTAATGCCAAATCTGCATTACCACACCTCCTCCAACACAAACTCCATAATCCAATTCAACCAAAAACCTCGTTTAAAACCAGATCCTTAAATAAAACACTAAACATACCGATAACACACACCACACACGGACAAAGACACTTTCAATACTACGCTACTAAACTGTTTAATTGTATGCCCATTACTCTGAAGCAACTACTAACTGCAAATACATCCGAAAACATTCACAAAAAACATATCACAGCCTGGATCAAAAACCAAGCCAAACATAACTAAACCATAAAAAGTGTATAATAAATCAACACGTTTTTCTAGATTCTACCAACTATACTCACACTAGCAATACAAATATATGCACTTACATATATGTTAATATATATTAATATTTTTTTCAACATATTTATTATGAATAATCAATTTACAAAAATCATTAAAATTTTATAAATATTCAATTTACATAAACCAAAAAAAAATAAAAAAACAAAAATTAAAACTTATAAAAAATAAAAACTTTCTTCTACAACACATAAATACTTGTCACACCTATATATAACCACGTAAACACCTCAGCACAAGTTCTCCTAGTGAGGTGTTCACGAAACATAAAATATTACTCACATAAGTTTCACCTTCTCAAACCTACCTTACACACAACGTATTATAGTTATAAGCTTGAAATATATCATGTACAAAAATAAATTATTATGTGAACACTGTAAATATTATATAGAAATAAATAAAATTAAAATAAATTAAGAAAATCATCGATTTTATTCTACTTTCTGTACATATAATATGCACATAATTTATTTATAAACCTTCCGAAAAAATTCTCTAAGTGATAGTGAAAGAACTAATGGCACAATCAGACAGACGCGGATAACAATTTTATTTAATACTATTTAGAGATAAAGAACTCCGGAAGGTTTCCAGCTCCCACAGAAATTGTATCTGTTACAGGTGCAAACTCATCTTAAGAATCACTTGAATCAAATTCATCTTAAGATTCACTTGACCCTTCAGATCACCATAATATGTACTTTTTGAAGCGTCTGGAGCCAGTGAGACTATGTCATCTCCAATTGGGGTATTTTGGGAAGCTGAAAGTAATTGGGAGGGTAAGGATTCATTTGAGATGTCACCAAACACGGGCAAAGTCATTTCAAGCAACATTTCAATTCTGAATTGTGGTCAAACACTAGGGCGATACTGAGAGTATCTTCCAGTCACGAACTTGCCGCAAATATATTGCATTTACATATACTTATAATAACGCCGGGATAAGAACCCGCGACCTCTGGTTTTCTAGTCGAGAGCCTTACCCTTGGACCACGAAGGCCGTCAAATTAATTAAATCACCACTTATATTTCTCATTTATTCGCTTAATATTAGAGTCAGGATCGGTAATTTGGAACCCGCCACATGATGTTGAGTTTAGTAGATTAGAAAAAATATATTTTCTGAACCTGTTAGATTTGAAGTCCTACCAATAAATAAACTACTTACAGCAGTATGAACGATTGCAGCGTGGTCACATTATTTTTTGTACCGTTTCGTGCTCTAATGTGTTTTGTCTATGGTCTTATTTGTCTTTGACATCATTTTACCCATGGACCTATCTGTCATCACACGTCTCTCAAATTTCGATTAGTTTTTCAATCATTAAATTTGAAAAACACCCGCAACTGGCGACGCATTCTCGTCAACACAAATACGAATGTGCATATATATATAATGTGATTTCTAATTCTAACCAATCAGTCGAAACGGTAAGTGCAATTACTTTTAAGTTGCGACCTCGTGAGACATGTATTCAATTCACAATCTCAACAGGACTTGAAACTCTAATACCGGTTGTTTTGATCTCATTCCTACGTTTGGTACCCACCTTTAGTCTTAAAAAATAATCCACATCTCAAACAAAGTAGTTGAGATCCGGTATATCAGTAGCTCCGTATCCTCGCTAAGTACGATATGCATCACTCAAATTTAAGCAGCCAAAATCGGCGGCTCAATCTTTGAACCGCAAATCAGTTCCATTTAAGGACGACAAGCCGATTGCAGTGACACTTGTTAAGTAGATATTTATATAAATAATACCTGTTTTCTTTGTCTCACAGAAATTTACGTCCATTGCCTACTTTTATCATTATTAACTTGGATGACTCATCGAGCTCAAACTCATTCTTAAACAGTCCGGTAAGGTATATGAAAGATTTTAAAAGTTTCTAATGTGGGTACCGTACGTGTGCAGCGGTTAGTTTTTCATAATGTTATTAATAATACCCTGACTCCAGCAAAACAAATACTACATAATTATTACTATTCACAATTAGTATCCTTTTACGTAGGACCATTAACTCGTTAATTAAACCGGCGTAGAATAAACTGCGTTCGGTGACATTTCGAAACATCTCGAAGACAGTTCACAAGAGTTTAGTTTTGCAAAGGAATAAGAAACATGTACCTCTTTTAAAATTATATTTAGAAAACGCGAAATTATGGTGATATCTGTTCTTATGACCTATATACGGATTTCGTAAGCTCAAAATTCCAACCAAACCGCGCTTAACTCTTTCATCCCCAGTGTTTATTTAAATTAACACAATCTTTGTGTTTTTTTACCGTCACAGTAGTGATTTAGAAAAGCCATGTTTTTTGTTTTCTTATAGCTTGTAATCTTTTCTGTGAGATCTATTTTTTCCGCTTGATTGAAATCCTTATACCCACTACAAACCCGATAAATATTTTGACATCTGCTGATTGTGAGTTTCATTGAATTTCTGTCGTCATTGATTACTTCGTTTAAGGTGAGATATCAATATTTTCTACTCGAATTACAAATATTTTAACACATAAAGACGTGTTCTATAATATTAACAACTGTTCAATTCACTGTTCACAGTCATTTGCCAGAATATGGTAAATGAATTTCAACGTTCATTCAAATTAACACCGGTAGTTACGGACATATTTTTGACTAGTGTGGTAAATTTTTAAGATTATTTTCCTAGATTATTTCTGAATGAATTTTAGTTATAATGTTATTTGTTTCAAACCTCAGAGTCATTATTATCACTACACTACATTGTAAATGTACATTTTTGACATGAAACAGTTATTTTTATTACTTTTGTGTTATGTGTATTTTACTTTACTATTTAAAAAAATTCCTTCTGACGTCCAATTTTAATCTGAATCAAAGTAGAATAATTTCTAAAAACAAAACAAAAATTAAATACCAAAAATTTTCATATAATTTTTTGAGGTATTATCAAGCAATACATATTTTATTGATGTGGAAACAATAATGGTATGAAAGGGTTAAAAGCAACCGATATTTACACTTCTTTTTACATGTGATAAGTATAACGAAAGTTTTAACCAAATTATACTCAGGATCGTGGATCGAGACAATACTGTTTTCAGTCAGAGGGGCGAGGATTTCATTTCTTTTACTAATGAAATCGCGACGACATTATACATGAGTTTTGTTTTGCAAATATAACAATACACGTTTCTCTATCAAAATCTTATTTATGAAAACAACAATATGTTGGTGATATCTGTAGAACTTATATACGGATTATGTGCCTAACCCCTTTAAAAGCCACTGATATACCGAGCGTCAGACCCATTTCAACTAGCATATCATACATACAAGTATTTAAAGCCCAACTAACTAGATAGTATAACAATTATCAACCGTTGGAAAAATAAACTCAATTATGATTAATGTTTGCAAAACCTGTCCATAAACAAGCTTATTACATTTTTTGTATTTTATGGGTGTATTATTTTCAATATATTTTTTTGTTATTTAGTGCTACTTAGGTAAAATTATATTTTATGCTATCGAAGTGTTAAAAATTACAATCTTCAAGCATTTTTGCATTCAAACTTCAATAAAGTCCATTGTCTAGTTATGTTCACGATAGAGTAGTCGTGGAGTGCGATATGAATATGGCATGTCTACGATTATTTCGTTTTCCAGAATATCATGCTAAAATCAGAATCAAATTGCAGTTTACTTGAAATGGATCTTGTGACATCAGATGTCGGTGTCATAAAGTCAGAACCGGACACAATCCCTAAAGAAGAAAGAACAACATCACCCTATGAAGCATTATTGCCGTTCGGGATTGTCAAACAGGAGACAGAAGAAGCTACTGCGATCGAGTGTAAGCCAGAGTCTCTAGCTGCAGATAAACATTCGCAAGAAAGTGACGCATTCTATGAGATAGATATTGACTTTCCTGATATTAAAAAAGAATGTTGGGTTCATCTTGAAAGGATCGACCAAGATCTTGGTAAGCTATTGACTTATTCTTCCGAAGACCTCTCCTATCGGACATTAGTTTACTTCGCAGACTGCTGCCCCAAAAAGCTCTGGAGAAATAACTCAAACCAGTAACTTCAGTTTCGATACGTATCTTCGCTAGAATGTGATTTGGTTTATCTTTCAAATGGCAGCTAGTTAAATTATTGGCCATTCGATGTAATACTTCTAATTCTATCACCTTCATCTGTGCAGAGTTATTTTAGGCCTGCATGAGTAGATTCACTTGAGGCGTGTTGAAACAAAGACAGCAATCTCCACTTCTTTTCATTTTGAGTAAAATGCAATAGATGTTTTTTTTTGTATTTTTCCAATAACTTAACTATAAAGTATAGTTTTTGTTACAAAATAATTATAATATTTCCATAAGTTACCCTCTTTGTACATTTTATTGCGATTAATTGGTAGATTATTGAGTTATTTCCAATAAATCGATGCATATTGCTGCTTTTGTTCTGAAAGGTTGGACACTGCCGGTTTTGTTCCAAACATGTGGATTTTGCTAGTTTTGTTACGAACTGAAAAGGCCTTTTTTTAGGTTACAGTAAAACACGGAAATCAGTAATAAGTATCATTTTACATATTTATTCGGAAAGACATATTCTACAACACAAGACAATTTACATATTGCAAATTTACCTAGTGCAATGCAATAGATTCCATATTTTGAAAAAAATTAGGCAAAGTAACAACACATGCAAAGTAACAACGGTACAAAAATAAGAACAGAACAGAAAATAAATTAATGCTAATATATAACTCTTAAAATAATTAATTACACAAATCAAACAAAATAGTGACGAATAAAAGACACAGTATCCTGACATCATAAATAATATTATTATTTTCTGGAATTTCTGAAATATTTTCTAATGAATTTAATTTCAAATTAAAAAAATACAAAAGTAGCTTATCACAAAATTATTAATTAAGTATAAAATAATATTGAAAAATGGTCATAATAAAGAGCAAAAATTGTTAAGTGAGCAATTTGCCGAATATCTGAAAAAAAAATTATGTTGTATATTAAATAGGTTAGTACCAAATAATAAACGTAAGATAAATATTTCAGTATCCTCTTTATCACAATATGACACTTTATCTTAATATTTCGCGGGTACTAAAAACATATATATGGGCATTTCACCAAACGGACAAAAGTTTGATGTTTACAATAACATTATATGCATTACTAACCTCTGTTTTGTGGCAACATTCCTCTTCGACATTTCTGGTTTTTTCGCACGTTTCCTTGCCATTTCTTGTGTAACTTCACTTGGAAAACATTCGATCTTTGATTTAAATAAAGTTTACAGTAATATAAATCACTTTTTCACCACAAAAACATAAATAAACTGATCTTATGTATCAAATCAGCTGTTCACACTTTGTATGGGGTGGCCATTTTTAATATCATATTTCTGGGTCTCTGATTGGCTCAAACAAAAACTGCTGTTTTTGTTTCGTAACCTAAAGGAGATTGCCATGTTTGCTGTCGAACTAAATATTAAAATTCAAAAATGTATGGGATATTGTCGTTTATGCTCCGATACCTTCGCAACAGTCGATAGTATTTTTGATTCTCTATCCATCGCCATATCTAAAAAGTTTACACCAATGGTGGAGATTGCTGTCTTTGTTTCAACACGCCTCACTTGGATGAGTATGTGTGATCTTTTTTTAATCTTCCTTATCAATGCTGTACAAAGTTTCTTGTTGTTTATGTCATGAAAAAGGCTAATATTACAACGAATTTTTCTTTTTTCACGTAAATATAGTTTTCGGTCAAGTTAACAGAAGTGCTGTGAATGAGCAACTTAATGTTAACAATTAGATAAACGTGTATATATGAAATTGAATTTGCATTTGTTCAGTCTCGGTTTACTTTTGACGTTTCATTTATCTGTCGAATAACCACAGTATCAATATTCATTCTTTCTGTGTTTTCAGATTTTATTTCGTCGAAAATATCTATAAGTGATATAAAACACCCCATTGCAAAAAAGTCTCTCACAAGAAATAACTTATTTTCCTGCCCAACTTGTACCTACAGGCCCAGGAGTGAAAATGGTCTGATTACGCATATTAGAACCCACACTGGCGAGAAACCATTCTTGTGCTCGGAATGCACTTACAAGTGCTCTGATAAGAGATATATGGCTATTCATACCAGAACCCATACTGGAGAGAAACCATTCTCGTGCTCTGAATGCACGTACAAGTGCGCTGATAATAGAAGTATGGTTTTACATACTAGAACCCACACTGGAGAGAAACCATTCTCATGCTCAGAATGCACGTACAAGTGCTCTGATAAAAGATATATGGTTATTCATACTAGAACCCACACCGGTGAAAAACCATTCTCGTGCTTGGAATGCACGTACAGGTGCTCTTCTAAAAGCAGTTTGACTTCACATACTAGAACCCACACTGGTGAGAAACCATTCTCGTGCTCTGAATGCACGTACAAGTGCTCTTATAAAAGCAATTTGATTTTACATACTAGAACCCACACTGGAGAGAAACCATTTTCGTGCTCAAAATGCACGTACAATTGCTCTTATAAAAGCAATTTGATTTTACATACTAGAACCCACACTGGAGAGAAACCATTTTCGTGCTCAAAATGCACGTATAAGAGCTCTAGAAAAAGCTATATGGTTTCTCATGCTAGAACCCACACCGGTAAGAAACCATTCTCGTGTTCGAAATGATCGTGAATGGCAATGGAAAGAAAATCTATATAAAAAATCCTTTACTGGATCAAATTATGGGAAAGCTGAAGTTTTGCAGGTGAATAGTACCTACTATCAGAAAGTATTTTCACAAAAGTCCCTACGCTTCTCCCGATGGCTTCCTCACCCGCGTTCCTCCAACCATTTAATTTAAGGGTTCTACTAGAGCCATTATATCTCATAAACTAAAACATGTAACACTAAATTATTTCCAGAAACTAACTTCTTATTAAATTACCTTTAAATAATATATTTTTTTTTATTTGCAATAATAAAGACAATCTTTGCAGTGAAACAATTGAGCGCAGGATTAAGAGGAAATACGAAAGTTAAAAGTGCAAGAATGTTTACGATATTCAATCTTGAGTAAAAAATAAATAAATCTAAATTTACTCGATTTTAAACATATTCCCCTCCCCCCCACCTAAGGTATTATTTTAGGTATTATACCTAATATGCAATATGTAAAAAGATGTACCGTACCTAACGGATGGACGTCGTAGAAATCAAACATATTTTATTAAAAATTGTATTAAAAAATGTATTAACATTGCAAAAATTTAGAAAATCCATCGCGTAAAAAAAAATATTAATGTAATTAAAACCTAAATCTATTCATCAAGATGTGTCAATGAATAAATCAAATTTATAAATGAGAGATTTTTTACAATCAATCTAAATACTACTCAGTTTTTATATTTCTATGTAAAATACAAATGTAAAAACAACTGAATAAATAAATAATTTTTTTTTAAAGTTGAGAGTAGGATTTTGTAAAAAGGCGAAGTTAAGAAGTTCAAGAATTTTACGATATAATTAAAATACTCCAGGAAACTGAGAATAAAGCTCTACCAACATTTGTTGCTCAGAATCAAAACAACTTGCACAAACTACCGCCTGTCAATTTCGATCACGTGGATGCTACAGATTATCTTCAGATGACAGTGCTACTAAATTCTAGATCCAAATTAAGAACGTCTTGCAAGCGTACTAAATTTGTTTTTTTCTGCGCACACCTAATCCAGCCGGTAAGGGAAAACGGTTAATAGTGTTACACATTGGAAGTTCTGCAGGATTTGTTCCGAATGGTCTTTTCATTTTGAATAAAAATAATTCAACAGATTATCAGGACGAAATGAATGGGGAAACATTTTTGGATTGGTTTAAAAACATTTTGCTAACATTGGATGAAAACTACTGCATAGTAATGGATGATGCCTCATATGATTGTTTCAAATTAGACAAGCTTCCTACGAAGCAATGGAAAAAAGGTGACATAATTCAATGGCTTGAAGTAGAGGGAGGGCTGAGTATCGATGCAAGTATAATTAAAGCGTATGTAGTATGAAATATGAGTTGTTGCGGGTTGCCAGTTCGTACCGGGATCATATGATAAGTATGTGGTAGATGTTACTACGAGCCAAGTCAACAAAACTGTGTTTCGATTACCTCCTTATCATTGTGAGTTAAACCCGATCGAATTGGTGTGGTCAATGGTTAAACAGCACTTCAAAGTAAATAATACTTCCTTAAAAAGAAATGACATAAGACGACTCATGAAAGAAGGTATCTAAAAAGTTACACCAGAGCATTGGAGTAACTTTGTTCGATGTATTATTGGTATCGAAAAAAAATTTGGAATATCGATCACATTGTTGATGAACTCGAGGACAATAATAATAATTCGTTAGCTTTTGACATTTCAATAGAAAAAAATTCAATCGCAATGATATTTTCAACTTTGGATTGATTTCTTAGCCGATTTGATAAATCTGATGCCAAATAAAGTACAATATTGTAATACTATCAGCATCATTATTTGAATGTATAAAATGTTTAAATTTTTTTTTAATTTGTCGGTAGACAAATAAAATAAAATAATTAATTTATTGAAACAGTGGATCTGAATGTGTTAACGCTCGTCCTTGTAGAAGCGCGGAGAAAGGGCGGAGACATGCGCGTCCACGGGTTGTTCTAATGTTGGACCAAGAATAGTCGTGCGTAAATGGAACCCAAATATTTGTAGGAACTTAACCATAACTAAGATTATCATGTATAATTAGCATACTACCAAAATTTCGCATTTATTCGCTTATTATTAGAGTCAGGATCAGTGATTTGGAACCCGTCACATTATGTTAAGGTTGGTAGATAATATAAATATAAAAATATTTTTTCTGAAGCTGTTAGATTTAGAGTCCTACTAATAAATAAACAACTTAGGTACTGCAGAATGAACGATTGCAACGTAGTCATAATATTTTTTGTACCGTTTCATTCTCTAATGTATTTTGTCTATGGTGTTATTTGTTTTTGACATCATTTTACCAATGGACGTGGAACTATCTGTCATCACGCGTCTCTCAAATTTCGATTAGTTTTACAATAATTAAATTTGAAAAATACCCGCAACCGCCGGCGCATGCTCGAATATACGAATGTGAACAACACAAATACGAATGTGAATTTATATAATCTGATGTCTAATTCTAACCAACCAGGCGAAGCGGTAAGCGCAATTACTTTTAAGTTGTGACCTCGTGAGCCATTTATTCAATTCACAATCATAACAGGACTTAAAACGCTAATACCAGTTGTTTGGATCTCATTCCTTTGTTTAGTACCCACATCTAGTCATAAAAAATAATCCACATCTAAATCAAACGTAGTTGAGACCCGGTATATGAGTTGCTTCATATCTTCGCTAAATACGATATGCATCATTCAAATTTAAGCAAACAAAATCGGCGGCTCAATCTTTGAGCCGCAAAGCTTTTCCATTTTAAAACGGCAAGCCGTTTGCAGTGACACTTGTTAAGTAGACATTTACATATATTATACCTGCTTTCTTCGTCTCCAGAAATTTACGTACATTGTCTACTTTTATCATTATCAAATTGGATGCCTTTTTGAGCTCAAACTCATTCTAAAACAGTCCGGTAAGGTATTTAAAAGATTTTAAAAGTTCTAATGTGGCAATAGTTTGTGTTCAGCGGTTATTTTGTCATATTTTTATTAATAGTACCCTGACTCCAGCAAAACAAATGCTATTCACAATTAGTATCCTTGCACGTAGGCCCATTAACTCGTTAATTAAACCGGCGTAGAATTAACTGCGTTCGGTGACATTTCGAAACATCGTGATTACAGTTCGCAAGAGTTTAGTTTTGCAAAGTAAGAGGGGCGAAGATTTCATCTCTTAATGTAATTAATGAAATCGCGACCACAGTAGTCAGGAGTTTGGTTTTGCAAAGAAAAAGTACACGTTTCTCTATTAAAATCATATTTATGACAACAACAAAAAAGTTGGTGATACCTATCCGACCTTTATACGGATTATGTCCATAGCTTCAATTAAAAGCCAAGTCCATAAACACGATTATTGCAAATTTTATTTATTTTATGGTTGCTTATTTCGAATTTATTTTTTGTTATTAAGTGCTCCTCTCGCTAGGCTTAAATATATTTCATGATATCGAATTGTTAAAAATTACAATCTTGATGCATTTATGCATTCAAAATTCAATAAAATCCATTGTCTTGGATTGATATTTACGACAGAGTAGTCATAAATTGCCATAGTAATACGGCATATCTACGATAATTTATTTTTCCAGAATATCATCCTAACATCAGAATAAATTGCAGTTCACCTGAAATGGATCTTGTGACCTTGGATGTCGGTGTCATAAAGTCAGAACCGGACACAATCCCCCAAGAAGAATGTCCAATATCACCTTATGAAGCATTATTGCCATTCGGGATTGTCAAACAGGAGACAGATGAAGCTACTGCGATCGAGTGTGACCCAGATACTCTAGTGGTAGAAGAAGATGCCCAGGAATTCTCGGAAATAGATATTGACTATCCTGACATTAAAAAGGAATGTTTCGTTCATCTTGAAAGGATCGACCAAAGTCTGGGTAAGCCATTAACTTATTTTTCCGACGACCTCTCCTACTGGACATTAGTTTACCCCGCAGACTGCCGCCCCGAAAAGCTCAAGAGAAATAACTCAAACCAGTAACTTCGGTTTCGATACATATCACCGCCAGAATGTGGTTTGGTTTATCTTTCCAATGGCAGCTAGTTCTATTAATCACTGGCCATTCGATTTTGGACTTCTAATATTCTCACCTTCATCTGTACAGAGTTATATTAGGCCTGCATGGGTAGATTCATATGTGATACTGTGTGTTATCTTTTTTTTAATCTTCTTTATCAATGCTGCACAAAGTTTCTTGTTGTTTATGTCATGAAATAGACTAACATAACAACGATTTTTTTCCTGTTTTCACTTCTGCATGGTTTTCGCTCAAGGATACAGATGTGCTGTGAATGAGCAACTCAATGTTAACAATTCGTTAAGTGGGCATTTATGAAATGAAATTGATTCGCATTTTATCAGTATTGCTTTAGTTTAGCTGTCGAATTACCACGATATCATTATTCATTATTTCTGTGTTTTCAGATTTTATTTCGTCGAAAAGATCTGTAAGTGATACAAAACACCCTAATGCAAAAAAGTCTCGAACTAGAAATAACTTATTTTCCTGCCCAACTTGTACATACAGGACTAGGTACAAAAGAGTTCTGATTACGCATATTAGAACCCACACTGGTGAGAAACCATTCTCGTGCTCGGAATGCACGTACAAGTGCTCTCAAATATGCAACATGATTCGTCATACAAGAACCCACACTGGAGAGAAACCATTCTCGTGCTCCGAATGCACGTTCAAGAGCTCTACAAAAAGCGATATGGTTTCTCATGCAAGAACCCACACCGGTGAGAAACCATTCTCGTGCTCTGAATGCACGTTCAGGAGCTCTAAAAATTCAATATGGTATGTCATGTTAGAACTCACTCCGGAGAGAAACCATTCTCGTGCTTGAAATGCTCGTACAAGTGCTCTCGCCAAAGTTATTTGAAATCACATGCCAGAACCCACAGAGCGTAAAAACCATTATCCTGCTGAGAATGCACGTACAAGTTCCGTTATAAAAGGTTTATGGTTTCTCATGCCATAACAAAAACTGGAGAGAAACCGTTTTCGTGTCCAGAATGCACTTAAAAGTTCAACGGAAGCTTAACGGACTTCATTTCAAGATTTAGCGTAAAATAGCAAAACAATATTCTCGGCAAAATTTGTGATTTGTCCACAAATTCGTAGTTTGCGTAGATCATTAATATATATTAATAATAATTAAGGGTCCTAAGATACTACCTTGTGGGACGCCACAGACCGTTTTTGTAGGATGACTAGAGGTACTGTTTATTTTAACGCATTGCGTTAGATGTGTTAGATAACTACAAAAAAATTGCAGGACTGAGTCTGATAATCATATCCTCTTAAGTTTATCTAAACGTATTTTATGATTCACAGTGTAAAACGCCTTTGCAAGATCTAGGAAAATTGCTAAACATTTATTTCCTCTGTCTACATTACTTATTATGAAGTCTATAACGTTGGCGATGGCATCTGAGGTAGATAAGTTTTTGCAAAAACCAAACTATATTTTACTATAGTTAAGGTTAGTAGTCAGTTAATCTCTTAGTAGTCCTTCAACAATTTTTGAGAGTGCACTTAGATCACAAATTGGTCTGTAATTGGCAATTTCAGTTTTATTTCCACCTTTGAAAATTGGAGTGATTAAAACCTTGCTTAAATACATTAGGGAAACAACCTTGAGTGAAGCTCTTATTGATTAGAAATTTAAGGGGAAAGGCTATATGAGATTTCAGCGATTTTAATAGTTGGCTTTGAATTTCATCATGTCCAGGTGATGTCCTATCTTTCAGTGAGTATATTTCTTTGATAATATCCTTGATTCATACCTCTTTTAGATAGAATTTTTTAAGGTTTCTTATGGGAGCTTATCATCTGATGATGGCATTTTTTAAAGCTTCAGTTGTTGTTTTCTTTTATTTTACCGGCCAGTTTCGATCCAACGTTTGAAATAAAGGTATTTGCATATTAATTGGTTCATTCCTAATTTATTTGTGTATGTTGTCTCTTTTCCTAATATATTTTAATAGTCCAAGTGTAATCCGTGATTTTTTATTGTATTTTTTTTATTCGTTAGCTCTATGAGATTGGCGTGTAGATTTATTTGGTTTTGAATAAAATTGGTGAAATAATTCCATGCCCTATCACTATCGGTAATTGAGTACAAATGTTCCCATTTTTCGTTTTTTATGTTGAGTACAATTGTTTTTCAGTCGATTCTATTTTTCGTGATAGGTACATTAACGGTTTCATATTTTCTTTTATTTTCATTTCTAACTTCCAATATTGTAGAGTAGCGGTTTGTTACTGTGGATTCATATAATCTCGTAGTAATTATGGGTAGTTTCGTTCTACCTATTATTTGGTCGATGCAAGAAAGAGTTTCTTTAGTGACTCTAGTAGGTTTGTTGATGTAACTAACAAGACCGTAGGAGCTTATTGTATTGAGGTAATCGTCTCTTTGAGGATGACCAGTTTCTAGAATATTTATATTTGTGTCTCCAATTACAAACAGCGTACTACAGTGTTTTAGTTTTAATAACAAAGTTTCAAGTGCAGTAAGGAAGTTTGTAATATTGGGTGCGGATGGGGATCTTTAAATAGCTAATATATTAATCCCGGAACTAGTTTGTAAATGCAGACATTTGGAGTCATTATTTTAATTTATTTTGCAGTAGTTTTCAGATTGTTTTAACGTAAACTACAATTCCATCATTTTGTTTAATATTATAGGAAGTATTGATGCAATAGTAGCCTTCTTTATTTTTTGGCGTGTAAGAATTTTTAATCCAACATTCTGTTAAGATCATAATATCAAATTCAACTTTTAATTGTTTTATGTTTATTAGAAATCCTTCGAAGTTTTTATTGATGCTTCTTATATTTTAGTGTATTATTTTTAAATTATGTATGAGACATAGTTTTATGTTGCTTTTGTTTCTAGTAACAATTTCATTTTCAAGTAGATGGTTTGTGAGTTCATCCAGATCGGTATCCATTTTGAGTAAATTATGAATGTCAAAGATAAAGTTAAGTTTTAAATTGTTAGTAAATCTCTTTCATGTTTTATGTTTATTATTTTAGATTTGGTTGTCTTCCTTGTGAAAAACTTCCCAATTTTGAACCAGGTATATTGGTGGTTTAATTCCTGGGCTCGCTTATTGGTGTTCCATAGCAAGTCCTTGTTGTATACAGACAACACTTCGCCGATGTACAAGACTGAGCTTAGTTTTTTAGTTTTGTTTATTTGCTGCGAGGAATTTTAGTCGTGTTTGAATGCTGGAATTGTTGAAATTAATAATTATTTTTCTATGAACTTTGACGACGGTAAGGAACCCGATAAATGTTTGAAAAGTATTCATTACTGATTGCATTGCCTAGCTTATTGGTAATATCCTTTACCGTTTCAACTGGGTTGACATTTGTGTTTTCATCTTCTCCAGAGATTTCAATATGGTTAGACAAGGTATTTTGCTCTAATTTTGCAAGCCGAATATCAATATGGTTTATTATTGAGAGGTCTTTTTTAATTTTGTCCACTACTATTTGTATACCAGCCAAGTCGTTTAATTTGGCTAATATTTCATCATATTTGCGTGCAATGAAATCGGTAGCTTTTTAGTTTCTGCCATCTCATGTTCAATATTTTTGAACATTTCTTTTTTGAAATCAAAACATAAGTGTGTCTATATAATCAAAAAAAGTCTGATTAATCTCCATTGGAAAGGGAATCGGTGATGTAATGAGATAATTTTTTGATTTCAAGCTAGTGTTTTCTAGTGGAATTGTTGTGTGTTCAATAATACCTCATACAAAATTTTAATAATCGTAATATAAGAATTATTGTGTATGGTACGCAGAACTGCTTTAACATTGTATGTTCACAATGGACTTGTTTCTTTATGTTCACAGTGTATGGACAGTTGGATTGATCGATTGTACAATGTGGTAATTATTTATTGAACAGTCACAAAAATTCAATTGTTTCACATGTATTTTTTTTGTATAAACAATACTTTTTAATGTTTAAAACAAAATAAGCTGTTGGCAACCATAGATAGCTACAGCTCATTCCATTTTACCTGTAACACGACAATATGGTGGAAAATATGTACCTTCACTTTAGTATTATTATTCAAGTCTACCCATAATCTCACTAAATCGCAAGCAGAAGGTAAACACTCAAGTATTAAATGGCAACAAGTCCACCAGAAGTTGTTGCATTTAAGATCACCAAAATGATATTTGCCCAAACTCGACTCTTGACACTTTTTTTAATCCCCGCGGTAATTTACTAAGAAAAACATTCCTGGTTACTTAATAAATGCGCACTCACAACTCCTCTAATCAACACCATCCAGTAATATCCTTAATCATAGACGGTCGCATACACATCCACTTATACACTATATATATTTTTTAATGTATCGTTTATCTTTACTCCTAATCATTCCCAATCATGTACTCTCCTCGCCCAGTAAATCGTAAATAGCAATATCGTTATCCCTGTTAACTATCTCTCAAACATTGTGAACTGCTTGCCAATCATTTTTTTAATGTACTGTTTGTTTTAAAAATAATAAAAATGAGTAGATAGAAAAAACTTTTCATTTTCATTTTGCCCATTCTGTCGACCTATAAATATTCCATCCTGCTGTTTCTAGTAAATGAACATATTTAAACATCCTACTTATTCTAATTTCTTATTCGTTTTCTTCTTTCCCTTTGTTTAAGCTGAAAATCTGCTTATAATAATTGATAGACAATATCAGTTAACGGTTATTTTTAAATGGGTCAAATGAAAAAATGCAAAATGACATGCAGATGAACAGTTGGTTCAAAAATGGTTAGGTACAAATTATTTTCTTAGTAAAAAAAATTCAGCCATATAACACAGAACAGAGAAAGGAAATAATATCAGAGAAAATGCGTAGAAACAACCGTAAAAATTATAGAATAGGAATAAGAAAAGAAAAAAATTATAGTGTTATATCAAACTAGCTGTCGTGTGCTCGGCGTTGTTATCGTGAACTTTTCTGTAGGCCTCTTTGAGATATATAATATCCTACTACCTTATTTTGATGCATCTCATAAGGATATGTCAGCGTTATCAATGTAGGCACCAGACGATATTTTTTTTACAACTTTATTACAAAACATCGATTTTACTCTACTTTCTGTACATATAATTTGCAGGTAATTTATTTATAAACCTTCAAAAAAAAATCTCTTAATAAAAGTGAAAGAACTAATGGCACAAACAGAGAGACGCGGATAACAACTTTATTAAATACTATTTAGAGATAAAGAACTCCGGAAGGTTTTCAGCTTCGACAAAAATTATATCTGTGGCAGGTGCAAACTCATCTGAATCACTCGCATTAAATTCATCTTAAGATTCACTTGACCCTTCAGATCACCATAATATGTACTTTTTAATATGAAGTCCCAACTGGCCTCAACCGTCTGGAGCCAGTGAGACTATGGCCTCTCCAATTGGAGTATTTTGGGAAGTTGAAAGTAATTGGGAGGGAAAGGATTCATTTCAGATGTCACCAAACACGGGCAAAGTCATTTCAAGCAACATTTCAATTCTGAATGGTGGTCTTACACTAGGACGATACTATATTATATAGGAAAGAACAGATATTCAAAATATTCTAAATAAATAACATTTCATACAATTTCTCACGAAATTATATAAATTTCTCACGAAATTATATAATATTCAAATAAAACAAATGCGAGAAACTGCAATTTTGCAATACTAATTATCATGTAACCGCGATATCTATATTCAATTGTCACAAAATTTAATTTAAGAAGTATATATGTAAATATTTAATATACCACCACATAATTGTATCTTTTTGTCTTTTTAAATACATATATATATATATATTTTTTTTAAATACATACATTTCTTTTGGAACATGTGATTTACCCGCCTCGGAACAGACTTTTTCTAGTGAGGCGGGTAAAAGAAAAGAAAACAATGTAAACAACCATGAAATTAAATAAACGCCCGGGTTGCCGGCACTGAAACTGAAAAAATATTGTGTTTACATATACTTATAAGAACCCGCGACCTCTGGATTTCTAGTCGAGAGCCTTCAAATTAATTCAATTGCCACTTATATTTCTTATTTATTCGCCTTATATTAGAGTCAGAATCAGTAATTTGCAACGGGCCACATGATGTTAAGTTTGGTAGATTAGAAAAAATATATTTTCTGAACCTGTTAGATTTGAAGTCCTACCAATAAATAAACTACTTCAGTATAAACGATTGCAGTGTAGTAATATTATGTTTTTGCCGTTTCATGCTCTAATATGTTTTGTCTATGGTCTTATTTGTCTTTGACATCATTTTCCTCGTGGACCATCTGTCATCAGACGTCTCTCAAATTTCGATTAGTTTTTCAATAATTAAATTAGATAAATACCCGCAACTGGCGATTCATGCTCGTCAACACAAATACGAATGTGCATATATATAATGTGATGTCTAATTCTAACCAATCAGTCGAAAAGGTAAGTGTAATTACTTTTAAGTTGCGACCTCGTGAGACATTTATTCAATTCACAATCTCAACAGGACTTGAAACTCTAATACCGGTTGTTTTGATCTCATTCCTACGTTTGGTACCCACCTCTAGTCATAAAAAACAATCCACATCTCAAACAAACGTAGTTGAGACCCGGTATATTATTAGCTCCGTATCCTCGCTATGTACGATATGCATCACTCAAATTTAAGCAGACACAATCGGCGGCTCAATCCTTGAGCCGCAAAGCAGTTCCATTTTAGGACGACAAGCCGATTGCAGTGACATTTGTTAAGTAGATATTTTCATAAATAATACCTGTTTTCTTCGTCTCACGGAAATTTACGTACATTGCCTACTTTTATCATTATCAAATTGGATGCTTTATTGAGCTCAAACTCATTCTAAAACAGTCCGGTAAGGTATTTAAAAGATTTTGAAACTGCTAATGTGGCAACAGTTTTTGTTCAGCGGTTATTTTGTCATAATTTTCTTAATAGTACCCTGACTCCAGCAAAACAAATACTATTTATATTTAAGTATCCTTGTACGTAGGACCATTAACTCGTTAATTAAACCGGCGCGGCGTAGAATAAACTGCATTCGGTGACATTTCGAAACATCGCGATGACAGTTCACAAGATTTTAGTTTTGCAAAGGAAAAAGAAACATGTACCTCTTTTAAAATGATGTTTTTACAAAACGCGAATTTTTGGTGATATCTGTTCTTATTTATTTATTTTTTTATTTATTTATTTCAACGCCCTGGTGGGCTTTTACATAACACGTTTTTTACATTACAAGCTTTTACATAACATAACATACAGAAACATTTTAAAATGGAAAATGATATACTATAAAAAAAAAAATAAAAATAAAAGTAAACATAATATAAAAGGTAGGTAGGTGAATAGATAAGTTAAGGTAGAGTTAATTCATTGCAATAAAAGGGAAATAAACTAGTAGGTATGTTAACAATTACAAAATTACATGTGAATGGCTAAATGTGATACATGACAAATTTTTTTTTTTTTTTTTTGTTCTCGCCTTGACGGCTTTTACATGCCAGGTAAATCATACAGGAGCATTATAACAAGTATGTAGCATCATAAGAAGTATAACACAGTAAATAAAATAATAAGCTGAGCATGAAAGACATAAGTAGGCACAACACAGGTAGGTATTAGTATACGATAAGTAAATTGTATATTGTATAAAGGAGTTCAACCAGCAAATACTTATTTGGGCTCAGGCTACAGTACATTCAGCAATTATATGCGTCACAATATTACGCAAAACATAATTACAAACATACTCGAAGCATACCGGTTGGCAGTGGTGTAAAACATTTTCTAGCGATTTATAAAAGTAGGTAATATTCTTGTAATTTAAAATACATAATTTGTTTTTTTTTTTTTTTGCTATTATAAATGTACGTAAATTTTTTATTATTATGACAAAAATAAAAGGTACACAACAATTACATACAAAAAGAAGTAGGTATTATGAAAATAGTTACAGAGTGTTAAGTTTGTTATTGTTAACAATCAACAGGATTGTTGCTTAATATCTGCATACATATACGCTTTTTAAAGGAAGCGATGTTTTTATTAAAAAATATATCAACAGAGCATGTTTCATTCCCCACACGATGCAATCTCTGAAGACAAGAGTTGAACATAAAATTAGTACGAGAAGCAACTATATTAAATGGAGCATGAAGTCTAGTGTTGTACTTATTGGGAACTTGATAATTTATCATATTCACTAGTTCAGGGCTGTCCAAATAACCGTTCATAATTTTAAATAATAATAAAGCATCACAAATTTTTCTTCGCTGTGATAATTCAGGTAGTTTAAGCAAGTGCATTAAATAATTATAACTTAAATTTTCTAATGGAATATGTAATTTGTAATTTATATGCCTTAAAAATTTGTGATGTATTCTTTCAATTTTGTGTGAGTGTACATTGTATAGAGGCGACCAGAGAGAGGAATTATCCTCAATAATGCTTCTGACAAGTGTAATGTACAATGTTTTGAGTGTATTAGTATATATTAGATCTTTGGACATTCTTAATACAAATCCGAGACATTTAAGTGCTTTATTCGTGATTGCATCGATGTGGGTTACGAATGTCATCTTGTTATCAAAAACGACACCCAGATCTTTTATTAATCTTACTGTAGAAAGATTCACATTGTTAATATGATATTGAAAGAGTATTGGATTTTTATTTCGAGAAAAACTTATAGAATGACATTTGTTAATGTTTAAAAATAAATCATTTATGTTACACCAGTAATATAATCGATCCAAGTTTTTTTGCAATACAAGACAGTCCATTAAATTTCTTATAATAGTGTAAATTTTCAGGTCATCAGCAAACAATAGGAAATGGATACCTTTAAATATTGTAACAATGTCATTGATAAATAGCAAAAAAAGAATCAGACCTAGATGAGAACCTTGAGGCACCCCACTTGAAGCTTCAATTTCGTGTGAAATATGGTTAGATAGTTTAACGTACAGTTTTCTAGATGTCAAATAGGTCTCAAGCCATTTTAGTAGATTTCCTTTTAACCCATATACTTCTAGTTTGTTTAATAAGATTTTTATAGAAACTTTATCGAACGCTCTGCTGAAATCTGTGTATCAGATAATCTGTATCTGTGATAATCTAAATTCAAAACTGCATCCGTTTGCAATTTTGAATTTAGATTATCTGATATATATTTTTCGTATATAATTAAATTTGTAAGTGTAGATCTACCGGATATAAATCCATGTTGGTGAGGGGAAATGATTTTACGAGCCTGCAACAAAAATTTTGATAGAAATACGGATTCAAACAATTTAGGTATTGCTGATTGTATGCAAATAGGTCTGTAATTAGAAGCATCCGTTTTATCGCCTTTTTTATAGATGGGACTAAGGAAACTGGTCTTCCATTTTTGTGGGAAAAGGCCAGATGCTAATGATAGATTAAATAAATTGGTTAGGTGACCTTTTAAGTTAGATACACAGTTTTTTTAAATAAATTGCAGGTATGGTGTCCGGGCCAGCGGATTTCTGAGTATCTTATAATGTAATTTTACGCTGAACATCGATTTCATCAATAACAAGGTCGTTAAAATCAATAGAAATATTGGAGTTGAATTGAGGTATTTGGTTATTGGATGAGTTTGCTTCATATACTTTGCCAAAGCATTCGGCAAATAAGTCAGTAATTCCTTGAGGTGTATCATCAATTTTACCATTGTAGTATATGATAGACGGAATACCAGATTCATTGCTATTAAGATTACTAGCGAATTTGAATAAATTTTGAGGTTTATTTTGTAACGATTGCTCAATATTTTCCAGGTATTCCTTGTAGCAGGAGATCGACATGTTTTTCACCCTGTTGCGTAATTTAGAAAAAATAGATGGAGCTCGAGATATTTTGAATGTTTTATGTGCAACTTTTTTTGCCTGGATTTTTTTTTTTTTTTTTTTTATGTGACACCTCACAAGAGTGTCCCTGCCCGTGCAGTGCACAGACAGGGGAACTATGTCACCACCCGATTGGGCGGCGTTGTGAGGCGGAACAAGGCAGGGGCTGTAGGAAGGGACTTGTTAATGCGGGCCTTGAAGAGGCTCGGATTATAGGAGGGAGGAAAAACAGACGCCGGTAGCCCGTTCCACATATGAGCCGACTTACACAAAAACGAGTCGTAAAAACGGCCCGTTCTCATGAAGCCAACGTCAACCGTGAACGGGTGTTCAGCTCGTGTCCGTCGAGTTTCGCGCACGTGCACCGGTGCATCAGGAATCAATGCTGCTAGCTCCTTGGAGCAGGCTCCATTGAAATACCTGTAGAACAGACACAGCATGCCTACATTGCGTCTATGCATCAGAGAAGGCAATCGGTCTGTTAACAACGGATTGTCAATCAGACGGATCGCTCTCCTTTGCACAGACTCAAGCAGGTTTATCAAGTATTTTGGGGCACCAGCCCAAAGGTGGCTCCCAAATTCAATAGTTGGGCGGACTTGAGACTTGTACAGGGTCAGCAGCTGGTCACTGTTGAAGAATCTCCTAGCCCTGTACAAGACGCCCAACTTTTTGGAGGCCTGATTTACTCGGGCTTCTATGGATCCCCGATACTTGAGCTGGTCTGATATAGTAACTCCAAGCATAAAGAAGTACAAATTAGCTCTTTGTTAAACCATTTGGGGTAATTAGATGTCCTATATTTTGTAATAGGGACGTAAAGTTCAATTGATTTTTTTTAATTATGCAGTAAAAAGATTCTATTATATAATTAATATTATTACGTTTACTAATGAAGTTCCAGTTTGATTTGGCGAGAAACTCGTTTATCTTGGGATAATCAGCTTTATAAAAATTTAATTTCTCTTTATAAGACTCTAAATTTAAAATTTGTGTAGATATATGCTTAACGAAAAGTGGTGGGTGGTATTTATCAATTGTTGAAACATTATCATTTGCATGTTGTACACTTATATTGTTGGAATTGCTAAAAATTAAGTCTAATAGATTATTATTACAGTTATATATAAAGTTCACTTGTCTAAGATTTAGGAAACACGACCTTATGACCTATATACGGATTTCGTAAGCTCGACATTCCAACCAAACCGCGCTTAACCCCTTTATTCCCAGTGTTAATTCAAATTAACACGAACTTTGTGTTTCTTTACCGTCGCGGTAGTGATTTAGAAAAGCCATGTTTTTTTGTTTTCTTATAGCTTGTAATCTTTTCTGTGACGTCTATTTTTCCGCTCGATTGAATTACAAATATTTTAACGCAAATATAGATGTGTTCTATAATAATAACATCAGTTCCCAGTAATTTGCCAGAAAATCGTAAATGAATTTCAACGTTCATTCAAATTAACACTGGTAGTGACGGACATATTTTTGACTAGTATGGTGAATTTTTAAAGATTATTATCCTAGATTATTTCTGAATGAATTTTAGTTAAAATGTTAATTTTTTCAAACCTCAGAGATTATCACCACATTGTAAATGTGCATTTTTGACATGAAACAGTTATTTGTATTACTTTTATGTTATGTGTATTTTACCTAACTATTTAAAAAATTCCCCCTGACGTCTAATGTTAATCTTAATCAATAATCGGATAATTTCTATAAACAAAAAATAAAAATAAATACAACAAATTTTCAAATAATTTTTTGAGGTATTATCAAGCATTTCAGATTACATATATGTGGAAACAATAATGCGGATGTGAAAGGATTAAAAGCAACCGATATTGTCAAGCATAATGATTTGACGTAGAAGAACGTCACACACCTTTTTAAATGTAATAAGTATAACGAAAGCATTAGGCAAATTAAACTCAGGATTCGTGGATCGAGACAATACTGTTTTCAGTCAGAGGGGCGAGGATTTCATTTCCTTTGTTAATGAAATCGCGACGACATTATACATAAGTTTGGTTTTGCGAAGAAAACACTACACGTTTCTCTATCAAAATCTTATTTTTGAAAACAACAATATTTTGGTGATATCTTAGAACTTATATACGGATTATGTGCTAAACCGCGTTAAAAAGCCACTAATATACCGAGCGTCAGACCGGTCTTTGTACTTGATAACCGCTTAACTGGCACATCATACATACAAGTATTTAAATCCCAACTAACTAGATAGTATAACAATAATCAACCGTTGGAAAAATAAACTTAATTATGATTAATGTTTGCAAAACCTGTCCATAAACAAGCTTGTGTAAAACCTGTCCATAAACAAGCGGGTGTATTATTTAAAAAAAAAAATGTTATTTATAGTACTCCTCTCACTAGGTAAAATTATATTTCATGCTATCGAATTGTTATAAACTACAATCTTGAAGCATTTTTGCATTCAAACTTTAATAAAATCCATTGTCTTGGATTAATATTCACGACAGCGTAGTCATAAAGTGCCATAGTAATATGGCATATCAACGATTATTTCGTTTTCCAAAATATTATGCTAAAATCAGAATTAAATTGCAGTTCACCTGAAATGGATCTTGTGACCTTAGATGTCGGTATCATAAAGTCAGAACCGGACACTATCTCCCAAGAAGAATGTCCGACATCACCTTTTGAAGCACTATTGCCGTTCGGGACTGTCAAACAGGAGACAGATGAAGCTACTGTGATCGAGTGTGACCCATGGACTCTAGCGGTAGAAGAACATTCCCAAGAATTCTCGGAAATAGATATTGATTATCCTGACATTAAAAAGGAATGTTTCGTTCATCTTGAAAGGATCGACCAAAGTCTTGGTAAGCTATTCACTTATTCTTCCGATGACCTCTCCTATCGAAAATTAGTTTACTCCGCAGACTGCCGCCCCAAAAAGCTCTGGAGAAATAAAACAAACCGGTAACTTCGGTTTCGATACGTATCACCGCTAGAATTTGATTTGGTTTTGATGATCTTCAGTTGGAATTCCTAATTTAATATTAATGAATCTCAGGAACTTATACTGCACTCTCTCAATTTTTTGTTGGAGAATCCTATAAAATGGAGCCCAGATTATTGCATTTTACTCCAGATTACTTCTCACCAAATCAATGAATAGCAATTTAAAGAAGTTAATTAATTTTAAATCTTTCACCGTTCTCAAAATAAACCATAAACATTTCATGGACTTGTTAGTTATTTCATTTATATGAGGAATAAAATATGATGCACTGTCAAAATCAATCCCAATGTCCTTAATTTGCTCTACTCTTCTTAGGAAAATTTTGTTAATGCTATATTGATGCAATATGGGATTTTTGATTCGGGCAAAAGTTATTGTTTGACATTTTTCGATGTAAAGAAACAGTTTATTACGGGTGCGACACTCTTGTAGCCTCATAAGATTTAATTGTAATACGTGACAGTCATGGAGATTAGTAATAGTTTTGTAAATAAAGATTGTCTGCATAAATGAGTATTATAATATATGGAGTTATAACTCTTTCAAAAACCGTAGTTATGTTGTTGATAAACAAAAAAACAATACTGGACCCAAATATGACCCCTGTTGAACACCGGTGAAAATTTGAAATTACTGTGAATTGTGTTAGTTGAGTTTGACTGATATTTTTCCGGTTATTCCAAGGATTCTTAGTTTATGTATGGGAATTTTATGTGAGACTAGGTCGAAGACTTTACTTAAGTCAGTATACACCTCGTCTGTTTGAAGACGCTTGTTCATGTTATTAAAAAGATATTCCTGATATATCATTAAATTTATAATAGTCTATATTTTGCCATGAAACCATGTTGTCGATGTGAAATCACTTTATTTAGCTCGAGCGATAGTTTTAAGAGAAAAACGGATTCGAATTATTTAGGGAATGAAGACTGTATACATAAAGGTTTATAGTTAGAAATATATGATTTGTGACCTTTTTTAAATATTGGACACAAAAAACTTGTTTTCCATTGTTTCGGTAAGGTACCACTTTTTAAAGACGAGTTAAAAAGTTTTGGGTGAGGAGAAGTTAAGACTGCAAAACATTTGGATAAGAATATTGGAGGAATGTTATCGTGGCCTGCCGATTTGTTAAGATCAAGGGATTTTAGTTAAGTTTTAATATCACTTCCTTCAAATATACATCGATTAAACTCGATCTTATTTTTATTTATAGCTGTTGTAGTGTCGAACAATGGAGACTGTTTGAAGTATCATAGACTTTGCTGTAGAATTCAGCAAACAGATTCACGACTTCTTGTGGGTTATCGGCCATTTAATTATCTAAATACATGGTTGAGGGTATACTTGAATCATTGTTATTAAGCATGTTTGAAAATTTATAAATCTTCTGATAACTGACAGAAGTCAATTCTTCGCCGTTACCGATGCATTTTTTGTAGCATAACTTCTACGTTTTTCGGTAATCTTTCTTAGTTCGCAAAATTTTGCATAATCATTAGCTTTATGGGCAACTTTTATTCTCTTATTACTTTAATAAGGTCGTTATTAAACCATTTTGGGTATTTATGCGAAATATTTTTAGACTCAGGTAAATACAGATCGATAGTATTATTAAGAATAAAGTTAAATTTATCTACCATTTCATTGAGTATTTATCTACCATTATTTATCTACCATTTCACTTCTAAGTCCAATAATTCCAGTGAGTAGAAGAGAAAAGATTGATAATTTGATTATAGTCTACTTCAATATCGTTGATGTAGACTTATGTTTTTTTTATTATTGGACTGTAGAATTCAACCGTTAGAGTGGGGTGATACTTTTCGATTGGGAGAATGAATTCTGCCAGGATAAAAATATGGTTGTATTAAATACCTGGTTTAAACTCCCGAAAATAAGGCTTTATACGTGGAGATCACCTCAGGATAGAACAATCTATGATATTGTCAGGAACCAAATTGACTATGTGTTAGTAGACCATAGATTCAGGAACTCCGTAAAGAGAGTCACCACGTACCCTGGTGCGGACATTGGTTCTGACCATGTTTTGTTAACTGCCGATATTGTTTTACGCTAAAAACAAATAAAAAAGACCAAAACCAAAATTAAAATGGATATCTCGAAACTCCATGAAGAAGTGGTCAGAAATAGGGCAGACTTTGAACGATAATATTAGGCTACTCCCTTGTGATCCATCGATAGAAATACAAACACCATGGGATAACCTTAAGTCAGTTATACGTGAAACCTGTGATGCAAATTTGAAAGCTGATAAGCAAATTATAAAAAAGAATTGGATGACTGACAACATTTTGAGCTTAATGGATGAGAAACGTAAACACAAACATAATGAGACACAATATAAAAACTTACAAAGAACGATTAGACGTGAAATTAAAAAATCCAAAGAAGAATGGATGAAGTCACAGTGTGAAGAACTAGAGTCGTACAGTCGTTGTCACAATGCATTCAAACTTCACAATAAATTAAAGGAATTTACAGGCACTTCTAGAAGAATTACTCCATCATGTTTAGTTGACGATTCCAATAAATTAATATTGGATGGAAAAGATATTTTACAAACTTGGGAAAAGTATATTCATGATACATTCAAAGATATTAGACCTGACATTAATATTCCCAATGATCAATTGCATGGACCATCGGTTTTAAAATCAGAAATTCTTCATGCGATAAAGACTTCAGACAATAGAAAAGCGTGCGGACCAGACGATATTCCAGTTGAGGTGTTGAAGCTCTTTAATGATGAAAATGTTGACTACCTGTTGAGGTTATTTAATTCTTTATACGAAACAGGGAATATACCCCAAGATTGGCTAAAATCCACCTTCGTGACATTGCCTAAAAAACAATACCCTAAGAAGTGCAGTGACTATCGATTAATAAGCCTGATGAGTCATGTCCTCAAATTATTCCAAAAAATAATACATGCCAGGATACGCAATAAGTGAGAGCAGGATTTGGATGACACTCAGTTTGGCTTCAGAAATGCGTTTGGGACGCGTGAGGCATTATTGTCTATCGATGTACTATTGTAAAAGTGTTTGCCTGTTTTATTGACTACGAAAAGGCATTTGACAGGGTAAAACATGCTGACCTAATGAAAATGCTTGCGGATTGTAACGTTGACACCAAAGACCAGAATTTCATAAAAAACATGTATTGGTTCCAAACAGCAGAAATAAGATATGGGAATGAGATATCTAATGCAATTGCCGTTCAGCGTGGAGTACGACATGGCTGTATCCTGTCGCCACTATTGTTTAATCTCTTTTCCAACTATGTCTTTAAAAGAGCCCTAAGTAATACTGAGACGGGTCTTAAGATCAACGGAGTTGTCATTAATAACATAAGATACGCAGATGATACTGTATTACTAGCTGACTGTATCGATGACCTCCAAGACCTATTAAATCTTGTCAATAATGCTGGTGAGCAACTGGGCCTAACAATCAACGTCAATAAAACAAAATGGATTACATTTGGTCGACTAGATCACTCTGAATCAGTGATACAGTTAAATGGTTGCAATGTCGAAAAGATCGAAAGATTTAGATACCTCAGCAGTATTCTCACGGAGACTCTTGACCCAGATCTAGAGGTTAGGTGCAGAATTGAAGCAGCAAGAACTGCGTTCATTAAAATGAAATCCCTCTTCTGCAATGATAATATCAGCTTAAAACTAAGGCAGAGAATGCTAAAATGTTATGTGTGGTCGGTCTTGTTGTATGGATGTGAAACATGGACCTTGAAAGTAAATACCATGAACAGGTTAGAGGATTTTGAAATGTGGCTTCACCGGAGAATACTCAAAGTCCCATGGACCGACATGATCACCAACACAGAAATTCTCAGGCGGGCTAGAGCAGAGAGAGAACTGCTTAGATTAATAAAAATCAGGAAAATTTCATATCTGGGTCATGTACTTCGAGGAGAGAAGTATCACTTGCTCCAGTTAATATTGAAAGGCAAGATAGAGGGTCGCAGAGGGCCTGGTAGGAGACAAATTTCTTGGCTGCGAAATATACGAGAGTGGACCGGCATTAGAAGTGTGGAGGAGCTATTCCGGGCAGCGCAAGACAAAGAGACATTTTCTAGAGTGATCGCCAACGTCGGGGGGACCTGATACGGCACATAAAGAAGAAGAAGATGCGGATACTTTAACAGGGGAAGAATTGGAAAATACAAGATCGAGAAGAGTTTTCATTGTATACATAGTTTAACTGCCGAAGGCTTTTCAAATTTGACATCTCGATTATTTCATGAGAAGCATGATTGATGTTGTCCGTGCAGGAAGTTTTATTGTTTTCTATGTCCATGTATCATAAGCAGATTGTAGTCTCCTGTCGAGATCACAGTGGCATCAGGAAATTTTCTTCGGAATGTTTCAGCATCTAGTTAATGATCTTTATATAGTGGGGCGTCGGAAGATGGGGGAATATAGATACCGCCGATTATATTTTTTTCTTTTTTGGCACCATGATGAATAGTTGTTCTAGATATGGATTGATGCATTTGAGTTTTCTTGAATTAAATTTTTTATGTATGGATGCTAACACAACACCTCCTCTAGCTTTATTGCTAGTGATTCTATCTTTTCTATTTACGTATGTTCAAGGAAACCTAACTCTTTATTGTCCATGTTTTTATTTAGCCATGTCTCAGTGAAGGTGTAAGAGTCGTAATCCAAGTAAGGTAAAGTTGATGTCAGGTCCTGTAATTTAGTTCTTAATCCACGTACGCTTTGATAGAAATTTTTTATTTTAGAATTTAGGTTTTTGAGTACATTTTGACAATTGTCGGTTGTTAATTTATTTTTTTGTTTTGTCCGTTTTGCCAGATGTCTTTCTTTATTCTAGTTCGTCTCTTAGGTCAAATAACTGCTTACGCTGAAGAATTGTTTTTTCAAGGTATAACCTTATATTGTTTATAAATATGTTTCTTACCTAGTAAGATTTTCTGCCACTTTGCTTCTGGAAAGTCGACCTTTATTCCTCTCGGTTTGTCAACATTCCTTTTACGCAATCTGTAAATTTTTAGGTCTAGGTTTGTTGTTGAAATTTCAATGTCAACATTTTTTTTCTTGACAGTTGTTTTGTTTTGCAGTCGAATAACGACGATATCATTAATAATTATTTCTGTGTTTTCAGATTTAATTTCGTCGAAAAGATCTGTAAGTGATACAAAACACCCGATTGCAAAAAAGTCTCTCACAAGAAAAAACCTATTTTCTTGCCCAACTTGTACCTACAGGGCTAGGAACAAAAGTGTTCTGATTACGCATATTAGAACACACACCAACGAAAAACCATTCTCCTGCTCGATATGCACCTACAAAAGCTCTACAAAATGGTATATGCTTTCTCATGCAAGAACCCACACCGATGAAAAACCATTATCGTGCTCGGAATGCTCGTACAAGTGCTTTCAAAAAAGCAAAATGGTTTCACATACTCGAACCCACACCGGTGTTAAACCTTTCTCGTGCTCAAAATGCCCTTACAGGAGCTATAGAAAGTACTGTATGGTTTCTCATGCTAGAAAACACACCGGAGAGAAACCATTCTCGTGCTCGGAATGCACATACAAGTGCTCTAATAAAAGCAGTTTGATTTCACATACTCGATCCCACACAGGTGAGAAACCATTCTCATGCTCGGAATGCACATACAAGTGCTCTAATAAAAGCAGTTTGATTTCACATACTAGAACCCACACTGGAGAGAAACCATTCTCGTGCCCGGAATGCACGTATAAGTGCTCTTATAAAAGCAATTTGATTTCACATTCTAGAACTCACACTGGAGAGAAACCGTTCTCGTGCTTGGAATGCACGTACAAGTGCTTTCAAAAAAGCAATATGGTTTCACATACTCTAACCCACACCGGTGTTAAACCTTTCTCGTGCTCAAAATGCCCTTACAGGAGCTATAGAAAATACCATATGGTTTCTCATGCTAGAAAACACACCGGTTAGAAACCATTCTCGTGCTCGTAATGCACGTACAAGTGCTCTCATAATAGCTATATTGTTTCACATACAAGAACGCACACTGGAGAGAAATTATTCTCGTGCTCTGAATGCACGTTCAAGTGCTCCGATAATAAAAGTATGGTTATTCATACTAGAACCCACACCGGTGGGTTCATTCATTCCAAAACCATTCGTGCTTGGAATGCACGTACAGGTGCTCTGATAAAAGCAATATGATTTCACATACTTGAACCCACAGTGGAGAGAAACCATTTTCGTGCTTGGAATGCAAGTGATTGGCAATTTAATGACAATACAAGTGTCATTTGCGCTATATGTTCAAAAAAATTGTTTTTTTTAGAAATCGTTCTCGTGGTTGGTTGAAATTTTTAGTTTAATAGTTTTATTTTGAAAACCAAAAAGTTTTAGTTTGTTACAGTGTGTATTGAAATTCGTATAATAATTAAACCAATTTTTTATCATTGTACAAGACACAGAGATAAATTACACGCACATGAAACATATAACGTCCATTTGCATGACTAGCTTTACTGCAACTGATGGTGAACGTCTCAAAGATTAATATCTCAGTCAATCTAGACAAAAAATTCACCCTAACTGGATAAAACTAGGGGAAAGCTGAATTTTCGCAGGTGAGTAGTACCTCCTCCAGGAAGCATTTTCACAAAAGTCCCTACTCTTCCCACAATTTTTTCCTCACCTGCGCTCCCCCAACCATCTAATTTAAGGGTTTTACTAAAGCCATTATATCTCCTAAACCAAAAAATGTATCAGTCAATTGTTTCCATAAACAAACTTCTTATAAAATTTCCTCAAAATAATGTTTTTTTTTTTCATCTGCGATACTTAAGACATTTTTCAGCGCCCTTGAGGTGATTTTCTCACGAAAACGGCGCTATATAAATAATCCAATCATTATTATTATTCTGTGCATTGAAACAGTTGAGCGCAGGATTATGAGTAAATACGAAGGTAAAAAGTTCAAGACTGGATACGATATTCCATCACGTTGATGTTCTCTCTCTCACTTCTATATTCCATAAATATACTGAAACTCTGTTTTTGATTTAAAATGTTTTTATAAACTTGATGAAGGTTCAGGGTGATCCGAAACCGGTTGGTTTTATATGTTGAAAATATATGCAATAAAGTAGTTTTAAAAATTAAGTTATACTCATTATAATTTTGTATATTCACAAAGTGTTTGCCACATATGAAAATTTATTTAATTATAAATCACTCCATAAATTCGTACTAAATCTAATATTTCTAATTTTGAAACTGACAATTCATGTTGGAATTCCACTATAGTAAAACAAATATGAAACTTTTTTCCACTTTAATTTTACTGACCGTAACCGGTTTTAGCTCGTTAAAGCCATCTTCATACTGGTACAAATTATTCTTAGTCCACGGTTTAAATACATAACATATGGGGGAGAGGGAGAGAGGTGGTCTAAAAGGGTTTTTAATCGATCATATTAATTACATATGTTACTAAGTCGTTTTAGACTGTCGATATCGAATTATTTTGGTATTTCCAGTAGGCTTATTACCAGGGGTTTGTAGTTTGCTTCAATATTGTTCAGGGAAAAACCTTACAAGCAATATGAATTATTAATGACCGAATTTTATGGTCGAATCGTTATTATGATATATGGGATTTGTTTAAATTATTTTTTGTTGTATTTTGAAGGGATGTGTTTACATTGGTAAAGGGATGGTCATTATATAAACTATATACATATTTTAATTTCGGAATTATTATGAAAATTTTAATGGATTCAAAAGCGGAGACTTAACAAATGATTATAATTGCTTATTCATTACAATTTTTTTAGTGAAGCGGGTAATTTCAGAGGATTCTAGTCTATCAAGTTTATGACCTGTATTACAAGCAGTGGCGGCCGGTGGTCAAAATATATGGAGGTTCACCGGATTACAACATTAAGTCATAAAATAAATTAAATAAAGGTACGTACCTATTTATAAAGAAGTTCTATTCTCTGCTCCTTTTGTTTAGCGAATACCTCTATCAATGCTCAACACTGATAGTGCGTTCAGTCTGTCCTGGCTCAACGTGTTTTAAAAAGATTTTATTCTTTTTAACGTTGAGAAACATCTTTAGCTTTCAACTGAGGTCATTCCAAAGGTCATGAATGGTGCACAAAAGTTTTAGTAATTTCACAGTCTCGGGAAAGTCTTCTAATAAACAAGTACTATAAAAAAATTGTAAAATTGATAAAGCGCCGTTAGCTTTTGAAAAATCGTCGCGGGCGTAAATTGCACAGAGTTCACTTTTACTGAACTTTATTTAGGAAGTCATACGTTTTAAACGTCACATTGAAATCATGTTCTGGGAAATTTGACCTGTATCGATTTTTATTAAATAGCTCATTATGGTGTTTAACTTAGGCACGTTAGCCTGAATCCAATTGCATTCGGATGTCAACTTTTCCTAAAACCTTTAAGCTCAAAACTTTTTGTAAATGTAAATGACAAGAATTATGTTTTTTGATTTTTTAAGAAAGGTGAGTTACATCAGTTACACCGCTGATTGTCCAAACTAAATCAACATCGTAAATTAAACACGTAAAACAAAATAAACTATTCAATTGATCACATGCACAGAGCTACGAAGCTTTGTTATACATTGTTTTGTTAAATGATCGAGTAAACTTCTTCGATCCAGATTTTCACTCTTGTTTTATTATCAGTTCAGATTTTAGGTGGACCGGCATTTTTTAATATCACTTTGTTTTCAAAACTCGACCTATTGTTCTTAATGTATTCCACATTCAAACTCATTCTTAATTTATACTTTGAACAAACATAAAAGTAATCATAAATTAGTATAACCTGCAATTGATATACCTTATTAATAATTGATATACAAGATCGATATAACCTGCAATTAAACTTAAAAACTTTCGCAGAGTAAGAAAATTTTTTAATTCAACAGACCGTGCCCGGCAACGGCGAGTACCTACTGACTAAACTGATAATAAGTAATCTGACCATCACTCATCTCTTAATGACAAATTTTATCTTAAATGCTTGTATCGAAGAAGCGAAACATTCGCTGAAAATAGCAGATGGTAAATTGAAACCACGATATCGACAATAACATTAAACATACGCGTTTTAGTTTAACTTTCTACTGAATAAACCGTTCCTTCTGATGTGGTGGTAAAACCCCGAACGCCGTCCATGATATGGTATTATTTGCAAAGAATAGTATGAACTTGTATGTACCCACGCTTTCGACTGTTCCACAGAATATGCGACAAAGCAGTTAAATTTTGGATCGCAATCGAAAACGAACTGCTACAAACATAGGCACAAGTCAAAGTCGGTCTGCAAGTTAAGCGCGCTTAATAAGTAGGTACCTTTTGAATGAGATATTATAACCGAACCGAGTTTCGTATTGTGATTAGTCATGTCGGAAATCTTGTTGGTTGTTCGGCGCTCGGGAGCACATATTAGCTGGCCGCCACTGATTACAAGTATGGAGAATTTTAACTTCTCTTTCTTTATCAAACGAATGTTTGTTTTCTAATGATGAAGCATCAGACTTGCGTGGTCCATCAGGAAGTGTTTAGGGAGTCTGTGTGGGATGTAATCTAAGATTATTTATTGATTTTCCAGAAACTTATTTTCCTTGAAGGTTTGAATCATTTAAATTTAATGTTAATGTTCTTTATACAAATAGAACGGCGTCATATGAGCCTCACATTTTTTACCTCATATGGGTGTTTAAAATGTTACCTGGCTATTGTAGACTTAGAGCCTTTGTGTTTTCTCGGAAGGGAAAAAAATTGTTACCTTAATACCCTAATAATCTAAGGTTGATTTGATTTTATGGATTCTTTCGTAATCCTCTAACTGGCCTTTTATTTTTCTAACTAACTAGTAGGTACTGCGGCCCATTTAGCCGTATTACTATTACCATCAGAATGGTGTACTTACTTGTCTGAATTTACCTTACATTAATGAGTTTTATAAAATCTTAACTGGATTAAAAACCTTATACAAATGACAGGGAAAAGATAAAACAATAAGTTCCGAACTTTTTACTCTACTTTAAACACAAGGACTTTTCAAAACATTGACTCAATTAAATTACTCTACTGCTCTCTTGTGAGATCGCACCTAGAATATGCATCTCCTGTATGGTCTCCGATTTATACCTGTAACTTACACCGCTTGGAGAAAGTACAAAGAAAATTTCTTCTCTACGTTCAATTCAAATTGAGGCAGCCTGTAATTGATATCTCTTATAATACATTAATGTCTGGTCTAAAAATCTACCACTTCTTTCTACCCGGCGAACTATTAATGACATTCTTATTTTTTTTAAATTACTGAACAATCTCATAGACTGCCCTCAAATGTTAAGTGTTATAAATTTTCGTGTCCCTGTTAAATCAACTCGACTTCCACAGTGAAAATCATAGCACTAACTGTTTGTGTCATTCACCGTTGGCGCGTTTTCACCGCACTGCCAACACGTATACAGACCTTTTTGATATTTTCAAAACCTCACCGTCTTGCATCAAGGCAAAAATACTTGGTTGTGAATGTAACTGATATGTTTGTGAAATGTTAAATGTCTGTTTGTACTGCATCATACTGACATGTTCTTCTTTATGTGTAACATATGTATGGTATTCTTATACATATACATTCCACATATATACATATATGTGAAATGTACCTATATGTATAGCATATATATAAACTGCTGCTTCAGATGTCTTATAGTGTTGGCTAACGGATGTATTATTTTAATGAAAAATGTTATTTTTAATTGTCAAGTCTCTGACAGCCCTGAATTGTTGAAGCTACTTTGCCATACACTCCGGCCATAGTGGTCAAGTGGAGATAAATTTGATTGTAACAATAAACTCACTACTATTTGCGCTACTATAATATTTTGCTAGATTACATCTGTTAGCAAGTCACCGTTTCTGTATATTTTTTATTCTGTTTAAATGAAGTGTTTTCTATTATTGTAGCATTCTATGTCTTAAGAAAATTTCAGCTGTATCACATTCAATGTCGTTTTGTATAAATATTTGTATATTTTCAAAACTGTTGGTAAATTTTGCCAACATTCGCGGTCTGCATACTAATTTAAATTCTGTTCATCACCATCTTTTGTCCCAACGTCCCAACCTTCTTTTCCTATCCGAAACTCAGATAGCCGAGCCGCCAGACTCCTCCTATCTGGACTGCCCGGGCTTTACCCTTGCAAGCAAGTTCCGACTCAAAGGAAGAGTCTGCCTCTATAGTCGAGCTGACGTCAACTGTGTACGATTATTGAGTCTGGAAAACTCCAGATTCGACGTAATG
Organism: Hesperophylax magnus; assembly: GCA_026573805.1. Taxonomy (NCBI): domain Eukaryota; kingdom Metazoa; phylum Arthropoda; class Insecta; order Trichoptera; family Limnephilidae; genus Hesperophylax; species Hesperophylax magnus. Next base: position 5,251,579 of record JAIUSX010000060.1, read on the forward strand.
TGGGTGCGCGTCAATCTTGCCAGTACGGCAAGATTCTACGCATGTCTATACCGCTCACCGAACCACAGCGAATCAGACACTTCCGAGCTCTTCAAACATTTGAGAGAAACTATTGATGATCTCTTGCCCCGTTACCCTTCGGCCGAGTTTATTGTTCTGGGGGACTTCAATGTTCATAACGAACCATGGTTGAAGTTCTCAGGCCCAACGGACTCGGCTGGCCGACAGGCGGAATCCTTTGCCATTTGCTACGGATTAGAGCAACTGGTTCAGGAGCCTACAAGGGTTCCTGATGTCCAGACTCACCGTTCCAATCTGTTAGACCTATTTTTAACTACTGTGCCACACGGTTATAAGATTGACGTCACAGCGCCTCTGGGATCATCTGACCACTGCCTAGTGACGACATCAATCCCCGTTAGCCTCAGACCAACCAATGAGAGGCTGAGGAGAAAAGTGTGGCACTATAGGTCAGCAGATTGGTTCGGTATGCGGGCCCATTTCAACGCTTTTCCGTGGTCAGCTGTTTGTTTTCAGACTTCGGACCCTTCAAGATGTGCCCAGGAGATTGGTGAAGTCATCAAATCGGCGATGGATGGCTTCATACAATCGACTACTAAAGAAACTGGTGTGGGCTCAAAGCCGTGGTTCAGTCGACAATGCTCCGAAGCAGTTCGACGAAAAAACGCGGCTTACCGAGCCTACAACACATCTCGAACGCCCGAAAGCAGATCAGCATACAACAAATCGGCAAAGGAATGCAAGAGAATCATTAATTGGTCAAAATTCGAACGCGACCTGCAGATCAGCAAAAAGCTGGCTGCCTGCCCGCATGGCAGCAGAGCATTCTGGTCCCTTGCAGGCTCAATAGGTCGGAATTTTTGCAAACCCAGTTTGCCACCTCTTACCAGACCTGACGGCTCACTAGCAAACACCGCCACCGAAAAGGCTAACTTATTAGGGAAAATGTTTGCGGAAAACTCGACCCTCGATGACGGAGGTGCTGTTCCGCCGTCGGTTCCTCACTGCGGCTTCTATATGAAAAAGCTGAGGATCCGGCATCGGGATGTACTCCACGTTATACGGGGGCTCGATGTTAACAAAGCTAGTGGACCTGATGGAATACCTGCCCTGGTATTGCAGAGGTGTGCTGCGGAAATAGTTCCAGTTTTGACAAAGCTCTTCAAAATGTCCCTGAAGTGTGGCACTGTGCCCTCTGGTTGGAAAAAAGCGGTCATTCACCCTATTCCCAAGAAAGGTGACCGCTCCAACCCGGCCAACTACCGCCCCATAGCGATCACATCAGTTCTGTCCAAAGTGATGGAACGTGTGATCAACGACAAACTGCTCACATACCTCGAGAAGAACAAAATTATCAACGACCGTCAATACGGATTCCGGCGGAACCCCTCGTGCGGTGATCTTCTCGCGTATGTGTCGCATGTTTGGGGGCGGTGCCTGGAACGTCACGGTGAGACCCAAACGGTCGCACTAGACATATCCAAGGCCTTTGACCGGGTCTGGCACTGAGGACTTGTCAACAAATTGTCTTCTTACGGACTTCCCGCATCCCTGTGTACGTGGATTGCTGATTTTTTAAGGGATAGGTCGATTCAGGCTGTTGCTGACGGTTTCACCTCATCCTCACACTCTATAAATGCTGGCGTCCCACAGGGATCGGTTCTGTCTCCGACTTTGTTTTTGTTGCACATCAATGACCTTTTGACATGTGCACCGATTCATTGTTACGCGGATGACAGTACAGTTCATGATAGCTTTTTGTTTGACAAGCCCCCAAAGGGCACACAAACTCCAACGGCTCGGAGGGCTTTGAAGCAGAGAATGGACGGTTATCTCGAGAGTATTTCCTCCTGGGGTAAAAATAATCTCGTCGAATTTAATGTTTCAAAGACCCAATCCTGTCTGATTACGTCTAAAAGGGATCTAAATGATAACCTAGTCTCCTTCAACGGAAGCAATCTTCCGAACAGGCCTTCCATTGATATGCTTGGTGTAACTATAAGTGACCAGCTCAGGTATGGGGGCTCCATCGAAGCCAGAGTAAAGCTGGCCTCTCAGAAGCTGGGCGTACTGTACAGGGCCCGCTGATACTTTAAAAGTACACAACTGCTGACCCTGTACAAATCGCAAGTGCGCCCTACTGTCGAATTTGGCAGCCATCTCTGGTCCGGAGCCCCTAAATACCTGAAAAAAACCCTTGACTCTGTGCAAAAACGTGCGGTCCGTTTGATAGATTCCCCAATCTTAACAAACGGACTGCAATCTTTAGAGCACAGGCGTCAGGTAGGTATGCTGTCCTTGTTCTATCGGTATTACAATGGAAGATGCTCTGAGGAACTAGCGTCATTGATCCCTTCGGCACCGGTGCGTAGTCGGGATACACGCCAAACGCGCGCCCAACATTTGTACACGGTTGACATTTGTCACATGAGAACGGGTCGCTTCTACGATTCGTTCTTAAGTTCAACAGCTCGGCTGTGGAACGAACTGCCGGCCTCTGTGTTTCCTCCCTCCTACAACATGGGACTCTTCAAGACCCATGTTCACTCCTTCCTCTCCACAAAAAGACCCTCCACACAGCATCCCCAAAGATGACATAGGCCCTGAGGGAAATTATTTTCTTCAGGGCCTCCTGTGTGGAGTTAATATAAAAAAATAAAAAAAATATTGTTGTGTTCTTAAATGTAATACTAGTATTCGCCTATGTACCACTGTGTACTTATAATCTCACGTACGCATTATTGTAAAAGCCTTTTATGGCGTTTAATAAATAAATAAATAAAAAATAAATTATGATTTACTGAATGTAAGTTTATCATTTTTTCATCGGTCCTGCAAATCTACATGATAGGAAAAAAACGTTTGGGAGAATAACATTTTGTGACATTTAAAAGGATACATTGTCAATAATAATCTTCTTCTTCTAATTACCCAGCGCTTTAAATAACGGATTAACCGGATTTAGTAATCTAAGGTTGTGGTGAAGTGTGGCCAAGATGTATTATACTCGCAGTATTTAATTAAAGCATCTGAAACATTTCTAGGCGACCAAATTTTCAAACCAAAAACACATGATTTTGCATTACTACATATGGCATCGCCTTAACGGTACACTGTGATTTTTTTCATGCCGTTAACGTATTAAGGCGAAGCGTAATGCCGTATCACTATTTTGATTAATCTTTATAACGAATTGGTGCACATTATGAATACCAAAAAATATGCTTTAGATAAATTGAACATTTTTCTATCACTTCGCTTGAGTGGAATACAAATAAAATAATAAATTACTCAGTAAAAAATATAAATGTAAACTACTAAAAAAAATTTTTGCAATAGAAATGTATGAACGCATAAAGGAAACAGCGTTAAAAAAATCAGTATTATAGCTAAGATTATTTATGACAGTTTCGACTAATTTAACACAGCGCCTCACTTTTTTACTCACCGTGCTTCATACATGTTTAACACTTTACACAATGAATTCGACTAATTTAACACAGCGCCTCACTTTTTCAGAACACAAAATCAATAACACACACACAATACACATTGCTCAACATAGACTAGATCCATAAACCTTTTCCTTCCTTTCTCTTTTTCCTCCCTCCCAACATCACAAACCAATTGGCTAGTATAACTTATTCAATACAAAAAAAAAATGATGCATCAGTAAAAACCTCTTATTGGTTTAAAAAAATTAAAATACATTGTAAATATCAAAACTGTTGGTTTTTCAAAATTAGAAAAATAATCTCTCTTACTGTCCTAGTTATCCTTAACATGTTTTTAACACTATTTTGGTTTTAATTTTTTTTTGTTTATTTTCAGGCTTTCTTTCCCTTCCCTCCCCCGTATGGGTACGGGCCCCCACCGGAACTGCCGCCATGTGAAGACGGCCGTCCGGATCCTATGTTCTTCTTTTTCTTCTTTGGCCGGGGTCCCAACCGCCCCCCTTACCGCCTTCCCTGCCTACCAACAACAACTTCTACGACAACAGCTACGGCTGGGCCTTAAAACGCTGTATGTACATTTGTGAAACGAAGCGCGAAACGAATAAACCGTAAGCGGCATTTCGCGCTGTCGCACTTTGGACGGAATGGAAAAAAAATGCGAATTAAATGGTTTTTGCAAATGTTAATTTTTTTAATATTTATATTTTTTTTAGTGTAGTACAATAGTTTCTGCATTTTATGTATTAATTTAAATATGTCAATAGGGCTTGATGGAAGTTTGGCAACGCTGCAAAATGTGTCGTAAGTTGAATGTTCGGCATCGCGTTTTTCAGTTCACTCCTACGCGTGAGCAGAGACGGTTGTGTAATAAGTGACGTTTAGATATATTTACAAAAGTTTGTTATGGCTGACATTCCTCAAGGTATTCTTAATTTAATTTACTAAACTATATATCATGTGTGTGAGATTTGAACTAACATCTAATTTTACACTATTTTTGAATTTTTTTGCTGTTAAAATGCATATTTCAATTAGCATTTAGAAACAAAACATCGTTTGTTCCCATTTATGAATATATAAGTATTGTAGACTGAAGTCTCACCTTTAATGTCATATATAAAATGTTATCATCTTTTGTCCTTCCTTGAACAATTTTGTTATTTTCAGGAAGGCCTATATGCATTCCCCGGAGAGAATTATTCGAGGCATTAAAAGAACGGGGTATATTAAATGCCACTTCTGTGAAATCAAAAGAGTTTTTAATTAATTACGTAACACAAAAATTCCACATGGCGGCAGGTTCTAACATTTTGAGCCCTACATTTTACAACAACATTAAGGATTTTTCACTACAATTAATGAAGAAATTTCTACATAAGAGTATATTAATATTTTTACTTAAAATAGTTATAATTCATTAATAAGATTAAAAAAAAATATTGCACTAATATTAAGCCAGCAAACAATTAATTCGTGTTTTTTCTTCATTCCGTCCACTGTGCGTCGGCTCACAAGTGTATACGTAGCATAAAATTTAGATTTTAGTTGATCAACTTTTATTGAACGACAAAAGTTGAACAAGATTTTTTACTAAAAACTTGATCAACTTTGTTGATAGAGGGTTAACACTACTTGTGAATATGATTTTAAGCAAGGGCAGTTCTAGGCTTTTTATGTACTAGATTGATGAGCTCTTCACTAGCAAGCCAAAGGTTGTGGGTTCAAATTCCGGCGCGCGCAAGTAAAATATTATTTGATTAATTTAAGATTATATTTTAAAATTGATCATTTAAAATAATACATAGCACATTCCAGAGTGGAAGATACTCTCAGTATCGCCCTTACTGAGTTAATTAAGAATTGAAACGTTGGTTGAAACGATTTTGGTGACCAGATCTGACTCTCCAGGCTCCTCCCCACTTTCCTTTACCCCATTTTCTTCTCCTAAAAACTACCTTCCGCCTCACAACATACCCCAATTGGGGGATGCCATAGTCTCACTGGATCCAGACGCTTAAAAGCAGTTGGGACTCTTGTGCGGTTTCATTTATAAAAAACAGCCTCCCCAAATTAAAAAATCTTCATACAAAAAATTAAAATAAACACAAATTGCTAATTGAGAGTTGATCAACTAAATCTGAAGTGATTGGAAAAATTGTATATTTTATCCGTCTTATGTATTTTCCCCAGAGTAGCTATTAGCTATTTTTAGTCATATAATAAAGAAATACGAAAATATTCTTGTGTTTTTCTTGTAAATAGATAATACCGTACAAGAGTCTCAACTGCTCTAAACCGTCTGAAGCCAGTGAGATTATGTCATCCCCAATCGCGGTATGTTGTGAGACTGAAGATAGTTGGGAGGAGGGGAGATTTGGAAGAGGAGGGTGTGGGGATCACCTGGCTATTCAGATCTGGTCTTCCACCAGGGCGATACTGAGAGTATCTTCCGCTCTGGACGTGCATAATTTGTGAAATAAAACAAATTATTCCGTTACATTATTTAAGAAGTCTTGAGCAAACGTACATGTGTTGTACATGTTATCTTATATTATTTACTTTTGATCTTTTTGCAAAAACAAACTTTACAAACAAAACTAGGTAAAATAACCTTTCAGACGTGTTTATTAGAAATAAACATTTTCATTTCTTAATAAATAGATTTTGAATTTAAAATTGTAACGTTAAAGAATTGTGCAAGTTTGGATTGCCAGGGTAGTGCCCGATTATTTTTTTGTTGGGAGTTTTTTCGGGTGGCTGCCATGCGATGGGTTGGACGAGCGGGCAAAATAACGCTGGTAGGAAGATCGGGGAACAATACGGGAGAGGACGATTCCGCGTTGGGCGTTGCGTTTTGCGAGACTTGATATTGAAAATAATCGAAAAGAGCACGCGGATACCATGAACCGATCCTTCGGAGACTTTCCGTGTAAATTAACCAAAGATAAAAGAGACGTTTTGACTCCTGCGCGAGATCAGCCGGTTCTTAGTTTAAGTGTGGTTGTTCAGTGAGATTGAAATGTTGAAGGATACAGACTTTCCGTGTAGACTAACCAAACATAAAGCAAACGTTTTGACTCCTGCGTGAGATCGGCCTGTTCTTTGTTCGAGTGTTGTTGTTTGGTGAGATTAAAATATACAATCAGTTATTTGGATTAAAAAATGGTTTAATTTGTGAGTGTTTTTAAGTGTAATTCCTTGGAGACTACACTGGATTACCAAGCATGCTGTCGGAATGACACAAATATGAATCATCATTGTCCCGTTAAACGTTTTGGAGGCTGATTAATTGAGGATGGCCTCGCGCACTCCTTCCCACGAATCTCTACCCGGACCTAACTCACACGGATTTCGCGGAGACCTGTCGTGCCACTCACCGCTGGCGGACTCTCCAAACACCTTCAGACATGATAACATGATCAAGGTTCTTCAATGCTTTCACACATTCTGCCTCCTTGCCTTAGCCCCATCATAGCCCTGGTGATTGACAAGGGTCCATGCTCCATCAGACGTGACAAAATGTATTTAGAATTTAAAAAAACATACATGTTTATTAATCCGAAAAACGTATGGAAAACCTATGAAACTTCACATTTTGAAAACACATTCCTTTTTAACATCTTTCATTTGTTAAACACAACAGAAATCTCTAATAAGAGCTAAAAAATGTTGAGATTTATAACTAGGCTAAACAGAAACATTAACAATATAAAGTGTATTAAATTGTTATATTTTGCCGATGTAATAAGTCAACTTGAGTACAATTCTCCTGTCTGTAACCCACATTATATTATACATACACAAGCTGTTGAATTTTAAAATGGGTATTCCAGCAATTATGTTGAACTACAACACTCTGTTAAATTATATGAATATGCTCAAATTGTCAGACAGAAGAATTTTCACTGACTTGGTATGAAATTCTAAATGATTTAGTTAATAGTCCGGTATTGCTAAAATTGAAAAGCTTCCGGATTCGACAACGTAATAGTCAGGATTTATTTCCGTGTCGATATTCTGGGACTAACTACCATTTGTATTTCTCTTTGCCCAGAATACTAATGGAGGGAAACAATTATACCAAGTCAGTGGACATCTTCAATTTATTTTATAGAAATATAAAACGTTGATAATGAAGCAATTCAGTTATGTACAATAAATAATGTATATTTCTTAATATTCATATGTAAAAGCCCCGAAAGGGTCGTTAATTAATTAATAAATTAATAATTATGTTGCGCACGCGAGAGCCTTATTCCTCGACTATGAAGGTCATCCTTAAAATTATCATTTAAATCACTTTCACACCAATAATTTAATAGCTCAATGTGAATAAGGTAATAATAATATTTTAATTTTATATGTACCTATACTTTACCCGCTATAACACATCCCTAACATGGCGGGCTAAATAATAAGAAAAACGTGTTTTCATTTTACAAACTTAATTACAGGCGAAATAATACTCTAATAACGGGGGTTTGGTCGACGCTCACATTCAAATTATTTCTGATGAACTTTTTACTAAGTTCGCAAATGTTTCTAGAGGAACCCTACGGATATAAGTTATTTATATTAAAAATTATTAAACACACGACCTAACAATACTTTTTTTATATTAAACGGTTTGAAAATTTTATAAAACGTTTTCCAACTGTAAAATTAGCAGTGAGCACCAGATTTTATTTTTCTAAACAGTGAATTAGTAACCTCCAGAGGGATCACTCAAGAGACATTTAAGATTTTAGTAATACGTTCATCAGAAATGATTAAAATAAACCCTACGGAAATATTGATTTTCTAGGCTTGTTAAGGCAAAGTCGACCGTAGGTCCTTATTTCGTTAAGCTTCCCACTTTATTTTAAAGATTTGACAGGGCAAATTCCACCTCAGGCCTGTCCAATACATCAGAGCCGCGAGTTGTCGTTACGATTCTGGCTTTATTATAGGGTAGGTATTGTCTAGACTTAAATAAAATATTTTATAATCTTTTCAATTGGATTTTCATTCAAGAAATTCTAAAAATAAAGTACTATAGGATTCATATGTCTTATACTGATTTATAAATGTGGAAATTCTAACTATACAATTGTAAATGTTCTCCAAAATGCCCTGGAAAGAATCTCAGACTTGTGATGTCCCGAAAGAAACCATTCATCTGTTCTGAATGCAATTACTAATGTTATCCAAATTGACCCTGGTAATAAATTAAATCTTTACGATTCTTTCAAGGATAAAGAAACCATCCAGTCACTTCGAAAGCAATCAACAATGTTCTCAATATTTGTTTTGACAGCATCGCCATTCCATTGTAAGAATATTATGTACTAAATACACAATTTGGCTGTCCTGAAACGGGAATCCTTCCCAGTTGGACTGTTTAATACGACAATTTAATAATGATTAGTTGGATTTGACAACAAACAAAAAATCAGTCACGATTATCATTTTATTAAATAAAATATTTTTATTCACTTTGAAACATTAAAAAAGAACGTGTTAATTTCCGAACAGCAATTGAAATTAACCGTAAGTTTTTAAAAATGTTGCCTCTCAGTTGGATCAAACAAGTTTGAAAAGATGAAATTGTCAAAAATCATCCAAATAGGTGCTTCAGTAAAATACACCAATCCATCATCAGCAAGATTTATTTCGGGTACAACATGATAATCAAATGGAATATGTGTTTATACTGTTAATCTTAAATATTCAACCGGAAGAAGATAATGACATTTTGTCATGAAATTTTGTATGAGATGTCGTAAATGACATATTTTATTGAACATACCAGAATATGGTTATACTCAAATGTGCGTTTTAGTATGAAGAAGCATACTATAATTAGTAGAGCTTTTGTATTTGTGTTCCAAGCACGTGAAAGGTTTCTTAGCAGTTTGGGTTTTGGTATGACGAACCAAATTACTTTTTGAAGAGGAATTGTACGTGCATTCCAAGCACGAGAATGGGTTCTAGTATGAGAAACCAATTCTCTTTTTTGAGAGCACTTGTACGTGCATTCCAAACACGAAAATGGTTTTTCTCCAGTTTGGGATCTAAAATGAGTAACCATATAGGCTTTTTGAGAGCACTTGAAAGTGCATTCCGAGCACAAGAATGGTTTCTCTCCAGTGTGGGTTCTAATATGTCTAACCCGATTTGTTTTAAACCCACTCTTGTAGGTACAAGAAGGGCAAGAAAATAATTTATTCGGGTGTTTTGTACAGTTAATGGATGTTTTGGAAGCGAAATCTGAAAATAATAATGATTATTATACAAGCAATAATTTTTCGCCTGAAACACTCATCCACATTGAAAAATCTCCTGATAAAAGATACATGACGCCAACGGGACTTGAACCCGTGTCCTTTCGATTTCCGGTTCACAGCTCTGACCACTGAGCTATGGCGGCTTATCTGTTATCCGCGAAATGATTCAATATATAATAGTGTTTTATTCAACAATTACTGCTTGTTACATTTTTTCACCTGAAAACAACCAACTTTATTTTATATGAGAAAGGCATTGTAAGTGCTAAGGCGTCATGTATCTTTTATCAGGAGATTTTTCAATGTGGATGAGTGCTTCAGGCGAATAATTATTGCTTGTAAAATAATTGTTACCCTTTGTGCTATGCATAAAAAATCTTGTCTTAAAACATAAGCTTACCAAAAAAAAAAATTAAATAATAATGATAACGTGGTTGTTACAACGCACATTTTACCAATTTAACACATTATATCGCTCATTCTTTCTCTTTTGTAACTCTTAGCGACAATTATATCTGAAAATTGGACGGATCATTGTTATTTTTCCCTTTTAAAGACAAAAAAAACAGAAAACTGCGCAAGTCATAGTTAAAAATATATATATGTGTTAAAAAAATACAGGAATTTGAATCCATCTATGCAAGCCTAAAATCACCCTGGACAGATAGAGTGAGATTTGTAGAGGTCCTTTGTCGAATGGTCAAAAATTGAATTAGCTGCCAATTGATAGATAAACCAAATAGAGGTCCATTAAATGGAAGCAGGGATGTGCAAAATGGGTATCCAAAACCATTTGAAATGCAAAATGGAAATGGGTCAAAACTTTTCCATTAGAAAATGCAAAATGGTATTTAGAAAAGCATTTCAAATGCAAAATGCAAAATACCTATTTTTAAAATGGTTTCTCGGGTCATTTGACCTGAGAAATAATTAACTAATAAATAATTCTATAATTATTTTAATTATTTAATTAAAAAAATTATGGAATTTTTAAACAATTTTGTCATTTTATAATGGACATCAATGTAGAACAAACATATTAAATTATGGTAAATCCAAAAACACCACGACTACAGATTATGAATCCAAAAAGAATATGCGCGGGACTAATGTTGCCAACGTAAAAACATAGAAACTGCTATCTAACATTTAATATTACAGCGTCATGGCCCCATGTTCAGTATTCTTTGTAATGGTATTACTCAATTGCCAGGGCTCCTACCAGGGAGCAACTTGACAAATATAAATTATCTCTCATAGCGAAGTTGAGGACCGACTGATATTTGGGGCTTATGAAAAAAAGATGAGTGGAGATAGTAAGAAGAATGTTTCAAAAAAGCATTTAAAATGAAAAATGCATCGAGAAAAGCATTTAAAATGCAAAATGGAAAATACCCATTTTGCATTTCCATTTCAAATGGATTTATTTGAAATAAAGCACATCTCCGAATGGAAGACGTGGGAACCAAGGCATCGAAACCGAAGCTAGTGGTTTGAGTGCACTTCTTCTGAGCTATTCCGGGCTGCAGTCTGCGGGGTAAACTAACCCACCGTTCGAAAGGAAACAGGAAGAATATGTTTACCTCAACATTGGTTGACTCAAGATGAACGAAGTGTTACTTATTATCAGGAGAGTCAATATCTATTTCAGAGTATGCGCCACATTCTTGCATACGTTCCTCTGCCGCTGGAGTCCCCGGTTCACACCTGTTGGCAGTAGCGTCTTCTGTCTCCTGTTTGACAATCCCGAACTGCAATATTTCTTCATAAGGGGATGTTGAACTTTCTTCTCCGGGGATTGTCTCCGGTTCGGACTTTATGACACCGACATCTGAGGCTACTAGATCCATTTAAGGAAACACTGCTTTGTCAGTCTGATGTTAGCAAGGTATTCTGAAAAACAAAATAGTCGTAGGTATGTCATATTCACGTCGTACAAACCATCTAAGAGTCAGAAGAGATGTGCATATTGTATCACACTTCTTCAAACTGATTCGTGGATGGTTTGAAAATCCGACTATCATGGAGAGTATTAGTCTCTATGTTCCTGAATTCAGTGTTCCCGAAGCTCCCGATTTTTCGGGAGATCTCCCGATTTTTCACTTCATCTCCCGATCTACCGGAATGGCATCAATATCTCCCGATTTTTCAAAGCAAGCAGCGAATCGTCGTCACTCGACGATTCTTTGTTTATGGTATGCTAAACAGGCAAAAAATTGTCTGTGGCAAAAAAAAAATTCCCCCGTTACAAGAATAATAACAAGAATAATTAGAGAATACTGATTATCTAAGCATATTTTTTTTTTTTTTTTAAGAAAGACAAACATTCCCGGGTTACGAATAACTTGACAATATTTGAAAATCTCCTACTACCACCACAGTAAGCCGAAAATGTTGCTTGTGTTGTGATGGAGGACTTAGCCAGCCCAGGAATTGAACACACTACGCCTGAGTGGGACCCAAGCGCGATGTCAACTCGGCCACCGACCGGTGTATGTATGCATTAGACCTATACAAACCGATAATCTATGAATTTTACGAGCGAGAGTTTAGAATTTATTACGTAACGCTTTTTTGGTTCTTCGTTCCTCGTACATATTATTTTTTTTTAATTGTGTAATATTAAGTTTTATGTATAAATATCAATGTCATCAATATCTCTATACTACTATAATATTGAATTCTTATATTGTATCTTTAGAGATAACTAGATAGTTCTTGCATTCTCTCTTCCATTTACCGATAGGTGTTATTTTTATGCTTTCTGGCAGTACATTGACATTTTTAATTCCTATATGGTGTAATATTCTATCGAAACACGTTAAAGTTATCTTTATTATTTCGATAACACATTGTGTATTATTAAATTTTCTTTATAAATATCAACGTCATCAATATGTCTGTTTTACTGTTAGCCAATTTAACTCCTGTAACATTTTGGCTACATTTAAAAATCTATTTCGCCTAAGTATTATTCACATTGCTATATTTTTAACAATTTGCTACTTATTTTGTTCTCTGTCATTTCACCAGAAAAGAATCGTTGGACAGTTGTTAAAATATGGGCTAAAATTGGAGTTACGAGTATATACTGTAATCGCAGATTATTGGAACAACTTTTGAATAATTCTTCCCAGAAAAGAGATACTTGTACCCAAGTTTCTATTGTAAATGCCCAGCATGCTTATAAAAATTAAATATTAATCTAATATAACTCCTAATTACTCCATAACAGTAACAATTTCCACAATTTTATTTTCGCTCTTGCATTGTATTTTTTTTTGCTAATTCATCTGCTAAATTAGTAGGTATTTCATAATAAAGAATGCTAAACAGTTTACTATTGGGTGACAGCGGAATGTTTACATGTGAAGCCAGGTGATATGAAGAAAAAGCTCTTGAGGTGATTGGATGGTTGCTTATTAAAATTGAAAATAAAAAGATTGTTTCGTTTCATTTAATCGTAGACATATCTCGAGGACGAAAATCGTTACTTGTTTGAATGCCGCTCAATTTCAATGTACATAGATAGGTATTCAATAAATTTTGACGTCTCTTGAACTGACAGTTCAAATTTCACAAAAAAATTTCTGTGTTGACAGACGTAAAAAATAAGTCTCCATCGAATGTTACGGAAAATTGCGTCATTCCATGGGCAACATCTACAATTATGCTGCTTCTTGATTTTTTAGATCGTTGTTAATGGTCTGCTTCGGAAATAGTAAACGGGATCCGGATTGTTGACAAGGGAGAATTTTTATTTTAATAGTTCTAGTCATATCCCGATTTTTCCCGATTTCTTCAAATTTCTCCCGATTTCTCCCGATTTTTAGGCGAAAATTCTCCCGATTTTGAATTTTTAGTTTGGGTCACACTGTTCCTGATGGTTATCTCCGTCACCAACAGCATAGACTGTTTTATTTCCCGGCCTGCAGGACTAACTTGCCAATGGTCATGCCGGTGGGGAGAGCAGTCTTGCTGTTGAACAGAATCAATTCGGATATCGACATATTTAGCAACGGTGAAGCTGCCGTTAAAAAGCAAGCTCTATTGATGGTGGTATAGTTGATACACTGTTTACTTATTAAGTAATACAATTTTACAAATGCACTTAAAAACGAAGTAAGATGTAATTTTGTAATGTTTTTAGAGGAATAAACTAACTCGTGTATCGGTTACTTTTAAGCGCGGCTTGGTTAGAATGTCAAGTTTAGGACAGTATAGCACACAATCAAATTGTATTTAAATATGATTTTAATATATGAACATGCTTCTTGTTTTTTTCAAAACCAAACCAATGTCAACGTAAAGCTTTAAATGTCAAAGAACGCAATTTTTTTTACGCGGGTTGTACGACACAATTTTTGTAAAGGTTTGAGGGCACTATCCATATAATTATGACGACTTAAGCGTTGAACACAAACTGTTTTTGCTTTGAAACTTTTAAAATGTTTCATATATCTGTATGATCCATCATCAATTTTTATCGTAGAAATAACTCATCGCCCATGAATCATCAAATACCACTTTTTTTTTTTTTTTTTTTTTTTTTTTTTTTAATTTGTGTATTACAGACTTGTGTCCATTTACAATACACATGTAACATTAACTAAGTTATAAATAGTGATTTTTTACATTCATATGCCTCTTGAATTCTTCAAGGCTACTATTAAAAATATCGATAGTCTTGGAGGCGTTGTTTAACAGCCCCATACCTCGTGTCATGCTATGCCGAGCCAGTACGTCCGTTCTGCCACGTGGGATACATAGCAGATCATGGTGCCGTCCCTGGCTGTAGTTGTTCGGTACGTATAACTTATAGCATTCCAGAAGGTATGGGCTATCTATTAAATTATTAAGAATTTTGTACGCCGTTACTGCAAGGGCCCCACTCCTCCTCGAGTGGAGACTTTGGTAGCGCGTTTCGGCAAGCAATTTTTCGTGATGCATGAATCGCGGGTACTCTCCGTGCATTCTCAAATACATGTATCTCAAAAACTTTTTTTGAATCTGTTCTAATTTTTCAATGTATTTTTGTTGGTATGGGGCCCATACAGCGGAGGCGTATTCAATTTTAGATCTTATAATGCAGTTGTACAAAGTCATCATTGCCTCGGGATTGGAAAATTGTTTGCAGAGTCTTATGACAAATCCGAGAAGCTTGTAGCATGATGTCGTCAACTGCAATATATGGTCCGAAAACGTAAGTTTGGGATCAAAGACTACCCCAAGGTCCTTGATGGATTTTACTTTTGACAATATATCATTTTTGATGCAATAATCGAATTTTATAGGGTTTCTCGAACGTTTATACGACATAGCGACACATTTTTTTGTATTAAAAAATAATTTATTTTCATCAGCCCATGATGAAATTGAATCTAAATCAGTTTGCAATTTGACACAATCTTGACCATCACAAATTCTCGTAAGTAATTTTAGATCGTCAGCAAAAAGCAGGCAAGTGGAATGTTTGATGCATTCTTGAATGTCATCAATTAAGATTATAAATAGTAGAGGCCCTAGGTTTGACCCCTGTGGCACTCCAGAGAATGCAGAAAATTCTCTAGACCTGTATCCGTCGATGCAAACATATTGTTTCCTATTCCTTAAATACGTGACAAAAAAATTTAGGAGGGGTTTGTCGAAACCAATTCTATGTATTTTTCGTAGCAGTACGTCGTGATCTACTCGGTCGAACGCCTTGGCAAAATCCGTGTAGATCACATCAGTTTGATGTTGAGCATCTAATCCTCTTGCTACTCTCTGTGAGAGTTCTAGAAGATTAGAGACGGTGGACTTATTTGATAGAAATCCATGTTGGTTTCCCCAAAGAAACGGTTTAATTTGTTTGTTTAGCTTTTCGCAAATTATTGTTTCAAATATTTTTGGGAGTATTGACAGAACCGCTACTGGTCTATAGTTCTGGACTTCCGTTTTTGTTCCAGATTTATGTATCGGGCTAACCTTGGTAAGTTTCCAGGATTGAGGAAAAGTGGAAGTTGAAATGCTGAGGTTGAAGATAAAGCATATCGGGTTAAACAAATGTTCTTCCAACATGATAATGATATGAGGTGGGATTCCATCTGGCCCCGTGGCCTTGTTGGGCTTTTGTTCCCGAATACACGCTTTGACTTCCTCTGGCTTAGTTTGTTCCAGAGATATTGAACCTGTGTTTCTAGGCACCTCAGCCCGGAAACTTTCTACATCTAGGTGAGGGCTCATATGGTTGTATACCGACTGGAAATAGTCCGCGAATCTCTCTGAAACTTGTTGGGGACATTGGATTATTTTATCGACATTCATAAGTCCAATAGGAGTACCCCTACCTGCTTTTTGTGATCTAATATATTGCCAGAAATTTTTGGGGTCTTCTTTGATCCCATTTTCAATATCGGATAAATATTTGTTCTTTTTTAGAGACATCTCTTTTTTGAGATCGGATCTCTTTGCAGAAAATAATAAATAGTCTGATTTATTATTAGTAGCTTTGTACTTCCTGCGAAGAGATTCCTTACATTTGATTTTTTCTATAATATTTTTATCGAACCAAACTGGGTAGCTAACATTTGCTTTCGATAATTTTTTTAAAGGTACACATAATTCAAATATACTAAATAATACAGTGTAAAAATATTCCACAGCTTCGTTGACAGATTTCATGTTGTATAAATATATCCAGTTGAAGTGTGAGAATATTTTTAGACATAGATTAATATTAACGTGTTTAAAATTAAATTTGTTAAAGTTCGAATATAAGTTTCGTCCCGTTTGATGATGGTTTGCACGCATTCCACGCCTACTGTATTGTGTCCTTGCCAGAGTGGCCGAGATGGCCAGTGTAGGATGGTGGTGATCTTCTCTAACCAATGCTTCATCGCTGTACGTCACCACACATATATTTAAATTACTTAGCACTAAATCAAGCATGTTATTGTACTTGTTTACAACTGTACTATGTTGCGTTAGTCCATTGGAGTTTATAAAACATATGTGATCAAGTATGACATCTTCAGGTTTGTTATGCAAATTGAAATCTCCCATAATAATAACATTTTTGTTGGATAATAGGTTGGCCTTATTATTGAGATGTTCATAAAACTTCGTGCGGATATCTCTGTCGTCTGTACAGTAGAAATATGCCACACATACCAGCGCAGTGAAATTTGTTTTTGTAATTTTGATCCAGATGTTTTCGCCCTCTGTTTCAAGTTCAGTTAATCTTTGTGACATAATCGGTTTGCGTACAGCAATGCATACCCCACCGCCGCGCGAGGCGTTCCTACTGCCGCTACGGCTGGCAGCGAGTGCACTTGTAGTAGTAATATTACTATCGCATCTATCACGGCGATGTACTTCATACCTATTATCAAACAGTTCGTTGTCATAGACAGAGGTGCTCAACCATGTCTCTGTCAACCCAATTATTTCATTGTTTTGAGATAGCAAATTTGTTGTAAATTCGTTTATTTTGGAGTTTACACCCCTAACATTCTGATAAAGGAGTTTTAGACGCGCCATTAAGCTGAGGGGTCTTTGTCTGATTTGATTTCAAAAATGGGAATTTGAATTTGTTTACCGAAATACCTGCGGGCCAGACTTCGGGGTTTAGAAACTTTTCTTTGTCTTGTTCGGCAATCCCGATTTTAAAAGAGCTGTAGTTCCCGCGGGCTTGAAGCTTTACGACTTCGACGGTGTCTTGTGTGACACCTTCCAGGAATTCTTTAATGTTGTTAACTTCTGTGTTGGGACAGAATGGCCAAGCGTGAATGTAGAACTTGCGCTCTACTGCGCGTAGGGTCGTGTCGGCCTTTGTCCCTTTGACGATGGGAACAGGTTTACGGACACGCGGTTTCCGGGTTTGAAACACCCAGCCACTATCAATATCCTCGACGTCGTCTTGTGACGATGTCTGCGGATCTAATTTTGAAGGCTTAGTTGTAGAATTAGCCTCCGTTTTCTTATTTTTCTTGTTTTTGTCTTTTGTTATGCGCGGGCCTTCTGTGGGCGCGGTTCGTGGCTCCACGGTTGTGGGCCCCGGTAGCGGCGTACTACGCCCGGCTGCTTCGAGTGAAGCTACCTTAGCGCACAACTTGGCAATAGTGTTATTTTGGTAGGATAATTCGGATTTTTGCTCACCAATTATTGCCTTTAGATCGGACACCGTTGTTGTGAGCACGTCGATTTTCCTGATCAGCTCCACGACGTTTTGATTTATAGATTCCCACGCTTGGTTTGATCGCGTAGCCATATTAATTTTATTTGTTTAGAGCGTTTGAAAACACGACTTCACTGATGTAGTATAATTGTTACAATATTATAATATTAATTGTATACGCTGAGCAGAAAATCACTAGAAATATGGAAAACTCAAACACCAATTTCAACTCCTAGGCGCCAAACAGGTAATGTCTATGTTTTAGTAATAATGTTCATTTTTTTTTTATATTAACTCCACACAGGAGGCCCTGAAGAAAATAATTTCCCTCAGGGCCTATGTCATCTTTGGGGATGCTGTGTGGAGGGTCTTTTTGTGGAGAGGAAGGAGTGAACATGGGTCTTGAAGAGTCCCATGTTGTAGGAGGGAGGAAACACAGAGGCCGGCAGTTCGTTCCACAGCCGAGCTGTTGAACTTAAGAACGAATCGTAGAAGCGACCCGTTCTCATGTGACAAATGTCAACCGTGTACAAATGTTGGGCGCGCGTTTGGCGTGTATCCCGACTACGCACCGGTGCCGAAGGGATCAATGACGCTAGTTCCTCAGAGCATCTTCCATTGTAATACCGATAGAACAAGGACAGCATACCTACCTGACGCCTGTGCTCTAAAGATTGCAGTCCGTTTGTTAAGATTGGGGAATCTATCAAACGGACCGCACGTTTTTGCACAGAGTCAAGGGTTTTTTTCAGGTATTTAGGGGCTCCGGACCAGAGATGGCTGCCAAATTCGACAGTAGGGCGCACTTGCGATTTGTACAGGGTCAGCAGTTGTGTACTAGTACGCACTTGCGATTTGTACAGGGTCAGCAGTTGTGTACTAAGTATCTGCGGGCCCTGTACAGTACGCCCAGCTTCTGAGAGGCCTGCTTTACTCTGGCTTCGATGGAGCCCCCATACCTGAGCTGGTCACTTATAGTTACACCAAGCATATCAATGGAAGGCCTGTTCGGAAGATTGCTTCCGTTGAAGGAGACTAGGTTATCATTTAGATCCCTTTTAGACGTTATCAGACAGGATGTTCTTCATGTCCTCAGATGTTTTCTTGCCTTCCGCAGAAATCACGACGGCATATTTGGGTTCTTCGATTTGTACTGTTCATTCTCTTAGTATTGTGGTTAATTTTTTTTACGAGTTATACCTTGTCATATCTTTTATTAGGAGATCAGTAATTTGTTCCCGGAAATTATTTCTAGGTTTCTTCTAACTCGTTATTTCACACTTTGGAATCCTTTACTGTAGTTATATTTTTTATGTCGCTTTTTAAATTTGTAATTAACTTTAGCACGACCATTATGTGTTCAACTTTAGCTTAACTCTATAGGGAACAAACAAAAAACATAAATTTATATATATAATCGTATATTTATTTAAAACGAAACAAAAGTGTTATATTTCTTGTTTACTTGCATGACCAATAAACAAGAAATATAAACCTGAAAATTTATGAATGAGGAGCTGGATTTAACAAACAACAGTCAGTGAATATCGCCATTTTATTAAATAAACATTTTTATTTACTTTGAAACATTCAAAACGGACATGACAAATTCCAAACAACAATTAAAATTTCACGTAAGTCGTTTAAAATTTTGCCTCTGAATCCAGTGATTTGATCCATCAAAAAAGTTGAAATTCTCCAAAATCATCAAGGTAGGTGTTAGAGAAAAATACACCAATCCACCACGAATAGCACACAAGATTTCGGGCACACCAGGATTATTAAATCGGATAAGGGAATTTGTGTTTATAGCGTTAAACTTTTAAATAAAGCCTTACGCAATTACTACATTTACGAGAGCTTTTGTGTGTGCATTCCGAGCACGCGAAAGTTTTCTAAGCCGTGTGGGTTTTGGTATGACAAACCAAATAGATTTTTTTAGTGGACTTGTACGTGCATTTCGAGCACGAGAATGGTTTCTCTCCGGTGTGCATTCTAATATGACGAACCAAACGGGTTTTTTCAGAGTACTTGTAGGAGCATTCTGCACATGAGAATGGTTTCTCTCCAGTATGGGTTCTAGTATGACGAACGAAATAGCTTCTTGTAGAGAACTTGTACGTGCATTCTGAGCACGCGAAAGGTTTCTAAGCCGTGTGGGTTTTGGTATGACGAACCAAATAGATTTTTTTAGTGGACTTGGACGTGCATTCTAAGCACGAGAATCGTTTCTCACCGTCGTGTGTTCTACTATGAGAAACCAAACTGCTTTTATCAGAGCACTTGTAAGTGCATTTCAAGCATGAGAATGGTTTCTCTCCGGTGTGTATTCTAATATGACGAACCAAACTGTTTTTTTCAGAGCACTTGTAGGTGCATTCTACACATGAGAATGGTTTCTCTCCAGAATGGGTTCTAGTGTGACGAACAAAATGGCTTTTTGTAGAGCACTTGAACGTGCATTCTGAGCACGAGAATGAATTCTCTCCGGTATGCGTTCTAGTATGACAAACCAATAAGCTTTTTGTAGAGGACTTGTACATGCATTCCAAGCACGAGAATGGTTTCTCTCCAGTGTGGGTTCTAGTATGAGAAACCAAATCTCTCTTTTGAAAGCACTAGTACATGAATTTTGAGCACGAGAATGGTTTCTCTCCAGTGTGGGTTGCCGCGTGATTCACCGTACTACTTTTAACAGAGCACTTGTAAGAGCATTCCGAGCATGAGAATGGTTTCTCTCCGGTATGCGTTCTAGTATGATAATCCAAATGGCTTTTTTGAGAGGACTTGTACGTGCATTCTAAGCACGAAAATGGTTTCTCTCCAGTGTGGATTCTAGTATGAGAAACCAAAGCACTTTTTTTCCAGCACTTGTACGTGCATTTCGAGCATGAGAATGGTTTCTCTCCGGTATGCGTTCTAGTATGACAAACCAATAAGCTTTTTGTAGAGGACTTGTACGTGCATTCCAAGCACGAGAATGGTTTCTCTCCAGTGTGGGTTCTAGTATGAGAAACCAAATCTCTCTTTTGAAAGCACTTGTACGTGCATTTTGAGCACGAGAATGGTTTCTCTCCAGTGTGGGTTGCAGCGTGATACACCATACTACTTTTAACAGAGCACTTGTAAGAGCATTCCGAGCATGAGAATGGTTTCTCTCCGGTATGCGTTCTAGTATGATTATCCAAATGGCTTTTTCGAGAGGACTTGTACATGCATTCTAAGCACGAAAATGGTTTCTCTCCAGTGTGGGTTCTAGTATGAGACACCAAAGCACTTTTTGTCCAGCACTTGTACGTGCATTTCGAGCATGAGAATGGTTTCTCTCCGGTGTGCATTCTAGTATGTCTAACCAAACTGGTTTTTTCAGAGCACTTGTAGGTGCATTCTGCACATGAGAATGGTTTCTCTCCAGTATGAGTTCTAGTATGACGAACTAAATTTGTTTTATGAAAGCACTTGTACGTGCATTCCGAGCACGAGAATGGCTTCTCTCCAGTGTGGGTTTTAGTATGACTAACCAATTCTTTTTTTTTAGAGCACTTGAACGCGCATTTCGAGCACGAGTATGGTTTCCCTCCAGTGTGGGTTCTAGAATGAGCAATCATACTGCTGCGATCAGAGCACTTGTAAGAGCATTCCAAACATGAAAACGGTTTCTCTCCAGTGTGGGTTCTAGCATGTCGAACCATGTTGCTTTTTTCAGAGGACTTGTACGTGCATTCCAAGCAAGAGAATGGTTTCTCTCCAGTGTGGGTTCTCATATGTGAAACCAGACTCCAACTACTCGCACACTTGTACACACAAGAAGGACAGGAAAATACTTTCTTCCTTGTGACAGATTGTTCTGAATCCCAGTGTTTTGTACCATTTATAGATTTTTTCAATGAAAGTAGATCTGAAAACACAGAAAAGAGTTATAGACTCGTGGTTGTCGGCAACTGAAATTATTCATGTTTAAAAATGCAACAAAGCTCATGCGACCTTTATAATTCTTTTGCATGACATGGTAGCAAGGAAACTTTGCCAAGCATTTATAAGGAAGATTTCAAAGAATGGCTATAGAAATATAAATCTACCATAGCATCTCTAATAACATCCTGGACAGGTAGGGTGAGAAGGGTAGAGGTCCTACATCAGATAAAAAACCCGTTCAAAAATATAATAAATGAAATAAAACTATGATTAGAATAAAAACACCTAGTTTGAATACCACTTGATTTGAGTATAATATAAAAGCCAACCAGTTTCGATTCGACCAGAACCTCATTCAGGGTGTTAAGAAACATAACGTTTATTCTAATTATTCTGATTTAAATTACGTATACTCTCTCGCAGTGATTGCTTTATATGAAACAAATAATAATTGAACTAGTTACCAATTGAAAGATAACTGATATAACTTTATATTGCGCTGTTCCGGGCTAAAGTCTGCAGGATAAACTAACCTCTAACAGTAGATGCAACCGGAATATTAAATAAATAGCTTACCAAGACTTTGGTCAATCCTATCAAAACATTCCTTTTTGATATCGGGATATTCAATATCTATTTCAGAGTGTGCGCCACATTCTTGCACATATTCCACTGCCGCTAGAGTTCCTGGTTCACACTTGATCGCAGTAGTATATTTGGTCTCCCGTCTGACTATTCCGAACTGCAATATTGCTTCATGATGTGATGTTGGACTTTCATCTTCGGGGATTGTCTCCGGTTCGGACTCTATAACACCGACGTCTGAGGTCACAAGATCCATTTCAGGTACACTGCTTTTTCAATCTGATGTTAGCAACATATTCTGGAAAAGGATTGAGCGGCCAATGTTTTATACTTAAATTTGAACGAGGAATGTTGTATGTAACTAGGTTACGGATCTATTGATATACCGGGCCTCAAAAACTGTGTGCGACGTATTTTTTTGGAGATGGGTACCAAACGTAGGACTAAGATCTAAAGAACCGATTTTAGAATGTCAAGTCTTGTTGTGATTACAAATCGTCATAGTGAATTGAACAAAAGGCTCACGAAGTGACAATTTAATTAACAGAATATTAATTTGAGATGTATTAGTAGATACTTCTGCGTTAGAAGAACGATGACAGGCAGGTAAAATAATGTCATAGACAAATAACACCAAAGGCAAAACGGATAATAGCACACAAGTCAAAAGTATTAAGAAATATATATATGGCAGCACTCAAATCGTTCATAATTCTTTTAATGGCAGCACTATGTATTTGCTAAATATTATATTGCGGGTTCCAAATCATTAATACAAATTCTAATATTGAGCGAATAATTTTTTTTTTTTACAAATGCGGTTGTGAAGGGTTGAATCAATCTTGGGATGTATCCTTCAAATTTGTACCTGTCACAGATGGAATTTTTGTCTGAGCTGAAAAACGTCGCGCAGTCCATTATTATCCCTAAATCTCTTTATTCAATGCATCATTTCAGTTCAACGCAATTTATTTTTAAGGGTATTTTATTTATTTTTTAATCTTAAGCTAACTCATATTGTCGTATGTGCGAGTAGTTTGAGAAAAATATAAAAAAAACTACAGTAATTTTCAAACAATGGATCTTTAAATATTTAAATGTACGTACATATAATGTGTCAAAAAAAACATCAATATCTGAGGAAAAAATTGTTTTCTCAATTCCTCTTTAAACTTAACCATCTTCTCAATCTCAGTTATTTCCTTCGGGATTTTTTTATACATTTGGACGGCCTTGTACTAGAGAAATTTCTGGGTGCTTGATTTTTTTCTTGTTAGCAATCTGATTTTTCTCGCATTTTTCGTCCCATGTCCGTGTATCTAGTGGTTGTAATTTATTTTTCTATTCAGTTCCATAGAAATCATCTCTATTTTAATTTTATGAATAAAAATAAGTACATTATAATATATATATAGATTGTTTTACCGTAGTAAAAATTTAGCTCATTTAACACGTCTCTAATTCGTGTGTATATGTTGCGCTTGAGTATTTTTCGCATTTCTTTATTTTGCAGTATTTGTAATTTATTAATTTTTCTCTTCACCACTGGAACGATTTCGGTCGAAAAATCGACCACTTTTATTTTTCTGCGATTGATATCGGTCCAAAAATGGACCGATTTTTCTACCATTCGTAAAATATTTATTGTAATTATTTAAAACGTTTCCATGGCCAGCTACTTGTTTTATCGAATAGCTGATAATATATTCTCTATGTCTATGAACTTATCCGTTGTCTTCGAAGTGCTATTTAACGAGTTTTCGCGGTTTTTATGGCGTCCTGTCAGAAAACAAAATAATAACTTCTAGAACATTTCACGAAATTTTGGTCTCTTCCTAAAATGCCGTAAGTAATTAATTTATTAGGTTTTTAATGCATAATTATATATCTGTGTAATCATGATTGACTTATCTATCTTTGAAATGCGTTTTTAATTCGTTTGTTTCTTATATATCGTTTTGGTGAAAGTTTTTATGAAAAAATACGTCGACTGAAGACGTCATCTGTTTTTGATTTACACTAATTTCATAAATACTGCACTCGCGCATTTGAAATATAGATATTCCATCAGAGTGATTCAAAACAAAGAGATATATATAAGTTTTATTTGAATTGGTTCATTATTAATACAGATATTTGCTAACCAAATATTTTAAGTCATATGTCAAAAAGTCGACTCTTTTTTAGATGTAAAATGCAGTAAAGCCTTCGTCACACAATAAAAATTTAGTCATTTAGTTGTATAATTAATTAATTTGTTTACTTTTACCAAATTTGTGAACAAACAGCTGTCGTCCAGGGAAAGGGAGCACTCCACGACCCAGGTTTAAATAATTATTTTCAAATTTTATACCGGAGAGAACAACGTGTCCCTTTTCACAAGGGACACCTTCACCGTTGCCACGACCCGTTCCACCACCGTGGATGTCCACTCCTGCACAGACCCAATCAACTGCTCCCAATGCACCAATTATGCCAATCCGTGCAGCATCTCCGGAGCCGTTACCTGGGACATCGCGGAGTGGGGAACTCCAGTGTGGGGAACTCTTCTCTCCAGAGGCCGGCTACCACAGCGAGCTGTGGGTGGACGTGCCATTCTACGAAGAATTTTCGGCGTTTGGGAACGGTGAGTTTATTTTTTGAAATGTCATACCAGGGGCTCAATATAAAATCAATTATCTATATTTTATATTGATATCCCTAGCACAGTTTCACTGTTGGTATATTGGCAGGAAATAAGCATAGTACTTAAAAATTCCACATAACAAACATACAAAATGTATTGTTGTTATGATGTGGATGCATCATTACACATCTTTTTTTTCTGTAACGGGTATTGCAGAGTGAGAAACGAGACATGCCGAACTTCTTTGCGAGGATTACATTTGATTCACCGGCTTCTAAACGGTGTAATACAGCACTTTTTTCTTAAATTGAAAAAACACTTTCGCTTCACGGGACTCATTGTGTCGAGCTTCCTAGTCAAAAGCGAGGCTGTATTGGTAGGTGGGTTTTGTAACCGGACAAATTATCATTAAAATAGGTCGCTTTACGTAGTTGGTCACTTTAAACGGATACGTTTTCCTACTAAAAGCTATGAAACCTTACTAGAGTTTACATTATCGTCACTTAAAACAGTAGACCGTTAAATGCAAAGTCATTATATCCAAATTCTACTGTAAATTTGTGTTTTCTTTTATTTCAGAGTCAGACATGGGCAGAAACAGTAACGTGGACGAGGCAGCTGTACTAGAAGAGTCTGTACTTGGAAACCGTGAGTTATAAAACTAACTAACTTACCTTCACGCCATTTCGGTAGGCAGAGAGGATGAACCACCATGCAACTCGATCTTGGCACACACACTCTTTTCTTCATTCCATACCTACCTGACTGTGCTATTCTGACTCCTGACATTGCCCGCCTCAAGTATTTGATTAACTTTTTTTTTTTTTTTTTATATGAATACCTCACAAGAGCCTCAGCTGGAGCCAGTGAGACTATGGCATCCCCAATCGGGGTATGTTGTGAGGCTGAAGGTAGCGGGGAGGGGAAGGAGGTGTGGAAGAGGGAGGTGGAAAAGTACCTGGCTATTCAGAACTGGTCACCAAACAGGGCTAAAGCCATTTCAAGCAACGTTTCAATTCTGAATGGGGTCTTACACCAGGGCGATACTATGGATATCTTCCACTCTGGAACGTGCCGCAAATATAATATATATGAAAATAACACTAATTATTCAAATATAATTTATTTGATTTGATCCCGCGACCATCGTATTGCGAGTCATAAGCCGTACCAGAGGCAGTGGGTTATCGTAATATAGACACATTAAATTACTTTGGGTTTTTTGTTGTTTCAGAAATGGATATGGACAGATCGACCGACGAGGATGACGAAGCGAGCGACGTCGACCACGAAGAGAGCGATGGGGATACCTTCTGCATGCCACCAATACCTTATCATAATATTATCAACGTTTCACCTAACTCCGCTATGGCCATAGACTTTAGTAGACAAGACCAGGTAGATAGTGAGGCAATGCGTTCGATTCTGCCGCCTGAAGGTTACTCTTTCGATTGGTCCAAAGATATCTTACGTTTTACTGGGATAAGGGAGACTTTCACAGGCACGTCAGGACCAACTTTCAATACCGACGAAATGGGCAAACCTGTGGATGCCTTTCTTAAAATCTTTGATGCAGATTTCGTTGAACTGATCGCGAGAGAGACCAACATTTATGCAGATCAATGGATTGCGAAAAAACAATTTAAGCGTCATGCGCGTACCAATAAATGGGCTCCCACGAATAAAGAGGAAGTGTATGTATTCTTGGCAATTTTAATGTATCAAGGTATTAGTCCCCTTCCTGTTGAAAAAGACTACTTCTATTCAAAAAAACTCACCGCCATGCCTTATTTCAGCCGAGCCATGGATTATAATCGTTTTCTTCTAATTAAAAAGTTCCTTCACTTCACCAACAATGAAAGTCTTTCTTCTGATGCACCATTATCTGTGCGAAGGTTACAAAAGATTCAGCCCGTCTTGGACCACCTCTCAAATAAGTTTGAGACTTTATACCTGCCCGAGCAAGACATCTCTCTGGATGAATCCAAAGGCCGTTTGGGATTCGTCCAGATGATCAAAACCAAAGCGGCCAGTGCGGGTATAAAGTCTTACAAGCTTTGTGAGTCCAAGTCTGGCTATCTTTGGAAATTCCAAATTTATACGGGGAAGACCATTTCCAGACAGGCTGAATCGACAAATCCAGACCAGGAAGATATGACGGAAGACATAACGGAAGATATGACGGACGACATGACACAGGCCAACTTTTTGGGTGCTCACAATATCTGTCCAGTTGGGGCCACTGCAAAGATAGTATACGACCTGGCCAGCCCTCTGTTTAACAAGGGGTATACATTAATAATGGACAATTTTTATAATAGTCCATTATTGGCACGATGCCTCAAAAGAAATGGGATGGACTGCATGGGCACATTGCGGTTAAACCGAGAATTTGTGCCCTCTGCATTTAAGTCCCATCTCCGGACCAAACTGAGGGAAGGTGAGCTTGTATACTCAAATTGCGGGGACCTCAATGTAATGGTTTGGTTGGACAAAACCTGGTAAGTATGTTGTCCACCTACCATAAGGCAGAAATCGGGGCAGTTGAAAAGTTTGGTACCTGGACTTACAAACCTCAACTCGTACTTGACTATAACAAGGTAATGGGGGGGGTTGACCGAAAAGATCAGCTTTTGTCAGGCTTCCCCATTGAACAACAGCGAAACCTGGTCTAGTACAAGAAGCTTTTCAGGAGACTACTAAGCGTTTCGGTGCAGAATACGTTTATATTGTACGGCTCAAAGCTCCGCAAGGAAAATAAACGCATTTTGTACCGAAACTTCAGGAGTAAGGTTGCGGATGATCTCCTTCTGCTGTTCTGTCGTAGTCAAATTGACACGACTGTGCGGACCATTGGCCTAATAGCTGAAGGAAAGACTCTGCGACCTATCCTGAAAGGCAACCACTTCGTGGTCCGTAGCGGGAAAAAGGTGAAATGTGTGTGGTGCAACATAAATAAAATTTTCAAAAGGACCCTTACAAAGTGTGATGTGTGTGATGTGGCATTATGCTAAGATTGCATGAAGCCATATCACACTACAATATAGATTTGCTGAGGGTTTTTTTTATTTCATTTTTTGGTTTTTTAATTATGAAATTCAAATTTATAAATTTAATTAAATTTGTTTGAACATCAATTATGATGGCCTGGATGGCTGGACTTTTTCATTTCTTTTCGTTTCTCATCTCATCATTTCTTTCCGCATACTCACGTCTCATGTTATGTTGTCCTCAAAGGTTCTATATGATAAGGTTCGGTGGACATTTAATATGTATATTTCAATTCTGATCATTGAAATATGCATGTTAACAAATGCACAGGTATTCTCATTTTTCCCTGTTTATTGTACACATTAAATAACTCGTTTTATTTTTATGTCTTAATTATATTTTGTCAATTTTTCTGTAAAGAGGCTTTTCCAGATCTAGTCACTAAACATAACTAAGCCAATTCAAGCAATGTTCAATTCTGAATGGTGGTCCCTCACCAGAGCGATACTCAGAATCTCACTCTATAGCGAGGCACAATGATATTATTATGTATTGATTTTCTTAAATTATGAATAAATTAATAAATTGAATACATTTTCATTATGACAAAGTGTGTAAACAATGTTTAAATCAATATACTGCTCTTTCATTGTAACCATACAACTGTAATATTTATTTAAAAGGATATTAGGGCTTAATAAATAAATCAATTATTGGTTCCATCAATTATTTTCCCCTCCCCCATTTTTTTTCGATACCTTTGCGTTTAGATATAAAATTATCACTATGATTTTATTTGCCATTCTACGGTCATGCAAAGGTTTGATATATATATACAAATTTATCATCATTTTACATATTCCGATTTACCCTATGTAGCTTGACCTTAAGGTAGCTGTCAGAAGTGATTTTTCGTCAAATATTGGTGAATTTCATCAACTTTCAAAGTATCTCCCTGAAATATTGGCAATGTTCATATCTATGATATATATCTCATTTTAAACCTTATTTCCACGTTTTGCACGTTATATAAAAACATGGTTACAAATGTCCAGTTCTAATTTACAATTATTTAAAAAGTAGCACCATGATTTTGACATCGTGAAATAGGCTCTCTGTATAATTCATCAAATGAATAAAATAAAGCCAACACTGCGACTATGCTTATTAATAATTGTAGACAGTTAATGTATCTTCCTAACGTTATACCAGTTTTTGTGGTAAATTTATTATATAGTATAATACAGTGATTTCAATTTTGACGCGTCACGCACTCAAATTTTACAAAATTATTTTCTGACCAAACTTTTGAAGAGATCTTATCATGCAAAAAATTATTTTTCTATTATATTCTTGCATCTGTGGTTATCAAACAGGCCATAGAGAACATAAAAACGTAGAAAATATTCTATAAAGATTTTTAAAACTGCCACTGGCGGCAATTTCAAATCACAAAAACGCAAATTTCGCGCATTTATAAAGTTTAAGATTTTTTAATAATTTATCTATCATTTCTAAAAATATAGAATAATTATTAAAATATAGGTGAATTCATTAGCTGTATAGCAATACAATCAGTTTTATGTCTCCGTATTAAAATTCGGAGGTTTGATTTTTTTAAGGTTGGCGGAAAATATTCAAAATCGTCACCAAAAAACCGCGAGCAATCGGAGAAAAAAGTTTTTTGACGCGCGATCGTTCGAGTGGTTCATTGCGGAGAAATATAATACTTGAACAGTTATTTAAATGGGGGTTATGTTAATTTTTTTAAATCAACCCACAAATTTTTTAGTGGATGTTTTTAATTGGACAAGAAAGATCTTCATCTAGGTGCACATTTAGGCCATGGAGTGTTCATTGTAATAGGTGTTTATAATAATACCGTGATCATTACATAATACAGTACAATAGTGTAATGTAAAACAGAACATTCAGCAATTCTAGCGTAGTTCAATCGCAGAACGCTGTCAAAATGGTAACACGATGACGCGCGTTACAATCGAGTTGGCGAAAAATATTATATTTCTCTCTGTTTTTTTACTAAGATGTATTGTAGTGTTCCATTTACGCGACATTTTAATGCCGAAATATGAGATCCGAGCGCCGAGAGACGATATACATACGCGACTGACTGGCTATCGTTCTATTGATGGGTGGGGTAAGACATTATCCTTCAGAGATAGTTTTCCCGTCTCTATTGAACAGTGTCTCGGTTTATTGCCCAGTCTTTCAAACGACTGTTCACACTCTGTGTCCCAAGCTGGGACAAAACAGTTTTCCACTGTCCTCGTGTGATCCCTGCATTAAAAACCAGTCATTACAATGTTTTTGTAGTATGAGAAAACAAATAAATTTTTAGAATGTATCGTTCTTTGAATGTCAAAAGATTACACCAAAAATGTTGATGGTCATGTTTTAAGACTAAATTTTGGTACCTATTAAGCAACAGAGATTTTAACACTTTGATATCACGGAATCAGGGATCAGCACTTAGCCGGCATAATTCCCCACACTCACAGTCCCTTTCATTGTTTAAAAAATCTTAGAATATACTTAAGCTCTACGCTTTTACGTTGTTTTGTTTGTTTTAACTCTGTGTTGGCACACACTCCTTACTTCACGTACGTTCATATAGCGTCTTAGGCTTACGACTTCTGTTATTCTGACTCTTGACCGGACTCAATTATCGTATCTAGTAGTGTCTTACTATCGCGCCCCTACTTCTACGGTTCACACCTGTGGCATATAATAATGCAAAACCCGCACGGCGGACTAATTTTACGTTTGTACCTGAAAAGTACCACTAAAAGTTAAAATTGAATTTCGAAAAATTCATTTAACTTTTATAACTTCATCACGTAGAATCACCTCCCGAAGTAAGTGCACTTTACTCCCGGATACCCTGTATAAGTCGTACAAGTAAACAAGTCACATCACATAATAAATTATTAGTCGCCTGTAATATCAATACAAATTGAAAATATCTCTCGAGTGAAAATGAATGCCGCCGATGGGAATTGATCCCGCGCCTTCTGATGTCCGGTCCGACGCTCTGAATCACTGAGCCACGTGGGCTTATTTCTAACCCGCCAAATAATTCAATATATATGTATATATATATATTTTATTTATTACTTGTAAATTATTTAACATTATAAATGATAACAATATGCAGACTTATAAATATATTTTTTTCGTTATTATTCTACTACTCCATAAGTTGAGCTCCAGGAGCTCGTGTTTATGGGAGGAGTATTTACCTTTAGCTCTAATGATTTTTAAACAATAATCAATAACTTTTGATATAAATACAAACATAATATTAACATAGGTACACAAATTAGAAAAGTGTGTTTTTAAAGATAATTAAAATAATATATCTTTTTACAGATTAAGTAAGCGTGAGGAAATTAAGGGTACAATATATCAGGCAAACAAATTGGAAAAATTGTTTTTTAAAGACAATTAAATTAATATATATATATATATATATTTTGTACAGATTGAGTAAGTGTAAGAAAATTAGGGTTACAATATATCAGTATCCAATTTTAGGGACTTACTTAACTTTTTCAATTGTTCATAATTCATAGTTTCGGTTACACTAATTTTATTTTTGGACAATAATATATTATACCATCTCACACCTAAATACGAATAGTGGTGCTGAGCCGTGGTCGTTCTAAGCATAGAAATGGCTATTAAACCATTAGTTTTGAATCTATTGCATATGCTATCTGAGGGGTGAATTTTATAAATAAAATATTCTTTATAAATTTTTATATAAGGCGATTCTCTTATACAATTCTGTGATAGATGGTACATTAAATTCCCGAAATATCTCTTAAGTAGGGGAGTCATTTGGTTTCCTGGATGATTTTTATAATTATAATAATTATAATATGTACTAGTACTTCAATCAACAATTACTGCTTATTATATTTTTTCCTCCTTTATTTTATTTTTACTCGGGAGATATTTTCAATTTGTATTGATATTGTAGGTGACTTATTATTGCTTATAATAATTTATTATCCTTTGTTCTATGCATAAAAACCTTATCTTATAAACATTAGTTTATCAGTAAAAAAAAGAAACATCACATTTCGTTTGGACGTTAATAGAAAATAAACTCATCATCAGCGTACTAGAGGTAGGCTTCGCCACCTTAAAAAAAACATCTTCGCTCCTGCCAGTCTCCTTCTGCCTCCCTCCAATTTCTTATGTCCAAGACTGCGGTATTTTTTTATTATTATTTTTATTATAGCGACTATTTAAACATTATGTATGTTTTAGTATGGAAAATTGTATTTCTTTGTGCTCCCTCACTGGGGAGACCTGTGCTGAGGCGGACTTAAGTTATTCATTTCTGTTATATTAATTTTCTATGTAGTTTTTTGTAGAGTTTTGTTATTAATTTCATTCAGCTAAATTTTTATTCTTGATTTGTTCATTCAAATCGTTCACGATTCACTCATTCAAATGTTCTTTTCGTTTTTAATCTTAGGGAAGGATGTTGTGGAGTTTTGTCGCAAAATAAATGTAATTTATTCGTCCTAGTGTGGTTTTATGACCTAATACGCAGCATTGTAGAGGATTCAATGTTTTTTAATAGTTTCAGTTTTTAGCATATATTTGTAGTACATTTGGTACATCAAAACTATTGCAAATTTCAATCGATGGCGTTCTTATGGGTACTTTCAGTATGGTGCTTATGAATTGTGTTCAGGTTATGTATAAACTTAGATACTGCATATCTCTATCCTATAATCGCATATTCAATACGAGTATGACATAAAGCGTAAAAGATTTTTTCGTGTCCTTTTTATTTACCACATTTCTTAGACCCTAAAGAAATATATGAGTTTAGGTTTTCTCAGTTTTCCGTGATACCTTTGAAATAAAGGTCCCATCAAAGATTCTCATTAATTACTACCCCGAGATATTAAATGCTTTGTGTTTTCTATAATTGGGCATTGTCATTGAATATTATTTCTACGTCATTCGTGTAATTTTAGTTCGAGTGAGTTTACCGGTTGGCCCTTTGAGTTCATTGAAAATATTATATATTTAGTTTTGCTTATATTAAGGGTAAGCGAGTTAATTTTCAGCCAATTTTGAAGTGTACTAAGCCCTTGTTCAACCACATTAAGTTTCTTCTTTAAATAATATAACGGTATCATCAGCAAACCTGATAATGTTTCCTATGTTAAGGTTAGTGATACCATTTTTTTTATTTTTTTTTATTTTTTTAATTTATTTAATATTTGTATGTTTTTTACAATGAATATACAATTTATACATATTATACAGTGTTATAAAGATAAATAATAATAGCTTTTCCTCACCATAAAGAGACGAGGCTCTTGTGTTTGGTGAGTGAATCCTAGCTCAATTATATGTAATCATGTAAGTAAGTAAATAATATATTTGCAAAACCAAAGGGATAAGTAAAAAATAGGCAAGATTTATCAATAATACAGTTTCAAGATTCCATTTATATAGATAATAAATAGAATCGGTCCCAGTACGCTTCCTTGGGGAACGTCATAGTTTAATGGCAATGGTTTACTATTTTGCTTTAAAGTTGACTTATTTGCGTCTATACCATCCACCACTTGGCTGTTTGCCTGCTCGCTGCCTTAGTTCTTGTATGTTCAATAGACCATTTAGCAAATTTTACAGGAGACGTTTTTTTTTGTTTTTACAGGCAAATTCTAAACAATTCTCGATTTTGGTCATTTCGTTTAATACATTTGTGTAACAGGAAATTATTAAAGATCATTTTTCGAATATTGAAGCTATAATATGCCCATATTATGACTTTAAAGGTGGACGTTGAACATGGCTTGAAAATTATGAATGATTATTTTGGATATTGAACATATCGTCTGGAGATTGAACAATTCGGCTCCCATAAGTTTGAGGTATTTTTTGTTCAATTAGCCAATTAGTGGTAAATTGTATATACAGGGTGATTTTCAGATTTCAAATACTTTACTTTTATCTTAGTTACTAGTTGACTTATAGTATTACTTTAAAATATACAGAGTCCTTGAGTTGATTTTTCACAAAAACTGCTCTATATAAATCATCCAATATTTTGGAAGTTTGAAAACAATGCACAAGTACAAAGGTACCTACCGCTAATATACTACTATCGGTTGTCGGTGCATGCATGATGTGAAATATTCTTACATCGTACGTATTACGGCCTCCGTGGTCTAGGGGTACACTTGACTAGAAATCCGGAGGTCGCGGATTCAAATCCCGGCGTGCGCAAGTAAATTTTATTTGATTCATTTATGTTATTTTCAAAAATTATTCATTTAAAATAACATATAGTCTATTTGCGGCATGTTCCAGAGAGGAAGATATGGTGTAAAGACCACTATAAGAATTGAAATGGCTTTAGCCGTGTTTGGTGATCAGATCTGAATAGATACTCACATACCATCTCTCTTCTCCTTCATCCTCCTTCCTCTCTTTCTCCTCTCCATCTCCTTCCCCTCCACACTACCTTCAGCCTCACAATATACTAATATACCCCAATTGGGGATTCCATAGTCTCACTGGCTCCAGATGGTTGGGAGCAGTTGAGACTGTGTACGGTTTTCCATAAAAAAATCCCGAGTGATGCGTAAAATTATTAAAGTTCAATTTTCAGTTGAAAATTTGTTTTTTTTTTATTGTTTTTTACCTACATTTGATAAATGGAATTTTTAAAGTTTACTTACTTTAGAAAGATTTTTTTTTTCTTTCGGAAGGTCTTATTTGCCGTGAGCTTATTATTTATGTTGATTATCGTGACTAAAATATTATTTTTTAAATACTTTCAGCTCTTAAAATCCTAGAATTATAATATCCCGTGATTTGGGTTATGGGTGTGCGGTATTTAACATAACATTTATTGTTGTTAGTAGCGGGCCTAGTTAGTTTTATTGTAGTTCCTACATAAGAATATGTTTATTTTTTTATGTGACTAAAAAAAACAAAAAATCAGAAACTTTTCATTGAATGAATTCAAAATTGAAATATTTGGACTTCGTTTTCATCAGCGATCTCAGCAGTGATAACGGACTAAATATGTGTCGTAGATGTCTTTCAATCAGACTATGAGGACAGTTGACTTCTTGCATATTTCCATTGGCTCTTTTGTTGTATTTATGAATAAAAATAAGTTTTAATACACTAATATAATTTATTAATACTCATTTTAGGTAAAAGTCCTAAGTTTCTAAATAAATAATTGAATAAATAAATAATAAATTAAGCATCCTGTATATTTGCCTAGCAAATTCAAGAAGTACATGTAAAATATGGTGAAAAAGCCTATAAATGAAATAATTTTAAGACTTACCTTTCTATTTGAGCTACTGTTCTAAGGTTTATTGATTGTGGAGTCGGTGAAGTCATTTTTTAGTTCAATAACAGTATATATTGGCAATTAAACGTATTTTTAGTGGAACAATTTCGTTGTTAGAAAACAACTAAAAATCAACATGGCCGCACATTTTAACTAGCCGGCTCCTGATTGGTTGACAGTGGAGATTGAACATTCAAGACCTCAACCTTCTGCGGGATGTTGAACAAATATATATGAACTTTTTAAAAAATATTATATTCATAACTTTGAGTGTTTGAATGTTCAATATCCAGGAGATTGAACAAATAAGAACTGAAACATTATTCCGTGAGTGGATATTGGCACTCAAAAAATGCTTAAAATGTCACTTAAAAACCAAAAATATGTTTTTTTTGAGCTTCATTAATGCGCAATAGGCTAATGAACATATTGACATTCATAACTCAGTTTTGCAAAAAAAGGTCTATTGAACATACAAGAACTAGGACAGCGTGCTGTATTGAAAATAATGATCTAAAAGTCCAATTGAAATAGATTATCAGGGAAGTGCCCACTTAAATAAATATTTTTTATTTCATTCAAACAATTTCAAATATTTTGAAACATTCACAACGAACGTGAACAATAGAAATTTCATTAAAGTCTTAAAAAGTTTTGCTTCTTACTGGATAAAATAATTTGAAAAGTTGATTTTTAGAAAAATCACCTTAACTATAGGTACTAAAGTAATTTATTATTTTTACAGTAAGGGGGCACTGAGGAAAATGATTTCTATGTCGTCTTTGGTATTTTTATGGAAAGGATGGAGTGGAAGCGTTGGGAAGGAAAAAGGTTTGAGGGGTGGGTGGAATCTAGGAATCTAGAGCTAGAACGTGAGACGTACTTATTTCCTATTTAAATTCATGACTTGGTAGTCACTCAATAATGTTAATATAAATTTTGTTTTCTAATGACTAGAGGGAGACTGGCGCCCTTAGATTAACCCGGCGGTACTCGCTAGGTATTTACGAACACGAACACTCGCTACCGGGTAATAAATAGCACAGAGTTTAATTGCCGTTATTTTCAAAAAGAAGTTTGAGTTACAATGTATTAGTGTTATTGGTACTATTGGTACTATTGCTCATAAATAAAACTACAAATGCAAGTTTTAATGTTTATTTTTTTGTATTTAGAGTTTATCCTAAAAAACAATAAAACAATTCTTAGTTATTTTACGAAAATCAACAATAATTTTTTTTTTCTTACAAATTTGGCAAAATTGAGATCGGTATCGAAAATAAACTAGGTACACTCCTAAAATAATAAAAAATAATGATACCTTTATACTGAGTGAACATTGAGATAATCAACACTAAACAAACTGTTTCAAATATTTTACGAAAAACGAAACTACTTCACTCTATCATAGCAATCCTCACATATTGGGGTTGTATGCTCGCGGCATATCTTTTTGAAGCACAATTCGCAAACCGTCTTCGTTTTCCGATCCTTCTTCCATTCACAAATAGCACAGCGAGAAGCAGATATAGGCGGACGCGACCTGGATGAGTCAGCGTTGGCGGATGTGTGTTCGTCATTCGAGTCGTCACTGACCAAAAACTTTATTTTAGTTTTTATATATGATGACAAATTAGGTACCGATGATCGCTTTTTTATCTGCGGCATCACAAGACTCAAAGCCAGATCTTTCAAGGCAATTCTTCTCTGGACCATAACCAATCCGCTATGTTCTTTATTTTCTTTCAATACAACGTACGCATTGATGCCACTGACGTTCAGAAGACCATAAAAGAGTACTAATGGCCATCTTTTGGTTGCCCGTGACACTGAGTAGGTAGCACACATCTCATCTACAACATCGACACCACATTTTGTTCTGTTGTAGTCCATAATCATTTCCGGCTTTTTGTTTTCTTCAGAACTTTTCTTGCCGTCATGGTGCATAGTTGAAGCCAAGAGCACTACTTTTTTTTTTTGGGACATACGAGACTACAGTACAGTCTTTCTGAAACCCAAAAAGGGAGCTGTGAATATCTCGGCCCTTAGTTGTCGTAAAAACAGGTGGGATTTCAGCTTTATTCTTACTCAAAGTGCCGAGTGCTGTCAATCCATAATCATTGAGCAAGTCACTCAATAGGGGCAAACTGGTGAACCAGTTATCCATCACAACGTTTCGGTGGCTGTTTCTCTTAGTTTCTACCAAACGCTTGAAAAGATCTCTTGGTGAATTTCTGTAATCATATGGACCGTCATTTTTTCCAACGTAGACTTCCATGTTATTGGTATAAAAGGTTCGTGCGTCAGCCATCACTAAAATTTTTATGCCATATTTACCTGGCTTGCTGGGTATATATTGCCTGAATGGGCACCGACAACGAGTCTTCTCCAACTTTTCATCAATCGTTACATTGTTGCCAACGCTGTAATATTTTTTGAATTTGTCAACGATCTCTTGGAAAATCTCGCGCAAAGGCGCCAGTTTATCCGTTTGTCTTCTTTCAACCCTTGTTCGAATATCGTCGAAACGCAAATTTCGCAGTAAAAAATTTAACTTCTCTCGTGACATGGTGGCAATGCATACATCGCAACCACTTCCATCCTTTTCCCAGAGATCTCTTGTATTCAGGTGACCGCTTCTCAGTCTTCCGCAGAAATATAGTAATCCTAAAAGAGCTCTAAGTTCCACAATGTCTGTACTCTTACAATCGCGTTCTCTGGATAATTTTGATCTCTGCTCTTGAATGTAAATATTAGTGGAATAGACTATCTTTTGTAGACAAGTTTCCGGAATCATAAGATCACAGGCTTCTAACATAGATGCACACGATCTTCCTTCGCCAATAGGTCCTTGTAAATGATAAACAATATTATGGGATCTTGTGCGGACACGTTGCGTTGGCGCAAGAACTTGCCACTGAGTAGATCCATCTTTTCCAATAAACTTTCCTCGCATCCGGTACTTCAATGGCACATCTTCTAAATATTCTTCATCTATTGGACGCAGTTCTTCATATTCTTCAACTTCTGAATCTGAAGGTAGACGGTCAAAAACATTTTCTGAATTTGAGG
This sequence comes from Hesperophylax magnus, assembly GCA_026573805.1. Classification (NCBI taxonomy): domain Eukaryota; kingdom Metazoa; phylum Arthropoda; class Insecta; order Trichoptera; family Limnephilidae; genus Hesperophylax; species Hesperophylax magnus. The sequence continues at coordinate 5,290,034 of JAIUSX010000060.1, forward strand.
GCGCGTCTGAACTATCAGCTTCTTGTTCAGTTTCACTTTCGTGTTCACTATTCACCTCAAAATCTTCTCTTTCTGGCATATTTTCTTCTCCGCTGTCTTCTTCTTGAAGTAGCTGTTCTATTGTACTGTCACTCAGAGGAATACTCATTGTATTACAGCTCTGAAACAAAAAACATAGTCGTAAACATATCGAAAAATAATGGAAGAAGGATCGTCCCTACCGGGTATTTTTTGCCCATACTCACTTTACACGTTCGTCGTTAACAAGCGCCGTGCGCGAACTGACCGCCGCGCGGGGTGAGGGCGTGTGAACTATCGGCTTGAAGGTACTTAGAATCTTAGAAAAAAAAATACAACCAATATTTTGTACTCTGTGGTATTTTTTACCCGGTAGCGAGTATCGCCGGGTTAATGGTCTTTCTCTAGTCAGACAATAATTCCTCTCACGAATGCTTTCCGATTTCATTCTGTGAGTCTTACGGTAATTTAATTTTGAAAAGGGCCTGTTTTAACCTTACTGCATTGCTGCTTGAACCCATTATACAACTTAGGAGCCAGGAATACAAGGAAACGTTGTCCAAACGATGTGTTCATTTTTGGTACTATCATCCTTTGTTCTGATCTTAGTCTTGTTTTGTAACAAGACTATGAAGCTTGGGATGGTTCGTATAGTACATTATGAGTGCATGTATATAAGTCTGTCTTTCGTCTAATAATTTTGTTTCTTTATAAGGGTGTCGATGGTTTTTTATCCATCACTCTTATTACAGATTTTTGTGCCTTGGCTAACGGATCTAGTATAGTCTTAACTGCACCGCCAGAGCTTAGCATGCCATACCTGATAAAACTGACTGTTTTGTAAAAACAAAAAAACATATTCCAAATATGGTTATTTTTTTCGTTCATTCATCTAGCAGTTCTTGCAAAGCTACCCGTGTCAAGCTGCAATACCGTTTCAATTTTTCCGGGCGTTTGCGATGATCTTTTTAGGTTAATATTGGGTAGGCTACCAATTTGCCATAGATAATTTTTTTTTAATTCAATAATATGATGGCAACATTTCTATTCCATAGATAATTTTCCAAACACATCTAATAATGTCTGTTTGACGTTTGTGTGTAGTTACATTGATCTGTCTTCGGACCAATAAAAGCAAAACTATATCATATTATATTACTTTTCTTCATATTACCTATCACGTATACTTAAATAACTTTCAAGGTAAGTCTGGATACCAGTTTTTTTCAATATTACGATAAGTTAAACAGTTAGGTGAAGACTTTTCGAAGCCAACTGACGTAAATTGCTTTCTGTAACGATTTCTACAATTTAACATATATCTCGTCATATCTATTAGTAATATATCAGGCTTTTGGTAACTTTCTGAGCCCTAAAAGCGAATTGGAATGTTCCCCACTGTTTGATTATGAAAAGTAAGACACGTTTAATATGAACTTAACAAACACTCTGTATCATTTAGTTATCAAAAGGAACAACTATTTTAGTACCCGGAAATTAAAAAAAAAAAGAATTTAAAATTGTTGTTTCGTGAAAATTAAAATCGATTGTTCACTCAGCGGCCATTTTGATTGGTGTGAAAGTTTAAAGGTTCGTATTTTCTTCTCTTATTAAATCCCAAATATGACCCTAGAATCCTAAAATAGGTTCTCATGTAGGGTTACCCTTTCCTTATCTGTGGTGTGTATTTACTACATATTGTTTCTAATAACTATAATAACTCTATAAATATAATAAATTCTGGGTTCAAATTTTATGTATTCCTCCGTTATACATTTATGCACTGTCGAAAGCTGTCGCAACTGTTTTTGACCCATTTGGCTTTAGTCGCCAATTGAGGAAATATTCTTCCATAGCCTTAAGGGCAGATTTAAGAATATCTTCTGCTGCTTTAAGGGTTTTGGCTTGAGCTGTGACGGCAATGTCATCTGCGAAAGTAAATTTTCTGTCTTCAGTGTGAGGGAGGTCTTGAGTGTAGATGCTAAAAAGAGATAGAGCCAGTGCTGAGCCCTAGCAAGGCAATAATTGAGGGGTATTTTTTTGCTTTTACGCCCTCCTTGAAAAACCCTGAAGGTACGGCCAGTTAGCAGTTGCTCAATGCGTCGTACTGTGTTGCCATCCTCTGCGGTATCGTAGAGTTTAACAAGGAGGCCTTTGTTCCACACCGTGTCGTAGGCCACGGAGAGATCAATGAACGCTGCCGCAGTCTTAGCCCGTTTCTGGAAACCAGATTAAATGTGTGTTGTCAGTGCTAACACCTGATCGCAGCAGTTACAGCCTGGTCTGAAGCCAGTTTGCTATTGTGGGACCACTTTCTCCAGAATTGGAGTAGTCTGTGGAGCACAACTCGCTCTAGAAGTTTGTACATGGTACGTAAAAGCCGGTAGCTGTTCGGATCCTCTGGTGGCTTATTAGGTTTGAGGATCGCAATAACTTTAGTATTTCTTTAGGTATTTGGTATTTCTCCAATTTTTAAAATTTCAGTGAATAGTTTTGCGATACATAGTCTTATCCGTGGCCCAGCATGTTTCAGAAAGTCTGGGAGAACTCCGTCACATCCAGCTGCTTTCCCAGCTTTTGTTGAAGTGAAGGCGATGTCTACATCCTTAGCTGTGACGGCGACCACACTGTTAGGGTTCACCGGCCATTTTAGCCGCGCCGCCTTCAGAGGTTTTTAACCTGGTGGTTTATGTTAGACCTTGTTGTCGTGTTTGAACTATGGAGTAGTTATTGAGTAACAGTATTTGGTGACACTTTGGGTATTGTTTTAGTTGGCTGATCTGCAGTTCCAAGAGTGTTTGCCATGCTTTTCTGCTCGAGTGCTTGAAATTCATATCATCTATTAGTTCATTCCACCGTTTCATACACCCGTCGTCCAGAGACTGGAGAAGGTCAGAAGCAGTGTCTGGGTCATTCGTCCTCTCGAATTCAGATAAAAGGTGTTCACTTTCTGAGCTCCATGTTGGAATATACACTTTTCTGTAGCCTCTAGGTTTAAAAAAACTGGTTCTCCTCATTCCTAACTGACAGATCGCAAACGGTGAAAATTAACAACATAGCTGCAAGTAACCCTTTACCTATCTAATTCGGAGTCCCACAAGGAAGTGTCCTAGGCCCTATTATGTTCCTCATTTATATAAATAAACTCTGTAACCTTCCGATAACCGGAAAACTAATATCTTTTGCAGATGATACTGTGCTTATATCTCAACACAAAAACTGGAAACCTCAATTCGTAAAACTGTATACTACGCTCTCTGCCAATCCCTACTAGCTTACGGCATTATAATCTGGGGTGGCTGTGCCCAATCTACCATCGAACCTCTTCTAAAAGCCCAATAAATGGTAATACGTGTCATCAACAAGCGACCGACAATATACCCCTCCACTCGACTCCTCATAGAGTATAAGGTCTTAAACATACGACAACTCTACCTAAAATTTTCGCTAATACATTTCCTGTTCAAATATTAAAATGAAACTCTCTTACAACACAACTACATCACCATAACAATAACCAACGGTCACTACAAAGTACCTTCACTACATAAAATCTTTAACCTTATCCCTGAAAACCTAAAAACCGTGAGTCAACCCCATTCCTTTCAAAAACAAACTACGAAATGGATCCTTACACACATTACAACTAGAATACCCATTCATTATACACTTTTTCAATTTAATCACCTTTCAGACAAAACATAATATATCCTTATTCCTTAAATTAGCGGTACAGTATGTACATAATTAATTTGTGTGATCTAGCTAAAGCGTTCGACACTATCTCGCACAAAATTCTGCTGAATAAACTACAGCGAATTGGGATACAGGGTCAAATTTTCAAGTGGTTGGTTAGTTACCTAGAAAACAGGAGCCAAAGAGTAGATATTAACGGTACTCTAAGTGATCCAGCCAATATTAAATATGGCGTACCACAAGGAAGTACACTAGGTCCCATATTGTTTAATGTTTATATAAATGACTTATGTAATACTTCATTTGCAGACCACATTATTACATTTGCTGACGATACAGTACTTTTATTCGAAGGCAAAACCTGGAATGAGTCTTGCAGTAAAGCTGAATTTGGCATAAACAAAGTTAAACAGTGGCTAGATAGTAATCTCCTCACTCTTAACTCGGATAAAACGAAATTCATCTGCTTCAGTTCAACTCAAGCGGGTCAACCACAAGAAATTATTAACATTAGAATACACCATTGTTACGACATTATTACATGTAAATGCAATACCCTAGAATGTGTGGACAATATAAGATACCTAGGAATTATCATTGATAAATTTCTGAGATGGGACAAACACATAGCCTTTACTTCCACAAAGGTCAGGAAACTTACACATCTGTTTATAGCAATAAGAAATATTCTATGTCTAAATGATTTGAAACGTATTTACTTTGCAATGTGCAATTCCATATTAGACTATGCTTCCTTAGGTTGGGGAGGTTGTGCTAAAACCATACTCGATCCCTTAGCTAAATCCCAGAAATCGATTATAAGAGTCATACTGAAAAAACCTTTCAGATACCCCAGCGATTCATTGTTCGCAGAGTTTCGCGTTCTTGATGTAAGACAATTATACATGAGGAAAATCATATTACATACTCAAAAACAGAGGCACTACTTAGCTTCCGTAAACCACTGTCATAATACACGACATGCAAAAAAAAAAACCCAACAGTTCCGCCCACCACTTCCTCATCTTTAGCACAGAGACAATTCTCATACTTAGGCCCTAAACTGCTCAATCTCATACCTGATGCATGGAAGGCAAAGAGTACTAATATTCTGCGCATGCAGGTAAACAATTGGCTTCTGGTCTCGGGGAGAGCTGAATGCGAGAATATGCTAAAAAACAGTAATTGAATTGTAAACTTTGTTTTTCTTTACATTCTTTTTTACATTTTAATTTATACTAGCTTTTTGCCCGTTGCAGGCAACTAATGGGTAAAAATTAAGCAAGGAGTGTGGGTCTACTAAAAATTTAAAAAAATAAATGTATATTTGGAGACAAAAAAGTGCCAAGGAGCTTAATAATCATTTTTTCACTGATCCGTTCGAGTTGTGTAGGTCGAGACGCGTAATTTGATATCCATATCGTATGTACGGTTTTTGTCACCAACATTCTTCAAAAGTTAGTTTGGAAAAAGAATTGCTCAATTAACACTCAAAATTTAAAAACTTTTAAAAATGTAATATGTATTTTGGCATATAAATGAAACTATGAGTGTGTGACCACAAATATATTAAAATATATGTATGGATAGAAAGAAATGTATATTTTGAGAAAAAAAAGTGCCAAGGAGCTTTCTGATCATTTTTTCACTGAGCCATTCGGATTTTGTAAGTCGAGACGCGTAATTTGATACCCATATCGTATGTACGGTTTTTGTCACAGACATTCTTCAAAAGTTGTTATTTTGAAAAAAGAATTGCTCAATTAACACGCAAAATTTAAAAACTTTTAAAAATGTAATATGTATTTTGGCATATAAATGAAACTATGAGTGTGTGACCACAAATATATTAAAATATATGTAGGGATAGAAAGAAATGGATATTTTGAGAAAAAAAAGTGCCAAGGAGCTTTCTGATCATTTTTTCACTGAGCCATTCGGATTTTGTAATTCGACACGCGTAATTTGATACCCATATCGTATGTACGGTTTTTGTCACCGACATTCTTCAAAAGTCCCAGCGAGTTTTATTTTGGAAAAAAACATTGCTCTATAAACACGCAATATGTAAAAACTCTTATTGGAAATTTTTTTATTTTTGAATTTTAAATCCATACGTTATAAAACAACACTACGGACATAACCTAGAAAACGGGCTTAAACACGCTCTCAGTACCTGCCTACCAAGGACCTCTACCCGGTACCATCTGTGTAGGTTCCTGCACCTACCATTAAAAATTTACCGAAAAAATATGTACATAACGCAATAAGGTACCTACACATTAAAAAATAAAGAGATAAAAACTTTAAATATGAATGGCTCCCAGGCTAACCTTACCCAACTTCTGCGCTCTGGGTACAATTTATAAATTTGCGTGACGCTATTGATGTAGTTTTTCACTACGGGCGACGGTACCACTACTACTTCTACAACTACAACTACAACTACAACTTTAACTACAACTACCACTACAACCACTACAACCATTACAACCACTACAACCACTACAACCACTACAACCACTACAACCACTACAACCACTACAACCACTACCACCACTTCAACCACTACAACCACTACAACCGCTACAACCGCTACAACCGCTACAACCACTACAACCACTACAACCACTACAACCACTACAACCACTACAACCACTTCAACAACTACAACCACTACAACCACTACAACCACTACAACCACTACAACCACTACAACCACTTCAACCACTACAACCACTCCAACCACTACAACCACTACAACCACTACAACCACTACCACTACCACTACCCTACCACTACTACTACTACTACTACTACTTGGTACAATTTATAAATTTGCGTGACGCTATTGATGTAAATTTTCACTACGGGGCGACGGTACACGTGCCAAATTATTTTTACCAAACTTTATTTTATTTCGTTCAAATGCACTATCGATTTAAAAAAATATATACTGCCAAAGTAAGTACCTACACATATTTTATTGTTTCTTTGAATTCCATCTGTGTAGGTACCTGCACCTACTATTAAAAAAATACCGAAAAAATATTTACATAACGCAATTAGGTACCTACTCGTTAAAAAATAAACACATGAAAACTTTAAATATGAATGGCTCCCAGGCTAACCTTTTCCAATTTCTGCGCTCCTGGTAGAAATTAAAAATTTGCGTAACGCTATTGATGTAGTTTTTCACTACGGGGCGACGGTATCCGTGTCAAATTATTTTTACCGAACTTTATTTTATTTCGTTCAAAAGCATTATCTATATAAAAAAAAATAAACTGCCAAAGTAAGTACCTCTACAAATTTTATCGTTTCTTTGAGATCACATCCCTAAAATAAAAGCACATCACTTCGGTGTGTCTATGATTGGCTGATTTCTGACTGACCAAAAGCCCGATTGTTGGAATTTTTTGTTAAAATAGCAAATGTCAAAACTTTGGCCGGTTACTGTGACACATTTTGAACCGAACGCCATTTGTGGGACGGCCGAATAACGTTCCTTAACCTTCGGAGGATGATTTTTTTCGATAATATTAAAGGCGAACGGCGTGTTTGCTGCAGATTGCAATCATCAAGTTGAGCGTGTCGATTTTATAAAAAAGCATACCGCGTGGTTTTCGCTTGACCACTTGACTTCGCGAAGCTCTCCCGATTAAATCATTTTTTTGCGTGTCGGGCGAACCTGGCGGCCGGAGAGAGATCTGCGCACTTTCGTATAGCGCCGCGAGCGCTTCCAGTTTCCGCCGCTAGATGCTACAAAAATTTGTGTCGACAAATTACACCGAACAAATATTTTAGTAAACATTTTCATAGAAAATCATACTGAATTTTGCCCAAAACGCGTCCCGCCATAGTGATCCTCGAGTCGAAGCGGCTCAGTGAGAGCGGCGGTCGATTTTCGCTCGCCAGGAATTCGGCAAAAAACAATTGAATGGGACTTTTTTTCTCGCACACCAAAACGAACCTAGTGTCCTATGTGACTTTAGGGGCAAGTGGTCGATTTTCGCCTAATTTTAAGCGACCAAATAAAACAAAGAAACTGAGTATTAATATATGTATTGGTATTATATTAGCATTACAGGAACTGTATTTTTACATAAAGTAAGTTCGAAAATTGCTCAATTCTTCGTGATATTTTTCCTTAAATGAAAAGTTCCTTCTTTACTTTCATTTTTTAATTTTTTAATTTTTTTATTTATCATTTCCTTGTTTTATCTATTAATATTTCTTTAGTTTATTATATCAGCTAAACAATAGTAAAAAAAAAAAAAAAAAAAAAATGTCGTGGTATAACTGAATGTATACTAGATTATGAATATTTTTTTTTTTTTTTTTTTTTTTCCTTTATTTTTTCCCAATTTACATATTTCATAATACAAGTTTTTTAATAATATGAAAGGGAACCCACTAAGGCGCAGCCTGTGCGTGGGTAATATAATTTAATACATTAGATTTTTGTACCTAAAAATACATAACAGTAAAAATAAAATAAAAAACAGTAAGCATAATAAAGAAAAACGGTAGTATTATAATTAAAGTTATTCTAAAAGATTGTGCAAGAGGAGCATATTAAAAATAAATCAAAGTAAAAATAAAGATTGTAAGATAATATATATGAATTAAAAGAACACAAAATAAAATAATAATAACTATACAGAAACAAAATAGAAAAAAGTAAAAATTAAATGAATAATGCTTCAACATTTGCATTGTACAGCAACAACTTTAATACTTTTTGGTATTGCGCTAGTTTAGTTGTTACTTGAATTTTTTTTGGTAGTAGATTAAAAGTGCGAGGTCCAATAAAGCTACTGTGAGTTTGCATTAGTTTGGTATTGGTTTGTGGGGTATAAAATACATGATTTCTTCTAAAGTTGATTTTGGGTTCATATTTTTGAAATTTATTTTGGTTTTTCATGACGTATTTCAGGCTTTGAAGTAAAAATAGTTTACGGAGATTGAATAGTTGAGATTCCTTGTACAATTGATCAGTCGAAAATGTCCTCTTTTTATTATATATAACCTTGATAATATGATTTTGTACTATTTGTAGTGGTTTTATAAATGTATCTAGTGCGCCACCCCATCCTAATATACCGTACATAATTGAGGATTGCACTAGAGAAAAATAAATCATTTTCAATTTGTCAACATTGAGTACTTCCTTAAGTCTATAAAATATGTACGTCAGATATCTTAATTTAGAAACGGTGTTATTAATTTGTGGTTGCCAGTTTAAATTTGTGTCAATATATATACCCAAATATTTGATCTTTTCAATTTTTCCAATTTCAAAGCAAGAGGTGCATGTTACTTTATTACAGTTAGCATTATGTAGTCTAATTTTAAGGTTATTGGGAGGTTTGTTTTTACTGTTTTTATAAAATGTTAGGTAAAATGTTTTATTATAGTTTAAGAAAAGTCTATTACAAGTTAGCCATGATAAGACATATGAAATACATTTTGTTGCATTTAAAAAAGTTTCAGGCCAGGATTTTCCATTTACTATTATTGCTGTATCATCAGCGTAAGATACAATTTTACCAGGGATTACAACATTGCATAAATCATTAATATATATTAGAAACAGAATTGGGCCAAGCACAGTCCCCTGTGGTACTCCATTTTTTATCACTGTTTCTGTGCTATAAAAGTTCCCTATTTTTGTTTTTTGTAATCTGTCTTTGAGATAGTGAGTGAGAATTTTTAGTGCATCTTTTTTGAAACCTATTTGATTAATTTTCTTTATGAGTAGATTGTGATTTACAGTATCAAACGCTTTTCTTAAGTCTAAAAATATAGCTAGACTTTTTTTATTTTGATCAACAGATGTGTATAAATTTTTTGTCAGATCGAATATTGATTTACTTCTGAAGCCATATTGATTTTCGGACAGAATATTGTTTTGTTCTAGGTATTTCATAACTCTATTTTTGATACATTTTTCAAATATTTTTGAAAGGTTTGAAACTAAGGAGATAGGTCTGTAATTGTCTAATATGTGCGTGTCACCCGATTTGTGAACTGGTATTATAGTGGAGATTTTAAATTGTTCTGGGAAATACCCTTCTTTTAGGGATATATTATAAATATGTTGCAAAGGAGTTAAAATATATTGTTTTATTTTTTTTAGTGTATTACCTGATAAATTATCAATTCCTGAAGAATTTGTTGGTTTTAGGCTGTCAATGTGTTTTTCAATTTCATTAGTTGTGATAGGTGTAAAATAATCTAATGAGTTAATTGAATTGTTTGTTGGTACCAAAAGCAGAGATGAGTCAGCGGGCGCTGTATTAGCAATCTTACTGGATGATTCAAGTACTTGGTCGACGACATTTGTGAAGAAGTTGTTAAAGTTATTTGCAATGTCAGATTTGTCAGTTATAATATTGTTATTTATTTTAATCTCCTTAACCTCAGTTGATGCTATTCTTTTTTTATTCGTTATTTCGTTAATAATATTCCACGTTTTTTTGGTATCATTATTTGCATTATCAATTTGTTCACCATAGTATTTTTTTTTACAACTTCTTATTAACCTATTTAGTAAATTTCTATACAGTAAATATTTTGTTTTCATGAAGGACATTGTTCTGACATTGTTTTTTTGACAGGCTCTTTGATAATTTAGCATCTCTCTATATAGTTTATCTCTTTGTTTAATGGAGACTATTATTCCTACAGTTATCCAAGGTTTAATTTTTTTATATTTTCTCTTAGATATAACAATTTTATTTGTACTTTTTGAAATATATTCTTGGAGAGTTTTATAAAACGATTCTAATGCTGAATATGGGTTTGAAATTGATAGAATTTGATCCCAATTTTCCAAAAGAAGTAGATTATTTAATGTGAGGTAATTAATATTATTTTTTTCAACTGTTTCAGAATTTTCTTTTGAATTTGCAGTTAAGATGTTGTGTCCGTAAAATGTTGGGTAATGATCGGTAATGTTTGTTATTAGAGTTGAGGATGTTGTTATAAGGTGTTTGTGTGATTTAACAAATATGTGATCTAGAGTCGTGGAGTTATTCAAATTTTCTCTAGTTGGTGAGTTTATGTAAGACTGATATCCAGCATACGACAAACAATCTAAGTACTCATTTATACAGTTTGTTCTTTTGTTATTTTCATTTATATTTATATTGATATCACCGGTTAATATTGCGAAGTTGAAGTTATTTCTGTTAGTCATTTTTAAAAGCGAATTAAGTTCGTTATTGAAGAGAGTTTCATTTAGTGAAGGTGATCTATAGATAGCTATTAGCAAATAATTATAATTGTTATGGTTAAATGTTAATTTAATAGCATTTGCTGTTTTAAAATCTAAAATCTCGAAAGCAGTTTTCATGAGACAATTATTCATAAATACCGTGACTCCATCGTGTCCAGTATGTTTGCATTTAGATGAAATGGTTATATATCCTGGCAGGTTATAGGGTATTACCTCTTTCATCTGTGTCTCTGTTAATATAATAATACTAGGAGAAAAATCTAGACTTTCGATTAGGACACAGAGTTCATCAAAGTGCTTTCTTAAACTCCGTATGTTCATATTTAGAACTGAAAAATTAACATTTTTAAAATGATTATTTAATTCACTTGTGTTTTTACATATAAAGTTTTCATGCAAAAAATATACATTTGTATTACTTTACCAACAGAATTTATTCAATTCAGTTTCATTTTCAAATTCATTTTCTTGTTTTTATCTATTAATATTTCTTTAGTTTATTATGTCAGCTAAACAATATTAAAATATGTCATGGTATAACTGAAAGTATTCTAGAATATGTATATACATATGTATTATTTTAACAACAGAATAGTCAACACTATAATTTACATGTAAAAACATTATCATATTGGAATGTCCTAAAACGGGCAATCGCCTAGTTGGACATTTTAAGTTCATTAATTGTATTATGTAATATTTACAAACAAACAATAAATAAAATAAACAATAAATAAAATAAAATTTACAAATAATTTCTCAAATTTTTTTTCTTCTTATAATTTTCTAACTTCTCCATCCTCTTCTTGCAACCCAAACTAGCTATACATCATTTTTCTTATTTCTCTATTTTATATTATAGTAATGTATAGATTCTATGTCTGCAAACTGTAAAATTCACCCGCCACAACACAGGGTCATCCCTAGCGAGTGTGAAATATCACAAAAAACCACATGTACTCTCTAAATCATGTATCAATAAAATAAATTTCTTTGCGGCTATAAATAAAAGGTTTGAAAATCGATCGTAGGAATTTGTCTTTCAACCCTGTCAACATATTTCGAGAAGTCTCTCTATTCTGCCTTTCTAAGATTCCACCGTGGCATCGGCTCGCTGGAGATACACGGAATCTCTATGGCGATGCTTAGCATGACTGGCCTGGGTTAGCTATGTGGCAAACTGTAAAATATTGTTCTCGAAGCCCTCATAGGTTCTCCGTCCAGCGTTGTAGAGACATAACACAAGTCAGGCGTATATTCACATCGCCACCGCGCAATTTTTTGTGCGCCTGTCCCATCGTAAATAAGTTGGCAATCCTGTGCTGACGCCCAATCGGTGATCTGCCCTCCAGCTTTCTCGGTCGTCGAGTAGCCCCATAGGAAGTGGTGGCTGTTGAAATCTCCCACAAACACCGCCGGGTGATTGTGTGCAGAAAGTGCTGGTGACTGCCATACTTCATTGGGAGGTTTGTAAATATTAAATATAGCAAGTTTTCTAACCTGAATTCCGATCGCGTGATATCCATCAGTGATTTTATCGATTCCCCTTGGCCGGGAGACATATCGGTCTTCGGCCCCTTAAAGAGCGGCATAGTTTGTAGTTGGAGGCCCACTTAATTTGGTATCCGCTTCATCCACTGTATTACCTACACGCGCGGTAACAATAACGTGCCGAACGTGTAAACAGCGCGGTGGACACAACCGTTGCGTGTGGCAGTGGCATACTACTAGAACCTTATTGTCGTGTGGAAAAGTTTTGATGTTTTATCCAATCCAACATTTTTATTATAATCCATCCACAGACGTAATCAAATACTTAAAAATGCTAAAAGACAACCAGATTATATTCTAGTTCAAGAACAATATAAGAAATATAGAAACTTATGTACCACTGAAGAAAATTTCTACAAAAAACATATATACGAAAACACCATAAAACCTCCAAAACATTTCTGAGAAATATTTCGTAAAATTACCGAAACAAAAAACAGCAAATCGTCTTTCATACAATCATTGGATATTAAAAACACAAGTACTACTAACCCCAAATTGGTGGCTAATTTTGCTAATCACTATTTCACACCAGTAGGAGCCTCTCTCGCAAATAAAATCCTTGAAAAATGTAAGAAAACTGAATCTGAACTAGCCAACATACCTACAACTGATCTTAATCTAAAAACAGACGAGATTCAAACAAAGATTAATGAAGTCATGAAAATGATAGATAGCTGAAGTCATCGAATGCCTGTGGGCCAGACAAAATTTCCTCAAATCTGCTGAAAGTATTAATATTTAATTATTTATTTTTTTATTATTATTGAAACCACTTATAGTGAGTCCCATTGCATACATTTGTGATCTTTGTTTCAAGACAGGCATATTCTCAAACCACTTAAAACAATCAGTTGTTATATTGATTCATAAAGATGGAAACAAATCGGATATACATAATTATCGGCCAATATCTCTACTCAACTCATTCTCAAAAATTATCGAGAAAATCGTAAAAAATCGTCTCACCCTCTATCTTGAAAGACATAAAATCTTATCTAATAACCAGTTCGGCTTTCGACCAGGTCTAGGAACAGAAAATGCTATTGCTAAGCTGGCGAAATATTATTTCCAATAATATTGACCGAGGTAATAAATCCATCGCTCTCTTTTTAGATCTTGCCAAAGCTTTTGATACCATCTCGCATAAAATACTTCTAAAAAAACTAAAGGCTATAGGTATTCAGGGACTGCTTTACAAATGGATGGATAGTTACTTAACTAACAGATACCAAAAAGTTAAAATTAATTATACTGTTAGCGATCCGGCCCTTGTAGAATTTGGTGTACCCCAAGGGAGTACCTTAGGACCTATTTTGTACAGTATTTACATCAATGATCTGTGTAACAGCAATTTTTCCAATCATATTATAACATTTGCAGATGATACTGTCTTAATATTTGAAGGAAAAACATGGAACGATGTACACTGCAAAGCAGAAAGTGGAATAAAACAGCTAAAACTTTGGTTAGACTATCTGTTGACACTCAATTCGGAAAAAAACTAAATTTATACGATTTAGTGCGACAGAAGCGGGCCAACCCGAGGAAGCATATAATATTTTTATGCATAAATGCATTGACTCCACTACCTGTAATTGCTATAAATTGGAATGCGTAGACAGTATAAAATACCTTGGTGTTATATTAGACAAATATCTTAGATGGGACGGACACATAAATCTAGTTGCCACAAAGGTTAGAAAGCTTACGTACATGTTTATGACAATCAGAAATATCTTACTTAAAAAAATAATTAAAACTCATCTATGATGCTATGTGTGAGTCACTTCTAGAGTATGCATCCTTAGGTTGGGGTGGGTTTGGAAAAACTGTTTTGGACAAATTACCAATGCTCAAAAATCATTACTAATGGTAATCCTCAAAAAAACATTTAGGGGGTATTTCACTATCTCTGATTATGTTCTGACTAAGCACTAATCCGCGAATTAGTCATTTTTTCGTTTTCACTATATCTGAATAACGCTAACGCTCGGGTTAAAGTTCGATTTGACTAATCAGTGCTCGAACTTCACAGTAGGCGCTATTCCTCGAATCAAAGATGGCGTAAAAACATTCCGAGTTTGACAGCTGAGAAGTGAGTCGAATTTTGTTGAATGAATTTGAATGCTTGTATGATCCATCCTGAATTATTTGATTGTGTTCAAAATAAGAAACAATGTATTAATTCGACACGAATCTATCTAAAATGACCTAATAATCAACATAACATAACCAAAAAATGCACACTTCGCGGTGTGCGGACTGTGACGCATGACAGCCGTGGCAGTAGATGGAGTAACTGCAAACATTTTGCGATGGTGCCAGACTATTTCGAGTGTTACCTATCCGGAAGCTCGAAACAATGGTGAAACGGTCGCCGTTGAATAACGAAGTTATTCTGAACTTTAAAGCCAGCCAACGGATAGCTAGTCAGATATTTAGCCCGACATAGTGAAATACCCCCTTAGATATCATAGCGATGCACTATTTGAAGAGTTCCGAGTTCTGGATGTTAGAAAACTATACATGAGAAAATTAATTTCAAACACCCATCAACAACGCCACCTCTACCCATCTATTAACCACTCTCACGACACCCGCCACTCACGGAGAAATCCTATTGTACCACTCACAACTAAAACATCTCTCGCTCAAAGACACTTCACATTCTTAGGTCCAAAACTATACAATTTCATGCCTGATGCTTTAAAAAAGGAAAACACAGCTGTTCTTCATAAATTGACCAC
The DNA here is from genome assembly GCA_026573805.1 of Hesperophylax magnus. Taxonomy (NCBI): domain Eukaryota; kingdom Metazoa; phylum Arthropoda; class Insecta; order Trichoptera; family Limnephilidae; genus Hesperophylax; species Hesperophylax magnus. Next base: position 5,305,292 of record JAIUSX010000060.1, read on the forward strand.
TAATTGGTTTCATCAATTGGGTAGAAAGGAGAGTGAACTTTTACTACACAAAAAATTAAATCAAACACAAACCAAAAACAACAACAAAAACTCCAACAAAAAATAAACCATGTAAAAGATACCTTTATGTTCTAATCTTTATCATTATGTGTATATATGTACCTACCTAGTACATTTAAATTAGAATGCTACCCAAGCAGCAGTTAATCTTATCTTAATTGGATATTTTATTTTATTCTATTTCTTCTCTTTGTTATTCGTATTTATACAAAATATGTTAGTAGGCTTAGGCACCAGTTAAAAGTACATGTACCTTTTATTTCATTATTATTTTAGTACCGGTGCGTAGTCGGGATACACGCCAAACGCGCGCCCAACATTTGTACACAGTTGACATTTGTCACATGAGGACGGGTCGCTTCTACGATTCGTTCTTAAGTTCAACAGCTCGGCTGTGAAACGAACTGCCGGCCTCTGTGTTTCCTCCCTCCTACAACATGGGACTCTTCAAGACCCATGTTCACTCCTTCCTCTCCACAAAAAGACCCTCCACACAGCATCCCCAATGATGACATAGGCCCTGAGGGATATTATTTTCTTCAGGGCCTCCTGTGTGGAGTTAATTTAAAAAAAAGTACTATACTTATCAAACAACTTATCAAAATGTTGATACTCATCCTAATTTGACTGTCCTAAAACGGGAATCCTCCTACTTGGTCAGACAAAACATTTCTTAAATAATGTACATAAATGTATAATCATTTTTAAATAAAAAATAAAAATAAAATAAAAAATATTTACAAATATGTATTGATCTAATGGATGAACGGAATTGGCTTTGTGCAATAATATTTACAATGGTGGAACTTTTAAAATCATAATGTTTTAAAACATTGTGGTATATTGTTTTAAAATAAATGGCCTTAAGTTTCCTCAATCATCGTCTATGGTAAAGACGTAGGTCCATTATATCTGTGGTTAAGTGGAAAACATTTTTTTCATTAAAAAATCCTGACGATATCGATCTAGCGAATAAAATATTTATGATCCCAGATCTACGGAAGCGTTGACATTAGTGCTAAGTCATATCGCGTATTGAATAAATCAGTTGTCGCGTACGGAAGAAAAATAACATTGCCGCATTCAGTATTTGTAAATGCGTCGCAAAATAATGTTAGTGGGTTACGATTTTTAAATTGCATTGATTACAGTACACCCATTATAAAAATATGGATTTTCGATTTTCTGCCAATAGCGGAATTTCGGAACTATTACTGGATATTATCTTTGGAGATATACATTGTATCAATTGAGTTATCTGCAATATATGACGATTTTCTCGACCGTTTGCAAATGTCGAGATACTGCCACAATAATATACCTATTACCAATTATAAGCTATGTAAAAGAATTCAATGTTTTGACAGAATATTCCAAGCGACAACAAATATTCAAAGATCTTTGTTACGTTTCAGGTATATTTGTTTAAGTTTGAACAAATCACCAATCGCTACCACAAAGCAATGCCATGGATCTACTTAATCCAGAGACTGTTTCCATCAAGACGGAACCAGGGCCCCAGGAGGAAGGCGGAGGTGAAATGCCGTATATGGATATAGATTTCGACCTCCAAGATGTGAAGAAAGAATGTTTGCAATATGCGGAAAGTACTCGTACAGCCAGTTAGTTTTTTTTTATTTATCCTTTTTTAGGTTTATTGGATAATCTCAGTGTTAACTTGAAAGAAGGTAAAAATTTCGAAAGTTACAAAGTAATTACAAGGTTACGGGAAAGTAAAAACCAAATACCAACCGCCAATAACGGTGTATAACAATTTGTTATTTGAAACGATCCGCATAAGGGTAAATAGATGTTCCTTGATAATTAATACCTCCCCTTATAAGAATAACTCGTCTTTAGGGAGGGAATACTAAATCTGTAAGAATAGTAGGATGTTGAATTCAGATGTTGTGTACTATGCAATTGTACAATCTATATTACAATATGGTATTATTGGCTGGGGAGGAACTTATAACAATATATTAAATCCACTTAAAATAGTTCAAAGATTGATAATTAAAGTAATATTGAAAAAAACATTCAAATTTTCTACTGAGATTCTCTTTTCATTATTCAATGTACCCACAATAGACAATATATATAAAAAATATTCAATTTACAAATTTATAAAGAAATACAGTTAAATAACTTACAATTCAATTCATCAGCAAGATATCAAAAAACTATCAAAATCCCAAAACTTAATACAAAGCACACACAAAATACCTAAAGGTATAACATATTTTAACATCCTTCCATTATATCTAAAAAATATTGAAGATATTCAGGAATTTAAAATAAAATTAAAAAATTACCTAAAACTACTTTAAAAGTCCATATCTTACTCTTATTATTATTTCCTTCAAATCTTGAAACTGTATTACTGATAAATCTTGCCTATTTCTTACTTATCCCCTTGGTTTTGCAAATATATTATTTACTTACTTACATGATTCCATATAATTGAGCTAGGATTCACTCACGAAACACAAGAGCCTCGTCTCTTTATGGTGAGGAAAAGCTATTATTATTTACCTTTATAACACTGTGTAATATGTATAAATTGTATATTTATTGTAAAAAACATACAAATATTAAATAAATATAAAAAAATGTCCGTTTTAAAATGTCGTGGAAACAGGACACATGCATATACATTACATCCTCTCTTTCTTAAATAAGTATATTTGGTTGTTACCTTAAAAAGCGTCTGCCTAAAACTGCCGTATTACCGAAATTTTAAATTTAATTTAATTGCTTACAATAAGTTCTTGATTCCTCAAGTTTTCATCCCATGTCATATGGATATGATATAAGTTACACGTATTGCTATAAAAATACATGAATAATGCGGATTGAAGAATCATTCTATAGACTAAAAATAACCAAACCCCGTACTAAAAGTGCTCGAGAGCTGGGTTTTTCGTTTCGTTTCGTTTCGTTAAGGTTCGGTCCCTGAAACGGGCACGTTGGGTCATTCTTATATCTTATATTAACTTTCAAGTCTCTTATCCAAATTTCCGATTATAAATGTTCAATCAATAGTATTTTTCGTAAATATTTTAGTTTTCAGTTATTTAATAAAAAAAAAATTTGTTTTTAATTTAAAAAAATAAAAGAAAACATATGACAATAAATTACATATGAAAATATTTCGAGGCTGTTTGCGAAAAAATAATATCTTTTTAACGAAAATTCCCAACATAATTGTGAAATTATCTCTCGTGTTTGAATTTAGTAGGGTTTTGTTTTATATCACTGTTCAACGTACATATTGTTTTTTTTGTTATTTGTTTTTGGGGTGTTATGCCGTGTTACGCTAACTCCTTCTTTAGCCAACGTTTCGGACAGCATTGCAGTGTCCATCATCAGGGCAGATGTGTTATTTTTAAATCGTACATATTGTTGTACATATTAAATCGTACATATATAAATCGTACATATTGTTGTTTTATTTTTCAAGGTAGCATTAATGTGGAAACTGTTACCAACAAGGTGGAACTTGGTCCCCGAAAAGAAGATAAAGGGGGATTTCCTTATATGAAAATTGACATTGAACAGTCGGATGTCAAAAAGGAATGCTTACAACGCTTCGAAAGAATAAACCAGATAGCAGGTAAAACCGGTTTTCCGTGTATGATTTAACTATTAGTCATATTAAATATAAAGTTTTTTTTTAAATTTAATGTGCTTATCTATACTAACCTCGGTAATTTAAATTGTTAGCCTTACATGAAACACTTTGTATACACCATAATAATATTTTTTTTTATTATTTATATTGGCTTTCACCCATTGAGAGTGATCTTGGCCATACCTTACAACATTTTTAGTATAATTGTTTCAAAGCCAATGGCTTCTTGTTCAAGATAATGAAAATCAACCTAAAATGAGATCTTTCTAAACTATCTTCATCCGTATTATTTTTTTAAATTTGTCTACAGATCTGAAGACACATCATGTGGAAAAGCGATTATCTTGTACCTATTGTAACAACTCCTACCGTGGAATGTCAAATTTTGAATGTCACATTTGCACTCATACTGGAGAAAAACCTTTTAGGTGTTCTAAGTGCAACTATTCAAGTTCTCGTAAAGTAAATTTGAAGAAACACACGCTGTTGCACACTAAAGAAAAACCTTTTTCGTGTTCTTTGTGCAACAATTCATTTTCTCAAAATGGTAATTTGAAGAGGCACATGCTGTTACACACTGGAGAGAAACCTTTTTCATGTTCCGAGTGCAACTATTCATGTTCTGAAAAAGGAAATTTGAAGAAACACACACTGAAGCACACAAGAGAAAAACCTTTTTCATGTTCGGTGTGCAACTATTCATGTTCTCGAAAAGGCCAACTGACGAGACACATGCTGACTCACACTAGAAAGAAACCTTTTTCATGTTCCGAGTGTAACTATTCATGTTCTCAAAAACACCAACTGACTGAACACATGCTGATTCACAGTGGAGAAAATCAATTTTCATGTTCTGATTGCAACTATTCATGTTTTCGAAAACGACAACTGACGAGACACATGGCGACTCACACTGAAGAGAATCCTTTTTCATGTTCTGAGTGCAACTACTCAAATTATCATAAAGTAAATTTGAAGAAACACACGCTGATACATACAAGAGAAAAACCCTTTTCATGTTCTTTGTGCAACAATTCATTTTCTCATAAAGGTAATTTGAAGAGGCACATGCTGTTACACACTGGAGAGAAACCTTTTTCATGTTCTGAGTGCAAATATTCATGTTCTCGAAAAAGCCAACTGACGAGACACATTCTGACTCACACTAGAACCTAACCTTTTTTCATGTTGCGAGTGCAACTGTTCATGTTCTGAAAAGGGAAATTTGAAGAAACACACACACTAAAGCACAAAAGAGAAACTTTACTTTTTTATCTTTTTCTATTTGTTTCTGTAAATTTAATATTATTTTATTTTGTGTTCATTTACTTCATATATTTTATCCTACAATCTTTATTTTTACTTTGATTTATTTTTATTATGCACCTCTTGCACCATCTTTTAGACTAACTTTAATTATAATCCTACCGTTTTTCTTTATATGCTTACTGATATTTTTAGATACAAAATATAATAAATACACTTATATTTCCCACGCACAGGCTGCGCCTTAGTGGGTTCCCTTTCTTTTTTTATAAAACTGTAATGTCAAATGTATAAATTGGGAAAAAATAAAGGAAACAAAAAATAAATAAAAAATGTTCTGTGTACAACATTTAATTTTCTCACAAGGGCAGTCTGACGATCCACATACTGAAAAAAACTGTAGAGAAACCTTTTTCATGTTCTGACTGCAACTAATTCATGTTCTCAAAAAGGAAAATTGAAGAAACACACGCTGACTCATACTGGAGAAAAATTTTTTTCATGTTCCTTGTGCAACAATTATTTTCTCAAAAAGGCAGTCGGACGTGACACATGCTGTCTCACACTGGAGAAAAACTTTTTTTAAGCACTTTAGTAAAAACTTCTTCATGTACTGAGTGCAACTATTCTTGTTCTCGAAATGGGCAACTGACGAGACACATGCTGACTCCACTGGAAAGAAACCTTTTTCATGTTCTGAGTGCAACTATTCACATTCTCTAAAGATCCAGATGACGAGCAATATGAAGACTCACATTGGAGAAAATCGAATACAAGACAAAATATAACATTCTTTTGCAATAAATACACGACCAACTATCAGACACACTCACTGACCAATAGGATGCATGATCTCTGCAACAAGTATGGGTGTGCTATTGAATTATGTATTGACTCCATTTATAGAATCAAGCATATTTTTTTATACAATATTTTTTATACATTTTTCAATATTTTATGTAACTATCCACGTATGTATAAAAAAAATTCAATAAAAAATAAATAAAAAAAATTAAAAAAGCATAATCTATACCAACACTTTGTTGAATCCTACAAATTGAAGTAGCTTTGGTAAATTAGTTTTAATGCTTTGTCTTATATCTGGTGTTGTTGTAATTTCTTTTTTACTTTATTTTACTCTTACGTTTTACTAATATTGCTTCATATTTAGTTTTTTTTTTTAATTATGTCTTAATATTTTCTCATACTTGTAATCACAATTTTACAACTGTGTATTTTGTACCTACTTTCCAATGGATTACATCTACTTACTGTCAGTATCTCCTGTAAAATACAGATATTCTCCTATGTACACTGCATCATGTATCACTTTTATGTAAAAGCCTTTTAAGGCGTAAATATATATAATAAAATAAAATACTTTTTTGTTTTAAAACCACGATATTTATTAATTTAAGAACCGACCGGTTTCGCTTTACTTAAGCATCATCAGGGTACAAATTAATACTAAACAAGAAGTACATAATGTGTGCATATATATAACAAAATATAGAGGGAGACAACATGATACAAATATATTATAGAGGGAGACAACATGATTCAAATATAAGCAACACAAAGACGGTCATAAAATACATTAACATAAGTGCACAGGTAATGGAAAAAACGGAAAAAACCGCCAGATAATTATGTAGACTAATGGGTTATACCAATAAATCGGGAGAAACAAAGCATCAACTGGCATGGTGGTAAGGAGGTAAGGAGAACTGGGATTTTTTTATGGGTTTATTGGAAACAGACTTAATATTGGACTACTTGATATGTCTAATTGATTATTAAGTATCTGACTTTTGGTTTTTACAGCTTTTTTAATTTCTAGTGCCTCTAAGTTGTTTAGTCTGTTACCATGCCCGTTTTTATGTAAGATGTTAGCACCGGTGCTATGACAGAATGTATGATCTTTATCGATCAAATGATTTGCGAATTCAGAAAAACCGTTATTATTGAGGCAACGAAGATGCTCCTTTATCCTAATATTAACATAGCCTAAGCTTAAGTAAAGCGATACCGGTCGGTTCTTAAATTAATAAATATCGTGGTTTTAAAACAAAAAAGTATTTTATTTTATTAAATATGTCAAACCACAAAGTGATTGCTTTCTACAATAATATTAAATTGGCGAGTACGGCCATAAAAGCAAAAATGTATAAAAACTTTTCAATTAAGTATAAAGTGATGTGTATTAATATATACTTTTTCAAACAGTGCATAAAAATGAAAGTGTTTCCTAAATATTTAAATGCGCAGTTCAAAAGCGCCAAAAATCAATCATTAATTCCCCAATCTTCCATGTATAAAGCTAAATTGGCGTGGTTGAAAGAGGATCTAAAATGTGAATACAAACGACGTAATAATATAAAACTTAATTTAAAATTATTACATACTGAACTAGTGTATGAGTTGCACCCAGTCGAATGGGACTTATTTGACGACAAAGTGAGATACCTAGTTTCAGTTAAATCTTTTAATAAACTTAATACAGTAAATAAAAAACTCAAGAACTTGTGCCGTATAAATAATCCAGATATTAATATTAGTAACCCGGAGTCGGTCCATACATTTTTTGACCGTGTACAGAATCTGTCTTCTGTACATTTTCTTCCTGAGGAGATATCCCTATTGGCAAAGGGATTAAAATATAACCTTAAATACTCGAATAATAATTTTAATGCTGCAATAGAAGAGGTAGCAGTGGATATAGACACAGCTCTATGTGGTAAACCGAAAAAATTCTGTTACAAAAGTGCTGAAACTTTACAAAAAATAATACCTAAATTTAAACCTAACCCAAATCCTGAGTTGACTATAATGAAGAATATTCGTGCCAAACTAACAGATGAAGATTTGATCCTCACGAAAGCGGACAAGGGGAATACAGTGATCATACTCCCTCGAAATGAATATAATTCTAAAGTGACGGACTTCATTGACAGTGACAATTTCGCAATACTTGCGAAAGACCCAACCAATAAGTTCCAAGAAAATGTGAAACAAACACTTCAAGCATGTAAAACTAAAATATTCAAAGATGAATCATATCACAAAGTTAAATTTTTAACTAAAAATCCCAAAACTCCTAAATTATATGGGTTCCATAAAATACACAAGAATAATTGCCCCGTCAGGCCAGTAGTTTCATGTTGTAATGCCCCAAATTTTAAAATATCATCCGTTATTACTAATGTGTTTCAAAATACCAATGTTTTTTCACCTAAACATACCCTTAAAAACTCTTTTTCATTAGTAGAAGAATTGAAAGATATGATTCTCCCTAGTAATTCTACACTAATTTCTTTTGACGTTGTAAATTTGTTCCCCAATGTTCCCATAGAAGAGAGTAAACTTTTAATTTCTGATTTATTAAATAGTTCCGATCTCTCTATAGATTTTATAAAAGATTTAACTTCCTTGTTTAATATATGCCTGAATCAAAATTATTTTCAATTTAATAATGTCATATATCAGCAACGTGACGGCCTAGCTATGGGGAGCCCTACCAGTCCTCTGATTGCTGATATATTCATGGATAACTTAGAAAATAAAATTTTATCTAGTAGCTCACATCTTATTAAAAATGTCTTGTACTGGAGAAGATACGTTGATGATGTTTTGTGTATATGGACAGGGACTAGGCGTCAACTGAATTCCTTCCTCAATCTTATAAATTCTTTTCATAATAAGATTAAATTCACATTAGAAATAGGCATAAATTCAACCTGAAATTTTTTAGACCTTACCTTATCGATCGTTAATAACAGAATTAATTTTAACATTTTTCGTAAACCCTCCTATACTGACGTTGTCATACACAGCACCTCAAATCACCCTATTTCACATAAGCACTCCGCATTCCATTCTATGGTCCATCGTTTAGTCACAATTCCAATGTCCGATAGTAATTTTGATAGTGAACTAAAACTAATTAAAAACATAGCAGTAAATAATGGCTATGAATCAAATTTTATAGATTTAATTTTAAATAAAAAGCTAAAACAAATAGCCATTAATCGCTTCCTCTTCGCTAGTCCTTCTCCTCAAATCAATGACAATAATATTAATTATCAATGGCGGCGAATTTTATTCATCAATCACTTTTCTACCTTATGTGTAAAAAACCTTCCTTCTGAAGTCAAACCGGCCTTTTATACCAAAAACAATATAGGTAAATTTCTAATTAATTCTAAAGATAAGGACGATAAATTAAGTCATTCGGGGATTTATAAATTAAATTGCAATAATTGTTCTGCTTTTTATATCGGTAAAACATCACGTAATGTTAATATTAGGATAAAGGAGCATCTTCGTTGCCTCAATAATAACGGTTTTTCTGAATTCGCAAATCATTTGATCGATAAAGATCATACATTCTGTCATAGCACCGGTGCTAACATCTTACATAAAAACGGGCATGGTAACAGACTAAACAACTTAGAGGCACTAGAAATTAAAAAAGCTGTAAAAACCAAAAGTCAGATACTTAATAATCAATTAGACATATCAAGTAGTCCAATATTAAGTCTGTTTCCAATAAACCCATAAAAAAATCCCAGTTCTCCTTACCTCCTTACCACCATGCCAGTTGATGCTTTGTTTCTCCCGATTTATTGGTATAACCCATAAGTCTACATAATTATCTGGCGGTTTTTTCCGTTTTTCCATTACCTGTGCACTTATGTTAATGTATTTTATGACCGTCTTTGTGTTGCTTATATTTGTATCATGTTGTCTCCCTCTATATTTTGTTATATATATGCACACATTATGTACTTCTTGTTTAGTATTAATTTGTACCCTGATGATGCTTAAGTAAAGCGAAACCGGTCGGTTCTTAAATTAATAAATATCGTGGTTTTAAAACAAAAAAGTATTTTATTTTATTAAATATGTCAAACCACAAAGTGATTGCTTTCTACAATAATCGTAAATATATAAATAAATAAATAAAAAAATAAATAAATATGATAGCTTTAGGAAAACGCTTTTAATGGTAACAACCAAATATACTTACGTACGGCAAGAGAAGATGTAATGTGTATGCATGTGTCCTGTTTCCACGACATTTAAAAACGGACATGAATTCCGAACATCCGAGTTCAAGATCCTACCATTCTTACAGATTTGGTATTCCCTCGCTAAAGACGAGTTATTCTTATTTGGGGAGGTATTAATTATCAAGGAACATCTATTTACCCTCATGCGGATAGTTTCAAATAACAAATTGTTATACAACGTTATTTGACGGTTGGTATTTGGTTTTTACTTCCCTGTAACCTTGTTATTACTTTGTAACTTTCAAAAAAATTACCTTCTGTCTAGTTAACACTGTGATTATCTAATAAACCTTAAAAAGGATAAATAAAAAAAAACTAACTGGCTGTACGAGTACTTTCCGCATGTTGCAAACAGTCTTTCTTCACATCTTGGAGGTCGAAATCTATATCCATATACGGCATTTAACCTCCGCCTTCCTCCTGGGGCCCTGGTTTCGTCTTGATGGAAACAGTCTCTGGATTAAGAAGATCCATGGCATTGCTTTGTGGTTGCGATTGGTGATTTGTTCAAGCTCAAACAAATATACCTGAAACATAACAAAGTTGTTAGGGAACTCTTATTCGTATGTTCTTTGAATATTTGTTACCGCTTGGAATATTCTGTCAAAAAATTGAAATCTTGTACATAGCTTATGATTGGGAATAATATTGTGGCAGTACCTCGACATTTGCAAACTATTAGCACCTCGACTCCGGTGATGGGTCTGTTTTAACCCAGTGTTTTTTAAATAAAAGATTTTGCCTTAAATATATCGTTTAGGCTAACTTCCTTTTGTTTATTCTTTCAACAAATATTTACCCACATTTCGACTCAAAAATGATTAAAATCGGACACGTTTTAAAAAAGTTATTAGAATAATTGTGTATAAAAGCACGCAAAGACTCCATTTCTTCTCAGTTGAGTTCGAGCAGCCGACGAAACATCATATCTCTTGCTATGTCCTTCCGTCTTTGTCTCTCACAGTCCCGTGCAGATGTTGTCAACCATTCGGGCTTATTTCTAGTATTGTGTACCGTACGAACGCAATGAATTATTTATCTGATAATGAGATCGTAAAGCTACGTAACAGTTCGAACAGTGAGATCAGTGATGATGGCGACTTGGAATTCGAAACATTAGATCCAGAATTTGAAAGTGATCCGGAAGAAATATTACTAGAGGAAATATCTGAAAGTGAAAATGGAAGTGATAATGAAGTTAGTGTAGGAAATTCGAGTGAATCCGTTGCAGATCAACATTTTTAAGTGTCGAATTCCGATGGAACTCTGCGCCACCAGCCAGCTCACGTACCAGAAGCCATAACATTATTTCTTCTACCCCTGGATTAAGAAACGGTAGCCAGAACATAGTATCCATCAGAGATGCTTTTGATTTGTTTATTTCAAATGAAATGGTGGAGGAAATTATTGAAAATACGAATAAATTCTGTCAGCTCAATCCGAAAAATTCCAGCTTTCCTAACATTACGAAGACAGAAATGTATGCATTTTTTGGAGTTCTTTTGGCTTCAGGAAGAAATCGCGGCCGAAAGTTAGAACTAAGCGAACTTTGGACTACCGAGGATTTATTCCGGCAGCATTTTTTCCTCTCCGCTTTATCTAGAGATCGCTTCCGCTATATTTTTAGCAATATACGTTTCGATGACAAAACACAAGGACAGCGAGGATCGAAGAGTCAGGGGATAAGTTAGAAGCCATTCGGTCAATTAGTTTGTTGCAGCTTGTATAAAATATTATGAACCAGGAACTCATCTAACCGTCGATGAGCGTCTTGCAGCATTTCGTGGACGCTGTCCTTTCAAAGTATACATGAAAGACAAGCCGCAGAAATACGGTATAAAAATCTGGATAGCTGCAGATTCTGCGACCTCTTACATATGTAGGTGGATTTTGCGCAATTTGTGGTTTTTTCGTGGCTTGAGACACAGCCACAAAACTGCTCCCGTCTGGCTTGTGTTCACACAGCCAGGCCCCAACACCTCACAGCCGGCCGGAGAAATCCCGCTGGCCAGGAGCAGGCGTACGCGCCCCAAATGCCCTTTTCAAGGCAATCTTTCGCAAATCACTTACGTCGCCCAAACTGCCTTTCTCAAGGCATCTTGCATAATACTCAAATAATACATATTTATTCTCGTTTCAGAACAAAATAACTCAAAATGCCGTACCACCGCACACCAAGAGGAACAGCGACATTTAAGCGCAACAAGCCCCTGCCCACGGCATTCCCGGAGGGAGCTACTGGATGGAGATTCAATCCAGATACGCACGAGCAGGAATTCGTGTTTGGATCATCGCAGACCGGCTCCGGCTCGGCAACCGGATCACCAAGAGCCACTTCACCGATGGAAGAGGAATGGACTAGGGCTACGGCTTCAAAGCGCCCCCATTCCCCCCCAAAGCCCATATTTCGTGTGGTACACGAAAACAAATATGAGGCCCTACATCAAGAAAAAGAACCAGCCCAGGAAATCGCGTCGCCACCGACGAAGAAACGCCCGACGCCGCCAGGACCAGTGGCGTCCACCAGCAGAAACCAGGCGCCCACCAGCCGAGACCAAGCGCCCACCAGCAGAAGACCAGCGACTGCACCGACTCGTGGGAAGAGTACACGAGTCCCGCCCGTAATCATGACCATAGGGTCAATGACGCACGGAGATATCACGAAGGAAGTTCAGAGGCACATTGGAAGTGCCCACTTCAACTTCCGTTATGCCAAAGGAGGCAAAATCAGCGTTGTGGTGAGCTCAGTAGAAGCCCACAAAAAACTGACAGCAGCCCTACGTGGAGAGGAGAAGCCTTTCCACACCTTCACCACAGAAGCAGAAAAAATCAAGAAGACCGTCATCAGGGGACTTCCGAAGCTGTCACCAGAAGAAATAATGGAAGACCTTGAGAATCAAGGCTTCCCAGCAAGGACTGTGGTCAAGATGACCACCCCGGGTACAGAATACCCGCTCTACCTGGCACACTTTGGCCAGGAAACAAACATGGGACACCTGAGAGCCGCGGTGATCTACCTGTGCCACTGCAGGATCACAATGAGGAAGTATCGAAGCAACCACCTCCAACATGGAACACAGTGCCACAGGTGCCAAAATTTCGGACATGGGTCCAGAAATTGCGCACACGTCGCCCGCTGCGTCAAATGCGACGGACCTCACGCCACACCGGAGTGCCCCAAGACGAATAGAGAAGAGCCGGCCGTCTGCTGCAACTGCGGCGGAGCCCATCCCGCAAACTACGGCAAATGCCCCAACAGGGTGGCATATGTAGCTGCTCTCCAGCGAAGACAGGAGCAGTCCAACGCCCAGAGGCGTAAAGAGGCAGAGCCCCGGGCACAGAGACCCGCGGCCCAAGTAGACGGCCGATCCTGGGCGGACGTAGCGGGCCGAAGAAACCACCAGCAGCAGGCTCCTGAACAGCAGGAACCACGAAGAGCCACAACGGAACAACGCCAAGCGCCAAACACCGGATCCTCTGATGACGAGGACATAATGACACTACTGCAAGGCCTCATCAGGGTACGCGAAAGACTGGCCTCCTGCTCATCCAAAGCAGAGAAACTGGTCATCCTAATGGAGCTTCTCATGGAGACCTCACCGTGAAGCTCCATGAGAAAAATGACAAGAGACGGTGAAGAAATAGTATCCTTTTTAATATAACAAAATGTTTTTCTTCCACAGGATTTCTCTCCCAAACTTTTTCTCCCAACAGGTAGATATGCAGGACCACCGAAGCGAAAAGGACGCAGCCAACATATGAAAAAATGAAATACTTAAATTCAGTAAATCACAAAGTCAAACAGCGTAAAAAGTTCAGAACTTATTGTTTTATTTTTCTTGTTATTTGTATGAGGTTTTTTATCCAGTAAAGAATTTTTCCTCATAAAACTTATTAATGTAACATAAATTCAGTCAATTAAATACAACCATCAGATGGTAATAGTAATAAGGCCAAATGAGCCGCAGTACTAGTCAGCTAGAAACATGAAGGGTATTGTTATAAGCCCTAGCTAGTTAGAGGATTACGAAAGAATCCATAAAATCAAAAAAAAAAAAAAATCTTACATATGTAATTTACAAATATATACGGGCGAGAAAAACAACCAAAGGGAAATAAAGCAAGGCCAAAGGGTAGTATTAGAAATGACCAATCCTTACATTGGTTCTAATCGTGGAATAGCGACGGACAATTTCTTCACAAGTATCCCTTTAGCAAATGAACTTTTAGAAAGGGGATTAACTTTGACCGGGACTTTACGAGCGAACAAAAGAGAAATTCCTCGCCATATATTTCTGGCTGCCAAAGAAAGAGAAGAATTTGGTAGCGTTTTTGGATTCACGAAGGACTTAACAATAGTGTCATATGTTCCGAAGAAATCTAAAGCAGTTATACTTCTTTCATCTGAATTTCACGACGGTAAAGTTGATTTCGGACCAAAACAGAAACCAGATATAATTTTACATTATAATAAAACTAAGGGTGGAGTTGACGTTGGAGACGTGATGACGAGGGAATACTCCTGCATAAGAGCGACAAGAAGGTGGCCTTTCCGATTATTTATGGAGATTATGGACATGGCTACATTGAACGCCTACTTGCTATGGACGGCCAAACATCCCGATTGGCGGGTAAGAGACCCATCCGGAGGAAAAAATTTATTAGGAATTTGGCCTCAGAATTTATTGCCAATAATGTAATCAACCGTAAAAACAGTGGAATTCACTTTCACCACGAGCAGTTAAATAGTTTCTCGATATTTGAAGCCTCTAGAAATAGTGGAACCCCAAACTACATTTAAGAGAAAACCGTGTAAATTTTGTTCAAGCAAAAATGATTAAAAAAAAACAGATTTTCTTGCGCAGCATGCCACAAGGCAATTTGTAACATTCACAAACATGAAACAGATTTCTTCAAAGCATCGTTTCTGCTCGTATAATTTTTGGATAATATCGAAGAAAATATGTTTTAGAAAGTTGACAATCCATTGGATTCATTACATTACAGTACAAATTATCCACAATTACGTATTAAAATTTGACGTTTTTCATTATTCACGCGAAAGACAGATTGTTCAGTGTTGCCAGCGTATATGGATTTCCAATCAATGTAAAAAACTTTTATAGCCAGTTAGTGTCAAGCAATGTACAATGTCAGTGTGATTATTTAATGTGAGATATATTATAATTATAAATATAACATATAATTATAATTCCACCATTATGGCTGCATTATCGGCTGCAAAAATAACCAGTTCCACTCGATACTTAAATACGTAATTAATTATTTTTTGATATTACAACAACGACCCCATGCGCTATCATGTATAATATCTAGGTAATTACAAATTATTGACGTGCTAACCTAGAAATTTGTTTTAAAAAGTTCCTGTAAGTCGCTAAAAAGAAATATATTGTTTTCAGATTATTATTTCAATTTAATAACTATGGCTAAAAAGAATGTCGACAATATTTTACCAGAATTGGCCGAATTTCGGAATGTTCGAATGAGAGAGGGATATTTACCAAGCGATCGAAGTGCCCGAAGACGAATAGAATATATGACTGATAATCAAATTGAACACAATAATTCCAGAAGGCGGTTTTCCACAGCAAATAGATGTAATGTATTTTTGAAGTGTGCTTTAATCAATAATCCAAATTATGTGCTTCCAGAACAGAATTATTTCGGCGTCATGTCAAAAGAATGTACAGTCGAGCATTGCAAGGCGTTTCATTTTGAAGTTGAAAAAGGTAAACTGTTACATTCTTGCTGTCATAATGGAAAAATAATACCACAAATTTTAGCTTATCCTCCAACACTTAACGCATTATTGACAGGAGATTGTAGTCAATCTAAAAACTTTGGGAATTTTATTCGTCAATATAACAGTGCTAATGGATTTGCCTCTTTTGGAGCGCAAATAGCTAATATCCCAGGTAATGGTCCATACTGTTTAAAAATTTCTGGTGAGGTTTATCACCTGACTTCCAGAAGTATACATGTTGAAGGTGAAATACCTTCCTATGCTCAGCTTTATGTATATGATCCTGATGAGGCTGTTAGAGTGCGTATGAGTCATCCATCTAATGCCGATTGCTATCAAAATATAATGAAAATAATTGATAGCGAAATACGCCAAATAAGCCCTTATGCTCATCAGTATAAGAAACTAAAAGAAGCTGTCGAGAAAGAAGAATTACGCATTGCGGTTGGCAGGTGAGAGATATACGTCTATTATTTACACGTTCATCAGCTGATGACCAACGGAGGTACAATGCTCCAACCAGTTCTCACGATATCGCCATGGTATATGTAGCAGACAGAGACGGGAATTTACCATCGGGTATAGATATCGCTGTTTATCCAAAAAATGTTGAAGGACTTCAAAGGGTGGCAACTTTATCAAAGCATTTAGATCCTATGGTTTTCCCACTACTATTTCCATCAGGTGAATGTGGTTGGACCCCAGGCTTTCAGCATCATGCTGATTTCTGTACTACTCAACGTCATACTGTAACTGCTATGCAGTTTTATGCAAGTAAATTAGCAGTGCGAAGAAACATATTTAATCCAATCCATTATGCGGGTAAACTTTTTCAACAGTATTTAATTCATGCTTACATTATTTATGAATCTGGTCGCCTAGATTACATTAGGAAAAACCAACGACAACTCAGAGTGGAATGCTACCAAGGTTTTGCAAGACCATGTAAGAAATTTAGCCACTGATAGAGGAGTACGTGAAGGTAATATAGTCATTCTTTCATCTTCATTTACTGGTGGACCACGCCATATGAATAAACTTTATCAAGATTCAATGGCAATGGTACGTAAATTTGGTCCTCCTGATCTAATCATAACGTTTACATGCAATCCCAAATGGCCAGAAATACAAACCGAATTGGAACATTATCAATCTGCCGCGGACAGGCCTGATATAGTAGCCAAGGTTTTCCTTGTAAAAGTCAAGGAATTTATTCATGATATGACTGAGAAACATGTTTTTGGAAAGGTAATTTGTTGGGTTTATACAATTGAACAGCAAAAAAGAGGACTTCCTCATCTACATGGCGTGTTTACACTTTGCAGCCAAGATAAGTTGTATACAGCTTCTGATATTGATAATGCCGTATCTGCAGAACTACCCGATCCGAAGAATTCGGCTTTGTACCGTATTATTTAAAAAAAATAACATTCATGGACCATGTGGCGTACTTAATCCAAGGTCAGTCTGCATGGTAGACGGTAAGTGCTCTAAAAAATTCCCCAAATCATTTAAAGATTCTAATGATAATAATTCCGCAGGCTACCCAGAGTACAGGAGACGTGATATTTTTTCTGAAAATCACGTTTTTCGGGATATACGTATCGACAATCGATTTGTTGATCCATATAATGCATACCTTAGCAAAAAATATGGTGCTCATATTAATGTTGAAATTTGTTCCTCTGTGGCCAGTATTAAATATATTCATAAATATATATCTAAAGGTTTTGATTGTGCTAGAATCGAAATAAGACAAGAAGCTGGAAATTTGGAGAGTGCGGTTATTCAATATGATGAAATTAAGCAATATATCAATTGTCGATATGTAAGTGCCCCTGAAGCTGTCTGGAAAATTATGGAAAATCCTATACATGATCAATCTCACTCAATTTTACTTCTGGCTTTACATTTACCCGACAGCCAATCTGTGTATTTTGTAGAGGGGCGGGAGGAACAGGCTCTCAGGGAAGCATCTACAAGGAACACCTCTTTAACAGCGTGGTTCCAATTGAATCTTCAAGATATTGAGGGACGCTCTATTCTGTATCAAGATGTACCAAATAATTATGTCTTTTCAGCTGGTAAAAAGTGGACGAGGCGACAGCGGGGAGGTGGCAAAATCATTGGACGAATACCTTCAATTTCTCCTAGCAATATAGAACTATATCATTTACGGCTGATTCTTATAAAGGTGGCTGGAGCTACATCCTTTGAATCTTTGCGAACTGGTGATGGTAATTTACTAGCTACTTTTCGTGATGCGGCGCGTGAACTGAAGCTCATTGATGACAGGAGAATGGACGCAGTGCATGACGGAGGCTTCATTGTATTTGATGCCTAAAACTCTTCGACATCTATTTGTTTTAATTTTAATACAATGTATCCCTTCGGACCCGTTGCAGCTGTGGAATGATTTCAACAAATGTATGTCTGAAGATTTTTTTCACCATGGTGTTGCTGAAGAAACAGCTATTAATCTTTGTCTTTTAAACATACAGGATGTGCTTATGAAGGAGAATTCATCTTGCAGAATGCAGGGCTTACCTGAACCTGATGAAAGTTGCAGTTTTGGACAAGTGACTGATTTTAATGTAATTTCTGAAAACACTTTAGGTGAATTGATGGCTGCCAAACTCAATGACAAACAACTTCAAGCATATAATTCTATTTTGAATAAGTTTTTTTCAGATGAAAATTATGACAATAAATGTTTCTTCATTGATGGCCCAGGAGGAACAGGGAAAACATACCTTTACGAAACTTTAATTCACACTCTAAGAGGAAAAGGTAAAAAAGTTTTATCATTCGCTTGGACAGGCATTGCAGCTATCTTGCTTCCAGGTGGGGTAACGTGTCATACTGCTTTTAATTTACCCCTCAGTTTACAGGACAATACAACATGTAAGGTCACATCAAAGAACCGGAAAATTATAACAGAAGCAGATATTATAATATGGGATGAAGCACCGATGGCCCCAGGTGTAGCTTTAGAAGTAATTGAGCGTATTATACGTGATATCATGGGAAGTGATTCTGTCTTTGGTAACAAGTCTTTGGTTATTGTTTTGGCCGGAGACTTTCGTCAGATCCTTCCAGTGTGTCGACGTGCTTCACGAGGACAATTAATTGCCGCTTGCATAAAAAGCAGCATACTTTGGTACCATTTCAAAACTTTTCATTTAAAAACAAATGTCAGAGCTTTAGAAAGTGAAAAAAAAAATTCTAAATGGCTTTTGGACTTGGGAGATGGAAAACTTCCTCCCGTAGAAGGAACATTAGAGTCATCTGTGCTTATTCCCAATGTAAATATTTGCCAAGATATTATTCAATGTATATATGGTGAGACACATGCAACTGCTGATGCCTTATTGATGAGTCAACGTACCATTTTGTGCCCCAAAAATAGTCATGTTTGTGCAATCAATGAGGATGTACTTCAACGATTAGAAGGACAAATGAAGACTTTTCATTCTGTTGATACCATCATTAATGAAGAAGGAAATTTAGATTATAACGAGCAGGCTAACTATCCTGTTGAATATTTAAATTCTATAAACCCAAATGGCTTTCCACCACACATATTAAATCTTAAAATTGGTGCCATCATTATGTTACTTAGAAATTTTTCTGTTGGTGATGGCCTTTGCAATGGAACAAGAATGGTTCTTAAAAATTTCAGCTGTAACTTAATTCAAGCCGAAATCATTACGGGGAACAGAAAAGATACAGTACATTTCATTCCTAGAATTTACTTAAACACTTTGTCTGATGTTACAATACAATTCAATTTGTGCAGGAAACAGTTTCCAGTCAAATAAGCTTATGCAATGACCATCAATAAATCTCAAGGACAAACTTTTGAACGGGTTGGACTGTTACTTCCTGAACCAGTATTTTCTCATGGACAGTTGTACGTTGCCTGTTCCAGAGTACGAACGCAGTCATCGTTATTTATACAAATTATTGACGGTTCCAGACAAGGGCAAATTCTGACTAATTGGTATATGGACAATATTGTTTATAAAGAGATTATTTCCTAATGAAAGAATATAATATAATGTTGTAAATTGTAAAAAATAAAAGTATAATAAATTGTAGGTACTTGCTTACAATAGTTTGGTTTTTCAGGTCAATTTATCCCACATGTAAGGTTTTTCCGCCTAAGAATTTTTTCTTTGAAAAATTTTAAGAGAGTTTTGTTTTATGAGTATTTACTTTGACAATCTTTTGGTAAGAACGTAATACTATTTCACCCAAATGTGTAGATTTTTAGGAATTTTCCCAATAAAATAATCATTAATATATTTTTAAAAAAATTATTTACTTTGACAATCTTTTGGTAATAGTTTATTATTTCAGCAAAGTTATATGTTATATTGTAATATGTTGATATTTTTCATTTCCGAATTACATATATATATATTTTTTTTTTTTTTTTCAAATTAACTTCGATTTAAAAATGAAATCATTTCGGTGGTATGGGAGAGGAAACAATTTTCTCATTGACGAGATTTATGTTGGGGTGAAGGGTGTTCCTCTCATTGTCCGCGCTCGGGCTACTACATAATGTCTTACTATTTTATATCTACCAATTGATCTAATATCTACTTATTAAATGTAACTGTTGTTAGTAAATTGGGCGAAGCAGCAAAAACCCGCGGAGCGGGTTTTTAACTGCTAGTCATCATTTAATATGGCTATAAATTGAATTTATTTTCTAAGGAAGTTATCAAATACGTGATTTTATTTCAGGTATTTTAAATAATACACGATATTCTTGTAAATGCACACCATCGAAAATATTAATAATTATAGAAATAAAAATGTTTGTTTCCGCTGACGATCGCTTCCTGTCCCCCTCTCCCGCACTGCCCTCCTCATTCCCCTGACCATCACCCGGCACCAGCACCGGCCGTCGGGGCCGTCTTCGATTCAGTCAGGGGCGTATAACTCTCGCATAACCTTGTAACCCTGATGGGAGGAGTTATCCTCAACCCAAATTCTTATTGTGACCTATAATATCAAAGTGTGACATCTCCATTTTTGGCTAAAATGAGATAATGATGCAGTTTTGTAGCCATTTTATTGTTGATTATAGCTTTTTCCACATAATCTGACATATCTTTTCAAATTTCTACATAATTTGAGTTAAAAATTGAGGTTATTATCAAAAAATGACATATCCCTCGCTTATTAGTTTCAAATAATGAAAGATCCACTTCAACCAATAGGGAGTCGCCATCTTGTCACGTGATTGAGGGATTTAACTACCATTTCTGTCTTGTGTGTCCAGCTGTGAGTGTCGGTTGACAGTTTTTCGGTATTTTAGTAAGTTTTTAAAAGTTTTAAGATAAAAAACAATGGAACGTGTTGTTCCAGAGAAAGCAAGGAATAGAAAAAACAGCCAGAAAAGTGGAAAAGATCCAGGGAAGTGAAAAAAAGGTAAGTTTTGTTCTCAACTATCAAGATCACTCATGGTTCATGCAGTTTTGCAAAGGGCGTGCGAGAGTTAATTTTATTTTTCACACACGAATTTTTTTATGTATTTTATACCTGTCTCTAGAAACATCAATTTCACTTTAATCAACTATTTCATTGGCAACTCAGATTAATAAGTGAAATGTAGGTATTTTAGATACCTCTCTAGTAAATATGTATGGGTATAAATAATTATTAAATATAAATTTATTTGTCATGTAAAATTAAAATATCCCCTTTCTTTTTGTTCAAGATATTCTGCATCAACATTGCCGTTTGCGCCAAAATGCCAACACAATTCAAAGGCATTTCAATACATGTCATTGACAATGGTAGACATACAACAATTTCACAAGAAATTTTATTTGTTGTCTAACAAAATTTATCAGGACAATTACTTGTTAAAATATTGTTTACCGAAATCGGTAATTAGGAGAAGAGGAAACAGCGAAACAGATAGCAACAAAAGGAAAAAGAAGTCTCTTTCAATAACCTATAATGTACGTAAAACAACTACTATGACTACGGTACCCGTATGCAGAAACACATTTTTGGATATTTTACATATCAACAAAATGCGTGTGATTGGCGTCACTAAAAGATACTTTAACTCTGGCACTCCTCCCATTGAGAAACGGGGAGGTGATAGAAATCACATCAAATTTGCCGACCGCAAAAATGCTGTAATAGAATTTATTAAAAAACTTATTCCTCTTGAAATTCATTACTGTCGTAGCAAAACAAAATCACGGCAATATTTATCTTGCGAACTTAATATCAGCAAATTAAGTCAAATGTTTAATGCTCAAGCATTATCGGATTGCATCGTAAAGGCTTCGTATTTCCGAAAAATATTTAATTCTGAGTTCAATATTGGTTTTGGAACTCCACGGACAGATCAGTGCTCCAAATGCTTGGAACTTGGTGAAAAAATTAAGTATGAAGTAGATGCATCAATGAAAAATAATTTAATAATAGAAAAACGTGTGCATAAAATTCGGGCAAAGGCATTCTTTACAATGTTGGAAGAAGAAAAAGAGGGCATGGCAACAATTTCTTTTGATTGCCAAAAGAACCAACCACTGCCGAAAGTTGCCGATCAAGCAGCTTACTATTCACGCCAATTATATACATATAATTTTACAGCAGTTATTGGTACTTCCCATTCTAAACTCACTAACGTGCACATATATGCTTGGACAGAAGATCAGTACGCAAAAGGATCAAATGAAATCGCAAGTTCATTATTCCATCTTCTTTCTAAAATTAATTTTGATGGAATCAACACTATTCGACTAATGGCAGATGGATGCGGAGGACAAAATAAAAACTCTGTTCTCATAGGAATGTGCATGAAGTGGTTGGAAAACAGAGGTGATGTTGTAAAAAGAATTGAAATAATTTTTCCCGTCCCAGGCCATTCCTTTCTACCATCTGACAGAGTTTTTGCTGGAATAGAGAAAAAAATAAAGAAGAAAGAAGTAATTGTCAATCCTGAAGAGTATTACGATATATTTAAGGAACATGGAAAAGTATATAATCTTGGAACTGACGTGAAAGTCTTTGACTGGAAGTCTGCCGTTCAGGAGGTTTTGAAACCTCCAGGCAAATGGCATTTTAAATTTGCTCCTTCGAAAAGATTTATTTTAACCAAAAAACCATCAGGCGTCATAACAGTTGCTGGAGAAGCTCACTATAGAGTAGATTTGTGTTCTTCAAAGAAAATTTTCAAAACAAATTTATCTGCAGTACAAATTAACCCCAAAGAGTTAAATTGTGGAACAAATGTAAAAATGGCTAAAATTAAGGATGTTGATTATCTTTTAAAAAAACATTATGGCAACAACTGGAGAGCTCTTGGTTGCTTACAATATTATACAAATGTTATCGAAAGGTATGAAGAAAATCAGAGAGAATCCGAGAATATTGAAAAGGTGGAAGTTAGCGAAGAAGATTGTGAACCTATCGTGGAAATTAATGACCTTATAATATGATTTGTAATTAAATACGTATCCTTTGTACAAGCACCAATTACCAATTTACGAGTCTATTTTAATTTATTGTTTATCATTTGAATAATAGTGTATTTTAAAACTGTCATTGCTTTCATTGGAATTTTTTTTATTTTTAAATTGTTTATTGAAAATTAAGATAATAAACTTGTGATTGTACTGACACTCTTTCGAGAATGGTGTTTGTACTTTTTTTAAAAAATGTAATGAATATTTTTTGTTTACCTCATGAAAATAAAGTACTTATTTTAACAAAAATATGTATAATTTTGCTAGTTTGTTACGTACACCCATGGCTTCAAAAAAATGGCGGACCTACATAAGTTGGCTGCAGAGTATGACAAATCCAGTATCATGAGTTTCAAAGTATGACAAATCCATACATTATTTTCAAAATGTGACACATCCAAACTAAAAAGTTAAATAAAAATGAAAATAAGCATTATACAAAAGAACTTACATCATAAATTTAAATATTTCACTATGTTTATTGGAAATACGTTGAAAAATGGTTAAATATCGTCAATATTAATAGTTAAATATGTTTTCATGATTATCTCAAAACAGTAAAAATGGAGATGTCACACTTTGAAACTATAGGTCACTTATAGACAAAGCTGTTGTGGCTGAAAGCTCAGATCTCATTGGCTCAGAGCAAAAATTGTATCTTCATCTCTCGCTCTCTACCGTAGCGACTCGTGTAACAGAAAGAGAAGCTAAGCATGTGTTATGCTCCGATAAAAAAATAACGGTAATTTCCAAGACGCCATTTCGCAGATTGAAGTCAGTTGAAGGTTTTAGCGTAAATATTTTGAATTTTCTTTCACCCATCTAAAAATAATGTTGCGTGCTAGAATTCTTCAAGGTGATAAATTAATGCCGTGTTGTGTTAAAGGTTGCTCAAACGGATTCGATAATCCAGTGCTAGGAAGAAGCAGCAAGAAATACGTTTGTTTGTGTGTGCCATTTCGCGATTGAAATCAAAAATACGGTACTTTTGGGATTAAAAAATAATGCGTTGCCAACACTTAATCTTCCAATCATCATAAAATATCCGGTCTATCTCCACCAATTGAAAGAAGGACCCGATCCCGTTTTTAAATACAAGTACTAACCTCTCGTTCTTTGATACAATGTTCATGATTCCTGAATGTACTTCATTGGCTAATAATTTGATTAATTTTCCTTTTCAGACCTATCCGTATTCCGACGCGATCTTATACCACGTATTAGGAGACTAAAATTGCTAAACAAAGCCACGATTACATCAAACAAGTTCATTTAAACTTCTCCAGAATTACATCATGTAAGTACCAGTATTTTCAATGGCTGACGACAAAGCTGTGAAAATTATATGAAACCCTTGCAGGAGAACTTGAATAACTTCTAGTGCTATTTTGTGTATATATTCTTGTATTTTTGTGCAAGGTCAAATTAAATCCTATTAAGTTGTTGTAGTAAGACAGAAATCCTGGGTTCGATTCCTAGTTGAGACTGTTACTTTTTATTTTTTTGTGTCTTGTTCTGTTTCATGTTTTGTTTAGATATATTAGTATTATCTTCTACTTCAATGATAAATCAATGCTCAATACATCGGTTGTAATGACCCTGTTTTGTATTACTGTCCATTGTCTTTTTGAAAATAAAAAATATTTTGATGTGTGCATAGCTGTGGGTTTTTTTTTATTTTCCTTTTCCTTTTCCTGCATTCCAGTATTCCAGTATTTTTTATTATATAATTTTTTTGGGCTTTTTTTGAACGATGTTAGCTGGGTGCAGGTATATTGTCTATGTTTGCTCTTTTTTTAAATGACCTTGAGATTTCTTTATGGTCCACCATATGTTTACCTGTCTGGACCAAACGACCGTTTTATCTATGGTCGTCTGTGGTTAAGGGGGTGACAAAATGGCGCCATACAAAAAGCCCGAAGATATCGATCTAGAGAGTGGTTTATTTATGGATTCAGTCGTTGATTAGCTGTTGCGCGGGATGTCAGCGCTGCTGTATATCGACGAACGGCAAAATTTACGGAATACTAATTTCTAAAACTTCCATCTTCATACAAGAAACACAAGGGATATGTTATGAGTTAATGAGGAATTACATAATATCATATAAAAGTAAGGATATGAACGATAAATGCATAAAAAGCCTTTTAATTTCATCATTTCTGCCGGGTCAATCTGGACCCACCATCGCCGCATGTGTTTTATTTTGAACCTCCGGGTATTACGTGTTAAGAATGTTTCATTAAAAATTGTAATCCATCACGTTCTATGAAAAATGCCACTGAAGTAATGTAATGAAGTTCTAAAGGTCAATAATGATCTTAAATGACAGTGTAAGTTCAATGGTTGACAAACAAAATGCTTCTGAACTAGTTATTCCTTTCATACACATTGTTAATGTTATCTTTGAAAATGAGTTGTTGCCGAATCACTGCAAAAATGCAAAGTTTTACATTTAAAAAGGAGGGGATAACCTAGTTTTGAATAACTATCGGCCTATCTCCCTGATAAACACCTTATTAACCTTTCCTTATCTGTGGTGTGTATTTACTACACATTGCTTCTAATAACTTTAATAACGCTATAAATGTAATAAATTCTGGGTTCAGATTTTAGGTATTCCTCCGTTATACATTTATGCACTGAATTAAAAAATAATATTTTACATATTTTTCAAATTCAATTGTTAAAAATCGGGAACAAATATCGGGAAATGACATGATGTCCCGCTTTAATTCGCATTCGGGAATATGAGACATCCACACTTCTGCAGTTGTATTTTGATTTAGACCATCGATACCTACGACCGCACAGCTGTGTTTGTGCAAGCCGCCAGCCGCTACCCATTCGACCGCGAACCGTCGTAAGATGTGGACCCCTTGCACGTTTCTTTATCATCTGCCGATGGTTTTTTCATGTTTTCAGCAATTAAATTACTTTTATTATCACGTTTGATATAAAATATAATAAACATAAGCGATTAACTATAAATGATCAATTTTTTTCGATATTAAATCACTTATTTTGAGATGTGTATTGACTACACAGCACCGGAACGTGTGGATTTTTTTAGCACAGTAAGGGAAAGGTTAAAAATAATAAAGAAATTTGCTAAAATAAGGCGAAGCGCAAGATAATCAGTTAAAACAATAATACTTACAAATCATAATAGAAGCATTAAAAAATTTTAGAAGCTTACCTAAATTATCTTTTATAGTGTAAACATGAAAGTAATTTTCACAATATTATGAATTTTTTTTTTATATTGTATTTGTGTGACATAACCTACTTCACATTAACTAAGCCTATCAATTTGATTGTGCTGATGAGGAAAAACTTCCCAGTTGGACAGTCAAAGATTCATTACTCTGTTATTGCATTTTTTAGTATCTTGTAATTAAATAAATACCAAAAGTCATGAAGCATCAAACAAAAAATATCAAAATCCAGCACACTTTTACTATCAAAATATGCGAGAGCTGCAAAAAAACGATAACTTTAGAATTTGTGTTCCAACAATAATATGTGAAGCCTTCATACTGACTGAAACATGGCGAGACTCATCAATTATTCTCAACTAGGATTATGATCTTATAAAGTTTATATGATGGACTGAAACCAGTTCTTAATCAAGAGGAGTGATGTCCTCGTATTCTTATTACTCACAAGAAATTA
Organism: Hesperophylax magnus; assembly: GCA_026573805.1. NCBI lineage: Eukaryota > Metazoa > Arthropoda > Insecta > Trichoptera > Limnephilidae > Hesperophylax > Hesperophylax magnus. The sequence continues at coordinate 5,332,268 of JAIUSX010000060.1, forward strand.
AACACTCTGCAGCAAGCCAGTAGGACAGAACATTCACTACAGGTCCGAAAGTCCGAGGCTAGGGCCCTAACGGTGAATATGGCGCCCTGCTTAGGACATTTTTTTGTTTTGAAAAATATTTCAGCATCTTCCTAGGGCCCCCAACTTAGAAAAGGCCCGGATAGTTTCCAAAATAGTACACAGGAATCTCAAAAGAATAGGTCAATTTTTTAGAGGGCTCCAACTTTTGGGGCAGTCAAAAAGTTATGTGCATATTAATATTGGTGCATATTATTCATTCAATATACATAGTTGTTCATCCTTTTTAGGCATATTTTGCCCAGTATAAAGTAGTTAAATAATATTAAGATGTTTTATTTTTTAATGCGAGCACAGCACAGGAGTTTCAACTGCTCTCGACCGTCTGGATCTAGTGAGACTATGTCATTCCCGATTGGGGTATTATGTGAGGCTGGAGGGAGTGGGAAAGGGAAGGAGATAGGGAAGAGGATGGTTGAGAAGTACCTACCTCACTATTCAGATCTGGTCATAAAAACTCCACTTCCAACAAAAAAAATACCATCAAGGTAATAGTGAGAACTACTGTATTTCTTGACAACATACCAAGTTCTCATTAAAATGAAAATATTTAGCATATAATGCCATCGATGAAGAGGAAAACGAAGTGAAAAAAAGGTTTCACTTATTGAACACATTACTTACAACAAAAAGGTAAACCAATATTTTTGAGAACAAACACAGTACAAGGAATTCGAATTTCAATATTTGATTTATTTTTATAATTTCACCCGAACTAAGGAAAATATGACCTTACTCCAAGATCACAGTCACGTCAGCAATGCACTTTTATCGGTTTAATTTTTTAGTGACAATAATTTTCTGTTTCTGTACCGTAAACTCGTACCAACCATGTCTTCTAAAACTGCATTATGGCCGTTGCAGCATTAAATTAAATTTCTGCCAATATGCTCAAGCACTTGTTTTTAAAAGCAGTCTCATTTTCTTGGGAAGTTTTTTTCAATTTAATCAATAAATCTGAACAATTTAAGGACATATCCTTTCTACGAACATTTACAGCAACAGCGTGAAAAATCTTAGCCAAATATACATTCTTTTTGTATGAGACTGATCCCTTTAGAAGGTAATCGGCCATTAGAACATTAACCCTCTGTCAGGCGCAGCCGGCCTCAGAGGCCAGCGAAAGACATTTTTTCCCTCTCCAATTCTCAAAGGCGGCCCCCCGCCCCTTCCCTCATTTTACTCGCCTAACTTTAGGAACCTCACGTGGTGCCCGTCTTAAGTCAAACGTCGGTCTTTACACAGCTCACTTACACCTTCCCTGGCTTCACAGGCCGCCTGCGCCCGATTACGTCACAATTTTGAAGGTGGGTTTTTTAAGGATATTTTTATGTGCAGTTGTTCATTATACTCAATTATGCTTGTTCTGTATGAAATTTATCAGTATATTGAGAAATAAGTGCTGTATTGGACCCTGGCCTTTCAGGCAGGGTGCGCCCGATTGAATTATAATTTCAGTTTTTCTCTTTTCTGGCATTTTATATACATATGTTTCTGCCGAAATGGCTAGAAAATATGATCTCTCTCAATGATGTTGATGATTGGGTGAAGTTTCTTCTAGATGATGATGCTTCTGAAGATCCAGCTTTGATTGAAGATTTAGATTTTGGCTGCCTGCCCGCATGGCAGCAGAGCATTCTGGTCGCTTGCGGGCTCAATAGGTCGGAATTTTTGCAAACCACTGTTGCCACCTCTTACCAGACCTGACGGCTCACTAGCAAACACCGCCACCGAAAAGGCTAACTTATTAGGGAAAATGTTTGCGGAAAACTCGACCCTCGATGACGGAGGTGCTGTTCCGCCGTCGGTTCCTCACTGCGGCTTCTTTATGAAAAAGCTAAGGATCCGGCATCGGGATGTACTCCACGTTATACGGGGGCTCGATGTTAACAAAGCTAGTGGACCTGATGGAATACCTGCCCTGGTATTGCAGAGATGTGCTGCGGAAATAGTTCCAGTTTTGACATAGCTCTTCAAAATGTCCCTGAAGTGTGGCACTGTGCCCTCTGGTTGGAAAAAAGCGGTCATTCACCCGATTCCCAAGAAAGGTGACCGCTCCAACCCGGCCAACTACCGCCCCATAGCGATCACATCAGCTCTGTCCAAAGTGATGGAACGTGTGATCAACGACAAACTGCTCACATACCTCGAGAAGAACAAAATAATCAACGACCGTCAAAACGGATTCCGGCGGAACCGCTCGTGCGGTGATCTTCTCGCGTATGTGACGCATGTTTGGGGGCGGTGCCTTGAACGTCACGGTGAGACCCAAACGGTCGCACTAGACATATCCAAGGCCTTTGACCGGGTCTGGCACCGAGGACTTGTCAAAAATTGCCTTCTTACGGACTTCCCGCATCCCTGTGTACGTGGATTGCTGACTTTTTAAGGGATATGTAAGAATAATAGTCCGAATCGAAATCAGTCACAAAATTTGCAAAAAGGTGCATTTATGGACAAAACATTATTCTAATAGGCGCCATTTTGAGACTTGGGTTCAGACTTTAAAATGCATTTTTTTAGACTCTGTTACCAAACGGGCTGAAATTTTGTGATCGCTATAAGAATTATGGTCCGAATCGAAATCAGTCAGAAAATATGCAAAAAGTTGCATTTCTGGAAAACTCATAATCCTACTGGGCGCTAATTTGAGACTTGGGTTCAGACATTAAAAGACATTTTTTCAGGCTCTATGGTACCAAACGGGCTGAAATTTTGTGATCGCTATAAGAATAATGGTCCGAATCGAAATCAGTTACAAAATCTGCAAAAGGTGCATTAATGGACAAATTATTATTCTAATAGGCGCTATTTTGAGACTTGGGCTCGGACTTTAAAATGCATTTTTTCAAGCTCTATGGTACCAAACGGGCTGAAATTATGTGATTGCTGTAAGAATAATAGTCCGAATCGAAATCATTCACAAAATCTGCAAAAGGGTGCATTTACGGACAAAACATTATTCTAATATTCGCTATTTTGAGACTTGGGTTCGGACTTTAAAATGCATTATTTCAGGCTCTATGTTACCAAACGGGCTGAAATTTTGTGATCGCTATAAGAATAATGGTCCGAATCGAAATCAGTCTGAAAATCTGCAAAAAGCTGCATTTATGGACAAAACATTATTCTAATATTCCCTATTTTGAGACTTGGGTTCGGACTTTAAAATGCATTATTTCAGGCTCTATGTTACGAAACGGGCTGAAATTTTGTGATCGCTATAAGAAATATGGTCCAAATCGAAATCAGTCAGAAAATCTGCAAAAAGTTCTATTTCTGGAAAACTCATAATCCTACTGGGCGCTAATTTGAGACTTGGGTTCGGACTTTAAAAGGCATTTTTTCAGGCTCTATGGTACCAAACGGGCAGAAATTTTGTGATCGCTATAAGAATAATGGTCCGAATCGAAATCAGTCTGAAAATCTGCAAAAACCTGCATTTATGGACAAAACATTATTCTAATAGGCGCTAATTTGAGACTTGGGTTCGGACTTTAAAATGCATTTTTTCAGGCTCTATGTTACCAAACCGGCTGAAATTTTGTGATCGCTATAAGAATAATAGTACGAATCGAAATCAGTCACAAAATCTGCAAAAGGTGCATTTATGGACAAATAATTATTCTAATAGGCGCTATTTTGAGACTTGGGTTCGGACTTTAAAATTTATTTTTACAGGCTCTATGGTACCAAACGGGCTGAAATTATGTGATTGCTGTAAAAATAATAGTCAGAATCGAAATCAGTCACAAAACCTGCAAAAATGTGCATTTATGGACAAAACATTATTCTAATAGGCGCCATTTTGAGACTTGGGTTCGGACTTTAAAATGCATTTTTTCATGCTCTATGTTACCAAACGGGCTGAAATTTTGTGATCGCTATAAGAATTATGATCCGAATCGAAATCAGTCAGAAAATATGCAAAAAGTTGCATTTCTGGAAAACTCTTAATCCTACTGGGCGCTAATTTGAGACTTGGGTTCGGACTTTAAAAGGCATTTTTTCAGGCTCTATGGTACCAAACGGGAAGAAATTTTGTGATCGCTATAAAAATAATAGTCCGAATCGAAATCAGTCACAAAATCTGCAAAAGGGTGCATTTACGGACAAAACATTATTCTAATATTCGCTATTTTGAAACTTGGGTTCGGACTTTAAAATGCATTATTTCAGGCTCTATGTTACCAAACGGGCTGAAATTTTGTGATCGCTATAAGAATAATGGTCCGAATCGAAATCAGTTACAAAATCTGCAAAAGGTGCAATAATGGACAAATTATTATTCTAATAGGCGCTATTTTGAGACTTGGGCTCGGACTTTAAAATGCATTTTTTCAAGCTCTATGGTACCAAACGGGCTGAAATTATGTGATTGCTGTAAGAATAATAGTCCGAATCGAAATCAGTCACAAAATCTGCAAAAGGGTGCACTTACGGACAAAACATTATTCTAATATTCGCTATTTTGAGACTTGGGTTCGGACTTTAAAAGGCATTTTTTCAGGCTCTATGGTACCAAATGGGCAGAAAGTTTGTGATCGCTATAAGAATAATGGTCCGAATCGAAATCAGTCTGAAAATCTGCAAAAAGCTGCATTTATGGACAAAACATTATTCTAATATTCGCTATTTTGAGACTTGGGTTCGGACTTTAAAATGCATTATTTCAGGCTCTATGTTACGAAACGGGCTGAAATTTTGTGATCGCTATAAGAATTATGGTCCAAATCGAAAACAGTCAGAAAATCTGCAAAAAGTTCTATTTCTGGAAAACTCATTATCCTACTGGGCGCTAATTTGAGACTTGGGTTCGGACTTTAAAAGGCATTTTTTCGGGCTCTATGGTACCAAACGGGCTGAAATTATGTGATTGCTGTAAGAATAATAGTCCGAATCGAAATCAGTCACAAAATCTACAAAAGGGTGCATTTACGAACAAAACATTATTCTAATATTCGCTTTTTTGAGACTTGGGTTCGGACTTTAAAATGCATTATTTCAGGCTCTATGTTACGAAACGGGCTGAAATTTTGTGATCGCTATAAGAATTATGGTCCAAATCGAAATCAGTCAGAAAATCTGCAAAAGTTCTATTTCTGGAAAACTCATAATCCTACTGGGCGCTAATTTGAAACTTGGGTTCGGACTTTAAAAGGCATTTTTTCAGGCTCTATGGTACCAAACGGGCAGAAATTTGGTGATCGCTATAAGAATAATGGTCCGAATTTCGATTCGGATCAGTCTGAAAATCTGCAAAAAGCTGCATTTATGGACAAAACATTATTCTAATAGGCGCTAATTTGAGACTTGGGTTCGGACTTTAAAATGCATTTTTTCAGGCTCTATGTTACCAAACCGGCTGAAATTTTGTGATCGCTATAAGAATAATAGTCCGAATCGAAATCAGTCACAAAATCTGCAAAAGATGCATTTATGGACAAATTATTATTCTAATAGGCGCTATTTTGAGACTTGGGTTCGGACTTTAAAATTTATTTTTTCAGGCTCTATGGTACCAAACGGGCTGAAATTATGTGATTGCTGTAAAAATAATAGTCCGAATCGAAATCAGTCACAAAATCTGGAAAAGGGTGCATTTACGGACAAAACATTATTCTAATATTTGCTATTTTGAGACTTGGGTTCGGACTTTAAAATGCTTTATTTCAGGCTCTATGTTTCCAAACGGGCTGAAATTTTGTGATCGCTATAAGAATTATGGTCCAAATCGAAATCAGTCAGAAAACCTGCAAAAAGTTCTATTTCTGGAAAACTCATAATCCTACTGGGCGCTAATTTGAGACTTGGGTTCGGACTTTAAAAGGCATTTTTTCTGGCTCTATGGTACCAAACGGGCTGAAATTATGTGATTGCTGTAAGAATAATAGTCCGAATCGAAATCAGTCACAAAATCAGCAAAAGGGTGCATTTACGGACAAAACATTATTCTAATATTTGCTATTTTGAGACTTGGGTTCGGACTTTAAAATGCATAATTTCAGGCTCTATGTTTCCAAACGGGCTGAAATTTTGTGATCGCTATAAGAATTATGGTCCAAATCGAAATCAGTCAGAAAATCTGCAAAAAGTTCTATTTCTGGAAAACTCATAATCCTACTGGGCGCTAATTTGAGACTTGGGTTCGGACTTTAAAAGGCATTTTTTCGGGCTCTATGGTACCAAACGGGCTGAAATTATGTGATTGCTGTAAGAATAATAGTCCGAATCGAAATCAGTCACAAAATCTACAAAAGGGTGCATTTACGAACAAAACATTATTCTAATATTCGCTTTTTTGAGACTTGGGTTCGGACTTTAAAATGCATTATTTCAGGCTCTATGTTACGAAACGGGCTGAAATTTTGTGATCGCTATAAGAATTATGGTCCAAATCGAAATCAGTCAGAAAATCTGCAAAAAGTTCTATTTCTGGAAAACTCATAATCCTACTGGGCGCTAATTTGAAACTTGGGTTCGGACTTTAAAAGGCATTTTTTCAGGCTCTATGGTACCAAACGGGCAGAAATTTGGTGATCGCTATAAGAATAATGGTCCGAATTTCGATTCGGATCAGTCTGAAAATCTGCAAAAAGCTGCATTTATGGACAAAACATTATTCTAATAGGCGCTAATTTGAGACTTGGGTTCGGACTTTAAAATGCATTTTTTCAGGCTCTATGTTACCAAACCGGCTGAAATTTTGTGATCGCTATAAGAATAATAGTCCGAATCGAAATCAGTCACAAAATCTGCAAAAGATGCATTTATGGACAAATTATTATTCTAATAGGCGCTATTTTGAGACTTGGGTTCGGACTTTAAAATTTATTTTTTCAGGCTCTATGGTACCAAACGGGCTGAAATTATGTGATTGCTGTAAGAATAATAGTCCGAATAGAAATCATTCACAAAATCTGCAAAAGGGTGCATTTACGGACAAAACATTATTCTAATATTCGCTATTTTGAGACTTGGGTTCGGACTTTAAAATGCATTATTTCAGGCTCTATGTTACCAAACGGGCTGAAACTTTGTGATCGCTATAAGAATTATGGTCCAAATCGAAATCAGTCAGAAAATCTGCAAAAAGTTCTATTTCTGGACAACTCATAATCCTACTAGGCGCTAATTTGAGACTTGGGTTCGGACTTTAAAAGGCATTTTTTCAGGCTCTATGGTACCAAACGGGCGGAAATTTTGTGATCGCTATAAGAGTAAGTGTTCGAATCGAAATCAGTCAGAAAATATGCCAAAAGTTGCATTTCTGGAAAACTCATAATCCTACTGGGCGCTAATTTGAGACTTAGGTTCGGACTTTAAAAGGCATTTTTTCAGGCTCTATGGTACCAAACGGGCTGAAATTTTGTGATCGCTATAAGAATAATGGTCCGAATCGAAATCAGTTACAAAATCTGCAAAAGGTGCATTAATGGACAAATTATTATTCTAATAGGCGCTATTTTGAGACTTGGGCTCGGACTTTAAAATGCATTTTTTCAAGCTCTATGGTACCAAACGGGCTGAAATTATGTGATTGCTGTAAGAATAATAGTCCGAATAGAAATCATTCACAAAATCTGCAAAAGGGTGCATTTACGGACAAAACATTATTCTAATATTCGCTATTTTGAGACTTGGGTTCGGACTTTAAAATGCATTATTTCAGGCTCTATGTTACCAAACGGGCTGAAATTTTGTGATCGCTATAAGAATTATGGTCCAAATCGAAATCAGTCAGAAAATCTGCAAAAAGTTCTATTTCTGGACAACTCATAATCCTACTAGGCGCTAATTTGAGACTTGGGTTCGGACTTTAAAAGGCATTTTTTCAGGCTCTATGGTACCAAACGGGCAGAAATTTTGTGATCGCTATAAGAATAATGGTCCGAATCGAAATCAGTCTGAAAATCTGCAAAAAGCTGCATTTATGGACAAACTATTATTCTAATATTCGCTATTTTGAGACTTGGGTTCGGACTTTAAAATGCATTATTTCAAGCTCTATGTTACGAAACGGGCTGAAATTTTGTGATCGCTATAAGAATTATGGTCCAAATCGAAATCAGTCAGAAAATCTGCAAAAAGTTCTATTTCTGGAATACTCATAATCCTACTGGGCGCTAATTTGAGACTTGGGTTCGGACTTTAAAATTTATTTTTTCAGGCTCTATGGTACCAAACGGGCTGAAATTATGTGATTGCTGTAAGAATAATAGTCCGAATCGAAATCAGTCACAAAATCTGCAAAAGGGTGCATTTACGGACAAAACATTATTCTAATATTTGCTATTTTGAGACTTGGGTTCGGACTTTAAAATGCATTATTTCAGGCTCTATGTTTCCAAACGGGCTGAAATTTTGTGATCGCTATAAGAATTATGGTCCAAATCGAAATCAGTCAGAAAATCTGCAAAAAAATCTATTTCTGGAAAACTCATAATCCTACTGGGCGCTAATTTGAGACTTGGGTTCGGACTTTAAAAGGCATTTTTTCGGGATCTATGGTACCAAACGGGCTGAAATTATGTGATTGCTGTAAGAATAATAGTCCGAATCGAAATCAGTCACAAAATCTGCAAAAGGGTGCATTTACGGACAAAACATTATTCTAATATTCGCTATTTTAAGACTTGGGTTCGGACTTTAAAATGCATTATTTCAGGCTCTATGTTACCAAACGGGCTGAAATTTTGTAATCGCTATAAGAATTACTGTCCAAATCGAAATCAGTCAGAAAATCTGCAAAAAGTTCTATATCTGGAAAACTCATAATCCTACTGGGCGCTAATTTGAGACTTGGGTTCGGACTTTAAAAGGCATTTTTTCAGGCTCTATGGTACCAAACGGGCTGAAATTTTGTGATCGCTATGAGAATAATAGTCCGAATCGGAATCAGTTACAAAATCTGCAAAAGGTGCATTAATGGACAAATTATTATTCTAATAGGCGCTATTTTGAGACTTGGGCTCGGACTTTAAAATGCATTTTTTCAAGCTCTATGGTACCAAACGGGCTGAAATTATGTGATTGCTGTAAGAATAATAGTCCGAATCGAAATCATTCACAAAATCTGCAAAAGGGTGCATTTACGGACAAAACATTATTCTAATATTCTCTATTTTGAGACTTGGGTTCGGACTTTAAAATGCTTTATTTCAGGCTCGATGTTTCCAAACGGGCTGAAATTTTGTGATCGCTATAAGAATTATGGTCCAAATCGAAATCAGTCAGAAAATCTGCAAAAAGTTCTATTTCTGGAAAACTCATAATCCTACTGGGCGCTAATTTGAGACGTGGGTTCGGACTTTAAAAGGCATTTTTTCTGGCTCTATGGTACCAAACGGGCTGAAATTATGTGATTGCTGTAAGAATAATAGTCCGAATCGAAATCAGTCACAAAATCAGCAAAAGGGTGCATTTACGGACAAAACATTATTCTAATATTTGCTATTTTGAGACTTGGGTTCGGACTTTAAAATGCATAATTTCAGGCTCTATGTTTCCAAACGGGCTGAAATTTTGTGATCGCTATAAGAATTATGGTCCAAATCGAAATCAGTCAGAAAATCTGCAAAAAGTTCTATTTCTGGAAAACTCATAATCCTACTGGGCGCTAATTTGAGACTTGGGTTCGGACTTTAAAAGGCATTTTTTCGGGCTCTATGGTACCAAACGGGCTGAAATTATGTGATTGCTGTAAGAATAATAGTCCGAATCGAAATCAGTCACAAAATCTACAAAAGGGTGCATTTACGAACAAAACATTATTCTAATATTCGCTTTTTTGAGACTTGGGTTCGGACTTTAAAATGCATTATTTCAGGCTCTATGTTTCCAAACGGGCTGAAATTTTGTGATCGCTATAAGAATTATGGTCCAAATCGAAATCAGTCAGAAAATCTGCAAAAAAATCTATTTCTGGAAAACTCATAATCCTACTGGGCGCTAATTTGAGACTTGGGTTCGGACTTTAAAAGGCATTTTTTCGGGATCTATGGTACCAAACGGGCTGAAATTATGTGATTGCTGTAAGAATAATAGTCCGAATCGAAATCAGTCACAAAATCTGCAAAAGGGTGCATTTACGGACAAAACATTATTCTAATATTCGCTATTTTAAGACTTGGGTTCGGACTTTAAAATGCATTATTTCAGGCTCTATGTTACCAAACGGGCTGAAATTTTGTAATCGCTATAAGAATTACTGTCCAAATCGAAATCAGTCAGAAAATCTGCAAAAAGTTCTATATCTGGAAAACTCATAATCCTACTGGGCGCTAATTTGAGACTTGGGTTCGGACTTTAAAAGGCATTTTTTCAGGCTCTATGGTACCAAACGGGCTGAAATTTTGTGATCGCTATGAGAATAATAGTCCGAATCGGAATCAGTTACAAAATCTGCAAAAGGTGCATTAATGGACAAATTATTATTCTAATAGGCGCTATTTTGAGACTTGGGCTCGGACTTTAAAATGCATTTTTTCAAGCTCTATGGTACCAAACGGGCTGAAATTATGTGATTGCTGTAAGAATAATAGTCCGAATCGAAATCATTCACAAAATCTGCAAAAGGGTGCATTTACGGACAAAACATTATTCTAATATTCGCTATTTTGAGACTTGGGTTCGGACTTTAAAATGCTTTATTTCAGGCTCTATGTTTCCAAACGGGCTGAAATTTTGTGATCGCTATAAGAATTATGGTCCAAATCGAAATCAGTCAGAAAATCTGCAAAAAGTTCTATTTCTGGAAAACTCATAATCCTACTGGGCGCTAATTTGAGACGTGGGTTCGGACTTTAAAAGGCATTTTTTCTGGCTCTATGGTACCAAACGGGCTGAAATTATGTGATTGCTGTAAGAATAATAGTCCGAATCGAAATCAGTCACAAAATCAGCAAAAGGGTGCATTTACGGACAAAACATTATTCTAATATTTGCTATTTTGAGACTTGGGTTCGGACTTTAAAATGCATAATTTCAGGCTCTATGTTTCCAAACGGGCTGAAATTTTGTGATCGCTATAAGAATTATGGTCCAAATCGAAATCAGTCAGAAAATCTGCAAAAAGTTCTATTTCTGGAAAACTCATAATCCTACTGGGCGCTAATTTGAGACTTGGGTTCGGACTTTAAAAGGCATTTTTTCGGGCTCTATGGTACCAAACGGGCTGAAATTATGTGATTGCTGTAAGAATAATAGTCCGAATCGAAATCAGTCACAAAATCTACAAAAGGGTGCATTTACGAACAAAACATTATTCTAATATTCGCTTTTTTGAGACTTGGGTTCGGACTTTAAAATGCATTATTTCAGGCTCTATGTTACGAAACGGGCTGAAATTTTGTGATTGCTATAAGAATTATGGTCCAAATCGAAATCAGTCAGATTTTCTGCAAAAAGTTCTATTTCTGGAAAACTCATAATCCTACTGGGCGCTAATTTGAAACTTGGGTTCGGACTTTAAAAGGCATTTTTTCAGGCTCTATGGTACCAAACGGGCAGAAATTTGGTGATCGCTATAAGAATAATGGTCCGAATTTCGATTCGGATCAGTCTGAAAATCTGCAAAAAGCTGCATTTATGGACAAAACATTATTCTAATAGGCGCTATTTTGAGACTTGGGTTCGGACTTTAAAATTTATTTTTTCAGGCTCTATGGTACCAAACGGGCTGAAATTATGTGATTGCTGTAAGAATAATAGTCCGAATAGAAATCATTCACAAAATCTGCAAAAGGGTGCATTTACGGACAAAACATTATTCTAATATTCGCTATTTTGAGACTTGGGTTCGGACTTTAAAATGCATTATTTCAGGCTCTATGTTACCAAACGGGCTGAAACTTTGTGATCGCTATAAGAATTATGGTCCAAATCGAAATCAGTCAGAAAATCTGCAAAAAGTTCTATTTCTGGACAACTCATAATCCTACTAAGCGCTAATTTGAGACTTGGGTTCGGACTTTAAAAGGCATTTTTTCAGGCTCTATGGTACCAAACGGGCGGAAATTTTGTGATCGCTATAAGAGTAAGTGTTCGAATCGAAATCAGTCAGAAAATATGCCAAAAGTTGCATTTCTGGAAAACTCATAATCCTACTGGGCGCTAATTTGAGACTTAGGTTCGGACTTTAAAAGGCATTTTTTCAGGCTCTATGGTACCAAACGGGCTGAAATTTTGTGATCGCTATAAGAATAATGGTCCGAATCGAAATCAGTTACAAAATCTGCAAAAGGTGCATTAATGGACAAATTATTATTCTAATAGGCGCTATTTTGAGACTTGGGCTCGGACTTTAAAATGCATTTTTTCAAGCTCTATGGTACCAAACGGGCTGAAATTATGTGATTGCTGTAAGAATAATAGTCCGAATAGAAATCATTCACAAAATCTGCAAAAGGGTGCATTTACGGACAAAACATTATTCTAATATTCGCTATTTTGAGACTTGGGTTCGGACTTTAAAATGCATTATTTCAGGCTCTATGTTACCAAACGGGCTGAAATTTTGTGATCGCTATAAGAATTATGGTCCAAATCGAAATCAGTCAGAAAATCTGCAAAAAGTTCTATTTCTGGACAACTCATAATCCTACTAGGCGCTAATTTGAGACTTGGGTTCGGACTTTAAAAGGCATTTTTTCAGGCTCTATGGTACCAAACGGGCAGAAATTTTGTGATCGCTATAAGAATAATGGTCCGAATCGAAATCAGTCTGAAAATCTGCAAAAAGCTGCATTTATGGACAAACTATTATTCTAATATTCGCTATTTTGAGACTTGGGTTCGGACTTTAAAATGCATTATTTCAAGCTCTATGTTACGAAACGGGCTGAAATTTTGTGATCGCTATAAGAATTATGGTCCAAATCGAAATCAGTCAGAAAATCTGCAAAAAGTTCTATTTCTGGAATACTCATAATCCTACTGGGCGCTAATTTGAGACTTGGGTTCGGACTTTAAAATTTATTTTTTCAGGCTCTATGGTACCAAACGGGCTGAAATTATGTGATTGCTGTAAGAATAATAGTCCGAATCGAAATCAGTCACAAAATCTGCAAAAGGGTGCATTTACGGACAAAACATTATTCTAATATTTGCTATTTTGAGACTTGGGTTCGGACTTTAAAATGCATTATTTCAGGCTCTATGTTTCCAAACGGGCTGAAATTTTGTGATCGCTATAAGAATTATGGTCCAAATCGAAATCAGTCAGAAAATCTGCAAAAAAATCTATTTCTGGAAAACTCATAATCCTACTGGGCGCTAATTTGAGACTTGGGTTCGGACTTTAAAAGGCATTTTTTCGGGATCTATGGTACCAAACGGGCTGAAATTATGTGATTGCTGTAAGAATAATAGTCCGAATCGAAATCAGTCACAAAATCTGCAAAAGGGTGCATTTACGGACAAAACATTATACTAATATTCGCTATTTTAAGACTTGGGTTCGGACTTTAAAATGCATTATTTCAGGCTCTATGTTACCAAACGGGCTGAAATTTTGTAATCGCTATAAGAATTATGGTCCAAATCGAAATCAGTCAGAAAATCTGCAAAAAGTTCTATTTCTGGAAAACTCATAATCCTACTGGGCGCTAATTTGAGACTTGGGTTCGGACTTTAAAAGGCATTTTTTCGGGCTCTATGGTACCAAACGGGCTGAAATTATGTGATTGCTGTAAGAATAATAGTCCGAATCGAAATCAGTCACAAAATCTGCAAAAGGGTGCATTTACGGACAAAACATTATTCTAATATTCGCTATTTTGAGACTTGGGTTCGGACTTTAAAATGCTTTATTTCAGGCTCTATGTTTCCAAACGGGCTGAAATTTTGTGATCGCTATAAGAATTATGGTCCAAATCGAAATCAGTCAGAAAATCTGCAAAAAGTTCTATTTCTGGAAAACTCATAATCCTACTGGGCGCTAATTTGAGACTTGGGTTCGGACTTTAAAAGGCATTTTTTCTGGCTCTATGGTACCAAACGGGCTGAAATTATGTGATTGCTGTAAGAATAATAGTCCGAATCGAAATCAGTCACAAAATCAGCAAAAGGGTGCATTTACGGACAAAACATTATTCTAATATTTGCTATTTTGAGACTTGGGTTCGGACTTTAAAATGCATAATTTCAGGCTCTATGTTTCCAAACGGGCTGAAATTTTGTGATCGCTATAAGAATTATGGTCCAAATCGAAATCAGTCAGAAAATCTGCAAAAAGTTCTATTTCTGGAAAACTCATAATCCTACTGGGCGCTAATTTGATACTTGGGTTCGGACTTTAAAAGGCATTTTTTCGGGCTCTATGGTACCAAACGGGCTGAAATTATGTGATTGCTGTAAGAATAATAGTCCGAATCGAAATCAGTCACAAAATCTACAAAAGGGTGCATTTACGAACAAAACATTATTCTAATATTCGCTTTTTTGAGACTTGGGTTCGGACTTTAAAAGGCATTTTTTCAGGCTCTATGGTACCAAACGGGCGGAAATTTTGTGATCGCTATAAGAGTAAGTGTTTGAATCGAAATCAGTCAGATAATATGCCAAAAGTTGCATTTCTGGAAAACTCATAATCCTACTGGGCGCTAATTTGAGACTTAGGTTCGGACTTTAAAAGGCATTTTTCAGGCTCTATGGTACCAAACGGGCTGAAATTTTGTGATCGCTATAAGAATAATGGTCCGAATCGAAATCAGTTACAAAATCTGCAAAAGGTGCATTAATGGACAAATTATTATTCTAATAGGCGCTATTTTGAGACTTGGGCTCGGACTTTAAAATGCATTTTTTCAAGCTCTATGGTACCAAACGGGCTGAAATTATGTGATTGCTGTAAGAATAATAGTCCGAATAGAAATCATTCACAAAATCTGCAAAAGGGTGCATTTACAGACAAAACATTATTCTAATATTCGCTATTTTGAGACTTGGGTTCGGACTTTAAAATGCATTATTTCAGGCTCTATGTTACCAAACGGGCTGAAATTTTGTGATCGCTATAAGAATTATGGTCCAAATCGAAATCAGTCAGAAAATCTGCAAAAAGTTCTATTTCTGGACAACTCATAATCCTACTAGGCGCTAATTTGAGACTTGGGTTCGGACTTTAAAAGGCATTTTTTCAGGCTCTATGGTACCAAACGGGCAGAAATTTTGTGATCGCTATAAGAATAATGGTCCGAATCGAAATCAGTCTGAAAATCTGCAAAAAGCTGCATTTATGGACAAACTATTATTCTAATATTCGCTATTTTGAGACTTGGGTTCGGACTTTAAAATGCATTATTTCAAGCTCTATGTTACGAAACGGGCTGAAATTTTGTGATCGCTATAAGAATTATGGTCCAAATCGAAATCAGTCAGAAAATCTGCAAAAAGTTCTATTTCTGGAATACTCATAATCCTACTGGGCGCTAATTTGAGACTTGGGTTCGGACTTTAAAATTTATTTTTTCAGGCTCTATGGTACCAAACGGGCTGAAATTATGTGATTGCTGTAAGAATAATAGTCCGAATCGAAATCAGTCACAAAATCTGCAAAAGGGTGCATTTACGGACAAAACATTATTCTAATATTTGCTATTTTGAGACTTGGGTTCGGACTTTAAAATGCATTATTTCAGGCTCTATGTTTCCAAACGGGCTGAAATTTTGTGATCGCTATAAGAATTATGGTCCAAATCGAAATCAGTCAGAAAATCTGCAAAAAAATCTATTTCTGGAAAACTCATAATCCTACTGGGCGCTAATTTGAGACTTGGGTTCGGACTTTAAAAGGCATTTTTTCGGGATCTATGGTACCAAACGGGCTGAAATTATGTGATTGCTGTAAGAATAATAGTCCGAATCGAAATCAGTCACAAAATCTGCAAAAGGGTGCATTTACGGACAAAACATTATTCTAATATTCGCTATTTTAAGACTTGGGTTCGGACTTTAAAATGCATTATTTCAGGCTCTATGTTACCAAACGGGCTGAAATTTTGTAATCGCTATAAGAATTATTGTCCAAATCGAAATCAGTCAGAAAATCTGCAAAAAGTTCTATATCTGGAAAACTCATAATCCTACTGGGCGCTAATTTGAGACTTGGGTTCGGACTTTAAAAGGCATTTTTTCAGGCTCTATGGTACCAAACGGGCTGAAATTTTGTGATCGCTATGAGAATAATAGTCCGAATCGGAATCAGTTACAAAATCTGCAAAAGGTGCATTAATGGACAAATTATTATTCTAATAGGCGCTATTTTGAGACTTGGGCTCGGACTTTAAAATGCATTTTTTCAAGCTCTATGGTACCAAACGGGCTGAAATTATGTGATTGCTGTAAGAATAATAGTCCGAATCGAAATCATTCACAAAATCTGCAAAAGGGTGCATTTACGGACAAAACATTATTCTAATATTTGCTATTTTGAGACTTGGGTTCGGACTTTAAAATGCATAATTTCAGGCTCTATGTTTCCAAACGGGCTGAAATTTTGTGATCGCTATAAGAATTATGGTCCAAATCGAAATCAGTCAGAAAATCTGCAAAAAGTTCTATTTCTGGAAAACTCATAATCCTACTGGGCGCTAATTTGAGACTTGGGTTCGGACTTTAAAAGGCATTTTTTCGGGCTCTATGGTACCAAACGGGCTGAAATTATGTGATTGCTGTAAGAATAATAGTCCGAATCGAAATCAGTCACAAAATCTACAAAAGGGTGCATTTACGAACAAAACATTATTCTAATATTCGCTTTTTTGAGACTTGGGTTCGGACTTTAAAATGCATTATTTCAGGCTCTATGTTACGAAACGGGCTGAAATTTTGTGATCGCTATAAGAATTATGGTCCAAATCGAAATCAGTCAGATAATCTGCAAAAAGTTCTATTTCTGGAAAACTCATAATCCTACTGGGCGCTAATTTGAAACTTGGGTTCGGACTTTAAAAGGCATTTTTTCAGGCTCTATGGTACCAAACGGGCAGAAATTTGGTGATCGCTATAAGAATAATGGTCCGAATTTCGATTCGGATCAGTCTGAAAATCTGCAAAAAGCTGCATTTATGGACAAAACATTATTCTAATAGGCGCTAATTTGAGACTTGGGTTCGGACTTTAAAATGCATTTTTTCAGGCTCTATGTTACCAAACCGGCTGAAATTTTGTGATCGCTATAAGAATAATAGTCCGAATCGAAATCAGTCACAAAATCTGCAAAAGATGCATTTATGGACAAATTATTATTCTAATAGGCGCTATTTTGAGACTTGGGTTCGGACTTTAAAATTTATTTTTTCAGGCTCTATGGTACCAAACGGGCTGAAATTATGTGATTGCTGTAAGAATAACAGTCCGAATAGAAATCATTCACAAAATCTGCAAAAGGGTGCATTTACGGACAAAACAATATTCTAATATTCGCTATTTTGAGACTTGGGTTCGGACTTTAAAATGCATTATTTCAGGCTCTATGTTACCAAACGGGCTGAAATTTTGTGATCGCTATAAGAATTATGGTCCAAATCGAAATCAGTCAGAAAATCTGCAAAAAGTTCTATTTCTGGACAACTCATAATCCTACTAGGCGCTAATTTGAGACTTGGGTTCGGACTTTAAAAGGCATTTTTTCAGGCTCTATGGTACCAAACGGGCGGAAATTTTGTGATCGCTATAAGAGTAAGTGTTTGAATCGAAATCAGTCAGATAATATGCCAAAAGTTGCATTTCTGGAAAACTCATAATCCTACTGGGCGCTAATTTGAGACTTAGGTTCGGACTTTAAAAGGCATTTTTTCAGGCTCTATGGTACCAAACGGGCTGAAATTTTGTGATCGCTATAAGAATAATGGTCCGAATCGAAATCAGTTACAAAATCTGCAAAAGGTGCATTAATGGACAAATTATTATTCTAATAGGCGCTATTTTGAGACTTGGGCTCGGACTTTAAAATGCATTTTTTCAAGCTCTATGGTACCAAACGGGCTGAAATTATGTGATTGCTGTAAGAATAATAGTCCGAATAGAAATCAGTCACAAAATCTGCAAAAGGGTGCATTTACGGACAAAACATTATTCTAATATTCGCTATTTTGAGACTTGGGTTCGGACTTTAAAATGCATTATTTCAGGCTCTATGTTACCAAACGGGCTGAAATTTTGTGATCGCTATAAGAATTATGGTCCAAATCGAAATCAGTCAGAAAATCTGCAAAAAGTTCTATTTCTGGACAACTCATAATCCTACTAGGCGCTAATTTGAGACTTGGGTTCGGACTTTAAAAGGCATTTTTTCAGGCTCTATGGTACCAAACGGGCGGAAATTTTGTGATCGCTATAAGAGTAAGTGTTTGAATCGAAATCAGTCAGATAATATGCCAAAAGTTGCATTTCTGGAAAACTCATAATCCTACTGGGCGCTAATTTGAGACTTGGGTTCGGACTTTAAAAGGCATTTTTTCAGGCTCTATGGTACCAAACGGGCAGAAATTTTGTGATCGCTATAAGAATAATGGTCCGAATCGAAATCAGTCTGAAAATCTGCAAAAAGCTGCATTTATGGACAAACTATTATTCTAATATTCGCTATTTTGAGACTTGGGTTCGGACTTTAAAATGCATTATTTCAAGCTCTATGTTACGAAACGGGCTGAAATTTTGTGATCGCTATAAGAATTATGGTCCAAATCGAAATCAGTCAGAAAATCTGCAAAAAGTTCTATTTCTGGAATACTCATAATCCTACTGGGCGCTAATTTGAGACTTGGGTTCGGACTTTAAAATTTATTTTTTCTGGCTCTATGGTACCAAACGGGCTGAAATTATGTGATTGCTGTAAGAATAATAGTCCGAATCGAAATCAGTCACAAAATCTGCAAAAGGGTGCATTTACGGACAAAACATTATTCTAATATTTGCTATTTTGAGACTTGGGTTCGGACTTTAAAATGCATTATTTCAGGCTCTATGTTTCCAAACGGGCTGAAATTTTGTGATCGCTATAAGAATTATGGTCCAAATCGAAATCAGTCAGAAAATCTGCAAAAAAATCTATTTCTGGAAAACTCATAATCCTACTGGGCGCTAATTTGAGACTTGGGTTCGGACTTTAAAAGGCATTTTTTCGGGATCTATGGTACCAAACGGGCTGAAATTATGTGATTGCTGTAAGAATAATAGTCCGAATCGAAATCAGTCACAAAATCTGCAAAAGGGTGCATTTACGGACAAAACATTATTCTAATATTCGCTATTTTAAGACTTGGGTTCGGACTTTAAAATGCATTATTTCAGGCTCTATGTTACCAAACGGGCTGAAATTTTGTAATCGCTATAAGAATTATTGTCCAAATCGAAATCAGTCAGAAAATCTGCAAAAAGTTCTATATCTGGAAAACTCAAAATCCTACTGGGCGCTAATTTGAGACTTGGGTTCGGATTTTAAAAGGCATTTTTTCAGGCACTATGGTACCAAACGGGCTGAAATTTTGTGATCGCTATGAGAATAATAGTCCGAATCGGAATCAGTTACAAAATCTGCAAAAGGTGCATTAATGGACAAATTATTATTCTAATAGGCGCTATTTTGAGACTTGGGCTCGGACTTTAAAATGCATTTTTTCAAGCTCTATGGTACCAAACGGGCTGAAATTATGTGATTGCTGTAAGAATAATAGTCCGAATAGAAATCATTCACAAAATCTGCAAAAGGGTGCATTTACGGACAAAACATTATTCTAATATTCGCTATTTTGAGACTTGGGTTCGGACTTTAAAATGCATTATTTCAGGCTCTATGTTACCAAACGGGCTGAAATTTTGTGATCGCTATAAGAATTATGGTCCAAATCGAAATCAGTCAGAAAATCTGCAAAAAGTTCTATTTCTGGACAACTCATAATCCTACTAGGCGCTAATTTGAGACTTGGGTTCGGACTTTAAAAGGCATTTTTTCAGGCTCTATGGTACCAAACGGGCAGAAATTTTGTGATCGCTATAAGAATAATGGTCCGAATCGAAATCAGTCTGAAAATCTGCAAAAAGCTGCATTTATGGACAAACTATTATTCTAATATTCGCTATTTTGAGACTTGGGTTCGGACTTTAAAATGCATTATTTCAAGCTCTATGTTACGAAACGGGCTGAAATTTTGTGATCGCTATAAGAATTATGGTCCAAATCGAAATCAGTCAGAAAATCTGCAAAAAGTTCTATTTCTGGAATACTCATAATCCTACTGGGCGCTAATTTGAGACTTGGGTTCGGACTTTAAAATTTATTTTTTCTGGCTCTATGGTACCAAACGGGCTGAAATTATGTGATTGCTGTAAGAATAATAGTCCGAATCGAAATCAGTCACAAAATCTGCAAAAGGGTGCATTTACGGACAAAACATTATTCTAATATTTGCTATTTTGAGACTTGGGTTCGGACTTTAAAATGCATTATTTCAGGCTCTATGTTTCCAAACGGGCTGAAATTTTGTGATCGCTATAAGAATTATGGTCCAAATCGAAATCAGTCAGAAAATCTGCAAAAAAATCTATTTCTGGAAAACTCATAATCCTACTGGGCGCTAATTTGAGACTTGGGTTCGGACTTTAAAAGGCATTTTTTCGGGATCTATGGTACCAAACGGGCTGAAATTATGTGATTGCTGTAAGAATAATAGTCCGAATCGAAATCAGTCACAAAATCTGCAAAAGGGTGCATTTACGGACAAAACATTATTCTAATATTCGCTATTTTAAGACTTGGGTTCGGACTTTAAAATGCATTATTTCAGGCTCTATGTTACCAAACGGGCTGAAATTTTGTAATCGCTATAAGAATTATTGTCCAAATCGAAATCAGTCAGAAAATCTGCAAAAAGTTCTATATCTGGAAAACTCAAAATCCTACTGGGCGCTAATTTGAGACTTGGGTTCGGACTTTAAAAGGCATTTTTTCAGGCACTATGGTACCAAACGGGCTGAAATTTTGTGATCGCTATGAGAATAATAGTCCGAATCGGAATCAGTTACAAAATCTGCAAAAGGTGCATTAATGGACAAATTATTATTCTAATAGGCGCTATTTTGAGACTTGGGCTCGGACTTTAAAATGCATTTTTTCAAGCTCTATGGTACCAAACGGGCTGAAATTATGTGATTGCTGTAAGAATAATAGTCCGAATCGAAATCATTCACAAAATCTGCAAAAGGGTGCATTTACGGACAAAACATTATTCTAATATTAGCTATTTTGAGACTTGGGTTCGGACTTTAAAATGCATTATTTCAGGCTCTATGTTACCAAACGGGCTGAAATTTTGTGATCGCTATAAGAATTATGGTCCAAATCGAAATCAGTCAGAAAATCTGCAAAAAGTTCTATTTCTGGACAACTCATAATCCTACTGGGCGCTAATTTGAGACTTGGGTTCGGACTTTAAAAGGCATTTTTTCAGGCTCTATGGTACCAAACGGGCTGAAATTTTGTGATCGCTATGAGAATAATAGTCCGAATAGGAATCAGTTACAAAATCTGCAAAAGGTGCATTAATGGACAAATTATTATTCTAATAGGCGCTATTTTGAGACTTGGGCTCGGACTTTAAAATGCATTTTTTCAAGCTCTATGGTACCAAACGGGCTGAAATTATGTGATTGCTGTAAGAATAATAGTCCGAATCGAAATCATTCACAAAATCTGCAAAAGGGTGCATTTACGGACAAAACATTATTCTAATATTCGCTATTTTGAGACTTGGGTTCGGACTTTAAAATGCATAATTTCAGGCTCTATGTTTCCAAACGGGCTGAAATTTTGTGATCGCTATAAGAATTATGGTCCAAATCGAAATCAGTCAGAAAATCTGCAAAAAGTTCTATTTCTGGAAAACTCATAATCCTACTGGGCGCTAATTTGAGACTTGGGTTCGGACTTTAAAAGGCATTTTTTCGGGCTCTATGGTACCAAACGGGCTGAAATTATGTGATTGCTGTAAGAATAATAGTCCGAATCGAATTCAGTAACAAAATCTGCAAAAGGGTGCATTTACGGACAAAACATTATTCTAATATTCGCTATTTTGAGACTTGGGTTTGGACTATAAAATGCATTTTTTCAGGCTCTATGTTACCAAACGGGCTGAAATTTTGTGATCGCTATAAGAATAATAGTCCGAATCGAAATCAGTCACAAAATCTGCAAAAAGGTGCATTTATGGACAAAACATTATTCTAATAGGCGCCATTTTGAGACTTGGGTTCGGACTTTTAAATGCATTTTTTCATGCTCTATGTTACCAAACGGGCTGAAATTTTGTGATCGCTTCTTATGAATTATGGTCCAAATCGAAATCAGTCAGAAAATCTGCAAAAAGTTCTATTTCTGGAAAACTCATAATCCTACTGGGCGCTAATTTGAGACTTGGGTTCGGACTTTAAAAGGCATTTTTTCAGGCTCTATGGTACCAAACGGGCTGAAATTTTGTGATCGCTATGAGAATAATAGTCCGAATCGGAATCAGTTACAAAATCTGCAAAAGGTGCATTAATGGACAAATTATTATTCTAATAGGCGCTATTTTGAGACTTGGGCTCGGACTTTAAAATGCATTTTTTCAAGCTCTATGGTACCAAACGGGCTGAAATTATGTGATTGCTGTAAGAATAATAGTCCGAATCGAAATCATTCACAAAATCTGCAAAAGGGTGCATTTACGGACAAAACATTATTCTAATATTCGCTATTTTAAGACTTGGGTTCGGACTTTAAAATGCATTATTTCAGGCTCTATGTTACCAAACGGGCTGAAATTTTGTAATCGCTATAAGAATTATTGTCCAAATCGAAATCAGTCAGAAAATCTGCAAAAAGTTCTATATCTGGAAAACTCAAAATCCTACTGGGCGCTAATTTGAGACTTGGGTCCAGACTTTAAAAGGCATTTTTTCAGGCACTATGGTACCAAACGGGCTGAAATTTTGTGATCGCTATGAGAATAATAGTCCGAATCGGAATCAGTTACAAAATCTGCAAAAGGTGCATTAATGGACAAATTATTATTCTAATAGGCGCTATTTTGAGACTTGGGCTCGGACTTTAAAATGCATTTTTTCAAGCTCTATGGTACCAAACGGGCTGAAATTATGTGATTGCTGTAAGAATAATAGTCCGAATCGAAATCATTCACAAAATCTGCAAAAGGGTGCATTTACGGACAAAACATTATTCTAATATTAGCTATTTTGAGACTTGGGTTCGGACTTTAAAATGCATTATTTCAGGCTCTATGTTACCAAACGGGCTGAAATTTTGTGATCGCTATAAGAATTATGGTCCAAATCGAAATCAGTCAGAAAATCTGCAAAAAGTTCTATTTCTGGACAACTCATAATCCTACTGGGCGCTAATTTGAGACTTGGGTTCGGACTTTAAAAGGCATTTTTTCAGGCTCTATGGTACCAAACGGGCTGAAATTTTGTGATCGCTATGAGAATAATAGTCCGAATAGGAATCAGTTACAAAATCTGCAAAAGGTGCATTAATGGACAAATTATTATTCTAATAGGCGCTATTTTGAGACTTGGGCTCGGACTTTAAAATGCATTTTTTCAAGCTCTATGGTACCAAACGGGCTGAAATTATGTGATTGCTGTAAGAATAATAGTCCGAATCGAAATCATTCACAAAATCTGCAAAAGGGTGCATTTACGGACAAAACATTATTCTAATATTCGCTATTTTGAGACTTGGGTTCGGACTTTAAAATGCATAATTTCAGGCTCTATGTTTCCAAACGGGCTGAAATTTTGTGATCGCTATAAGAATTATGGTCCAAATCGAAATCAGTCAGAAAATCTGCAAAAAGTTCTATTTCTGGAAAACTCATAATCCTACTGGGCGCTAATTTGAGACTTGGGTTCGGACTTTAAAAGGCATTTTTTCGGGCTCTATGGTACCAAACGGGCTGAAATTATGTGATTGCTGTAAGAATAATAGTCCGAATCGAATTCAGTAACAAAATCTGCAAAAGGGTGCATTTACGGACAAAACATTATTCTAATATTCGCTATTTTGAGACTTGGGTTTGGACTATAAAATGCATTTTTTCAGGCTCTATGTTACCAAACGGGCTGAAATTTTGTGATCGCTATAAGAATAATAGTCCGAATCGAAATCAGTCACAAAATCTGCAAAAAGGTGCATTTATGGACAAAACATTATTCTAATAGGCGCCATTTTGAGACTTGGGTTCGGACTTTTAAATGCATTTTTTCATGCTCTATGTTACCAAACGGGCTGAAATTTTGTGATCGCTTCTTATGAATTATGGTCCAAATCGAAATCAGTCAGAAAATCTGCAAAAAGTTCTATTTCTGGAAAACTCATAATCCTACTGGGCGCTAATTTGAGACTTGGGTTCGGACTTTAAAAGGCATTTTTTCAGGCTCTATGGTACCAAACGGGCTGAAATTTTGTGATCGCTATGAGAATAATAGTCCGAATCGGAATCAGTTACAAAATCTGCAAAAGGTGCATTAATGGACAAATTATTATTCTAATATTCGCTATTTTGAGACTTGGGTTCGGACTTTAAAATGCATCATTTCAGGCTCTATGTTACCAAACGGGCTGAAATTTTGTGATCGCTATAAGAATTATGGTCCAAATCGAAATCAGTCGAAAATCTGCAAAAAGTTCTATTTCTGGACAACTCATAATCCTACTGGGCGCTAATTTGAGACTTGGGTTCGGACTTTAAAAGGCATTTTTTCAGGCTCTATGGTACCAAACGGGCTGAAATTTTGTGATCGCTATGAGAATAATAGTCCGAATCGAAATCAGTAACAAAATCTGCAAAAGGGTGCATTTACGGACAAAACATTATTCTAATATTCGCTATTTTGAGACTTGGGTTTGGACTATAAAACTCATTTTTTCAGGCTCTATGTTACCAAACGGGCTGAAATTTTGTGATCGCTATAAGAATAATAGTCCGAATCGAAATCAGTCACAAAATCTGCAAAAAGGTGCATTTATGGACAAAACATTATTCTAATAGGCGCCATTTTGAGACTTGGGTTCGGACTTTTAAATGCATTTTTTCATGCTCTATGTTACCAAACGGGCTGAAATTTCGTGATCGCTATAAGAATTATGGTCCAAATCGAAATCAGTCAGAAAATCTGCAAAAAGTTCTATTTCTGGACAACTCATAATCCTACTGGGCGCTAATTTGAGACTTGGGTTCGGACTTTAAAAGGCATTTTTTCAGGCTCTATGGTACCAAACGGGCAGAAATTTTGTGATCGCTATAAGAATAATGGTCCGAATCGAAATCAGTCTGAAAATCTGCAAAAAGCTGCATTTATGGACAAACTATTATTCTAATATTCGATATTTTGAGACTTGGGTTCGGACTTTAAAATGCATTATTTCAAGCTCTATGTTACGAAACGGGCTGAAATTTTGTGATCGCTATAAGAATTATGGTCCAAATCGAAATCAGTCAGAAAATCTGCAAAAAGTTCTATTTCTGCACAACTCATAATCCTACTGGGCGCTAATTTGAGACTTGTGTTCGGACTTTAAAAGGCATTTTTTCAGGCTCTATGGTACCAAACGGGCTGAAATTTTGTGATCGCTGTAAGAATAATAGTCCGAATAGAAATCATTCACAAAATCTGCAAAAGGTGCATTAATGGACAAATTATTATTCTAATAGGCGCTATTTTGAGACTTGGGCTCGGACTTTAAAATGCATTTTTTCAAGCTCTATGGTACCAAACGGGCTGAAATTATGTGATTGCTGTAAGAATAATAGTCCGAATAGAAATCATTCACAAAATCTGCAAAAGGGTGCATTTACGGACAAAACAATTTTCTAATATTCGCTATTTTGAGACTTAGGTTCGGACTTTAAAATGCATAATTTCAGGCTCTATGTTTCCAAACGGGCTGAAATTTTGTGATCGCTATAAGAATTATGGTCCAAATCGAAATCAGTCAGAAAATCTGCAAAAAGTTCTATTTCTGGAAAACTCATAATCCTACTGGGCGCTAATTTGAGACTTGGGTTCGGACTTTAAAAGGCATTTTTTCGGGCTCTATGGTACCAAACGGGCTGAAATTATGTGATTGCTGTAAGAATAATAGTCCGAATCGAATTCAGTAACAAAATCTGCAAAAGGGTGCATTTACGGACAAAACATTATTCTAATATTCGCTATTTTGAGACTTGGGTTTGGACTATAAAATGCATTTTTTCAGGCTCTATGTTACCAAACGGGCTGAAATTTTGTGATCGCTATAAGAATAATAGTCCGAATCGAAATCAGTCACAAAATCTGCAAAAAGGTGCATTTATGGACAAAACATTATTCTAATAGGCGCCATTTTGAGACTTGGGTTCGGACTTTTAAATGCATTTTTTCATGCTCTATGTTACCAAACGGGCTGAAATTTTGTGATCGCTTCTTATGAATTATGGTCCAAATCGAAATCAGTCAGAAAATCTGCAAAAAGTTCTATTTCTGGAAAACTCATAATCCTACTGGGCGCTAATTTGAGACTTGGGTTCGGACTTTAAAAGGCATTTTTTCAGGCTCTATGGTACCAAACGGGCTGAAATTTTGTGATCGCTATGAGAATAATAGTCCGAATCGGAATCAGTTACAAAATCTGCAAAAGGTGCATTAATGGACAAATTATTATTCTAATATTCGCTATTTTGAGACTTGGGTTCGGACTTTAAAATGCATCATTTCAGGCTCTATGTTACCAAACGGGCTGAAATTTTGTGATCGCTATAAGAATTATGGTCCAAATCGAAATCAGTCGAAAATCTGCAAAAAGTTCTATTTCTGGACAACTCATAATCCTACTGGGCGCTAATTTGAGACTTGGGTTCGGACTTTAAAAGGCATTTTTTCAGGCTCTATGGTACCAAACGGGCTGAAATTTTGTGATCGCTATGAGAATAATAGTCCGAATCGAAATCAGTAACAAAATCTGCAAAAGGGTGCATTTACGGACAAAACATTATTCTAATATTCGCTATTTTGAGACTTGGGTTTGGACTATAAAATGCATTTTTTCAGGCTCTATGTTACCAAACGGGCTGAAATTTTGTGATCGCTATAAGAATAATAGTCCGAATCGAAATCAGTCACAAAATCTGCAAAAAGGTGCATTTATGGACAAAACATTATTCTAATAGGCGCCATTTTGAGACTTGGGTTCGGACTTTTAAATGCATTTTTTCATGCTCTATGTTACCAAACGGGCTGAAATTTCGTGATCGCTATAAGAATTATGGTCCAAATCGAAATCAGTCAGAAAATCTGCAAAAAGTTCTATTTCTGGACAACTCATAATCCTACTGGGCGCTAATTTGAGACTTGGGTTCGGACTTTAAAAGGCATTTTTTCAGGCTCTATGGTACCAAACGGGCAGAAATTTTGTGATCGCTATAAGAATAATGGTCCGAATCGAAATCAGTCTGAAAATCTGCAAAAAGCTGCATTTATGGACAAACTATTATTCTAATATTCGCTATTTTGAGACTTGGGTTCGGACTTTAAAATGCATTATTTCAAGCTCTATGTTACGAAACGGGCTGAAATTTTGTGATCGCTATAAGAATTATGGTCCAAATCGAAATCAGTCAGAAAATCTGCAAAAAGTTCTATTTCTGGACAACTCATAATCCTACTGGGCGCTAATTTGAGACTTGTGTTCGGACTTTAAAAGGCATTTTTTCAGGCTCTATGGTACCAAACGGGCTGAAATTTTGTGATCGCTGTAAGAATAATAGTCCGAATAGAAATCATTCACAAAATCTACAAAAGGTGCATTAATGGACAAATTATTATTCTAATAGGCGCTATTTTGAGACTTGGGCTCGGACTTTAAAATGCATTTTTTCAAGCTCTATGGTACCAAACGGGCAGAAATTTTGTGATCGCTATAAGAATAATGGTCCGAATCGAAATCAGTCTGAAAATCTGCAAAAAGCTGCATTTATGGACAAACTATTATTCTAATATTCGCTATTTTGAGACTTGGGTTCGGACTTTAAAATGCATTATTTCAAGCTCTATGTTACGAAACGGGCTGAAATTTTGTGATCGCTATAAGAATTATGGTCCAAATCGAAATCAGTCAGAAAATCTGCAAAAAGTTCTATTTCTGGAATACTCATAATCCTACTGGGCGCTAATTTGAGACTTGGGTTCGGACTTTAAAAGGCATTTTTTCAGGCTCTATGGTACCAAACGGGCTGAAATTTTGTGATCGCTATGAGAATAATAGTCCGAATCGAAATCAGTAACAAAATCTGCAAAAGGGTGCATTTACGGACAAAACATTATTCTAATATTCGCTATTTTGAGACTTGGGTTTGGACTATAAAATGCATTTTTTCAGGCTCTATGTTACCAAACAGGCTGAAATTTTGTGATCGCTATAAGAATAATAGTCCGAATCGAAATCAGTCACAAAATCTGCAAAAAGGTGCATTTATGGACAAAACATTATTCTAATAGGCGCCATTTTGAGACTTGGGTTCGGACTTTTAAATGCATTTTTTCATGCTCTATGTTACCAAACGGGCTGAAATTTTGTGATCGCTTCTTATGAATTATGGTCCAAATCGAAATCAGTCAGAAAATCTGCAAAAAGTTCTATTTCTGGAAAACTCATAATCCTACTGGGCGCTAATTTGAGACTTGGGTTCGGACTTTAAAAGGCATTTTTTCGGGCTCTATGGTACCAAACGGGCTGAAATTATGTGATTGCTGTAAGAATAATAGTCCGAATCGAAATCAGTCACAAAATCTGCAAAAGGGTGCATTTTCGGACAAAACATTATTCTAATATTCGCTATTTTAAGACTTGGGTTCGGACTTTAAAATGCATCATTTCAGGCTCTATGTTACCAAACGGGCTGAAATTTTGTGATCGCTATGAGAATAATAGTCCGAATCGAAATCAGTAACAAAATCTGCAAAAGGGTGCATTTACGGACAAAACATTATTCTAATATTCGCTATTTTGAGACTTGGGTTTGGACTATAAAATGCATTTTTTCAGGCTCTATGTTACCAAACGGGCTGAAATTTTGTGATCGCTATAAGAATAATAATCCGAATCGAAATCATTCACAAAATCTGCAAAAAGGTGCATTTATGGACAAAACATTATTCTAATAGGCGCCATTTTGAGACTTGGGTTCGGACTTTTAAATGCATTTTTTCATACTCTATGTTACCAAACGGGCTGAAATTTTGTGATCGCTATAAGAGTAAGTGTTCGAATCGAAATCAGTCAGAAAATATGCCAAAAGTTGCATTTCTGGAAAACTCATAATCCTACTGGGCGCTAATTTGAGACTTAGGTTCGGACTTTAAAAGGCATTTTTTCAGGCTCTATGGTACCAAACGGGCTGAAATTTTGTGATCGCTATAAGAATTATGGTCCAAATCGAAATCAGTCAGAAAATCTGCAAAAAGTTCTATTTCTGGACAACTCATAATCCTACTGGGCGCTAATTTGAGACTTGGGTTCGGACTTTAAAAGGCATTTTTTCAGGCTCTATGGTACCAAACGGGCTGAAATTTTGTGATCGCTGTAAGAATAATAGTCCGAATAGAAATCATTCACAAAATCTGCAAAAGGTGCATTAATGGACAAATTATTATTCTAATAGGCGCTATTTTGAGACTTGGGCTCGGACTTTAAAATGCATTTTTTCAAGCTCTATGGTACCAAACGGGCTGAAATTATGTGATTGCTGTAAGAATAATAGTCTGAATAGAAATCATTCACAAAATCTGCAAAAGGGTGCATTTACGGACAAAACATTATTCTAATATTCGCTATTTTGAGACTTGGGTTCGGACTTTAAAATGCATTATTTCAGGCTCTATGTTACCAAACGGGCTGAAATTTTGTGATCGCTATAAGAATTATGGTCCAAATCGAAATCAGTCAGAAAATCTGCAAAAAGTTCTATTTCTGGACAACTCATAATCCTACTGGGCGCTAATTTGAGACTTGGGTTCGGACTTTAAAAGGCATTTTTTCAGGCTCTATTGTACCAAACGGGCAGAAATTTTGTGATCGCTATAAGAATAATGGTCCGAATCGAAATCAGTCTGAAAATCTGCAAAAAGCTGCATTTATGGACAAACTATTATTCTAATATTCGCTATTTTGAGACTTGGGTTCGGACTTTAAAATGCATTATTTCAAGCTCTATGTTACGAAACGGGCTGAAATTTTGTGATCGCTATAAGAATTATGGTCCAAATCGAAATCAGTCAGAAAATCTGCAAAAAGTTCTATTTCTGGAAAACTCATAATCCTACTGGGCGCTAATTTGAGACTTGGGTTCGGACTTTAAAAGGCATTTTTTCGGGCTCTATGGTACCAAACGGGCTGAAATTATGTGATTGCAGTAAGAATAATAGTCCGAATCGAAATCAGTCACAAAATCTGCAAAAGGGTGCATTTACGGACAAAACATTATTCTAATATTCGCTATTTTGAGACTTGGGTTCGGACTTTAAAATGCATTATTTCAGGCTCTATGTTACCAAACGGGCTGAAATTTTGTGATCGCTATAAGAATTATGGTCCAAATCGAAATCAGTCAGAAAATCTGCAAAAAGTTCTATTTCTGGACAACTCATAATCCTACTGGGCGCTAATTTGAGACTTGGGTTCGGACTTTAAAAGGCATTTTTTCAGGCTCTATGGTACCAAACGGGCTGAAATTTTGTGATCGCTATGAGAATAATAGTCCGAATCGAAATCAATAACAAAATCTGCAAAAGGGTGCATTTACGGACAAAACATTATTCTAATATTCGCTATTTTGAGACTTGGGTTTGGACTATAAAATGCATTTTTTCAGGCTCTATGTTACCAAACGGGCTGAAATTTTGTGATCGCTATAAGAATAATAGTCCGAATCGAAATCAGTCACAAAATCTGCAAAAAGGTGCATTTATGGACAAAACATTATTCTAATAGGCGCCATTTTGAGACTTGGGTTCGGACTTTTAAATGCATTTTTTCATGCTCTATGTTACCAAACGGGCTGAAATTTTGTGATCGCTATAAGAATTATGATCCGAATCGAAATCAGTCAGAAAATCTGCAAAAAGTTCTATTTCTGGAAAACTCATAATCCTACTGGGCGCTTATTTGTGACTTGGGTTCGGACTTTAAAAGGCATTTTTTCAGGCTCTATGTTACCAAACGGGCTGAAATTTTGTAATCGCTATAAGAATTATTGTCCAAATCGAAATCAGTCAGAAAATCTGCAAAAAGTTCTATATCTGGAAAACTCATAATCCTACTGGGCGCTAATTTGAGACTTGGGTTCGGACTTTAAAAGGCATTTTTTCAGGCTCTATGGTACCAAACTGGCTGAAATTTTGTGATCGCTATGAGAATAATAGTCCGAATCGGAATCAGTTACAAAATCTGCAAAAGGTGCATTAATGGACAAATTATTATTCTAATAGGCGCTATTTTGAGACTTGGGCTCGGACTTTAAAATGCATTTTTTCAAGCTCTATGGTACCAAACGGGCTGAAATTATGTGATTGCTGTAAGAATAATAGTCCGAATAGAAATCATTCACAAAATCTGCAAAAGGGTGCATTTACGGACAAAACATTATTCTAATATTCGCTATTTTGAGACTTGGGTTCGGACTTTAAAATGCATTATTTCAGGCTCTATGTTACCAAACGGGCTGAAATTTTGTGATCGCTATAAGAATTATGGTCCAAATCGAAATCAGTCAGAAAATCTGCAAAAAGTTCTATTTCTGGACAACTCATAATCCTACTGGGCGCTAATTTGAGACTTGGGTTCGGACTTTAAAAGGCATTTTTTCAGGCTCTATGGTACCAAACGGGCAGAAATTTCGTGATCGCTATAAGAATAATGGTCCGAATCGAAATCAGTCTGAAAATCTGCAAAAAGCTGCATTTATGGACAAACTATTATTCTAATATTCGCTATTTTGAGACTTGGGTTCGGACTTTAAAATGCATTATTTCAAGCTCTATGTTACGAAACGGGCTGAAATTTTGTGATCGCTATAAGAATTATGGTCCAAATCGAAATCAGTCAGAAAATCTGCAAAAAGTTCTATTTCTGGAAAACTCATAATCCTACTGGGCGCTAATTTGAGACTTGGGTTCGGACTTTAAAAGGCATTTTTTCGGGCTCTATGGTACCAAACGGGCTGAAATTATGTGATTGCTGTAAGAATAATAGTCCGAATCGAAATCAGTCACAAAATCTGCAAAAGGGTGCATTTACGGACAAAACATTATTCTAATATTCGCTATTTTGAGACTTGGGTTCGGACTTTAAAATGCATTATTTCAGGCTCTATGTTACCAAACGGGCTGAAATTTTGTGATCGCTATAAGAATTATGGTCCAAATCGAAATCAGTCAGAAAATCTGCAAAAAGTTCTATTTCTGGACAACTCATAATCCTACTGGGCGCTAATTTGAGACTTGGGTTCGGACTTTAAAAGGCATTTTTTCAGGCTCTATGGTACCAAACGGGCTGAAATTTTGTGATCGCTATGAGAATAATAGTCCGAATCGAAATCAGTAACAAAATCTGCAAAAGGGTGCATTTACGGACAAAACATTATTCTAATATTCGCTATTTTGAGACTTGGGTTTGGACTATAAAATGCATTTTTTCAGGCTCTATGTTACCAAACGGGCTGAAATTTTGTGATCGCTATAAGAATAATAGTCCGAATCGAAATCAGTCACAAAATCTGCAAAAAGGTGCATTTATGGACAAAACATTATTCTAATAGGCGCCATTTTGAGACTTGGGTTCGGACTTTTAAATGCATTTTTTCATGCTCTATGTTACCAAACGGGCTGAAATTTTGTGATCGCTATAAGAATTATGATCCGAATCGAAATCAGTCAGAAAATCTGCAAAAAGTTCTATTTCTGGAAAACTCATAATCCTACTGGGCGCTTATTTGTGACTTGGGTTCGGACTTTAAAAGGCATTTTTTCAGGCTCTATGTTACCAAACGGGCTGAAATTTTGTAATCGCTATAAGAATTATTGTCCAAATCGAAATCAGTCAGAAAATCTGCAAAAAGTTCTATATCTGGAAAACTCATAATCCTACTGGGCGCTAATTTGAGACTTGGGTTCGGACTTTAAAAGGCACTTTTTCAGGCTCTATGGTACCAAACTGGCTGAAATTTTGTGATCGCTATGAGAATAATAGTCCGAATCGGAATCAGTTACAAAATCTGCAAAAGGTGCATTAATGGACAAATTATTATTCTAATAGGCGCTATTTTGAGACTTGGGCTCGGACTTTAAAATGCATTTTTTCAAGCTCTATGGTACCAAACGGGCTGAAATTATGTGATTGCTGTAAGAATAATAGTCCGAATCGAAATCATTCACAAAATCTGCAAAAGGGTGCATTTACGGACAAAACATTATTCTAATATTCGCTATTTTGAGACTTGGGTTCGGACTTTAAAATGCTTTATTTCAGGCTCTATGTTTCCAAACGGGCTGAAATTTTGTGATCGCTATAAGAATTATGGTCCAAATCGAAATCAGTCAGAAAATCTGCAAAAAGTTCTATTTCTGGAAAACTCATAATCCTACTGGGCGCTAATTTGAGACTTGGGTTCGGACTTTAAAAGGCATTTTTTCTGGCTCTATGGTACCAAACGGGCTGAAATTATGTGATTGCTGTAAGAATAATAGTCCGAATCGAAATCAGTCACAAAATCAGCAAAAGGGTGCATTTACGGACAAAACATTATTCTAATATTTGCTATTTTGAGACTTGGGTTCGGACTTTAAAATGCATAATTTCAGGCTCTATGTTTCCAAACGGGCTGAAATTTTGTGATCGCTATAAGAATTATGGTCCAAATCGAAATCAGTCAGAAAATCTGCAAAAAGTTCTATTTCTGGAAAACTCATAATCCTACTGGGCGCTAATTTGAGACTTGGGTTCGGACTTTAAAAGGCATTTTTTCGGGCTCTATGGTACCAAACGGGCTGAAATTATGTGATTGCTGTAAGAATAATAGTCCGAATCGAAATCAGTCACAAAATCTACAAAAGGGTGCATTTACGAACAAAACATTATTCTAATATTCGCTTTTTTGAGACTTGGGTTCGGACTTTAAAATGCATTATTTCAGGCTCTATGTTACGAAACGGGCTGAAATTTTGTGATCGCTATAAGAATTATGGTCCAAATCGAAATCAGTCAGAAAATCTGCAAAAAGTTCTATTTCTGGAAAACTCATAATCCTACTGGGCGCTAATTTGAAACTTGGGTTCGGACTTTAAAAGGCATTTTTTCAGGCTCTATGGTACCAAACGGGCAGAAATTTGGTGATCGCTATAAGAATAATGGTCCGAATTTCGATTCGGATCAGTCTGAAAATCTGCAAAAAGCTGCATTTATTGACAAAACATTATTCTAATAGGCGCTAATTTGAGACTTGGGTTTGGACTATAAAATGCATTTTTTCAGGCTCTATGTTACCAAACGGGCTGAAATTTTGTGATCGCTATAAGAATAATAGTCCGAATCGAAATCAGTCACAAAATCTGCAAAAAGGTGCATTTATGGACAAAACATTATTCTAATAGGCGCCATTTTGAGACTTGGGTTCGGACTTTTAAATGCATTTTTTCATGCTCTATGTTACCAAACGGGCTGAAATTTTGTGATCGCTATAAGAATTATGATCCGAATCGAAATCAGTCAGAAAATCTGCAAAAAGTTCTATTTCTGGAAAACTCATAATCCTACTGGGCGCTTATTTGTGACTTGGGTTCGGACTTTAAAAGGCATTTTTTCAGGCTCTATGTTACCAAACGGGCTGAAATTTTGTAATCGCTATAAGAATTATTGTCCAAATCGAAATCAGTCAGAAAATCTGCAAAAAGTTCTATATCTGGAAAACTCATAATCCTACTGGGCGCTAATTTGAGACTTGGGTTCGGACTTTAAAAGGCACTTTTTCAGGCTCTATGGTACCAAACTGGCTGAAATTTTGTGATCGCTATGAGAATAATAGTCCGAATCGGAATCAGTTACAAAATCTGCAAAAGGTGCATTAATGGACAAATTATTATTCTAATAGGCGCTATTTTGAGACTTGGGCTCGGACTTTAAAATGCATTTTTTCAAGCTCTATGGTACCAAACGGGCTGAAATTATGTGATTGCTGTAAGAATAATAGTCCGAATAGAAATCATTCACAAAATCTGCAAAAGGGTGCATTTACGGACAAAACATTATTCTAATATTCGCTATTTTGAGACTTGGGTTCGGACTTTAAAATGCATTATTTCAGGCTCTATGTTACCAAACGGGCTGAAATTTTGTGATCGCTATAAGAATTATGGTCCAAATCGAAATCAGTCAGAAAATCTGCAAAAAGTTCTATTTCTGGACAACTCATAATCCTACTAGGCGCTAATTTGAAACTTGGGTTCGGACTTTAAAACGCATTTTTTCAGGCTCTATGGTACCAAACGGGCAGAAATTTTGTGATCGCTATAAGAATAATGGTCCGAATCGAAATCAGTCTGAAAATCTGCAAAAAGCTGCATTTATGGACAAACTATTATTCTAATATTCGCTATTTTGAGACTTGGGTTCGGACTTTAAAATGCATTATTTCAAGCTCTATGTTACGAAACGGGCTGAAATTTTGTGATCGCTATAAGAATTATGGTCCAAATCGAAATCAGTCAGAAAATCTGCAAAAAGTTCTATTTCTGGAATACTCATAATCCTACTGGGCGCTAATTTGAGACTTGGGTTCGGACTTTAAAATTTATTTTTTCAGGCTCTATGGTACCAAACGGGCTGAAATTATGTGATTGCTGTAAGAATAATAGTCCGAATCGAAATCAGTCACAAAATCTGCAAAAGGGTGCATTTACGGACAAAACATTATTCTAATATTTGCTATTTTGAGACTTGGGTTCGGACTTTAAAATGCATTATTTCAGGCTCTATGTTTCCAAACGGGCTGAAATTTTGTGATCGCTATAAGAATTATGGTCCAAATCGAAATCAGTCAGAGAATCTGCAAAAAAATCTATTTCTGGAAAACTCATAATCCTACTGGGCGCTAATTTGAGACTTGGGTTCGGACTTTAAAAGGCATTTTTTCGGGATCTATGGTACCAAACGGGCTGAAATTATGTGATTGCTGTAAGAATAATAGTCCGAATCGAAATCAGTCACAAAATCTGCAAAAGGGTGCATTTACGGACAAAACATTATTCTAATATTCGCTATTTTAAGACTTGGGTTCGGACTTTAAAATGCATTATTTCAGGCTCTATGTTACCAAACGGGCTGAAATTTTGTAATCGCTATAAGAATTATTGTCCAAATCGAAATCAGTCAGAAAATCTGCAAAAAGTTCTATATCTGGAAAACTCATAATCCTACTGGGCGCTAATTTGAGACTTGGGTTCGGACTTTAAAAGGCATTTTTTTAGGCTCTATGGTACCAAACGGGCTGAAATTTTGTGATCGCTATGAGAATAATAGTCCGAATCGGAATCAGTTACAAAATCTGCAAAAGGTGCATTAATGGACAAATTATTATTCTAATAGGCGCTATTTTGAGACTTGGGCTCGGACTTTAAAATGCATTTTTTCAAGCTCTATGGTACCAAACGGGCTGAAATTATGTGATTGCTGTAAGAATAATAGTCCGAATCGAAATCATTCACAAAATCTGCAAAAGGGTGCATTTACGGACATAACATTATTCTAATATTCGCTATTTTGAGACTTGGGTTCGGACTTTAAAATGCATTATTTCAGGCTCTATGTTACCAAACGGGCTGAAATTTTGTGATCGCTATAAGAATTATGGTCCAAATCGAAATCAGTCAGAAAATCTGCAAAAAGTTCTATTTCTGGACAACTCATAATCCTACTGGGCGCTAATTTGAGACTTGGGTTCGGACTTTAAAAGGCATTTTTTCAGGCTCTATGGTACCAAACGGGCTGAAATTTTGTGATCGCTATGAGAATAATAGTCCGAATCGAAATCAGTAACAAAATCTGCAAAAGGGTGCATTTACGGACAAAACATTATTCTAATATTCGCTATTTTGAGACTTGGGTTTGGACTATAAAATGCATTTTTTCAGGCTCTATGTTACCAAACGGGCTGAAATTTTGTGATCGCTATAAGAATAATAGTCCGAATCGAAATCAGTCACAAAATCTGCAAAAACATGCATTTATGGACAAAACATTATTCTAATAGGCGCCATTTTGAGACTTGGGTTCGGACTTTTAAATGCATTTTTTCATGCTCTATGTTACCAAACGGGCTGAAATTTTGTGATCGCTTCTTATGAATTATGGTCCAAATCGAAATCAGTCAGAAAATCTGCAAAAAGTTCTATTTCTGGAAAACTCATAATCCTACTGGGCGCAAATTTGAGACTTGGGTTCGGACTTTAAAAGGCATTTTTTCGGGCTCTATGGTACCAAACGGGCTGAAATTATGTGATTGCTGTAAGAATAATAGTCCGAATCGAAATCAGTCACAAAATCTGCAAAAGGGTGCATTTACGGACAAAACAGTATTCTAATATTCGCTATTTTAAGACTTGGGTTCGGACTTTAAAATGCATTATTTCAGGCTCTATGTTACCAAACGGGCTGAAATTTTGTAATCGCTATAAGAATTATTGTCCAAATCGAAATCAGTCAGAAAATCTGCAAAAAGTTCTATTTCTGGAAAACTCATAATCCTACTGGGCGCTAATTTGAGACTTGGGTTCGGACTTTAAAAGGCATTTTTTCAGGCTCTATGGTACCAAACGGGCTGAAATTTTGTGATCGCTATGAGAATAATAGTCCGAATCGGAATCAGTTACAAAATCTGCAAAAGGTGCATTAATGGACAAATTATTATTCTAATAGGCGCTATTTTGAGACTTGGGCTCGGACTTTAAAATGCATTTTTTCAAGCTCTATGGTACCAAACGGGCTGAAATTATGTGATTGCTGTAAGAATAATAGTCCGAATCGAAATCATTCACAAAATCTGCAAAAGGGTGCATTTACGGACAAAACATTATTCTAATATTCGCTATTTTGAGACTTGGGTTCGGACTTTAAAATGCATCATTTCAGGCTCTATGTTACCAAACGGGCTGAAATTTTGTGATCGCTATAAGAATTATGGTCCAAATCGAAATCAGTCGAAAATCTGCAAAAAGTTCTATTTCTGGACAACTCATAATCCTACTGGGCGCTAATTTGAGACTTGGGTTCGGACTTTAAAAGGCATTTTTTCAGGCTCTATGGTACCAAACGGGCTGAAATTTTGTGATCGCTATGAGAATAATAGTCCGAATCGGAATCAGTTACAAAATCTGCAAAAGGTGCATTAATAAACAAATTATTATTCTAATAGGCGCTATTTTGAGACTTGGGCTCGGACTTTAAAATGCATTTTTTCAAGCTCTATGGTACCAAACGGGCTGAAATTATGTGATTGCTGTAAGAATAATAGTCCGAATCGAAATCATTCACAAAATCTGCAAAAGGGTGCATTTACGGACAAAACATTATTCTAATATTCGCTATTTTGAGACTTGGGTTCGGACTTTAAAATGCTTTATTTCAGGCTCTATGTTTCCAAACGGGCTGAAATTTTGTGATCGCTATAAGAATTATGGTCCAAATCGAAATCAGTCAGAAAATCTGCAAAAAGTTCTATTTCTGGAAAACTCATAATCCTACTGGGCGCTAATTTGAGACTTGGGTTCGGACTTTAAAAGGCATTTTTTCTGGCTCTATGGTACCAAACGGGCTGAAATTATGTGATTGCTGTAAGAATAATAGTCCGAATCGAAATCAGTCACAAAATCAGCAAAAGGGTGCATTTACGGACAAAACATTATTCTAATATTTGCTATTTTGAGACTTGGGTTCGGACTTTAAAATGCATAATTTCAGGCTCTATGTTTCCAAACGGGCTGAAATTTTGTGATCGCTATAAGAATTATGGTCCAAATCGAAATCAGTCAGAAAATCTGCAAAAAGTTCTATTTCTGGAAAACTCATAATCCTACTGGGCGCTAATTTGAGACTTGGGTTCGGACTTTAAAAGGCATTTTTTCGGGCTCTATGGTACCAAACGGGCTGAAATTATGTGATTGCTGTAAGAATAATAGTCCGAATCGAAATCAGTCACAAAATCTACAAAAGGGTGCATTTACGAACAAAACATTATTCTAATATTCGCTTTTTTGAGACTTGGGTTCGGACTTTAAAATGCATTATTTCAGGCTCTATGTTACGAAACGGGCTGAAATTTTGTGATCGCTATAAGAATTATGGTCCAAATCGAAATCAGTCAGAAAATCTGCAAAAAGTTCTATTTCTGGAAAACTCATAATCCTACTGGGCGCTAATTTGAAACTTGGGTTCGGACTTTAAAAGGCATTTTTTCAGGCTCTATGGTACCAAACGGGCAGAAATTTGGTGATCGCTATAAGAATAATGGTCCGAATTTCGATTCGGATCAGTCTGAAAATCTGCAAAAAGCTGCATTTATGGACAAAACATTATTCTAATAGGCGCTAATTTGAGACTTGGTTTCGGACTTTAAAATGCATTTTTTCAGGCTCTATGTTACCAAACCGGCTGAAATTTTGTGATCGCTATAAGAATAATAGTCCGAATCGAAATCAGTCACAAAATCTGCAAAAGATGCATTTATGGACAAATTATTATTCTAATAGGCGCTATTTTGAGACTTGGGTTCGGACTTTAAAATTTATTTTTTCAGGCTCTATGGTACCAAACGGGCTGAAATTATGTGATTGCTGTAAGAATAATAGTCCGAATAGAAATCATTCACAAAATCTGCAAAAGGGTGCATTTACGGACAAAACATTATTCTAATATTCGCTATTTTGAGACTTGGGTTCGGACTTTAAAATGCATTATTTCAGGCTCTATGTTACCAAACGGGCTGAAATTTTGTGATCGCTATAAGAATTATGGTCCAAATCGAAATCAGTCAGAAAATCTGCAAAAAGTTCTATTTCTGGACAACTCATAATCCTACTAGGCGCTAATTTGAGACTTGGGTTCGGACTTTAAAAGGCATTTTTTCAGGCTCTATGGTACCAAACGGGCGGAAATTTTGTGATCGCTATAAGAGTAAGTGATTGAATCGAAATCAGTCAGAAAATATGCCAAAAGTTGCATTTCTGGAAAACTCATAATCCTACTGGGCGCTAATTTGAGACTTAGGTTCGGACTTTAAAAGGCATTTTTTCAGGCTCTATGGTACCAAACGGGCTGAAATTTCGTGATCGCTATAAGAATAATGGTCCGAATCGAAATCAGTTACAAAATCTGCAAAAGGTGCATTAATGGACAAATTATTATTCTAATAGGCGCTATTTTGAGACTTGGGCTCGGACTTTAAAATGCATTTTTTCAAGCTCTATGGTACCAAACGGGCTGAAATTATGTGATTGCTGTAAGAATAATAGTCCGAATAGAAATCATTCACAAAATCTGCAAAAGGGTGCATTTACGGACAAAACATTATTCTAATATTCGCTATTTTGAGACTTGGGTTCGGACTTTAAAATGCATTATTTCAGGCTCTATGTTACCAAACGGGCTGAAATTTTGTGATCGCTATAAGAATTATGGTCCAAATCGAAATCAGTCAGAAAATCTGCAAAAAGTTCTATTTCTGGACAACTCATAATCCTACTAGGCGCTTATTTGAGACTTGGGTTCGGACTTTAAAAGGCATTTTTTCAGGCTCTATGGTACCAAACGGGCAGAAATTTTGTGATCGCTATAAGAATAATGGTCCGAATCGAAATCAGTCTGAAAATCTGCAAAAAGCTGCATTTATGGACAAACTATTATTCTAATATTCGCTATTTTGAGACTTGGGTTCGGACTTTAAAATGCATTATTTCAAGCTCTATGTTACGAAACGGGCTGAAATTTTGTGATCGCTATAAGAATTATGGTCCAAATCGAAATCAGTCAGAAAATCTGCAAAAAGTTCTATTTCTGGAATACTCATAATCCTACTGGGCGCTAATTTGAGACTTGGGTTCGGACTTTAAAATTTATTTTTTCAGGTTCTATGGTACCAAACGGGTTGAAATTATGTGATTGCTGTAAGAATAATAGTCCGAATCGAAATCAGTCACAAAATCTGCAAAAGGGTGCATTTACGGACAAAACATTATTCTAATATTTGCTATTTTGAGACTTGGGTTCGGACTTTAAAATGCATTATTTCAGGCTCTATGTTTCCAAACGGGCTGAAATTTTGTGATCGCTATAAGAATTATGGTCCAAATCGAAATCAGTCAGAAAATCTGCAAAAAAATCTATTTCTGGAAAACTCATAATCCTACTGGGCGCTAATTTGAGACTTGGGTTCGGACTTTAAAAGGCATTTTTTCGGGATCTATGGTACCAAACGGGCTTAAATTATGTGATTGCTGTAAGAATAATAGTCCGAATCGAAATCAGTCACAAAATCTGCAAAAGGGTGCATTTACGGACAAAACATTATTCTAATATTCGCTATTTTAAGACTTGGGTTCGGACTTTAAAATGCATTATTTCAGGCTCTATGTTACCAAACGGGCTGAAATTTTGTAATCGCTATAAGAATTATTGTCCAAATCGAAATCAGTCAGAAAATCTGCAAAAAGTTCTATATCTGGAAAACTCATAATCCTACTGGGCGCTAATTTGAGACTTGGGTTCGGACTTTAAAAGGCATTTTTTCAGGCTCTATGGTACCAAACGGGCTGAAATTTTGTGATCGCTATGAGAATAATAGTCCGAATTGGAATCAGTTACAAAATCTGCAAAAGGTGCATTAATGGACAAATTATTATTCTAATAGGCGCTATTTTGAGACTTGGGCTCGGACTTTAAAATGCATTTTTTCAAGCTCTATGGTACCAAACGGGCTGAAATTATGTGATTGCTGTAAGAATAATAGTCCGAATCGAAATCATTCACAAAATCTGCAAAAGGGTGCATTTACGGACAAAACATTATTCTAATATTCGCTATTTTGAGACTTGGGTTCGGACTTTAAAATGCATTATTTCAGGCTCTATGTTACCAAACGGGCTGAAATTTTGTGATCGCTATAAGAATTATGGTCCAAATCGAAATCAGTCAGAAAATCTGCAAAAAGTTCTATTTCTGGACAACTCATAATCCTACTGGGCGCTAATTTGAGACTTGGGTTCGGACTTTAAAAGGCATTTTTTCGGGCTCTATGGTACCAAACGGGCTGAAATTATGTGATTGCTGTAAGAATAATAGTCCGAATCGAAATCATTCACAAAATCTGCAAAAGGGTGCATTTACGGACAAAACATTATTCTAATATTCGCTATTTTGAGACTTGGGTTTGGACTATAAAATGCATTTTTTCAGGCTCTATGTTACCAAACGGGCTGAAATTTTGTGATCGCTATAAGAATAATAGTCCGAATCGAAATCAGTCACAAAATCTGCAAAAAGGTGCATTTATGGACAAAACATTATTCTAATAGGCGCCATTTTTAGACTTGGGTTCGGACTTTTAAATGCATTTTTTCATGCTCTATGTTACCAAACGGGCTGAAATTTTGTGATCGCTTCTTATGAATTATGGTCCAAATCGAAATCAGTCAGAAAATCTGCAAAAAGTTCTATTTCTGGAAAACTCATAATCCTACTGGGCGCAAATTTGAGACTTGGGTTCGGACTTTAAAAGGCATTTTTTCGGGCTCTATGGTACCAAACGGGCTGAAATTATGTGATTGCTG
This sequence comes from Hesperophylax magnus, assembly GCA_026573805.1. Taxonomy (NCBI): domain Eukaryota; kingdom Metazoa; phylum Arthropoda; class Insecta; order Trichoptera; family Limnephilidae; genus Hesperophylax; species Hesperophylax magnus. The sequence goes on from JAIUSX010000060.1 coordinate 5,375,255, forward strand.
TAAGAATAATAGTCCGAATCGAAATCAGTCACAAAATCTGCAAAAGGGTGCATTTACGGACAAAACAGTATTCTAATATTCGCTATTTTAAGACTTGGGTTCGGACTTTAAAATGCATTATTTCAGGCTCTATGTTACCAAACGGGCTGAAATTTTGTAATCGCTATAAGAATTATTGTCCAAATCGAAATCAGTCAGAAAATCTGCAAAAAGTTCTATTTCTGGAAAACTCATAATCCTACTGGGCGCTAATTTGAGACTTGGGTTCGGACTTTTAAAGGCATTTTTTCAGGCTCTATGGTACCAAACGGGCTGAAATTTTGTGATCGCTATGAGAATAATAGTCCGAATCGGAATCAGTTACAAAATCTGCAAAAGGTGCATTAATGGACAAATTATTATTCTAATAGGCGCTATTTTGAGACTTGGGCTCGGACTTTAAAATGCATTTTTTCAAGCTCTATGGTACCAAACGGGCTGAAATTATGTGATTGCTGTAAGAATAATAGTCCGAATCGAAATCATTCACAAAATCTGCAAAAGGGTGCATTTACGGACAAAACATTATTCTAATATTCGCTATTTTGAGACTTGGGTTCGGACTTTAAAATGCATCATTTCAGGCTCTATGTTACCAAACGGGCTGAAATTTTGTGATCGCTATAAGAATTATGGTCCAAATCGAAATCAGTCGAAAATCTGCAAAAAGTTCTATTTCTGGACAACTCATAATCCTACTGGGCGCTAATTTGAGACTTGGGTTCGGACTTTAAAAGGCATTTTTTCAGGCTCTATGGTACCAAACGGGCTGAAATTTTGTGATCGCTATGAGAATAATAGTCCGAATCGAAATCAGTAACAAAATCTGCAAAAGGGTGCATTTACGGACAAAACATTATTCTAATATTCGCTATTTTGAGACTTGGGTTTGGACTATAAAATGCATTTTTTCAGGCTCTATGTTAACAAACGGGCTGAAATTTTGTGATATAAGAATAATAGTCCGAATCGAAATCAGTCACAAAATCTGCAAAAAGGTGCATTTATGGACAAAACATTATTCTAATAGGCGCCATTTTGAGACTTGGGTTCGGACTTTTAAATGCATTTTTTCATGCTCTATGTTACCAAACGGGCTGAAATTTTGTGATCGCTATAAGAATTATGGTCCAAATCGAAATCAGTCAGAAAATCTGCAAAAAGTTCTATTTCTGGACAACTCATAATCCTACTGGGCGCTAATTTGAGACTTGGGTTCGGACTTTAAAAGGCATTTTTTCAGGCTCTATGGTACCAAACGGGCAGAAATTTTGTGATCGCTATAAGAATTATGGTCCAAATCGAAATCAGTCAGAAAATCTGCAAAAAAATCTATTTCTGGAAAACTCATAATCCTACTGGGCGCTAATTTGAGACTTGGGTTCGGACTTTAAAAGGCATTTTTTCGGGATCTATGGTACCAAACGGGCTGAAATTATGTGATTGCTGTAAGAATAATAGTCCGAATCGAAATCAGTCACAAAATCTGCAAAAGGGTGCATTTACGGACAAAACATTATTCTAATATTCGCTATTTTAAGACTTGGGTTCGGACTTTAAAATGCATTATTTCAGGCTCTATGTTACCAAACGGGCTGAAATTTTGTAATCGCTATAAGAATTATTGTCCAAATCGAAATCAGTCAGATAATCTGCAAAAAGTTCTATATCTGGAAAACTCATAATCCTACTGGGCGCTAATTTGAGACTTGGGTTCGGACTTTAAAAGGCATTTTTTCAGGCTCTATGGTACCAAACGGGCTGAAATTTTGTGATCGCTATGAGAATAATAGTCCGAATCGGAATCAGTTACAAAATCTGCAAAAGGTGCATTAATGGACAAATTATTATTCTGATAGGCGCTATTTTGAGACTTGGGCTCGGACTTTAAAATGCATTTTTTCAAGCTCTATGGTACCAAACGGGCTGAAATTATGTGATTGCTGTAAGAATAATAGTCCGAATCGAAATCATTCACAAAATCTGCAAAAGGGTGCATTTACGGACAAAACATTATTCTAATATTCGCTATTTTGAGACTTGGGTTCGGACTTTAAAATGCATTATTTCAGGCTCTATGTTACCAAACGGGCTGAAATTTTGTGATCACTATAAGAATTATGGTCCAAATCGAAATCAGTCAGAAAATCTGCAAAAAGTTCTATTTCTGGACAACTCATAATCCTACTGGGCGCTAATTTGAGACTTGGGTTCGGACTTTAAAAGGCATTTTTTCAGGCTCTATGGTACCAAACGGGCTGAAATTTTGTGATCGCTATGAGAATAATAGTCCGAATCGAAATCAGTAACAAAATCTGCAAAAGGGTGCATTTACGGACAAAACATTATTCTAATATTCGCTATTTTGAGACTTGGGTTTGGACTATAAAATGCATTTTTTCAGGCTCTATGTTACCAAACGGGCTGAAATTTTGTGATCGCTATAAGAATAATAGTCCGAATCGAAATCAGTCACAAAATCTGCAAAAAGGTGCATTTATGGACAAAACATTATTCTAATAGGCGCCATTTTGAGACTTGGGTTCGGACTTTTAAATGCATTTTTTCATGCTCTATGTTACCAAACGGGCTGAAATTTTGTGATCGCTTCTTATGAATTATGGTCCAAATCGAAATCAGTCAGAAAATCTGCAAAAAGTTCTATTTCTGGAAAACACATAATCCTACTGGGCGCAAATTTGAGACTTGGGTTCGGACTTTAAAAGGCATTTTTTCGGGCTCTATGGTACCAAACGGGCTGAAATTATGTGATTGCTGTAAGAATAATAGTCCGAATCGAAATCAGTCACAAAATCTGCAAAAGGGTGCATTTACGGACAAAACAGTATTCTAATATTCGCTATTTTAAGACTTGGGTTCGGACTTTAAAATGCATTATTTCAGGCTCTATGTTACCAAACGGGCTGAAATTTTGTAATCGCTATAAGAATTATTGTCCAAATCGAAATCAGTCAGAAAATCTGCAAAAAGTTCTATTTCTGGAAAACTCATAATCCTACTGGGCGCTAATTTGAGACTTGGGTTCGGACTTTAAAAGGCATTTTTTCAGGCTCTATGGTACCAAACGGGCTGAAATTTTGTGATCGCTATGAGAATAATAGTCCGAATCGGAATCAGTTACAAAATCTGCAAAAGGTGCATTAATGGACAAATTATTATTCTAATAGGCGCTATTTTGAGACTTGGGCTCGGACTTTAAAATGCATTTTTTCAAGCTCTATGGTACCAAACGGGCTGAAATTATGTGATTGCTGTAAGAATAATAGTCCGAATCGAAATCATTCACAAAATCTGCAAAAGGGTGCATTTACGGACAAAACATTATTCTAATATTCGCTATTTTGAAACTTGGGTTCGGACTTTAAAATGCATCATTTCAGGCTCTATGTTACCAAACGGGCTGAAATTTTGTGATCGCTATAAGAATTATGGTCCAAATCGAAATCAGTCGAAAATCTGCAAAAAGTTCTATTTCTGGACAACTCATAATCCTACTGGGCGCTAATTTGAGACTTGGGTTCGGACTTTAAAAGGCATTTTTTCAGGCTCTATGGTACCAAACGGGCTGAAATTTTGTGATCGCTATGAGAATAATAGTCCGAATCGAAATCAGTAACAAAATCTGCAAAAGGGTGCATTTACGGACAAAACATTATTCTAATATTCGCTATTTTGAGACTTGGGTTTGGACTATAAAATGCATTTTTTCAGGCTCTATGTTACCAAACGGGCTGAAATTTTGTGATCGCTATAAGAATAATAGTCCGAATCGAAATCAGTCACAAAATCTGCAAAAAGGTGCATTTATGGACAAAACATTATTCTAATAGGCGCCATTTTGAGACTTGGGTTCGGACTTTTAAATGCATTTTTTCATGCTCTATGTTACCAAACGGGCTGAAATTTTGTGATCGCTATAAGAATTATGGTCCAAATCGAAATCAGTCAGAAAATCTGCAAAAAGTTCTATTTCTGGACAACTCATAATCCTACTGGGCGCTAATTTGAGACTTGGGTTCGGACTTTAAAAGGCATTTTTTCAGGCTCTATGGTACCAAACGGGCAGAAATTTTGTGATCGCTATAAGAATAATGGTCCGAATCGAAATCAGTCTGAAAATCTGCAAAAAGCTGCATTTATGGACAAACTATTATTCTAATATTCGCTATTTTGAGACTTGGGTTCGGACTTTAAAATGCATTATTTCAAGCTCTATGTTACGAAACGGGCTGAAATTTTGTGATCGCTATAAGAATTATGGTCCAAATCGAAATCAGTCAGAAAATCTGCAAAAAGTTCTATTTCTGGACAACTCATAATCCTACTGGGCGCTAATTTGAGACTTGGGTTCGGACTTTAAAAGGCATTTTTTCAGGCTCTATGGTACCAAACGGGCTGAAATTTTGTGATCGCTGTAAGAATAATAGTCCGAATAGAAATCATTCACAAAATCTGCAAAAGGTGCATTAATGGACAAATTATTATTCTAATAGGCGCTATTTTGAGACTTGGGCTCGGACTTTAAAATGCATTTTTTCAAGCTCTATGGTACCAAACGGGCTGAAATTATGTGATTGCTGTAAGAATAATAGTCCGAATAGAAATCATTCACAAAATCTGCAAAAGGATGCATTTACGGACAAAACATTATTCTAATATTCGCTATTTTGAGACTTGGGTTCGGACTTTAAAATGCATTATTTCAGGCTCTATGTTACCAAACGGGCTGAAATTTTGTGATCGCTATAAGAATTATGGTCCAAATCGAAATCAGTCAGAAAATCTGCAAAAAGTTCTATTTCTGGACAACTCATAATCCTACTGGGCGCTAATTTGAGACTTGGGTTCGGACTTTAAAAGGCATTTTTTCAGGCTCTATGGTACCAAACGGGCAGAAATTTTGTGATCGCTATAAGAATAATGGTCCGAATCGAAATCAGTCTGAAAATCTGCAAAAAGCTGCATTTATGGACAAACTATTATTCTAATATTCGCTATTTTGAGACTTGGGTTCGGACTTTAAAATGCATTATTTCAAGCTCTATGTTACGAAAAGGGGGTGAAATTTTGTGATCGCTATAAGAATTATGGTCCAAATCGAAATCAGTCAGAAAATCTGCAAAAAGTTCTATTTCTGGACAACTCATAATCCTACTGGGCGCTAATTTGAGACTTGGGTTCGGACTTTAAAAGGCATTTTTTCAGGCTCTATGGTACCAAACGGGCTGAAATTTTGTGATCGCTATGAGAATAATAGTCCGAATCGAAATCAGTAACAAAATCTGCAAAAGGGTGCATTTACGGACAAAACATTATTCTAATATTCGCTATTTTGAGACTTGGGTTTGGACTATAAAATGCATTTTTTCAGGCTCTATGTTACCAAACGGGCTGAAATTTTGTGATCGCTATAAGAATAATAGTCCGAATCGAAATCAGTCACAAAATCTGCAAAAAGGTGCATTTATGGACAAAACATTATTCTAATAGGCGCCATTTTTAGACTTGGGTTCGGACTTTTAAATGCATTTTTTCATGCTCTATGTTACCAAACGGGCTGAAATTTTGTGATCGCTTCTTATGAATTATGGTCCAAATCGAAATCAGTCAGAAAATCTGCAAAAAGTTCTATTTCTGGAAAACTCATAATCCTACTGGGCGCAAATTTGAGACTTGGGTTCGGACTTTAAAAGGCATTTTTTCGGGCTCTATGGTACCAAACGGGCTGAAATTATGTGATTGCTGTAAGAATAATAGTCCGAATCGAAATCAGTCACAAAATCTGCAAAAGGGTGCATTTACGGACAAAACAGTATTCTAATATTCGCTATTTTAAGACTTGGGTTCGGACTTTAAAATGCATTATTTCAGGCTCTATGTTACCAAACGGGCTGAAATTTTGTAATCGCTATAAAAATTATTGTCCAAATCGAAATCAGTCAGAAAATCTGCAAAAAGTTCTATTTCTGGAAAACTCATAATCCTACTGGGCGCTAATTTGAGACTTGGGTTCGGACTTTAAAAGGCATTTTTTCAGGCTCTATGGTACCAAACGGGCTGAAATTTTGTGATCGCTATGAGAATAATAGTCCGAATCGGAATCAGTTACAAAATCTGCAAAAGGTGCATTAATGGACAAATTATTATTCTAATAGGCGCTATTTTGAGACTTGGGCTCGGACTTTAAAATGCATTTTTTCAAGCTCTATGGTACCAAACGGGCTGAAATTATGTGATTGCTGTAAGAATAATAGTCCGAATCGAAATCATTCACAAAATCTGCAAAAGGGTGCATTTACGGACAAAACATTATTCTAATATTCGCTATTTTGAGACTTGGGTTCGGACTTTAAAATGCATCATTTCAGGCTCTATGTTACCAAACGGGCTGAAATTTTGTGATCGCTATAAGAATTATGGTCCAAATCGAAATCAGTCGAAAATCTGCAAAAAGTTCTATTTCTGGACAACTCATAATCCTACTGGGCGCTAATTTGAGACTTGGGTTCGGACTTTAAAAGGCATTTTTTCAGGCTCTATGGTACCAAACGGGCTGAAATTTTGTGATCGCTATGAGAATAATAGTCCGAATCGAAATCAGTAACAAAATCTGCAAAAGGGTGCATTTACGGACAAAACATTATTCTAATATTCGCTATTTTGAGACTTGGGTTTGGACTATAAAATGCATTTTTTCAGGCTCTATGTTAACAAACGGGCTGAAATTTTGTGATATAAGAATAATAGTCCGAATCGAAATCAGTCACAAAATCTGCAAAAAGGTGCATTTATGGACAAAACATTATTCTAATAGGCGCCATTTTGAGACTTGGGTTCGGACTTTTAAATGCATTTTTTCATGCTCTATGTTACCAAACGGGCTGAAATTTTGTGATCGCTATAAGAATTATGGTCCAAATCGAAATCAGTCAGAAAATCTGCAAAAAGTTCTATTTCTGGACAACTCATAATCCTACTGGGCGCTAATTTGAGACTTGGGTTCGGACTTTAAAAGGCATTTTTTCAGGCTCTATGGTACCAAACGGGCAGAAATTTTGTGATCGCTATAAGAATTATGGTCCAAATCGAAATCAGTCAGAAAATCTGCAAAAAAATCTATTTCTGGAAAACTCATAATCCTACTGGGCGCTAATTTGAGACTTGGGTTCGGACTTTAAAAGGCATTTTTTCGGGATCTATGGTACCAAACGGGCTGAAATTATGTGATTGCTGTAAGAATAATAGTCCGAATCGAAATCAGTCACAAAATCTGCAAAAGGGTGCATTTACGGACAAAACATTATTCTAATATTCGCTATTTTAAGACTTGGGTTCGGACTTTAAAATGCATTATTTCAGGCTCTATGTTACCAAACGGGCTGAAATTTTGTAATCGCTATAAGAATTATTGTCCAAATCGAAATCAGTCAGATAATCTGCAAAAAGTTCTATATCTGGAAAACTCATAATCCTACTGGGCGCTAATTTGAGACTTGGGTTCGGACTTTAAAAGGCATTTTTTCAGGCTCTATGGTACCAAACGGGCTGAAATTTTGTGATCGCTATGAGAATAATAGTCCGAATCGGAATCAGTTACAAAATCTGCAAAAGGTGCATTAATGGACAAATTATTATTCTAATAGGCGCTATTTTGAGACTTGGGCTCGGACTTTAAAATGCATTTTTTCAAGCTCTATGGTACCAAACGGGCTGAAATTATGTGATTGCTGTAAGAATAATAGTCCGAATCGAAATCATTCACAAAATCTGCAAAAGGGTGCATTTATGGACAAAACATTATTCTAATAGGCGCCATTTTGAGACTTGGGTTCGGACTTTTAAATGCATTTTTTCATGCTCTATGTTACCAAACGGGCTGAAATTTTGTGATCGCTTCTTATGAATTATGGTCCAAATCGAAATCAGTCAGAAAATCTGCAAAAAGTTCTATTTCTGGAAAACTCATAATCCTACTGGGCGCAAATTTGAGACTTGGGTTCGGACTTTAAAAGGCATTTTTTCGGGCTCTATGGTACCAAACGGGCTGAAATTATGTGATTGCTGTAAGAATAATAGTCCGAATCGAAATCAGTCACAAAATCTGCAAAAGGGTGCATTTACGGACAAAACAGTATTCTAATATTCGCTATTTTAAGACTTGGGTTCGGACTTTAAAATGCATTATTTCAGGCTCTATGTTACCAAACGGGCTGAAATTTTGTAATCGCTATAAGAATTATTGTCCAAATCGAAATCAGTCAGAAAATCTGCAAAAAGTTCTATTTCTGGAAAACTCATAATCCTACTGGGCGCTAATTTGAGACTTGGGTTCGGACTTTAAAAGGCATTTTTTCAGGCTCTATGGTACCAAACGGGCTGAAATTTTGTGATCGCTATGAGAATAATAGTCCGAATCGGAATCAGTTACAAAATCTGCAAAAGGTGCATAAATGGACAAATTATTATTCTAATAGGCGCTATTTTGAGACTTGGGCTCGGACTTTAAAATGCATTTTTTCAAGCTCTATGGTACCAAACGGGCTGAAATTATGTGATTGCTGTAAGAATAATAGTCCGAATCGAAATCATTCACAAAATCTGCAAAAGGGTGCATTTACGGACAAAACATTATTCTAATATTCGCTATTTTGAAACTTGGGTTCGGACTTTAAAATGCATCATTTCAGGCTCTATGTTACCAAACGGGCTGAAATTTTGTGATCGCTATAAGAATTATGGTCCAAATCGAAATCAGTCGAAAATCTGCAAAAAGTTCTATTTCTGGACAACTCATAATCCTACTGGGCGCTAATTTGAGACTTGGGTTCGGACTTTAAAAGGCATTTTTTCAGGCTCTATGGTACCAAACGGGCTGAAATTTTGTGATCGCTATGAGAATAATAGTCCGAATCGAAATCAGTAACAAAATCTGCAAAAGGGTGCATTTACGGACAAAACATTATTCTAATATTCGCTATTTTGAGACTTGGGTTTGGACTATAAAATGCATTTTTTCAGGCTCTATGTTACCAAACGGGCTGAAATTTTGTGATCGCTATAAGAATAATAGTCCGAATCGAAATCAGTCACAAAATCTGCAAAAAGGTGCATTTATGGACAAAACATTATTCTAATAGGCGCCATTTTGAGACTTGGGTTCGGACTTTTAAATGCATTTTTTCATGCTCTATGTTACCAAACGGGCTGAAATTTTGTGATCGCTATAAGAATTATGGTCCAAATCGAAATCAGTCAGAAAATCTGCAAAAAGTTCTATTTCTGGACAACTCATAATCCTACTGGGCGCTAATTTGAGACTTGGGTTCGGACTTTAAAAGGCATTTTTTCAGGCTCTATGGTACCAAACGGGCAGAAATTTTGTGATCGCTATAAGAATAATGGTCCGAATCGAAATCAGTCTGAAAATCTGCAAAAAGCTGCATTTATGGACAAACTATTATTCTAATATTCGCTATTTTGAGACTTGGGTTCGGACTTTAAAATGCATTATTTCAAGCTCTATGTTACGAAACGGGCTGAAATTTTGTGATCGCTATAAGAATTATGGTCCAAATCGAAATCAGTCAGAAAATCTGCAAAAAGTTCTATTTCTGGACAACTCATAATCCTACTGGGCGCTAATTTGAGACTTGGGTTCGGACTTTAAAGGGCATTTTTTCAGGCTCTATGGTACCAAACGGGCTGAAATTTTGTGATCGCTGTAAGAATAATAGTCCGAATAGAAATCATTCACAAAATCTGCAAAAGGTGCATTAATGGACAAATTATTATTCTAATAGGCGCTATTTTGAGACTTGGGCTCGGACTTTAAAATGCATTTTTTCAAGCTCTATGGTACCAAACGGGCTGAAATTATGTGATTGCTGTAAGAATAATAGTCCGAATAGAAATCATTCACAAAATCTGCAAAAGGATGCATTTACGGACAAAACATTATTCTAATATTCGCTATTTTGAGACTTGGGTTCGGACTTTAAAATGCATTATTTCAGGCTCTATGTTACCAAACGGGCTGAAATTTTGTGATCGCTATAAGAATTATGGTCCAAATCGAAATCAGTCAGAAAATCTGCAAAAAGTTCTATTTCTGGACAACTCATAATCCTACTGGGCGCTAATTTGAGACTTGGGTCCGGACTTTAAAAGGCATTTTTTCAGGCTCTATGGTACCAAACGGGCAGAAATTTTGTGATCGCTATAAGAATAATGGTCCGAATCGAAATCAGTCACAAAATCTGCAAAAGGGTGCATTTACGGACAAAACATTATTCTAATATTCGCTATTTTGAGACTTGGGTTCGGACTTTAAAATGCATTATTTCAAGCTCTATGTTACGAAAAGGGGGTGAAATTTTGTGGTCGCTATAAGAATTATGGTCCAAATCGAAATCAGTCAGAAAATCTGCAAAAAGTTCTATTTCTGGAAAACTCATAATCCTACTGGGCGCTAATTTGAGACTTGGGTTCGGATTTTAAAAGGCATTTTTTCGGGCTCTATGGTACCAAACGGGCTGAAATTATGTGATTGCTGTAAGAATAATAGTCCGAATCGAAATCAGTCACAAAATCTGCAAAAGGGTGCATTTACGGACAAAACATTATTCTAATATTCGCTATTTTGAGACTTGGGTTTGGACTATAAAATGCATTTTTTCAGGCTCTATGTTACCAAACGGGCTGAAATTTTGTGATCGCTATAAGAATAATAGTCCGAATCGAAATCAGTCACAAAATCTGCAAAAAGGTGCATTTATGGACAAAACATTATTCTAATAGGCGCCATTTTGAGACTTGGGTTCGGACTTTTAAATGCATTTTTTCATGCTCTATGTTACCAAACGGGCTGAAATTTTGTGATCGCTTCTTATGAATTATGGTCCAAATCGAAATCAGTCAGAAAATCTGCAAAAAGTTCTATTTCTGGAAAACTCATAATCCTACTGGGCGCTAATTTGAGACTTGGGTTCGGACTTTAAAAGGCATTTTTTCGGGCTCTATGGTACCAAACGGGCTGAAATTATGTGATTGCTGTAAGAATAATAGTCCGAATCGAAATCAGTCACAAAATCTGCAAAAGGGTGCATTTACGGACAAAACATTATTCTAATATTCGCTATTTTAAGACTTGGGTTCGGACTTTAAAATGCATTATTTCAGGCTCTATGTTACCAAACGGGGTGAAATTTTGTTATCGCTATAAGAATTATTGTCCAAATCGAAATCAGTCAGAAAATCTGCAAAAAGTTCTATTTCTGGAAAACTCATAATCCTACTGGGCGCTAATTTGAGACTTGGGTTCTGACTTTAAAAGGCATTTTTTCAGGCTCTATGGTACCAAACGGGCTGAAATTTTGTGATCGCTATGAGAATAATAGTCCGAATCGGAATCAGTTACAAAATCTGCAAAAGGTGCATTAATGGACAAATTATTATTCTAATAGGCGCTATTTTGAGACTTGGGCTCGGACTTTAAAATGCATTTTTTCAAGCTCTATGGTACCAAACGGGCTGAAATTTTGTGATCGCTATGAGAATAATAGTCCGAATCGAAATCAGTAACAAAATCTGCAAAAGGGTGCATTTACGGACAAAACATTATTCTAATATTCGCTATTTTGAGACTTGGGTTCGGACTTTAAAATGCATCATTTCAGGCTCTATGTTACCAAACGGGCTGAAATTTTGTGATCGCTATAAGAATTATGGTCCAAATCGAAATCAGTCAGAAAATCTGCAAAAAGTTCTATTTCTGGACAACTCATAATCCTACTGGGCGCTAATTTGAGACTTGGGTTCGGACTTTAAAAGGCATTTTTTCAGGCTCTATGGTACCAAACGGGCTGAAATTTTGTGATCGCTATGAGAATAATAGTCCGAATCGAAATCAATAACAAAATCTGCAAAAGGGTGCATTTACGGACAAAACATTATTCTAATATTCGCTATTTTGAGACTTGGGTTTGGACTATAAAATGCATTTTTTCAGGCTCTATGTTACCAAACGGGCTGAAATTTTGTGATCGCTATAAGAATAATAATCCGAATCGAAATCAGTCACAAAATCTGCAAAAAGGTGCATTTATGGACAAAACATTATTCTAATAGGCGCCATTTTGAGACTTGGGTTCGGACTTTTAAATGCATTTTTTCATACTCTATGTTACCAAACGGGCTGAAATTTTGTGATCGCTATAAGAGTAAGTGTTCGAATCGAAATCAGTCAGAAAATATGCCAAAAGTTGCATTTCTGGAAAACTCATAATCCTACTGGGCGCTAATTTGAGACTTAGGTTCGGACTTTCAAAGGCATTTTTTCAGGCTCTATGGTACCAAACGGGCTGAAATTTTGTGATCGCTATAAGAATTATGGTCCAAATCGAAATCAGTCAGAAAATCTGCAAAAAGTTCTATTTCTGGACAACTCATAATCCTACTGGGCGCTAATTTGAGACTTGGGTTCGGACTTTAAAAGGCATTTTTTCAGGCTCTATGGTACCAAACGGGCTGAAATTTTGTGATCGCTGTAAGAATAATAGTCCGAATAGAAATCATTCACAAAATCTGCAAAAGGTGCATTAATGGACAAATTATTATTCTAATAGGCGCTATTTTTAGACTTGGGCTCGGACTTTAAAATGCATTTTTTCAAGCTCTATGGTACCAAACGGGCTGAAATTATGTGATTGCTGTAAGAATAATAGTCCGAATAGAAATCATTCACAAAATCTGCAAAAGGGTGCATTTACGGACAAAACATTATTCTAATATTCGCTATTTTGAGACTTGGGTTCGGACTTTAAAATGCATTATTTTAGGCTCTATGTTACCAAACGGGCTGAAATTTTGTGATCGCTATAAGAATTATGGTCCAAATCGAAATCAGTCAGAAAATCTGCAAAAAGTTGTATTTCTGGACAACTCATAATCCTACTGGGCGCTAATTTGAGACTTGGGTTCGGACTTTAAAAGGCATTTTTTCAGGCTCTATGGTACCAAACGGGCAGAAATTTTGTGATCGCTATAAGAATAATGGTCCGAATCGAAATCAGTCTGAAAATCTGCAAAAAGCTGCATTTATGGACAAACTATTATTCTAATATTCGCTATTTTGAGACTTGGGTTCGGACTTTAAAATGCATTATTTCAAGCTCTATGTTACGAAACGGGCTGAAATTTTGTGATCGCTATAAGAATTATGGTCCAAATCGAAATCAGTCAGAAAATCTGCAAAAAGTTCTATTTCTGGAAAACTCATAATCCTACTGGGCGCTAATTTGAGACTTGGGTTCGGACTTTAAAAGGCATTTTTTCGGGCTCTATGGTACCAAACGGGCTGAAATTATGTGATTGCTGTAAGAATAATAGTCCGAATCGAAATCAGTCACAAAATCTGCAAAAGGGTGCATTTACGGACAAAACATTATTCTAATATTCGCTATTTTGAGACTTGGGTTCGGACTTTAAAATGCATTATTTCAGGCTCTATGTTACCAAACGGGCTGAAATTTTGTGATCGCTATAAGAATTATGGTCCAAATCGAAATCAGTCAGAAAATCTGCAAAAAGTTCTATTTCTGGACAACTCATAATCCTACTGGGCGCTAATTTGAGACTTGGGTTCGGACTTTAAAAGGCATTTTTTCAGGCTCTATGTTACCAAACGGGCTGAAATTTTGTGATCGCTATAAGAATTATGGTCCAAATCGAAATCAGTCAGAAAATCTGCAAAAAGTTCTATTTCTGGACAACTCATAATCCTACTGGGCGCTAATTTGAGACTTGGGTTCGGACTTTAAAAGGCATTTTTTCAGGCTCTATGGTACCAAACGGGCAGAAATTTTGTGATCGCTATAAGAATAATGGTCCGAATCGAAATCAGTCTGAAAATCTGCAAAAAGCTGCATTTATGGACAAACTATTATTCTAATATTCGCTATTTTGAGACTTGGGTTCGGACTTTAAAATGCATTATTTCAAGCTCTATGTTACGAAAAGGGGGTGAAATTTTGTGATCGCTATAAGAATTATGGTCCAAATCGAAATCAGTCAGAAAATCTGCAAAAAGTTCTATTTCTGGAAAACTCATAATCCTACTGGGCGCTAATTTGAGACTTGGGTTCGGATTTTAAAAGGCATTTTTTCGGGCTCTATGGTACCAAACGGGCTGAAATTATGTGATTGCTGTAAGAATAATAGTCCGAATCGAAATCAGTCACAAAATCTGCAAAAGGGTGCATTTACGGACAAAACATTATTCTAATATTCGCTATTTTGAGACTTGGGTTTGGACTATAAAATGCATTTTTTCAGGCTCTATGTTACCAAACGGGCTGAAATTTTGTGATCGCTATAAGAATAATAGTCCGAATCGAAATCAGTCACAAAATCTGCAAAAAGGTGCATTTATGGACAAAACATTATTCTAATAGGCGCCATTTTGAGACTTGGGTTCGGACTTTTAAATGCATTTTTTCATGCTCTATGTTACCAAACGGGCTGAAATTTTGTGATCGCTTCTTATGAATTATGGTCCAAATCGAAATCAGTCAGAAAATCTGCAAAAAGTTCTATTTCTGGAAAACTCATAATCCTACTGGGCGCTAATTTGAGACTTGGGTTCGGACTTTAAAAGGCATTTTTTCGGGCTCTATGGTACCAAACGGGCTGAAATTATGTGATTGCTGTAAGAATAATAGTCCGAATCGAAATCAGTCACAAAATCTGCAAAAGGGTGCATTTACGGACAAAACATTATTCTAATATTCGCTATTTTAAGACTTGGGTTCGGACTTTAAAATGCATTATTTCAGGCTCTATGTTACCAAACGGGGTGAAATTTTGTAATCGCTATAAGAATTATTGTCCAAATCGAAATCAGTCAGAAAATCTGCAAAAAGTTCTATTTCTGGAAAACTCATAATCCTACTGGGCGCTAATTTGAGACTTGGGTTCTGACTTTAAAAGGCATTTTTTCAGGCTCTATGGTACCAAACGGGCTGAAATTTTGTGATCGCTATGAGAATAATAGTCCGAATCGGAATCAGTTACAAAATCTGCAAAAGGTGCATTAATGGACAAATTATTATTCTAATAGGCGCTATTTTGAGACTTGGGCTCGGACTTTAAAATGCATTTTTTCAAGCTCTATGGTACCAAACGGGCTGAAATTTTGTGATCGCTATGAGAATAATAGTCCGAATCGAAATCAGTAACAAAATCTGCAAAAGGGTGCATTTACGGACAAAACATTATTCTAATATTCGCTATTTTGAGACTTGGGTTCGGACTTTAAAATGCATCATTTCAGGCTCTATGTTACCAAACGGGCTGAAATTTTGTGATCGCTATAAGAATTATGGTCCAAATCGAAATCAGTCAGAAAATCTGCAAAAAGTTCTATTTCTGGACAACTCATAATCCTACTGGGCGCTAATTTGAGACTTGGGTTCGGACTTTAAAAGGCATTTTTTCAGGCTCTATGGTACCAAACGGGCTGAAATTTTGTGATCGCTATGAGAATAATAGTCCGAATCGAAATCAATAAAAAATCAGTCAGAAAATATGCCAAAAGTTGCATTTCTGGAAAACTCATAATCCTACTGGGCGCTAATTTGAGACTTAGGTTCGGACTTTCAAAGGCATTTTTTCAGGCTCTATGGTACCAAACGGGCTGAAATTTTGTGATCGCTATAAGAATTATGGTCCAAATCGAAATCAGTCAGAAAATCTGCAAAAAGTTCTATTTCTGGACAACTCATAATCCTACTGGGCGCTAATTTGAGACTTGGGTTCGGACTTTAAAAGGCATTTTTTCAGGCTCTATGGTACCAAACGGGCTGAAATTTTGTGATCGCTGTAAGAATAATAGTCCGAATAGAAATCATTCACAAAATCTGCAAAAGGTGCATTAATGGACAAATTATTATTCTAATAGGCGCTATTTTGAGACTTGGGCTCGGACTTTAAAATGCATTTTTTCAAGCTCTATGGTACCAAACGGGCTGAAATTATGTGATTGCTGTAAGAATAATAGTCCGAATAGAAATCATTCACAAAATCTGCAAAAGGGTGCATTTACGGACAAAACATTATTCTAATATTCGCTATTTTGAGACTTGGGTTCGGACTTTAAAATGCATTATTTTAGGCTCTATGTTACCAAACGGGCTGAAATTTTGTGATCGCTATAAGAATTATGGTCCAAATCGAAATCAGTCAGAAAATCTGCAAAAAGTTGTATTTCTGGACAACTCATAATCCTACTGGGCGCTAATTTGAGACTTGGGTTCGGACTTTAAAAGGCATTTTTTCAGGCTCTATGGTACCAAACGGGCAGAAATTTTGTGATCGCTATAAGAATAATGGTCCGAATCGAAATCAGTCTGAAAATCTGCAAAAAGCTGCATTTATGGACAAACTATTATTCTAATATTCGCTATTTTGAGACTTGGGTTCGGACTTTAAAATGCATTATTTCAAGCTCTATGTTACGAAACGGGCTGAAATTTTGTGATCGCTATAAGAATTATGGTCCAAATCGAAATCAGTCAGAAAATCTGCAAAAAGTTCTATTTCTGGAAAACTCATAATCCTACTGGGCGCTAATTTGAGACTTGGGTTCGGACTTTAAAAGGCATTTTTTCGGGCTCTATGGTACCAAACGGGCTGAAATTATGTGATTGCTGTAAGAATAATAGTCCGAATCGAAATCAGTCACAAAATCTGCAAAAGGGTGCATTTACGGACAAAACATTATTCTAATATTCGCTATTTTGAGACTTGGGTTCGGACTTTAAAATGCATTATTTCAGGCTCTATGTTACCAAACGGGCTGAAATTTTGTGATCGCTATAAGAATTATGGTCCAAATCGAAATCAGTCAGAAAATCTGCAAAAAGTTCTATTTCTGGACAACTCATAATCCTACTGGGCGCTAATTTGAGACTTGGGTTCGGACTTTAAAAGGCATTTTTTCAGGCTCTATGGTACCAAACGGGCTGAAATTTTGTGATCGCTATGAGAATAATAGTCCGAAACGAAATCAGTAACAAAATCTGCAAAAGGGTGCATTTACGGACAAAACATTATTCTAATATTCGCTATTTTGAGACTTGGGTTCGGACTATAAAATGCATTTTTTCAGGCTCTATGTTACCAAACGGGCTGAAATTTTGTGATCGCTATAAGAATTATGGTCCAAATCGAAATCAGTCAGAAAATCTGCAAAAAGTTCTATTTCTGGACAACTCATAATCCTACTGGGCGCTAATTTGAGACTTGGGTTCGGACTTTAAAAGGCATTTTTTCAGGCTCTATGGTACCAAACGGGCTGAAATTTTGTGATCGCTATGAGAATAATAGTCCGAATCGAAATCAGTAACAAAATCTGCAAAAGGGTGCATTTACGGACAAAACATTATTCTAATATTCGCTATTTTGAGACTTGGGTTTGGACTATAAAATGCATTTTTTCAGGCTCTATGTTACCAAACGGGCTGAAATTTTGTGATCGCTATAAGAATAATAGTCCGAATCGAAATCAGTCACAAAATCTGCAAAAAGGTGCATTTATGGACAAAACATTATTCTAATAGGCGCCATTTTGAGACTTGGGTTCGGACTTTTAAATGCATTTTTTCATGCTCTATGTTACCAAACGGGCTGAAATTTTGTGATCGCTATAAGAATTATGATCCGAATCGAAATCAGTCAGAAAATCTGCAAAAAGTTCTATTTCTGGAAAACTCATAATCCTACTGGGCGCTTATTTGTGACTTGGGTTCGGACTTTAAAAGGCATTTTTTCAGGCTCTATGGTACCAAACGGGCTGAAATTTTGTGATCGCTATAAGAATAATGGTCCGAATCGAAATCATTCACAAAATCTGCAAAAGGTGCATTAATGGACAAATTATTATTCTAATAGGCGCTATTTTGAGACTTGGGCTCGGACTTTAAAATGCATTTTTTCAAGCTCTATGGTACCAAATGGGCTGAAATTATGTGATTGCTGTAAGAATAATAGTCCGAATAGAAATCATTCACAAAATCTGCAAAAGGGTGCATTTACGGACAAAACATTATTCTAATATTCGCTATTTTGAGACTTGGGTTCGGACTTTAAAATGCATTATTTCAGGCTCTATGTTAACAAACGGGCTGAAATTTTGTGATCGCTATAAGAATTATGGTCCAAATCGAAATCAGTCAGAAAATCTGCAAAAAGTTCTATTTCTGGACAACTCATAATCCTACTGGGCGCTAATTTGAGACTTGGGTTCGGACTTTAAAAGGCATTTTTTCAGGCTCTATGGTACCAAACGGGCAGAAATTTTGTGATCGCTATAAGAATAATGGTCCGAATCGAAATCAGTCTGAAAATCTGCAAAAAGCTGCATTTATGGACAAACTATTATTCTAATATTCGCTATTTTGAGACTTGGGTTCGGACTTTAAAATGCATTATTTCAAGCTCTATGTTACGAAACGGGCTGAAATTTTGTGATCGCTATAAGAATTATGGTCCAAATCGAAATCAGTCAGAAAATCTGCAAATAGTTCTATTTCTGGAATACTCATAATCCTACTGGGCGCTAATTTGAGACTTGGGTTCGGACTTTAAAATTTATTTTTTCAGGCTCTATGGTACCAAACGGGCTGAAATTTTGTGATCGCTATGAGAATAATAGTCCGAATCGAAATCAGTAACAAAATCTGCAAAAGGGTGCATTTACGGACAAAACATTATTCTAATATTCGCTATTTTGAGACTTGGGTTTGGACTATAAAATGCATTTTTTCAGGCTCTATGTTACCAAACGGGCTGAAATTTTGTGATCGATATAAGAATAATAGTCCGAATCGAAATCAGTCACAAAATCTGCAAAAAGGTGCATTTATGAACAAAACATTATTCTAATAGGCGCCATTTTGAGACTTGGGTTCGGACTTTTAAATGCATTTTTTCATGCTCTATGTTACCAAACGGGCTGAAATTTTGTGATCGCTATAAGAATTATGATCCGAATCGAAATCAGTCAGAAAATCTGCAAAAAGTTCTATTTCTGGAAAACTCATAATCCTACTGGGCGCTTATTTGAGACTTGGGTTCGGACTTTAAAAGGCATTTTTTCAGGCTCTATGCTACCAAACGGGCGGAAATTTTGTGATCGCTATAAGAGTAAGTGTTCGAATCGAAATCAGTCAGAAAATATGCCAAAAGTTGCATTTCTGGAAAACTCATAATCCTACTGGGCGCTAATTTGAGACTTAGGTTCGGACTTTAAAAGGCATTTTTTCAGGCTCTATGGTACCAAACGGGCTGAAATTTTGTGATCGCTATAAGAATAATAGTCCGAATCGAAATCAGTCACAAAATCTGCAAAAGGTGAATTTATGGACAAATTATTATTCTAATAGGCGCTATTTTGAGACTTGGGTTCGGACTGTAAAATTTATTTTTTCAGGCTCTATGGTACCAAACGGGCTGAAATTATGTGATTGCTGTAAGAATAATAGTCCGAATCGAAATTAGTCACAAAATCTGCAAAAGGGTGCATTAACGGACAAAACATTAATCTAATATTTGCTATTTTGAGACTTGGGTTCGGACTTTAAAATGCATTATTTCAGGCTCTATGTTTCCAAACGGGCTGAAATTTTGTGATCGCTATAAGAATTATGGTCCAAATCGAAATCAGTCAGAAAATCTGCAAAAAGTTCTATTTCTGGACAACTCATAATCCTACTGGGCGCTAATTTGAGACTTGGGTTCGGACTTTAAAATGCATTTTTTCATGCTCTATGTTACCAAACGGGCTGAAATTTTGTGATCGCTATAAGAATTATGGTCCAAATCGAAATCAGTCAGAAAATCTGCAAAAAGTTCTATTTCTGGACAACTCATAATCCTACTGGGCGCTAATTTGAGACTTGGGTTCGGACTTTAAAAGGCATTTTTTCGGGCTCTATGGTACCAAACGGGCTGAAATTTTGTGATCGCTATAAGAATTATGGTCCAAATCGAAATCAGTCAGAAAATCTGCAAAAAGTTCTATTTCTGGACAACTCATAATCCTACTGGGCGCTAATTTGAGACTTGGGTTCGGACTTTAAAATGCATTTTTTCATGCTCTATGTTACCAAACGGGCTGAAATTTTGTGATCGCTATAAGAGTAAGTGTTCGAATCGAAATCAGTCAGAAAATATGCCAAAAGTTGCATTTCTGGAAAACTCATAATCCTACTGGGCGCTAATTTGAGACTTAGGTTCGGACTTTAAAGGGAATTTTTTCAGGCTCTATGGTACCAAACGGGCTGAAATTTTGTGATCGCTATAAGAATAATAGTCCGAATCGAAATCAGTCACAAAATCTGCAAAAGGTGAATTTATGGACAAATTATTATTCTAATAGGCGCTATTTTGAGACTTGGGTTCGGACTGTAAAATTTATTTTTTCAGGCTCTATGGTACCAAACGGGCAGAAATTATGTGATTGCTGTAAGAATAATAGTCCGAATCGAAATTAGTCACAAAATCTGCAAAAGGGTGCATTAACGGACAAAACATTAATCTAATATTTGCTATTTTGAGACTTGGGTTCGGACTTTAAAATGCATTATTTCAGGCTCTATGTTTCCAAACGGGCTGAAATTTTGTGATCGCTATAAGAATTATGGTCCAAATCGAAATCAGTCAGAAAATCTGCAAAAAGTTCTATTTCTGGACAACTCATAATCCTACTGGGCGCTAATTTGAGACTTGGGTTCGGACTTTAAAATGCATTTTTTCATGCTCTATGTTACCAAACGGGCTGAAATTTTGTGATCGCTATAAGAATTATGGTCCAAATCGAAATCAGTCAGAAAATCTGCAAAAAGTTCTATTTCTGGACAACTCATAATCCTACTGGGCGCTAATTTGAGACTTGGGTTCGGACTTTAAAAGGCATTTTTTCGGGCTCTATGGTACCAAACGGGCTGAAATTTTGTGATCGCTATAAGAATTATGGTCCAAATCGAAATCAGTCAGAAAATCTGCAAAAAGTTCTATTTCTGGACAACTCATAATCCTACTGGGCGCTAATTTGAGACTTGGGTTCGGACTTTAAAATGCATTTTTTCATGCTCTATGTTACCAAACGGGCTGAAATTTTGTGATCGCTATAAGAGTAAGTGTTCGATTCGAAATCAGTCAGAAAATATGCCAAAAGTTGCATTTCTGGAAAACTCATAATCCTACTGGGCGCTAATTTGAGACTTAGGTTCGGACTTTAAAGGGAATTTTTTCAGGCTCTATGGTACCAAACGGGCTGAAATTTTGTGATCGCTATAAGAATAATGGTCCGAATCGAAATCAGTTACAAAATCTGCAAAAGGTGCATTAATGGACAAATTATTATTCTAATAGGCGCTATTTTGAGACTTGGGCTCGGACTTTAAAATCCATTTTGTCAAGCTCTATGGTACCAAACGGGCTGAAATTATGTGATTGCTGTAAGAATAATAGTCCGAATAGAAATCATTCACAAAATCTGCAAACGGTGCATTTACGGACAAAACATTATTCTAATATTCGCTATTTTGAGACTTGGGTTCGGACTTTAAAATGCATTATTTCAGGCTCTATGTTACCAAACGGGCTGAAATTTTGTGATCGCTATAAGAATTATGGTCCAAATCGAAATCAGTCAGAAAATCTGCAAAAAGTTCTATTTCTGGACAACTCATAATCCTACTGGGCGCTAATTTGAGACTTGGGTTCGGACTTTAAAAGGCATTTTTTCGGGCTCTATGGTACCAAACGGGCTGAAATTATGTGATTGCTGTAAGAATAATAGTCCGAATCGAAATCAGTCACAAAATCTGCAAAAGGGTGCATTTACGGACAAAACATTATTCTAATATTCGCTATTTTGAGACTTGGGTTCGGACTTTAAAATGCATTATTTCAGGCTCTATGTTACCAAACGGGCTGAAATTTTGTGATCGCTATAAGAATTATGGTCCAAATCGAAATCAGTCAGAAAATCTGCAAAAAGTTCTATTTCTGGACAACTCATAATCCTACTGGGCGCTAATTTGAGACTTGGGTTCGGACTTTAAAAGGCATTTTTTCAGGCTCTATGGTACCAAACGGGCTGAAATTTTGTGATCGCTATGAGAATAATAGTCCGAATCGAAATCAGTAACAAAATCTGCAATAGGGTGCATTTACGGACAAAACATAATTCTAATATTCGCTATTTTGAGACTTGGGTTCGGACTATAAAATGCATTTTTTCAGGCTCTATGTTACCAAACGGGCTGAAATTTTGTGATCGCTATAAGAATAATAGTCCGAATCGAAATCAGTCACAAAATCTGCAAAAAGGTGCATTTATGGACAAAACATTATTCTAATATTCGCTATTTTGAGACTTGGGTTCGGACTATAAAATGCATTTTTTCAGGCTCTATGTTACCAAACGGGCTGAAATTTTGTGATCGCTATAAGAATAATGGTCCGAATCGAAATCAGTTACAAAATCTGCAAAAGGTGCATTAATGGACAAATTATTATTCTAATAGGCGCTATTTTGAGACTCTGGCTCGGACTTTAAAATGCATTTTTTCAAGCTCTATGGTACCAAACGGGCTGAAATTATGTGATTGCTGTAAGAATAATAGTCCGAATAGAAATCATTCACAAAATCTGCAAAAGGGTGCATTTACGGACAAAACATTATTCTAATATTCGCTATTTTGAGACTTGGGTTCGGACTTTAAAATGCATTATTTCAGGCTCTATGTTAACAAACGGGCTGAAATTTTGTGATCGCTATAAGAATTATGGTCCAAATCGAAATCAGTCAGAAAATCTGCAAAAAGTTCTATTTCTGGACAACTCATAATCCTACTGGGCGCTAATTTGAGACTTGGGTTTTGACTTTAAAAGGCATTTTTTCAGGCTCTATGGTACCAAACGGGCAGAAATTTTGTGATCGCTATAAGAATAATGGTCCGAATCGAAATCAGTCTGAAAATCTGCAAAAAGCTGCATTTATGGACAAACTATTATTCTAATATTCGCTATTTTGAGACTTCGGTTCGGACTTTAAAATGCATTATTTCAAGCTCTATGTTCCGAAACGGGCTGAAATTTTGTGATCGCTATAAGAATTATGGTCCAAATCGAAATCAGTCAGAAAATCTGCAAAAAGTTCTATTTCTGGAAAACTGATAATCCTACTGGGCGCTAATTTGAGACTTGGGTTCGGACTTTAAAAGGCATTTTTTGAGGCTCTATGGTACCAAACGGGCAGAAATTTTGTGATCGCTATAAGAATAATGGTCCGAATCGAAATCAGTCTGAAAATCTGCAAAAAGCTGCATTTATGGACAAAACATTATTCTAATTGGCGCTAATTTGAGACTTGGGTTCGGACTTTAAAATGCATTTTTTCAGGCTCTATGTTACCAAACCGGCTGAAATTTTGTGATCGCTATAAGAATTATGATCTGCATCGAAATCAGTCAGAAAATCAGTAAAAAGTTCTATTTCTGGAAAACTCATAATCCTACTGGGCGCTAATTTTAGACTTGGGTTCGGACTTTAAAAGGCATTTTTTCAGGCTCTATGGTACCAAACGGGCGGATATTTTGTGATCGCTATAAGAGTAAGTGTTCGAATCGAAATCAATCAGAAAATATGCCTAAAGTTGCATTTCTGGAAAACTCATAATCCTACTGGGCGCTAATTTGAGACTTGGGTTCGGACATTAAAAGGCATTTTTTCAGGCTCTATGGTACCAAACGGGCTGAAATTTTGTGATCGCTATAAAAATAATGGTCCGCATTATTTCAGGCTCTATGTTTCCAAACGGGCTGAAATTTTGTGATCGCTATAAGAATAATGGTCCGAATCGAAATCAGTCTGAAAATCTGCAAAAAGCTGCATTTATGGACAAACTATTATTCTAATATTCGCTATTTTGAGACTTGGGTTCGGACTTTAAAATGCATTATTTCAAGCTCTATGTTACGAAACGGGCTGAAATTTTGTGATCCCTATAAGAATTATGGTCCAAATCGAAATCAGTCAGAAAATCTGCAAAAAGTTCTATTTCTGGAAAACTCATAATCCTACTGGGCGCTAATTTGAGACTTGGGTTCGGACTTTAAAGGCATTTTTTCGGGCTCTATGGTACCAAACGGGCTGAACTTATGTGATTGCTGTAAGAATAATAGTCCGAATCGAAATCAGTCACAAAATCTGCAAAAGGGTGCATTTACGGACAAAACATTATTCTAATATTCGCTATTTTGAGACTTGGGTTCGGACTTTAAAATGCATTATTTCAGGCTCTATGTTACCAAACGGGCTGAAATTTTGTGATCGCTATAAGAATTATGGTCCAAATCGATATCAGTCAGAAAATCTGCAAAAAGTTCTATTTCTGGACAACTCATAATCCTACTGGGCGCTAATTTGAGACTTGGGTTCGTACTTTAAAAGGCATTTTTTCAGGCTCTATGGTACCAAACGGGCTGAAATTTTGTGATCGCTATGAGAATAATAGTCCGAATCGAAATCAGTAACAAAATCTGCAAAAGGGTGCATTTACGGACAAAACATTATTCTAATATTCGCTATTTTGAGACTTGGGTTCGGACTATAAAATGCATTTTTTCAGGCTCTATGTTACCAAACGGGCTAAAATTTTGTGATCGCTATAAGAATTATGGTCCAAATCGAAATCAGTCAGAAAATCTGCAAAAAGTTCTATTTCTGGACAACTCATAATCCTACTGGGCGCTAATTTGAGACTTGGGTTCGGACTTTAAAAGGCATTTTTTCAGGCTCTATGGTACCAAACGGGCTGAAATTTTGTGATCGCTATGAGAATAATAGTCCGAATCGAAATCAGTAACAAAATCTGCAAAAGGGTGCATTTACGGACAAAACATTATTATAATATTCGCTATTTTGAGACTTGGGTTTGGACTATAAAATGCATTTTTTCAGGCTCTATGTTACCAAACGGGCTGAAATTTTGTGATCGCTATAAGAATAATAGTCCGAATCGAAATCAGTCACAAAATCTGCAAAAAGGTGCATTTATGGACAAAACATTATTCTAATAGGCGCCATTTTGAGACTTGGGTTCGGACTTAAAAATGCATTTTTTCATGCTCTATGTTACCAAACGGGCTGAAATTTTGTGATCGCTATAAGAATTATGATCCGAATCGAAATCAGTCAGAAAATCTGCAAAAAGTTCTATTTCTGGAAAACTCATAATCCTACTGGGCGCTTATTTGTGACTTGGGTTCGGACTTTAAAAGGCATTTTTTCAGGCTCTATGGTACCAAACGGGCGGAAATTTTGTGATCGCTATAAGAGTAAGTGTTCGAATCGAAATCAATCAG
Organism: Hesperophylax magnus; assembly: GCA_026573805.1. Taxonomy (NCBI): domain Eukaryota; kingdom Metazoa; phylum Arthropoda; class Insecta; order Trichoptera; family Limnephilidae; genus Hesperophylax; species Hesperophylax magnus. Next base: position 5,400,745 of record JAIUSX010000060.1, read on the forward strand.
AAAATATGCCTAAAGTTGCATTTCTGGAAAACTCATAATCCTACTGGGCGCTAATTTGAGACTTGGGTTCGGACATTAAAAGGCATTTTTTCAGGCTCTATGGTACCATACGGGCTGAAATTTTGTGATCGCTATAAAAATAATGGTCCGCATTATTTCAGGCTCTATGTTTCCAAACGGGCTGAAATTTTGTGATCGCTATAAGAATTATGGTCCAAATCGAAATCAGTCAGAAAATCTGCAAAAAGTTCTTTTTCTGGAAAACTCATAATCCTACTGGGCGCTAATTTTAGACTTGGGTTCGGACTTTAAAAGGCATTTTTTCGGGCTCTATGGTACCAAACGGGCTGAAATTATGTGATTGCTGTAAGAATAATAGTCCGAATCGAAATCAGTCACAAAATCTACAAAAGGGTGCATTTACGGACAAAACATTAATCTAATATTCGCTATTTTGAGACTTGGGTTCGGACTTTAAAATGCATTATTTCAGGCTCTACATATGTTACGAAACGGGCTGAAATTTTGTGATCGCTATAAGAATTATGGTCCAAATCGAAATCAGTCAGAAAATCTGCAAAAAGTTCTATTTCTGGAAAACTCATAATCCTACTGGGCGCTAATTTGAAACTTGGGTTCGGACTTTAAAAGGCATTTTTTCAGGCTCTATGGTACCAAACGGGCAGAAATTTTGTGATCGCTATAAGAATTATGGTCCGAATCGAAATCAGTCTGAAAATCTGCAAAAAGCTGCATTTATGGACAAAACATTATTCTAATAGGCGCTAATTTGAGACTTGGGTTCGGACTTTAAAATGCATTTTTTCTGGCTCTATGTTACCAAACCGGCTGAAATTTTGTGATCGCTATAAGAATAATAGTCCGAATCGAAATCAGTCACAAAATCTGCAAAAGGTGCATTTATGTACAAATTATTATTCTAATAGGCGCTATTTTGAGACTTGGGTTCGGACTTTAACATTTATTTTTTCAGGCTCTATGGTACCAAACGGGCTGAAATTATGTGATTGCTGTAAGAATTATAGTCCGAATCGAAATCAGTCACAAAATCTGCAAAAGGGTGCATTTACGGACAAAACATTATTCTAATATTTGCTATTTTGAGACTTGGGTTCGGACTTTAAAATGCATGATTTCAGGCTCTATGCTTCCAAACGGGCTGAAATTTTGTGATCGCTATAAGAATTATGGTCCAAATCGAAATCAGTCAGAAAATCTAAAAAAAGTTCTATTTCTGGAAAACTCATAATCCTACTGGGCGCTAATTTGAGACTTGGGTTCGGACTTTAAAAGGCATTTTTTCGGGCTCTATGGTACCAAACGGGCTGAAATTAGGTGATTGCTGTAAGAATAATAGTCCGTATCGAAAACAGTCACAAAATCTGCAAAAGGGTGCATTTACGGGCAAAACATTATTCTAATATTCGCTATTTTGAGACTTGGGTTCGGACTTTAAAATGCACTATTTCAGGCTCTATGTTACCAAACGGGCTGAAATTTTGTGATCGCTATAAGAATTATAGTCCAAATCGAAATCAGTCAGAAAATCTCCAAAAAGGTGCATTTCTGGAAAACTCATAATCCTACTGGGCGCTAATTTGAGACTTGAGTTCGGACTTTAAAAGGCATTTTTTGATGCTCTATGGTACCAAACGGGCGGAAATTTTGTGATCGCTATAAGAGTAAGTGTTCGAATCGAAATCAATCAGAAAATATGCCTAAAGTTGCATTTCTGGAAAACTCATAATCCTACTGGGCGCTAATTTGAGACTTGGGTTCGGACATTAAAAGGCATTTTTTCAGGCTCTATGGTACCAAACGGGCTGAAATTTTGTGATCGCTATAAAAATAATGGTCCGAATCGGAATCAGTTACAAAATCTGCAAAAGGTGCATTAATGGACAAATTATTATTCTAATAGGCGCTATTTTGAGACTTGGGCTCGGACTTTAAAATGCATTTTTTCAAGCTCTATGGTACCAAACGGGCTGAAATTATGTGATTGCTGTAAGAATAATAGTCCGAATCGAAATCATTCACAAAATCTGCAAAAGGGTGCATTTACGGACAAAACATTATTCTAATATTCGCTATTTTGAGACTTGGGTTCGGACTTTAAAATGCATTATTTCAGGCTCTATGTTACCAAACGGGCTGAAATTTTGTGATCGCTATAAGAATTATGGTCCAAATCGAAATCAGTCAGAAAATCTGCAAAAAGTTCTATTTCTGGACAACTCATAATCCTACTGGGCGCTAATTTGAGACTTGGGTTCGGACTTTAAAATGCATTTTTTCAGGCTCTATGGTACTAAACGGGCTGAAATTTTGTGATCGCTATGAGAATAATAGTCCGAATCGAAATCAGTAACAAAATCTGCAAAAGGGTGCATTTACGGACAAAACATTATTCTAATATTCGCTATTTTGAGACTTGGGTTCGGACTTTAAAATGCATTATTTCAGGCTCTATGTAACCAAACGGGCTGAAATTTTGTGATCGCTATAAGAATTATGGTCCGAATCGAAATCAGTCAGAAAATCTGCAAAAAGTTCTATTTCTGGAAAACTCATAATCCTACTGGGCGCTAATTTGAGACTTGGGTTCGGACTTTAAAAGGCATTTTTTCAGGCTCTATGGTACCAAACGGGCGGAAAGTTTGTGATCGCTATAAGAGTAAGTGTTCGAATCGAAATCAATCAGAAAATATGCCTAAAGTTGCATTTCTGGAAAACTCATAATCCTACTGGGCGCTAATTTGAGACTTGGGTTCGGACATTAAAAGGCATTTTTTCAGGCTCTATGGTACCAAACGGGCTGAAATTTTGTGATCGCTATAAAAATAATGGTCCGAATCGGAATCAGTTACAAAATCTGCAAAAGGTGCATTAATGGACAAATTATTATTCTAATAGGCGCTATTTTGAGACTTGGGCTCGGACTTTAAAATGCATTTTTTCAAGCTCTATGGTACCAAACGGGCTGAAATTATGTGATTGCTGTAAGAATAATAGTCCGAATCGAAATCATTCACAAAATCTGCAAAAGGGTGCATTTACGGACAAAACATTATTCTAATATTCGCTATTTTGAGACTTGGGTTCGGACTTTAAAATGCATTATTTCAGGCTCTATGTTACCAAACGGGCTGAAATTTTGTGATCGCTATAAGAATTATGGTCCAAATCGAAATCAGTCAGAAAATCTGCAAAAAGTTCTATTTCTGGACAACTCATAATCCTACTGGGCGCTAATTTGAGACTTGGGTTCGTACTTTAAAAGGCATTTTTTCAGGCTCTATGGTACCAAACGGGCTGAAATTTTGTGATCGCTATGAGAATAATAGTCCGAATCGAAATCAGTAACAAAATCTGCAAAAGGGTGCATTTACGGACAAAACATTATTCTAATATTCGCTATTTTGAGACTTGGGTTCGGACTATAAAATGCATTTTTTCAGGCTCTATGTTACCAAACGGGCTGAAATTTTGTGATCGCTATAAGAATTATGGTCCAAATCGAAATCAGTCAGAAAATCTGCAAAAAGTTCTATTTCTGGACAACTCATAATCCTACTGGGCGCTAATTTGAGACTTGGGTTCGGACTTTAAAAGGCATTTTTTCAGGCTCTATGGTACCAAACGGGCTGAAATTTTGTGATCGCTATAAGAATTATGGTCCGAATCGAAATCAGTCAGAAAATCTGCAAAAAGTTCTATTTCTGGAAAACTCATAATCCTACTGGGCGCTAATTTGAGACTTGGGTTCGGACATTAAAAGGCATTTTTTCAGGCTCTATGGTACCAAACGGGCTGAAATTTTGTGATCGCTATAAAAATAATGGTCCGAATCGGAATCAGTTACAAAATCTGCAAAAGGTGCATTAATGGACAAATTATTATTCTAATAGGCGCTATTTTGAGACTTGGGCTCGGACTTTAAAATGCATTTTTTCAAGCTCTATGGTACCAAACGGGCTGAAATTATGTGATTGCTGTAAGAATAATAGTCCGAATCGAAATCATTCACAAAATCTGCAAAAGGGTGCATTTACGGACAAAACATTATTCTAATATTCGCTATTTTGAGACTTGGGTTCGGACTTTAAAATGCATTATTTCAGGCTCTATGTAACCAAACGGGCTGAAATTTTGTGATCGCTATAAGAATTATGGTCCGAATCGAAATCAGTCAGAAAATCTGCAAAAAGTTCTATTTCTGGAAAACTCATAATCCTACTGGGCGCTAATTTGAGACTTGGGTTCGGACTTTAAAAGGCATTTTTTCGGGCTCTATGGTACCAAACGGGCTGAAATTATGTGATTGCTGTAAGAATAATAGTCCGAATCGAAATCAGTCACAAAATCTGCAAAAGGGTGCATTTACGGACAAAACATTATTCTAATATTCGCTATTTTGAGACTTGGGTTCGGACTTTAAAATGCATTATTTCAGGCTCTATGTTACCAAACGGGCTGAAATTTTGTGATCGCTATAAGAATTATGGTCCGAATCGAAATCAGTCAGAAAATCTGCAAAAAGTTCTATTTCTGGAAAACTCATAATCCTACTGGGCGCTAATTTGAGACTTGGGTTCGGACATTAAAAGGCATTTTTTCAGGCTCTATGGTACCAAACGGGCTGAAATTTTGTGATCGCTATAAAAATAATGGTCCGAATCGGAATCAGTTACAAAATCTGCAAAAGGTGCATTAATGGACAAATTATTATTCTAATAGGCGCTATTTTGAGACTTGGGCTCGGACTTTAAAATGCATTTTTTCAAGCTCTATGGTACCAAACGGGCTGAAATTATGTGATTGCTGTAAGAATAATAGTCCGAATCGAAATCATTCACAAAATCTGCAAAAGGGTGCATTTACGGACAAAACATTATTCTAATATTCGCTATTTTGAGACTTGGGTTCGGACTTTAAAATGCATTATTTCAGGCTCTATGTTACCAAACGGGCTGAAATTTTGTGATCGCTATAAGAATTATGATCCGAATCGAAATCAGTCAGAAAATCTGCAAAAAGTTCTATTTCTGGAAAACTCATAATCCTACTGGGCGCTAATTTGAGACTTGGGTTCGGACTTTAAAAGGCATTTTTTCAGGCTCTATGGTACCAAACGGGCGGAAATTTTGTGATCGCTATAAGAGTAAGTGTTCGAATCGAAATCAATCAGAAAATATGCCTAAAGTTGCATTTCTGGAAAACTCATAATCCTACTGGGCGCTAATTTGAGACTTGGGTTCGGACATTAAAAGGAATTTTTTCAGGCTCTATGGTACCAAACGGGCTGAAATTTTGTGATCGCTATAAAAATAATGGTCCGAATCGGAATCAGTTACAAAATCTGCAAAAGGTGCATTAATGGACAAATTATTATTCTAATAGGCGCTATTTTGAGACTTGGGCTCGGACTTTAAAATGCATTTTTTCATGCTCTATGGTACCAAACGGGCTGAAATTATGTGATTGCTGTAAGAATAATAGTCCGAATCGAAATCATTCACAAAATCTGCAAAAGGGTGCATTTACGGACAAAACATTATTCTAATATTCGCTATTTTGAGACTTGGGTTCGGACTTTAAAATGCATTATTTCAGGCTCTATGTTACCAAACGGGCTGAAATTTTGTGATCGCTATAAGAATTATGGTCCAAATCGAAATCAGTCAGAAAATCTGCAAAAAGTTCTATTTCTGGACAACTCATAATCCTACTGGGCGCTAATTTGAGACTTGGGTTCGGACTTTAAAAGGCATTTTTTCAGGCTCTATGGTACTAAACGGGCTGAAATTTTGTGATCGCTATGAGAATAATAGTCGGAATCGAAATCAGTAACAAAATCTGCAAAAGGGTGCATTTACGGACAAAACATTATTCTAATATTCGCTATTTTGAGACTTGGGTTCGGACTATAAAATGCATTTTTTCAGGCTCTATGTTACCAAACGGGCTGAAATTTTGTGATCGCTATAAGAATAATAGTCCGAATCGAAATCAGTCACAAAATCTGCAAAAAGGTGCATTTATGGACAAAACATTATTCTAATAGGCGCCATTTTGAGACTTGGGTTCGGACTTTTAAATGCATTTTTTCATGCTCTATGTTACCAAACGGTCTGAAATTTTGTGATCGCTATAAGAATTATGATCCGAATCGAAATCAGTCAGAAAATCTGCAAAAAGTTCTATTTCTGGAAAACTCATAATCCTACTGGGCGCTAATTTGAGACTTGGGTTCGGACTTTAAAAGGCATTTTTTCAGGCTCTATGGTACCAAACGGGCGGAAATTTTGTGATCGCTATAAGAGTAAGTGTTCGAATCGAAATCAATCAGAAAATATGCCTAAAGTTGCATTTCTGGAAAACTCATAATCCTACTGGGCGCTAATTTGAGACTAGGGTTCGGACATTAAAAGGCATTTTTTCAGGCTCTATGGTACCAAACGGGCTGAAATTTTGTGATCGCTATAAAAATAATGGTCCGAATCGGAATCAGTTACAAAATCTGCAAAAGGTGCATTAATGGACAAATTATTATTCTAATAGGCGCTATTTTGAGACTTGGGCTCGGACTTTAAAATGCATTTTTTCAAGCTCTATGGTACCAAACGGGCTGAAATTATGTGATTGCTGTAAGAATAATAGTCCGAATCGAAATCATTCACAAAATCTGCAAAAGGGTGCATTTACGGACAAAACATTATTCTAATATTCGCTATTTTGAGACTTGGGTTCGGACTTTAAAATGCATTATTTCAGGCTCTATGTTACCAAACGGGCTGAAATTTTGTGATCGCTATAAGAATTATGGTCCAAATCGAAATCAGTCAGAAAATCTGCAAAAAGTTCTATTTCTGGACAACTCATAATCCTACTGGGCGCTAATTTGAGACTTGGGTTCGGACTTTAAAAGGCATTTTTTCGGGCTCTATGGTACCAAACGGGCTGAAATTATGTGATTGCTGTAAGAATAATAGTCCGAATCGAAATCAGTCACAAAATCTGCAAAAGGGTGCATTTACGGACAAAACATTATTCTAATATTCGCTATTTTGAGACTTGGGTTCGGACTTTAAAAGGCATTTTTTCAGGCTCTATGGTACCAAACGGGCGGAAATTTTGTGATCGCTATAAGAGTTAGTGTTCGAATCGAAATCAATCAGAAAATATGCCTAAAGTTGCATTTCTGTAAAACTCATAATCCTACTGGGCGCTAATTTGAGACTTGGGTTCGGACATTAAAAGGCATTTTTTCAGGCTCTATGGTACCAAACGGGCTGAAATTTTGTGATCGCTATAAAAATAATGGTCCGAATCGGAATCAGTTACAAAATCTGCAAAAGGTGCATTAATGGACAAATTATTATTCTAATAGGCGCTATTTTGAGACTTGGGCTCGGACTTTAAAATGCATTTTTTCAAGCTCTATGGTACCAAACGGGCTGAAATTATGTGATTGCTGTAAGAATAATAGTCCGAATCGAAATCATTCACAAAATCTGCAAAAGGGTGCATTTACGGACAAAACATTATTCTAATATTCGCTATTTTGAGACTTGGGTTCGGACTTTAAAATGCATTATTTCAGGCTCTATGTTACCAAACGGGCTGAAATTTTGTGATCGCTATAAGAATTATGATCCGAATCGAAATCAGTCAGAAAATCTGCAAAAAGTTCTATTTCTGGAAAACTCATAATCCTACTGGGCGCTAATTTGAGACTTGGGTTCGGACTTTAAAAGGCATTTTTTCAGGCTCTATGGTACCAAACGGGCGGAAATTTTGTGATCGCTATAAGAGTAAGTGTTCGAATCGAAATCAATCAGAAAATATGCCTAAAGTTGCATTTCTGGAAAACTCATAATCCTACTGGGCGCTAATTTGAGACTTGGGTTCGGACATTAAAAGGAATTTTTTCAGGCTCTATGGTACCAAACGGGCTGAAATTTTGTGATCGCTATAAAAATAATGGTCCGAATCGGAATCAGTTACAAAATCTGCAAAAGGTGCATTAATGGACAAATTATTATTCTAATAGGCGCTATTTTGAGACTTGGGCTCGGACTTTAAAATGCATTTTTTCAAGCTCTATGGTACCAAACGGGCTGAAATTATGTGATTGCTGTAAGAATAATAGTCCGAATCGAAATCATTCACAAAATCTGCAAAAGGGTGCATTTACGGACAAAACATTATTCTAATATTCGCTATTTTGAGACTTGGGTTCGGACTTTAACATTTATTTTTTCAGGCTCTATGGTACCAAACGGGCTGAAATTATGTGATTGCTGTAAGAATTATAGTCCGAATCGAAATCAGTCACAAAATCTGCAAAAGGGTGCATTTACGGACAAAACATTATTCTAATATTTGCTATTTTGAGACTTGGGTTCGGACTTTAAAATGCATGATTTCAGGCTCTATGCTTCCAAACGGGCTGAAATTTTGTGATCGCTATAAGAATTATGGTCCAAATCGAAATCAGTCAGAAAATCTAAAAAAAGTTCTATTTCTGGAAAACTCATAATCCTACTGGGCGCTAATTTGAGACTTGGGTTCGGACTTTAAAAGGCATTTTTTCGGGCTCTATGGTACCAAACGGGCTGAAATTAGGTGATTGCTGTAAGAATAATAGTCCGTATCGAAAACAGTCACAAAATCTGCAAAAGGGTGCATTTACGGGCAAAACATTATTCTAATATTCGCTATTTTGAGACTTGGGTTCGGACTTTAAAATGCACTATTTCAGGCTCTATGTTACCAAACGGGCTGAAATTTTGTGATCGCTATAAGAATTATAGTCCAAATCGAAATCAGTCAGAAAATCTCCAAAAAGGTGCATTTCTGGAAAACTCATAATCCTACTGGGCGCTAATTTGAGACTTGAGTTCGGACTTTAAAAGGCATTTTTTGATGCTCTATGGTACCAAACGGGCGGAAATTTTGTGATCGCTATAAGAGTAAGTATTCGAATCGAAATCAATCAGAAAATATGCCTAAAGTTGCATTTCTGGAAAACTCATAATCCTACTGGGCGCTAATTTGAGACTTGGGTTCGGACATTAAAAGGCATTTTTTCAGGCTCTATGGTACCAAACGGGCTGAAATTTTGTGATCGCTATAAAAATAATGGTCCGAATCGGAATCAGTTACAAAATCTGCAAAAGGTGCATTAATGGACAAATTATTATTCTAATAGGCGCTATTTTGAGACTTGGGCTCGGACTTTAAAATGCATTTTTTCAAGCTCTATGGTACCAAACGGGCTGAAATTATGTGATTGCTGTAAGAATAATAGTCCGAATCGAAATCATTCACAAAATCTGCAAAAGGGTGCATTTACGGACAAAACATTATTCTAATATTCGCTATTTTGAGACTTGGGTTCGGACTTTAAAATGCATTATTTCAGGCTCTATGTTACCAAACGGGCTGAAATTTTGTGATCGCTATAAGAATAATAGTCCGAATCGAAATCAGTCACAAAATCTGCAAAAAGGTGCATTTACGGACAAAACATTATTCTAATATTCGCTATTTTGAGACTTGGGTTCGGACTTTAAAATGCATTATTTCAGGCTCTATGTAACCAAACGGGCTGAAATTTTGTGATCGCTATAAGAATTATGGTCCGAATCGAAATCAGTCAGAAAATCTGCAAAAAGTTCTATTTCTGGAAAACTCATAATCCTACTGGGCGCTAATTTGAGACTTGGGTTCGGACTTTAAAATGCATTTTTTCAGGCTCTATGGTACTAAACGGGCTGAAATTTTGTGATCGCTATGAGAATAATAGTCCGAATCGAAATCAGTAACAAAATCTGCAAAAGGGTGCATTTACGGACAAAACATTATTCTAATATTCGCTATTTTGAGACTTGGGTTCGGACTTTAAAATGCATTATTTCAGGCTCTATGTAACCAAACGGGCTGAAATTTTGTGATCGCTATAAGAATTATGGTCCGAATCGAAATCAGTCAGAAAATCTGCAAAAAGTTCTATTTCTGGAAAACTCATAATCCTACTGGGCGCTAATTTGAGACTTGGGTTCGGACTTTAAAAGGCATTTTTTCGGGGTCTATGGTACCAAACGGGCTGAAATTATGTGATTGCTGTAAGAATAATAGTCCGAATCGAAATCATTCACAAAATCTGCAAAAGGGTGCATTTACGGACAAAACATTATTATAATATTCGCTATTTTGAGACTTGGGTTCGGACTTTAAAATGCATTATTTCAGGCTCTATGTTACCAAACGGGCTGAAATTTTGTGATCGCTATAAGAATTATGGTCCAAATCGAAATCAGTCAGAAAATCTGCAAAAAGTTCTATTTCTGGACAACTCATAATCCTACTGGGCGCTAATTTGAGACTTGGGTTCGGACTTTAAAATGCATTTTTTCAGGCTCTATGGTACTAAACGGGCTGAAATTTTGTGATCGCTATGAGAATAATAGTCCGAATCGAAATCAGTAACAAAATCTGCAAAAGGGTGCATTTACGGACAAAACATTATTCTAATATTCGCTATTTTGAGACTTGGGTTCGGACTTTAAAATGCATTATTTCAGGCTCTATGTAACCAAACGGGCTGAAATTTTGTGATCGCTATAAGAATTATGGTCCGAATCGAAATCAGTCAGAAAATCTGCAAAAAGTTCTATTTCTGGAAAACTCATAATCCTACAGGGCGCTAATTTGAGACTTGGGTTCGGACTTTAAAAGGCATTTTTTCAGGCTCTATGGTACCAAACGGGCGGAAAGTTTGTGATCGCTATAAGAGTAAGTGTTCGAATCGAAATCAATCAGAAAATATGCCTAAAGTTGCATTTCTGGAAAACTCATAATCCTACTGGGCGCTAATTTGAGACTTGGGTTCGGACATTAAAAGGCATTTTTTCAGGCTCTATGGTACCAAACGGGCTGAAATTTTGTGATCGCTATAAAAATAATGGTCCGAATCGGAATCAGTTACAAAATCTGCAAAAGGTGCATTAATGGACAAATTATTATTCTAATAGGCGCTATTTTGAGACTTGGGCTCGGACTTTAAAATGCATTTTTTCAAGCTCTATGGTACCAAACGGGCTGAAATTATGTGATTGCTGTAAGAATAATAGTCCGAATCGAAATCATTCACAAAATCTGCAAAAGGGTGCATTTACGGACAAAACATTATTCTAATATTCGCTATTTTGAGACTTGGGTTCGGACTTTAAAATGCATTATTTCAGGCTCTATGTTACCAAACGGGCTGAAATTTTGTGATCGCTATAAGAATTATGGTCCAAATCGAAATCAGTCAGAAAATCTGCAAAAAGTTCTATTTCTGGACAACTCATAATCCTACTGGGCGCTAATTTGAGACTTGGGTTCGGACTTTAAAATGCATTTTTTCAGGCTCTATGGTACTAAACGGGCTGAAATTTTGTGATCGCTATGAGAATAATAGTCCGAATCGAAATCAGTAACAAAATCTGCAAAAGGGTGCATTTACGGACAAAACATTATTCTAATATTCGCTATTTTGAGACTTGGGTTCGGACTTTAAAATGCATTATTTCAGGCTCTATGTAACCAAACGGGCTGAAATTTTGTGATCGCTATAAGAATTATGGTCCGAATCGAAATCAGTCAGAAAATCTGCAAAAAGTTCTATTTCTGGAAAACTCATAATCCTACTGGGCGCTAATTTGAGACTTGGGTTCGGACTTTAAAAGGCATTTTTTCGGGCTCTATGGTACCAAACGGGCTGAAATTATGTGATTGCTGTAAGAATAATAGTCCGAATCGAAATCAGTCACAAAATCTGCAAAAGGGTGCATTTACGGACAAAACATTATTCTAATATTCGCTATTTTGAGACTTGGGTTCGGACTTTAAAATGCATTATTTCAGGCTCTATGTTACCAAACGGGCTGAAATTTTGTGATCGCTATAAGAATTATGGTCCGAATCGAAATCAGTCAGAAAATCTGCAAAAAGTTCTATTTCTGGAAAACTCATAATCCTACTGGGCGCTAATTTGAGACTTGGGTTCGGACATTAATAGGCATTTTTTCAGGCTCTATGGTACCAAACGGGCTGAAATTTTGTGATCGCTATAAAAATAATGGTCCGAATCGGAATCAGTTACAAAATCTGCAAAAGGTGCATTAATGGACAAATTATTATTCTAATAGGCGCTATTTTGAGACTTGGGCTCGGACTTTAAAATGCATTTTTTCAAGCTCTATGGTACCAAACGGGCTGAAATTATGTGATTGCTGTAAGAATAATAGTCCGAATCGAAATCATTCACAAAATCTGCAAAAGGGTGCATTTACGGACAAAACATTATTCTAATATTCGCTATTTTGAGACTTGGGTTCGGACTTTAAAATGCATTATTTCAGGCTCTATGTTACCAAACGGGCTGAAATTTTGTGATCGCTATAAGAATTATGATCCGAATCGAAATCAGTCAGAAAATCTGCAAAAAGTTCTATTTCTGGAAAACTCATAATCCTACTGGGCGCTAATTTGAGACTTGGGTTCGGACTTTAAAAGGCATTTTTTCAGGCTCTATGTTACCAAACGGGCTGAAATTTTGTGATCGCTATAAGAATTATGGTCCAAATCGAAATCAGTCAGAAAATCTGCAAAAAGTTCTATTTCTGGAAAACTCATAATCCTACTGGGCGCTAATTTGAGACTTGGGTTCGGACTTTAAAAGGCATTTTTTCAGGCTCTATGTTACCAAACGGGCGGAAATTTTGTGATCGCTATAAGAGTAAGTGTTCGAATCGAAATCAATCAGAAAATATGCCTAAAGTTGCATTTCTGGAAAACTCATAATCCTACTGGGCGCTAATTTGAGACTTGGGTTCGGACATTAAAAGGAATTTTTTCAGGCTCTATGGTACCAAACGGGCTGAAATTTTGTGATCGCTATAAAAATAATGGTCCGAATCGGAATCAGTTACAAAATCTGCAAAAGGTGCATTAATGGACAAATTATTATTCTAATAGGCGCTATTTTGAGACTTGGGCTCGGACTTTAAAATGCATTTTTTCATGCTCTATGGTACCAAACGGGCTGAAATTATGTGATTGCTGTAAGAATAATAGTCCGAATCGAAATCATTCACAAAATCTGCAAAAGGGTGCATTTACGGACAAAACATTATTCTAATATTCGCTATTTTGAGACTTGGGTTCGGACTTTAAAATGCATTATTTCAGGCTCTATGTTACCAAACGGGCTGAAATTTTGTGATCGCTATAAGAATTATGGTCCAAATCGAAATCAGTCAGAAAATCTGCAAAAAGTTCTATTTCTGGACAACTCATAATCCTACTGGGCGCTAATTTGAGACTTGGGTTCGGACTTTAAAAGGCATTTTTTCAGGCTCTATGGTACTAAACGGGCTGAAATTTTGTGATCGCTATGAGAATAATAGTCGGAATCGAAATCAGTAACAAAATCTGCAAAAGGGTGCATTTACGGACAAAACATTATTCTAATATTCGCTATTTTGAGACTTGGGTTCGGACTATAAAATGCATTTTTTCAGGCTCTATGTTACCAAACGGGCTGAAATTTTGTGATCGCTATAAGAATAATAGTCCGAATCGAAATCAGTCACAAAATCTGCAAAAAGGTGCATTTATGGACAAAACATTATTCTAATAGGCGCCATTTTGAGACTTGGGTTCGGACTTTTAAATGCATTTTTTCATGCTCTATGTTACCAAACGGTCTGAAATTTTGTGATCGCTATAAGAATTATGATCCGAATCGAAATCAGTCAGAAAATCTGCAAAAAGTTCTATTTCTGGAAAACTCATAATCCTACTGGGCGCTAATTTGAGACTTGGGTTCGGACTTTAAAAGGCATTTTTTCAGGCTCTATGGTACCAAACGGGCGGAAATTTTGTGATCGCTATAAGAGTAAGTGTTCGAATCGAAATCAATCAGAAAATATGCCTAAAGTTGCATTTCTGGAAAACTCATAATCCTACTGGGCGCTAATTTGAGACTAGGGTTCGGACATTAAAAGGCATTTTTTCAGGCTCTATGGTACCAAACGGGCTGAAATTTTGTGATCGCTATAAAAATAATGGTCCAAATCGAAATCAGTCAGAAAATCTGCAAAAAGTTCTATTTCTGGACAACTCATAATCCTACTGGGCGCTAATTTGAGACTTGGGTTCGGACTTTAAAAGGCATTTTTTCGGGCTCTATGGTACCAAACGGGCTGAAATTATGTGATTGCTGTAAGAATAATAGTCCGAATCGAAATCAGTCACAAAATCTGCAAAAGGGTGCATTTACGGACAAAACATTATTCTAATATTCGCTATTTTGAGACTTGGGTTCGGACTTTAAAAGGCATTTTTTCAGGCTCTATGGTACCAAACGGGCGGAAATTTTGTGATCGCTATAAGAGTAAGTGTTCGAATCGAAATCAATCAGAAAATATGCCTAAAGTTGCATTTCTGTAAAACTCATAATCCTACTGGGCGCTAATTTGAGACTTGGGTTCGGACATTAAAAGGCATTTTTTCAGGCTCTATGGTACCAAACGGGCTGAAATTTTGTGATCGCTATAAAAATAATGGTCCGAATCGGAATCAGTTACAAAATCTGCAAAAGGTGCATTAATGGACAAATTATTATTCTAATAGGCGCTATTTTGAGACTTGGGCTCGGACTTTAAAATGCATTTTTTCAAGCTCTATGGTACCAAACGGGCTGAAATTATGTGATTGCTGTAAGAATAATAGTCCGAATCGAAATCATTCACAAAATCTGCAAAAGGGTGCATTTACGGACAAAACATTATTCTAATATTCGCTATTTTGAGACTTGGGTTCGGACTTTAAAATGCATTATTTCAGGCTCTATGTTACCAAACGGGCTGAAATTTTGAGATCGCTATAAGAATTATGATCCGAATCGAAATCAGTCAGAAAATCTGCAAAAAGTTCTATTTCTGGAAAACTCATAATCCTACTGGGCGCTAATTTGAGACTTGGGTTCGGACTTTAAAAGGCATTTTTTCAGGCTCTATGGTACCAAACGGGCGGAAATTTTGTGATCGCTATAAGAGTAAGTGTTCGAATCGAAATCAATCAGAAAATATGCCTAAAGTTGCATTTCTGGAAAACTCATAATCCTACTGGGCGCTAATTTGAGACTTGGGTTCGGACATTAAAAGGAATTTTTTCAGGCTCTATGGTACCAAACGGGCTGAAATTTTGTGATCGCTATAAAAATAATGGTCCGAATCGGAATCAGTTACAAAATCTGCAAAAGGTGCATTAATGGACAAATTATTATTCTAATAGGCGCTATTTTGAGACTTGGGCTCGGACTTTAAAATGCATTTTTTCAAGCTCTATGGTACCAAACGGGCTGAAATTATGTGATTGCTGTAAGAATAATAGTCCGAATCGAAATCATTCACAAAATCTGCAAAAGGGTGCATTTACGGACAAAACATTATTCTAATATTCGCTATTTTGAGACTTGGGTTCGGACTTTAAAATGCATTATTTCAGGCTCTATGTTACCAAACGGGCTGAAATTTTGTGATCGCTATAAGAATTATGGTCCAAATCGAAATCAGTCAGAAAATCTGCAAAAAGTTCTATTTCTGGACAACTCATAATCCTACTGGGCGCTAATTTGAGACTTGGGTTCGGACTTTAAAAGGCATTTTTTCAGGCTCTATGGTACTAAACGGGCTGAAATTTTGTGATCGCTATGAGAATAATAGTCGGAATCGAAATCAGTAACAAAATCTGCAAAAGGGTGCATTTACGGACAAAACATTATTCTAATATTCGCTATTTTGAGACTTGGGTTCGGACTATAAAATGCATTTTTTCAGGCTCTATGTTACCAAACGGGCTGAAATTTTGTGATCGCTATAAGAATAATAGTCCGAATCGAAATCAGTCACAAAATCTGCAAAAAGGTGCATTTATGGACAAAACATTATTCTAATAGGCGCCATTTTGAAACTTGGGTTCGGACTTTTAAATGCATTTTTTCATGCTCTATGTTACCAAACGGTCTGAAATTTTGTGATCGCTATAAGAATTATGATCCGAATCGAAATCAGTCAGAAAATCTGCAAAAAGTTCTATTTCTGGAAAACTCATAATCCTACTGGGCGCTAATTTGAGACTTGGGTTCGGACTTTAAAAGGCATTTTTTCAGGCTCTATGGTACCAAACGGGCGGAAATTTTGTGATCGCTATAAGAGTAAGTGTTCGAATCGAAATCAATCAGAAAATATGCCTAAAGTTGCATTGCTGGAAAACTCATAATCCTACTGGGCGCTAATTTGAGACTAGGGTTCGGACATTAAAAGGCATTTTTTCAGGCTCTATGGTACCAAACGGGCTGAAATTTTGTGATCGCTATAAAAATAATGGTCCGAATCGGAATCAGTTACAAAATCTGCAAAAGGTGCATTAATGGACAAATTATTATTCTAATAGGCGCTATTTTGAGACTTGGGCTCGGACTTTAAAATGCATTTTTTCAAGCTCTATGGTACCAAACGGGCTGAAATTATGTGATTGCTGTAAGAATAATAGTCCGAATCGAAATCATTCACAAAATCTGCAAAAGGGTGCATTTACGGACAAAACATTATTCTAATATTCGCTATTTTGAGACTTGGGTTCGGACTTTAAAATGCATTATTTCAGGCTCTATGTTACCAAACGGGCTGAAATTTTGTGATCGCTATAAGAATAATAGTCCGAATCGAAATCAGTCACAAAATCTGCAAAAAGGTGCATTTACGGACAAAACATTATTCTAATATTCGCTATTTTGAGACTTGGGTTCGGACTTTAAAATGCATTATTTCAGGCTCTATGTAACCAAACGGGCTGAAATTTTGTGATCGCTATAAGAATTATGGTCCGAATCGAAATCAGTCAGAAAATCTGCAAAAAGTTCTATTTCTGGAAAACTCATAATCCTACTGGGCGCTAATTTGAGACTTGGGTTCGGACTTTAAAATGCATTTTTTCAGGCTCTATGGTACTAAACGGGCTGAAATTTTGTGATCGCTATGAGAATAATAGTCCGAATCGAAATCAGTAACAAAATCTGCAAAAGGGTGCATTTACGGACAAAACATTATTCTAATATTCGCTATTTTGAGACTTGGGTTCGGACTTTAAAATGCATTATTTCAGGCTCTATGTAACCAAACGGGCTGAAATTTTGTGATCGCTATAAGAATTATGGTCCGAATCGAAATCAGTCAGAAAATCTGCAAAAAGTTCTATTTCTGGAAAACTCATAATCCTACTGGGCGCTAATTTGAGACTTGGGTTCGGACTTTAAAAGGCATTTTTTCGGGGTCTATGGTACCAAACGGGCTGAAATTATGTGATTGCTGTAAGAATAATAGTCCGAATCGAAATCATTCACAAAATCTGCAAAAGGGTGCATTTACGGACAAAACATTATTATAATATTCGCTATTTTGAGACTTGGGTTCGGACTTTAAAATGCATTATTTCAGGCTCTATGTTACCAAACGGGCTGAAATTTTGTGATCGCTATAAGAATTATGGTCCAAATCGAAATCAGTCAGAAAATCTGCAAAAAGTTCTATTTCTGGACAACTCATAATCCTACTGGGCGCTAATTTGAGACTTGGGTTCGGACTTTAAAATGCATTTTTTCAGGCTCTATGGTACTAAACGGGCTGAAATTTTGTGATCGCTATGAGAATAATAGTCCGAATCGAAATCAGTAACAAAATCTGCAAAAGGGTGCATTTACGGACAAAACATTATTCTAATATTCGCTATTTTGAGACTTGGGTTCGGACTTTAAAATGCATTATTTCAGGCTCTATGTAACCAAACGGGCTGAAATTTTGTGATCGCTATAAGAATTATGGTCCGAATCGAAATCAGTCAGAAAATCTGCAAAAAGTTCTATTTCTGGAAAACTCATAATCCTACTGGGCGCTAATTTGAGACTTGGGTTCGGACTTTAAAAGGCATTTTTTCAGGCTCTATGGTACCAAACGGGCGGAAAGTTTGTGATCGCTATAAGAGTAAGTGTTCGAATCGAAATCAATCAGAAAATATGCCTAAAGTTGCATTTCTGGAAAACTCATAATCCTACTGGGCGCTAATTTGAGACTTGGGTTCGGACATTAAAAGGCATTTTTTCAGGCTCTATGGTACCAAACGGGCTGAAATTTTGTGATCGCTATAAAAATAATGGTCCGAATCGGAATCAGTTACAAAATCTGCAAAAGGTGCATTAATGGACAAATTATTATTCTAATAGGCGCTATTTTGAGACTTGGGCTCGGACTTTAAAATGCATTTTTTCAAGCTCTATGGTACCAAACGGGCTGAAATTATGTGATTGCTGTAAGAATAATAGTCCGAATCGAAATCATTCACAAAATCTGCAAAAGGGTGCATTTACGGACAAAACATTATTCTAATATTCGCTATTTTGAGACTTGGGTTCGGACTTTAAAATGCATTATTTCAGGCTCTATGTTACCAAACGGGCTGAAATTTTGTGATCGCTATAAGAATTATGGTCCAAATCGAAATCAGTCAGAAAATCTGCAAAAAGTTCTATTTCTGGACAACTCATAATCCTACTGGGCGCTAATTTGAGACTTGGGTTCGGACTTTAAAATGCATTTTTTCAGGCTCTATGGTACTAAACGGGCTGAAATTTTGTGATCGCTATGAGAATAATAGTCCGAATCGAAATCAGTAACAAAATCTGCAAAAGGGTGCATTTACGGACAAAACATTATTCTAATATTCGCTATTTTGAGACTTGGGTTCGGACTTTAAAATGCATTATTTCAGGCTCTATGTAACCAAACGGGCTGAAATTTTGTGATCGCTATAAGAATTATGGTCCGAATCGAAATCAGTCAGAAAATCTGCAAAAAGTTCTATTTCTGGAAAACTCATAATCCTACTGGGCGCTAATTTGAGACTTGGGTTCGGACTTTAAAAGGCATTTTTTCGGGCTCTATGGTACCAAACGGGCTGAAATTATGTGATTGCTGTAAGAATAATAGTCCGAATCGAAATCAGTCACAAAATCTGCAAAAGGGTGCATTTACGGACAAAACATTATTCTAATATTCGCTATTTTGAGACTTGGGTTCGGACTTTAAAATGCATTATTTCAGGCTCTATGTTACCAAACGGGCTGAAATTTTGTGATCGCTATAAGAATTATGGTCCGAATCGAAATCAGTCAGAAAATCTGCAAAAAGTTCTATTTCTGGAAAACTCATAATCCTACTGGGCGCTAATTTGAGACTTGGGTTCGGACTTTAAAAGGCATTTTTTCAGGCTCTATGTTACCAAACGGGCTGAAATTTTGTGATCGCTATAAGAATTATGGTCCAAATCGAAATCAGTCAGAAAATCTGCAAAAAGTTCTATTTCTGGAAAACTCATAATCCTACTGGGCGCTAATTTGAGACTTGGGTTCGGACTTTAAAAGGCATTTTTTCAGGCTCTATGTTACCAAACGGGCGGAAATTTTGTGATCGCTATAAGAGTAAGTGTTCGAATCGAAATCAATCAGAAAATATGCCTAAAGTTGCATTTCTGGAAAACTCATAATCCTACTGGGCGCTAATTTGAGACTTGGGTTCGGACATTAAAAGGAATTTTTTCAGGCTCTATGGTACCAAACGGGCTGAAATTTTGTGATCGCTATAAAAATAATGGTCCGAATCGGAATCAGTTACAAAATCTGCAAAAGGTGCATTAATGGACAAATTATTATTCTAATAGGCGCTATTTTGAGACTTGGGCTCGGACTTTAAAATGCATTTTTTCATGCTCTATGGTACCAAACGGGCTGAAATTATGTGATTGCTGTAAGAATAATAGTCCGAATCGAAATCATTCACAAAATCTGCAAAAGGGTGCATTTACGGACAAAACATTATTCTAATATTCGCTATTTTGAGACTTGGGTTCGGACTTTAAAATGCATTATTTCAGGCTCTATGTTACCAAACGGGCTGAAATTTTGTGATCGCTATAAGAATTATGGTCCAAATCGAAATCAGTCAGAAAATCTGCAAAAAGTTCTATTTCTGGACAACTCATAATCCTACTAGGCGCTAATTTGAGACTTGGGTTCGGACTTTAAAAGGCATTTTTTCAGGCTCTATGGTACCAAACGGGCAGAAATTTTGTGATCGCTATAAGAGTAAGTGTTCGAATCGAAATCAGTCAGAAAATCTGCAAAAAGTTCTATTTCTGGAAAACTCATTATCCTACTGGGCGCTAATTTGAGACTTGGGTTCGGACTTTAAAAGGCATTTTTTCAGGCTCTATGGTACCAAACGGGCGGAAATTATGTGATCGCTATAAGAGTAAGTGTTCGAATCGAAATCAGTCAGAAAATATGCAAAAAGTTGCATTTCTGGAAAACTCATAATCCTACTGGGCGCTAATTTGAGACTTGGGTTCGGACTTTAAAAGGCATTTTTTCAGGCTCTATGGTACCAAACGGGCTGAAATTTTGTGATCGCTATAAGAATAATAGTCCGAATCGAAATCAGCCACAAAATCTGCAAAAGGGTGCATTTACGGACAAAACATTATTCCAATATTCGCTATTTTGAGACTTGGGTTCGGACTTTAAAATGCATTATTTCAGGCTCTATGTTACCAAACGGGCTGAAATTTTGTGATCGCTATAAGAATTATGATCCGAATCGAAATCATTCAGAAAATATGCAAAAAGTTGCATTTCTGGAAAACTCATATTCCTACTGGGCGCTTATTTGAGACATGGGTTCGGACTTTAAAAGGCATTTTTTCAGGCTCTATGGTACCAAACGGGCTGAAATTTTGTGATCGCTATAAGAATAATAGTCCGAATCGAAATCAGTCACAAAATCTGCAAAAGGGTGCATTTACGGACAAAACATTTTTCTAATATTCGCTATTTTGAGACTTGGGTTCGGACTTTAAAATGCATTATTTCAGGCTCTATGTTACCAAACGGGCTGAAATTTTGTGATCGCTATAAGAATAATAGTCCGAATCGAAATCAGTCACAAAATCTGCAAAAAGGTGCATTTATGGATAAAACATTATTCTAATAGGCGCCATTTTCAGACTTGGGTTCGGACTTTAAAATGCATTTTTTCATGCTCTATGTTACCAAACGGGCTGAAATTTTGTGATTGCTATTAGAATTATGATCCTAATCGAAATCAGTCAGAAAATATGCAAAAAGTTGCATTTCGGGAAAACTCATAATCCTACTGGGCGCTAATTTGAGACTTGGGTTCGGACTTTAAAAGGCATTTTTTCAGGCTCTATGGTACCAAACGGGCGGAAATTATGTGATCGCTATAAGAGTAAGTGTTCGAATCGAAATCAGTCAGAAAATATGCAAAAATTTGCATTTCTGGAAAACTCATAATCCTACTGGGCGCTAATTTGAGACTTGGGTTCGGACTTTAAAAGGCATTTTTCCAGGCTCTATGGTACCAAACGGGCTGAAATTTTGTGATCGCTATAAGAATAATAGTCCGAATCGAAATCAGTCACAAAATCTGCAAAAGGGTGCATTTACGGACAAAACATTATTCTAATATTCGCTATTTTGAGACTTGGGTTCGGACTTTAAAATGCATTATTTCGGGGCTCTATGTTACCAAACGGGCTGAAATTTTGTGATCGCTATAAGAATTATGATCCGAATCGAAATCATTCAGAAAATATGCAAAAAGTTGCATTTCTGGAAAACTCATAATCCTACTAGGCGCTAATTTGAGACTTGGGTTCGTACTTTAAAAGGCATTTTTTCAGGCTCTATGGTACCAAACGGGCAGAAATTTTGTGATCGCTATAAGAGTAAGTGTTCGAATCGAAATCAGTCAGAAAATCTGCAAAAGATTCTATTTCTGGAAAACTCATTATCCTACTGGGCGCTAATTTGAGACTTGGGTTCGGACTTTAAAATGCATTATTTCAGGCTCTATGTTACCAAACGGGCTCAAATTTTGTGATCGCTATTAGAATTATGATCCGAATCGAAATCATTCAGAAAATATGCAAAAAGTTGCATTTCTGGAAAACTCATAATCCTACTGGGCGCTAATTTGAGACATGGGTTCGGACTTTAAAAGGCATTTTTTCAGGCTCTATGGTACCAAACGGGCTGAAATTTTGTGATCGCTATAAGAATAATAGTCCGAATCGAAATCAGTCACAAAATCTGCAAAAGGGTGCATTTACGGACAAAACATTATTCTAATATTCGCTATTTTGAGACTTGGGTTCGGACTTTAAAAGGCATTTTTTCAGGCTCTATGGTACCAAACGGGCTGAAATTTTGTGATCGCTATAAGAATAATAGTCCGAATCGAAATCAGTCACAAAATCTGCAAAAGGGTGCATTTACGGACAAACATTTTTCTAATATTCGCTATTTTGAGACTTGGGTTCGGACTTTAAAATGCATTATTTCAGGCTCTATGTTACCAAACGGGCTGAAATTTTGTGATCGCTATAAGAATAATAGTCCGAATCGAAATCAGTCACAAAATCTGCAAAAAGGTGCATTTATGGATAAAACATTATTCTAATAGGCGCCATTTTCAGACTTGGGTTCGGACTTTAAAATGCATTTTTTCATGCTCTATGTTACCAAACGGGCTGAAATTTTGTGATCGCTATTAGAATTATGATCCGAATCGAAATCAGTCAGAAAATATGCAAAAAGTTGCATTTCGGGAAAACTCATAATCCTACTGGGCGCTAATTTAAGACTTGGGTTCGGACTTTAAAAGGCATTTTTTCAGGCTCTATGGTACCAAACGGGCGGAAATTATGTGATCGCTATAAGAGTAAGTGTTCGAATCGAAATCAGTCAGAAAATATGCAAAAAGTTGCATTTCTGGAAAACTCATAATCCTACTGGGCGCTAATTTGAGACTTGGGTTCGGACTTTAAAAGGCATTTTTTCAGGCTCTATGGTACCAAACGGGCTGAAATTTTGTGATCGCTATAAGAATAATAGTCCGAATCGAAATCAGTCACAAAATCTGCAAAAGGGTGCATTTACGGACAAAACATTATTCTAATATTCGCTATTTTGAGACTTGGGTTCGGACTTTAAAATGCATTATTTCGGGGCTCTATGTTACCAAACGGGCTGAAATTTTGTGATCGCTATAAGAATTATGATCCGAATCGAAATCATTCAGAAAATATGCAAAAAGTTGCATTTCTGGAAAACTCATAATCCTACTAGGCGCTAATTTGAGACTTGGGTTCGGACTTTAAAAGGCATTTTTTCAGGCTCTATGGTACCAAACGGGCAGAAATTTTGTGATCGCTATAAGAGTAAGTGTTCGAATCGAAATCAGTCAGAAAATCTGCAAAAAGTTCTATTTCTGGAAAACTCATTATCCTACTAGGCGCTAATTTGAGACTTGGGTTCGGACTTTAAAAGGCATTTTTTCAGGCTCTATGGTACCAAACGGGCGGAAATTATGTGATCGCTATAAGAGTAAGTGTTCGAATCGAAATCAGTCAGAAAATATGCAAAAAGTTGCATTTCTGGAAAACTCATAATCCTACTAGGCGCTAATTTGAGACTTGGGTTCGGACTTTAAAAGGCATTTTTTCAGGCTCTATGGTACCAAACGGGCAGAAATTTTGTGATCGCTATAAGAGTAAGTGTTCGAATCGAAATCAGTCAGAAAATCTGCAAAAAGTTCTATTTCTGGAAAACTCATTATCCTACTGGGCGCTAATTTGAGACTTGGGTTCGGACTTTAAAAGGCATTTTTTCAGGCTCTATGGTACCAAACGGGCGGAAATTATGTGATCGCTATAAGAGTAAGTGTTCGAATCGAAATCAGTCAGAAAATATGCAAAAAGTTGCATTTCTGGAAAACTCATAATCCTACTGGGCGCTAATTTGAGACTTGGGTTCGGACTTTAAAAGGCATTTTTTCAGGCTCTATGGTACCAAACGGGCTGAAATTTTGTGATCGCTATAAGAATAATAGTCCGAATCGAAATCAGCCACAAAATCTGCAAAAGGGTGCATTTACGGACAAAACATTATTCCAATATTCGCTATTTTGAGACTTGGGTTCGGACTTTAAAATGCATTATTTCAGGCTCTATGTTACCAAACGGGCTGAAATTTTGTGATCGCTATAAGAATTATGATCCGAATCGAAATCATTCAGAAAATATGCAAAAAGTTGCATTTCTGGAAAACTCATATTCCTACTGGGCGCTTATTTGAGACATGGGTTCGGACTTTAAAAGGCATTTTTTCAGGCTCTATGGTACCAAACGGGCTGAAATTTTGTGATCGCTATAAGAATAATAGTCCGAATCGAAATCAGTCACAAAATCTGCAAAAGGGTGCATTTACGGACAAAACATTTTTCTAATATTCGCTATTTTGAGACTTGGGTTCGGACTTTAAAATGCATTATTTCAGGCTCTATGTTACCAAACGGGCTGAAATTTTGTGATCGCTATAAGAATAATAGTCCGAATCGAAATCAGTCACAAAATCTGCAAAAAGGTGCATTTATGGATAAAACATTATTCTAATAGGCGCCATTTTCAGACTTGGGTTCGGACTTTAAAATGCATTTTTTCATGCTCTATGTTACCAAACGGGCTGAAATTTTGTGATTGCTATTAGAATTATGATCCTAATCGAAATCAGTCAGAAAATATGCAAAAAGTTGCATTTCGGGAAAACTCATAATCCTACTGGGCGCTAATTTGAGACTTGGGTTCGGACTTTAAAAGGCATTTTTTCAGGCTCTATGGTACCAAACGGGCGGAAATTATGTGATCGCTATAAGAGTAAGTGTTCGAATCGAAATCAGTCAGAAAATATGCAAAAATTTGCATTTCTGGAAAACTCATAATCCTACTGGGCGCTAATTTGAGACTTGGGTTCGGACTTTAAAAGGCATTTTTCCAGGCTCTATGGTACCAAACGGGCTGAAATTTTGTGATCGCTATAAGAATAATAGTCCGAATCGAAATCAGTCACAAAATCTGCAAAAGGGTGCATTTACGGACAAAACATTATTCTAATATTCGCTATTTTGAGACTTGGGTTCGGACTTTAAAATGCATTATTTCGGGGCTCTATGTTACCAAACGGGCTGAAATTTTGTGATCGCTATAAGAATTATGATCCGAATCGAAATCATTCAGAAAATATGCAAAAAGTTGCATTTCTGGAAAACTCATAATCCTACTAGGCGCTAATTTGAGACTTGGGTTCGTACTTTAAAAGGCATTTTTTCAGGCTCTATGGTACCAAACGGGCAGAAATTTTGTGATCGCTATAAGAGTAAGTGTTCGAATCGAAATCAGTCAGAAAATCTGCAAAAGATTCTATTTCTGGAAAACTCATTATCCTACTGGGCGCTAATTTGAGACTTGGGTTCGGACTTTAAAATGCATTATTTCAGGCTCTATGTTACCAAACGGGCTCAAATTTTGTGATCGCTATTAGAATTATGATCCGAATCGAAATCATTCAGAAAATATGCAAAAAGTTGCATTTCTGGAAAACTCATAATCCTACTGGGCGCTAATTTGAGACATGGGTTCGGACTTTAAAAGGCATTTTTTCAGGCTCTATGGTACCAAACGGGCTGAAATTTTGTGATCGCTATAAGAATAATAGTCCGAATCGAAATCAGTCACAAAATCTGCAAAAGGGTGCATTTACGGACAAAACATTATTCTAATATTCGCTATTTTGAGACTTGGGTTCGGACTTTAAAAGGCATTTTTTCAGGCTCTATGGTACCAAACGGGCTGAAATTTTGTGATCGCTATAAGAATAATAGTCCGAATCGAAATCAGTCACAAAATCTGCAAAAGGGTGCATTTACGGACAAAACATTTTTCTAATATTCGCTATTTTGAGACTTGGGTTCGGACTTTAAAATGCATTATTTCAGGCTCTATGTTACCAAACGGGCTGAAATTTTGTGATCGCTATAAGAATAATAGTCCGAATCGAAATCAGTCACAAAATCTGCAAAAAGGTGCATTTATGGATAAAACATTATTCTAATATTCGCTATTTTGAGACTTGGGTTCGGACTTTAAAATGCATTATTTCGGGGCTCTATGTTACCAAACGGGCTGAAATTTTGTGATCGCTATTAGAATTATGATCCGAATCGAAATCAGTCAGAAAATATGCAAAAAGTTGCATTTCGGGAAAACTCATAATCCTACTGGGCGCTAATTTGAGACTTGGGTTCGGACTTTAAAAGGCATTTTTTCAGGCTCTATGGTACCAAACGGGCGGAAATTATGTGATCGCTATAAGAGTAAGTGTTCGAATCGAAATCAGTCAGAAAATATGCAAAAATTTGCATTTCTGGAAAACTCATAATCCTACTGGGCGCTAATTTGAGACTTGGGTTCGGACTTTAAAAGGCATTTTTTCAGGCTCTATGGTACCAAACGGGCTGAAATTTTGTGATCGCTATAAGAATAATAGTCCGAATCGAAATCAGTCACAAAATCTGCAAAAGGGTGCATTTACGGACAAAACATTATTCTAATATTCGCTATTTTGAGACTTGGGTTCGGACTTTAAAATGCATTATTTCGGGGCTCTATGTTACCAAACGGGCTGAAATTTTGTGATCGCTATAAGAATTATGATCCGAATCGAAATCATTCAGAAAATATGCAAAAAGTTGCATTTCTGGAAAACTCATAATCCTACTAGGCGCTAATTTGAGACTTGGGTTCGGACTTTAAAAGGCATTTTTTCAGGCTCTATGGTACCAAACGGGCTGAAATTTTGTGATCGCTATAAGAATAATAGTCCGAATCGAAATCAGTCACAAAATCTGCAAAAGGGTGCATTTACGGACAAACATTTTTCTAATATTCGCTATTTTGAGACTTGGGTTCGGACTTTAAAATGCATTATTTCAGGCTCTATGTTACCAAACGGGCTGAAATTTTGTGATCGCTATAAGAATAATAGTCCGAATCGAAATCAGTCACAAAATCTGCAAAAAGGTGCATTTATGGATAAAACATTATTCTAATAGGCGCCATTTTCAGACTTGGGTTCGGACTTTAAAATGCATTTTTTCATGCTCTATGTTACCAAACGGGCTGAAATTTTGTGATCGCTATTAGAATTATGATCCGAATCGAAATCAGTCAGAAAATATGCAAAAAGTTGCATTTCGGGAAAACTCATAATCCTACTGGGCGCTAATTTAAGACTTGGGTTCGGACTTTAAAAGGCATTTTTTCAGGCTCTATGGTACCAAACGGGCGGAAATTATGTGATCGCTATAAGAGTAAGTGTTCGAATCGAAATCAGTCAGAAAATATGCAAAAATTTGCATTTCTGGAAAACTCATAATCCTACTGGGCGCTAATTTGAGACTTGGGTTCGGACTTTAAAAGGCATTTTTTTAGGCTCTATGGTACCAAACGGGCTGAAATTTTGTGATCGCTATAAGAATAATAGTCCGAATCGAAATCAGTCACAAAATCTGCAAAAGGGTGCATTTACGGACAAAACATTATTCTAATATTCGCTATTTTGAGACTTGGGTTCGGACTTTAAAATGCATTATTTCGGGGCTCTATGTTACCAAACGGGCTGAAATTTTGTGATCGCTATAAGAATTATGATCCGAATCGAAATCATTCAGAAAATATGCAAAAAGTTGCATTTCTGGAAAACTCATAATCCTACTAGGCGCTAATTTGAGACTTGGGTTCGGACTTTAAAAGGCATTTTTTCAGGCTCTATGGTACCAAACGGGCTGAAATTTTGTGATCGCTATAAGAATAATAGTCCGAATCGAAATCAGTCACAAAATCTGCAAAAGGGTGCATTTACGGACAAACATTTTTCTAATATTCGCTATTTTGAGACTTGGGTTCGGACTTTAAAATGCATTATTTCAGGCTCTATGTTACCAAACGGGCTGAAATTTTGTGATCGCTATAAGAATAATAGTCCGAATCGAAATCAGTCACAAAATCTGCAAAAAGGTGCATTTATGGATAAAACATTATTCTAATAGGCGCCATTTTCAGACTTGGGTTCGGACTTTAAAATGCATTTTTTCATGCTCTATGTTACCAAACGGGCTGAAATTTTGTGATCGCTATTAGAATTATGATCCGAATCGAAATCAGTCAGAAAATATGCAAAAAGTTGCATTTCGGGAAAACTCATAATCCTACTGGGCGCTAATTTAAGACTTGGGTTCGGACTTTAAAAGGCATTTTTTCAGGCTCTATGGTACCAAACGGGCGGAAATTATGTGATCGCTATAAGAGTAAGTGTTCGAATCGAAATCAGTCAGAAAATATGCAAAAATTTGCATTTCTGGAAAACTCATAATCCTACTGGGCGCTAATTTGAGACTTGGGTTCGGACTTTAAAAGGCATTTTTTTAGGCTCTATGGTACCAAACGGGCTGAAATTTTGTGATCGCTATAAGAATAATAGTCCGAATCGAAATCAGTCACAAAATCTGCAAAAGGGTGCATTTACGGACAAAACATTATTCTAATATTCGCTATTTTGAGACTTGGGTTCGGACTTTAAAATGCATTATTTCGGGACTCTATGTTACCAAACGGGCTGAAATTTTGTGATCGCTATAAGAATTATGATCCGAATCGAAATCATTCAGAAAATATGCAAAAAGTTGCATTTCTGGAAAACTCATAATCCTACTAGGCGCTAATTTGAGACTTGGGTTCGGACTTTAAAAGGCATTTTTTCAGGCTCTATGGTACCAAACGGGCAGAAATTTTGTGATCGCTATAAGAGTAAGTGTTCGAATCGAAATCAGTCAGAAAATCTGCAAAAAGTTCTATTTCTGGAAAACTCATTATCCTACTAGGCGCTAATTTGAGACTTGGGTTCGGACTTTAAAAGGCATTTTTTCAGGCTCTATGGTACCAAACGGGCGGAAATTATGTGATCGCTATAAGAGTAAGTGTTCGAATCGAAATCAGTCAGAAAATATGCAAAAAGTTGCATTTCTGGAAAACTCATAATCCTACTAGGCGCTAATTTGAGACTTGGGTTCGGACTTTAAAAGGCATTTTTTCAGGCTCTATGGTACCAAACGGGCAGAAATTTTGTGATCGCTATAAGAGTAAGTGTTCGAATCGAAATCAGTCAGAAAATCTGCAAAAAGTTCTATTTCTGGAAAACTCATTATCCTACTGGGCGCTAATTTGAGACTTGGGTTCGGACTTTAAAAGGCATTTTTTTAGGCTCTATGGTACCAAACGGGCTGAAATTTTGTGATCGCTATAAGAATAATAGTCCGAATCGAAATCAGTCACAAAATCTGCAAAAGGGTGCATTTACGGACAAAACATTATTCTAATATTCGCTATTTTGAGACTTGGGTTCGGACTTTAAAATGCATTATTTCAGGCTCTCTGTTCCCAAACGGGCTGAAATTTTGTGATCGCTATAAGAATAATAGTCCGAATCGAAATCAGTCACAAAATCTGCAAAAAGGTGCATTTATGGATAAAACATTATTCTAATAGGCGCCATTTTCAGACTTGGGTTCGGACTTTAAAAGGCATTTTTTCAGGCTCTATGGTACCAAACGGGCGGAAATTATGTGATCGCTATAAGAGTAAGTGTTCGAATCGAAATCAGTCAGAAAATATGCAAAAAGTTGCATTTCTGGAAAACTCATAATCCTACTGGGCGCTAATTTGAGACATGGGTTCGGACTTTAAAAGGCATTTTTTCAGGCTCTATGGTACCAAACGGGCTGAAATTTTGTGACCGCTATAAGAATAATAGTCCGAATCGAAATCAGTCTTAAAATCTGCAAAAGGGTGCATTTACGGACAAAACATTATTCTAATATTCGCTATTTTGAGACTTGGGTTCGGACTTTAAAATGCATTATTTCAGGCTCTCTGTTCCCAAACGGGCTGAAATTTTGTGATCGCTATAAGAATAATAGTCCGAATCGAAATCAGTCACAAAATCTGCAAAAAGGTGCATTTATGGATAAAACATTATTCTAATAGGCGCCATTTTCAGACTTGGGTTCGGACTTTAAAATGCATTTTTTCATGCTCTATGTTACCAAACGGGCTGAAATTTTGTGATCGCTATTAGAATTATGATCCGAATCGAAATCAGTCAGAAAATATGCAAAAAGTTGCATTTCGGGAAAACTCATAATCCTACTGGGCGCTAATTTGAGACTTGGGTTCGGACTTTAAAAGGCATTTTTTCAGGCTCTATGGTACCAAACGGGCGGAAATTATGTGATCGCTATAAGAGTAAGTGTTCGAATCGAAATCAGTCAGAAAATATGCAAAAATTTGCATTTCTGGAAAACTCATAATCCTACTGGGCGCTAATTTGAGACTTGGGTTCGGACTTTAAAAGGCATTTTTTCAGGCTCTATGGTACCAAACGGGCTGAAATTTTGTGATCGCTATAAGAATAATAGTCCGAATCGAAATCAGTCACAAAATCTGCAAAAGGGTGCATTTACGGACAAAACATTATTCTAATATTCGCTATTTTGAGACTTGGGTTCGGACTTTAAAATGCATTATTTCAGGCTCTATGTTACCAAACGGGCTGAAATTTTGTGATCGCTTTAAGAATTATGATCCGAATCGAAATCATTCAGAAAATATGCAAAAAGTTGCATTTCTGGAAAACTCATAATCCTACTGGGCGCTAATTTGAGACATGGGTTCGGACTTTAAAAGGCATTTTTTCAGGCTCTATGGTACCAAACGGGCTGAAATTTTGTGATCGCTATAAGAATAATAGTCCGAATCGAAATCAGTCATAAAATCTGCAAAAGGGTGCATTTACGGACAAAACATTATTCTAATATTCGCTATTTTGAGACTTGGGTTCGGACTTTAAAATGCATTATTTCAGGCTCTCTGTTCCCAAACGGGCTGAAATTTTGTGATCGCTATTAGAATTATGATCCGAATCGAAATCATTCAGAAAATATGCAAAAAGTTGCATTTCTGGAAAACTCATAATCCTACTGGGCGCTAATTTGAGACTTGGGTTCGGACTTAAAAAGCATTTTTTCAGGCTCTATGGTACCAAACGGGCTGAAATTTTATGATCGCTATAAGAATAAAAGTCCGAATCGAAAACAGTCACAAAATCTGCAAAAGGGTGCATTTACGGACAAAACATTATTCTAATATTCGCTATTTTGAGACTTGGGTTCGGACTTTAAAATGCATTATTTCAGGCTTTATGTTACCAAACGGGCTGAAATTTTGTGATCGCTATAAGAATTATGATCCGAATCGAAATCATTCAGAAAATATGCAAAAAGTTGCATTTCTGGAAAACTCATAATCCTACTGGGCGCTTATTTGAGACATGGGTTCGGACTTTAAAAGGCATTTTTTCAGGCTCTATGGTACCAAACGGGCTGAAATTTTGTGATCGCTATAAGAATAATAGTCCGAATCGAAATCAGCTACAAAATCTGCAAAAGGGTGCATTTACGGACAAAACATTTTTCTAATATTCGCTATTTTGAGACTTGGGTTCGGACTTTAAAATGCATTATTTCAGGCTCTATGTTACCAAACGGGCTGAAATTTTGTGATCGCTATAAGAATAATAGTCCGAATCGAAATCAGTCACAAAATCTGCAAAAAGGTGCATTTATGGATAAAACATTATTCTAATAGGCGCCATTTTCAGACTTGGGTTCGGACTTTAAAATGCATTTTTTCATGCTCTATGTTACCAAACGGGCTGAAATTTTGTGATCGCTATTAGAATTATGATCCGAATCGAAATCAGTCAGAAAATATGCAAAAAGTTGCATTTCGGGAAAACTCATAATCCTACTGGGCGCTAATTTGAGACTTGGGTTCGGACTTTAAAAGGCATTTTTTCAGGCTCTATGGTACCAAACGGGCGGAAATTATGTGATCGCTATAAGAGTAAGTGTTCGAATCGAAATCAGTCAGAAAATATGCAAAAATTTGCATTTCTGGAAAACTCATAATCCTACTGGGCGCTAATTTGAGACTTGGGTTCGGACTTTAAAAGGCATTTTTCCAGGCTCTATGGTACCAAACGGGCTGAAATTTTGTGATCGCTATAAGAATAATAGTCCGAATCGAAATCAGTCACAAAATCTGCAAAAGGGTGCATTTACGGACAAAACATTATTCTAATATTCGCTATTTTGAGACTTGGGTTTGGACTTTAAAATGCATTATTTCGGGGCTCTATGTTACCAAACGGGCTGAAATTTTGTGATCGCTATAAGAATTATGATCCGAATCGAAATCATTCAGAAAATATGCAAAAAGTTGCATTTCTGGAAAACTCATAATCCTACTAGGCGCTAATTTGAGACTTGGGTTCGTACTTTAAAAGGCATTTTTTCAGGCTCTATGGGACCAAACGGGCAGAAATTTTGTGATCGCTATAAAAGTAAGTGTTCGAATCGAAATCAGTCAGAAAATCTGCAAAAGATTCTATTTCTGGAAAACTCATTATCCTACTGGGCGCTTATTTGAGACTTGGGTTCGGACTTTAAAAGGCATTTTTTCAGGCTCTATGGTACCAAACGGGCGGAAATTATGTGATCGCTATAAGAGTAAGTGTTCGAATCGAAATCAGTCAGAAAATATGCAAAAAGTTGCATTTCTGGAAAACTCATAATCCTACTGGGCGCTAATTTGAGACATGGGTTCGGACTTTAAAAGGCATTTTTTCAGGCTCTATGGTACCAAACGGGCTGAAATTTTGTGATCGCTATAAGAATAATAGTCCGAATCGAAATCAGTCATAAAATCTGCAAAAGGGTGCATTTACGGACAAAACATTATTCTAATATTCGCTATTTTGAGACTTGGGTTCGGACTTTAAAATGCATTATTTCAGGCTCTCTGTTCCCAAACGGGCTGAAATTTTGTGATCGCTATAAGAATAATAGTCCGAATCGAAATCAGTCACAAAATCTGCAAAAAGGTGCATTTATGGATAAAACATTATTCTAATAGGCGCCATTTTCAGACTTGGGTTCGGACTTTAAAAGGCATTTTTTCAGGCTCTATGGTACCAAACGGGCGGAAATTATGTGATCGCTATAAGAGTAAGTGTTCGAATCGAAATCAGTCAGAAAATATGCAAAAAGTTGCATTTCTGGAAAACTCATAATCCTACTGGGCGCTAATTTGAGACATGGGTTCGGACTTTAAAAGGCATTTTTTCAGGCTCTATGGTACCAAACGGGCTGAAATTTTGTGATCGCTATAAGAATAATAGTCCGAATCGAAATCAGTCTTAAAATCTGCAAAAGGGTGCATTTACGGACAAAACATTATTCTAATATTCGCTATTTTGAGACTTGGGTTCGGACTTTAAAATGCATTATTTCAGGCTCTCTGTTCCCAAACGGGCTGAAATTTTGTGATCGCTATTAGAATTATGATCCGAATCGAAATCATTCAGAAAATATGCAAAAAGTTGCATTTCTGGAAAACTCATAATCCTACTGGGCGCTAATTTGAGACTTGGGTTCGGACTTAAAAAGCATTTTTTCAGGCTCTATGGTACCAAACGGGCTGAAATTTTATGATCGCTATAAGAATAAAAGTCCGAATCGAAAACAGTCACAAAATCTGCAAAAGGGTGCATTTACGGACAAAACATTATTCTAATATTCGCTATTTTGAGACTTGGGTTCGGACTTTAAAATGCATTATTTCAGGCTTTATGTTACCAAACGGGCTGAAATTTTGTGATCGCTATAAGAATTATGATCCGAATCGAAATCATTCAGAAAATATGCAAAAAGTTGCATTTCTGGAAAACTCATAATCCTACTGGGCGCTTATTTGAGACATGGGTTCGGACTTTAAAAGGCATTTTTTCAGGCTCTATGGTACCAAACGGGCTGAAATTTTGTGATCGCTATAAGAATAATAGTCCGAATCGAAATCAGTCACAAAATCTGCAAAAGGGTGCATTTACGGACAAAACATTTTTCTAATATTCGCTATTTTGAGACTTGGGTTCGGACTTTAAAATGCATTATTTCAGGCTCTATGTTACCAAACGGGCTGAAATTTTGTGATCGCTATAAGAATAATAGTCCGAATCGAAATCAGTCACAAAATCTGCAAAAAGGTGCATTTATGGATAAAACATTATTCTAATAGGCGCCATTTTCAGACTTGGGTTCGGACTTTAAAATGCATTTTTTCATGCTCTATGTTACCAAACGGGCTGAAATTTTGTGATTGCTATTAGAATTATGATCCGAATCGAAATCAGTCAGAAAATATGCAAAAAGTTGCATTTCGGGAAAACTCATAATCCTACTGGGCGCTAATTTGAGACTTGGGTTCGGACTTTAAAAGGCATTTTTTCAGGCTCTATGGTACCAAACGGGCGGAAATTATGTGATCGCTATAAGAGTAAGTGTTCGAATCGAAATCAGTCAGAAAATATGCATAAATTTGCATTTCTGGAAAACTCATAATCCTACTGGGCGCTAATTTGAGACTTGGGTTCGGACTTTAAAAGGCATTTTTCCAGGCTCTATGGTACCAAACGGGCTGAAATTTTGTGATCGCTATAAGAATAATAGTCCGAATCGAAATCAGTCACAAAATCTGCAAAAGGGTGCATTTACGGACAAAACATTATTCTAATATTCGCTATTTTGAGACTTGGGTTTGGACTTTAAAATGCATTATTTCGGGGCTCTATGTTACCAAACGGGCTGAAATTTTGTGATCGCTATAAGAATTATGATCCGAATCGAAATCATTCAGAAAATATGCAAAAAGTTGCATTTCTGGAAAACTCATAATCCTACTAGGCGCTAATTTGAGACTTGGGTTCGTACTTTAAAAGGCATTTTTTCAGGCTCTATGGGACCAAACGGGCAGAAATTTTGTGATCGCTATAAGAGTAAGTGTTCGAATCGAAATCAGTCAGAAAATCTGCAAAAGATTCTATTTCTGGAAAACTCATTATCCTACTGGGCGCTTATTTGAGACTTGGGTTCGGACTTTAAAAGGCATTTTTTCAGGCTCTATGGTACCAAACGGGCGGAAATTATGTGATCGCTATAAGAGTAAGTGTTCGAATCGAAATCAGTCAGAAAATATGCAAAAAGTTGCATTTCTGGAAAACTCATAATCCTACTGGGCGCTAATTTGAGACATGGGTTCGGACTTTAAAAGGCATTTTTTCAGGCTCTATGGTACCAAACGGGCTGAAATTTTGTGATCGCTATAAGAATAATAGTCCGAATCGAAATCAGTCATAAAATCTGCAAAAGGGTGCATTTACGGACAAAACATTATTCTAATATTCGCTATTTTGAGACTTGGGTTCGGACTTTAAAATGCATTATTTCAGGCTCTCTGTTCCCAAACGGGCTGAAATTTTGTGATCGCTATAAGAATAATAGTCCGAATCGAAATCAGTCACAAAATCTGCAAAAAGGTGCATTTATGGATAAAACATTATTCTAATAGGCGCCATTTTCAGACTTGGGTTCGGACTTTAAAAGGCATTTTTTCAGGCTCTATGGTACCAAACGGGCGGAAATTATGTGATCGCTATAAGAGTAAGTGTTCGAATCGAAATCAGTCAGAAAATATGCAAAAAGTTGCATTTCTGGAAAACTCATAATCCTACTGGGCGCTAATTTGAGACATGGGTTCGGACTTTAAAAGGCATTTTTTCAGGCTCTATGGTACCAAACGGGCTGAAATTTTGTGATCGCTATAAGAATAATAGTCCGAATCGAAATCAGTCTTAAAATCTGCAAAAGGGTGCATTTACGGACAAAACATTATTCTAATATTCGCTATTTTGAGACTTGGGTTCGGACTTTAAAATGCATTATTTCAGGCTCTCTGTTCCCAAACGGGCTGAAATTTTGTGATCGCTATTAGAATTATGATCCGAATCGAAATCATTCAGAAAATATGCAAAAAGTTGCATTTCTGGAAAACTCATAATCCTACTGGGCGCTAATTTGAGACATGGGTTCGGACTTTAAAAGGCATTTTTTCAGGCTCTATGGTACCAAACGGGCTGAAATTTTGTGATCGCTATAAGAATAATAGTCCGAATCGAAATCAGTCTTAAAATCTGCAAAAGGGTGCATTTACGGACAAAACATTATTCTAATATTCGCTATTTTGAGACTTGGGTTCGGACTTTAAAATGCATTATTTCAGGCTCTCTGTTCCCAAACGGGCTGAAATTTTGTGATCGCTATTAGAATTATGATCCGAATCGAAATCATTCAGAAAATATGCAAAAAGTTGCATTTCTGGAAAACTCATAATCCTACTGGGCGCTAATTTGAGACTTGGGTTCGGACTTAAAAAGCATTTTTTCAGGCTCTATGGTACCAAACGGGCTGAAATTTTATGATCGCTATAAGAATAAAAGTCCGAATCGAAAACAGTCACAAAATCTGCAAAAGGGTGCATTTACGGACAAAACATTATTCTAATATTCGCTATTTTGAGACTTGGGTTCGGACTTTAAAATGCATTATTTCAGGCTTTATGTTACCAAACGGGCTGAAATTTTGTGATCGCTATAAGAATTATGATCCGAATCGAAATCATTCAGAAAATATGCAAAAAGTTGCATTTCTGGAAAACTCATAATCCTACTGGGCGCTTATTTGAGACATGGGTTCGGACTTTAAAAGGCATTTTTTCAGGCTCTATGGTACCAAACGGGCTGAAATTTTGTGATCGCTATAAGAATAATAGTCCGAATCGAAATCAGTCACAAAATCTGCAAAAGGGTGCATTTACGGACAAAACATTTTTCTAATATTCGCTATTTTGAGACTTGGGTTCGGACTTTAAAATGCATTATTTCAGGCTCTATGTTACCAAACGGGCTGAAATTTTGTGATCGCTATAAGAATAATAGTCCGAATCGAAATCAGTCACAAAATCTGCAAAAAGGTGCATTTATGGATAAAACATTATTCTAATAGGCGCCATTTTCAGACTTGGGTTCGGACTTTAAAATGCATTTTTTCATGCTCTATGTTACCAAACGGGCTGAAATTTTGTGATTGCTATTAGAATTATGATCCGAATCGAAATCAGTCAGAAAATATGCAAAAAGTTGCATTTCGGGAAAACTCATAATCCTACTGGGCGCTAATTTGAGACTTGGGTTCGGACTTTAAAAGGCATTTTTTCAGGCTCTATGGTACCAAACGGGCGGAAATTATGTGATCGCTATAAGAGTAAGTGTTCGAATCGAAATCAGTCAGAAAATATGCATAAATTTGCATTTCTGGAAAACTCATAATCCTACTGGGCGCTAATTTGAGACTTGGGTTCGGACTTTAAAAGGCATTTTTCCAGGCTCTATGGTACCAAACGGGCTGAAATTTTGTGATCGCTATAAGAATAATAGTCCGAATCGAAATCAGTCACAAAATCTGCAAAAGGGTGCATTTACGGACAAAACATTATTCTAATATTCGCTATTTTGAGACTTGGGTTTGGACTTTAAAATGCATTATTTCGGGGCTCTATGTTACCAAACGGGCTGAAATTTTGTGATCGCTATAAGAATTATGATCCGAATCGAAATCATTCAGAAAATATGCAAAAAGTTGCATTTCTGGAAAACTCATAATCCTACTAGGCGCTAATTTGAGACTTGGGTTCGTACTTTAAAAGGCATTTTTTCAGGCTCTATGGGACCAAACGGGCAGAAATTTTGTGATCGCTATAAGAGTAAGTGTTCGAATCGAAATCAGTCAGAAAATCTGCAAAAGATTCTATTTCTGGAAAACTCATTATCCTACTGGGCGCTTATTTGAGACTTGGGTTCGGACTTTAAAAGGCATTTTTTCAGGCTCTATGGTACCAAACGGGCGGAAATTATGTGATCGCTATAAGAGTAAGTGTTCGAATCGAAATCAGTCAGAAAATATGCAAAAAGTTGCATTTCTGGAAAACTCATAATCCTACTGGGCGCTAATTTGAGACATGGGTTCGGACTTTAAAAGGCATTTTTTCAGGCTCTATGGTACCAAACGGGCTGAAATTTTGTGATCGCTATAAGAATAATAGTCCGAATCGAAATCAGTCATAAAATCTGCAAAAGGGTGCATTTACGGACAAAACATTATTCTAATATTCGCTATTTTGAGACTTGGGTTCGGACTTTAAAATGCATTATTTCAGGCTCTCTGTTCCCAAACGGGCTGAAATTTTGTGATCGCTATAAGAATAATAGTCCGAATCGAAATCAGTCACAAAATCTGCAAAAAGGTGCATTTATGGATAAAACATTATTCTAATAGGCGCCATTTTCAGACTTGGGTTCGGACTTTAAAAGGCATTTTTTCAGGCTCTATGGTACCAAACGGGCGGAAATTATGTGATCGCTATAAGAGTAAGTGTTCGAATCGAAATCAGTCAGAAAATATGCAAAAAGTTGCATTTCTGGAAAACTCATAATCCTACTGGGCGCTAATTTGAGACATGGGTTCGGACTTTAAAAGGCATTTTTTCAGGCTCTATGGTACCAAACGGGCTGAAATTTTGTGATCGCTATAAGAATAATAGTCCGAATCGAAATCAGTCTTAAAATCTGCAAAAGGGTGCATTTACGGACAAAACATTATTCTAATATTCGCTATTTTGAGACTTGGGTTCGGACTTTAAAATGCATTATTTCAGGCTCTCTGTTCCCAAACGGGCTGAAATTTTGTGATCGCTATTAGAATTATGATCCGAATCGAAATCATTCAGAAAATATGCAAAAAGTTGCATTTCTGGAAAACTCATAATCCTACTGGGCGCTAATTTGAGACTTGGGTTCGGACTTAAAAAGCATTTTTTCAGGCTCTATGGTACCAAACGGGCTGAAATTTTATGATCGCTATAAGAATAAGAGTCCGAATCGAAAACAGTCACAAAATCTGCAAAAGGGTGCATTTACGGACAAAACATTATTCTAATATTCGCTATTTTGAGACTTGGGTTCGGACTTTAAAATGCATTATTTCAGGCTTTATGTTACCAAACGGGCTGAAATTTTGTGATCGCTATAAGAATTATGATCCGAATCGAAATCATTCAGAAAATATGCAAAAAGTTGCATTTCTGGAAAACTCATAATCCTACTGGGCGCTTATTTGAGACATGGGTTCGGACTTTAAAAGGCATTTTTTCAGGCTCTATGGTACCAAACGGGCTGAAATTTTGTGATCGCTATAAGAATAATAGTCCGAATCGAAATCAGTCACAAAATCTGCAAAAGGGTGCATTTACGGACAAAACATTTTTCTAATATTCGCTATTTTGAGACTTGGGTTCGGACTTTAAAATGCATTATTTCAGGCTCTATGTTACCAAACGGGCTGAAATTTTGTGATCGCTATAAGAATAATAGTCCGAATCGAAATCAGTCACAAAATCTGCAAAAAGGTGCATTTATGGATAAAACATTATTCTAATAGGCGCCATTTTCAGACTTGGGTTCGGACTTTAAAATGCATTTTTTCATGCTCTATGTTACCAAACGGGCTGAAATTTTGTGATCGCTATTAGAATTATGATCCGAATCGAAATCAGTCAGAAAATATGCAAAAAGTTGCATTTCGGGAAAACTCATAATCCTACTGGGCGCTAATTTAAGACTTGGGTTCGGACTTTAAAAGGCATTTTTTCAGGCTCTATGGTACCAAACGGGCGGAAATTATGTGATCGCTATAAGAGTAAGTGTTCGAATCGAAATCAGTCAGAAAATATGCATAAATTTGCATTTCTGGAAAACTCATAATCCTACTGGGCGCTAATTTGAGACTTGGGTTCGGACTTTAAAAGGCATTTTTCCAGGCTCTATGGTACCAAACGGGCTGAAATTTTGTGATCGCTATAAGAATAATAGTCCGAATCGAAATCAGTCACAAAATCTGCAAAAGGGTGCATTTACGGACAAAACATTATTCTAATATTCGCTATTTTGAGACTTGGGTTTGGACTTTAAAATGCATTATTTCGGGGCTCTATGTTACCAAACGGGCTGAAATTTTGTGATCGCTATAAGAATTATGATCCGAATCGAAATCATTCAGAAAATATGCAAAAAGTTGCATTTCTGGAAAACTCATAATCCTACTAGGCGCTAATTTGAGACTTGGGTTCGTACTTTAAAAGGCATTTTTTCAGGCTCTATGGTACCAAACGGGCAGAAATTTTGTGATCGCTATAAGAGTAAGTGTTCGAATCGAAATCAGTCAGAAAATCTGCAAAAGATTCTATTTCTGGAAAACTCATTATCCTACTGGGCGCTAATTTGAGACTTGGGTTCGGACTTTAAAAGGCATTTTTTCAGGCTCTATGGTACCAAACGGGCGGAAATTATGTGATCGCTATAAGAGTAAGTGTTCGAATCGAAATCAGTCAGAAAATATGCAAAAAGTTGCATTTCTGGAAAACTCATAATCCTACTGGGCGCTAATTTGAGACATGGGTTCGGACTTTAAAAGGCATTTTTTCAGGCTCTATGGTACCAAACGGGCTGAAATTTTGTGATCGCTATAAGAATAATAGTCCGAATCGAAATCAGTCTTAAAATCTGCAAAAGGGTGCATTTACGGACAAAACATTATTCTAATATTCGCTATTTTGAGACTTGGGTTCGGACTTTAAAATGCATTATTTCAGGCTCTCTGTTCCCAAACGGGCTGAAATTTTGTGATCGCTATAAGAATAATAGTCCGAATCGAAATCAGTCACAAAATCTGCAAAAAGGTGCATTTATGGATAAAACATTATTCTAATAGGCGCCATTTTCAGACTTGGGTTCGGACTTTAAAATGCATTTTTTCATGCTCTATGTTACCAAACGGGCTGAAATTTTGTGATCGCTATTAGAATTATGATCAGAATCGAAATCAGTCAGAAAATATGCAAAAAGTTGCATTTCGGGAAAACTCATAATCCTACTGGGCGCTAATTTGAGACTTGGGTTCGGACTTTAAAAGGCATTTTTTCAGGCTCTATGGTACCAAACGGGCGGAAATTATGTGATCGCTATAAGAGTAAGTGTTCGAATCGAAATCAGTCAGAAAATATGCAAAAATTTGCATTTCTGGAAAACTCATAATCCTACTGGGCGCTAATTTGAGACTTGGGTTCGGACTTTAAAAGGCATTTTTTCAGGCTCTATGGTACCAAACGGGCTGAAATTTTGTGATCGCTATAAGAATAATAGTCCGAATCGAAATCAGTCACAAAATCTGCAAAAGGGTGCATTTACAGACAAAACATTATTCTAATATTCGCTATTTTGAGACTTGGGTTCGGACTTTAAAATGCATTATTTCGGGGCTCTATGTTACCAAACGGGCTGAAATTTTGTGATCGCTATAAGAATTATGATCCGAATCGAAATCATTCAGAAAGTATGCAAAAAGTTGCATTTCTGGAAAACTCATAATCCTACTAGGCGCTAATTTGAGACTTGGGTTCGGACTTTAAAAGGCATTTTTTCAGGCTCTATGGAACCAAACGGGCAGAAATTTTGTGATCGCTATAAGAGTAAGTGTTCGAATCGAAATCAGTCAGAAAATCTGCAAAAAGTTCTATTTCTGGAAAACTCATTATCCTACTGGGCGCTAATTTGAGACTTGGGTTCGGACTTTAAAAGGCATTTTTTCAGGCTCTATGGTACCAAACGGGCGGAAATTATGTGATCGCTATAAGAGTAAGTGTTCGAATCGAAATCAGTCAGAAAATATGCAAAAAGTTGCATTTATGGAAAACTCATAATCCTACTGGGCGCTAATTTGAGACTTGGGTTCGGACTTTAAAAGGCATTTTTTCAGGCTCTATGGTACCAAACGGGCTGAAATTTTGTGATCGCTATAAGAATAATAGTCCGAATCGAAATCAGTCACAAAATCTGCAAAAGGGTGCATTTACGGACAAAACATTATTCTAATATTCGCTATTTTGAGACTTGGGTTCGGACTTTAAAATGCATTATTTCAGGCTCTATGTTACCAAACGGGCTGAAATTTTGTGATCGCTATAAGAATTATGATCCGAATCGAAATCATTCAGAAAATATGCAAAAAGTTGCATTTCTGGAAAACTCATAATCCTACTGGGCGCTAATTTGAGACATGGGTTCGGACTTTAAAAGGCATTTTTTCAGGTCCTATGGTACCAAACGGGCTGAAATTTTGTGATCGCTATAAGAATAATAGTCCGAATCGAAATCAGTCTTAAAATCTGCAAAAGGGTGCATTTACGGACAAAACATTATTCTAATATTCGCTATTTTGAGACTTGGGTTCGGACTTTAAAATGCATTATTTCAGGCTCTCTGTTCCCAAACGGGCTGAAATTTTGTGATCGCTATTAGAATTATGATCCGAATCGAAATCATTCAGAAAATATGCAAAAAGTTGCATTTCTGGAAAACTCATAATCCTACTGGGCGCTAATTTGAGACTTGGGTTCGGACTTTAAAAGGCATTTTTTCAGGCTCTATGGTACCAAACGGGCTGAAATTTTGTGATCGCTATAAGAATAATAGTCCGAATCGAAATCAGTCACAAAATCTGCAAAAGGGTGCATTTACGGACAAAACATTATTCTAATATTCGCTATTTTGAGACTTGGGTTCGGACTTTAAAATGCATTATTTCAGGCTCTATGTTACCAAACGGGCTGAAATTTTGTGATCGCTATAAGAATTATGATCCGAATCGAAATCATTCAGAAAATATGCAAAAAGTTGCATTTCTGGAAAACTCATAATCCTACTGGGCGCTAATTTGAGACATGGGTTCGGACTTTAAAAGGCATTTTTTCAGGCTCTATGGTACCAAACGGGCTGAAATTTTGTGATCGCTATTAGAATTATGATCCGAATCGAAATCAGTCACAAAATCTGCAAAAGGGTGCATTTACGGACAAAAAATTATTCTAATATTCGCTATTTTGAGACTTGGGTTCGGACTTTAAAAGGCATTTTTTCAGGCTCTATGGTACCAAACGGGCAGAAATTTTGTGATCGCTATAAGAGTAAGTGTTCGAATCGAAATCAGTCAGAAAATCTGCAAAAAGTTCTATTTCTGGAAAACTCATAATCCTACTGGGCGCTAATTTGAGACTTGGGTTCGGACTTTAAAATGCATTATTTCAGGCTCTATGTTACCAAACGTGCTGAAATTTTGTGATCGCTATTAGAATTATGATCCGAATCGAAATCATTCAGAAAATATGCAAAAAGTTGCATTTCTGGACAACTCATAATCCTACTGGGCGCTAATTTGAGACTTGGGTTCGGACTTTAAAAGGCATTTTTTCAGGCTCTATGGTACCAAACGGGCTGAAATTTTGTGATCGCTATAAGAATAATAGTCCGAATCGAAATCAGTCACAAAATCTGCAAAAGGGTGCATTTACGGACAAAACATTTTTCTAATATTCGCTATTTTGAGACTTGGGTTCGGACTTTAAAATGCATTATTTCAGGCTCTATGTTACCAAACGGGCTGAAATTTTGTGATCGCTATAAGAATAATAGTCCGAATCGAAATCAGTCACAAAATCTGCAAAAAGGTGCATTTATGGATAAAACATTATTCTAATAGGCGCCATTTTCAGACTTGGGTTCGGACTTTAAAATGCATTTTTTCATGCTCTATGTTACCAAACGGGCTGAAATTTTGTGATCGCTATTAGAATTATGATCCGAATCGAAATCAGTCAGAAAATATGCAA
Source organism: Hesperophylax magnus (assembly GCA_026573805.1). NCBI lineage: Eukaryota > Metazoa > Arthropoda > Insecta > Trichoptera > Limnephilidae > Hesperophylax > Hesperophylax magnus. The sequence continues at coordinate 5,444,638 of JAIUSX010000060.1, forward strand.
AAAGTTGCATTTCGGGAAAACTCATAATCCTACTGGGCGCTTATTTGAGACTTGGGTTCGGACTTTAAAAGGCATTTTTTCAGGCTCTATGGTACCAAACGGGCGGAAATTATGTGATCGCTATAAGAGTAAGTGTTCGAATCAAAATCAGTCAGAAAATATGCAAAAAGTTGCATTTCGGGAAAACTCATAATCCTACTGGGCGCTAATTTGAGACTTGGGTTCGGACTTTAAAAGGCATTTTTTCAGGCTCTATGGTACCAAACGGGCTGAAATTTTGTGATCGCTATAAGAATAATAGTCCGAATCGAAATCAGTCACAAAATCTGCAAAAGGGTGCATTTACGGACAAAACATTATTCTAATATTCGCTATTTAGAGACTTGGGTTCGGACTTTAAAATGCATTATTTCAGGCTCTATGTTACCAAACGGGCTGAAATTTTGTGATCGCTATGAGAATTATGATCCGAATCGAAATCATTCAGAAAATATGCAAAAAGTTGCATTTCTGGAAAACTCATAATCCTACTGGGCGCTAATTTGAGACATGGGTTCGGACTTTAAAAGGCATTTTTTCAGGCTCTATGGTACCAAACGGGCTGAAATTTTGTGATCGCTATAAGAATAATAGTCCGAATCGAAATCAGTCTTAAAATCTGCAAAAGGGTGCATTTACGGACAAAACATTAATCTAATATTCGCTATTTTGAGACTTGGGTTCGGACTTTAAAATGCATTATTTCAGGCTCTCTGTTCCCAAACGGGCTGAAATTTTGTGATCGCTATTAGAATTATGATCCGAATCGAAATCATTCAGAAAATATGCAAAAAGTTGCATTTCTGGAAAACTCATAATCCTACTGGGCGCTAATTTGAGACTTGGGTTCGGACTTAAAAAGGCATTTTTTCAGGCTCTATGGTACCAAACGGGCTGAAATTTTATGATCGCTATAAGAATAAAAGTCCGAATCGAAAACAGTCACAAAATCTGCAAAAGGGTGCATTTACGGACAAAACATTATTCTAATATTCGCTATTTTGAGACTTGGGTTCGGACTTTAAAATGCATTATTTCAGGCTTTATGTTACCAAACGGGCTGAAATTTTGTGATCGCTATTAGAATTATGATCCGAATCGAAATCATTCAGAAAATATGCAAAAAGTTGCATTTCTGGAAAACTCATAATCCTACTGGGCGCTAATTTGAGACATGGGTTCGGACTTTAAAAGGCATTTTTTCAGGCTCTATGGTACCAAACGGGCTGAAATTTTGTGATCGCTATTAGAATTATGATCCGAATCGAAATCATTCAGAAAATATGCAAAAAGTTGCATTTCTGGAAAACTCATAATCCTACTGGGCGCTAATTTGAGACTTGGGTTCGGACTTTAAAATGCATTATTTCAGGCTCTATGTTACCAAACGGGCTGAAATTTTGTGATCGCTATAAGAATAATAGTCCGAATCGAAATCAGTCACAAAATCTGCAAAAGGGTGCATTTACGGACAAAACATTTTTCTAATATTCGCTATTTTGAGACTTGGGTTCGGACTTTAAAATGCATTATTTCAGGCTTTATGTTACCAAACGGGCTGAAATTTTGTGATCGCTATTAGAATTATGATCCGAATCGAAATCATTCAGAAAATATGCAAAAAGTTGCATTTCTGGAAAACTCATAATCCTATTGGGCGCTAATTTGAGACATGGGTTCGGACTTTAAAAGGCATTTTTTCAGGCTCTATGGTACCAAACGGGCTGAAATTTTGTGATCGCTATTAGAATTATGATCCAAATCGAAATCATTCAGAAAATATGCAAAAAGTTGCATTTCTGGAAAACTCATAATCCTACTGGGCGCTAATTTGAGACTTGGGTTCGGACTTTAAAAGGCATTTTTTCAGGCTCTATGGTACCAAACGGGCGGAAATTATGTGATCGCTATAAGAGTAAGTGTTCGAATCGAAATCAGTCAGAAAATATGCAAAAATTTGCATTTCTGGAAAACTCATAATCCTACTGGGCGCTTATTTGAGACTTGGGTTCGGACTTTAAAAGGCATTTTTCCAGGCTCTATGGTACCAAACGGGCAGAAATTTTGTGATCGCTATAAGAGTAAGTGTTCGAATCGAAATCAGTCATAAAATCTGCAAAAGGGTGCATTTACGGACAAAACATTATTCTAATATTCGCTATTTTGAGACTTGGGTTCGGACTTTAAAATGCATTATTTCAGGCTCTCTGTTCCCAAACGGGCTGAAATTTTGTGATCGCTATAAGAATAATAGTCCGAATCGAAATCAGTCACAAAATCTGCAAAAAGGTGCATTTATGGATAAAACATTATTCTAATAGGCGCCATTTTCAGACTTGGGTTCGGACTTTAAAAGGCATTTTTTCAGGCTCTATGGTACCAAACGGGCGGAAATTATGTGATCGCTATAAGAGTAAGTGTTCGAATCGAAATCAGTCAGAAAATATGCAAAAAGTTGCATTTCGGGAAAACTCATAATCCTACTGGGCGCTAATTTGAGACTTGGGTTCGGACTTTAAAAGGCATTTTTTCAGGCTCTATGGTACCAAACGGGCTGAAATTTTGTGATCGCTATAAGAATAATAGTCCGAATCGAAATCAGTCACAAAATCTGCAAAAGGGTGCATTTACGGACAAAACATTATTCTAATATTCGCTATTTTGAGACTTGGGTTCGGACTTTAAAATGCATTATTTCAGGCTCTATGTTACCAAACGGGCTGAAATTTTGTGATCGCTATAAGAATTATGATCCGAATCGAAATCATTCAGAAAATATGCAAAAAGTTGCATTTCTGGAAAACTCATAATCCTACTGGGCGCTAATTTGAGACTTGGGTTCGGACTTAAAAAGCATTTTTTCAGGCTCTATGGTACCAAACGGGCTGAAATTTTATGATCGCTATAAGAATAAAAGTCCGAATCGAAAACAGTCACAAAATCTGCAAAAGGGTGCATTTACGGACAAAACATTATTCTAATATTCGCTATTTTGAGACTTGGGTTCGGACTTTAAAATGCATTATTTCAGGCTTTATGTTACCAAACGGGCTGAAATTTTGTGATCGCTATAAGAATTATGATCCGAATCGAAATCATTCAGAAAATATGCAAAAAGTTGCATTTCTGGAAAACTCATAATCCTACTGGGCGCTTATTTGAGACATGGGTTCGGACTTTAAAAGGCATTTTTTCAGGCTCTATGGTACCAAAAGGGCTGAAATTTTGTGATCGCTATAAGAATAATAGTCCGAATCGAAATCAGTCACAAAATCTGCAAAAGGGTGCATTTACGGACAAAACATTTTTCTAATATTCGCTATTTTGAGACTTGGGTTCGGACTTTAAAATGCATTATTTCAGGCTCTATGTTACCAAACGGGCTGAAATTTTGTGATCGCTATAAGAATAATAGTCCGAATCGAAATCAGTCACAAAATCTGCAAAAAGGTGCATTTATGGATAAAACATTATTCTAATAGGCGCCATTTTCAGACTTGGGTTCGGACTTTAAAATGCATTTTTTCATGCTCTATGTTACCAAACGGGCTGAAATTTTGTGATCGCTATTAGAATTATGATCCGAATCGAAATCAGTCAGAAAATATGCAAAAAGTTGCATTTCGGGAAAACTCATAATCCTACTGGGCGCTAATTTGAGACTTGGGTTCGGACTTTAAAAGGCATTTTTTCAGGCTCTATGGTACCAAACGGGCGGAAATTATGTGATCGCTATAAGAGTAAGTGTTCGAATCGAAATCAGTCAGAAAATATGCAAAAATTTGCATTTCTGGAAAACTCATAATCCTACTGGGCGCTAATTTGAGACTTGGGTTCGGACTTTAAAAGGCATTTTTCCAGGCTCTATGGTACCAAACGGGCTGAAATTTTGTGATCGCTATAAGAATAATAGTCCGAATCGAAATCAGTCACAAAATCTGCAAAAGGGTGCATTTACGGACAAAACATTATTCTAATATTCGCTATTTTGAGACTTGGGTTCGGACTTTAAAATGCATTATTTCGGGGCTCTATGTTACCAAACGGGCTGAAATTTTGTGATCGCTATAAGAATTATGATCCGAATCGAAATCATTCAGAAAATATGCAAAAAGTTGCATTTCTGGAAAACTCATAATCCTACTAGGCGCTAATTTGAGACTTGGGTTCGTACTTTAAAAGGCATTTTTTCAGGCTCTATGGTACCAAACGGGCAGAAATTTTGTGATCGCTATAAGAGTAAGTGTTCGAATCGAAATCAGTCAGAAAATCTGCAAAAGATTCTATTTCTGGAAAACTCATTATCCTACTGGGCGCTAATTTGAGACTTGGGTTCGGACTTTAAAAGGCATTTTTTCAGGCTCTATGGTACCAAACGGGCGGAAATTATGTGATCGCTATAAGAGTAAGTGTTCGAATCGAAATCAGTCAGAAAATATGCAAAAAGTTGCATTTCTGGAAAACTCATAATCCTACTGGGCGCTAATTTGAGACATGGGTTCGGACTTTAAAAGGCATTTTTTCAGGCTCTATGGTACCAAACGGGCTGAAATTTTGTGATCGCTATAAGAATAATAGTCCGAATCGAAATCAGTCATAAAATCTGCAAAAGGGTGCATTTACGGACAAAACATTATTCTAATATTCGCTATTTTGAGACTTGGGTTCGGAATTTAAAATGCATTATTTCAGGCTCTCTGTTCCCAAACGGGCTGAAATTTTGTGATCGCTATAAGAATAATAGTCCGAATCGAAATCAGTCACAAAATCTGCAAAAAGGTGCATTTATGGATAAAACATTATTCTAATAGGCGCCATTTTCAGTCTTGGGTTCGGACTTTAAAAGGCATTTTTTCAGGCTCTATGGTACCAAACGGGCGGAAATTATGTGATCGCTATAAGAGTAAGTGTTCGAATCGAAATCAGTCAGAAAATATGCAAAAAGTTGCATTTCTGGAAAACTCATAATCCTACTGGGCGCTAATTTGAGACATGGGTTCGGACTTTAAAAGGCATTTTTTCAGGCTCTATGGTACCAAACGGGCTGAAATTTTGTGATCGCTATAAGAATAATAGTCCGAATCGAAATCAGTCTTAAAATCTGCAAAAGGGTGCATTTACGGACAAAACATTATTCTAATATTCGCTATTTTGAGACTTGGGTTCGGACTTTAAAATGCATTATTTCAGGCTCTCTGTTCCCAAACGGGCTGAAATTTTGTGATCGCTATAAGAATAATAGTCCGAATCGAAATCAGTCACAAAATCTGCAAAAAGGTGCATTTATGGATAAAACATTATTCTAATAGGCGCCATTTTCAGACTTGGGTTCGGACTTTAAAATGCATTTTTTCATGCTCTATGTTACCAAACGGGCTGAAATTTTGTGATCGCTATTAGAATTATGATCCGAATCGAAATCAGTCAGAAAATATGCAAAAAGTTGCATTTCGGGAAAACTCATAATCCTACTGGGCGCTAATTTGAGACTTGGGTTCGGACTTTAAAAGGCATTTTTTCAGGCTCTATGGTACCAAACGGGCGGAAATTATGTGATCGCTATAAGAGTAAGTGTTCGAATCGAAATCAGTCAGAAAATATGCAAAAATTTGCATTTCTGGAAAACTCATAATCCTACTGGGCGCTATTTTGAGACTTGGGTTCGGACTTTAAAATGCATTATTTCGGGGCTCTATGTTACCAAACGGGCTGAAATTTTGTGATCGCTATAAGAATTATGATCCGAATCGAAATCATTCAGAAAATATGCAAAAAGTTGCATTTCTGGAAAACTCATAATCCTACTAGGCGCTAATTTGAGACTTGGGTTCGGACTTTAAAAGGCATTTTTTCAGGCTCTATGGTACCAAACGGGCAGAAATTTTGTGATCGCTATAAGAGTAAGTGTTCGAATCGAAATCAGTCAGAAAATATGCAAAAAGTTGCATTTCTGGAAAACTCATAATCCTACTGGGCGCTAATTTGAGACTTGGGTTCGGACTTTAAAAGGCATTTTTTCAGGCTCTATGGTACCAAACGGGCTGAAATTTTGCGATCGCTATAAGAATAATAGTCCGAATCGAAATCAGTCATAAAATCTGCAAAAGGGTGCATTTACGGACAAAACATTATTCTAATATTCGCTATTTTGAGACTTGGGTTCGGACTTTAAAATGCATTATTTCAGGCTCTCTGTTCCCAAACGGGCTGAAATTTTGTGATCGCTATAAGAATAATAGTCCGAATCGAAATCAGTCACAAAATCTGCAAAAAGGTGCATTTATGGATAAAACATTATTCTAATAGGCGCCATTTTCAGTCTTGGGTTCGGACTTTAAAAGGCATTTTTTCAGGCTCTATGGTACCAAACGGGCGGAAATTATGTGATCGCTATAAGAGTAAGTGTTCGAATCGAAATCAGTCAGAAAATATGCAAAAAGTTGCATTTCTGGAAAACTCATAATCCTACTGGGCGCTAATTTGAGACATGGGTTCGGACTTTAAAAGGCATTTTTTCAGGCTCTATGGTACCAAACGGGCTGAAATTTTGTGATCGCTATAAGAATAATAGTCCGAATCGAAATCAGTCTTAAAATCTGCAAAAGGGTGCATTTACGGACAAAACATTATTCTAATATTCGCTATTTTGAGACTTGGGTTCGGACTTTAAAATGCATTATTTCAGGCTCTCTGTTCCCAAACGGGCTGAAATTTTGTGATCGCTATAAGAATAATAGTCCGAATCGAAATCAGTCACAAAATCTGCAAAAAGGTGCATTTATGGATAAAACATTATTCTAATAGGCGCCATTTTCAGACTTGGGTTCGGACTTTAAAATGCATTTTTTCATGCTCTATGTTACCAAACGGGCTGAAATTTTGTGATCGCTATTAGAATTATGATCCGAATCGAAATCAGTCAGAAAATATGCAAAAAGTTGCATTTCGGGAAAACTCATAATCCTACTGGGCGCTAATTTGAGACTTGGGTTCGGACTTTAAAAGGCATTTTTTCAGGCTCTATGGTACCAAACGGGCAGAAATTTTGTGATCGCTATAAGAGTAAGTGTTCGAATCGAAATCAGTCAGAAAATCTGCAAAAAGTTCTATTTCTGGAAAACTCATTATCCTACTGGGCGCTAATTTGAGACTTGGGTTCGGACTTTAAAAGGCATTTTTTCAGGCTCTATGGTACCAAACGGGCGGAAATTATGTGATCGCTATAAGAGTAAGTGTTCGAATCGAAATCAGTCAGAAAATATGCAAAAAGTTGCATTTCGGGAAAACTCATAATCCTACTGGGCGCTAATTTGAGACTTGGGTTCGGACTTTAAAAGGCATTTTTTCAGGCTCTATGGTACCAAACGGGCTGAAATTTTGTGATCGCTATAAGAATAATAGTCCGAATCGAAATCAGTCACAAAATCTGCAAAAGGGTGCATTTACGGACAAAACATTATTCTAATATTCGCTATTTTGAGACTTGGGTTCGGACTTTAAAATGCATTATTTCAGGCTCTATGTTACCAAACGGGCTGAAATTTTGTGATCGCTATAAGAATTATGATCCGAATCGAAATCATTCAGAAAATATGCAAAAAGTTGCATTTCTGGAAAACTCATAATCCTACTGGGCGCTAATTTGAGACATGGGTTCTGACTTTAAAAGGCATTTTTTCAGGCTCTATGGTACCAAACGGGCTGAAATTTTGTGATCGCTATAAGAATAATAGTCCGAATCGAAATCAGTCTTAAAATCTGCAAAAGGGTGCATTTACGGACAAAACATTATTCTAATATTCGCTATTTTGAGACTTGGGTTCGGACTTTAAAATGCATTATTTCAGGCTCTCTGTTCCCAAACGGGCTGAAATTTTGTGATCGCTATTAGAATTATGATCCGAATCGAAATCATTCAGAAAATATGCCAAAAGTTGCATTTCTGGAAAACTCATAATCCTACTGGGCGCTAATTTGAGACTTGGGTTTGGACTTAAAAAGCATTTTTTCAGGCTCTATGGTACCAAACGGGCTGAAATTTTATGATCGCTATAAGAATAAAAGTCCGAATCGAAAACAGTCACAAAATCTGCAAAAGGGTGCATTTACGGACAAAACATTATTCTAATATTCGCTATTTTGAGACTTGGGTTCGGACTTTGAAATGCATTATTTCAGGCTTTATGTTACCAAACGGGCTGAAATTTTGTGATCGCTATTAGAATTATGATCCGAATCGAAATCATTCAGAAAATATGCAAAAAGTTGCATTTCTGGAAAACTCATAATCCTACTGGGCGCTAATTTGAGACATGGGTTCGGACTTTAAACGGCATTTTTTCAGGCTCTATGGTACCAAACGGGCTGAAATTTTGTGATCGCTATTAGAATTATGATCCGAATCGAAATCAGTCACAAAATCTGCAAAAGGGTGCATTTACGGACAAAAAATTATTCTAATATTCGCTATTTTGAGACTTGGGTTCGGACTTTAAAAGGCATTTTTTCAGGCTCTATGGTACCAAACGGGCAGAAATTTTGTGATCGCTATAAGAGTAAGTGTTCGAATCGAAATCAGTCAGAAAATCTGCAAAAAGTTCTATTTCTGGAAAACTCATAATCCTACTGGGCGCTAATTTGAGACTTGGGTTCGGACTTTAAAATGCATTATTTCAGGCTCTATGTTACCAAACGTGCTGAAATTTTGTGATCGCTATTAGAATTATGATCCGAATCGAAATCATTCAGAAAATATGCAAAAAGTTGCATTTCTGGACAACTCATAATCCTACTGGGCGCTAATTTGAGACTTGGGTTCGGACTTTAAAAGGCATTTTTTCAGGCTCTATGGTACCAAACGGGCTGAAATTTTGTGATCGCTATAAGAATAATAGTCCGAATCGAAATCAGTCACAAAATCTGCAAAAGGGTGCATTTACGGACAAAACATTTTTCTAATATTCGCTATTATGAGACTTGGGTTCGGACTTTAAAATGCATTATTTCAGGCTCTATGTTACCAAACGGGCTGAAATTTTGTGATCGCTATAAGAATAATAGTCCGAATCGAAATCAGTCACAAAATCTGCAAAAAGGTGCATTTATGGATAAAACATTATTCTAATAGGCGCCATTTTCAGACTTGGGTTCGGACTTTAAAATGCATTTTTTCATCCTCTATGTTACCAAACGGGCTGAAATTTTGTGATCGCTATTAGAATTATGATCCGAATCGAAATCAGTCAGAAAATATGCAAAAAGTTGCATTTCGGGAAAACTCATAATCCTACTGGGAGCTTATTTGAGACTTGGTTTCGGACTTTAAAAGGCATTTTTTCAGGCTCTATGGTACCAAACGGGCGGAAATTATGTGATCGCTATAAGAGTAAGTGTTCGAATCGAAATCAGTCAGAAAATATGCAAAAAGTTGCATTTCTGGAAAACTCATAATCCTACTGGGCGCTAATTTGAGACTTGGGTTCGGACTTTAAAAGGCATTTTTTCAGGCTCTATGGTACCAAACGGGCTGAAATTTTGTGATCGCTATAAGAATAATAGTCCGAATCGAAATCAGTCACAAAATCTGCAAAAGGGTGCATTTACGGACAAAACATTATTCTAATATTCGCTATTTTGAGACTTGGGTTCGGACTTTAAAATGCATTATTTCAGGCTCTATGTTACCAAACGGGCTGAAATTTTGTGATCGCTATAAGAATTATGATCCGAATCGAAATCATTCAGAAAATATGCAAAAAGTTGCATTTCTGGAAAACTCATAATCCTACTGGGCGCTAATTTGAGACATGGGTTCGGACTTTAAAAGGCATTTTTTCAGGCTCTATGGTACCAAACGGGCTGAAATTTTGTGATCGCTATAAGAATAATAGTCTGAATCGAAATCAGTCTTAAAATCTGCAAAAGGGTGCATTTACGGACAAAACATTAATCTAATATTCGCTATTTTGAGACTTGGGTTCGGACTTTAAAATGCATTATTTCAGGCTCTCTGTTCCCAAACGGGCTGAAATTTTGTGATCGCTATTAGAATTATGATCCGAATCGAAATCATTCAGAAAATATGCAAAAAGTTGCATTTCTGGAAAACTCATAATCCTACTGGGCGCTAATTTGAGACTTGGGTTCGGACTTAAAAAGGCATTTTTTCAGGCTCTATGGTACCAAACGGGCTGAAATTTTATGATCGCTATAAGAATAAAAGTCCGAATCGAAAACAGTCACAAAATCTGCAAAAGGGTGCATTTACGGACAAAACATTATTCTAATATTCGCTATTTTGAGACTTGGGTTCGGACTTTAAAATGCATTATTTCAGGCTTTATGTTACCAAACGGGCTGAAATTTTGTGATCGCTATTAGAATTATGATCCGAATCGAAATCATTCAGAAAATATGCAAAAAGTTGCATTTCTGGAAAACTCATAATCCTACTGGGCGCTAATTTGAGACATGGGTTCGGACTTTAAAAGGCATTTTTTCAGGCTCTATGGTACCAAACGGGCTGAAATTTTGTGATCGCTATTAGAATTATAATCCGAATCGAAATCATTCAGAAAATATGCAAAAAGTTGCATTTCTGGAAAACTCATAATCCTACTGGGCGCTAATTTGAGACTTGGGTTCGGACTTTAAAATGCATTATTTCAGGCTCTATGTTACCAAACGGGCTGAAATTTTGTGATCGCTATAAGAATAATAGTCCGAATCGAAATCAGTCACAAACCTGCAAAAAGGTGCATTTATGGATAAAACATTATTCTAATAGGCGCCATTTTCAGACTTGGGTTCGGACTTTAAAATGCATTTTTTCATGCTCTATGTTACCAAACGGGCTGAAATTTTGTGATCGCTATTAGAATTATGATCCGAATCGAAATCAGTCAGAAAATATGCAAAAAGTTGCATTTCGGGAAAACTCATAATCCTACTGGGCGCTAATTTGAGACTTGGGTTCGGACTTTAAAAGGCATTTTTTCAGGCTCTATGGTACCAAACGGGCTGAAATTTTGTGATCGCTATAAGAATAATAGTCCGAATCGAAATCAGTCACAAAATCTGCAAAAGGGTGCATTTACGGACAAAACATTTTTCTAATATTCGCTATTTTGAGACTTGGGTTCGGACTTTAAAATGCATTATTTCAGGCTTTATGTTACCAAACGGGCTGAAATTTTGTGATCGCTATTAGAATTATGATCCGAATCGAAATCATTCAGAAAATATGCAAAAAGTTGCATTTCTGGAAAACTCATAATCCTACTGGGCGCTAATTTGAGACATGGGTTCGGACTTTAAAGGGCATTTTTTCAGGCTCTATGGTACCAAACGGGCTGAAATTTTGTGATCGCTATAAGAGTAAGTGTTCGAATCGAAATCAGTCAGAAAATCTGCAAAAAGTTCTATTTCTGGAAAACTCATAATCCTACTGGGCGCTAATTTGAGACTTGGGTTCGGACTTTAAAATGCATTATTTCAGGCTCTATGTTACCAAACGGGCTGAAATTTTGTGATCGCTATTAAAATTATGATCCGAATCGAAATCATTCAGAAAATTTGCAAAAAGTTGCATTTCTGGAAAACTCATAATCCTACTGGGCGCTAATTTGAGACTTGGGTTCGGACTTAAAAAGGCATTTTTTCAGGCTCTATGGTACCAAACGGGCTGAAATTTTGTGATCGCTATAAGAATAATAGTCCGAATCGAAATCAGTCACAAAATCTGCAAAAGGGTGCATTTACGGACAAAACATTTTTCTAATATTCGCTATTTTGAGACTTGGGTTCGGACTTTAAAATGCATTATTTCAGGCTTTATGTTACCAAACGGGCTGAAATTTTGTGATCGCTATTAGAATTATGATCCGAATCGAAATCATTCAGAAAATATGCAAAAAGTTGCATTTCTGGAAAACTCATAATCCTACTGGGCGCTAATTTGAGACATGGGTTCGGACTTTAAAGGGCATTTTTTCAGGCTCTATGGTACCAAACGGGCTGAAATTTTGTGATCGCTATAAGAGTAAGTGTTCGAATCGAAATCAGTCAGAAAATCTGCAAAAAGTTCTATTTCTGGAAAACTCATAATCCTACTGGGCGCTAATTTGAGACTTGGGTTCGGACTTTAAAATGCATTATTTCAGGCTCTATGTTACCAAACGGGCTGAAATTTTGTGATCGCTATTAAAATTATGATCCGAATCGAAATCATTCCGAAAATTTGCAAAAAGTTGCATTTCTGGAAAACTCATAATCCTACTGGGCGCTAATTTGAGACTTGGGTTCGGACTTAAAAAGGCATTTTTTCAGGCTCTATGGTACCAAACGGGCTGAAATTTTATGATCGCTATAAGAATAAAAGTCCGAATCGAAAACAGTCACAAAATCTGCAAAAGGGTGCATTTACGGACAAAACATTATTCTAATATTCGCTATTTTGAGACTTGGGTTCGGACTTTAAAATGCATTATTTCAGGCTTTATGTTACCAAACGGGCTGAAATTTTGTGATCGCTATTAGAATTATGATCCGAATCGAAATCATTCAGAAAATATGCAAAAAGTTGCATTTCTGGAAAACTCATAATCCTACTGGGCGCTAATTTGAGACATGGGTTCGGACTTTAAAAGGCATTTTTTCAGGCTCTATGGTACCAAACGGGCTGAAATTTTGTGATCGCTATTAGAATTATGATCCGAATCGAAATCATTCAGAAAATATGCAAAAAGTTGCATTTCTGGAAAACTCATAATCCTACTGGGCGCTAATTTGAGACTTGGGTTCGGACTTTAAAATGCATTATTTCAGGCTCTATGTTACCAAACGGGCTGAAATTTTGTGATCGCTATAAGAATAATAGTCCGAATCGAAATCAGTCACAAACCTGCAAAAAGGTGCATTTATGGATAAAACATTATTCTAATAGGCGCCATTTTCAGACTTGGGTTCGGACTTTAAAATGCATTTTTTCATGCTCTATGTTACCAAACGGGCTGAAATTTTGTGATCGCTATTAGAATTATGATCCGAATCGAAATCAGTCAGAAAATATGCAAAAAGTTGCATTTCGGGAAAACTCATAATCCTACTGGGCGCTAATTTGAGACTTGGGTTCGGACTTTAAAATGCATTATTTCAGGCTCTATGTTACCAAACGGGCTGAAATTTTGTGATCGCTATTAGAATTATGATCCGAATCGAAATCATTCAGAAAATATGCAAAAAGTTGCATTTCTGGAAAACTCATAATCCTACTGGGCGCTAATTTGAGACATGGGTTCGGACTTTAAAAGGCATTTTTTCAGGCTCTATGGTACCAAACGGGCTGAAATTTTGTGATCGCTATAAGAATAATAGTCCGAATCGAAATCAGTCACAAAATCTGCAAAAAGGTGCATTTATGGATAAAACATTATTCTAATAGGCGCCATTTTCAGACTTGGGTTCGGACTTTAAAATGCATTTTTTCATGCTCTATGTTACCAAACGGGCTGAAATTTTGTGATCGCTATTAGAATTATGATCCGAATCGAAATCAGTCAGAAAATATGCAAAAAGTTGCATTTCGGGAAAACTCATAATCCTACTGGGCGCTAATTTGAGACTTGGGTTCGGACTTTAAAAGGCATTTTTTCAGGCTCTATGGTACCAAACGGGCGGAAATTATGTGATCGCTATAAGAGTAAGTGTTCGAATCGAAATCAGTCAGAAAATATGCAAAAATTTGCATTTCTGGAAAACTCATAATCCTACTGGGCGCTAATTTGAGACTTGGGTTCGGACTTTAAAAGGCATTTTTTCAGGCTCTATTGTACCAAACGGGCTGAAATTTTGTGATCGCTATAAGAATAATAGTCCGAATCGAAATCAGTCACAAAATCTGCAAAAGGGTGCATTTACGGACAAAACATTATTCTAATATTCGCTATTTTGAGACTTAGGTTCGGACTTTAAAATGCATTATTTCAGGCTCTATGTTACCAAACGGGCTGAAATTTTGTGATCGCTATTAGAATTATGATCCGAATCGAAATCATTCAGAAAATATGCAAAAAGTTGCATTTCTGGAAAACTCATAATCCTACTAGGCGCTAATTTGAGACTTGGGTTCGGACTTTAAAAGGCATTTTTTCAGGCTCTATGGTACCTAACGGGCAGAAATTTTGTGATCGCTATAAAAATAATAGTCCGAATCGAAATCAGTCACAAAATCTGCAAAAGGGTGCATTTACGGACAAAACATTTTTCTAATATTCGCTATTTTGAGACTTGGGTTCGGACTTTAAAATGCATTATTTCAGGCTCTATGTTCCCAAACGGGCTGAAATTTTGTGATCGCTATAAGAATAATAGTCCGAATCAAAATCAGTCACAAAATCTGCAAAAAGGTGCATTTATGGATAAAACATTATTCTAATAGGCGCCATTTTCAGACTTGGGTTCGGACTTTAAAAGGCATTTTTTCAGGCTCTATGGTACCAAACGGGCTGAAATTTTGTGATCGCTATTAGAATTATGATCCGAATCGAAATCAGTCACAAAATCTGCAAAAGGGTGCATTTACGGACAAAAAATTATTCTAATATTCGCTATTTTGAGACTTGGGTTCGGACTTTAAAAGGCATTTTTTCAGGCTCTATGGAACCAAACGGGCAGAAATTTTGTGATCGCTATAAGAGTAAGTGTTCGAATCGAAATCAGTCAGAAAATCTGCAAAAAGTTCTATTTCTGGAAAACTCATAATCCTACTGGGCGCTAATTTGAGACTTGGGTTCGGACTTTAAAATGCATTATTTCAGGCTCTATGTTACCAAACGGGCTGAAATTTTGTGATCGCTATTAGAATTATGATCCGAATCGAAATCATTCAGAAAATATGCAAAAAGTTGCATTTCTGGACAACTCATAATCCTACTGGGCGCTAATTTGAGACTTGGGTTCGGACTTTAAAAGGCATTTTTTCAGGCTCTATGGTACCAAACGGGCTGAAATTTTGTGATCGCTATAAGAATAATAGTCCGAATCGAAATCAGTCACAAAATCTGCAAAAGGGTACATTTACGGACAAAACATTTTTCTAATATTCGCTATTTTGAGACTTGGGTTCGGACTTTAAAATGCATTATTTCAGGCTCTATGTTACCAAACGGGCTGAAATTTTGTGATCGCTATAAGAATAATAGTCCGAATCGAAATCAGTCACAAAATCTGCAAAAAGGTGCATTTATGGATAAAACATTATTCTAATAGGCGCCATTTTCAGACTTGGGTTCGGACTTTAAAATGCATTTTTTCATGCTCTATGTTACCAAACGGGCTGAAATTTTGTGATCGCTATTAGAATTATGATCCGAATCGAAATCAGTCAGAAAATATGCAAAAAGTTGCATTTCGGGAAAACTCATAATCCTACTGGGCGCTAATTTGAGACTTGGGTTCGGACTTTAAAAGGCATTTTTTCAGGCTCTATGGTACCAAACGGGCGGAAATTATGTGATCGCTATAAGAGTAAGTGTTCGAATCGAAATCAGTCAGAAAATATGCAAAAATTTGCATTTCTGGAAAACTCATAATCCTACTGGGCGCTAATTTGAGACTTGGGTTCGGACTTTAAAAGGCATTTTTTCAGGCTCTATGGTACCAAACGGGCTGAAATTTTGTGATCGCTATAAGAATAATAGTCCGAATCGAAATCAGTCACAAAATCTGCAAAAGGGTGCATTTACGGACAAAACATTATTCTAATATTCGCTATTTTGAGACTTAGGTTCGGACTTTAAAATGCATTATTTCAGGCTCTATGTTACCAAACGGGCTGAAATTTTGTGATCGCTATTAGAATTATGATCCGAATCGAAATCATTCAGAAAATATGCAAAAAGTTGCATTTCTGGAAAACTCATAATCCTACTAGGCGCTAATTTGAGACTTGGGTTCGGACTTTAAAAGGCATTTTTTCAGGCTCTATGGTACCTAACGGGCAGAAATTTTGTGATCGCTATAAAAATAATAGTCCGAATCGAAATCAGTCACAAAATCTGCAAAAGGGTGCATTTACGGACAAAACATTTTTCTAATATTCGCTATTTTGAGACTTGGGTTCGGACTTTAAAATGCATTATTTCAGGCTCTATGTTCCCAAACGGGCTGAAATTTTGTGATCGCTATAAGAATAATAGTCCGAATCGAAATCAGTCACAAAATCTGCAAAAAGGTGCATTTATGGATAAAACATTATTCTAATAGGCGCCATTTTCAGACTTGGGTTCGGACTTTAAAAGGCATTTTTTCAGGCTCTATGGTACCAAACGGGCTGAAATTTTGTGATCGCTATTAGAATTATGATCCGAATCGAAATCAGTCACAAAATCTGCAAAAGGGTGCATTTACGGACAAAAAATTATTCTAATATTCGCTATTTTGAGACTTGGGTTCGGACTTTAAAAGGCATTTTTTCAGGCTCTATGGAACCAAACGGGCAGAAATTTTGTGATCGCTATAAGAGTAAGTGTTCGAATCGAAATCAGTCAGAAAATCTGCAAAAAGTTCTATTTCTGGAAAACTCATAATCCTACTGGGCGCTAATTTGAGACTTGGGTTCGGACTTTAAAAGGCATTTTTTCAGGCTCTATGGTACCAAACGGGCTGAAATTTTGTGATCGCTATAAGAATAATAGTCCGAATCGAAATCAGTCACAAAATTTGCAAAAGGGTGCATTTACGGACAAAACATTTTTCTAATATTCGCTATTTTGAGACTTGGGTTCGGACTTTAAAATGCATTATTTCAGGCTCTATGATACCAAACGGGCTGAAATTTTGTGATCGCTATAAGAATAATAGTCCGAATCGAAATCAGTCACAAAATCTGCAAAAAGGTGCATTTATGGATAAAACATTATTCTAATAGGCGCCATTTTCAGACTTGGGTTCGGACTTTAAAATGCATTTTTTCATGCTCTATGTTACCAAACGGGCTGAAATTTTGTGATCGCTATTAGAATTATGATCCGAATCGAAATCATTCAGAAAATATGCAAAAAGTTGCATTTCTGGACAACTCATAATCCTACTGGGCGCTAATTTGAGACTTGGGTTCGGACTTTAAAAGGCATTTTTTCAGGCACTATGGTACCAAACGGGCTGAAATTTTGTGATCGCTATAAGAATAATAGTCCGAATCGAAATCAGTCACAAAATCTGCAAAAGGGTGCATTTACGGACAAAACATTATTCTAATATTCGCTATTTTGAGACTTAGGTTCGGACTTTAAAATGCATTATTTCAGGCTCTATGTTACCAAACGGGCTGAAATTTTGTGATCGCTATTAGAATTATGATCCGAATCGAAATCATTCAGAAAATATGCAAAAAGTTGCATTTCTGGAAAACTCATAATCCTACTAGGCGCTAATTTGAGACTTGGGTTCGGACTTTAAAAGGCATTTTTTCAGGCTCTATGGTACCTAACGGGCAGAAATTTTGTGATCGCTATAAAAATAATAGTCCGAATCGAAATCAGTCACAAAATCTGCAAAAGGGTGCATTTACGGACAAAACATTTTTCTAATATTCGCTATTTTGAGACTTGGGTTCGGACTTTAAAATGCATTATTTCAGGCTCTATGTTCCCAAACGGGCTGAAATTTTGTGATCGCTATAAGAATAATAGTCCGAATCGAAATCAGTCACAAAATCTGCAAAAAGGTGCATTTATGGATAAAACATTATTCTAATAGGCGCCATTTTCAGACTTGGGTTCGGACTTTAAAAGGCATTTTTTCAGGCTCTATGGTACCAAACGGGCTGAAATTTTGTGATCGCTATTAGAATTATGATCCGAATCGAAATCAGTCACAAAATCTGCAAAAGGGTGCATTTACGGACAAAAAATTATTCTAATATTCGCTATTTTGAGACTTGGGTTCGGACTTTAAAAGGCATTTTTTCAGGCTCTATTGAACCAAACGGGCAGAAATTTTGTGATCGCTATAAGAGTAAGTGTTCGAATCGAAATCAGTCAGAAAATCTGCAAAAAGTTCTATTTCTGGAAAACTCATAATCCTACTGGGCGCTAATTTGAGACTTGGGTTCGGACTTTAAAATGCATTATTTCAGGCTCTATGTTACCAAACGGGCTGAAATTTTGTGATCGCTATTAGAATTATGATCCGAATCGAAATCATTCAGAAAATATGCAAAAAGTTGCATTTCTGGACAACTCATAATCCTACTGGGCGCTAATTTGAGACTTGGGTTCGGACTTTAAAAGGCATTTTTTCAGGCTCTATGGTACCAAACGGGCTGAAATTTTGTGATCGCTATAAGAATAATAGTCCGAATCGAAATCAGTCACAAAATTTGCAAAAGGGTGCATTTACGGACAAAACATTTTTCTAATATTCGCTATTTTGAGACTTGGGTTCGGACTTTAAAAGGCATTTTTTCAGGCTCTATGGAACCAAACGGGCAGAAATTTTGTGATCGCTATAAGAGTAAGTGTTCGAATCGAAATCAGTCAGAAAATCTGCAAAAAGTTCTATTTCTGGAAAACTCATAATCCTACTGGGCGCTAATTTGAGACTTGGGTTCGGACTTTAAAATGCATTATTTCAGGCTCTATGTTACCAAACGGGCTGAAATTTTGTGATCGCTATTAGAATTATGATCCGAATCGAAATCATTCAGAAAATATGCAAAAAGTTGCATTTCTGGACAACTCATAATCCTACTGGGCGCTAATTTGAGACTTGGGTTCGGACTTTAAAAGGCATTTTTTCAGGCTCTATGGTACCAAACGGGCTGAAATTTTGTGATCGCTATAAGAATAATAGTCCGAATCGAAATCAGTCACAAAATCTGCAAAAGGGTACATTTACGGACAAAACATTTTTCTAATATTCGCTATTTTGAGACTTGGGTTCGGACTTTAAAATGCATTATTTCAGGCTCTATGTTACCAAACGGGCTGAAATTTTGTGATCGCTATAAGAATAATAGTCCGAATCGAAATCAGTCACAAAATCTGCAAAAAGGTGCATTTATGGATAAAACATTATTCTAATAGGCGCCATTTTCAGACTTGGGTTCGGACTTTAAAATGCATTTTTTCATGCTCTATGTTACCAAACGGGCTGAAATTTTGTGATCGCTATTAGAATTATGATCCGAATCGAAATCAGTCAGAAAATATGCAAAAAGTTGCATTTCGGGAAAACTCATAATCCTACTGGGCGCTAATTTGAGACTTGGGTTCGGACTTTAAAAGGCATTTTTTCAGGCTCTATGGTACCAAACGGGCGGAAATTATGTGATCGCTATAAGAGTAAGTGTTCGAATCGAAATCAGTCAGAAAATATGCAAAAATTTGCATTTCTGGAAAACTCATAATCCTACTGGGCGCTAATTTGAGACTTGGGTTCGGACTTTAAAAGGCATTTTTTCAGGCTCTATGGTACCAAACGGGCTGAAATTTTGTGATCGCTATAAGAATATTAGTCCGAATCGAAATCAGTCACAAAATCTGCAAAAGGGTGCATTTACGGACAAAACATTATTCTAATATTCGCTATTTTGAGACTTAGGTTCGGACTTTAAAATGCATTATTTCAGGCTCTATGTTACCAAACGGGCTGAAATTTTGTGATCGCTATTAGAATTATGATCCGAATCAAAATCATTCAGAAAATATGCAAAAAGTTGCATTTCTGGAAAACTCATAATCCTACTAGGCGCTAATTTGAGACTTGGGTTCGGACTTTAAAATGCATTATTTCAGGCTCTATGTTACCAAACGGGCTGAAATTTTGTGATCGCTATAAGAATAATAGTCCGAATCGAAATCAGTCACAAAATCTGCAAAAAGGTGCATTTATGGATAAAACATTATTCTAATAGGCGCCATTTTCAGACTTGGGTTCGGACTTTAAAATGCATTTTTTCATGCTCTATGTTACCAAACGGGCTGAAATTTTGTGATCGCTATTAGAATTATGATCCGAATCGAAATCATTCAGAAAATATGCAAAAAGTTGCATTTCTGGACAACTCATAATCCTACTGGGCGCTAATTTGAGACTTGGGTTCGGACTTTAAAAGGCATTTTTTCAGGCTCTATGGTACCAAACGGGCTGAAATTTTGTGATCGCTATAAGAATAATAGTCCGAATCGAAATCAGTCACAAAATCTGCAAAAGGGTGCATTTACGGACAAAACATTATTCTAATATTCGCTATTTTGAGACTTAGGTTCGGACTTTAAAATGCATTATTTCAGGCTCTATGTTACCAAACGGGCTGAAATTTTGTGATCGCTATTAGAATTATGATCCGAATCGAAATCATTCAGAAAATATGCAAAAAGTTGCATTTCTGGAAAACTCATAATCCTACTAGGCGCTAATTTGAGACTTGGGTTCGGACTTTAAAAGGCATTTTTTCAGGCTCTATGGTACCTAACGGGCAGAAATTTTGTGATCGCTATAAAAATAATAGTCCGAATCGAAATCAGTCACAAAATCTGCAAAAGGGTGCATTTACGGACAAAACATTTTTCTAATATTCGCTATTTTGAGACTTGGGTTCGGACTTTAAAATGCATTATTTCAGGCTCTATGTTCCCAAACGGGCTGAAATTTTGTGATCGCTATAAGAATAATAGTCCGAATCGAAATCAGTCACAAAATCTGCAAAAAGGTGCATTTATGGATAAAACATTATTCTAATATTCGCTATTTTGAGACTTGGGTTTGGACTTTAAAAGGCATTTTTTCAGTCTCTATGGAACCAAACGGGCAGAAATTTTGTGATCGCTATAAGAGTAAGTGTTCGAATCGAAATCATTCAGAAAATCTGCAAAAAGTTCTATTTCTGGAAAACTCATAATCCTACTGGGCGCTAATTTGAGACTTGGGTTCGGACTTTAAAATGCATTATTTCAGGCTCTATGTTACCAAACGGGCTGAAATTTTGTGATCGCTATTAGAATTATGATCCGAATCGAAATCATTCAGAAAATATGCAAAAAGTTGCATTTCTGGACAACTCATAATCCTACTGGGCGCTAATTTGAGACTTGGGTTCGGACTTTAAAAGGCATTTTTTCAGGCTCTATGGTACCAAACGGGCTGAAATTTTGTGATCGCTATAAGAATAATAGTCCGAATCGAAATCAGTCACAAAATTTGCAAAAGGGTGCATTTACGGACAAAACATTTTTCTAATATTCGCTATTTTGAGACTTGGGTTCGGACTTTAAAATGCATTATTTCAGGCTCTATGTTACCAAACGGGCTGAAATTTTGTGATCGCTATAAGAATAATAGTCCGAATCGAAATCAGTCACAAAATCTGCAAAAAGGTGCATTTATGGATAAAACATTATTCTAATAGGCGCCATTTTCAGACTTGGGTTCGGACTTTAAAATGCATTTTTTCATGCTCTATGTTACCAAACGGGCTGAAATTTTGTGATCGCTATTAGAATTATGATCCGAATCGAAATCAGTCAGAAAATATGCAAAAAGTTGCATTTCGGGAAAACTCATAATCCTACTGGGCGCTAATTTGAGACTTGGGTTCGGACTTTAAAAGGCATTTTTTCAGGCTCTATGGTACCAAACGGGCGGAAATTATGTGATCGCTATAAGAGTAAGTGTTCGAATCGAAATCAGTCAGAAAATATGCAAAAATTTACATTTCTGGAAAACTCATAATCCTACTGGGCGCTAATTTGAGACTTGGGTTCGGACTTTAAAAGGCATTTTTTCAGGCTCTATGGTACCAAACGGGCTGAAATTTTGTGATCGCTATAAGAATAATAGTCCGAATCGAAATCAGTCACAAAATCTGCAAAAGGGTGCATTTACGGACAAAACATTATTCTAATATTCGCTATTTTGAGACTTGGGTTCGGACTTTAAAATGCATTATTTCAGGCTCTATGTTACCAAACGGGCTGAAATTTTGTGATCGCTATTAGAATTATGATCCGAATCGAAATCATTCAGAAAATATGCAAAAAGTTGCATTTCTGGAAAACTCATAATCCTACTAGGCGCTAATTTGAGACTTGGGTTCGGACTTTAAAAGGCATTTTTTCAGGCTCTATGGTACCAAACGGGCAGAAATTTTGTGATCGCTATAAAAATAATAGTCCGAATCGAAATCAGTCACAAAATCTGCAAAAGGGTGCATTTACGGAAAAAACATTATTCTAATATTCGCTATTTTGAGACTTGGGTTCGGACTTTAAAATGCATTATTTCAGGCTCTATGTTCCCAAACGGGCTGATATTTTGTGATCGCTATAAAAATAAAAGTTCGAATCGAAATCAGTCACAAAATCTGCAAAAAGGTGCATTTATGGAAAAAACATTATTCTAATAGGCGCTATTTTGAGACTTGGGTTCGGACTTTAAAATGCATTATTTCAGGCTCTATGTTACCAAACGGGCTGAAATTTTGTGATCTCTATAAGAATTATAGTCAAAATTGAAATCAGTCAGAAAATCTGCAAAAAGGTGCATTTCTGGAAAACTCATAATCCTACTGGGCGCTAATTTGAGACTTGGGTTCGGACTTTAAAAGGCATTTTTTCATGCTCTATGGTACCAAACGGGCTGAAATTTTGTGATCGCTATAAGAATAATAGACCGAATCAAAAACAGTCACAAAATCTGCAAAAGGGTGCATTTACGGACAAAACATTATTCTAATATTCGCTATTTTGAGACTTGGGTTCGGACTTTAAAATGCATTATTTCAGGCTTTATGTTACCAAACGGGCTGAAATTTTGTGATCGCTATTAGAATTATGATCCGAATCGAAATCATTCAGAAAATATGCAAAAAGTTGCATTTCTGGAAAACTCATAATCCTACTGGGCGCTAATTCGAGACATGGGTTCGGACTTTAAAAGGCATTTTTTCAGGCTCTATGGTACCAAACGGGCTGAAATTTTGTGATCGCTATAAGAGTAAGTGTTCGAATCGAAATCAGTCAGAAAATCTGCAAAAAGTTCTATTTCTGGAAAACTCATAATCCTACTGGGCGCTAATTTGAGACTTGGGTTCGGACTTTAAAATGCATTATTTCAGGCTCTATGTTACCAAACGGGCTGAAATTTTGTGATCGCTATTAGAATTATGATCCGAATCGAAATCATTCAGAAAATATGCAAAAAGTTGCATTTCTGGAAAACTCATAATCCTACTGGGCGCTAATTTGAGACATGGGTTCGGACTTTAAAAGGCATTTTTTCAGGCTCTATGGTACCAATCGGGCTGAAATTTTGTGATCGCTATAAGAATAATAGTCCGAATCGAAATCAGTCAAAAAATCTGCAAAAGGGTGCATTTACGGACAAAAAATTTGTCTAATATTCGCTATTTTGAGACTTGGGTTCGGCCTTTAAAATGCATTATTTCAGGCTCTATGTTACCAAACGGGCTGAAATTTTGTGATCGCTATAAGAATAATAGTCCGAATCGAAATCAGTCACAAAATCTGCAAAAAGGTGCATTTATGGATAAAACATTATTCTAATAGGCGCCATTTTCAGACTTGGGTTCGGACTTTAAAAGGCATTTTTTCAGGCTCTATGGTACCAAACGGGCTGAAATTTTGTGATCGCTATAAGAGTAAGTGTTCGAATCGAAATCAGTCAGAAAATCTGCAAAAAGTTCTATTTCTGGAAAACTAATAATCCTACTGGGCGCTAATTTGAGACTTGGGTTCGGACTTTAAAATGCATTATTTCAGGCTCTATGTTACCAAACGGGCTGAAATTTTGTGATCGCTATTAGAATTATGATCCGAATCGAAATCATTCAGAAAATATGCAAAAAGTTGCATTTCTGGAAAACTCATAATCCTACTGGGCGCTAATTTGAGACATGGGTTCGGACTTTAAAAGGCATTTTTTCAGGCTCTATGGTACCAAACGGGCTGAAATTTTGTGATCGCTATAAGAATAATAGTCCGAATCGAAATCAGTCACAAAATCTGCAAAAGGGTGCATTTGCGGACAAAACATTTTTCTAATATTCGCTATTTTGAGACTTGGGTTCGGACTTTAAAATGCATTATTTCAGGCTCTATGTTACCAAACGGGCTGAAATTTTGTGATCGCTATAAGAATAATAGTCCGAATCGAAATCAGTCACAAAATCTGCAAAAAGGTGCATTTATGGATAAAACATTATTCTAATAGGCGCCATTTTCAGACTTGGGTTCGGACTTTAAAATGCATTTTTTCATGCTCTATGTTACCAAACGGGCTGAAATTTTGTGATCGCTATTAGAATTATGATCCGAATCGAAATCATTCAGAAAATATGCAAAAAGTTGCATTTCTGGAAAACTCATAATCCTACTGGGCGCTAATTTGAGACATGGGTTCGGACTTTAAAAGGCATTTTTTCAGGCTCTATGGTACCAAAAGGGCTGAAATTTTGTGATCGCTATAAGAGTAAGTGTTCGAATCGAAATCAGTCAGAAAATCTGCAAAAAGTTCTATTTCTGGAAAACTCATAATCCTACTGGGCGCTAATTTGAGACTTGGGTTCGGACTTTAAAATGCATTATTTCAGGCTCTATGTTACCAAACGGGCTGAAATTTTGTGATCGCTATTAGAATTATGATCCGAATCGAAATCATTCAGAAAATATGCAAAAAGTTGCATTTCTGGAAAACTCATAATCCTACTGGGCGCTAATTTGAGACATGGGTTCGGACTTTAAAAGGCATTTTTTCAGGCTCTATGGTACCAAACGGGCTGAAATTTTGTGATCGCTGTAAGAATAATAGTCCGAATCGAAATCAGTCACAAAATCTGCAAAAGGGTGCATTTGCGGACAAAACATTTTTCTAATATTCGCTATTTTGAGACTTGGGTTCGGACTTTAAAATGCATTATTTCAGGCTCTATGTTACCAAACGGGCTGAAATTTTGTGATCGCTATAAGAATAATAGTCCGAATCGAAATCAGTCACAAAATCTGCAAAAAGGTGCATTTATGGATAAAACATTATTCTAATAGGCGCCATTTTCAGACTTGGGTTCGGACTTTAAAATGCATTTTTTCATGCTCTATGTTACCAAACGGGCTGAAATTTTGTGATCGCTATTAGAATTATGATCCGAATCGAAATCAGTCAGAAAATATGCAAAAAGTTGCATTTCGGGAAAACTCATAATCCTACTGGGCGCTAATTTGAGACTTGGGTTCGGACTTTAAAAGGCATTTTTTCAGGCTCTATGGTACCAAACGGGCGGAAATTATGTGATCGCTATAAGAGTAATTGTTCGAATCGAAATCAGTCAGAAAATATGCAAAAATTTGCATTTCTGGAAAACTCATAATCCTACTGGGCGCTAATTTGAGACTTGGGTTCGGACTTTAAAAGGCATTTTTTCAGGCTCTATTGTACCAAACGGGCTGAAATTTTGTGATCGCTATAAGAATAATAGTCCGAATCGAAATCAGTCACAAAATCTGCAAAAGGGTGCATTTACGGACAAAACATTTTTCTAATATTCGCTATTTTGAGACTTGGGTTCGGACTTTAAAATGCATTATTTCAGGCTCTATGTTCCCAAACGGGCTGAAATTTTGTGATCGCTATATGAATAATAGTCCGAATCGAAATCAGTCACAAAATCTGCAAAAAGGTGCATTTATGGATAAAACATTATTCTAATAGGCGCCATTTTCAGACTTGGGTTCGGACTTTAAAAGGCATTTTTTCAGGCTCTATGGTACCAAACGGGCTGAAATTTTGTGATCGCTATTAGAATTATGATCCGAATCGAAATCAGTCACAAAATCTGCAAAAGGGTGCATTTACGGACAAAAAATTATTCTAATATTCGCTATTTTGAAACTTGGGTTCGGACTTTAAAAGGCATTTTTTCAGGCTCTATGGAACCAAACGGGCAGAAATTTTGTGATCGCTATAAGAGTAAGTGTTCGAATCGAAATCAGTCAGAAAATCTGAAAAAAGTTCTATTTCTGGAAAACTCATAATCCTACTGGGCGCTAATTTGAGACTTGGGTTCGGACTTTAAAATGCATTATTTCAGGCTCTATGTTACCAAACGGGCTGAAATTTTGTGATCGCTATTAGAATTATGATCCGAATCGAAATCATTCAGAAAATATGCAAAAAGTTGCATTTCTGGACAACTCATAATCCTACTGGGCGCTAATTTGAGACTTGGGTTCGGACTTTAAAAGGCATTTTTTCAGGCTCTATGGTACCAAACGGGCTGAAATTTTGTGATCGCTATAAGAATAATAGTCCGAATCGAAATCAGTCACAAAATCTGCAAAAGGGTGCATTTACGGACAAAACATTTTTCTAATATTCGCTATTTTGAGACTTGGGTTCGGACTTTAAAATGCATTATTTCAGGCTCTATGTTACCAAACGGGCTGAAATTTTGTGATCGCTATAAGAATAATAGTCCGAATCGAAATCAGTCACAAAATCTGCAAAAAGGTGCATTTATGGATAAAACATTATTCTAATAGGCGCCATTTTCAGACTTGGGTTCGGACTTTAAAATGCATTTTTTCATGCTCTATGTTACCAAACGGGCTGAAATTTTGTGATCGCTATTAGAATTATGATCCGAATCGAAATCAGTCAGAAAATATGCAAAAAGTTGCATTTCGGGAAAACTCATAATCCTACTGGGCGCTAATTTGAGACTTGGGTTCGGACTTTAAAAGGCATTTTTTCAGGCTCTATGGTACCAAACGGGCCGAAATTATGTGATCGCTATAAGAGTAAGTGTTCGAATCGAAATCAGTCAGAAAATATGCAAAAATTTGCATTTCTGGAAAACTCATAATCCTACTGGGCGCTAATTTGAGACTTGGGTTCGGACTTTAAAAGGCATTTTTTCAGGCTCTATGGTACCAAACGGGCTGAAATTTTGTGATCGCTATAAGAATAATAGTCCGAATCGAAATCAGTCACAAAATCTGCAAAAGGGTGCATTTACGGACAAAACATTATTCTAATATTCGCTATTTTGAGACTTGGGTTCGGACTTTAAAATGCATTATTTCAGGCTCTATGTTACCAAACGGGCTGAAATTTTGTGATCGCTATTAGAATTATGATCCGAATCGAAATCATTCAGAAAATATGCAAAAAGTTGCATTTCTGGAAAACTCATAATCCTACTAGGCGCTAATTTGAGACTTGGGTTCGGACTTTAAAAGGCATTTTTTCAGGCTCTATGGTACCAAACGGGCAGAAATTTTGTGATCGCTATAAAAATAATAGTCCGAATCGAAATCAGTCACAAAATCTGCAAAAGGGTGCATTTACGGACAAAACATTATTCTAATATTCGCTATTTTGAGACTTGGGTTCGGACTTTAAAATGCATTATTTCAGGCTCTATGTTCCCAAACGGGCTGATATTTTGTGATCGCTATAAAAATAATAGTCCGAATCGAAATCAGTCACAAAATCTGCAAAAGGGTGCATTTACGGACAAAACATTTTTCTAATATTCGCTATTTTGAGACTTGGGTTCGGACTTTAAAAGGCATTTTTTCAGGCTCTATGGTACCAAACCGGCTGAAATTTTGTGATCGCTATAAAAATAATAGTCCGAATCGAAATCAGTATGAAAATCTGCGAAAAGGTGCATTTATGGACAAAACATTATTCTAATAGGCGCTAAATTGAGACTTGGGTTCGGACTTTAAAATGCATTTTTGCAGGCTCTATTTTACCAAACGGGCTGAAATTTTGTGATCGCTATAAAAATAATAGTCCGAATCGAAATCAGTCACAAAATCTGCAAAAGGGTGCATTTACGGACAAAACATTATTCTAATATACGCTATTTTGAGACTTGGGTTCGGACTTTAAAATGCATTATTTCAGGCTCTATGTTACCAAACGGGCTGAAATTTTGTGATCGCTATAAGAATAATAGTCCGAATCGAAATCACTCACAAAATCTGCAAAAGGGTGCATTTACGGACAAAACATTTTTCTAATATTCGCTATTTTGAGACTTGGGTTCGGACTTTAAAAGGCATTTTTTCAGGCTCTATGTTACCAAACGGGTGGAAATTTTGTGATCGCTATAAGAGTAAGTGTTCGAATCGAAATCAGTCAGAAAATATGCAAAAAGTTGCATTTCTGGAAAACTCATAATCCTTCTTGGCGCTAATTCGAGACTTGGGTTCGGACTTAAAAAGGCATTTTTTCAGGCTCTATGGTACCAAACCGGCTGAAATTTTGTGATCGCTATAAGAATAATAGTCCGAATCGAAATCAGTATGAAAATCTGCGAAAAGGTGCATTTATGGACAAAACATTATTCTAATAGGCGCTAAATTGAGACTTGGGTTCGGACTTTAAAATGCATTTTTGCAGGCTCTATTTTACCAAACGGGCTGAAATTTTGTGATCGCTATAAAAATAATAGTCCGAATCGAAATCAGTCACAAAATCTGCAAAAGGGTGCATTTACGGACAAAACATTATTCTAATATTCGCTATTTTGAGACTTGGGTTCGGACTTTAAAAGGCATTTTTTCAGGCTCTATGTTACCAAACGGGCGGAAATTATGTGATCGCTATAAGAGTAAGTGTTCGAATCGAAATCAGTCAGAAAATATGCAAAAAGTTGCATTTCTGGAAAACTCATAATCCTACTGGGCGCTAATTTGAGACTTGGGTTCGGACTTTAAAAGGCATTTTTTCAGGCTCTATGGTACCAAACGGGCAGAAATTTTGTGATCGTTATAAAAATAATAGTCCGAATCGAAATCAGTCACAAAATCTGCAAAAGGGTGCATTTACGGACAAAACATTATTCTAATATTCGCTATTTTGAGACTTGGGTTCGGACTTTAAAAGGCATTTTTTCAGGCTCTATGTTACCAAACGGGTGGAAATTTTGTGATCGCTATAAGAGTAAGTGTTCGAATCGAAATCAGTCAGAAAATATGCAAAAAGTTGCATTTCTGGAAAACTCATAATCCTTCTTGGCGCTAATTCGAGACTTGGGTTCGGACTTAAAAAGGCATTTTTTCAGGCTCTATGGTACCAAACCGGCTGAAATTTTGTGATCGCTATAAGAATAATAGTCCGAATCGAAATCAGTATGAAAATCTGCGAAAAGGTGCATTTATGGACAAAACATTATTCTAATAGGCGCTAAATTGAGACTTGGGTTCGGACTTTAAAATGCATTTTTGCAGGCTCTATTTTACCAAACGGGCTGAAATTTTGTGATCGCTATAAAAATAATAGTCCGAATCGAAATCAGTCACAAAATCTGCAAAAGGGTGCATTTACGGACAAAACATTATTCTAATATACGCTATTTTGAGACTTGGGTTCGGACTTTAAAATGCATTATTTCAGGCTCCATGTTACCAAACGGGCTGAAATTTTGTGATCGCTATAAGAATAATAGTCCGAATCGAAATCACTCACAAAATCTGCAAAAGGGTGCATTTACGGTCAAAACATTTTTCTAATATTCGCTATTTTGAGACTTGGGTTCGAACTTTAAAATGCATTATTTCAGGCTCTATGTTACCAAACGGGCTGAAATTTTGTGATCGCTATAAGAATAATAGTCCGAATCGAAATCAGTCACAAAATCTGCAAAAAGGTGCATTTATGGATAAAACATTATTGTAATAGGCGCCATTTTCAGACTTGTGTTCGGACTTTAAAATGCATTTTTGCAGGCTCTATTTTACCAAACGGGCTGAAATTTTGTGATCGCTATAAAAATAATAGTCCGAATCGAAATCAGTCACAAAATCTGCAAAAGGGTGCATTTACGGACAAAACATTATTCTAATATACGCTATTTTGAGACTTGGGTTCGGACTTTAAAATGCATTATTTCAGGCTCTATGTTACCAAACGGGCTGAAATTTTGTGATCGCTATAAGAATAATAGTCCGAATCGAAATCACTCACAAAATCTGCAAAAGGGTGCATTTACGGACAAAACATTTTTCTAATATTCGCTATTTTGAGACTTGGGTTCGGACTTTAAAATGCATTATTTCAGGCTCTATGTTACCAAACGGGCTGAAATTTTGTGATCGCTATAAGAATAATAGTCCGAATCGAAATCAGTCACAAAATCTGCAAAAAGGTGCATTTATGGATAAAACATTATTCTAATAGGCGCCATTTTCAGACTTGGGTTCGGACTTTAAAATGCATTTTTTCATGCTCTATGTTACCAAACGGGCTGAAATTTTGTGATCGCTATAAGTATAATAGTCCGAATCGAAATCAGTCACAAAATATGCAAAAAGTTGCATTTCTGGAAAACTCATTATCCTACTGGGCGCTAATTTGAGACTTGGGTTCGGACTTTAAAAGGCATTTTTTCAGGCTCTATGGTACCAAACGGGCAGAAATTTTGTGATCGCTATAAAAATAATAGTCCGAATCGAAATCAGTCACAAAATCTGCAAAAGGGTGCACTTACGGACAAAACATTATTCTAATATTCGCTATTTTGAGACTTGGGTTCGGACTTTAAAAGGCATTTTTTCAGGCTCTATGTTACCAAACGGGTGGAAATTTTGTGATCGCTATAAGAGTAAGTGTTCGAATCGAAATCAGTCAGAAAATATGCAAAAAGTTGCATTTCTGGAAAACTCATAATCCTACTTGGCGCTAATTCGAGACTTGGGTTCGGACTTTAAAAGGCATTTTTTCAGGCTCTATGGTACCAAACCGGCTGAAATTTTGTGATCGCTATAAGAATAATAGTCCGAATCGAAATCAGTATGAAAATCTGCGAAAAGGTGCATTTATGGACAAAATATTATTCTAATAGGCGCTAAATTGAGACTTGGGTTCGGACTTTAAAATGCATTTTTGCAGGCTCTATTTTACCAAACGGGCTGAAATTTTGTGATCGCTATAAAAATAATAGTCCGAATCGAAATCAGTCACAAAATCTGCAAAAGGGTGCATTTACGGACAAAACATTATTCTAATATACGCTATTTTGAGACTTGGGTTCGGACTTTAAAATGCATTATTTCAGGCTCTATGTTACCAAACGGGCTGAAATTTTGTGATCGCTATAAGAATAATAGTCCGAATCGAAATCAGTCACAAAATCTGCAAAAGGGTGCATTTACGGACAAAACATTTTTCTAATATTCGCTATTTTGAGACTTGGGTTCGGACTTTAAAAGGCATTTTTTCAGGCTCTATGGTACCAAACGGGCAGAAATTTTGTGATCGCTATTAAAATAATAGTCCGAATCGAAATCAGTCACAAAATCTGCAAAAGGGTGCATTTACGGACAAAAAATTATTCTAATATTCGCTATTTTGAGACTTGGGTTCGGACTATATAAGGCATTTTTTCAGGCTCTATGGTACCAAACGGGCAAAAATTTTGTGATCGCTATAAGAGTAAGTGTTCGAATCGAAATCAGTCAGAAAATCTGCAAAAGGGTGCATTTACGGACAAAACATTTTTCTAATATTCGCTATTTTGAGACTTGGGTTCGGACTTTAAAAGGCATTTTTTCAGGCTCTATGGTACCAAACGGGCAGAAATTTTGTGATCGCTATAAAAATAATAGTCCGAATCGAAATCAGTCACAAAATCTGCAAAAGGGTGCATTTACGGACAAAAAATTATTCTAATATTCGCTATTTTGAGACTTGGGTTCGGACTATATAAGGCATTTTTTCAGGCTCTATGGTACCAAACGGGCAAAAATTTTGTGATCGCTATAAGAGTAAGTGTTCGAATCGAAATCAGTCAGAAAATCTGCAAAAAGTTCTATTTCTGGAAAACTCATAATCCTACTGGGCGCTAATTTGAGACTTGGGTTCGGACTTTAAAAGGCATTTTTGCAGGCTCTATGGTACCAAACGGGCGGAAATTATGTGATCGCTATAAGAGTAAGTGTTCGAATCGAAATCAGTCAGAAAATATGCAAAAAGTTGCATTTCTGGAAAACTCATAATCCTACTGGGCGCTAATTTGAGACTTGGGTTCGGACTTTAAAAGGCATTTTTTCAGGCTCTATGGTACCAAACGGGCAGAAATTTTGTGATCGTTATAAAAATAATAGTCCGAATCGAAATCCGTCACAAAATCTGCAAAAGGGTGCATTTACGGACAAAACATTATTCTAATATTCGCTATTTTGAGACTTGGGTTCGGACTTTAAAAGGCATTTTTTCAGGCTCTATGTTACCAAACGGGTGGAAATTTTGTGATCGCTATAAGAGTAAGTGTTCGAATCGAAATCAGTCAGAAAATATGCAAAAAGTTGCATTTCTGGAAAACTCATAATCCTTCTTGGCGCTAATTCGAGACTTGGGTTCGGACTTAAAAAGGCATTTTTTCAGGCTCTATGGTACCAAACCGGCTGAAATTTTGTGATCGCTATAAGAATAATAGTCCGAATCGAAATCAGTATGAAAATCTGCGAAAAGGTGCATTTATGGACAAAACATTATTCTAATAGGCGCTAAATTGAGACTTGGGTTCGGACTTTAAAATGCATTTTTGCAGGCTCTATTTTACCAAACGGGCTGAAATTTTGTGATCGCTATAAAAATAATAGTCCGAAACGAAATCAGTCACAAAATCTGCAAAAGGGTGCATTTACGGACAAAACATTATTCTAATATACGCTATTTTGAGACTTGGGTTCGGACTTTAAAATGCATTATTTCAGGCTCCATGTTACCAAACGGGCTGAAATTTTGTGATCGCTATAAGAATAATAGTCCGAATCGAAATCACTCACAAAATCTGCAAAAGGGTGCATTTACGGACAAAACATTTTTCTAATATTCGCTATTTTGAGACTTGGGTTCGGACTTTAAAATGCATTATTTCAGGCCTTATGTTACCAAACGGGCTGAAATTTTGTGATCGCTATAAGAATAATAGTCCGAATCGAAATCAGTCACAATATCTGCAAAAAGGTGCATTTATGGATAAAACATTATTCTAATAGGCGCCATTTTC
Source organism: Hesperophylax magnus (assembly GCA_026573805.1). Taxonomy (NCBI): domain Eukaryota; kingdom Metazoa; phylum Arthropoda; class Insecta; order Trichoptera; family Limnephilidae; genus Hesperophylax; species Hesperophylax magnus. The sequence continues at coordinate 5,477,717 of JAIUSX010000060.1, forward strand.
AGACTTGGGTTCGGACTTTAAAATGCATTTTTGCAGGCTCTATTTTACCAAACGGGCTGAAATTTTGTGATCGCTATAAAAATAATAGTCCGAATCGAAATCAGTCACAAAATCTGCAAAAGGGTGCATTTACGGACAAAACATTATTCTAATATACGCTATTTTGAGACTTGGGTTCGGACTTTAAAATGCATTATTTCAGGCTCTATGTTACCAAACGGGCTGAAATTTTGTGATCGCTATAAGAATAATAGTCCGAATCGAAATCACTCACAAAATCTGCAAAAGGGTGCATTTACGGACAAAACATTTTTCTAATATTCGCTATTTTGAGACTTGGGTTCGGACTTTAAAATGCATTATTTCAGGCTCTATGTTACCAAACGGGCTGAAATTTTGTGATCGCTATAAGAATAATAGTCCGAATCGAAATCAGTCACAAAATCTGCAAAAAGGTGCATTTATGGATAAAACATTATTCTAATAGGCGCCATTTTCAGACTTGGGTTCGGACTTTAAAATGCATTTTTTCATGCTCTATGTTACCAAACCTGCTGAAATTTTGTGATCGCTATAAGAATAATAGTCCGAATCGAAATCAGTCACAAAATATGCAAAAAGTTGCATTTCTGGAAAACTCATTATCCTACTGGGCGCTAATTTGAGACTTGGGTTCGGACTTTAAAAGGCATTTTTTCAGGCTCTATGGTACCAAACGGGCAGAAATTTTGTGATCGCTATAAAAATAATAGTCCGAATCGAAATCAGTCACAAAATCTGCAAAAGGGTGCACTTACAGACAAAACATTATTCTAATATTCGCTATTTTGAGACTTGGGTTCGGACTTTAAAAGGCATTTTTTCAGGCTCTATGTTACCAAACGGGTGGAAATTTTGTGATCGCTATAAGAGTAAGTGTTCGTATCGAAATCAGTCAGAAAATATGCAAAAAGTTGCATTTCTGGAAAACTCATAATCCTACTTGGCGCTAATTCGAGACTTGGGTTCGGACTTTAAAAGGCATTTTTTCAGGCTCTATGGTACCAAACCGGCTGAAATTTTGTGATCGCTATAAGAATAATAGTCCGAATCGAAATCAGTATGAAAATCTGCGAAGAGGTGCATTTATGGACAAAACATTATTCTAATAGGCGCTAAATTGAGACTTGGGTTCGGACTTTAAAATGCATTTTTGCAGGCTCTATTTTACCAAACGGGCTGAAATTTTGTGATCGCTATAAAAATAATAGTCCGAATCGAAATCAGTCACAAAATCTGCAAAAGGGTGCATTTACGGACAAAACATTATTCTAATATACGCTATTTTGAGACTTGGGTTCGGACTTTAAAATGCATTATTTCAGGCTCTATGTTACCAAACGGGCTGAAATTTTGTGATCGCTATAAGAATAATAGTCCGAATCGAAATCAGTCACAAAATCTGCAAAAGGGTGCATTTACGGACAAAACATTTTTCTAATATTCGCTATTTTGAGACTTGGGTTCGGACTTTAAAAGGCATTTTTTCAGGCTCTATGGTACCAAACGGGCAGAAATTTTGTGATCGCTATAAAAATAATAGTCCGAATCGAAATCAGTCACAAACTCATAATCCTACTGGGCGCTAATTTGAGACTTGGGTTCGGACTTTAAAAGGCATTTTTTCAGGCTCTATGGTACCAAACGGGCAGAAATTTTGTGATCGTTATAAAAATAATAGTCCGAATCGAAATCAGTCACAAAATCTGCAAAAGGGTGCATTTACGGACAAAACATTATTCTAATATTCGCTATTTTGAGACTTGGGTTCGGACTTTAAATGCATTTTTTCAGGCTCTATGTTACCAAACGGGTGGAAATTTTGTGATCGCTATAAGAGTAAGTGTTCGAATCGAAATCAGTCAGAAAATATGCAAAAAGTTGCATTTCTGGAAAACTCATAATCCTACTTGGCGCTAATTCGAGACTTGGGTTCGGACTTTAAAAGGCATTTTTTCAGGCTCTATGGTACCAAACCGGCTGAAATTTTGTGATCGCTATAAGAATAATAGTCCGAATCGAAATCAGTATGAAAATCTGCGAAAAGGTGCATTTATGGACAAAACATTATTCTAATAGGCGCTAAATTGAGACTTGGGTTCGGACTTTAAAATGCATTTTTGCAGGCTCTATTTCACCAAACGGGCTGAAATTTTGTGATCGCTATTAGAATTATGATCCGAATCGAAATCATTCAGAAAATATGCAAAAAGTTGCATTTCTGGAAAACTCATAATCCTACTAGGCGCTAATTTGAGACTTGGGTTCGGACTTTAAAAGGCATTTTTTCAGGCTCTATGGTACCAAACGGGCAGAAATTTTGTGATCGCTATACAAATAATAGTCCGAATCGAAATCAGTCACAAAATCTGCAAAAGGGTGCATTTACGGACAAAACATTATTCTAATATTCGCTATTTTGAGACTTGGGTTCGGACTTTAAAATGCATTATTTCAGGCTCTATGTTCCCAAACGAGCTGATATTTTGTGATCGCTATAAAAATAATAGTTCGAATCGAAATCAGTCACAAAATCTGCAAAAAGGTGCATTTATGGAAAAAACATTATTCTAATAGGCGCTATTTTGAGACTTGGGTTCGGACTTTAAAATGCATTATTTCAGGCTTTATGTTACCAAACGGGCTGAAATTTTGTGATCGCTATTAGAATTATGATCCGAATCGAAATCATTCAGAAAATATGCAAAAAGTTGCATTTCTGGAAAACTCATAATCCTACTAGGCGCTAATTTGAGACTTGGGTTCGGACTTTAAAAGGCATTTTTTCAGGCTCTATGGTACCAAACGGGCAGAAATTTTGTGATCGCTATACAAATAATAGTCCGAATCGAAATCAGTCACAAAATCTGCAAAAGGGTGCATTTACGGACAAAACATTTTTCTAATATTCGCTATTTTGAGACTTGGGTTCGGACTTAAAAATGCATTATTTCAGGCTCTATGTTCCCAAACGGGCTGATATTTTGTGATCGCTATAAAAATAATAGTTCGAATCGAAATCAGTCACAAAATCTGCAAAAAGGTGCATTTATGGAAAAAACATTATTCTAATAGGCGCTATTTTGAGACTTGGGTTCGGACTTTAAAATGCATTATTTCAGGCTTTATGTTACCAAACGGGCTGAAATTTTGTGATCGCTATTAGAATTATGATCCGAATCGAAATCATTCAGAAAATATGCAAAAAGTTGCATTTCTGGAAAACTCATAATCCTACTGGGCGCTAATTTGAGACATGGGTTCGGACTTTAAAAGGCATTTTTTCAGGCTCTATGGTACCAAACGGGCTGAAATTTTGTGATCGCTATAAGAGTAAGTGTTCGAATCGAAATCAGTCAGAAAATCTGCAAAAAGTTCTATTTCTGGAAAACTCATAATCCTACTGGGCGCTAATTTGAGACTTGGGTTCGGACTTTAAAATGCATTATTTCAGGCTCTATGTTACCAAACGGGCTGAAATTTTGTGATCGCTTTTAGAATTATGATCCGAATCGAAATCATTCAGAAAATATGCAAAAAGTTGCATTTCTGGAAAACTCATAATCCTACTGGGCGCTAATTTGAGACATGGGTTCGGACTCTAAAAGGCATTTTTTCAGGCTCTATGGTACCAAACGGGCTGAAATTTTGTGATCGCTATAAGAATAATAGTCCGAATCGAAATCAGTCACAAAATCTGCAAAAGGGTGCATTTACGGACAAAACATTTTTCTAATATTCGCTATTTTGAGACTTGGGTTCGGACTTTAAAATGCATTATTTCAGGCTCTATGTTAACAAACGGGCTGAAATTTTGTGATCGCTATAAGAATAATAGTCCGAATCGAAATCAGTCACAAAATCTGCAAAAAGGTGCATTTATGGATAAAACATTATTCTAATAGGCGCCATTTTCAGACTTGGGTTCGGACTTTAAAATGCATTTTTTCATGCTCTATGTTACCAAACGGGCTGAAATTTTGTGATCGCTATTAGAATTATGATCCGAATCGAAATCAGTCAGAAAATATGCAAAAAGTTGCATTTCGGGAAAACTCATAATCCTACTGGGCGCTAATTTGAGACTTGGGTTCGGACTTTAAAAGGCATTTTTTCAGGCTCTATGGTACCAAACGGGCGGAAATTATGTGATCGCTATAAGAGTAAGTGTTCGAATCGAAATCAGTCAGAAAATATGCAAAAATTTGCATTTCTGGAAAACTCATAATCCTACTGGGCGCTAATTTGAGACTTGGGTTCGGACTTTAAAAGGCATTTTTTCAGGCTCTATGGTACCAAACGGGCTGAAATTTTGTGATCGCTATAAGAATAATAGTCCGAATCGAAATCAGTCACAAAATCTGCAAAAGGGTGCATTTACGGACAAAACATTATTCTAATATTCGCTATTTTGAGACTTAGGTTCGGACTTTAAAATGCATTATTTCAGGCTCTATGTTACCAAACGGGCTGAAATTTTTTGATCGCTATTAGAATTATGATCCGAATCGAAATCATTCAGAAAATATGCAAAAAGTTGCATTTCTGGAAAACTCATAATCCTACTAGGCGCTAATTTGAGACTTGGGTTCGGACTTTAAAAGGCATTTTTTCAGGCTCTATGGTACCAAACGGGCAGAAATTTTGTGATCGCTATAAAAATAATAGTCCGAATCGAAATCAGTCACAAAATCTGCAAAAGGGTGCATTTACGGACAAAACATTTTTCTAATATTCGCTATTTTGAGACTTGGGTTCGGACTTTAAAATGCATTTTTTCATGCTCTATGTTACCAAACGGGCTGAAATTTTGTGATCGCTATTAGAATTATGATCCGAATCGAAATCAGTCAGAAAATATGCAAAAAGTTGCATTTCGGGAAAACTCATAATCCTACTGGGCGCTAATTTGAGACTTGGGTTCGGACTTTAAAAGGCATTTTTTCAGGCTCTATGGTACCAAACGGGCAGAAATTATGTGATCGCTATAAGAGTAAGTGTTCGAATCGAAATCAGTCAGAAAATATGCAAAAATTTGCATTTCTGGAAAACTCATAATCCTACTGGGCGCTAATTTGAGACTTGGGTTCGGACTTAAAAAGGCATTTTTTCAGGCTCTATGGTACCAAACGGGCTGAAATTTTGTGATCGCTATACGAATAATAGTCCGAATCGAAATCAGTCACAAAATCTGCAAAAGGGTGCATTTACGGACAAAACATTATTCTAATATTCGCTATTTTGAGACTTGGGTTCGGACTTTTAAATGCATTATTTCAGGCTCTATGTTACCAAACGGGCTGAAATTTTGTGATCGCTATAAGAATAATAGTCCGAATCGAAATCAGTCAGAAAATATGCAAAAAGTTGCATTTCGGGAAAACTCATAATCCTACTGGGCGCTAATTTGAGACTTGGGTTCGGACTTTAAAAGGCATTTTTTCAGGCTCTATGGTACCAAACGGGCGGAAATTATGTGATCGCTATAAGAGTAAGTGTTCGAATCGAAATCAGTCAGAAAATATGCAAAAATTTGCATTTCTGGAAAACTCATAATCCTACTGGGCGCTAATTTGAGACTTGGGTTCGGACTTAAAAAGGCATTTTTTCAGGCTCTATGGTACCAAACGGGCTGAAATTTTGTGATCGCTATAAGAATAATAGTCCGAATCGAAATCAGTCACAAAATCTGCAAAAGGTTGCATTTACGGACAAAACATTATTCTAATATTCGCTATTTTGAGACTTGGGTTCGGACTTTAAAATGCATTATTTCAGGCTCTATGTTACCAAACGGGCTGAAATTTTGTGATCGCTATAAGAATAATAGTCCGAATCGAAATCAGTCAGAAAATATGCAAAAAGTTGCATTTCGGGAAAACTCATAATCCTACTGGGCGCTAATTTGAGACTTGGGTTCGGACTTTAAAAGGCATTTTTTCAGGCTCTATGGTACCAAACGGGCGGAAATTATGTGATCGCTATAAGAGTAAGTGTTCGAATCGAAATCAGTCAGAAAATATGCAAAAATTTGCATTTCTGGAAAACTCATAATCCTACTGGGCGCTAATTTGAGACTTGGGTTCGGACTTAAAAAGGCATTTTTTCAGGCTCTATGGTACCAAACGGGCTGAAATTTTGTGATCGCTATAAGAATAATAGTCCGAATCGAAATCAGTCACAAAATCTGCAAAAGGGTGCATTTACGGACAAAACATTATTCTAATATTCGCTATTTTGAGACTTAGGTTCGGACTTTAAAATGCATTATTTCAGGCTCTATGTTACCAAACGGGCTGAAATTTTGTGATCGCTATTAGAATTATGATCCGAATCGAAATCATTCAGAAAATATGCAAAAAGTTGCATTTCTGGAAAACTCATAATCCTACTAGGCGCTAATTTGAGACTTGGGTTCGGACTTTAAAAGGCATTTTTTCAGGCTCTATGGTACCAAACGGGCAGAAATTTTGTGATCGCTATAAGAGTAAGTGTTCGAATCGAAATCAGTCAGAAAATCTGCAAAAAGTTCTATTTCTGGAAAACTCATAATCCTACTGGGCGCTAATTTGAGACTTGGGTTCGGACTTTAAAATGCATTATTTCAGGCTCTATGTTACCAAACGGGCTGAAATTTTGTGATCGCTTTTAGAATTATGATCCGAATCGAAATCATTCAGAAAATATGCAAAAAGTTGCATTTCTGGAAAACTCATAATCCTACTGGGCGCTAATTTGAGACATGGGTTCGGACTCTAAAAGGCATTTTTTCAGGCTCTATGGTACCAAACGGGCTGAAATTTTGTGATCGCTATAAGAATAATAGTCCGAATCGAAATCAGTCACAAAATCTGCAAAAGGGTGCATTTACGGACAAAACATTTTTCTAATATTCGCTATTTTGAGACTTGGGTTCGGACTTTAAAATGCATTATTTCAGGCTCTATGTTAACAAACGGGCTGAAATTTTGTGATCGCTATAAGAATAATAGTCCGAATCGAAATCAGTCACAAAATCTGCAAAAAGGTGCATTTATGGATAAAACATTATTCTAATAGGCGCCATTTTCAGACTTGGGTTCGGACTTTAAAATGCATTTTTTCATGCTCTATGTTACCAAACGGGCTGAAATTTTGTGATCGCTATTAGAATTATGATCCGAATCGAAATCAGTCAGAAAATATGCAAAAAGTTGCATTTCGGGAAAACTCATAATCCTACTGGGCGCTAATTTGAGACTTGGGTTCGGACTTTAAAAGGCATTTTTTCAGGCTCTATGGTACCAAACGGGCGGAAATTATGTGATCGCTATAAGAGTAAGTGTTCGAATCGAAATCAGTCAGAAAATATGCAAAAATTTGCATTTCTGGAAAACTCATAATCCTACTGGGCGCTAATTTGAGACTTGGGTTCGGACTTTAAAAGGCATTTTTTCAGGCTCTATGGTACCAAACGGGCTGAAATTTTGTGATCGCTATAAGAATAATAGTCCGAATCGAAATCAGTCACAAAATCTGCAAAAGGGTGCATTTACGGACAAAACATTATTCTAATATTCGCTATTTTGAGACTTAGGTTCGGACTTTAAAATGCATTATTTCAGGCTCTATGTTACCAAACGGGCTGAAATTTTTTGATCGCTATTAGAATTATGATCCGAATCGAAATCATTCAGAAAATATGCAAAAAGTTGCATTTCTGGAAAACTCATAATCCTACTAGGCGCTAATTTGAGACTTGGGTTCGGACTTTAAAAGGCATTTTTTCAGGCTCTATGGTACCAAACGGGCAGAAATTTTGTGATCGCTATAAAAATAATAGTCCGAATCGAAATCAGTCACAAAATCTGCAAAAGGGTGCATTTACGGACAAAACATTTTTCTAATATTCGCTATTTTGAGACTTGGGTTCGGACTTTAAAATGCATTTTTTCATGCTCTATGTTACCAAACGGGCTGAAATTTTGTGATCGCTATTAGAATTATGATCCGAATCGAAATCAGTCAGAAAATATGCAAAAAGTTGCATTTCGGGAAAACTCATAATCCTACTGGGCGCTAATTTGAGACTTGGGTTCGGACTTTAAAAGGCATTTTTTCAGGCTCTATGGTACCAAACGGGCAGAAATTATGTGATCGCTATAAGAGTAAGTGTTCGAATCGAAATCAGTCAGAAAATATGCAAAAATTTGCATTTCTGGAAAACTCATAATCCTACTGGGCGCTAATTTGAGACTTGGGTTCGGACTTAAAAAGGCATTTTTTCAGGCTCTATGGTACCAAACGGGCTGAAATTTTGTGATCGCTATACGAATAATAGTCCGAATCGAAATCAGTCACAAAATCTGCAAAAGGGTGCATTTACGGACAAAACATTATTCTAATATTCGCTATTTTGAGACTTGGGTTCGGACTTTTAAATGCATTATTTCAGGCTCTATGTTACCAAACGGGCTGAAATTTTGTGATCGCTATAAGAATAATAGTCCGAATCGAAATCAGTCAGAAAATATGCAAAAAGTTGCATTTCGGGAAAACTCATAATCCTACTGGGCGCTAATTTGAGACTTGGGTTCGGACTTTAAAAGGCATTTTTTCAGGCTCTATGGTACCAAACGGGCGGAAATTATGTGATCGCTATAAGAGTAAGTGTTCGAATCGAAATCAGTCAGAAAATATGCAAAAATTTGCATTTCTGGAAAACTCATAATCCTACTGGGCGCTAATTTGAGACTTGGGTTCGGACTTAAAAAGGCATTTTTTCAGGCTCTATGGTACCAAACGGGCTGAAATTTTGTGATCGCTATAAGAATAATAGTCCGAATCGAAATCAGTCACAAAATCTGCAAAAGGTTGCATTTACGGACAAAACATTATTCTAATATTCGCTATTTTGAGACTTGGGTTCGGACTTTAAAATGCATTATTTCAGGCTCTATGTTACCAAACGGGCTGAAATTTTGTGATCGCTATAAGAATAATAGTCCGAATCGAAATCAGTCAGAAAATATGCAAAAAGTTGCATTTCGGGAAAACTCATAATCCTACTGGGCGCTAATTTGAGACTTGGGTTCGGACTTTAAAAGGCATTTTTTCAGGCTCTATGGTACCAAACGGGCGGAAATTATGTGATCGCTATAAGAGTAAGTGTTCGAATCGAAATCAGTCAGAAAATATGCAAAAATTTGCATTTCTGGAAAACTCATAATCCTACTGGGCGCTAATTTGAGACTTGGGTTCGGACTTAAAAAGGCATTTTTTCAGGCTCTATGGTACCAAACGGGCTGAAATTTTGTGATCGCTATAAGAATAATAGTCCGAATCGAAATCAGTCACAAAATCTGCAAAAGGGTGCATTTACGGACAAAACATTATTCTAATATTCGCTATTTTGAGACTTAGGTTCGGACTTTAAAATGCATTATTTCAGGCTCTATGTTACCAAACGGGCTGAAATTTTGTGATCGCTATTAGAATTATGATCCGAATCGAAATCATTCAGAAAATATGCAAAAAGTTGCATTTCTGGAAAACTCATAATCCTACTAGGCGCTAATTTGAGACTTGGGTTCGGACTTTAAAAGGCATTTTTTCAGGCTCTATGGTACCAAACGGGCAGAAATTTTGTGATCGCTATAAAAATGATAGTCCGAATCGAAATCAGTCACAAAATCTGCAAAAGGGTGCATTTACGGACAAAACATTTTTCTAATATTCGCTATTTTGAGACTTGGGTTCGGACTTTAAAATGCATTATTTCAGGCTCTATGTTCCCAAACGGGCTGAAATTTTGTGATCGCTATAAGAATAATAGTCCGAATCGAAATCAGTCACAAAATCTGCAAAAAGGTGCATTTATGGATAAAACATTATTCTAATAGGCGCCATTTTCAGACTTGGGTTCGGACTTTAAAATGCATTTTTTCATGCTCTATGTTACCAAACGGGCTGAAATTTTGTGATCGCTATTAGAATTATGATCCGAATCGAAATCAGTCAGAAAATATGCAAAAAGTTGCATTTCGGGAAAACTCATAATCCTACTGGGCGCTAATTTGAGACTTGGGTTCGGACTTTAAAAGGCATTTTTTCAGGCTCTATGGTACCAAACGGGCAGAAATTATGTGATCGCTATAAGAGTAAGTGTTCGAATCGAAATCAGTCAGAAAATATGCAAAAATTTGCATTTCTGGAAAACTCATAATCCTACTGGGCGCTAATTTGAGACTTGGGTTCGGACTTTAAAAGGCATTTTTTCAGGCTCTATGGTACCAAACGGGCTGAAATTTTGTGATCGCTATAAGAATAATAGTCCGAATCGAAATCAGTCACAAAATCTGCAAAAGGGTGCATTTACGGACAAAACATTATTCTAATATTCGCTATTTTGAGACTTAGGTTCGGACTTTAAAATGCATTATTTCAGGCTCTATGTTACCAAACGGGCTGAAATTTTTTGATCGCTATTAGAATTATGATCCGAATCGAAATCATTCAGAAATTATGCAAAAAGTTGCATTTCTGGAAAACTCATAATCCTACTAGGCGCTAATTTGAGACTTGGGTTCGGACTTTAAAAGGCATTTTTTCAGGCTTTATGGTACCAAACGGGCAGAAATTTTGTGATCGCTATACAAATAATAGTCCGAATCGAAATCAGTCACAAAATCTGCAAAAGGGTGCATTTACGGACAAAACATTATTCTAATATTCGCTATTTTGAGACTTGGGTTCGGACTTTAAAATGCATTATTTCAGGCTCTATGTTCCCAAACGGGCTGATATTTTGTGATCGCTTTAAAAATAATAGTTCGAATCGAAATCAGTCACAAAATCTGCAAAAAGGTGCATTTATGGAAAAAACATTATTCTAATAGGCGCTATTTTGAGACTTGGGTTCGGACTTTAAAATGCATTATTTCAGGCTTTATGTTACCAAACGGGCTGAAATTTTGTGATCGCTATTAGAATTATGATCCGAATCGAAATCATTCAGAAAATATGCAAAAAGTTGCATTTCTGGAAAACTCATAATCCTACTTGGCGCTAATTTGAGACATGGGTTCGGACTTTAAAAGGCATTTTTTCAGGCTCTATGGTACCAAACGGGCTGAAATTTTGTGATCGCTATAAGAGTAAGTTTTCGAATCGAAATCAGTCAGAAAATCTGCAAAAAGTTCTATTTCTGGAAAACTCATAATCCTACTGGGCGCTAATTTGAGACTTGGGTTCGGACTTTAAAATGCATTATTTCAGGCTCTATGTTACCAAACGGGCTGAAATTTTGTGATCGCTTTTAGAATTATGATCCGAATCGAAATCATTCAGAAAATATGCAAAAAGTTGCATTTCTGGAAAACTCATAATCCTACTGGGCGCTAATTTGAGACATGGGTTCGGACTCTAAAAGGCATTTTTTCAGGCTCTATGGTACCAAACGGGCTGAAATTTTGTGATCGCTATAAGAATAATAGTCCGAATCGAAATCAGTCACAAAATCTGCAAAAGGGTACATTTACGGACAAAACATTTTTCTAATATTCGCTATTTTGAGACTTGGGTTCGGACTTTAAAATGCATTATTTCAGGCTCTATGTTAACAAACGGGCTGAAATTTTGTGATCGCTATAAGAATAATAGTCCGAATCGAAATCAGTCACAAAATCTGCAAAAAGGTGCATTTATGGATAAAACATTATTCTAATAGGCGCCATTTTCAGACTTGGGTTCGGACTTTAAAATGCATTTTTTCATGCTCTATGTTACCAAACGGGCTGAAATTTTGTGATCGCTATTAGAATTATGATCCGAATCGAAATCAGTCAGAAAATATGCAAAAAGTTGCATTTCGGGAAAACTCATAATCCTACTGGGCGCTAATTTGAGACATGGGTTCGGACTTTAAAAGGCATTTTTTCAGGCTCTATGGTACCAAACGGGCGGAAATTATGTGATCGCTATAAGAGTAAGTGTTCGAATCGAAATCAGTCAGAAAATATGCAAAAATTTGCATTTCTGGAAAACTCATAATCCTACTGGGCGCTAATTTGAGACTTGGGTTCGGACTTTAAAAGGCATTTTTTCAGGCTCTATGGTACCAAACGGGCTGAAATTTTGTGATCGCTATAAGAATAATAGTCCGAATCGAAATCAGTCACAAAATCTGCAAAAGGGTGCATTTACGGACAAAACATTATTCTAATATTCGCTATTTTGAGACTTAGGTTCGGACTTTAAAATGCATTATTTCAGGCTCTATGTTACCAAACGGGCTGAAATTTTTTGATCGCTATTAGAATTATGATCCGAATCGAAATCATTCAGAAAATATGCAAAAAGTTGCATTTCTGGAAAACTCATAATCCTACTAGGCGCTAATTTGAGACTTGGGTTCGGACTTTAAAAGGCATTTTTTCAGGCTCTATGGGACCAAACGGGCAGAAATTTTGTGATCGCTATAAAAATAATAGTCCGAATCGAAATCAGTCACAAAATCTGCAAAAGGGTGCATTTACGGACAAAACATTTTTCTAATATTCGCTATTTTGAGACTTGGGTTCGGACTTTAAAATGCATTTCTTCATGCTCTATGTTACCAAACGGGCTGAAATTTTGTGATCGCTATTAGAATTATGATCCGAATCGAAATCAGTCAGAAAATATGCAAAAAGTTGCATTTCGGGAAAACTCATAATCCTACTGGGCGCTAATTTGAGACTTGGGTTCGGACTTTAAAAGGCATTTTTTCAGGCTCTATGGTACCAAACGGGCAGAAATTATGTGATCGCTATAAGAGTAAGTGTTCGAATCGAAATCAGTCAGAAAATATGCAAAAATTTGCATTTCTGGAAAACTCATAATCCTACTGGGCGCTAATTTGAGACTTGGGTTCGGACTTAAAAAGGCATTTTTTCAGGCTCTATGGTACCAAACGGGCTGAAATTTTGTGATCGCTATAAGAATAATAGTCCGAATCGAAATCAGTCACAAAATCTGCAAAAGGGTGCATTTACGGACAAAACATTATTCTTATATTCGCTATTTTGAGACTTGGGTTCGGACTTTAAAATGCATTATTTCAGGCTCTATGTTACCAAACGGGCTGAAATTTTGTGATCGCTATAAGAATAATAGTCCGAATCGAAATCAGTCAGAAAATATGCAAAAAGTTGCATTTCGGGAAAACTCATAATCCTACTGGGCGCTAATTTGAGACTTGGGTTCGGACTTTAAAAGGCATTTTTTCAGGCTCTATGGTACCAAACGGGCGGAAATTATGTGATCGCTATAAGAGTAAGTGTTCGAATCGAAATCAGTCAGAAAATATGCAAAAATTTGCATTTCTGGAAAACTCATAATCCTACTGGGCGCTAATTTGAGACTTGGGTTCGGACTTAAAAAGGCATTTTTTCAGGCTCTATGGTACCAAACGGGCTGAAATTTTGTGATCGCTATAAGAATAATAGTCCGAATCGAAATCAGTCACAAAATCTGCAAAAGGGTGCATTTACGGACAAAACATTATTCTAATATTCGCTATTTTGAGACTTAGGTTCGGACTTTAAAATGCATTATTTCAGGCTCTATGTTACCAAACGGGCTGAAATTTTTTGATCGCTATTAGAATTATGATCCGAATCGAAATCATTCAGAAAATATGCAAAAAGTTGCATTTCTGGAAAACTCATAATCCTACTAGGCGCTAATTTGAGACTTGGGTTCGGACTTTAAAAGGCATTTTTTCAGGCTCTATGGTACCAAACGGGCAGAAATTTTGTGATCGCTATAAAAATAATAGTCCGAATCGAAATCATTCACAAAATCTGCAAAAGGGTGCATTTACGGACAAAACATTTTTCTAATATTCGCTATTTTGAGACTTGGGTTCGGACTTTAAAATGCATTTTTTCATGCTCTATGTTACCAAACGGGCTGAAATTTTGTGATCGCTATTAGAATTATGATCCGAATCGAAATCAGTCAGAAAATATGCAAAAAGTTGCATTTCGGGAAAACTCATAATCCTACTGGGCGCTAATTTGAGACTTGGGTTCGGACTTTAAAAGGCATTTTTTCAGGCTCTATGGTACCAAACGGGCAGAAATTATGTGATCGCTATAAGAGTAAGTGTTCGAATCGAAATCAGTCAGAAAATATGCAAAAATTTGCATTTCAGGAAAACTCATAATCCTACTGGGCGCTAATTTGAGACTTGGGTTCGGACTTAAAAAGGCATTTTTTCAGGCTCTATGGTACCAAACGGGCTGAAATTTTGTGATCGCTATAAGAATAATAGTCCGAATCGAAATCAGTCACAAAATCTGCAAAAGGGTGCATTTACGGACAAAACATTATTCTAATATTCGCTATTTTGAGACTTGGGTTCGGACTTTAAAATGCATTATTTCAGGCTCTATGTTACCAAACGGGCTGAAATTTTGTGATCGCTATAAGAATAATAGTCCGAATCGAAATCAGTCAGAAAATATGCAAAAAGTTGCATTTCGGGAAAACTCATAATCCTACTGGGCGCTAATTTGAGACTTGGGTTCGGACTTTAAAAGGCATTTTTTCAGGCTCTATGGTACCAAACGGGCGGAAATTATGTGATCGCTATAAGAGTAAGTGTTCGAATCGAAATCAGTCAGAAAATATGCAAAAATTTGCATTTCTGGAAAACTCATAATCCTACTGGGCGCTAATTTGAGACTTGGGTTCGGACTTTAAAAGGCATTTTTTCAGGCTCTATGGTACCAAACGGGCTGAAATTTTGTGATCGCTATAAGAATAATAGTCCGAATCGAAATCAGTCACAAAATCTGCAAAAGGGTGCATTTACGGACAAAACATTATTCTAATATTCGCTATTTTGAGACTTAGGTTCGGACTTTAAAATGCATTATTTCAGGCTCTATGTTACCAAACGGGCTGAAATTTTGTGATCGCTATTAGAATTATGATCCGAATCGAAATCATTCAGAAAATATGCAAAAAGTTGCATTTCTGGAAAACTCATAATCCAACTAGGCGCTAATTTGAGACTTGGGTTCGGACTTTAAAAGGCATTTTTTCAGGCTCTATGGTACCAAACGGGCAGAAATTTTGTGATCGCTATAAAAATGATAGTCCGAATCGAAATCAGTCACAAAATCTGCAAAAGGGTGCATTTACGGACAAAACATTTTTCTGATATTAGCTATTTTGAGACTTGGGTTCGGACTTTAAAATGCATTATTTCAGGCTCTATGTTCCCAAACGGGCTGAAATTTTGTGATCGCTATAAGAATAATAGTCCGAATCGAAATCAGTCACAAAATCTGCAAAAAGGTGCATTTATGGATAAAACATTATTCTAATAGGCGCCATTTTCAGACTTGGGTTCGGACTTTAAAATGCATTTTTTCATGCTCTATGTTACCAAACGGGCTGAAATTTTGTGATCGCTATTAGAATTATGATCCGAATCGAAATCAGTCAGAAAATATGCAAAAAGTTGCATTTCGGGAAAACTCATAATCCTACTGGGCGCTAATTTGAGACTTGGGTTCGGACTTTAAAAGGCATTTTTTCAGGCTCTATGGTACCAAACGGGCAGAAATTATGTGATCGCTATAAGAGTAAGTGTTCGAATCGAAATCAGTCAGAAAATATGCAAAAATTTGCATTTCTGGAAAACTCATAATCCTACTGGGCGCTAATTTGAGACTTGGGTTCGGACTTTAAAAGGCATTTTTTCAGGCTCTATGGTACCAAACGGGCTGAAATTTTGTGATCGCTATAAGAATAATAGTCCGAATCGAAATCAGTCACAAAATCTGCAAAAGGGTGCATTTACGGACAAAACATTATTCTAATATTCGCTATTTTGAGACTTAGGTTCGGACTTTAAAATGCATTATTTCAGGCTCTATGTTACCAAACGGGCTGAAATTTTTTGATCGCTATTAGAATTATGATCCGAAACGAAATCATTCAGAAAATATGCAAAAAGTTGCATTTCTGGAAAACTCATAATCCTACTAGGCGCTAATTTGAGACTTGGGTTCGGACTTTAAAAGGCATTTTTTCAGGCTTTATGGTACCAAACGGGCAGAAATTTTGTGATCGCTATAAAAATAATAGTCCGAATCGAAATCAGTCACAAAATCTGCAAAAGGGTGCATTTACGGACAAAACATTTTTCTAATATTCGCTATTTTGAGACTTGGGTTCGGACTTTAAAATGCATTTTTTCATGCTCTATGTTACCAAACGGGCTGAAATTTTGTGATCGCTATTAGAATTATGATCCGAATCGAAATCAGTCAGAAAATATGCAAAAAGTTGCATTTCGGGAAAACTCATAATCCTACTGGGCGCTAATTTGAGACTTGGGTTCGGACTTAAAAAGGCATTTTTTCAGGCTCTATGGTACCAAACGGGCTGAAATTTTGTGATCGCTATAAGAATAATAGTCCGAATCGAAATCAGTCACAAAATCTGCAAAAGGGTGCATTTACGGACAAAACATTATTCTAATATTCGCTATTTTGAGACTTAGGTTCGGACTTTAAAATGCATTATTTCAGGCTCTATGTTACCAAACGGGCTGAAATTTTGTGATCGCTATTAGAATTATGATCCGAATCGAAATCATTCAGAAAATATGCAAAAAGTTGCATTTCTGGAAAACTCATAATCCTACTAGGCGCTAATTTGAGACTTGGGTTCGGACTTTAAAAGGCATTTTTTCAGGCTCTATGGTACCAAACGGGCAGAAATTTTGTGATCGCTATAAAAATGATAGTCCGAATCGAAATCAGTCACAAAATCTGCAAAAGGGTGCATTTACGGACAAAACATTTTTCTAATATTCGCTATTTTGAGACTTGGGTTCGGACTTTAAAATGCATTATTTCAGGCTCTATGTTCCCAAACGGGCTGAAATTTTGTGATCGCTATAAGAATAATAGTTCGAATCGAAATCAGTCACAAAATCTGCAAAAAGGTGCATTTATGGAAAAAACATTATTCTAATAGGCGCTATTTTGAGACTTGGGTTCGGACTTTAAAATGCATTATTTCAGGCTCTATGTTACCAAACGGGCTGAAATTTTGTGATCGCTATAAGAATTATAGTCCAAATTGAAATCAGTCAGAAAATCTGCAAAAAGGTGCATTTCTGGAAAACTCATAATCCTACTGGGCGCTAATTTGAGACTTGGGTTCGGACTTTAAAAGGCATTTTTTCATGCTCTATGGTACCAAACGGGCTGAAATTTTTTGATCGCTATAAGAATAATGGTCCGAATCGAAATCAGTATGAAAATCTGCAAAAAGGTGCATTTATGGACAAAACATTATTCTAATAGGCGCTAAATTGAGACTTGGGTTCGGACTTTAAAATGCATTTTTGCAGGCTCTATGTTACCAAACGGGCTGAAATTTTGTGATCGCTATAAGAATAATAGTCCGAATCGAAATCAGTCACAAAATCTGCAAAAAGGTGCATTTATGGACAAAACATTATTCTAATATTCGCTATTTTGAGACTTGGGTTCGGACTTTAAAATGCATTATATCAGGCTCTATGTTACCAAACGGGCTGAAATTTTGTGATCGCTATAAGAATTATAGTCCAAATTGAAATCAGTCAGAAAATCTGCAAAAAGGTGCATTTCTGGAAAACTCATAATCCTACTGGGCGCTAATTTGAGACTTGGGTTCGGACTTTAAAAGGCATTTTTTCATGCTCTATGATACCAAACGGGCTGAAATTTTGTGATCGCTATAAGAATAATGGTCCGAATCGAAATCAGTATGAAAATCTGCAAAAAGGTGCATTTATGGACAAAACATTATTCTAATAGGCGCTAAATTGAGACTTGGGTTCGGACTTTAAAATGCATTTTTGCAGGCTCTATGTTACCAAACGGGCTGAAATTTTGTGATCGCTATAAGAATAATAGTCCGAATCGAAATCAGTCACAAAATATGCAAAAAGTTGCATTTCTGGAAAACTCATAATCCTACTGGGCGCTAATTTGAGACTTGGGTTCGGACTTTAAAAGGCATTTTTTCAGGCTCTATGGTACCAAACGGGCAGAAATTTTGTGATCGCTATAAAAATGATAGTCCGAATCGAAATCAGTCACAAAATCTGCAAAAGGGTGCATTTACGGACAAAACATTTTTCTGATATTAGCTATTTTGAGACTTGGGTTCGGACTTTAAAATGCATTATTTCAGGCTCTATGTTCCCAAACGGGCTGAAATTTTGTGATCGCTATAAGAATAATAGTCCGAATCGAAATCAGTCACAAAATCTGCAAAAAGGTGCATTTATGGATAAAACATTATTCTAATAGGCGCCATTTTCAGACTTGGGTTCGGACTTTAAAATGCATTTTTTCATGCTCTATGTTACCAAACGGGCTGAAATTTTGTGATCGCTATTAGAATTATGATCCGAATCGAAATCAGTCAGAAAATATGCAAAAAGTTGCATTTTGGGAAAACTCATAATCCTACTGGGCGCTAATTTGAGACTTGGGTTCGGACTTTAAAAGGCATTTTTTCAGGCTCTATGGTACCAAACGGGCAGAAATTATGTGATCGCTATAAGAGTAAGTGTTCGAATCGAAATCAGTCAGAAAATATGCAAAAATTTGCATTTCTGGAAAACTCATAATCCTACTGGGCGCTAATTTGAGACTTGGGTTCGGACTTTAAAAGGCATTTTTTCAGGCTCTATGGTACCAAACGGGCTGAAATTTTGTGATCGCTATAAGAATAATAGTCCGAATCGAAATCAGTCACAAAATCTGCAAAAGGGTGCATTTACGGACAAAACATTATTCTAATATTCGCTATTTTGAGACTTAGGTTCGGACTTTAAAATGCATTATTTCAGGCTCTATGTTACCAAACGGGCTGAAATTTTTTGATCGCTATTAGAATTATGATCCGAAACGAAATCATTCAGAAAATATGCAAAAAGTTGCATTTCTGGAAAACTCATAATCCTACTAGGCGCTAATTTGAGACTTGGGTTCGGACTTTAAAAGGCATTTTTTCAGGCATTATGGTACCAAACGGGCAGAAATTTTGTGATCGCTATAAAAATAATAGTCCGAATCGAAATCAGTCACAAAATCTGCAAAAGGGTGCATTTACGGACAAAACATTTTTCTAATATTCGCTATTTTGAGACTTGGGTTCGGACTTTAAAATGCATTTTTTCATGCTCTATGTTACCAAACGGGCTGAAATTTTGTGATCGCTATTAGAATTATGATCCGAATCGAAATCAGTCAGAAAATATGCAAAAAGTTGCATTTCGGGAAAACTCATAATCCTACTGGGCGCTAATTTGAGACTTGGGTTCGGACTTAAAAAGGCATTTTTTCAGGCTCTATGGTACCAAACGGGCTGAAATTTTGTGATCGCTATAAGAATAATAGTCCGAATCGAAATCAGTCACAAAATCTGCAAAAGGGTGCATTTACGGACAAAACATTATTCTAATATTCGCTATTTTGAGACTTAGGTTCGGACTTTAAAATGCATTATTTCAGGCTCTATGTTACCAAACGGGCTGAAATTTTGTGATCGCTATTAGAATTATGATCCGAATCGAAATCATTCAGAAAATATGCAAAAAGTTGCATTTCTGGAAAACTCATAATCCTACTAGGCGCTAATTTGAGACTTGGGTTCGGACTTTAAAAGGCATTTTTTCAGGCTTTATGGTACCAAACGGGCAGAAATTTTGTGATCGCTATAAAAATAATAGTCCGAATCGAAATCAGTCACAAAATCTGCAAAAGGGTGCATTTACGGACAAAACATTTTTCTAATATTCGCTATTTTGAGACTTGGGTTCGGACTTTAAAATGCATTTTTTCATGCTCTATGTTACCAAACGGGCTGAAATTTTGTGATCGCTATTAGAATTATGATCCGAATCGAAATCAGTCAGAAAATATGCAAAAAGTTGCATTTCGGGAAAACTCATAATCCTACTGGGCGCTAATTTGAGACTTGGGTTCGGACTTAAAAAGGCATTTTTTCAGGCTCTATGGTACCAAACGGGCTGAAATTTTGTGATCGCTATAAGAATAATAGTCCGAATCGAAATCAGTCACAAAATCTGCAAAAGGGTGCATTTACGGACAAAACATTATTCTAATATTCGCTATTTTGAGACTTAGGTTCGGACTTTAAAATGCATTATTTCAGGCTCTATGTTACCAAACGGGCTGAAATTTTGTGATCGCTATTAGAATTATGATCCGAATCGAAATCATTCAGAAAATATGCAAAAAGTTGCATTTCTGGAAAACTCATAATCCTACTAGGCGCTAATTTGAGACTTGGGTTCGGACTTTAAAAGGCATTTTTTCAGGCTCTATGGTACCAAACGGGCAGAAATTTTGTGATCGCTATAAAAATGATAGTCCGAATCGAAATCAGTCACAAAATCTGCAAAAGGGTGCATTTACGGACAAAACATTTTTCTAATATTCGCTATTTTGAGACTTGGGTTCGGACTTTAAAATGCATTATTTCAGGCTCTATGTTCCCAAACGGGCTGAAATTTTGTGATCGCTATAAGAATAATAGTTCGAATCGAAATCAGTCACAAAATCTGCAAAAAGGTGCATTTATGGAAAAAACATTATTCTAATAGGCGCTATTTTGAGACTTGGGTTCGGACTTTAAAATGCATTATTTCAGGCTCTATGTTACCAAACGGGCTGAAATTTTGTGATCGCTATAAGAATTATAGTCCAAATTGAAATCAGTCAGAAAATCTGCAAAAAGGTGCATTTCTGGAAAACTCATAATCCTACTGGGCGCTAATTTGAGACTTGGGTTCGGACTTTAAAAGGCATTTTTTCATGCTCTATGGTACCAAACGGGCTGAAATTTTTTGATCGCTATAAGAATAATGGTCCGAATCGAAATCAGTATGAAAATCTGCAAAAAGGTGCATTTATGGACAAAACATTATTCTAATAGGCGCTAAATTGAGACTTGGGTTCGGACTTTAAAATGCATTTTTGCAGGCTCTATGTTACCAAACGGGCTGAAATTTTGTGATCGCTATAAGAATAATAGTCCGAATCGAAATCAGTCACAAAATCTGCAAAAAGGTGCATTTATGGACAAAACATTATTCTAATATTCGCTATTTTGAGACTTGGGTTCGGACTTTAAAATGCATTATATCAGGCTCTATGTTACCAAACGGGCTGAAATTTTGTGATCGCTATAAGAATTATAGTCCAAATTGAAATCAGTCAGAAAATCTGCAAAAAGGTGCATTTCTGGAAAACTCATAATCCTACTGGGCGCTAATTTGAGACTTGGGTTCGGACTTTAAAAGGCATTTTTTCATGCTCTATGATACCAAACGGGCTGAAATTTTGTGATCGCTATAAGAATAATGGTCCGAATCGAAATCAGTATGAAAATCTGCAAAAAGGTGCATTTATGGACAAAACATTATTCTAATAGGCGCTAAATTGAGACTTGGGTTCGGACTTTAAAATGCATTTTTGCAGGCTCTATGTTACCAAACGGGCTGAAATTTTGTGATCGCTATAAGAATAATAGTCCGAATCGAAATCAGTCACAAAATCTGCAAAAAGGTGCATTTATGGACAAAACATTATTCTAATATTCGCTATTTTGAGACTTGGGTTCGGACTTTAAAATGCATTATATCAGGCTCTATGTTACCAAACGGGCTGAAATTTTGTGATCGCTATAAGAATTATAGTCCAAATTGAAATCAGTCAGAAAATCTGCAAAAAGGTGCATTTCTGGAAAACTCATAATCCTACTGGGCGCTAATTTGAGACTTGGGTTCGGACTTTAAAAGGCATTTTTTCATGCTCTATGATACCAAACGGGCTGAAATTTTGTGATCGCTATAAGAATAATGGTCCGAATCGAAATCAGTATGAAAATCTGCAAAAAGGTGCATTTATGGACAAAACATTATTCTAATAGGCGCTAAATTGAGACTTGGGTTCGGACTTTAAAATGCATTTTTGCAGGCTCTATGTTACCAAACGGGCTGAAATTTTGTGATCGCTATAAGAATAATAGTCCGAATCGAAATCAGTCACAAAATATGCAAAAAGTTGCATTTCTGGAAAACTCATAATCCTACTGGGCGCTAATTTGAGACTTGGGTTCGGACTTTAAAAGGCATTTTTTCAGGCTCTATGGTACCAAACGGGCAGAAATTTTGTGATCGCTATAAAAATGATAGTCCGAATCGAAATCAGTCACAAAATCTGCAAAAGGGTGCATTTACGGACAAAACATTTTTCTGATATTAGCTATTTTGAGACTTGGGTTCGGACTTTAAAATGCATTATTTCAGGCTCTATGTTCCCAAACGGGCTGAAATTTTGTGATCGCTATAAGAATAATAGTCCGAATCGAAATCA
The DNA here is from genome assembly GCA_026573805.1 of Hesperophylax magnus. Taxonomy (NCBI): domain Eukaryota; kingdom Metazoa; phylum Arthropoda; class Insecta; order Trichoptera; family Limnephilidae; genus Hesperophylax; species Hesperophylax magnus. The sequence continues at coordinate 5,500,201 of JAIUSX010000060.1, forward strand.
GTCACAAAATCTGCAAAAAGGTGCATTTATGGATAAAACATTATTCTAATAGGCGCCATTTTCAGACTTGGGTTCGGACTTTAAAATGCATTTTTTCATGCTCTATGTTACCAAACGGGCTGAAATTTTGTGATCGCTATTAGAATTATGATCCGAATCGAAATCAGTCAGAAAATATGCAAAAAGTTGCATTTCGGGAAAACTCATAATCCTACTGGGCGCTAATTTGAGACTTGGGTTCGGACTTTAAAAGGCATTTTTTCAGGCTCTATGGTACCAAACGGGCAGAAATTATGTGATCGCTATAAGAGTAAGTGTTCGAATCGAAATCAGTCAGAAAATATGCAAAAATTTGCATTTCTGGAAAACTCATAATCCTACTGGGCGCTAATTTGAGACTTGGGTTCGGACTTTAAAAGGCATTTTTTCAGGCTCTATGGTACCAAACGGGCTGAAATTTTGTGATCGCTATAAGAATAATAGTCCGAATCGAAATCAGTCACAAAATCTGCAAAAGGGTGCATTTACGGACAAAACATTATTCTAATATTCGCTATTTTGAGACTTAGGTTCGGACTTTAAAATGCATTATTTCAGGCTCTATGTTACCAAACGGGCTGAAATTTTTTGATCGCTATTAGAATTATGATCCGAAACGAAATCATTCAGAAAATATGCAAAAAGTTGCATTTCTGGAAAACTCATAATCCTACTAGGCGCTAATTTGAGACTTGGGTTCGGACTTTAAAAGGCATTTTTTCAGGCATTATGGTACCAAACGGGCAGAAATTTTGTGATCGCTATAAAAATAATAGTCCGAATCGAAATCAGTCACAAAATCTGCAAAAGGGTGCATTTACGGACAAAACATTTTTCTAATATTCGCTATTTTGAGACTTGGGTTCGGACTTTAAAATGCATTTTTTCATGCTCTATGTTACCAAACGGGCTGAAATTTTGTGATCGCTATTAGAATTATGATCCGAATCGAAATCAGTCAGAAAATATGCAAAAAGTTGCATTTCGGGAAAACTCATAATCCTACTGGGCGCTAATTTGAGACTTGGGTTCGGACTTAAAAAGGCATTTTTTCAGGCTCTATGGTACCAAACGGGCTGAAATTTTGTGATCGCTATAAGAATAATAGTCCGAATCGAAATCAGTCACAAAATCTGCAAAAGGGTGCATTTACGGACAAAACATTATTCTAATATTCGCTATTTTGAGACTTAGGTTCGGACTTTAAAATGCATTATTTCAGGCTCTATGTTACCAAACGGGCTGAAATTTTGTGATCGCTATTAGAATTATGATCCGAATCGAAATCATTCAGAAAATATGCAAAAAGTTGCATTTCTGGAAAACTCATAATCCTACTAGGCGCTAATTTGAGACTTGGGTTCGGACTTTAAAAGGCATTTTTTCAGGCTTTATGGTACCAAACGGGCAGAAATTTTGTGATCGCTATAAAAATAATAGTCCGAATCGAAATCAGTCACAAAATCTGCAAAAGGGTGCATTTACGGACAAAACATTTTTCTAATATTCGCTATTTTGAGACTTGGGTTCGGACTTTAAAATGCATTTTTTCATGCTCTATGTTACCAAACGGGCTGAAATTTTGTGATCGCTATTAGAATTATGATCCGAATCGAAATCAGTCAGAAAATATGCAAAAAGTTGCATTTCGGGAAAACTCATAATCCTACTGGGCGCTAATTTGAGACTTGGGTTCGGACTTAAAAAGGCATTTTTTCAGGCTCTATGGTACCAAACGGGCTGAAATTTTGTGATCGCTATAAGAATAATAGTCCGAATCGAAATCAGTCACAAAATCTGCAAAAGGGTGCATTTACGGACAAAACATTATTCTAATATTCGCTATTTTGAGACTTAGGTTCGGACTTTAAAATGCATTATTTCAGGCTCTATGTTACCAAACGGGCTGAAATTTTGTGATCGCTATTAGAATTATGATCCGAATCGAAATCATTCAGAAAATATGCAAAAAGTTGCATTTCTGGAAAACTCATAATCCTACTAGGCGCTAATTTGAGACTTGGGTTCGGACTTTAAAAGGCATTTTTTCAGGCTCTATGGTACCAAACGGGCAGAAATTTTGTGATCGCTATAAAAATGATAGTCCGAATCGAAATCAGTCACAAAATCTGCAAAAGGGTGCATTTACGGACAAAACATTTTTCTAATATTCGCTATTTTGAGACTTGGGTTCGGACTTTAAAATGCATTATTTCAGGCTCTATGTTCCCAAACGGGCTGAAATTTTGTGATCGCTATAAGAATAATAGTTCGAATCGAAATCAGTCACAAAATCTGCAAAAAGGTGCATTTATGGAAAAAACATTATTCTAATAGGCGCTATTTTGAGACTTGGGTTCGGACTTTAAAATGCATTATTTCAGGCTCTATGTTACCAAACGGGCTGAAATTTTGTGATCGCTATAAGAATTATAGTCCAAATTGAAATCAGTCAGAAAATCTGCAAAAAGGTGCATTTCTGGAAAACTCATAATCCTACTGGGCGCTAATTTGAGACTTGGGTTCGGACTTTAAAAGGCATTTTTTCATGCTCTATGGTACCAAACGGGCTGAAATTTTTTGATCGCTATAAGAATAATGGTCCGAATCGAAATCAGTATGAAAATCTGCAAAAAGGTGCATTTATGGACAAAACATTATTCTAATAGGCGCTAAATTGAGACTTGGGTTCGGACTTTAAAATGCATTTTTGCAGGCTCTATGTTACCAAACGGGCTGAAATTTTGTGATCGCTATAAGAATAATAGTCCGAATCGAAATCAGTCACAAAATCTGCAAAAAGGTGCATTTATGGACAAAACATTATTCTAATATTCGCTATTTTGAGACTTGGGTTCGGACTTTAAAATGCATTATATCAGGCTCTATGTTACCAAACGGGCTGAAATTTTGTGATCGCTATAAGAATTATAGTCCAAATTGAAATCAGTCAGAAAATCTGCAAAAAGGTGCATTTCTGGAAAACTCATAATCCTACTGGGCGCTAATTTGAGACTTGGGTTCGGACTTTAAAAGGCATTTTTTCATGCTCTATGATACCAAACGGGCTGAAATTTTGTGATCGCTATAAGAATAATGGTCCGAATCGAAATCAGTATGAAAATCTGCAAAAAGGTGCATTTATGGACAAAACATTATTCTAATAGGCGCTAAATTGAGACTTGGGTTCGGACTTTAAAATGCATTTTTGCAGGCTCTATGTTACCAAACGGGCTGAAATTTTGTGATCGCTATAAGAATAATAGTCCGAATCGAAATCAGTCACAAAATATGCAAAAAGTTGCATTTCTGGAAAACTCATAATCCTACTGGGCGCTAATTTGAGACTTGGGTTCGGACTTTAAAAGGCATTTTTTCAGGCTCTATGGTACCAAACGGGCAGAAATTTTGTGATCGCTATAAAAATGATAGTCCGAATCGAAATCAGTCACAAAATCTGCAAAAGGGTGCATTTACGGACAAAACATTTTTCTGATATTAGCTATTTTGAGACTTGGGTTCGGACTTTAAAATGCATTATTTCAGGCTCTATGTTCCCAAACGGGCTGAAATTTTGTGATCGCTATAAAAATGATAGTCCGAATCGAAATCAGTCACAAAATCTGCAAAAGGGTGCATTTACGGACAAAACATTTTTCTGATATTAGCTATTTTGAGACTTGGGTTCGGACTTTAAAATGCATTATTTCAGGCTCTATGTTACCAAACGGGCTGAAATTTTGTGATCGCTATAAGAATTATGATCCGAATCGAAATCAGTCAGAAAATATGCAAAAAGTTGCATTTCGGGAAAACTCATAATCCTACTGGGCGCTAATTTGAGACTTGGGTTCGGACTTTAAAAGGCATTTTTTCAGGCTCTATGGTACCAAACGGGCAGAAATTATGTGATCGCTATAAGAGTAAGTGTTCGAATCGAAATCAGTCAGAAAATATGCAAAAATTTGCATTTCTGGAAAACTCATAATCCTACTGGGCGCTAATTTGAGACTTGGGTTCGGACTTTAAAAGGCATTTTTTCAGGCTCTATGGTACCAAACGGGCTGAAATTTTGTGATCGCTATAAGAATAATAGTCCGAATCGAAATCAGTCACAAAATCTGCAAAAGGGTGCATTTACGGACAAAACATTATTCTAATATTCGCTATTTTGAGACTTAGGTTCGGACTTTAAAATGCATTATTTCAGGCTCTATGTTACCAAACGGGCTGAAATTTTTTGATCGCTATTAGAATTATGATCCGAAACGAAATCATTCAGAAAATATGCAAAAAGTTGCATTTCTGGAAAACTCATAATCCTACTAGGCGCTAATTTGAGACTTGGGTTCGGACTTTAAAAGGCATTTTTTCAGGCTTTATGGTACCAAACGGGCAGAAATTTTGTGATCGCTATAAAAATAATAGTCCGAATCGAAATCAGTCACAAAATCTGCAAAAGGGTGCATTTACGGACAAAACATTTTTCTAATATTCGCTATTTTGAGACTTGGGTTCGGACTTTAAAATGCATTTTTTCATGCTCTATGTTACCAAACGGGCTGAAATTTTGTGATCGCTATTAGAATTATGATCCGAATCGAAATCAGTCAGAAAATATGCAAAAAGTTGCATTTCGGGAAAACTCATAATCCTACTGGGCGCTAATTTGAGACTTGGGTTCGGACTTAAAAAGGCATTTTTTCAGGCTCTATGGTACCAAACGGGCTGAAATTTTGTGATCGCTATAAGAATAATAGTCCGAATCGAAATCAGTCACAAAATCTGCAAAAGGGTGCATTTACGGACAAAACATTATTCTAATATTCGCTATTTTGAGACTTAGGTTCGGACTTTAAAATGCATTATTTCAGGCTCTATGTTACCAAACGGGCTGAAATTTTGTGATCGCTATTAGAATTATGATCCGAATCGAAATCATTCAGAAAATATGCAAAAAGTTGCATTTCTGGAAAACTCATAATCCTACTAGGCGCTAATTTGAGACTTGGGTTCGGACTTTAAAAGGCATTTTTTCAGGCTCTATGGTACCAAACGGGCAGAAATTTTGTGATCGCTATAAAAATGATAGTCCGAATCGAAATCAGTCACAAAATCTGCAAAAGGGTGCATTTACGGACAAAACATTTTTCTAATATTCGCTATTTTGAGACTTGGGTTCGGACTTTAAAATGCATTATTTCAGGCTCTATGTTCCCAAACGGGCTGAAATTTTGTGATCGCTATAAGAATAATAGTTCGAATCGAAATCAGTCACAAAATCTGCAAAAAGGTGCATTTATGGAAAAAACATTATTCTAATAGGCGCTATTTTGAGACTTGGGTTCGGACTTTAAAATGCATTATTTCAGGCTCTATGTTACCAAACGGGCTGAAATTTTGTGATCGCTATAAGAATTATAGTCCAAATTGAAATCAGTCAGAAAATCTGCAAAAAGGTGCATTTCTGGAAAACTCATAATCCTACTGGGCGCTAATTTGAGACTTGGGTTCGGACTTTAAAAGGCATTTTTTCATGCTCTATGGTACCAAACGGGCTGAAATTTTTTGATCGCTATAAGAATAATGGTCCGAATCGAAATCAGTATGAAAATCTGCAAAAAGGTGCATTTATGGACAAAACATTATTCTAATAGGCGCTAAATTGAGACTTGGGTTCGGACTTTAAAATGCATTTTTGCAGGCTCTATGTTACCAAACGGGCTGAAATTTTGTGATCGCTATAAGAATAATAGTCCGAATCGAAATCAGTCACAAAATCTGCAAAAAGGTGCATTTATGGACAAAACATTATTCTAATATTCGCTATTTTGAGACTTGGGTTCGGACTTTAAAATGCATTATATCAGGCTCTATGTTACCAAACGGGCTGAAATTTTGTGATCGCTATAAGAATTATAGTCCAAATTGAAATCAGTCAGAAAATCTGCAAAAAGGTGCATTTCTGGAAAACTCATAATCCTACTGGGCGCTAATTTGAGACTTGGGTTCGGACTTTAAAAGGCATTTTTTCATGCTCTATGATACCAAACGGGCTGAAATTTTGTGATCGCTATAAGAATAATGGTCCGAATCGAAATCAGTATGAAAATCTGCAAAAAGGTGCATTTATGGACAAAACATTATTCTAATAGGCGCTAAATTGAGACTTGGGTTCGGACTTTAAAATGCATTTTTGCAGGCTCTATGTTACCAAACGGGCTGAAATTTTGTGATCGCTATAAGAATAATAGTCCGAATCGAAATCAGTCACAAAATATGCAAAAAGTTGCATTTCTGGAAAACTCATAATCCTACTGGGCGCTAATTTGAGACTTGGGTTCGGACTTTAAAAGGCATTTTTTCAGGCTCTATGGTACCAAACGGGCAGAAATTTTGTGATCGCTATAAAAATAATAGTCCGAATCGAAATCAGTCACAAAATCTGCAAAAGGGTGCATTTACGGACAAAACATTATTCTAATATTCGCTATTTTGAGACTTGGGTTCGGACTTTAAAAGGCATTTTTTCAGGCTCTATGTTACCAAACGGGTGGAAATTTTGTGATCGCTATAAGAGTAAGTGTTCGAATCGAAATCAGTCAGAAAATATGCAAAAAGTTGCATTTCTGGAAAACTCATAATCCTACTTGGCGCTAATTCGAGACTTGGGTTCGGACTTTAAAAGGCATTTTTTCAGGCTCTATGGTACCAAACCGGCTGAAATTTTGTGATCGCTATAAGAATAATAGTCCGAATCAAAATCAGTATGAAAATCTGCGAAAAGGTGCATTTATGGACAAAACATTATTCTAATAGGCGCTAAATTGAGACTTGGGTTCGGACTTAAAAATGCATTTTTGCAGGCTCTATTTTACCAAACGGGCTGAAATTTTGTGATCGCTATAAAAATAATAGTCCGAATCGAAATCAGTCACAAAATCTGCAAAAGGGTGCATTTACGGACAAAACATTATTCTAATATACGCTATTTTGAGACTTGGGTTCGGACTTTAAAATGCATTATTTCAGGCTCTATGTTACCAAACGGGCTGAAATTTTGTGATCGCTATAAGAATTATGGTCCAAATCGAAATCAGTCAGAAAATCTGCAAAAAGTTCTATTTCTGGAAAACTCATAATCCTACTGGGCGCTAATTTGAGACTTGGGTTCGGACTTTAAAAGGCATTTTTTAAGGCTCTATGGTCACAAAATCTGCAAAAGGGTGCATTTACGGACAAAAAATTATTCTAATATTCGCTATTTTGAGACTTGGGTTCGGACTATATAAGGCATTTTTTCAGGCTCTATGGTACCAAACGGGCAAAAATTTTGTGATCGCTATAAGAGTAAGTGTTCGAATCGAAATCAGTCAGAAAATCTGCAAAAAGTTCTATTTCTGGAAAACTCATAATCCTACTGGGCGCTAATTTGAGACTTGGGTTCGGACTTTAAAAGGCATTTTTTCAGGCTCTATGGTACCAAACGGGCGGAAATTATGTGATCGCTATAAGAGTAAGTGTTCGAATCGAAATCAGTCAGAAAATATGCAAAAAGTTGCATTTCTGGAAAACTCATAATCCTACTGGGCGCTAATTTGAGACTTGGGTTCGGACTTAAAAAGGCATTTTTTCAGGCTCTATGGTACCAAACGGGCTGAAATTTTGTGATCGCTATAAAAATAATAGTCCGAATCGAAATCAGTCACAAAATCTGCAAAAGGGTGCATTTACGGAAAAAAAATTATTCTAATATTCGCTATTTTGAGACTTGGGTTCGGACTTTAAAAGGCATTTTTTCAGGCTCTATGGTAACAAACGGGCAGAAATTTTGTGATCGCTAAAAGAGTAAGTGTTCGAATCGAAATCAGTCAGAAAATCTGCAAAAAGATCTATTTCTGGAAAACTCATAATCCTACTGGGCGCTAATTTGAGACTTGGGTTCGGACTTAAAAAGGCATTTTTTCAGGCTCTATGGTACCAAACGGGCGGAAATTATGTGATCGCTATAAGAGTAAGTGTTCGAATCGAAATCAGTCAGAAAATATGCAAAAAGTTGCATTTCTGGAAAACTCATAATCCTACTGGGCGCTAATTTGAGACTTGGGTTCGGACTTTAAAAGGCATTTTTACAGGCTCTATGGTACCAAACGGGCTGAAATTTTGTGATCGCTATAAAAATAATAGTCCGAATCGAAATCAGTCACAAAATCTGCAAAAGGGTGCATTTACGGACAAAACATTATTCTAATATTCGCTATTTTGAGACTTGGGTTCGGACTTTAAAAGGCATTTTTTCAGGCTCTATGGTACCAAACGGGCAGAAATTTTGTGATCGCTAAAAGAGTAAGTGTTCGAATCGAAATCAGTCAGAAAATCTGCAAAAAGATCTATTTCTGGAAAACTCATAATCCTACTGGGCGCTAATTTGAGACTTGGGTTCGGACTTAAAAAGGCATTTTTTCAGGCTCTATGGTACCAAACGGGCGGAAATTATGTGATCGCTATAAGAGTAAGTGTTCGAATCGAAATCAGTCAGAAAATATGCAAAAAGTTGCATTTCTGGAAAACTCATAATCCTACTGGGCGCTAATTTGAGACTTGGGTTCGGACTTTAAAAGGCATTTTTACAGGCTCTATGGTACCAAACGGGCTGAAATTTTGTGATCGCTATAAGAATAATAGTCCGAATCGAAATCAGTCACAAAATCTGCAAAAGGGTGCATTTACGGACAAAACATTTTTCTAATATTCACTATTTTGAGACATGGGTTCGGACTTTAAAATGCATTATTTCAGGCTCTATGTTACCAAACGGGCTGAAATTTTGTGATCGCTATAAGAATTATGGTCCAAATCGAAATCAGTCAGAAAATCTGCAAAAAGTTCTATTTCTGGAAAACTCATAATCCTACTGGGCGCTAATTTGAGACTTGGGTTCGGACTTTAAAAGGCATTTTTTCAGGCTCTATGGTACCAAACGGGCGGAAATTATGTGATCGCTATAAGAGTAAGTGTTCGAATCGAAATCAGTCAGAAAATATGCAAAAAGTTGCATTTCTGGAAAACTCATAATCCTACTGGGCGCTAATTTGAGACTTGGGTTCGGACTTTAAAAGGCATTTTTTCAGGCTCTATGGTACCAAACGGGCAGAAATTTTGTGATCGCTATAAAAATAATAGTCCGAATCGAAATCAGTCACAAAATCTGCAAAAGGGTGCATTTACGGACAAAAAATTATTCTAATATTCGCTATTTTGAGACTTGGGTTCGGACTATATAAGGCATTTTTTCAGGCTCTATGGTACCAAACGGGCAAAAATTTTGTGATCGCTATAAGAGTAAGTGTTCGAATCGAAATCAGTCAGAAAATCTGCAAAAAGTTCTATTTCTGGAAAACTCATAATCCTACTGGGCGCTAATTTGAGACTTGGGTTCGGACTTTAAAAGGCATTTTTTCAAGCTCTATGGTACCAAACGGGCGGAAATTATGTGATCGCTATTAGAATTATGATCCGAATCGAAATCAGTCAGAAAATATGCAAAAAGTTGCATTTCGGGAAAACTCATAATCCTACTGGGCGCTAATTTGAGACTTGGGTTCGGACTTTAAAAGGCATTTTTTCAGGCTCTATGTTCCCAAACGGGAACATAGAGATTTTCGAATCGAAATCAGTCACAAAATCTGCAAAAGGGTGCATTTACGGACAAAACATAATTCTAATATTCGCTATTTTGAGACTTGGGTTCGGACTTTAAAATGCATTATTTCAGGCTCTATGTTACCAAACGGGCTGAAATTTTGTGATCGCTATAAGAATAATAGTCCGAATCAAAATCAGTCACAAAATCTGCAAAAGGGTGCATTTACGGACAAAACATTATTCTAATATTCGCTATTTTGAGACTTGGGTTCGGACTTTAAAATGCATTATTTCAGGCTCTCTGTTCCCAAACGGGCTGAAATTTTGTGATCGCTATAAGAATAATGGTCCGAATCGAAATCAGTATGAAAATCTGCAAAAAGGAGCATTTATGGACAAAACATTATTCCAATAGGCGCTAAATTGAGACTTGGGCTCGGACTTTAAAATGCATTTTTGCAGGCTCTATGTTACCAAACGGGCTGAAATTTTGTGATCGCTATAAGAATAATAGTCCGAATCAAAATCAGTCACAAAATCTGCAAAAGGGTGCATTTACGGACAAAACATTATTCTAATATTCGCTATTTTGAGACTTGGGTTCGGACTTTAAAATGCATTATTTCAGGCTCTCTGTTCCCAAACGGGCTGAAATTTTGTGATCGCTATAAGAATAATAGTCCGAATCGAAATCAGTATGAAAATCTGCGAAAAGGTGCATTTATGGACAAAACATTATTCTAATAGGCGCTAAATTGAGACTTGGGTTCGGACTTTAAAAGGCATTTTTACAGGCTCTATGGTACCAAACGGGCTGAAATTTTGTGATCGCTATAAGAATAATAGTCCGAATCGAAATCAGTCACAAAATCTGCAAAAGGGTGCATTTACGGACAAAACATTTTTCTAATATTCACTATTTTGAGACATGGGTTCGGACTTTAAAATGCATTATTTCAGGCTCTATGTTACCAAACGGGCTGAAATTTTGTGATCGCTATAAGAATTATGGTCCAAATCGAAATCAGTCAGAAAATCTGCAAAAAGTTCTATTTCTGGAAAACTCATAATCCTACTGGGCGCTAATTTGAGACTTGGGTTCGGACTTTAAAAGGCATTTTTTCAGGCTCTATGGTACCAAACGGGCGGAAATTATGTGATCGCTATAAGAGTAAGTGTTCGAATCGAAATCAGTCAGAAAATATGCAAAAAGTTGCATTTCTGGAAAACTCATAATCCTACTGGGCGCTAATTTGAGACTTGGGTTCGGACTTTAAAAGGCATTTTTTCAGGCTCTATGGTACCAAACGGGCAGAAATTTTGTGATCGCTATAAAAATAATAGTCCGAATCGAAATCAGTCACAAAATCTGCAAAAGGGTGCATTTACGGACAAAAAATTATTCTAATATTCGCTATTTTGAGACTTGGGTTCGGACTATATAAGGCATTTTTTCAGGCTCTATGGTACCAAACGGGCAAAAATTTTGTGATCGCTATAAGAGTAAGTGTTCGAATCGAAATCAGTCAGAAAATCTGCAAAAAGTTCTATTTCTGGAAAACTCATAATCCTACTGGGCGCTAATTTGAGACTTGGGTTCGGACTTTAAAAGGCATTTTTTCAAGCTCTATGGTACCAAACGGGCGGAAATTATGTGATCGCTATTAGAATTATGATCCGAATCGAAATCAGTCAGAAAATATGCAAAAAGTTGCATTTCGGGAAAACTCATAATCCTACTGGGCGCTAATTTGAGACTTGGGTTCGGACTTTAAAAGGCATTTTTTCAGGCTCTATGTTCCCAAACGGGAACATAGAGATTTTCGAATCGAAATCAGTCACAAAATCTGCAAAAGGGTGCATTTACGGACAAAACATAATTCTAATATTCGCTATTTTGAGACTTGGGTTCGGACTTTAAAATGCATTATTTCAGGCTCTATGTTACCAAACGGGCTGAAATTTTGTGATCGCTATAAGAATAATAGTCCGAATCAAAATCAGTCACAAAATCTGCAAAAGGGTGCATTTACGGACAAAACATTATTCTAATATTCGCTATTTTGAGACTTGGGTTCGGACTTTAAAATGCATTATTTCAGGCTCTCTGTTCCCAAACGGGCTGAAATTTTGTGATCGCTATAAGAATAATGGTCCGAATCGAAATCAGTATGAAAATCTGCAAAAAGGAGCATTTATGGACAAAACATTATTCCAATAGGCGCTAAATTGAGACTTGGGCTCGGACTTTAAAATGCATTTTTGCAGGCTCTATGTTACCAAACGGGCTGAAATTTTGTGATCGCTATAAGAATAATAGTCCGAATCGAAATCAGTCACAAAATCTGCAAAAAGGTGCATTTATGGATAAAACATTATTCTAATAGGCGCCATTTTGAGACTTGGGTTCGGACTTTAAAATGCATTTTTTCATGCTCTATGTTACCAAACGGGCTGAAATTTTGTGATCGCTATTAGAATTATGATCCGAATCGAAATCAGTCAGAAAATATGCAAAAAGTTGCATTTCGGGAAAACTCATAATCCTACTGGGCGCTAATTTGAGACTTGGGTTCGGACTTTAAAAGGCATTTTTTCAGGCTCTATGGTACCAAACGGGCGGAAATTATGTGATCGCTATGAGAGTAAGTGTTCGAATCGAAATCAGTCAGAAAATATGCAAAAAGTTGCATTTCTGGAAAACTCATAATCCTACTGGGCGCTAATTTGAGACTTGGGTTCGGACTTTAAAAGGCATTTTTTCAGGCTCTATGGTACCAAACGGGCGGAAATTATGTGATCGCTATAAGAGTAAGTGTTCGAATCGAAATCAGTCAGAAAATATGCAAAAAGTTGCATTTCTGGAAAACTCATAATCCTACTGGGCGCTAATTTGAGACTTGGGTTCGGACTTTAAAAGGCATTTTTTCAGGCTCTATGGTACCAAACGGGCTGAAATTTTGTGATCGCTATAAAAATAATAGTCCGAATCGAAATCAGTCACAAAATCTGCAAAAGGGTGCATTTACGGACAAAAAATTATTCTAATATTCGCTATTTTGAGACTTGGGTTCGGACTTTAAAAGGCATTTTTTCAGGCTCTATGGTACCAAACGGGCAGAAATTTTGTGATCTCTAAAAGAGTAAGTGTTCGAATCGAAATCAGTCAGAAAATCTGCAAAAAGTTCTATTTCTGGAAAACTCATAATCCTACTGGGCGCTAATTTGAGACTTGGGTTCGGACTTTAAAAGGCATTTTTTCAGGCTCTATGGTACCACACGGGCGGAAATTATGTGATCGCTATAAGAGTAAGTGTTCGAATCGAAATCAGTCAGAAAATCTGCAAAAAGTTCTATTTCTGGAAAACTCATAATCCTACTGGGCGCTAATTTGAGACTTGGGTTCGGACTTAAAAAGGCATTTTTTCAGGCTCTATGGTACCAAACGGGCGGAAATTATGTGATCGCTATAAGAGTAAGTGTTCGAATCGAAATCAGTCAGAAAATATGCAAAAAGTTGCATTTTTGGAAAACTCATAATCCTACTGGGCGCTAATTTGAGACTTGGGTTCGGACTTTAAAAGGCATTTTTTCAGGCTCTATGTTCCCAAACGGGAACATAGAGATTTTCGAATCGAAATCAGTCACAAAATCTGCAAAAGGGTGCATTTACGGACAAAACATAATTCTAATATTCGCTATTTTGAGACTTGGGTTCGGACTTTAAAATGCATTATTTCAGGCTCTATGTTACCAAACGGGCTGAAATTTTGTGATCGCTATAAGAATAATAGTCCGAATCAAAATCAGTCACAAAATCTGCAAAAGGGTGCATTTACGGACAAAACATTATTCTAATATTCGCTATTTTGAGACTTGGGTTCGGACTTTAAAATGCATTATTTCAGGCTCTCTGTTCCCAAACGGGCTGAAATTTTGTGATCGCTATAAGAATAATGGTCCGAATCGAAATCAGTATGAAAATCTGCAAAAAGGAGCATTTATGGACAAAACATTATTCCAATAGGCGCTAAATTGAGACTTGGGCTCGGACTTTAAAATGCATTTTTGCAGGCTCTATGTTACCAAACGGGCTGAAATTTTGTGATCGCTATAAGAATAATAGTCCGAATCAAAATCAGTCACAAAATCTGCAAAAGGGTGCATTTACGGACAAAACATTATTCTAATATTCGCTATTTTGAGACTTGGGTTCGGACTTTAAAATGCATTATTTCAGGCTCTCTGTTCCCAAACGGGCTGAAATTTTGTGATCGCTATAAGAATAATAGTCCGAATCGAAATCAGTATGAAAATCTGCGAAAAGGTGCATTTATGGACAAAACATTATTCTAATAGGCGCTAAATTGAGACTTGGGTTCGGACTTTAAAAGGCATTTTTACAGGCTCTATGGTACCAAACGGGCTGAAATTTTGTGATCGCTATAAGAATAATAGTCCGAATCGAAATCAGTCACAAAATCTGCAAAAGGGTGCATTTACGGACAAAACATTTTTCTAATATTCACTATTTTGAGACATGGGTTCGGACTTTAAAATGCATTATTTCAGGCTCTATGTTACCAAACGGGCTGAAATTTTGTGATCGCTATAAGAATTATGGTCCAAATCGAAATCAGTCAGAAAATCTGCAAAAAGTTCTATTTCTGGAAAACTCATAATCCTACTGGGCGCTAATTTGAGACTTGGGTTCGGACTTTAAAAGGCATTTTTTCAGGCTCTATGGTACCAAACGGGCGGAAATTATGTGATCGCTATAAGAGTAAGTGTTCGAATCGAAATCAGTCAGAAAATATGCAAAAAGTTGCATTTCTGGAAAACTCATAATCCTACTGGGCGCTAATTTGAGACTTGGGTTCGGACTTTAAAAGGCATTTTTTCAGGCTCTATGGTACCAAACGGGCAGAAATTTTGTGATCGCTATAAAAATAATAGTCCGAATCGAAATCAGTCACAAAATCTGCAAAAGGGTGCATTTACGGACAAAAAATTATTCTAATATTCGCTATTTTGAGACTTGGGTTCGGACTATATAAGGCATTTTTTCAGGCTCTATGGTACCAAACGGGCAAAAATTTTGTGATCGCTATAAGAGTAAGTGTTCGAATCGAAATCAGTCAGAAAATCTGCAAAAAGTTCTATTTCTGGAAAACTCATAATCCTACTGGGCGCTAATTTGAGACTTGGGTTCGGACTTTAAAAGGCATTTTTTCAAGCTCTATGGTACCAAACGGGCGGAAATTATGTGATCGCTATTAGAATTATGATCCGAATCGAAATCAGTCAGAAAATATGCAAAAAGTTGCATTTCGGGAAAACTCATAATCCTACTGGGCGCTAATTTGAGACTTGGGTTCGGACTTTAAAAGGCATTTTTTCAGGCTCTATGTTCCCAAACGGGAACATAGAGATTTTCGAATCGAAATCAGTCACAAAATCTGCAAAAGGGTGCATTTACGGACAAAACATAATTCTAATATTCGCTATT
The DNA here is from genome assembly GCA_026573805.1 of Hesperophylax magnus. NCBI lineage: Eukaryota > Metazoa > Arthropoda > Insecta > Trichoptera > Limnephilidae > Hesperophylax > Hesperophylax magnus. Next base: position 5,515,394 of record JAIUSX010000060.1, read on the forward strand.
TTGAGACTTGGGTTCGGACTTTAAAATGCATTATTTCAGGCTCTATGTTACCAAACGGGCTGAAATTTTGTGATCGCTATAAGAATAATAGTCCGAATCAAAATCAGTCACAAAATCTGCAAAAGGGTGCATTTACGGACAAAACATTATTCTAATATTCGCTATTTTGAGACTTGGGTTCGGACTTTAAAATGCATTATTTCAGGCTCTCTGTTCCCAAACGGGCTGAAATTTTGTGATCGCTATAAGAATAATGGTCCGAATCGAAATCAGTATGAAAATCTGCAAAAAGGAGCATTTATGGACAAAACATTATTCCAATAGGCGCTAAATTGAGACTTGGGCTCGGACTTTAAAATGCATTTTTGCAGGCTCTATGTTACCAAACGGGCTGAAATTTTGTGATCGCTATAAGAATAATAGTCCGAATCGAAATCAGTCACAAAATCTGCAAAAAGGTGCATTTATGGATAAAACATTATTCTAATAGGCGCCATTTTGAGACTTGGGTTCGGACTTTAAAATGCATTTTTTCATGCTCTATGTTACCAAACGGGCTGAAATTTTGTGATCGCTATTAGAATTATGATCCGAATCGAAATCAGTCAGAAAATATGCAAAAAGTTGCATTTCGGGAAAACTCATAATCCTACTGGGCGCTAATTTGAGACTTGGGTTCGGACTTTAAAAGGCATTTTTTCAGGCTCTATGGTACCAAACGGGCGGAAATTATGTGATCGCTATGAGAGTAAGTGTTCGAATCGAAATCAGTCAGAAAATATGCAAAAAGTTGCATTTCTGGAAAACTCATAATCCTACTGGGCGCTAATTTGAGACTTGGGTTCGGACTTTAAAAGGCATTTTTTCAGGCTCTATGGTACCAAACGGGCGGAAATTATGTGATCGCTATAAGAGTAAGTGTTCGAATCGAAATCAGTCAGAAAATATGCAAAAAGTTGCATTTCTGGAAAACTCATAATCCTACTGGGCGCTAATTTGAGACTTGGGTTCGGACTTTAAAAGGCATTTTTTCAGGCTCTATGGTACCAAACGGGCTGAAATTTTGTGATCGCTATAAAAATAATAGTCCGAATCGAAATCAGTCACAAAATCTGCAAAAGGGTGCATTTACGGACAAAAAATTATTCTAATATTCGCTATTTTGAGACTTGGGTTCGGACTTTAAAAGGCATTTTTTCAGGCTCTATGGTACCAAACGGGCAGAAATTTTGTGATCTCTAAAAGAGTAAGTGTTCGAATCGAAATCAGTCAGAAAATCTGCAAAAAGTTCTATTTCTGGAAAACTCATAATCCTACTGGGCGCTAATTTGAGACTTGGGTTCGGACTTTAAAAGGCATTTTTTCAGGCTCTATGGTACCACACGGGCGGAAATTATGTGATCGCTATAAGAGTAAGTGTTCGAATCGAAATCAGTCAGAAAATCTGCAAAAAGTTCTATTTCTGGAAAACTCATAATCCTACTGGGCGCTAATTTGAGACTTGGGTTCGGACTTAAAAAGGCATTTTTTCAGGCTCTATGGTACCAAACGGGCGGAAATTATGTGATCGCTATAAGAGTAAGTGTTCGAATCGAAATCAGTCAGAAAATATGCAAAAAGTTGCATTTTTGGAAAACTCATAATCCTACTGGGCGCTATTTTGAGACTTGGGTTCGGACTTTAAAAGGCATTTTTACAGGCTCTATGGTACCAAACGGGCTGAAATTTTGTGATCGCTATAAGAATAATAGTCCGAATCGAAATCAGTCACAAAATCTGCAAAAGGGTGCATTTACGGACAAAACATTTTTCTAATATTCGCTATTTTGAGACATGGGTTCGGACTTTAAAATGCATTATTTCAGGCTCTATGTTACCAAACGGGCTGAAATTTTGTGATCGCTATTAGAATTATGATCCGAATCGAAATCATTCAGAAAATATGCAAAAAAGTTGCATTTATGGAAAACTCATAATCCTACTGGGCGCTAATTTGAGACATGGGTTCGGACTTTAAAAGGCATTTTTTCAGGCTCTATTGTACCAAACGGGCAGAAATTTTGTGATCGCCTTAAAAATAATAGTCCGAATCGAAATCAGTCACAAAATCTGCAAAAGGGTGCATTTACGGACAAAAAATTATTCTAATATTCGCTATTTTGAGACTTGGGTTCGGACTTTAAAATGCATTATTTCAGGCTCTATGGTACCAAACGGGCTGAAATTTTGTGATCGCTATAAGAATAATAGTCCGAATCGAAATCAGTCACAAAATCTGCAAAAGGGTGCATTTACGGACAAAACATTATTCTAATATTCGCTATTTTGAGACTTAGGTTCGGACTTTAAAATGCATTATTTCAGGCTCTATGTTACCAAACGGGCTGAAATTTTGTGATCGCTATTAGAATTATGATCCGAATCGAAATCATTCAGAAAATATGCAAAAAGTTGCATTTCTGGAAAACTCATAATCCTACAAGGCGCTAATTTGAGACTTGGGTTCAGACTTTAAAAGGCATTTTTTCAGGCTCTATGGTACCAAACGGGCAGAAATTTTGTGATCGCTATAAAAATGATAGTCCGAATCGAAATCAGTCACAAAATCTGCAAAAGGGTGCATTTACGGACAAAACATTTTTCTAATATTCGCTATTTTGAGACTTGGGTTCGGACTTTAAAATGCATTATTTCAGGCTCTATGTTCCCAAACGGGCTGAAATTTTGTGATCGCTATAAGAATAATAGTCCGAATCGAAATCAGTCACAAAATCTGCAAAAAGGTGCATTTATGGATAAAACATTATTCTAATAGGCGCCATTTTCAGACTTGGGTTCGGACTTTAAAATGCATTTTTTCATGCTCTATGTTACCAAACGGGCTGAAATTTTGTGATCGCTATTAGAATTATGATCCGAATCGAAATCAGTCAGAAAATATGCAAAAAGTTGCATTTCGGGAAAACTCATAATCCTACTGGGCGCTAATTTGAGACTTGGGTTCGGACTTTAAAAGGCATTTTTTCAGGCTCTATGGTACCAAACGGGCGGAAATTATGTGATCGCTATAAGTGTAAGTGTTCGAATCGAAATCAGTCAGAAAATATGCAAAAATTTGCATTTCTGGAAAACTCATAATCCTACTGGGCGCTAATTTGAGACTTGGGTTCGGACTTTAAAAGGCATTTTTTCAGGCTCTATGGTACCAAACGGGCTGAAATTTTGTGATCGCTATAAGAATAATAGTCCGAATCGAAATCAGTCACAAAATCTGCAAAAGGGTGCATTTACGGACAAAACATTATTCTAATATTCGCTATTTTGAGACTTGGGTTCGGACTTTAAAATGCATTATTTCAGGCTCTATGTTACCAAACGGGCTGAAATTTTGTGATCGCTATTAGAATTATGATCCGAATCGAAATCATTCAGAAAATATGCAAAAAGTTGCATTTCTGGAAAACTCATAATCCTACTAGGCGCTAATTTGAGACTTGGGTTCGGACTTTAAAAGGCATTTTTTCAGGCTCTATGGTACCAAACTGGCAGAAATTTTGTGATCGCTATAAAAATAATAGTCCGAATCGAAATCAGTCACAAAATCTGCAAAAGGGTGCATTTACGGACAAAATATTATTCTAATATTCGCTATTTTGAGACTTGGGTTCGGACTTTAAAATGCATTATTTCAGGCTCTATGTTCCCAAACGGGCTGATATTTTGTGATCGCTATAAAAATAATAGTTCGAATCGAAATCAGTCACAAAATCTGCAAAAAGGTGCTTTTATGGAAAAAACATTATTCTAATAGGCGCTATTTTGAGACTTGGGTTCGGACTTTAAAATGCATTATTTCAGGCTCTATGTTACCAAACGGGCTGAAATTTTGTGATCGCTATAAGAATTATAGTCCAAATTGAAATCAGTCAGAAAATCTGCAAAAAGGTGCATTTCTGGAAAACTCATAATCCTACTGGGCGCTAATTTGAGACTTGGGTTCGGACTTTAAAAGGCATTTTTTCATGCTCTATGGTACCAAACGGGCTGAAATTTTTTAATCGCTATAAGAATAATGGTCCGAATCGAAATCAGTATGAAAATCTGCAAAAAGGTGCATTTATGGACAAAACATTATTCTAATAGGCGCTAAATTGAGACTTGGGTTCGGACTTTAAAATGCATTTTTGCAGGCTCTATGTTACCAAACGGGCTGAAATTTTGTGATCGCTATAAGAATAATAGTCCGAATCGAAATCAGTCACAAAATCTGCAAAAAGGTGCATTTATGGACAAAACATTATTCTAATATTCGCTATTTTGAGACTTGGGTTCGGACTTTAAAATGCATTATATCAGGCTCTATGTTACCAAACGGGCTGAAATTTTGTGATCGCTATAAGAATTATAGTCCAAATTGAAATCAGTCAGAAAATCTGCAAAAAGGTGCATTTCTGGAAAACTCATAATCCTACTGGGCGCTAATTTGAGACTTGGGTTCGGACTTTAAAAGGCATATTTTCATGCTCTATGATACCAAACGGGCTGAAATTTTGTGATCGCTATAAGAATAATGGTCCGAATCGAAATCAGTATGAAAATCTGCAAAAAGGTGCATTTATGGACAAAACATTATTCTAATAGGCGCTAAATTGAGACTTGGGTTCGGACTTTAAAATGCATTTTTGCAGGCTCTATGTTACCAAACGGGCTGAAATTTTGTGATCGCTTTAAGAATAATAGTCCGAATCGAAATCAGTCATAAAATATGCAAAAAGGTGCATTTCTGGAAAACTCATAATCCTACTGGGCGCTAATTTGAGACTTGGGTTCGGACTTTAAAAGGCATTTTTTCAGGCTCTATGGTACCAAACGGGCAGAAATTTTGTGATCGCTATAAAAATAATAGTCCGAATCGAAATCAGTCACAAAATCTGCAAAAGGGTGCATTTACGGACAAAACATTATTCTAATATTCGCTATTTTGAGACTTGGGTTCGGACTTTAAAAGGCATTTTTTCAGGCTCTATGTTACCAAACGGGTGGAAATTTTGTGATCGCTATAAGAGTAAGTGTTCGAATCGAAATCAGTCAGAAAATATGCAAAAAGTTGCATTTCTGGAAAACTCATAATCCTACTTGGCGCTAATTCGAGACTTGGGTTCGGACTTTAAAAGGCATTTTTTCAGGCTCTATGGTACCAAACCGGCTGAAATTTTGTGATCGCTATAAGAATAATAGTCCGAATCGAAATCAGTATGAAAATCTGCGAAAAGGTGCATTTATGGACAAAACATTATTCTAATAGGCGCTAAATTGAGACTTGGGTTCGGACTTAAAAATGCATTTTTGCAGGCTCTATTTTACCAAACGGGCTGAAATTTTGTGATCGCTATAAAAATAATAGTCCGAATCGATATCAGTCACAAAATCTGCAAAAGGGTGCATTTACGGACAAAACATTATTCTAATATACGCTATTTTGAGACTTGGGTTCGGACTTTAAAATGCATTATTTCAGGCTCTATGTTACCAAACGGGCTGAAATTTTGTGATCGCTATTAGAATTATGATCCGAATCGAAATCATTCAGAAAATATGCAAAAAGTTGCATTTCTGGAAAACTCATAATCCTACTAGGCGCTAATTTGAGACTTGGGTTCGGACTTTAAAAGGCATTTTTTCAGGCTCTATGGTACCAAACTGGCAGAAATTTTGTGATCGCTATAAAAATAATAGTCCGAATCGAAATCAGTCACAAAATCTGCAAAAGGGTGCATTTACGGACAAAATATTATTCTAATATTCGCTATTTTGAGACTTGGGTTCGGACTTTAAAATGCATTATTTCAGGCTCTATGTTCCCAAACGGGCTGATATTTTGTGATCGCTATAAAAATAATAGTTCGAATCGAAATCAGTCACAAAATCTGCAAAAAGGTGCTTTTATGGAAAAAACATTATTCTAATAGGCGCTATTTTGAGACTTGGGTTCGGACTTTAAAATGCATTATTTCAGGCTCTATGTTACCAAACGGGCTGAAATTTTGTGATCGCTATAAGAATTATAGTCCAAATTGAAATCAGTCAGAAAATCTGCAAAAAGGTGCATTTCTGGAAAACTCATAATCCTACTGGGCGCTAATTTGAGACTTGGGTTCGGACTTTAAAAGGCATTTTTTCATGCTCTATGGTACCAAACGGGCTGAAATTTTTTAATCGCTATAAGAATAATGGTCCGAATCGAAATCAGTATGAAAATCTGCAAAAAGGTGCATTTATGGACAAAACATTATTCTAATAGGCGCTAAATTGAGACTTGGGTTCGGACTTTAAAATGCATTTTTGCAGGCTCTATGTTACCAAACGGGCTGAAATTTTGTGATCGCTATAAGAATAATAGTCCGAATCGAAATCAGTCACAAAATCTGCAAAAAGGTGCATTTATGGACAAAACATTATTCTAATATTCGCTATTTTGAGACTTGGGTTCGGACTTTAAAATGCATTATATCAGGCTCTATGTTACCAAACGGGCTGAAATTTTGTGATCGCTATAAGAATTATAGTCCAAATTGAAATCAGTCAGAAAATCTGCAAAAAGGTGCATTTCTGGAAAACTCATAATCCTACTGGGCGCTAATTTGAGACTTGGGTTCGGACTTTAAAAGGCATATTTTCATGCTCTATGATACTAAACGGGCTGAAATTTTGTGATCGCTATAAGAATAATGGTCCGAATCGAAATCAGTATGAAAATCTGCAAAAAGGTGCATTTATGGACAAAACATTATTCTAATAGGCGCTAAATTGAGACTTGGGTTCGGACTTTAAAATGCATTTTTGCAGGCTCTATGTTACCAAACGGGCTGAAATTTTGTGATCGCTTTAAGAATAATAGTCCGAATCGAAATCAGTCATAAAATATGCAAAAAGGTGCATTTCTGGAAAACTCATAATCCTACTGGGCGCTAATTTGAGACTTGGGTTCGGACTTTAAAAGGCATTTTTTCAGGCTCTATGGTACCAAACGGGCAGAAATTTTGTGATCGCTATAAAAATAATAGTCCGAATCGAAATCAGTCACAAAATCTGCAAAAGGGTGCATTTACGGACAAAACATTATTCTAATATTCGCTATTTTGAGACTTGGGTTCGGACTTTAAAAGGCATTTTTTCAGGCTCTATGTTACCAAACGGGTGGAAATTTTGTGATCGCTATAAGAGTAAGTGTTCGAATCGAAATCAGTCAGAAAATATGCAAAAAGTTGCATTTCTGGAAAACTCATAATCCTACTTGGCGCTAATTCGAGACTTGGGTTCGGACTTTAAAAGGCATTTTTTCAGGCTCTATGGTACCAAACCGGCTGAAATTTTGTGATCGCTATAAGAATAATAGTCCGAATCGAAATCAGTATGAAAATCTGCGAAAAGGTGCATTTATGGACAAAACATTATTCTAATAGGCGCTAAATTGAGACTTGGGTTCGGACTTAAAAATGCATTTTTGCAGGCTCTATTTTACCAAACGGGCTGAAATTTTGTGATCGCTATAAAAATAATAGTCCGAATCGATATCAGTCACAAAATCTGCAAAAGGGTGCATTTACGGACAAAACATTATTCTAATATACGCTATTTTGAGACTTGGGTTCGGACTTTAAAATGCATTATTTCAGGCTCTATGTTACCAAACGGGCTGAAATTTTGTGATCGCTATAAGAATAATTATGGTCCAAATCGAAATCAGTCAGAAAATCTGCAAAAAGTTCTATTTCTGGAAAACTCATAATCCTACTGGGCGCTAATTTGAGACTTGGGTTCGGACTTTAAAAGGCATTTTTTCAGGCTCTATGGTACCAAACGGGCGGAAATTATGTGATCGCTATAAGAGTAAGTGTTCGAATCGAAATCAGTCAGAAAATATGCAAAAAGTTGCATTTCTGGAAAACTCATAATCCTACTGGGCGCTAATTTGAGACTTGGGTTCGGACTTTAAAAGGCATTTTTTCAGGCTCTATGGTACCAAACGGGCAGAAATTTTGTGATCGCTATAAAAATAATAGTCCGAATCGAAATCAGTCACAAAATCTGCAAAAGGGTGCATTTACGGACAAAAAATTATTCTAATATTCGCTATTTTGAGACTTGGGTTCGGACTATATAAGGCATTTTTTCAGGCTCTATGGTACCAAACGGGCAAAAATTTTGTGATCGCTATAAGAGTAAGTGTTCGAATCGAAATCAGTCACAAAATATGCAAAAAGTTGCATTTCTGGAAAACTCATAATCCTACTGGGCGCTAATTTGAGACTTGGGTTCGGACTTTAAAAGGCATTTTTTCAGGCTCTATTGTACCAAACGGGCAGAAATTTTGTGATCGCCTTAAAAATAATAGTCCGAATCGAAATCAGTCACAAAATCTGCAAAAGGGTGCATTTACGGACAAAACATTATTCTAATATTCGCTATTTTGAGACTTGGGTTCGGACTTGAAAATGCATTATTTCAGGCTCTCTGTTCCCAAACGGGCTGAAATTTTGTGATCGCTATAAGAATAATGGTCCGAATCGAAATCAGTATGAAAATCTGCAAAAAGGAGCATTTATGGACAAAACATTATTCCAATAGGCGCTAAATTGAGACTTGGGCTCGGACTTTAAAATGCATTTTTGCAGGCTCTATGTTACCAAACGGGCTGAAATTTTGTGATCGCTATAAGAATAATAGTCCGAATCGAAATCAGTCACAAAATCTGCAAAAAGGTGCATTTATGGATAAAACATTATTCTAATAGGCGCCATTTTGAGACTTGGGTTCGGACTTTAAAATGCATTTTTTCATGCTCTATGTTACCAAACGGGCTGAAATTTTGTGATCGCTATTAGAATTATGATCCGAATCGAAATCAGTCAGAAAATATGCAAAAAGTTGCATTTCGGGAAAACTCATAATCCTACTGGGCGCTAATTTGAGACTTGGGTTCGGACTTTAAAAGGCATTTTTTCAGGCTCTATTGTTCCAAACGGGCAGAAATTTTGTGATCGCCTTAAAAATAATAGTCGGAATCGAAATCAGTCACAAAATCTGCAAAAGGGTGCATTTACGGACAAAACATTATTCTAATATTCGCTATTTTGAGACTTGGGTTCGGACTTTAAAATGCATTATTTCAGGCTCTATGTTCCCAAACGGGAACATAGAGATTTTCGAATCGAAATCAGTCACAAAATCTGCAAAAGGGTGCATTTACGGACAAAACATTATTCTAATATTCGCTCTTTTGAGACTTGGGTTCGGACTTTAAAATGCATTATTTCAGGCTCTATGTTACCAAACGGGCTGAAATTTTGTGATCGCTATAAGAATAATAGTCCGAATCGAAAACAGTCACAAAATCTGCAAAAGGGTGCATTTACGGACAAAACATTATTCTAATATTCGCTATTTTGAGACTTGGGTTCGGACTTTAAAATTCATTATTTCAGGCTCTATGTTACCAAACGGGCTGAAATTTTGTGATCGCTATTAGAATTATGATCCGAATCGAAATCATTCAGAAAATATGCAAAAAGTTGCATTTCTGGAAAACTCATAATCCTACTGGGCGCTAATTTGAGACATGGGTTCGGACTTTAAAAGGCATTTTTTCAGGCTCTATGGTACCAAACGGGCTGAAATTTTGTGATCGCTATAAAAATAATAGTCCGAATCGAAATCAGTCACAAAATCTGCAAAAGGGTGCATTTACGGACAAAACATTATTCTAATATTCGCTATTTTGAGACTTGGGTTCGGACTTTAAAATGCATTATTTCAGGCTCTCTGTTCCCAAACGGGCTGAAATTTTGTGATCGCTATAAGAATAATGGTCCGAATCGAAATCAGTATGAAAATCTGCAAAAAGGAGCATTTATGGACAAAACATTATTCCAATAGGCGCTAAATTGAGACTTGGGCTCGGACTTTAAAATGCATTTTTGCAGGCTCTATGTTACCAAACGGGCTGAAATTTTGTGATCGCTATAAGAATAATAGTCCGAATCGAAATCAGTCACAAAATCTGCAAAAAGGTGCATTTATGGATAAAACATTATTCTAATAGGCGCCATTTTGAGACTTGGGTTCGGACTTTAAAATGCATTTTTTCATGCTCTATGTTACCAAACGGGCTGAAATTTTGTGATCGCTATTAGAATTATGATCCGAATCGAAATCAGTCAGAAAATCTGCAAAAAGTTCTATTTCTGGAAAACTCATAATCCTACTGGGCGCTAATTTGAGACTTGGGTTCGGACTTTAAAAGGCATTTTTTCAGGCTCTATGGTACCAAACGGGCGGAAATTATGTGATCGCTATAAGAGTAAGTGTTCGAATCGAAATCAGTCAGAAAATATGCAAAAAGTTGCATTTCTGGAAAACTCATAATCCTACTGGGCGCTAATTTGAGACTTGGGTTCGGACTTTAAAAGGCATTTTTTCAGGCTCTATGGTACGAAACGGGCTGAAATTTTGTGATCGCTATAAAAATAATAGTCCGAATCGAAATCAGTCACAAAATCTGCAAAAGGGTGCATTTACGGACAAAAAATTATTCTAATATTCGCTATTTTGAGACTTGGGTTCGGACTTTAAAAGGCATTTTTTCAGGCTCTATGGTACCAAACGGGCAGAAATTTTGTGATCTCTAAAAGAGTAAGTGTTCGAATCGAAATCAGTCAGAAAATCTGCAAAAAGTTCTATTTCTGGAAAACTCATAATCCTACTGGGCGCTAATTTGAGACTTGGGTTCGAACTTTAAAAGGCATTTTTTCAGGCTCTATGGTACCAAACGGGCGGAAATTATGTGATCGCTATAAGAGTAATTGTTCGAATCGAAATCAGTCAGAAAATCTGCAAAAAGTTCTATTTCTGGAAAACTCATAATCCTACTGGGCGCTAATTTGAGACTTGGGTTCGGACTTAAAAAGGCATTTTTTCAGGCTCTATGGTACCAAACGGGCGGAAATTATGTGATCGCTATAAGAGTTAGTGTTCGAATCGAAATCAGTCAGAAAATATGCAAAAAGTTGCATTTCTGGAAAACTCATAATCCTACTGGGCGCTATTTTGAGACTTGGGTTCGGACTTTAAAAGGCATTTTTACAGGCTCTATGGTACCAAACGGGCTGAAATTTTGTGATCGCTATAAGAATAATAGTCCGAATCGAAATCAGTCACAAAATCTGCAAAAGGGTGCATTTACGGACAAAACATTTTTCTAATATTCGCTATTTTGAGACATGGGTTCGGACTTTAAAATGCATTATTTCAGGCTCTATGTTACCAAACGGGCTGAAATTTTGTGATCGCTATTAGAATTATGATCCGAATCGAAATCATTCAGAAAATATGCAAAAAGTTGCATTTATGGAAAACTCATAATCCTACTGGGCGCTAATTTGAGACATGGGTTCGGACTTTAAAAGGCATTTTTTCAGGCTCTATTGTACCAAACGGGCAGAAATTTTTTGATCGCCTTAAAAATAATAGTCCGAATCGAAATCAGTCACAAAATCTGCAAAAGGGTGCATTTACGGACAAAACATTATTCTAATATTCGCTATTTTGAGACTTGGGTTCGGACTTTAAAATGCATTATTTCAGGCTCTATGTTACCAAACGGGCTGAAATTTTGTGATCGCTATAAGAATAATAGTCCGAATCGAAAACAGTCACAAAATCTGCAAAAGGGTGCATTTACGGACAAAACATTATTCTAATATTCGCTATTTTGAGACTTGGGTTCGGACTTTAAAATGCATTATTTCAGGCTCTCTGTTCCCAAACGGGCTGAAATTTTGTGATCGCTATAAGAATAATGGTCCGAATCGAAATCAGTATGAAAATCTGCAAAAAGGACCATTTATGGACAAAACATTATTCCAATAGGCGCTAAATTGAGACTTGGGCTCGGACTTTAAAATGCATTTTTGCAGGCTCTATGTTACCAAACGGGCTGAAATTTTGTGATCGCTATAAGAATAATAGTCCGAATCGAAATCAGTCACAAAATCTGCAAAAAGGTGCATTTATGGATAAAACATTATTCTAATAGGCGCCATTTTGAGACTTGGGTTCGGACTTTAAAATGCATTTTTTCATGCTCTATGTTACCAAACGGGCTGAAATTTTGTGATCGCTATTAGAATTATGATCCGAATCGAAATCAGTCAGAAAATATGCAAAAAGTTGCATTTCGGGAAAACTCATAATCCTACTGGGCGCTAATTTGAGACTTGGGTTCGGACTTTAAAAGGCATTTTTTCAGGCTCTATTGTTCCAAACGGGCAGAAATTTTGTGATCGCCTTAAAAATAATAGTCGGAATCGAAATCAGTCACAAAATCTGCAAAAGGGTGCATTTACGGACAAAACATTATTCTAATATTCGCTATTTTGAGACTTGGGTTCGGACTTTAAAATGCATTATTTCAGGCTCTATGTTCCCAAACGGGAACATAGAGATTTTCGAATCGAAATCAGTCACAAAATCTGCAAAAGGGTGCATTTACGGACAAAACATTATTCTAATATTCGCTCTTTTGAGACTTGGGTTCGGACTTTAAAATGCATTATTTCAGGCTCTATGTTACCAAACGGGCTGAAATTTTGTGATCGCTATAAGAATAATAGTCCGAATCGAAAACAGTCACAAAATCTGCAAAAGGGTGCATTTACGGACAAAACATTATTCTAATATTCGCTATTTTGAGACTTGGGTTCGGACTTTAAAATTCATTATTTCAGGCTCTATGTTACCAAACGGGCTGAAATTTTGTGATCGCTATTAGAATTATGATCCGAATCGAAATCATTCAGAAAATATGCAAAAAGTTGCATTTCTGGAAAACTCATAATCCTACTGGGCGCTAATTTGAGACATGGGTTCGGACTTTAAAAGGCATTTTTTCAGGCTCTATGGTACCAAACGGGCTGAAATTTTGTGATCGCTATAAAAATAATAGTCCGAATCGAAATCAGTCACAAAATCTGCAAAAGGGTGCATTTACGGACAAAACATTATTCTAATATTCGCTATTTTGAGACTTGGGTTCGGACTTTAAAATGCATTATTTCAGGCTCTCTGTTCCCAAACGGGCTGAAATTTTGTGATCGCTATAAGAATAATGGTCCGAATCGAAATCAGTATGAAAATCTGCAAAAAGGAGCATTTATGGACAAAACATTATTCCAATAGGCGCTAAATTGAGACTTGGGCTCGGACTTTAAAATGCATTTTTGCAGGCTCTATGTTACCAAACGGGCTGAAATTTTGTGATCGCTATAAGAATAATAGTCCGAATCGAAATCAGTCACAAAATCTGCAAAAAGGTGCATTTATGGATAAAACATTATTCTAATAGGCGCCATTTTGAGACTTGGGTTCGGACTTTAAAATGCATTTTTTCATGCTCTATATTACCAAACGGGCTGAAATTTTGTGATCGCTATTAGAATTATGATCCGAATCGAAATCAGTCAGAAAATCTGCAAAAAGTTCTATTTCTGGAAAACTCATAATCCTACTGGGCGCTAATTTGAGACTTGGGTTCGGACTTTAAAAGGCATTTTTTCAGGCTCTATGGTACCAAACGGGCGGAAATTATGTGATCGCTATAAGAGTAAGTGTTCGAATCGAAATCAGTCAGAAAATATGCAAAAAGTTGCATTTCTGGAAAACTCATAATCCTACTGGGCGCTAATTTGAGACTTGGGTTCGGACTTTAAAAGGCATTTTTTCAGGCTCTATGGTACGAAACGGGCTGAAATTTTGTGATCGCTATAAAAATAATAGTCCGAATCGAAATCAGTCACAAAATCTGCAAAAGGGTGCATTTACGGACAAAAAATTATTCTAATATTCGCTATTTTGAGACTTGGGTTCGGACTTTAAAAGGCATTTTTTCAGGCTCTATGGTACCAAACGGGCAGAAATTTTGTGATCTCTAAAAGAGTAAGTGTTCGAATCGAAATCAGTCAGAAAATCTGCAAAAAGTTCTATTTCTGGAAAACTCATAATCCTACTGGGCGCTAATTTGAGACTTGGGTTCGGACTTAAAAAGGCATTTTTTCAGGCTCTATGGTACCAAACGGGCGGAAATTATGTGATCGCTATAAGAGTTAGTGTTCGAATCGAAATCAGTCAGAAAATATGCAAAAAGTTGCATTTCTGGAAAACTCATAATCCTACTGGGCGCTATTTTGAGACTTGGGTTCGGACTTTAAAAGGCATTTTTACAGGCTCTATGGTACCAAACGGGCTGAAATTTTGTGATCGCTATAAGAATAATAGTCCGAATCGAAATCAGTCACAAAATCTGCAAAAGGGTGCATTTTCGGACAAAAAATTATTCTAATATTCGCTATTTTGAGACTTGGGTTCGGACTTTAAAAGGCATTTTTTCAGGCTCTATGGTACCAAACGGGCAGAAATTTTGTGATCGCTATAAGAGTAAGTGTTCGAATCGAAATCAGTCAGAAAATCTGCAAAAAGTTGCATTTCTGGAAAACTCATAATCCTACTGGGCGCTAATTTGAGACTTGGGTTCGGACTTTAAAAGGCATTTTTTCAGGCTCTATGGTACGAAACGGGCTGAAATTTTGTGATCGCTATAAAAATAATAGTCCGAATCGAAATCAGTCACAAAATCTGCAAAAGGGTGCATTTACGGACAAAACATTTTTCTAATATTCGCTATTTTGAGACATGGGTTCGGACTTTAAAATGCATTATTTCAGGCTCTATGTTACCAAACGGGCTGAAATTTTGTGATCGCTATTAGAATTATGATCCGAATCGAAATCATTCAGAAAATATGCAAAAAGTTGCATTTATGGAAAACTCATAATCCTACTGGGCGCTAATTTGAGACATGGGTTCGGACTTTAAAAGGCATTTTTTCAGGCTCTATTGTACCAAACGGGCAGAAATTTTTTGATCGCCTTAAAAATAATAGTCCGAATCGAAATCAGTCACAAAATCTGCAAAAGGGTGCATTTACGGACAAAACATTATTCTAATATTCGCTATTTTGAGACTTGGGTTCGGACTTTAAAATGCATTATTTCAGGCTCTCTGTTCCCAAACGGGCTGAAATTTTGTGATCGCTATAAGAATAATGTACCGATTCGAAATCAGTATGAAAATCTGCAAAAAGGAGCATTTATGGACAAAACATTA
The DNA here is from genome assembly GCA_026573805.1 of Hesperophylax magnus. Lineage (NCBI taxonomy): Eukaryota > Metazoa > Arthropoda > Insecta > Trichoptera > Limnephilidae > Hesperophylax > Hesperophylax magnus. The sequence goes on from JAIUSX010000060.1 coordinate 5,530,613, forward strand.
TTCCAATAGGCGCTAAATTGAGACTTGGGCTCGGACTTTAAAATGCATTTTTGCAGGCTCTATGTTACCAAACGGGCTGAAATTTTGTGATCGCTATAAGAATAATAGTCCGAATCGAAATCAGTCTCAAAATCTGCAAAAAGATGCATTTATGGATAAAACATTATTCTAATAGGCGCCATTTTGAGACTTGGGTTCGGACTTTAAAATGCATTTTTTCATGCTCTATGTTACCAAACGGGCTGAAATTTTGTGATCGCTATTAGAATTATGATCCGAATCGAAATCAGTCAGAAAATATGCAAAAAGTTGCATTTCGGGAAAACTCATAATCCTACTGGGCGCTAATTTGAGACTTGGGTTCGGACTTTAAAAGGCATTTTTCCAGGCTCTATTGTACCAAACGGGCAGAAATTTTGTGATCGCCTTAAAAATAATAGTCCGAATCGAAATCAGTCACAAAATCTGCAAAAGGGTGCATTTACGGACAAAACATTATTCTAATATTCGCTATTTTGAGACTTGGGTTCGGACTTTAAAATGCATTATTTCAGGCTCTATGTTCCCAAACGGGAACATAGAGATTTTCTAATCGAAATCAGTCACAAAATCTGCAAAAGGGTGCATTTACGGACAAAACATTATTCTAATATTCGCTATTTTGAGACTTGGGTTCGGACTTTAAAATGCATTATTTCAGGCTCTATGTTACCAAACGGGCTGAAATTTTGTGATCGCTATAAGAATAATAGTCCGAATCGAAAACAGTCACAAAATCTGCAAAAGGGTGCATTTACGGACAAAACATTATTCTAATATTCGCTATTTTGAGACTTGGGTTCGGACTTTAAAATTCATTATTTCAGGCTCTATGTTACCAAACGGGCTGAAATTTTGTGATCGCTATTAGAATTATGATCCGAATCGAAATCATTCAGAAAATATGCAAAAAGTTGCATTTCTGGAAAACTCATAATCCTACTGGGCGCTAATTTGAGACATGGGTTCGGACTTTAAAAGGCATTTTTTCAGGCTCTATGGTACCAAACGGGCTGAAATTTTGTGATCGCTATAAGAATAATAGTCCGAATCGAAATCAGTCACAAAATCTGCAAAAGGGTGCATTTACGGACAAAACATTATTCTAATATTCGCTATTTTGAGACTTGGGTTCGGACTTTAAAATGCATTATTTCAGGCTCTCTGTTCCCAAACTGGCTGAAATTTTGTGATCGCTATAAGAATAATGGTCCGAATCGAAATCAGTATGAAAATCTGCAAAAAGGAGCATTTATGGACAAAACATTATTCCAATAGGCGCTAAATTGAGACTTGGGCTCGGACTTTAAAATGCATTTTTGCAGGCTCTATGGTTCCAAACGGGCTGAAATTTTGTGATCGCTATTAGAATTATGATCCGAATCGAAATCAGTCACAAAATCTGCAAAAGGGTGCATTTTCGGACAAAAAATTATTCTAATATTCGCTATTTTGAGACTTGGGTTCGGACTTTAAAAGGCATTTTTTCAGGCTCTATGGTACCAAACGGGCAGAAATTTTGTGATCGCTATAAGAGTAAGTGTTCGAATCGAAATCAGTCAGAAAATCTGCAAAAAGTTCTATTTCTGGAAAACTCATAATCCTACTGGGCGCTAATTTGAGACTTGGGTTCGGACTTTAAAATGCATTATTTCAGGCTCTATGTTACCAAACGGGCTGAAATTTTGTGATCGCTATTAGAATTATGATCCGAATCGAAATCATTCAGAAAATATGCAAAAAGTTGCATTTCTGGAAAACTCATAATCCTACTGGGCGCTAATTTGAGACATGGGTTCGGACTTTAAAAGGCATTTTTTCAGGCTCTATGGTACCAAACGGGCTGAAATTTTGTGATCGCTATAAGAATAATAGTCCGAATCGAAATCAGTCACAAAATCTGCAAAAGGGTGCATTTACGGACAAAACATTTTTCTAATATTCGCTATTTTGAGACTTGGGTTCGGACTTTAAAATGCATTATTTCAGGCTCTATGTTACCAAACGGGCTGAAATTTTGTGATCGCTATAAGAATAATAGTCCGAATCGAAATCAGTCACAAAATCTGCAAAAAGGTGCATTTATGGATAAAACATTATTCTAATAGGCGCCATTTTCAGACTTGGGTTCGGACTTTAAAATGCATTTTTTCATGCTCTATGTTACCAAACGGGCTGAAATTTTGTGATCGCTATTAGAATTATGATCCGAATCGAAATCAGTCAGAAAATATGCAAAAAGTTGCATTTATGGAAAACTCATAATCCTACTGGGCGCTAATTTGAGACATGGGTTCGGACTTTAAAAGGCATTTTTTCAGGCTCTATTGAACCAAACGGGCAGAAATTTTGTGATCGCCTTAAAAATAATAGTCCGAATCGAAATCTGTCACAAAATCTGCAAAAGGGTGCATTTACGGACAAAACATTATTCTAATATTCGCTATTTTGAGACTTGGGTTCGGACTTTAAAATGCATTATTTCAGGCTCTCTGTTCCCAAACGGGCTGAAATTTTGTGATCGCTATAAGAATAATGTACCGAATCGAAATCAGTATGAAAATCTGCAAAAAGGAGCATTTATGGACAAAACATTATTCCAATAGGCGCTAAATTGAGACTTGGGCTCGGACTTTAAAATGCATTTTTGCAGGCTCTATGTTACCAAACGGGCTGAAATTTTGTGATCGCTATAAGAATAATAGTCCGAATCGAAATCAGTCACAAAATCTGCAAAAAGGTGCATTTATGGATAAAACATTATTCTAATAGGCGCCATTTTGAGACTTGGGTTCGGACTTAAAAATGCATTTTTTCATGCTCTATGTTACCAAACGGGCTGAAATTTTGTGATCGCTATTAGAATTATTATCCGAATCGAAATCAGTCAGAAAATATGCAAAAAGTTGCATTTCGGGAAAACTCATAATCCTACTGGGCGCTAATTTGAGACTTGGGTTCGGACTTTAAAAGGCATTTTTTCAGGCTCTATTGTACCAAACGGGCAGAAATTTTGTGATCGCCTTAAAAATAATAGTCCGAATCGAAATCAGTCACAAAATCTGCAAAAGGGTGCATTTACGGACAAAACATTATTCTAATATTCGCTATTTTGAGACTTGGGTTCGGACTTTAAAATGCATTATTTCAGGCTCTATGTTCCCAAACGGGAACATAGAGATTTTCGAATCGAAATCAGTCACAAAATCTGCAAAAGGGTGCATTTACGGACAAAACATTATTCTAATATTCGCTATTTTGAGACTTGGGTTCGGACTTTTAAATGCATTATTTCAGGCTCTATGTTACCAAACGGGCTGAAATTTTGTGATCGCTATAAGAATAATAGTCCGAATCGAAAACAGTCACAAAATCTGCAAAAGGGTGCATTTACGGACAAAACATTATTCTAATATTCGCTATTTTGAGACTTGGGTTCGGACTTTAAAATGCATTATTTCAGGCTCTATGTTACCAAACGGGCTGAAATTTTGTGATTGCTATTAGAATTATGATCCGAATCGAAATCATTCAGAAAATATGCAAAAAGTTGCATTTCTGGAAAACTCATAATCCTACTGGGCGCTAATTTGAGACATGGGTTCGGACTTTAAAAGGCATTTTTTCAGGCTCTTTGGTACCAAACGGGCTGAAATTTTGTGATCGCTATAAGAATAATAGTCCGAATCGAAATCAGTCACAAAATCTGCAAAAGGGTGCATTTACGGACAAAACATTTTTCTAATATTCGCTATTTTGAGACTTGGGTTCGGACTTTAAAATGCATTATTTCAGGCTCTATGTTACCAAACGGGCTGAAATTTTGTGATCGCTATAAGAATAATAGTCCGAATCGAAATCAGTCACAAAATCTGCAAAAAGGTGCATTTATGGATAAAACATTATTCTAATAGGCGCCATTTTCAGACTTGGGTTCGGACTGTAAAATGCATTTTTTCATGCTCTATGTTACCAAACGGGCTGAAATTTTGTGATCGCTATTAGAATTATGATCCGAATCGAAATCAGTCAGAAAATATGCAAAAAGTTGCATTTATGGAAAACTCATAATCCTACTGGGCGCTAATTTGAGACATGGGTTCGGACTTTAAAAGGCATTTTTTCAGGCTCTATTGTACCAAACGGGCAGAAATTTTGTGATCGCCTTAAAAATAATAGTCCGAATCGAAATCTGTCACAAAATCTGCAAAAGGGTGCATTTACGGACAAAACATTATTCTAATATTCGCTATTTTGAGACTTGGGTTCGGACTTTAAAATGCATTATTTCAGGCTCTCTGTTCCCAAACGGGCTGAAATTTTGTGATCGCTATAAGAATAATGTACCGAATCGAAATCAGTATGAAAATCTGCAAAAAGGAGCATTTATGGACAAAACATTATTCCAATAGGCGCTAAATTGAGACTTGGGCTCGGACTTTAAAATGCATTTTTGCAGGCTCTATGTTACCAAACGGGCTGAAATTTTGTGATCGCTATAAGAATAATAGTCCGAATCGAAATCAGTCACAAAATCTGCAAAAAGGTGCATTTATGGATAAAACATTATTCTAATAGGCGCCATTTTGAGACTTGGGTTCGGACTTTAAAATGCATTTTTTCATGCTCTATGTTACCAAACGGGCTGAAATTTTGTGATCGCTATTAGAATTATGATCCGAATCGAAATCAGTCAGAAAATATGCAAAAAGTTGCATTTCGGGAAAACTCATAATCCTACTGGGCGCTAATTTGAGACTTGGGTTCGGACTTTAAAAGGCATTTTTTCAGGCTCTATTGTACCAAACGGGCAGAAATTTTGTGATCGCCTTAAAAATAATAGTCCGAATCGAAATCAGTCACAAAATCTGCAAAAGGGTGCATTTACGGACAAAACATTATTCTAATATTCGCTATTTTGAGACTTGGGTTCGGACTTTAAAATGCATTATTTCAGGCTCTATGTTCCCAAACGGGAACATAGAGATTTTCGAATCGAAATCAGTCACAAAATCTGCAAAAGGGTGCATTTACGGACAAAACATTATTCTAATATTCGCTATTTTGAGACTTGGGTTCGGACTTTAAAATGCATTATTTCAGGCTCTATGTTACCAAACGGGCTGAAATTTTGTGATCGCTATAAGAATAATAGTCCGAATCGAAAACAGTCACAAAATCTGCAAAAGGGTGCATTTACGGACAAAACATTATTCTAATATTCGCTATTTTGAGACTTGGGTTCGGACTTTAAAATGCATTATTTCAGGCTCTATGTTACCAAACGGGCTGAAATTTTGTGATCGCTATTAGAATTATGATCCGAATCGAAATCATTCAGAAAATATGCAAAAAGTTGCATTTCTGGAAAACTCATAATCCTACTGGGCGCTAATTTGAGACATGGGTTCGGACTTTAAAAGGCATTTTTTCAGGCTCTATGGTACCAAACGGGCTGAAATTTTGTGATCGCTATAAAAATAATAGTCCGAATCGAAATCAGTCACAAAATCTGCAAAAGGGTGCATTTACGGACAAAACATTTTTCTAATATTCGCTATTTTGAGACTTGGGTTCGGACTTTAAAATGCATTATTTCAGGCTCTATGTTACCAAACGGGCTGAAATTTTGTGATCGCTATAAGAATAATAGTCCGAATCGAAATCAGTCACAAAATCTGCAAAAAGGTGCATTTATGGATAAAACATTATTCTAATAGGCGCCATTTTCAGACTTGGGTTCGGACTTTAAAATGCATTTTTTCATGCTCTATGTTACCAAACGGGCTGAAATTTTGTGATCGCTATTAGAATTATGATCCGAATCGAAATCAGTCAGAAAATATGCAAAAAGTTGCATTTATGGAAAACTCATAATCCTACTGGGCGCTAATTTGAGACATGGGTTCGGACTTTAAAAGGCATTTTTTCAGGCTCTATTGTACCAAACGGGCAGAAATTTTGTGATCGCCTTAAAAATAATAGTCCGAATCGAAATCTGTCACAAAATCTGCAAAAGGGTGCATTTACGGACAAAACATTATTCTAATATTCGCTATTTTGAGACTTGGGTTCGGACTTTAAAATGCATTATTTCAGGCTCTCTGTTCCCAAACGGGCTGAAATTTTGTGATCGCTATAAGAATAATGTACCGAATCGAAATCAGTATGAAAATCTGCAAAAAGGAGCATTTATGGACAAAACATTATTCCAATAGGCGCTAAATTGAGACTTGGGCTCGGACTTTAAAATGCATTTTTGCAGGCTCTATGTTACCAAACGGGAACGTAGAGATTTTCGAATCGAAATCAGTCACAAAATCTGCAAAAGGGTGCATTTACGGACAAAACATTATTCTAATATTCGCTATTTTGAGACTTGGGTTCGGACTTTAAAATGCATTATTTCAGGCTCTATGTTACCAAACGGGCTGAAATTTTGTGATCGCTATAAGAATAATAGTCCGAATCGAAAACAGTCACAAAATCTGCAAAAGGGTGCATTTACGGACAAAACATTATTCTAATATTCGCTATTTTGAGACTTGGGTTCGGACTTTAAAATGCATTATTTCAGGCTCTATGTTACCAAACGGGCTGAAATTTTGTGATCGCTATTAGAATTATGATCCGAATCGAAATCATTCAGAAAATATGCAAAAAGTTGCATTTCTGGAAAACTCATAATCCTACTGGGCGCTAATTTGAGACATGGGTTCGGACTTTAAAAGGCATTTTTTCAGGCTCTATGGTACCAAACGGGCTGAAATTTTGTGATCGCTATAAGAATAATAGTCCGAATCGAAATCAGTCACATAATCTGCAAAAGGGTGCATTTACGGACAAAACATTATTCTAATATTCGCTATTTTGAGACTTGGGTTCGGACTTTAAAATGCATTATTTCAGGCTCTCTGTTCCCAAACGGGCTGAAATTTTGTGATCGCTATAAGAATAATGGTCCGAATCGAAATCAGTATGAAAATCTGCAAAAAGGAGCATTTATGGACAAAACATTATTCCAATAGGCGCTAAATTGAGACTTGGGCTCGGACTTTAAAATGCATTTTTGCAGGCTCTATGTTACCAAACGGGCTGAAATTTTGTGATCGCTATTAGAATTATGATCCGAATCGAAATCAGTCACAAAATCTGCAAAAGGGTGCATTTTCGGACAAAAAATTATTCTAATATTCGCTATTTTGAGACTTGGGTTCGGACTTTAAAAGGCATTTTTTCAGGCTCTATGGTACCAAACGGGCAGAAATTTTGTGATCGCTATAAGAGTAAGTGTTCGAATCGAAATCAGTCAGAAAATCTGCAAAAAGTTCTATTTCTGGAAAACTCATAATCCTACTGGGCGCTAATTTGAGACTTGGGTTCGGACTTTAAAATGCATTATTTCAGGCTCTATGTTACCAAACGGGCTGAAATTTTGTGATCGCTATTAGAATTATGATCCGAATTGAAATCATTCAGAAAATATGCAAAAAGTTGCATTTCTGGAAAACTCATAATCCTACTGGGCGCTAATTTGAGACATGGGTTCGGACTTTAAAAGGCATTTTTTCAGGCTCTATGGTACCAAACGGGCTGAAATTTTGTGATCGCTATAAGAATAATAGTCCGAATCGAAATCAGTCACAAAATCTGCAAAAGGGTGCATTTACGGACAAAACATTTTTCTAATATTCGCTATTTTGAGACTTGGGTTCGGACTTTAAAATGCATTATTTCAGGCTCTATGTTACCAAACGGGCTGAAATTTTGTGATCGCTATAAGAATAATAGTCCGAATCGAAATCAGTCACAAAATCTGCAAAAAGGTGCATTTATGGATAAAACATTATTCTAATAGGCGCCATTTTCAGACTTGGGTTCGGACTTTAAAATGCATTTTTTCATGCTCTATGTTACCAAACGGGCTGAAATTTTGTGATCGCTATTAGAATTATGATCCGAATCGAAATCAGTCAGAAAATATGCAAAAAGTTGCATTTCGGGAAAACTCATAATCCTACTGGGCGCTCATTTGAGACTTGGGTTCGGACTTTAAAAGGCATTTTTTCAGGCTCTATGGTACCAAACGGGCGGAAATTATGTGATCGCTATAAGAGTAAGTGTTCGAATCGAAATCAGTCAGAAAATATGCAAAAATTTGCATTTCTGGAAAACTCATAATCCTACTGGGCGCTAATTTGAGACTTGGGTTCGGACTTTAAAAGGCATTTCTTCAGGCTCTATGGTACCAAACGGGCTGAAATTTTGTGATCGCTATAAGAATAATAGTCCGAATCGAAATCAGTCACAAAATCTGCAAAAGGGTGCATTTACGGACAAAACATTATTCTAATATTCGCTATTTTGAGACTTGGGTTCGGACATTAAAATGCATTATTTCAGGCTCTATGTTACCAAACGGGCTGAAATTTTGTGATCGCTATTAGAATTATGATCCGAATCGAAATCATTCAGAAAATATGCAAAAATTTGCATTTCTGGAAAACTCATAATCCTACTAGGCGCTAATTTGAGACTTGGGTTCGGACTTTAAAAGGCATTTTTTCAGGCTCTATGGTACCAAACGGGCAGAAATTTTGTGATCGCTATAAAAATAATAGTCCGAATCGAAATCAGTCACAAAATCTGCAAAAGGGTGCATTTACGGACAAAACATTATTCTAATATTCGCTATTTTGAGACTTGGGTTCGGACTTTAAAATGCATTTTTTCATGCTCTATGTTACCAAACGGGCTGAAATTTTGTGATCGCTATTAGAATTATGATCCGAATCGAAATCAGTCAGAAAATATGCAAAAAGTTGCATTTCGGGAAAACTCATAATCCTACTGGGCGCTAATTTGAGACTTGGGTTCGGACTTTAAAAGGCATTTTTTCAGGCTCTATGGTACCAAACGGGCGGAAATTATGTGATCGCTATAAGAGTAAGTGTTCGAATCGAAATCAGTCAGAAAATATGCAAAAAGTTGCATTTCTGGAAAACTCATAATCCTACTGGGCGCTAATTTGAGACTTGGGTTCGGACTTTAAAAGGCATTTTTTCAGGCTCTATGGTACCAAACGGGCAGAAATTTTGTGATCGCTATAAAAATAATAGTCCGAATCGAAATCAGTCACAAAATCTGCAAAAGGGTGCATTTACGGACAAAAAATTATTCTAATATTCGCTATTTTGAGACTTGGGTTCGGACTATATAAGGCATTTTTTCAGGCTCTATGGTACCAAACGGGCAAAAATTTTGTGATCGCTATAAGAGTAAGTGTTCGAATCGAAATCAGTCAGAAAATCTGCAAAAAGTTCTATTTCTGGAAAACTCATAATCCTACTGGGCGCTAATTTGAGACTTGGGTTCGGACTTTAAAAGGCATTTTTTCAAGCTCTATGGTACCAAACGGGCGGAAATTATGTGATCGCTATTAGAATTATGATCCGAATCGAAATCAGTCAGAAAATATGCAAAAAGTTGCATTTCGGGAAAACTCATAATCCTACTGGGCGCTAATTTGAGACTTGGGTTCGGACTTTAAAAGGCATTTTTTCAGGCTCTATGTTCCCAAACGGGAACATAGAGATTTTCGAATCGAAATCAGTCACAAAATCTGCAAAAGGGTGCATTTACGGACAAAACATAATTCTAATATTCGCTATTTTGAGACTTGGGTTCGGACTTTAAAATGCATTATTTCAGGCTCTATGTTACCAAACGGGCTGAAATTTTGTGATCGCTATAAGAATAATAGTCCGAATCAAAATCAGTCACAAAATCTGCAAAAGGGTGCATTTACGGACAAAACATTATTCTAATATTCGCTATTTTGAGACTTGGGTTCGGACTTTAAAATGCATTATTTCAGGCTCTCTGTTCCCAAACGGGCTGAAATTTTGTGATCGCTATAAGAATAATGGTCCGAATCGAAATCAGTATGAAAATCTGCAAAAAGGAGCATTTATGGACAAAACATTATTCCAATAGGCGCTAAATTGAGACTTGGGCTCGGACTTTAAAATGCATTTTTGCAGGCTCTATGTTACCAAACGGGCTGAAATTTTGTGATCGCTATAAGAATAATAGTCCGAATCAAAATCAGTCACAAAATCTGCAAAAGGGTGCATTTACGGACAAAACATTATTCTAATATTCGCTATTTTGAGACTTGGGTTCGGACTTTAAAATGCATTATTTCAGGCTCTCTGTTCCCAAACGGGCTGAAATTTTGTGATCGCTATAAGAATAATAGTCCGAATCGAAATCAGTATGAAAATCTGCGAAAAGGTGCATTTATGGACAAAACATTATTCTAATAGGCGCTAAATTGAGACTTGGGTTCGGACTTTAAAAGGCATTTTTACAGGCTCTATGGTACCAAACGGGCTGAAATTTTGTGATCGCTATAAGAATAATAGTCCGAATCGAAATCAGTCACAAAATCTGCAAAAGGGTGCATTTACGGACAAAACATTTTTCTAATATTCACTATTTTGAGACATGGGTTCGGACTTTAAAATGCATTATTTCAGGCTCTATGTTACCAAACGGGCTGAAATTTTGTGATCGCTATAAGAATTATGGTCCAAATCGAAATCAGTCAGAAAATCTGCAAAAAGTTCTATTTCTGGAAAACTCATAATCCTACTGGGCGCTAATTTGAGACTTGGGTTCGGACTTTAAAAGGCATTTTTTCAGGCTCTATGGTACCAAACGGGCTGAAATTTTGTGATCGCTATAAGAATAATAGTCCGAATCGAAATCAGTCACAAAATCTGCAAAAGGGTGCATTTACGGACAAAACATTTTTCTAATATTCACTATTTTGAGACATGGGTTCGGACTTTAAAATGCATTATTTCAGGCTCTATGTTACCAAACGGGCTGAAATTTTGTGATCGCTATAAGAATTATGGTCCAAATCGAAATCAGTCAGAAAATCTGCAAAAAGTTCTATTTCTGGAAAACTCATAATCCTACTGGGCGCTAATTTGAGACTTGGGTTCGGACTTTAAAAGGCATTTTTTCAGGCTCTATGGTACCAAACGGGCGGAAATTATGTGATCGCTATAAGAGTAAGTGTTCGAATCGAAATCAGTCAGAAAATATGCAAAAAGTTGCATTTCTGGAAAACTCATAATCCTACTGGGCGCTAATTTGAGACTTGGGTTCGGACTTTAAAAGGCATTTTTTCAGGCTCTATGGTACCAAACGGGCAGAAATTTTGTGATCGCTATAAAAATAATAGTCCGAATCGAAATCAGTCACAAAATCTGCAAAAGGGTGCATTTACGGACAAAAAATTATTCTAATATTCGCTATTTTGAGACTTGGGTTCGGACTATATAAGGCATTTTTTCAGGCTCTATGGTACCAAACGGGCAAAAATTTTGTGATCGCTATAAGAGTAAGTGTTCGAATCGAAATCAGTCAGAAAATCTGCAAAAAGTTCTATTTCTGGAAAACTCATAATCCTACTGGGCGCTAATTTGAGACTTGGGTTCGGACTTTAAAAGGCATTTTTTCAAGCTCTATGGTACCAAACGGGCGGAAATTATGTGATCGCTATTAGAATTATGTTCCGAATCGAAATCAGTCAGAAAATATGCAAAAAGTTGCATTTCGGGAAAACTCATAATCCTACTGGGCGCTAATTTGAGACTTGGGTTCGGACTTTAAAAGGCATTTTTTCAGGCTCTATGTTCCCAAACGGGAACATAGAGATTTTCGAATCGAAATCAGTCACAAAATCTGCAAAAGGGTGCATTTACGGACAAAACATAATTCTAATATTCGCTATTTTGAGACTTGGGTTCGGACTTTAAAATGCATTATTTCAGGCTCTATGTTACCAAACGGGCTGAAATTTTGTGATCGCTATAAGAATAATAGTCCGAATCAAAATCAGTCACAAAATCTGCAAAAGGGTGCATTTACGGACAAAACATTATTCTAATATTCGCTATTTTGAGACTTGGGTTCGGACTTTAAAATCCATTATTTCAGGCTCTCTGTTCCCAAACGGGCTGAAATTTTGTGATCGCTATAAGAATAATGGTCCGAATCGAAATCAGTATGAAAATCTGCAAAAAGGAGCATTTATGGACAAAACATTATTCCAATAGGCGCTAAATTGAGACTTGGGCTCGGACTTTAAAATGCATTTTTGCAGGCTCTATGTTACCAAACGGGCTGAAATTTTGTGATCGCTATAAGAATAATAGTCCGAATCGAAATCAGTCACAAAATCTGCAAAAAGGTGCATTTATGGATAAAACATTATTCTAATAGGCGCCATTTTGAGACTTGGGTTCGGACTTTAAAATGCATTTTTTCATGCTCTATGTTACCAAACGGGCTGAAATTTTGTGATCGCTATTAGAATTATGATCCGAATCGAAATCAGTCAGAAAATATGCAAAAAGTTGCATTTCGGGAAAACTCATAATCCTACTGGGCGCTAATTTGAGACTTGGGTTCGGACTTTAAAAGGCATTTTTTCAGGCTCTATGGTACCAAACGGGCGGAAATTATGTGATCGCTATGAGAGTAAGTGTTCGAATCGAAATCAGTCAGAAAATATGCAAAAAGTTGCATTTCTGGAAAACTCATAATCCTACTGGGCGCTAATTTGAGACTTGGGTTCGGACTTTAAAAGGCATTTTTTCAGGCTCTATGGTACCAAACGGGCGGAAATTATGTGATCGCTATAAGAGTAAGTGTTCGAATCGAAATCAGTCAGAAAATATGCAAAAAGTTGCATTTCTGGAAAACTCATAATCCTACTGGGCGCTAATTTGAGACTTGGGTTCGGACTTTAAAAGGCATTTTTTCAGGCTCTATGGTACCAAACGGGCTGAAATTTTGTGATCGCTATAAAAATAATAGTCCGAATCGAAATCAGTCACAAAATCTGCAAAAGGGTGCATTTACGGACAAAAAATTATTCTAATATTCGCTATTTTGAGACTTGGGTTCGGACTTTAAAAGGCATTTTTTCAGGCTCTATGGTACCAAACGGGCAGAAATTTTGTGATCTCTAAAAGAGTAAGTGTTCGAATCGAAATCAGTCAGAAAATCTGCAAAAAGTTCTATTTCTGGAAAACTCATAATCCTACTGGGCGCTAATTTGAGACTTGGGTTCGGACTTTAAAAGGCATTTTTTCAGGCTCTATGGTACCACACGGGCGGAAATTATGTGATCGCTATAAGAGTAAGTGTTCGAATCGAAATCAGTCAGAAAATCTGCAAAAAGTTCTATTTCTGGAAAACTCATAATCCTACTGGGCGCTAATTTGAGACTTGGGTTCGGACTTAAAAAGGCATTTTTTCAGGCTCTATGGTACCAAACGGGCGGAAATTATGTGATCGCTATAAGAGTAAGTGTTCGAATCGAAATCAGTCAGAAAATATGCAAAAAGTTGCATTTTTGGAAAACTCATAATCCTACTGGGCGCTATTTTGAGACTTGGGTTCGGACTTTAAAAGGCATTTTTACAGGCTCTATGGTACCAAACGGGCTGAAATTTTGTGATCGCTATAAGAATAATAGTCCGAATCGAAATCAGTCACAAAATCTGCAAAAGGGTGCATTTACGGACAAAACATTTTTCTAATATTCGCTATTTTGAGACATGGGTTCGGACTTTAAAATGCATTATTTCAGGCTCTATGTTACCAAACGGGCTGAAATTTTGTGATCGCTATTAGAATTATGATCCGAATCGAAATCATTCAGAAAATATGCAAAAAAGTTGCATTTATGGAAAACTCATAATCCTACTGGGCGCTAATTTGAGACATGGGTTCGGACTTTAAAAGGCATTTTTTCAGGCTCTATTGTACCAAACGGGCAGAAATTTTGTGATCGCCTTAAAAATAATAGTCCGAATCGAAATCAGTCACAAAATCTGCAAAAGGGTGCATTTACGGACAAAAAATTATTCTAATATTCGCTATTTTGAGACTTGGGTTCGGACTTTAAAATGCATTATTTCAGGCTCTATGGTACCAAACGGGCTGAAATTTTGTGATCGCTATAAGAATAATAGTCCGAATCGAAATCAGTCACAAAATCTGCAAAAGGGTGCATTTACGGACAAAACATTATTCTAATATTCGCTATTTTGAGACTTAGGTTCGGACTTTAAAATGCATTATTTCAGGCTCTATGTTACCAAACGGGCTGAAATTTTGTGATCGCTATTAGAATTATGATCCGAATCGAAATCATTCAGAAAATATGCAAAAAGTTGCATTTCTGGAAAACTCATAATCCTACAAGGCGCTAATTTGAGACTTGGGTTCAGACTTTAAAAGGCATTTTTTCAGGCTCTATGGTACCAAACGGGCAGAAATTTTGTGATCGCTATAAAAATGATAGTCCGAATCGAAATCAGTCACAAAATCTGCAAAAGGGTGCATTTACGGACAAAACATTTTTCTAATATTCGCTATTTTGAGACTTGGGTTCGGACTTTAAAATGCATTATTTCAGGCTCTATGTTCCCAAACGGGCTGAAATTTTGTGATCGCTATAAGAATAATAGTCCGAATCGAAATCAGTCACAAAATCTGCAAAAAGGTGCATTTATGGATAAAACATTATTCTAATAGGCGCCATTTTCAGACTTGGGTTCGGACTTTAAAATGCATTTTTTCATGCTCTATGTTACCAAACGGGCTGAAATTTTGTGATCGCTATTAGAATTATGATCCGAATCGAAATCAGTCAGAAAATATGCAAAAAGTTGCATTTCGGGAAAACTCATAATCCTACTGGGCGCTAATTTGAGACTTGGGTTCGGACTTTAAAAGGCATTTTTTCAGGCTCTATGGTACCAAACGGGCGGAAATTATGTGATCGCTATAAGTGTAAGTGTTCGAATCGAAATCAGTCAGAAAATATGCAAAAATTTGCATTTCTGGAAAACTCATAATCCTACTGGGCGCTAATTTGAGACTTGGGTTCGGACTTTAAAAGGCATTTTTTCAGGCTCTATGGTACCAAACGGGCTGAAATTTTGTGATCGCTATAAGAATAATAGTCCGAATCGAAATCAGTCACAAAATCTGCAAAAGGGTGCATTTACGGACAAAACATTATTCTAATATTCGCTATTTTGAGACTTGGGTTCGGACTTTAAAATGCATTATTTCAGGCTCTATGTTACCAAACGGGCTGAAATTTTGTGATCGCTATTAGAATTATGATCCGAATCGAAATCATTCAGAAAATATGCAAAAAGTTGCATTTCTGGAAAACTCATAATCCTACTAGGCGCTAATTTGAGACTTGGGTTCGGACTTTAAAAGGCATTTTTTCAGGCTCTATGGTACCAAACTGGCAGAAATTTTGTGATCGCTATAAAAATAATAGTCCGAATCGAAATCAGTCACAAAATCTGCAAAAGGGTGCATTTACGGACAAAATATTATTCTAATATTCGCTATTTTGAGACTTGGGTTCGGACTTTAAAATGCATTATTTCAGGCTCTATGTTCCCAAACGGGCTGATATTTTGTGATCGCTATAAAAATAATAGTTCGAATCGAAATCAGTCACAAAATCTGCAAAAAGGTGCTTTTATGGAAAAAACATTATTCTAATAGGCGCTATTTTGAGACTTGGGTTCGGACTTTAAAATGCATTATTTCAGGCTCTATGTTACCAAACGGGCTGAAATTTTGTGATCGCTATAAGAATTATAGTCCAAATTGAAATCAGTCAGAAAATCTGCAAAAAGGTGCATTTCTGGAAAACTCATAATCCTACTGGGCGCTAATTTGAGACTTGGGTTCGGACTTTAAAAGGCATTTTTTCATGCTCTATGGTACCAAACGGGCTGAAATTTTTTAATCGCTATAAGAATAATGGTCCGAATCGAAATCAGTATGAAAATCTGCAAAAAGGTGCATTTATGGACAAAACATTATTCTAATAGGCGCTAAATTGAGACTTGGGTTCGGACTTTAAAATGCATTTTTGCAGGCTCTATGTTACCAAACGGGCTGAAATTTTGTGATCGCTATAAGAATAATAGTCCGAATCGAAATCAGTCACAAAATCTGCAAAAAGGTGCATTTATGGACAAAACATTATTCTAATATTCGCTATTTTGAGACTTGGGTTCGGACTTTAAAATGCATTATATCAGGCTCTATGTTACCAAACGGGCTGAAATTTTGTGATCGCTATAAGAATTATAGTCCAAATTGAAATCAGTCAGAAAATCTGCAAAAAGGTGCATTTCTGGAAAACTCATAATCCTACTGGGCGCTAATTTGAGACTTGGGTTCGGACTTTAAAAGGCATATTTTCATGCTCTATGATACCAAACGGGCTGAAATTTTGTGATCGCTATAAGAATAATGGTCCGAATCGAAATCAGTATGAAAATCTGCAAAAAGGTGCATTTATGGACAAAACATTATTCTAATAGGCGCTAAATTGAGACTTGGGTTCGGACTTTAAAATGCATTTTTGCAGGCTCTATGTTACCAAACGGGCTGAAATTTTGTGATCGCTATAAGAATAATAGTCCGAATCGAAATCAGTCATAAAATATGCAAAAAGGTGCATTTCTGGAAAACTCATAATCCTACTGGGCGCTAATTTGAGACTTGGGTTCGGACTTTAAAAGGCATTTTTTCAGGCTCTATGGTACCAAACGGGCAGAAATTTTGTGATCGCTATAAAAATAATAGTCCGAATCGAAATCAGTCACAAAATCTGCAAAAGGGTGCATTTACGGACAAAACATTATTCTAATATTCGCTATTTTGAGACTTGGGTTCGGACTTTAAAAGGCATTTTTTCAGGCTCTATGTTACCAAACGGGTGGAAATTTTGTGATCGCTATAAGAGTAAGTGTTCGAATCGAAATCAGTCAGAAAATATGCAAAAAGTTGCATTTCTGGAAAACTCATAATCCTACTTGGCGCTAATTCGAGACTTGGGTTCGGACTTTAAAAGGCATTTTTTCAGGCTCTATGGTACCAAACCGGCTGAAATTTTGTGATCGCTATAAGAATAATAGTCCGAATCGAAATCAGTATGAAAATCTGCGAAAAGGTGCATTTATGGACAAAACATTATTCTAATAGGCGCTAAATTGAGACTTGGGTTCGGACTTAAAAATGCATTTTTGCAGGCTCTATTTTACCAAACGGGCTGAAATTTTGTGATCGCTATAAAAATAATAGTCCGAATCGATATCAGTCACAAAATCTGCAAAAGGGTGCATTTACGGACAAAACATTATTCTAATATACGCTATTTTGAGACTTGGGTTCGGACTTTAAAATGCATTATTTCAGGCTCTATGTTACCAAACGGGCTGAAATTTTGTGATCGCTATAAGAATAATTATGGTCCAAATCGAAATCAGTCAGAAAATCTGCAAAAAGTTCTATTTCTGGAAAACTCATAATCCTACTGGGCGCTAATTTGAGACTTGGGTTCGGACTTTAAAAGGCATTTTTTCAGGCTCTATGGTACCAAACGGGCGGAAATTATGTGATCGCTATAAGAGTAAGTGTTCGAATCGAAATCAGTCAGAAAATATGCAAAAAGTTGCATTTCTGGAAAACTCATAATCCTACTGGGCGCTAATTTGAGACTTGGGTTCGGACTTTAAAAGGCATTTTTTCAGGCTCTATGGTACCAAACGGGCAGAAATTTTGTGATCGCTATAAAAATAATAGTCCGAATCGAAATCAGTCACAAAATCTGCAAAAGGGTGCATTTACGGACAAAAAATTATTCTAATATTCGCTATTTTGAGACTTGGGTTCGGACTATATAAGGCATTTTTTCAGGCTCTATGGTACCAAACGGGCAAAAATTTTGTGATCGCTATAAGAGTAAGTGTTCGAATCGAAATCAGTCACAAAATATGCAAAAAGTTGCATTTCTGGAAAACTCATAATCCTACTGGGCGCTAATTTGAGACTTGGGTTCGGACTTTAAAAGGCATTTTTTCAGGCTCTATTGTACCAAACGGGCAGAAATTTTGTGATCGCCTTAAAAATAATAGTCCGAATCGAAATCAGTCACAAAATCTGCAAAAGGGTGCATTTACGGACAAAACATTATTCTAATATTCGCTATTTTGAGACTTGGGTTCGGACTTGAAAATGCATTATTTCAGGCTCTCTGTTCCCAAACGGGCTGAAATTTTGTGATCGCTATAAGAATAATGGTCCGAATCGAAATCAGTATGAAAATCTGCAAAAAGGAGCATTTATGGACAAAACATTATTCCAATAGGCGCTAAATTGAGACTTGGGCTCGGACTTTAAAATGCATTTTTGCAGGCTCTATGTTACCAAACGGGCTGAAATTTTGTGATCGCTATAAGAATAATAGTCCGAATCGAAATCAGTCACAAAATCTGCAAAAAGGTGCATTTATGGATAAAACATTATTCTAATAGGCGCCATTTTGAGACTTGGGTTCGGACTTTAAAATGCATTTTTTCATGCTCTATGTTACCAAACGGGCTGAAATTTTGTGATCGCTATTAGAATTATGATCCGAATCGAAATCAGTCAGAAAATATGCAAAAAGTTGCATTTCGGGAAAACTCATAATCCTACTGGGCGCTAATTTGAGACTTGGGTTCGGACTTTAAAAGGCATTTTTTCAGGCTCTATTGTTCCAAACGGGCAGAAATTTTGTGATCGCCTTAAAAATAATAGTCGGAATCGAAATCAGTCACAAAATCTGCAAAAGGGTGCATTTACGGACAAAACATTATTCTAATATTCGCTATTTTGAGACTTGGGTTCGGACTTTAAAATGCATTATTTCAGGCTCTATGTTCCCAAACGGGAACATAGAGATTTTCGAATCGAAATCAGTCACAAAATCTGCAAAAGGGTGCATTTACGGACAAAACATTATTCTAATATTCGCTCTTTTGAGACTTGGGTTCGGACTTTAAAATGCATTATTTCAGGCTCTATGTTACCAAACGGGCTGAAATTTTGTGATCGCTATAAGAATAATAGTCCGAATCGAAAACAGTCACAAAATCTGCAAAAGGGTGCATTTACGGACAAAACATTATTCTAATATTCGCTATTTTGAGACTTGGGTTCGGACTTTAAAATTCATTATTTCAGGCTCTATGTTACCAAACGGGCTGAAATTTTGTGATCGCTATTAGAATTATGATCCGAATCGAAATCATTCAGAAAATATGCAAAAAGTTGCATTTCTGGAAAACTCATAATCCTACTGGGCGCTAATTTGAGACATGGGTTCGGACTTTAAAAGGCATTTTTTCAGGCTCTATGGTACCAAACGGGCTGAAATTTTGTGATCGCTATAAAAATAATAGTCCGAATCGAAATCAGTCACAAAATCTGCAAAAGGGTGCATTTACGGACAAAACATTATTCTAATATTCGCTATTTTGAGACTTGGGTTCGGACTTTAAAATGCATTATTTCAGGCTCTCTGTTCCCAAACGGGCTGAAATTTTGTGATCGCTATAAGAATAATGGTCCGAATCGAAATCAGTATGAAAATCTGCAAAAAGGAGCATTTATGGACAAAACATTATTCCAATAGGCGCTAAATTGAGACTTGGGCTCGGACTTTAAAATGCATTTTTGCAGGCTCTATGTTACCAAACGGGCTGAAATTTTGTGATCGCTATAAGAATAATAGTCCGAATCGAAATCAGTCACAAAATCTGCAAAAAGGTGCATTTATGGATAAAACATTATTCTAATAGGCGCCATTTTGAGACTTGGGTTCGGACTTTAAAATGCATTTTTTCATGCTCTATGTTACCAAACGGGCTGAAATTTTGTGATCGCTATTAGAATTATGATCCGAATCGAAATCAGTCAGAAAATCTGCAAAAAGTTCTATTTCTGGAAAACTCATAATCCTACTGGGCGCTAATTTGAGACTTGGGTTCGGACTTTAAAAGGCATTTTTTCAGGCTCTATGGTACCAAACGGGCGGAAATTATGTGATCGCTATAAGAGTAAGTGTTCGAATCGAAATCAGTCAGAAAATATGCAAAAAGTTGCATTTCTGGAAAACTCATAATCCTACTGGGCGCTAATTTGAGACTTGGGTTCGGACTTTAAAAGGCATTTTTTCAGGCTCTATGGTACGAAACGGGCTGAAATTTTGTGATCGCTATAAAAATAATAGTCCGAATCGAAATCAGTCACAAAATCTGCAAAAGGGTGCATTTACGGACAAAAAATTATTCTAATATTCGCTATTTTGAGACTTGGGTTCGGACTTTAAAAGGCATTTTTTCAGGCTCTATGGTACCAAACGGGCAGAAATTTTGTGATCTCTAAAAGAGTAAGTGTTCGAATCGAAATCAGTCAGAAAATCTGCAAAAAGTTCTATTTCTGGAAAACTCATAATCCTACTGGGCGCTAATTTGAGACTTGGGTTCGAACTTTAAAAGGCATTTTTTCAGGCTCTATGGTACCAAACGGGCGGAAATTATGTGATCGCTATAAGAGTAATTGTTCGAATCGAAATCAGTCAGAAAATCTGCAAAAAGTTCTATTTCTGGAAAACTCATAATCCTACTGGGCGCTAATTTGAGACTTGGGTTCGGACTTAAAAAGGCATTTTTTCAGGCTCTATGGTACCAAACGGGCGGAAATTATGTGATCGCTATAAGAGTTAGTGTTCGAATCGAAATCAGTCAGAAAATATGCAAAAAGTTGCATTTCTGGAAAACTCATAATCCTACTGGGCGCTATTTTGAGACTTGGGTTCGGACTTTAAAAGGCATTTTTACAGGCTCTATGGTACCAAACGGGCTGAAATTTTGTGATCGCTATAAGAATAATAGTCCGAATCGAAATCAGTCACAAAATCTGCAAAAGGGTGCATTTACGGACAAAACATTTTTCTAATATTCGCTATTTTGAGACATGGGTTCGGACTTTAAAATGCATTATTTCAGGCTCTATGTTACCAAACGGGCTGAAATTTTGTGATCGCTATTAGAATTATGATCCGAATCGAAATCATTCAGAAAATATGCAAAAAGTTGCATTTATGGAAAACTCATAATCCTACTGGGCGCTAATTTGAGACATGGGTTCGGACTTTAAAAGGCATTTTTTCAGGCTCTATTGTACCAAACGGGCAGAAATTTTTTGATCGCCTTAAAAATAATAGTCCGAATCGAAATCAGTCACAAAATCTGCAAAAGGGTGCATTTACGGACAAAACATTATTCTAATATTCGCTATTTTGAGACTTGGGTTCGGACTTTAAAATGCATTATTTCAGGCTCTCTGTTCCCAAACGGGCTGAAATTTTGTGATCGCTATAAGAATAATGTACCGAATCGAAATCAGTATGAAAATCTGCAAAAAGGAGCATTTATGGACAAAACATTATTCCAATAGGCGCTAAATTGAGACTTGGGCTCGGACTTTAAAATGCATTTTTGCAGGCTCTATGTTACCAAACGGGCTGAAATTTTGTGATCGCTATAAGAATAATAGTCCGAATCGAAATCAGTCTCAAAATCTGCAAAAAGATGCATTTATGGATAAAACATTATTCTAATAGGCGCCATTTTGAGACTTGGGTTCGGACTTTAAAATGCATTTTTTCATGCTCTATGTTACCAAACGGGCTGAAATTTTGTGATCGCTATTAGAATTATGATCCGAATCGAAATCAGTCAGAAAATATGCAAAAAGTTGCATTTCGGGAAAACTCATAATCCTACTGGGCGCTAATTTGAGACTTGGGTTCGGACTTTAAAAGGCATTTTTCCAGGCTCTATTGTACCAAACGGGCAGAAATTTTGTGATCGCCTTAAAAATAATAGTCCGAATCGAAATCAGTCACAAAATCTGCAAAAGGGTGCATTTACGGACAAAACATTATTCTAATATTCGCTATTTTGAGACTTGGGTTCGGACTTTAAAATGCATTATTTCAGGCTCTATGTTCCCAAACGGGAACATAGAGATTTTCTAATCGAAATCAGTCACAAAATCTGCAAAAGGGTGCATTTACGGACAAAACATTATTCTAATATTCGCTATTTTGAGACTTGGGTTCGGACTTTAAAATGCATTATTTCAGGCTCTATGTTACCAAACGGGCTGAAATTTTGTGATCGCTATAAGAATAATAGTCCGAATCGAAAACAGTCACAAAATCTGCAAAAGGGTGCATTTACGGACAAAACATTATTCTAATATTCGCTATTTTGAGACTTGGGTTCGGACTTTAAAATGCATTATTTCAGGCTCTCTGTTCCCAAACGGGCTGAAATTTTGTGATCGCTATAAGAATAATGGTCCGAATCGAAATCAGTATGAAAATCTGCAAAAAGGAGCATTTATGGACAAAACATTATTCCAATAGGCGCTAAATTGAGACTTGGGCTCGGACTTTAAAATGCATTTTTGCAGGCTCTATGTTACCAAACGGGCTGAAATTTTGTGATCGCTATAAGAATAATAGTCCGAATCGAAATCAGTCACAAAATCTGCAAAAAGGTGCATTTATGGATAAAACATTATTCTAATAGGCGCCATTTTGAGACTTGGGTTCGGACTTTAAAATGCATTTTTTCATGCTCTATGTTACCAAACGGGCTGAAATTTTGTGATCGCTATTAGAATTATGATCCGAATCGAAATCAGTCAGAAAATATGCAAAAAGTTGCATTTCGGGAAAACTCATAATCCTACTGGGCGCTAATTTGAGACTTGGGTTCGGACTTTAAAAGGCATTTTTTCAGGCTCTATTGTTCCAAACGGGCAGAAATTTTGTGATCGCCTTAAAAATAATAGTCGGAATCGAAATCAGTCACAAAATCTGCAAAAGGGTGCATTTACGGACAAAACATTATTCTAATATTCGCTATTTTGAGACTTGGGTTCGGACTTTAAAATGCATTATTTCAGGCTCTATGTTCCCAAACGGGAACATAGAGATTTTCGAATCGAAATCAGTCACAAAATCTGCAAAAGGGTGCATTTACGGACAAAACATTATTCTAATATTCGCTCTTTTGAGACTTGGGTTCGGACTTTAAAATGCATTATTTCAGGCTCTATGTTACCAAACGGGCTGAAATTTTGTGATCGCTATAAGAATAATAGTCCGAATCGAAAACAGTCACAAAATCTGCAAAAGGGTGCATTTACGGACAAAACATTATTCTAATATTCGCTATTTTGAGACTTGGGTTCGGACTTTAAAATTCATTATTTCAGGCTCTATGTTACCAAACGGGCTGAAATTTTGTGATCGCTATTAGAATTATGATCCGAATCGAAATCATTCAGAAAATATGCAAAAAGTTGCATTTCTGGAAAACTCATAATCCTACTGGGCGCTAATTTGAGACATGGGTTCGGACTTTAAAAGGCATTTTTTCAGGCTCTATGGTACCAAACGGGCTGAAATTTTGTGATCGCTATAAAAATAATAGTCCGAATCGAAATCAGTCACAAAATCTGCAAAAGGGTGCATTTACGGACAAAACATTATTCTAATATTCGCTATTTTGAGACTTGGGTTCGGACTTTAAAATGCATTATTTCAGGCTCTCTGTTCCCAAACGGGCTGAAATTTTGTGATCGCTATAAGAATAATGGTCCGAATCGAAATCAGTATGAAAATCTGCAAAAAGGAGCATTTATGGACAAAACATTATTCCAATAGGCGCTAAATTGAGACTTGGGCTCGGACTTTAAAATGCATTTTTGCAGGCTCTATGTTACCAAACGGGCTGAAATTTTGTGATCGCTATAAGAATAATAGTCCGAATCGAAATCAGTCACAAAATCTGCAAAAAGGTGCATTTATGGATAAAACATTATTCTAATAGGCGCCATTTTGAGACTTGGGTTCGGACTTTAAAATGCATTTTTTCATGCTCTATGTTACCAAACGGGCTGAAATTTTGTGATCGCTATTAGAATTATGATCCGAATCGAAATCAGTCAGAAAATCTGCAAAAAGTTCTATTTCTGGAAAACTCATAATCCTACTGGGCGCTAATTTGAGACTTGGGTTCGGACTTTAAAAGGCATTTTTTCAGGCTCTATGGTACCAAACGGGCGGAAATTATGTGATCGCTATAAGAGTAAGTGTTCGAATCGAAATCAGTCAGAAAATATGCAAAAAGTTGCATTTCTGGAAAACTCATAATCCTACTGGGCGCTAATTTGAGACTTGGGTTCGGACTTTAAAAGGCATTTTTTCAGGCTCTATGGTACGAAACGGGCTGAAATTTTGTGATCGCTATAAAAATAATAGTCCGAATCGAAATCAGTCACAAAATCTGCAAAAGGGTGCATTTACGGACAAAAAATTATTCTAATATTCGCTATTTTGAGACTTGGGTTCGGACTTTAAAAGGCATTTTTTCAGGCTCTATGGTACCAAACGGGCAGAAATTTTGTGATCTCTAAAAGAGTAAGTGTTCGAATCGAAATCAGTCAGAAAATCTGCAAAAAGTTCTATTTCTGGAAAACTCATAATCCTACTGGGCGCTAATTTGAGACTTGGGTTCGGACTTAAAAAGGCATTTTTTCAGGCTCTATGGTACCAAACGGGCGGAAATTATGTGATCGCTATAAGAGTTAGTGTTCGAATCGAAATCAGTCAGAAAATATGCAAAAAGTTGCATTTCTGGAAAACTCATAATCCTACTGGGCGCTATTTTGAGACTTGGGTTCGGACTTTAAAAGGCATTTTTACAGGCTCTATGGTACCAAACGGGCTGAAATTTTGTGATCGCTATAAGAATAATAGTCCGAATCGAAATCAGTCACAAAATCTGCAAAAGGGTGCATTTACGGACAAAACATTTTTCTAATATTCGCTATTTTGAGACATGGGTTCGGACTTTAAAATGCATTATTTCAGGCTCTATGTTACCAAACGGGCTGAAATTTTGTGATCGCTATTAGAATTATGATCCGAATCGAAATCATTCAGAAAATATGCAAAAAGTTGCATTTATGGAAAACTCATAATCCTACTGGGCGCTAATTTGAGACATGGGTTCGGACTTTAAAAGGCATTTTTTCAGGCTCTATTGTACCAAACGGGCAGAAATTTTTTGATCGCCTTAAAAATAATAGTCCGAATCGAAATCAGTCACAAAATCTGCAAAAGGGTGCATTTACGGACAAAACATTATTCTAATATTCGCTATTTTGAGACTTGGGTTCGGACTTTAAAATGCATTATTTCAGGCTCTCTGTTCCCAAACGGGCTGAAATTTTGTGATCGCTATAAGAATAATGTACCGAATCGAAATCAGTATGAAAATCTGCAAAAAGGAGCATTTATGGACAAAACATTATTCCAATAGGCGCTAAATTGAGACTTGGGCTCGGACTTTAAAATGCATTTTTGCAGGCTCTATGTTACCAAACGGGCTGAAATTTTGTGATCGCTATAAGAATAATAGTCCGAATCGAAATCAGTCTCAAAATCTGCAAAAAGATGCATTTATGGATAAAACATTATTCTAATAGGCGCCATTTTGAGACTTGGGTTCGGACTTTAAAATGCATTTTTTCATGCTCTATGTTACCAAACGGGCTGAAATTTTGTGATCGCTATTAGAATTATGATCCGAATCGAAATCAGTCAGAAAATATGCAAAAAGTTGCATTTCGGGAAAACTCATAATCCTACTGGGCGCTAATTTGAGACTTGGGTTCGGACTTTAAAAGGCATTTTTCCAGGCTCTATTGTACCAAACGGGCAGAAATTTTGTGATCGCCTTAAAAATAATA
Organism: Hesperophylax magnus; assembly: GCA_026573805.1. NCBI lineage: Eukaryota > Metazoa > Arthropoda > Insecta > Trichoptera > Limnephilidae > Hesperophylax > Hesperophylax magnus. Next base: position 5,556,440 of record JAIUSX010000060.1, read on the forward strand.
GTCCGAATCGAAATCAGTCACAAAATCTGCAAAAGGGTGCATTTACGGACAAAACATTATTCTAATATTCGCTATTTTGAGACTTGGGTTCGGACTTTAAAATGCATTATTTCAGGCTCTATGTTCCCAAACGGGAACATAGAGATTTTCTAATCGAAATCAGTCACAAAATCTGCAAAAGGGTGCATTTACGGACAAAACATTATTCTAATATTCGCTATTTTGAGACTTGGGTTCGGACTTTAAAATGCATTATTTCAGGCTCTATGTTACCAAACGGGCTGAAATTTTGTGATCGCTATAAGAATAATAGTCCGAATCGAAAACAGTCACAAAATCTGCAAAAGGGTGCATTTACGGACAAAACATTATTCTAATATTCGCTATTTTGAGACTTGGGTTCGGACTTTAAAATTCATTATTTCAGGCTCTATGTTACCAAACGGGCTGAAATTTTGTGATCGCTATTAGAATTATGATCCGAATCGAAATCATTCAGAAAATATGCAAAAAGTTGCATTTCTGGAAAACTCATAATCCTACTGGGCGCTAATTTGAGACATGGGTTCGGACTTTAAAAGGCATTTTTTCAGGCTCTATGGTACCAAACGGGCTGAAATTTTGTGATCGCTATAAGAATAATAGTCCGAATCGAAATCAGTCACAAAATCTGCAAAAGGGTGCATTTACGGACAAAACATTATTCTAATATTCGCTATTTTGAGACTTGGGTTCGGACTTTAAAATGCATTATTTCAGGCTCTCTGTTCCCAAACTGGCTGAAATTTTGTGATCGCTATAAGAATAATGGTCCGAATCGAAATCAGTATGAAAATCTGCAAAAAGGAGCATTTATGGACAAAACATTATTCCAATAGGCGCTAAATTGAGACTTGGGCTCGGACTTTAAAATGCATTTTTGCAGGCTCTATGGTTCCAAACGGGCTGAAATTTTGTGATCGCTATTAGAATTATGATCCGAATCGAAATCAGTCACAAAATCTGCAAAAGGGTGCATTTTCGGACAAAAAATTATTCTAATATTCGCTATTTTGAGACTTGGGTTCGGACTTTAAAAGGCATTTTTTCAGGCTCTATGGTACCAAACGGGCAGAAATTTTGTGATCGCTATAAGAGTAAGTGTTCGAATCGAAATCAGTCAGAAAATCTGCAAAAAGTTCTATTTCTGGAAAACTCATAATCCTACTGGGCGCTAATTTGAGACTTGGGTTCGGACTTTAAAATGCATTATTTCAGGCTCTATGTTACCAAACGGGCTGAAATTTTGTGATCGCTATTAGAATTATGATCCGAATCGAAATCATTCAGAAAATATGCAAAAAGTTGCATTTCTGGAAAACTCATAATCCTACTGGGCGCTAATTTGAGACATGGGTTCGGACTTTAAAAGGCATTTTTTCAGGCTCTATGGTACCAAACGGGCTGAAATTTTGTGATCGCTATAAGAATAATAGTCCGAATCGAAATCAGTCACAAAATCTGCAAAAGGGTGCATTTACGGACAAAACATTTTTCTAATATTCGCTATTTTGAGACTTGGGTTCGGACTTTAAAATGCATTATTTCAGGCTCTATGTTACCAAACGGGCTGAAATTTTGTGATCGCTATAAGAATAATAGTCCGAATCGAAATCAGTCACAAAATCTGCAAAAAGGTGCATTTATGGATAAAACATTATTCTAATAGGCGCCATTTTCAGACTTGGGTTCGGACTTTAAAATGCATTTTTTCATGCTCTATGTTACCAAACGGGCTGAAATTTTGTGATCGCTATTAGAATTATGATCCGAATCGAAATCAGTCAGAAAATATGCAAAAAGTTGCATTTATGGAAAACTCATAATCCTACTGGGCGCTAATTTGAGACATGGGTTCGGACTTTAAAAGGCATTTTTTCAGGCTCTATTGAACCAAACGGGCAGAAATTTTGTGATCGCCTTAAAAATAATAGTCCGAATCGAAATCTGTCACAAAATCTGCAAAAGGGTGCATTTACGGACAAAACATTATTCTAATATTCGCTATTTTGAGACTTGGGTTCGGACTTTAAAATGCATTATTTCAGGCTCTCTGTTCCCAAACGGGCTGAAATTTTGTGATCGCTATAAGAATAATGTACCGAATCGAAATCAGTATGAAAATCTGCAAAAAGGAGCATTTATGGACAAAACATTATTCCAATAGGCGCTAAATTGAGACTTGGGCTCGGACTTTAAAATGCATTTTTGCAGGCTCTATGTTACCAAACGGGCTGAAATTTTGTGATCGCTATAAGAATAATAGTCCGAATCGAAATCAGTCACAAAATCTGCAAAAGGGTGCATTTACGGACAAAACATTATTCTAATATTCGCTATTTTGAGACTTGGGTTCGGACTTTAAAATGCATTATTTCAGGCTCTATGTTCCCAAACGGGAACATAGAGATTTTCGAATCGAAATCAGTCACAAAATCTGCAAAAGGGTGCATTTACGGACAAAACATTATTCTAATATTCGCTATTTTGAGACTTGGGTTCGGACTTTTAAATGCATTATTTCAGGCTCTATGTTACCAAACGGGCTGAAATTTTGTGATCGCTATAAGAATAATAGTCCGAATCGAAAACAGTCACAAAATCTGCAAAAGGGTGCATTTACGGACAAAACATTATTCTAATATTCGCTATTTTGAGACTTGGGTTCGGACTTTAAAATGCATTATTTCAGGCTCTATGTTACCAAACGGGCTGAAATTTTGTGATTGCTATTAGAATTATGATCCGAATCGAAATCATTCAGAAAATATGCAAAAAGTTGCATTTCTGGAAAACTCATAATCCTACTGGGCGCTAATTTGAGACATGGGTTCGGACTTTAAAAGGCATTTTTTCAGGCTCTTTGGTACCAAACGGGCTGAAATTTTGTGATCGCTATAAGAATAATAGTCCGAATCGAAATCAGTCACAAAATCTGCAAAAGGGTGCATTTACGGACAAAACATTTTTCTAATATTCGCTATTTTGAGACTTGGGTTCGGACTTTAAAATGCATTATTTCAGGCTCTATGTTACCAAACGGGCTGAAATTTTGTGATCGCTATAAGAATAATAGTCCGAATCGAAATCAGTCACAAAATCTGCAAAAAGGTGCATTTATGGATAAAACATTATTCTAATAGGCGCCATTTTCAGACTTGGGTTCGGACTTTAAAATGCATTTTTTCATGCTCTATGTTACCAAACGGGCTGAAATTTTGTGATCGCTATTAGAATTATGATCCGAATCGAAATCAGTCAGAAAATATGCAAAAAGTTGCATTTATGGAAAACTCATAATCCTACTGGGCGCTAATTTGAGACATGGGTTCGGACTTTAAAAGGCATTTTTTCAGGCTCTATTGTACCAAACGGGCAGAAATTTTGTGATCGCCTTAAAAATAATAGTCCGAATCGAAATCTGTCACAAAATCTGCAAAAGGGTGCATTTACGGACAAAACATTATTCTAATATTCGCTATTTTGAGACTTGGGTTCGGACTTTAAAATGCATTATTTCAGGCTCTCTGTTCCCAAACGGGCTGAAATTTTGTGATCGCTATAAGAATAATGTACCGAATCGAAATCAGTATGAAAATCTGCAAAAAGGAGCATTTATGGACAAAACATTATTCCAATAGGCGCTAAATTGAGACTTGGGCTCGGACTTTAAAATGCATTTTTGCAGGCTCTATGTTACCAAACGGGCTGAAATTTTGTGATCGCTATAAGAATAATAGTCCGAATCGAAATCAGTCACAAAATCTGCAAAAAGGTGCATTTATGGATAAAACATTATTCTAATAGGCGCCATTTTGAGACTTGGGTTCGGACTTTAAAATGCATTTTTTCATGCTCTATGTTACCAAACGGGCTGAAATTTTGTGATCGCTATTAGAATTATGATCCGAATCGAAATCAGTCAGAAAATATGCAAAAAGTTGCATTTCGGGAAAACTCATAATCCTACTGGGCGCTAATTTGAGACTTGGGTTCGGACTTTAAAAGGCATTTTTTCAGGCTCTATTGTACCAAACGGGCAGAAATTTTGTGATCGCCTTAAAAATAATAGTCCGAATCGAAATCAGTCACAAAATCTGCAAAAGGGTGCATTTACGGACAAAACATTATTCTAATATTCGCTATTTTGAGACTTGGGTTCGGACTTTAAAATGCATTATTTCAGGCTCTATGTTCCCAAACGGGAACATAGAGATTTTCGAATCGAAATCAGTCACAAAATCTGCAAAAGGGTGCATTTACGGACAAAACATTATTCTAATATTCGCTATTTTGAGACTTGGGTTCGGACTTTAAAATGCATTATTTCAGGCTCTATGTTACCAAACGGGCTGAAATTTTGTGATCGCTATAAGAATAATAGTCCGAATCGAAAACAGTCACAAAATCTGCAAAAGGGTGCATTTACGGACAAAACATTATTCTAATATTCGCTATTTTGAGACTTGGGTTCGGACTTTAAAATGCATTATTTCAGGCTCTATGTTACCAAACGGGCTGAAATTTTGTGATCGCTATTAGAATTATGATCCGAATCGAAATCATTCAGAAAATATGCAAAAAGTTGCATTTCTGGAAAACTCATAATCCTACTGGGCGCTAATTTGAGACATGGGTTCGGACTTTAAAAGGCATTTTTTCAGGCTCTATGGTACCAAACGGGCTGAAATTTTGTGATCGCTATAAAAATAATAGTCCGAATCGAAATCAGTCACAAAATCTGCAAAAGGGTGCATTTACGGACAAAACATTTTTCTAATATTCGCTATTTTGAGACTTGGGTTCGGACTTTAAAATGCATTATTTCAGGCTCTATGTTACCAAACGGGCTGAAATTTTGTGATCGCTATAAGAATAATAGTCCGAATCGAAATCAGTCACAAAATCTGCAAAAAGGTGCATTTATGGATAAAACATTATTCTAATAGGCGCCATTTTCAGACTTGGGTTCGGACTTTAAAATGCATTTTTTCATGCTCTATGTTACCAAACGGGCTGAAATTTTGTGATCGCTATTAGAATTATGATCCGAATCGAAATCAGTCAGAAAATATGCAAAAAGTTGCATTTATGGAAAACTCATAATCCTACTGGGCGCTAATTTGAGACATGGGTTCGGACTTTAAAAGGCATTTTTTCAGGCTCTATTGTACCAAACGGGCAGAAATTTTGTGATCGCCTTAAAAATAATAGTCCGAATCGAAATCTGTCACAAAATCTGCAAAAGGGTGCATTTACGGACAAAACATTATTCTAATATTCGCTATTTTGAGACTTGGGTTCGGACTTTAAAATGCATTATTTCAGGCTCTCTGTTCCCAAACGGGCTGAAATTTTGTGATCGCTATAAGAATAATGTACCGAATCGAAATCAGTATGAAAATCTGCAAAAAGGAGCATTTATGGACAAAACATTATTCCAATAGGCGCTAAATTGAGACTTGGGCTCGGACTTTAAAATGCATTTTTGCAGGCTCTATGTTACCAAACGGGCTGAAATTTTGTGATCGCTATAAGAATAATAGTCCAAATCGAAATCAGTCACAAAATCTGCAAAAAGGTGCATTTATGGATAAAACATTATTCTAATAGGCGCCATTTTGAGACTTGGGTTCGGACTTTAAAATGCATTTTTTCATGCTCTTTGTTACCAAACGGGCTGAAATTTTGTGATCGCTATTAGAATTATGATTCGAATCGAAATCAGTCAGAAAATATGCAAAAAGTTGCATTTCGGGAAAACTCATAATCCTACTGGGCGCTAATTTGAGACTTGGGTTCGGACTTTAAAAGGCATTTTTTCAGGCTCTATTGTACCAAACGGGCAGAAATTTTGTGATCGCCTTAAAAATAATAGTCCGAATCGAAATCAGTCACAAAATCTGCAAAAGGGTGCATTTACGGACAAAACATTATTCTAATATTCGCTATTTTGAGACTTGGGTTCGGACTTTAAAATGCATTATTTCAGGCTCTATGTTCCCAAACGGGAACGTAGAGATTTTCGAATCGAAATCAGTCACAAAATCTGCAAAAGGGTGCATTTACGGACAAAACATTATTCTAATATTCGCTATTTTGAGACTTGGGTTCGGACTTTAAAATGCATTATTTCAGGCTCTATGTTACCAAACGGGCTGAAATTTTGTGATCGCTATAAGAATAATAGTCCGAATCGAAAACAGTCACAAAATCTGCAAAAGGGTGCATTTACGGACAAAACATTATTCTAATATTCGCTATTTTGAGACTTGGGTTCGGACTTTAAAATGCATTATTTCAGGCTCTATGTTACCAAACGGGCTGAAATTTTGTGATCGCTATTAGAATTATGATCCGAATCGAAATCATTCAGAAAATATGCAAAAAGTTGCATTTCTGGAAAACTCATAATCCTACTGGGCGCTAATTTGAGACATGGGTTCGGACTTTAAAAGGCATTTTTTCAGGCTCTATGGTACCAAACGGGCTGAAATTTTGTGATCGCTATAAGAATAATAGTCCGAATCGAAATCAGTCACATAATCTGCAAAAGGGTGCATTTACGGACAAAACATTATTCTAATATTCGCTATTTTGAGACTTGGGTTCGGACTTTAAAATGCATTATTTCAGGCTCTCTGTTCCCAAACGGGCTGAAATTTTGTGATCGCTATAAGAATAATGGTCCGAATCGAAATCAGTATGAAAATCTGCAAAAAGGAGCATTTATGGACAAAACATTATTCCAATAGGCGCTAAATTGAGACTTGGGCTCGGACTTTAAAATGCATTTTTGCAGGCTCTATGTTACCAAACGGGCTGAAATTTTGTGATCGCTATTAGAATTATGATCCGAATCGAAATCAGTCACAAAATCTGCAAAAGGGTGCATTTTCGGACAAAAAATTATTCTAATATTCGCTATTTTGAGACTTGGGTTCGGACTTTAAAAGGCATTTTTTCAGGCTCTATGGTACCAAACGGGCAGAAATTTTGTGATCGCTATAAGAGTAAGTGTTCGAATCGAAATCAGTCAGAAAATCTGCAAAAAGTTCTATTTCTGGAAAACTCATAATCCTACTGGGCGCTAATTTGAGACTTGGGTTCGGACTTTAAAATGCATTATTTCAGGCTCTATGTTACCAAACGGGCTGAAATTTTGTGATCGCTATTAGAATTATGATCCGAATTGAAATCATTCAGAAAATATGCAAAAAGTTGCATTTCTGGAAAACTCATAATCCTACTGGGCGCTAATTTGAGACATGGGTTCGGACTTTAAAAGGCATTTTTTCAGGCTCTATGGTACCAAACGGGCTGAAATTTTGTGATCGCTATAAGAATAATAGTCCGAATCGAAATCAGTCACAAAATCTGCAAAAGGGTGCATTTACGGACAAAACATTTTTCTAATATTCGCTATTTTGAGACTTGGGTTCGGACTTTAAAATGCATTATTTCAGGCTCTATGTTACCAAACGGGCTGAAATTTTGTGATCGCTATAAGAATAATAGTCCGAATCGAAATCAGTCACAAAATCTGCAAAAAGGTGCATTTATGGATAAAACATTATTCTAATAGGCGCCATTTTCAGACTTGGGTTCGGACTTTAAAATGCATTTTTTCATGCTCTATGTTACCAAACGGGCTGAAATTTTGTGATCGCTATTAGAATTATGATCCGAATCGAAATCAGTCAGAAAATATGCAAAAAGTTGCATTTCGGGAAAACTCATAATCCTACTGGGCGCTCATTTGAGACTTGGGTTCGGACTTTAAAAGGCATTTTTTCAGGCTCTATGGTACCAAACGGGCGGAAATTATGTGATCGCTATAAGAGTAAGTGTTCGAATCGAAATCAGTCAGAAAATATGCAAAAATTTGCATTTCTGGAAAACTCATAATCCTACTGGGCGCTAATTTGAGACTTGGGTTCGGACTTTAAAAGGCATTTCTTCAGGCTCTATGGTACCAAACGGGCTGAAATTTTGTGATCGCTATAAGAATAATAGTCCGAATCGAAATCAGTCACAAAATCTGCAAAAGGGTGCATTTACGGACAAAACATTATTCTAATATTCGCTATTTTGAGACTTGGGTTCGGACATTAAAATGCATTATTTCAGGCTCTATGTTACCAAACGGGCTGAAATTTTGTGATCGCTATTAGAATTATGATCCGAATCGAAATCATTCAGAAAATATGCAAAAATTTGCATTTCTGGAAAACTCATAATCCTACTAGGCGCTAATTTGAGACTTGGGTTCGGACTTTAAAAGGCATTTTTTCAGGCTCTATGGTACCAAACGGGCAGAAATTTTGTGATCGCTATAAAAATAATAGTCCGAATCGAAATCAGTCACAAAATCTGCAAAAGGGTGCATTTACGGACAAAACATTATTCTAATATTCGCTATTTTGAGACTTGGGTTCGGACTTTAAAATGCATTTTTTCATGCTCTATGTTACCAAACGGGCTGAAATTTTGTGATCGCTATTAGAATTATGATCCGAATCGAAATCAGTCAGAAAATATGCAAAAAGTTGCATTTCGGGAAAACTCATAATCCTACTGGGCGCTAATTTGAGACTTGGGTTCGGACTTTAAAAGGCATTTTTTCAGGCTCTATGGTACCAAACGGGCGGAAATTATGTGATCGCTATAAGAGTAAGTGTTCGAATCGAAATCAGTCAGAAAATATGCAAAAATTTGCATTTCTGGAAAACTCATAATCCTACTGGGCGCTAATTTGAGACTTGGGTTCGGACTTTAAAAGGCATTTCTTCAGGCTCTATGGTACCAAACGGGCTGAAATTTTGTGATCGCTATAAGAATAATAGTCCGAATCGAAATCAGTCACAAAATCTGCAAAAGGGTGCATTTACGGACAAAACATTATTCTAATATTCGCTATTTTGAGACTTGGGTTCGGACATTAAAATGCATTATTTCAGGCTCTATGTTACCAAACGGGCTGAAATTTTGTGATCGCTATTAGAATTATGATCCGAATCGAAATCATTCAGAAAGTATGCAAAAATTTGCATTTCTGGAAAACTCATAATCCTACTAGGCGCTAATTTGAGACTTGGGTTCGGACTTTAAAAGGCATTTTTTCAGGCTCTATGGTACCAAACGGGCAGAAATTTTGTGATCGCTATAAAAATAATAGTCCGAATCGAAATCAGTCACAAAATCTGCAAAAGGGTGCATTTACGGACAAAACATTATTCTAATATTCGCTATTTTGAGACTTGGGTTCGGACTTTAAAATGCATTTTTTCATGCTCTATGTTACCAAACGGGCTGAAATTTTGTGATCGCTATTAGAATTATGATCCGAATCGAAATCAGTCAGAAAATATGCAAAAAGTTGCATTTCGGGAAAACTCATAATCCTACTGGGCGCTAATTTGAGACTTGGGTTCGGACTTTAAAAGGCATTTTTTCAGGCTCTATGGTACCAAACGGGCGGAAATTATGTGATCGCTATAAGAGTAAGTGTTCGAATCGAAATCAGTCAGAAAATATGCAAAAATTTGCATTTCTGGAAAACTCATAATCCTACTGGGCGCTAATTTGAGACTTGGGTTCGGACTTTAAAAGGCATTTCTTCAGGCTCTATGGTACCAAACGGGCTGAAATTTTGTGATCGCTATAAGAATAATAGTCCGAATCGAAATCAGTCACAAAATCTGCAAAAGGGTGCATTTACGGACAAAACATTTTTCTAATATTCGCTATTTTGAGACTTGGGTTCGGACATTAAAATGCATTATTTCAGGCTCTATGTTACCAAACGGGCTGAAATTTTGTGATCGCTATTAGAATTATGATCCGAATCGAAATCATTCAGAAAATATGCAAAAATTTGCATTTCTGGAAAACTCATAATCCTACTAGGCGCTAATTTGAGACTTGGGTTCGGACTTTAAAAGGCATTTTTTCAGGCTCTATGGTACCAAACGGGCAGAAATTTTGTGATCGCTATAAAAATAATAGTCCGAATCGAAATCAGTCACAAAATCTGCAAAAGGGTGCATTTACGGACAAAACATTATTCTAATATTCGCTATTTTGAGACTTGGGTTCGGACTTTAAAATGCATTATTTCAGGCTCTATGTTCCCAAACGGGCTGATATTTTGTGATCGCTATAAAAATAATAGTTCGAATCGAAATCAGTCACAAAATCTGCAAAAAGGTGCATTTATGGAAAAATCATTATTCTAATAGGCGCTATTTTGAGACTTGGGTTCGGACTTTAAAATGCATTATTTCAGGCTCTATGTTACCAAACGGGCTGAAATTTTGTGATCGCTATAAGAATTATAGTCCAAATTGAAATCAGTCAGAAAATCTGCAAAAAGGTGCATTTCTGGAAAACTCATAATCCTACTGGGCGCTAATTTGAGACTTGGGTTCGGACTTTAAAAGGCATTTTTTCATGCTCTATGTTACCAAACGGGCTGAAATTTTTTGATCGCTATAAGAATAATGGTCCGAATCGAAATCAGTATGAAAATCTGCAAAAAGGTGCATTTATGGACAAAACATTTGTTAGAAAATAGAGTTTAGTGTAGCTTTGCATAGATGTCGCTATATGTAGATACTCACCTTTCCAACAGACTGTTAAAAGTTAATAAATAAGTTGATGTTTATGTTAGGATAGTTTTTCATAGATGTCGCCATAGATTCTTCCCTGTTAAAGGTTATAAATAGGTTGATTTATCATTTTTATGTCTCTTCTGCAATCAACATTTCTGGCGAAATAAGTGGGTTTATATTTCTACCTTGATCCAAAATTATACATTTGGACCTTCGTGCCGCATCCGTATTATCGTTTGAATCGCGGATGATAAAAGAACCAGCAAACATCTTCAACATCCAACATCAGAGGGGATCTTCAGAAAAACGGGCAAGTGACCATATCCCATATACCTACCTTATTTTCCCAGGCAGGAGAGCATGATTTATTACACAGCCGTATTTCTTTGTTTGTTTTAAAATTGAATCGGGCTGATTATTACCAAGTGTTGTTTGAATTGATTTCATACCCATCATCGAAATTGTAGTAAGCAATAATAATTGTTACAACAATATTAAAAGAAGTTAGAATACAAAGCAAGTATTTTAAATTTCTTAAAAGATTTATTACGAGCGGTTATATTTGAAAATCCGTTAGTTTAAATTTCGAAAGTTACCGCGAGTCGGTAAAAACACCAACCCAGCCGCGAAGCAAGCTGACGCATGCGCGGTGGAGATTGTGGAGAGAATAACAATAGTGTCAAATTGTTTTCTTTTTGACAGCCATCGAGCTGTTGCATTTATAAAATTCAGATAAAATTCATTGTTTATCGGTTAATTAGTAAAGTTCTGTGATCAAGGACAGTGCACGTTAGTGATTGATTACAAGTGATTATCATTTGACAATACGTTCTGTGAATACCTCCTTTCTTGATATTTAAAAATGGATCTCAAAACTTTGATTAACCAGCGTGGAATTTGCAAGGCGAAATTAACTAGGTTCAATGAATATATAAACGGTGATAATTTGTCGCAATCTGAAATTGAAGTCAGATTGAAGAAACTTGAACCAATTTTAGACACTTTCGACTCATTACAAGATAACATAGAAGCAATTTCGCCGGAAGAATTAACCAAAACAGAAAGGCAAGCATTTGAAAATTTATATTATAATCTTGTTGCTAAGGCTAAAGATAAATTGTTAAATAAAGTTCAGAATACAACATCACATAACATACGTTTGCCTATACTTGAGTTGCCAAAATTTAATGGGAGTTACGAAAAATGGTTGAATTTTCGGGATACTTTTGTTGCTTTAGTTGAAAATAATCCATCTTTAGAAGTTATTCAAAAATTGTATTATCTGCGATCATGCCTCGAAGGTGACGCAGCTAAATTATTAACCTCACTTCCAAATAACCAGGAGAACTATCATACTGCATGGGAGATGTTAACTTCTCGCTATCAAAATATAAAAATTATTATACATAAGCACGTTGAAGCATTATTCAAATTGCCTGAAATAAAATTTGAAAATTCCGTAGCATTAAGGAATCTTATCGATGAATCCGAATTACATTTAAAATCGTTAAATAAGTTAAATATACCCACCGAAAATTGGGATATCATGTTAATATATTTATTGTCGCGAAAACTAGATAGTGAAACTCGACATCATTGGGAAGTATTTACCACAAAAGAGAATCTACCCACATATAAAGAGTTTATAAAATATTTATCAGATCGAGTTCAGATTTTAGAATTTGCTGGGATTACTGAAGGAAAATTTAATCAAAATAAAACTTTTCCTTTCAAATACCGAAAAGAAGCTATGATTTCTTTAACGCCTCAAATGACAAAATGTATTATTTGCAAGGGCGATCATAAGGTTTATAATTGTAAAAATTTTTTAATATTAAATACTAAGGATAGAATTATAAAGATACGTCAGGTAAATGCGTGTTTGAAATGTTTGTGCTTGGGTCATAAGCTAAAAGAATGTAAAAGTAAATACAATTGTCGTATATGTGAAAATAACTCGCACAATACTTTGTTGCATTTAAAAAAGGAAACAGATAATTCGAAGTCTCAGGATAGGGATTCACCATCAACATCAAATAATGAACCTTTAGTTACAAATCACTCTACGAAAATATCTAATAGTTTTGTTTTGTTATCTACCGCCGTTATTAAAGTGTTGAATAATAACGGAAATTTGATTAAGGCTAGAGTTTTATTGGATAGTGGTTCTCAGTCCAATTTTATAACAGAAGAATTTGCAACAAGGTTGCAATTAAAACCCAAAAGGGCAAACATACCTATTACCGGAATCCAAAACAAAATATTGAATATTAAAAATAGCACAAATTTAAGAATTTTCTCACATAGAATGTCTCGTTTTGAAAGAGGTAACAAGTCATCTGCCGCAAATTTCTTTTCAGAGAAAGGATGCCAACATACCTGATGGTCTTCAGTTAGCGGATCCTGCCTTCTATGAAACAAGCTCCATAGATATGCTACTAGGAGCGGAAACCTTTTGGGAAATTATGAAGCAAGATCAACTTCGAAATGGAGACTCAGGACCCATATTACAGAGAACTGAATTCGGATGGCTGGTGTCAGGACCCATCGTCACAACAAAAATAAAAAGGCCAGTAAAATCTTGTCAACTATCATTAAATATAATCCATAAACAGATTGAAAACTTCTGGAAATTAGAAGAATTCCAACCGGTGAAGCACCGGAGCCATGAGGAGCGAGCGTGCGAGGAGATTTTCAAGGACACGTATAAAAGGAATGACAATGGTCGTTTCATGGTAAGCTTACCACAGCGCCCCTGTGTTAAGCAGTTGGGAGAAACGCTGCCTATGGCGGAAAAAAGACTTTGCAATTTGCAAAGGAAATTTTCTTCAAATCCTGACCTGATGAAAAAATATAAAGAATTCATGCAGGAATATATAGACTTGGGTCACATGACCCGGTGCGAAGCACCTTCTAATGAAGATTGTTATTTTTATTTGCCACATCATGCAGTATTGAAAGAATCAAGCACTACCACTAAGACTCGAGTGGTATTTGACGGTTCAGCAAAATCATCCAATGGTATATCGTTAAACGATGCTCTCATGATAGGACCTGTTTTACAGAAAGATTTAGCCGCACAATTGATATGTTTCAGAAAACACCAGTACGCGATAACAGCCGACATTGAGAAAATGTACAGGCAAATATTGGTGCGACCCGAAGACAGAGATCTACAGCGAATAGTATGGAAAAATTTCCCGGAGGAGGAAATTCAGCATTATCGACTTAACACCGTTACCTACGGTCTGGGGCCGTCATCATTTTTGGCAACTAGATGCCTCCAGCAGCTGGGAAATGAAAATATATCATCAAACCACAAGGTCAGTCAGATTATAAAGAATAATTTTTATGTGGATGATTTAATTACTGGAGATGAAACTGAAGAAAACTGTTTAATAATTAAAGAACAACTAATATCTATCATGGCATCCGCGGGAATGAACTTAAGGAAATGGCGGTCGAATTTGCCCTCATTATGTTCGAAGGAAAAAAGCATGTCAGATATGATTATTAGTACAGATTCAAATGACAACAAAATATTAGGCCTGTCTTGGAACAATCAGCAGGATAATTTCTTATACACAGTGAAGTTATTAAAAAATCCAATTAATAGCAAACGACAAATGCTGTCATGCATTGCGTCCATATTTGACCCGTTAGGATTAATAGGTCCTGTTACTGTTATTGCTACATTATTGATGCAAAAATTGTGGCAGGCAAAGGTTCAATGGGATGAGCCTATTCCATATGATATGTTGAAGACATGGGAAGCATATGTGAATGAACTGCCTCAATTAAATAATTTAAGAATAGGTAGAAAGATAATATGTCAAGATCATGTAAATTTACAGCTACATGGATTTTGTGACGCCTCAGAAAAGGCATATTCGTCCTGTGTTAATATGGTGTCTACTGACAAATTGGGTAAGAAGTACTCCAATTTGATAATGTCCAAATCACGGGTAGCGCCTTTGAAAAGTGTTTCTCTACCCAAGTTAGAATTGTGTGGAGCCGTATTACTGACAAGACTAGTGAATTACATTAAAGATGCTCTATGTACTCCGGATATACCTACTACATACTGGTGTGATTCCCAAATAGTACTGTGCTGGATCAGGGATCAGCCAGTAAGATGGAACACTTTCGTTGCTAATAGAGTGGCGGAAATCCAGGAAACCAGTCAGCCGGAGCAATGGAACCATGTACGGTCGGAAGACAATGCAGCAGACGTGCTTTCCAGAGGAATCTGCGTTTCACAGTTATTAATTTCCAGCATTTGGTGGCATGGTCCAGATTGGCTGACGTTGGATTCAGCGTGCTGGCCAAATTCCAACTCATTTTGTATTGATCCGCCAGAGATCAAAACAAGCTCGGCACTGTTGTCTGCTGTGAAACAGGACTGGGACATTTTTGATAGATATTCCAATTTTTCCAAATTACAGAGAGTAACAGCATACATTAATAGATTTATTTTTAATTGTAGAAACCCTTCGCAGCGCCGCTATAGTAAATTGACAGTTAGTGAGTTGGAAAATTCAGTAAAAAAATTAATATCTCGGGCGCAATCATACTGTTTCAGAGACGAAATTCGAGCTTTAAATAATGGAGGTAATATACCTAGGAATAGTGCACTAAAGTCATTAGATCCTTTTATTGAAAGGGATTCTAATTCGTGTGGGGGGAAGGCTCTCCAAAGGTAAAATGGTAACCGAAGGCCAGCAGCACCCAATTTTGTTACCTTCGCATCATAAATTAACAGAGCTAATTGTAAAACACTATCATTACTTGAACTTACACTCGGGAACGCAGTCATTATTGGCGTTGATTAGAATGAAATTTTGGCCGATTAAGGGAAGGAATGTTGTAAAAAAAATAATAAAAAAATGTATAATTTGTTATAGATGTAATCCCAAATCCGAACAGCAGTTGATGGCCGACCTACCAGCTGAAAGAATAACTGAATGTAGGCCATTTCAGATAACAGGAGTGGACTACTGTGGACCAATATTAATAAAGTCGGGTATTCACAGAAAATCACATAGCGTTAAATCATATATTTGCTTGTTCGTATGCATGGTCACTAAGGCCGTGCACTTAGAAGCTGTGCTGTCCTTGAGCGCAGAGAGTTTTTTAAACTCTTTGAAAAGGTTTATCTCGCGTCGTGGTAGACCAAGCAAAATGTTCTCGGACGATGCAACCAATTTTAAAGCGGCTAATAATGAACTAAGAGAAATTTATAATTTTTTAAATATGTCTAATGATAAAATTGATAATTATTTATCCACATTAGGAATACAATGGCAATTTATACCAGCTCGTGCGCCAAACTTTGGGGGGCTCTGGGAGGCTGGGATAAAGTCAGTTAAGCATCACTTAAAAAGAATAACCAGTATCGCTTCATTAACTTATGAAGAAATTAATACGGTGTTGTGTCAAATTGAATCTTGCTTAAACTCCAGGCCACTGTCTCCCTTATCAAATGATCCTTATGACCTTAATCCCTTGACTCCTGGTCACTTTCTAATAGGAACTAGTTTGGCGGCGATTCCAGAACAAAATTTGGAACATATCACATTCAATCGATTAAACAATTACCAAAAACTAATCCAGATTGTACAATTTTTTTGGTCGAGGTGGCGGAAGGAGTACTTAGCAGAACTTCAAACCAGAAGCAAATGGACCAATAGGAATCAAAGGCAGATGCGGTCTGGCGACATGGTCGTAATAAAGGAGGACAACGTCCCTTCTTGCTACTGGAGACTGGGACGTGTGAGCGCCGTTCATCCTGGCGCTGATGGAAGAGTTCGCGTGGCGACCATCATCACGTCAAAAGGCATCATCCAGAGGGCCATTTCAAAGATCTGTCTGTTGCCAATAGATGACAACGAGGAGCTGAAAATGTCGACACCCCCACCCAACGGACCAGACGCTGAGTAAGCGCAAAATAAAAAAAAGGTTTTGTGCAAAACAATATAAAAAGTTTCGTGATAAAAACAATATAAAATTTTTGTGTATTATCATAAATAAAAAAAATAATAATAATAAATTAAAAGAAGAAAAGGAAGAAATAATAATAAATAAAAGGTAAAAACAGTGCATAAAAAAGTGGATAACAATAAAACTTGCGAGTTTGATAAAAAATGTACAAAATAAAAAAAGGATTTTAGATCCGTATATACTAAGAAAAAAATGAACGCTTATAAACCGAGATAGCCTGCTGGCTATATGTAATTTCAAACTACACAAATACATCTGAAGAAATTAATTATAAATGTGGTAATGAACTATAGAAAAACACAAACCCTTAAGAAGGATGACCAGGAAACCAGCGCTCCATGTTGTGTTGTCTATATTATTTGTTTTATGTTTGATTATTGTTATGATTTCTGTTAGAACAAGGTTATTGGAATTATCTTAGTTGTTAAATTATAGTATAGAATAGCTTAGTGAATTGCATGAATTTGATTTGAACGAAAGTAATAATTTTAATCTCATAATTAATTTGTATAATTTTAGTTAGTTTGAAATTGTCATTTCGTTTTTAGAGTAGTCTTATGTTTAAACTTATGCTTAGAAATAGGTTACCTATTATTTCAAATATTCATTGTTAATCAATTTTTAGTATTAACAATTATAGTTAATAATTACTATTTTTCTTTCTTCAAAATTAATTTTGGCATATAAGTAGATATTTAGCTGCTTAATTTTTATTCTTATGTTTTGGGGTTTGTTTCAGAAAAAATGACCTCCAATCCTTTTTTCGGAGGGAGTTTATGTTAGAAAATAGAGTTTAGTGTAGCTTTGCATAGATGTCGCTATATGTAGATACTCACCTTTCCAACAGACTGTTAAAAGTTAATAAATAAGTTGATGTTTATGTTAGGATAGTTTTTCATAGATGTCGCCATAGATTCTTCCCTGTTAAAGGTTATAAATAGGTTGATTTATCATTTTTATGTCTCTTCTGCAATAAACATTTCTGGCGAAATAAGTGGGTTTATATTTCTACCTTGATCCAAAATTATACAACATTATTCTAATAGGCGCTAAATTGAGACTTGGGTTCGGACTTTAAAATGCATTTTTGCAGGCTCTATGTTACCAAACGGGCTGAAATTTTGTGATCGCTATAAGAATAATAGTCCGAATCGAAATCAGTCACAAAATCTGCAAAAAGGTGCATTTATGGACAAAACATTATTCTAATAGGCGCCATTTTGAGACTTGGGTTCGGACTTAAAAATGCATTATTTCAGGCTCTATGTTACCAAACGGGCTGAAATTTTGTGATAGCTATAAAAATAATAGTCCGAATCGAAATCAGTCACAAAATCTGCAAAAGGGTGCATGTACGGACAAAACATTATTCTAATATTCACTATTTTGAGACTTGGGTTCGGACTTTAAAAGGCATTTTTTCAGGCTCTATTGTACCAAACGGGCGGAAATTTTGTGATCGCTATAAGAGTAAGTGTTTGAATCGAAATCAGTCAGAAAATATGCAAAAAGTTGCATTTCTGGAAAACTCATAATCCTACTGGGCGCTAATTTGAGACTTGGGTTCGGACTTTAAAAGGCATTTTTTCAGGCTCTATGGTACCAAACGGGCTGAAATTTTGTGATCGCTATAAGAATAATAGTCCGAATCGAAATCAGTCACAAAATCTGCAAAAGGGTGCATTTACGGACAAAACATTATTCTAATATTCGCTATTTTGAGACTTGGGTTCGGACTTTAAAATGCATTATTTCAGGCTCTATGTTCCCAAACCGGCTGAAATTTTGTGATCGCTATAAGAATAATAGTTCGAATCGAAATCAGTTACAAAATCTGCAAAAGGGTGCATATACGGACAAAACATTATTCTAATATTCGCTATTTTGAGACTTGGGTTCGGACTTTAAAATGCATTATATCAGGCTCTATGTTACCAAACGGGCTGAAATTTTGTGATCGCTATAAGAATTATAGTCCAAATTGAAATCAGTCAGAAAATCTGCAAAAAGGTGCATTTCTGGAATACTCATAATCCTACTGGGCGCTAATTTGAGACTTGGGTTCGGACTTTAAAATGCATTTTTTCATGCTCTATGTTACCAAACGGGCTGAAATTTTGTGATCGCTATTAGAATTATGATCCGAATCGAAATCAGTCAGAAAATATGCAAAAAGTTGCATTTCGGGAAAACTCATAATCCTACTGGGCGCTAATTTGAGACTTGGGTTCGGACTTTAAAAGGCATTTTTTCAGGCTCTATTGTACCAAACGGGCTGAAATTTTGTGATCGCTATAAGAATAATGGTCCGAATCAAAATCAGTATGGAAATCTGCAAAAAGGTGCATTTATGGACAAAACATTATTCTAATAGGCGCTAAATTGAGACATGGGTTCGGAC
The DNA here is from genome assembly GCA_026573805.1 of Hesperophylax magnus. Lineage (NCBI taxonomy): Eukaryota > Metazoa > Arthropoda > Insecta > Trichoptera > Limnephilidae > Hesperophylax > Hesperophylax magnus. The sequence goes on from JAIUSX010000060.1 coordinate 5,575,493, forward strand.
TTTAAAATGCATTTTTGCAGGCTCTATGTTACCAAACGGGCTGAAATTTTGTGATCGCTATAAGAATAATAGTCCGAATCGAAATCAGTCACAAAATATGCAAAAAGTTGCATTTCTGGAAAACTCATAATCCTACTGGGCGCTAATTTGAGACTTGGGTTCGGACTTTAAAAGGCATTTTTTCAGGCTCTATGGTACCAAACGGGCAGAAATTTTTGTGATCGCTATAAAAATAATAGTCCGAATCGAAATCAGTCACAAAATCTGCAAAAGGGTGCATTTACGGACAAAACATTATTCTAATATTCGATATTTTGAGACTTGGGTTCGGACTTTAAAATGCATTTTTTCATGCTCTATGTTACCAAACGGGCGGAAATTTTGTGATCGCTATAAGAGTAAGTGTTCGAATCGAAATCAGTCAGAAAATATGCAAAAAGTTGCATTTCTGGAAAACTCATAATCCTACTTGGCGCTAATTCGAGACTTGGGTTCGGACTTTAAAAGGCATTTTTTCAGGCTCTATGGTACCAAACCGGCTGAAATTTTGTGATCGATATAAGAATAATAGTCCGAATCGAAATCAGTATGAAAATCTGCGAAAAGGTGCATTTATGGACAAAACATTATTCTAATAGGCGCTAAATTGAGACTTGGGTTCGGACTTTAAAATGCATTTTTGCAGGCTCTATTTTACCAAACGGGCTGAAATTTTGTGATCGCTATAAAAATAATAGTCCGAATCGAAATCAGTCACAAAATCTGCAAAAGGGTGCAATTACGGACAAAACATTATTCTAATATACGCTATTTTGAGACTTGGGTTCGGACTTTAAAATGCATTATTTCAGGCTCTATGTTACAAACGGGCAGAAATTTTGTGATCGCTATAAAAATAATAGTCCGAATCGAAATCAGTCACAAAATCTGCAAAAGGGTGCATTTACGGACAAAACATTATTCTAATATTCGCTATTTTGAGACTTGGGTTCGGACTTTAAAAGGCATTTTTTCAGGCTCTATGTTACCAAACGGGCGGAAATTTTGTGATCGCTATAAGAGTAAGTGTTCGAATCGAAATCAGTCAGAAAATATGCAAAAAGTTGCATTTCTGGAAAACTCATAATCCTACTTGGCGCTAATTCGAGACTTGGGTTCGGACTTTAAAAGGCATTTTTTCAGGCTCTATGGTACCAAACGGGCAGAAATTTTGTGATTGCTATAAAAATAATAGTCCGAATCGAAATCAGTCACAAAATCTGCAAAAGGGTGCATTTACGGACAAAACATTATTCTAATATTCGCTATTTTGAGACTTGGGTTCGGACTTTAAAAGGCATTTTTTCAGGCTCTATATTACCAAATGGGCGGAAATTTTGTGATCGCTATAAGAGTAAGTGTTCGAATCGAAATCAGTCAGAAAATCTGCAAAAAGTTCTATTTCTGGAAAACTCATAATCCTACTGGGCACTAATTTGGGACTTGGGTTCGGACTTTAAAAGGCATTTTTTCAGGCTCTATGGTACCAAACGGGCGGAAATTTTGTGATCGCTATAAGAGTAAGTGTTCGAATCGAAATCAGTCAGAAAATATGCAAAAAGTTGCATTTCTGGAAAACTCATAATCCTAATGGGCGCTAATTTGAGACTTGGGTTCGGACTTTAAAAGGCATTTTTTCGGGCTCTATGGTACCAAACGGGCAGAAATTTTGTGATCGCTATAAAAATAATAGTCCGAATCGAAATCAGTCACAAAATCTGCAAAAGGGTGCATTTACGGACAAAACATTATTCTAATATTCGCTATTTTGAGACTTGGGTTCGGACTTTAAAAGGCATTTTTTCAGGCTCTATGTTACCAAACGGGCGGAAATTTTGTGATCGCTATAAGAGTAAGTGTTCGAATCGAAATCAGTCAGAAAAAATGCAAAAAGTTGCATTTCTGGAAAACTCATAATCCTACTTGGCGCTAATTCGAGACTTGGGTTCGGACTTTAAAAGGCATTTTTTCAGGCTCTATGGTACCAAACCGGCTGAAATTTTGTGATCGCTATAAGAATAATAGTCCGAATCGAAATCAGTATGAAAATCTGCGAAAAGGTGCATTTACGGACAAAACATTATTCTAATAGGCGCTAAATTGAGACTTGGGTTCGGACTTTAAAAGGCATTTTTTCAGGCTCTATGGTACCAAACGGGCTGAAATTTTGTGATCGCTATAAGAATAATAGTCCGAATCGAAATCAGTCACAAAATCTGCAAAAGGGTGCATTTACGGACAAAACATTATTCTAATATTCGCTATTTTGAGACTTGGGTTCGGACTTTAAAAGGCATTTTTTCAGGCTCTATGGTACCAAACGGGCTGAAATTTTGTGATCGCTATAAGAATAATAGTCCGAATCGAAATCATTCAGAAAATATGCAAAAAGTTGCATTTCTGGAAAACTCATAATCCTACTGGGCGCTAATTTGAGACTTGGGTTCGGACTTTAAAATGCATTTTTGCAGGCTCTTTTTTACCAAACGGGCTGAAATTTTGTGATCGCTATAAAAATAATAGTCCGAATCGAAATCAGTCACAAAATCTGCAAAAGGGTGCATTTACGGACAAAACATTATTCTAATATACGCTATTTTTAGACTTGGGTTCGGACTTTAAAATGCATTATTTCAGGCTCTATGTTACAAACGGGCAGAAATTTTGTGATCGCTATAAAAATAATAGTCCGAATCGAAATCAGTCACAAAATCTGCAAAAGGGTGCATTTACGGACAAAACATTATTCTAATATTCGCTATTTTGAGACCTGGGTTCGGACTTTAAAAGGCATTTTTTCAGGCTCTATGTTACCAAACGGGCGGAAATTTTGTGATCGCTATAAGAGTAAGTGTTCGAATCGAAATCAGTCAGAAAATATGCAAAAAGTTGCATTTCTGGAAAACTCATAATCCTACTTGGCGCTAATTCAAGACTTGGGTTCGGACTTTAAAAGGCATTTTTTCAGGCTCTATGGTACCAAACGGGCAGAAATTTTGTGATTGCTATAAAAATAATAGTCCGAATCGAAATCAGTCACAAAATCTGCAAAAGGGTGCATTTACGGACAAAACATTATTCTAATATTCGCTATTTTGAGACTTGGGTTCGGACTTTAAAAGGCATTTTTTCAGGCTCTATGTGACCAAACGGGCGGAAATTTTGTGATCGCTATAAGAGTAAGTGTTCGAATCGAAATCAGTCAGAAAATCTGCAAAAAGTTCTATTTCTGGAAAACACATAATCCTACTGGGCACTAATTTGAGACTTGGGTTCGGACTTTAAAAGGCATTTTTTCAGGCTCTATGGTACCAAACGGGCGGAAATTTTGTGATCGCTATAAGAGTAAGTGTTCGAATCGAAATCAGTCAGAAAATATGCAAAAAGTTGCATTTCTGGAAAACTCATAATCCTACTGGGCGCTAATTTGAGACTTGGGTTCGGACTTTAAAAGGCATTTTTTCAGGCTCTATGGTACCAAACGGGCTGAAATTTTGTGATCGCTATAAGAATAATAGTCCGAATCGAAATCAGTCACAAAATCTGCAAAAGGGTGCATTTACGGACAAAACATTATTCTAATATACGCTATTTTGAGACTTGGGTTCGGACTTTAAAATGCATTATATCAGGCTCTATGTTACCAAACGGGCAGAAATTTTGTGATCGCTATAAAAATAATAGTCCGAATCGAAATCAGTCACAAAATCTGCAAAAGGGTGCATTTACGGACAAAACATTATTCTAATATACGCTATTTTGAGACTTGGGTTCGGACTTTAAAATGCATTATTTCAGGCTCTATGTTACCAAACGGGCAGAAATTTTGTGATCGCTATAAAAATAATAGTCCGAATCGAAATCAGTCACAAAATCTGCAAAAGGGTGCATTTACGGACAAAACATTATTCTAATATTCGCTATTTTGAGACTTGGGTTCGGACTTTAAAAGGCATTTTTTCAGGCTCTATGTTACCAAACGGGCGGAAATTTTGTGATCGCTATAAAAATAATAGTCCGAATCGAAATCAGTCACAAAATCTGTAAAAGGGTGCATTTACGGACAAAACATTATTCTAATATTCGCTATTTTGAGACTTGGGTTCGGACTTTAAAATGCATTATTTCAGGCTCTATGTTCCCAAACGGGCTGATATTTTGTGATCGCTATAAGAATAATAGTTCGAATCGAAGTCAGTCACAAAATCTGCAAAAAGGTGCATTTTTTGACAAAACATTATTCTAATAGGCGCTATTTTGAGACTTGGGTTCGGACTTTAAAATGCATTATTTCAGGCTCTATGTTACCAAACGGGCTGAAATTTTGTGATCGCTATAAGAATTATAGTCCAAATTGAAATCAGTCAAAAAATCTGCAAAAAGGTGCATTTCTGGAAAACTCATAATCCTACTGGGCGCTAATTTGACACTTGGGTTCGGACTTTAAAAGGCATTTTTTCATGCTCTATGGTACCAAACGGGCTGAAATTTTGTGATCGCTATAAGAATAATGGTCCGAATCGAAATCAGTATGAAAATCTGCAAAAAGGTGCATTTATGGACAAAACATTATTCTAATAGGCGCTAAATTGAGACTTGGGTTCGGACTTTAAAATGCATTTTTGCAGGCTCTATGTTACCAAACGGGCTGAAATTTTGTGATCGCTATTAGAATTATGATCCGAATCGAAATCAGTCAGAAAATATGCAAAAAGTTGCATTTCGGGAAAACTCATAATCCTACTGGGCGCTAATTTGAGACTTGGGTTCGGACTTTAAAAGGCATTTTTTCAGGCTCTATTGTACCAAACGGGCAGAAATTTTGTGATCGCTATAAAAATAATAGTCCGAATCGAAATCAGTCACAAAATCTGCAAAAGGGTGCATTTACGGACAAAAAATTATTCTAATATTCGCTATTTTGAGACTTGGGTTCGGACTTTAAAAGGCATTTTCGCAGGCTCTATGTTACCAAACGGGCTGAAATTTTGTGATCGCTATAAGAATAATAGTCCGAATCGAAATCAGTCACAAAATATGCAAAAAGTTGCATTTCTGGAAAACTCATAATCCTACTGGGCGCTAATTTGAGACTTGGGTTCGGACTTTAAAAGGCATTTTTTCAGGCTCTATGGTACCAAACGGGCAGAAATTTTGTGATCGCTATAAAAATAATAGTCCGAATCGAAATCAGTCACAAAATCTGCAAAAGGGTGCATTTACGGACAAAACATTATTCTAATATTCGCTATTTTGAGACTTGGCTTCGGACTTTAAAAGGCATTTTTTCAGGCTCTATGTTACCAAACGGGCGGAAATTTTGTGATCGCTATAAGAGTAAGTGTTCGAATCGAAATCAGTCAGAAAATATGCAAAAAGTTGCATTTCTGGAAAACTCATTATCCTACTTGGCGCTAATTTGAGACTTGGGTTCGGACTTTAAAAGGCATTTTTTCAGGCTCTATGGTACCAAACCGGCTGAAATTTTGTGATCGCTATACGAATATTAGTCCGAATCGAAATCAGTATGAAAATCTGCGAAAAGGTGCATTTATGGACAAAACATTATTCTAATAGGCGCTAAATTGAGACTTGAGTTCGGACTTTAAAATGCATTTTTGCAGGCTCTATTTTACCAAACGGGCTGAAATTTTGTGATCGCTATAAAAATAATAGTCCGAATCGAAATCAGTCACAAAATCTGCAAAAGGGTGCATTTACGGACAAAACATTATTCTAATATACGCTATTTTGAGACTTGGGTTCGGACTTTAAAATGCATTATTTCAGGCTCTATGTTACCAAACGGGCTGAAATTTTGTGATCGCTATAAGAATTATGGTCCAAATCGAAATCAGTCAGAAAATCTGCAAAAAGTTCTATTTCTGGAAAACTCATAATCCTACTGGGCGCTAATTTGAGACTTGGGTTCGGACTTTAAAAGGCATTTTTTCAGGCTCTATGGTACCAAACGGGCGGAAATTTTGTGATCGCTATAAGAGTAAGTGTTCGAATCGAAATCAGTCAGAAAATATGCAAAAAGTTGCATTTCTGGAAAACTCATAATCCTACTGGGCGCTAATTTGAGACTTGGGTTCGGACTTTAAAAGGCATTTTTTCAGGCTCTATGTTACCAAACGGGCTGAAATTTTGTGATCGCTATAAGAATTATGGTCCAAATCGAAATCAGTCAGAAAATCTGCAAAAAGTTCTATTTCTGAAAAACTCATAATCCTACTGGGCGCTAATTTGAGACTTGGGTTCGGACTTTAAAAGGCATTTTTTCAGGCTCTATGTAACCAAACGGTATGAAATTTTGTGATCGCTATAAGTATAAAAGTCCGAATCGAAATCAGTCACAAAATCTGCAAAAGGGTGCATTTACGGACAAAAAATTATTCTAATATTCGCTATTTTGAGACTTGGGTTCGGACTTTAAAAGGCATTTTTTCAGGCTCTATGGTACCAAACGGGCAGAAATTTTGTGATCGCTATAAGAGTAAGTGTTCGAATCGAAATCAGTCAGAAAATCTGCAAAAAGTTCTATTTCCGGAAAACTCATAATCCTACTGGGCGCTAATTTGAGACTTGGGTTCGGACTTTAAAAGGCATTTTTTCAGGCTCTATGGTACCAAACGGGCAGAAATTTTGTGATCGCTATAAGAATAATAGTCCGAATCGAAATCAGTCACAAAATCTGCAAAAGGGTGCATTTACGGACAAAACATTTTTCTAATATTCGCTATTTTGAGACTTGGGTTCGGACTTTAAAAGGCATTTTTTCAGGCTCTATGTTACCAAACGGGCGGAAATTTTGTGATCGCTATAAGAGTAAGTGTTCGAATCGAAATCAGTCAGAAAATATGCAAAAAGTTGCATTTCTGGAAAACTCATAATCCTACTGGGCGCTAATTTGAGACTTGGGTTCGGACTTTAAAAGGCATTTTTTCAGGCTCTATGGTACCAAACGGGCTGAAATTTTGTGATCGCTATAAGAATAATAGTCCGAATCGAAATCAGTCACAAAATCTGCAAAAGGGTGCATTTACGGACAAAACATTATTCTAATATTCGCTATTTTGAGACTTGGGTTCGGACTTTAAAAGGCATTTTTTCAGGCTCTATATTACCAAACGGGCGGAAATTTTGTGATCGCTATAAGAGTAAGTGTTCGAATCGAAATCAGTCAGAAAATCTGCAAAAAGTTCTATTTCTGGAAAACTCATAATCCTACTGGGCACTAATTTGGGACTTGGGTTCGGACTTTAAAAGGCATTTTTTCAGGCTCTATGGTACCAAACGGGCGGAAATTTTGTGATCGCTATAAGAGTAAGTGTTCGAATCGAAATCAGTCAGAAAATATGCAAAAAGTTGCATTTCTGGAAAACTCATAATCCTACTGGGCGCTAATTTGAGACTTGGGTTCGGACTTTAAAAGGCATTTTTTCAGGCTCTATGGTACCAAACGGGCTGAAATTTTGTGATCGCTATAAGAATAATAGTCCGAATCGAAATCAGTCACAAAATCTGCAAAAGGGTGCATTTACGGACAAAACATTATTCTAATATTCGCTATTTTGAGACTTGGGTTCGGACTTTAAAAGGCATTTTTTCAGGCTCTATGGTACCAAACGGGCTGAAATTTTGTGATCGCTATAAGAATAATAGTCCGAATCGAAATCAGTCACAAAATCTGCAAAAGGGTGCATTTACGGACAAAACATTATTCTAATATTCGCTATTTTGAGACTTGGGTTCGGACTTTAAAATGCATTATTTCAGGCTCTATGTTACCAAACGGGCTGAAATTTTGTGATCGCTATTAGAATTATGATCCGAATCGAAATCATTCAGAAAATATGCAAAAAGTTGCATTTCTGGAAAACTCATAATCCTACTGGGCGCTAATTTGAGACTTGGGTTCGGACTTTAAAATGCATTTTTGCAGGCTCTTTTTTACCAAACGGGCTGAAATTTTGTGATCGCTATAAAAATAATAGTCCGAATCGAAATCAGTCACAAAATCTGCAAAAGGGTGCATTTACGGACAAAACATTATTCTAATATACGCTATTTTTAGACTTGGGTTCGGACTTTAAAATGCATTATTTCAGGCTCTATGTTACAAACGGGCAGAAATTTTGTGATCGCTATAAAAATAATAGTCCGAATCGAAATCAGTCACAAAATCTGCAAAAGGGTGCATTTACGGACAAAACATTATTCTAATATTCGCTATTTTGAGACCTGGGTTCGGACTTTAAAAGGCATTTTTTCAGGCTCTATGTTACCAAACGGGCGGAAATTTTGTGATCGCTATAAGAGTAAGTGTTCGAATCGAAATCAGTCAGAAAATATGCAAAAAGTTGCATTTCTGGAAAACTCATAATCCTACTTGGCGCTAATTCAAGACTTGGGTTCGGACTTTAAAAGGCATTTTTTCAGGCTCTATGGTACCAAACGGGCAGAAATTTTGTGATTGCTATAAAAATAATAGTCCGAATCGAAATCAGTCACAAAATCTGCAAAAGGGTGCATTTACGGACAAAACATTATTCTAATATTCGCTATTTTGAGACTTGGGTTCGGACTTTAAAAGGCATTTTTTCAGGCTCTATGTGACCAAACGGGCGGAAATTTTGTGATCGCTATAAGAGTAAGTGTTCGAATCGAAATCAGTCAGAAAATCTGCAAAAAGTTCTATTTCTGGAAAACACATAATCCTACTGGGCACTAATTTGAGACATGGGTTCGGACTTTAAAAGGCATTTTTTCAGGCTCTATGGTACCAAACGGGCGGAAATTTTGTGATCGCTATAAGAGTAAGTGTTCGAATCGAAATCAGTCAGAAAATATGCAAAAAGTTGCATTTCTGGAAAACTCATAATCCTACTGGGCGCTAATTTGAGACTTGGGTTCGGACTTTAAAAGGCATTTTTTCAGGCTCTATGGTACCAAACGGGCAGAAATTTTGTGATCGCTATAAAAATAATAGTCCGAATCGAAATCAGTCACAAAATCTGCAAAAGGGTGCATTTACGGACAAAAAATTATTCTAATATTCGCTATTTTGAGACTTGGGTTCGGACTTTAAAAGGCATTTTTTCAGGCTCTATGGTACCAAACGGGCAGAAATTTTGTGATCGCTAAAAGAGTAAGTGTTCGAATCGAAATCAGTCAGAAAATCTGCAAAAAGTTCTATTTCTGGAAAACTCATAATCCTACTGGGCGCTAATTTGAGACTTGGGTTCGGACTTAAAAAGGCATTTTTTCAGGCTCTATGGTACCAAACGGGCGGAAATTATGTGATCGCTATAAGAGTAAGTGTTCGAATCGAAATCAGTCAGAAAATATGCAAAAAGTTGCATTTCTGGAAAACTCATAATCCTACTGGGCGCTAATTTGAGACTTGGGTTCGGACTTTAAAAGGCATTTTTTCAGGCTCTATGGTACCAAACGGGCTGAAATTTTGTGATCGCTATAAGAATAATAGTCCGAATCGAAATCAGTCACAAAATCTGCAAAAGGGTGCATTTACGGACAAAACATTATTCTAATATACGCTATTTTGAGACTTGGGTTCGGACTTTAAAATGCATTATATCAGGCTCTATGTTACCAAACGGGCAGAAATTTTGTGATCGCTATAAAAATAATAGTCCGAATCGAAATCAGTCACAAAATCTGCAAAAGGGTGCATTTACGGACAAAACATTATTCTAATATACGCTATTTTGAGACTTGGGTTCGGACTTTAAAATGCATTATTTCAGGCTCTATGTTACCAAACGGGCAGAAATTTTGTGATCGCTATAAAAATAATAGTCCGAATCGAAATCAGTCACAAAATCTGCAAAAGGGTGCATTTACGGACTAAACATTATTCTAATATTCGCTATTTTGAGACTTGGGTTCGGACTTTAAAAGGCATTTTTTCAGGCTCTATGTTACCAAACGGGCGGAAATTTTGTGATCGCTATAAAAATAATAGTCCGAATCGAAATCAGTCACAAAATCTGTAAAAGGGTGCATTTACGGACAAAACATTATTCTAATATTCGCTATTTTGAGACTTGGGTTCGGACTTTAAAATGCATTATTTCAGGCTCTATGTTCCCAAACGGGCTGATATTTTGTGATCGCTATAAGAATAATAGTTCGAATCGAAGTCAGTCACAAAATCTGCAAAAAGGTGCATTTTTTGACAAAACATTATTCTAATAGGCGCTATTTTGAGACTTGGGTTCGGACTTTAAAATGCATTATTTCAGGCTCTATGTTACCAAACGGGCTGAAATTTTGTGATCGCTATAAGAATTATAGTCCAAATTGAAATCAGTCAAAAAATCTGCAAAAAGGTGCATTTCTGGAAAACTCATAATCCTACTGGGCGCTAATTTGACACTTGGGTTCGGACTTTAAAAGGCATTTTTTCATGCTCTATGGTACCAAACGGGCTGAAATTTTGTGATCGCTATAAGAATAATGGTCCGAATCGAAATCAGTATGAAAATCTGCAAAAAGGTGCATTTATGGACAAAACATTATTCTAATAGGCGCTAAATTGAGACTTGGGTTCGGACTTTAAAATGCATTTTTGCAGGCTCTATGTTACCAAACGGGCTGAAATTTTGTGATCGCTATTAGAATTATGATCCGAATCGAAATCAGTCAGAAAATATGCAAAAAGTTGCATTTCGGGAAAACTCATAATCCTACTGGGCGCTAATTTGAGACTTGGGTTCGGACTTTAAAAGGCATTTTTTCAGGCTCTATTGTACCAAACGGGCAGAAATTTTGTGATCGCTATAAAAATAATAGTCCGAATCGAAATCAGTCACAAAATCTGCAAAAGGGTGCATTTACGGACAAAAAATTATTCTAATATTCGCTATTTTGAGACTTGGGTTCGGACTTTAAAAGGCATTTTCGCAGGCTCTATGTTACCAAACGGGCTGAAATTTTGTGATCGCTATAAGAATAATAGTCCGAATCGAAATCAGTCACAAAATATGCAAAAAGTTGCATTTCTGGAAAACTCATAATCCTACTGGGCGCTAATTTGAGACTTGGGTTCGGACTTTAAAAGGCATTTTTTCAGGCTCTATGGTACCAAACGGGCAGAAATTTTGTGATCGCTATAAAAATAATAGTCCCAATCGAAATCAGTCACAAAATCTGCAAAAGGGTGCATTTACGGACAAAACATTATTCTAATATTCGCTATTTTGAGACTTGGCTTCGGACTTTAAAAGGCATTTTTTCAGGCTCTATGTTACCAAACGGGCGGAAATTTTGTGATCGCTATAAGAGTAAGTGTTCGAATCGAAATCAGTCAGAAAATATGCAAAAAGTTGCATTTCTGGAAAACTCATTATCCTACTTGGCGCTAATTTGAGACTTGGGTTCGGACTTTAAAAGGCATTTTTTCAGGCTCTATGGTACCAAACCGGCTGAAATTTTGTGATCGCTATACGAATATTAGTCCGAATCGAAATCAGTATGAAAATCTGCGAAAAGGTGCATTTATGGACAAAACATTATTCTAATAGGCGCTAAATTGAGACTTGGGTTCGGACTTTAAAATGCATTTTTGCAGGCTCTATTTTACCAAACGGGCTGAAATTTTGTGATCGCTATAAAAATAATAGTCCGAATCGAAATCAGTCACAAAATCTGCAAAAGGGTGCATTTACGGACAAAACATTATTCTAATATACGCTATTTTGAGACTTGGGTTCGGACTTTAAAATGCATTATTTCAGGCTCTATGTTACCAAACGGGCTGAAATTTTGTGATCGCTATAAGAATTATGGTCCAAATCGAAATCAGTCAGAAAATCTGCAAAAAGTTCTATTTCTGGAAAACTCATAATCCTACTGGGCGCTAATTTGAGACTTGGGTTCGGACTTTAAAAGGCATTTTTTCAGGCTCTATGGTACCAAACGGGCGGAAATTTTGTGATCGCTATAAGAGTAAGTGTTCGAATCGAAATCAGTCAGAAAATATGCAAAAAGTTGCATTTCTGGAAAACTCATAATCCTACTGGGCGCTAATTTGAGACTTGGGTTCGGACTTTAAAAGGCATTTTTTCAGGCTCTATGTTACCAAACGGGCTGAAATTTTGTGATCGCTATAAGAATTATGGTCCAAATCGAAATCAGTCAGAAAATCTGCAAAAAGTTCTATTTCTGAAAAACTCATAATCCTACTGGGCGCTAATTTGAGACTTGGGTTCGGACTTTAAAAGGCATTTTTTCAGGCTCTATGTAACCAAACGGTATGAAATTTTGTGATCGCTATAAGTATAAAAGTCCGAATCGAAATCAGTCACAAAATCTGCAAAAGGGTGCATTTACGGACAAAAAATTATTCTAATATTCGCTATTTTGAGACTTGGGTTCGGACTTTAAAAGGCATTTTTTCAGGCTCTATGGTACCAAACGGGCAGAAATTTTGTGATCGCTATAAGAGTAAGTGTTCGAATCGAAATCAGTCAGAAAATCTGCAAAAAGTTCTATTTCCGGAAAACTCATAATCCTACTGGGCGCTAATTTGAGACTTGGGTTCGGACTTAAAAAGGCATTTTTTCAGGCTCTATGGTACCAAACGGGCGGAAATTATGTGATCGCAATAAGAGTAAATGTTCGAATCGAAATCAGTCAGAAAATATGCAAAAAGTTGCATTTCTGGAAAACTCATAATCCTACTGGGCGCTAATTTGAGACTTGGGTTCGGACTTTAAAAGGCATTTTTTCAGGCTCTATGGTACCAAACGGGCTGAAATTTTGTGATCGCTATAAGAATAATAGTCCGAATCGAAATCAGGCACAAAATCTGCAAAAGGGTGCATTTACGGACAAAACATTTTTCTAATATTCGCTATTTTGAGACTTGGGTTCGGACTTTAAAATGCATTATTTCAGGCTCTATGTTACCAAACGGGCTGAAATTTTGCGATCGCTATTAGAATTATGATCCGAATCGAAATCATTCAGAAAATATGCAAAAAGTTGCATTTCTGGAAAACTCATAATCCTACTGGGCGCTAATTTGAGACATGGGTTCGGACTTTAAAAGGCATTTTTTCAGGCTCTATGGGACCAAACGGGCTGAAATTTTGTGATCGCTATAAGAATAATAGTCCGAATCGAAATCAGTCACAAAATCTGCAAAAGGGTGCATTTACGGACAAAACATTATTCTAATATTCGCTATTTTGAGACTTGGGTTCGGACTTTAAAAGGCATTTTTTCAGGCTCTATGGTACCAAACGGGCAGAAATTTTGTGATCGCTATAAGAATAATAGTCCGAATCGAAATCAGTCACAAAATCTGCAAAAGGGTGCATTTACGGACAAAACATTTTTCTAATATTCGCTATTTTGAGACTTGGGTTCGGACTTTAAAAGGCATTTTTTCAGGCTCTATGTTACCAAACGGGCGGAAATTTTGTGATCGCTATAAGAGTAAGTGTTCGAATCGAAATCAGTCAGAAAATATGCAAAAAGTTGCATTTCTGGAAAACTCATAATCCTACTGGGCGCTAATTTGAGACTTGGGTTCGGACTTTAAAAGGCATTTTTTCAGGCTCTATGGTACCAAACGGGCTGAAATTTTGTGATCGCTATAAGAATAATAGTCCGAATCGAAATCAGTCACAAAATCTGCAAAAGGGTGCATTTACGGACAAAACATTATTCTAATATTCGCTATTTTGAGACTTGGGTTCGGACTTTAAAAGGCATTTTTTCAGGCTCTATATTACCAAACGGGCGGAAATTTTGTGATCGCTATAAGAGTAAGTGTTCGAATCGAAATCAGTCAGAAAATCTGCAAAAAGTTCTATTTCTGGAAAACTCATAATCCTACTGGGCACTAATTTGGGACTTGGGTTCGGACTTTAAAAGGCATTTTTTCAGGCTCTATGGTACCAAACGGGCGGAAATTTTGTGATCGCTATAAGAGTAAGTGTTCGAATCGAAATCAGTCAGAAAATATGCAAAAAGTTGCATTTCTGGAAAACTCATAATCCTACTGGGCGCTAATTTGAGACTTGGGTTCGGACTTTAAAAGGCATTTTTTCGGGCTCTATGGTACCAAACGGGCAGAAATTTTGTGATCGCTATAAAAATAATAGTCCGAATCGAAATCAGTCACAAAATCTGCAAAAGGGTGCATTTACGGACAAAACATTATTCTAATATTCGCTATTTTGAGACTTGGGTTCGGACTTTAAAAGGCATTTTTTCAGGCTCTATGTTACCAAACGGGCGGAAATTTTGTGATCGCTATAAGAGTAAGTGTTCGAATCGAAATCAGTCAGAAAATATGCAAAAAGTTGCATTTCTGGAAAACTCATAATCCTACTTGGCGCTAATTCGAGACTTGGGTTCGGACTTTAAAAGGCATTTTTTCAGGCTCTATGGTACCAAACCGGCTGAAATTTTGTGATCGCTATAAGAATAATAGTCCGAATCGAAATCAGTATGAAAATCTGCGAAAAGGTGCATTTACGGACAAAACATTATTCTAATAGGCGCTAAATTGAGACTTGGGTTCGGACTTTAAAAGGCATTTTTTCAGGCTCTATGGTACCAAACGGGCTGAAATTTTGTGATCGCTATAAGAATAATAGTCCGAATCGAAATCAGTCACAAAATCTGCAAAAGGGTGCATTTACGGACAAAACATTATTCTAATATTCGCTATTTTGAGACTTGGGTTCGGACTTTAAAAGGCATTTTTTCAGGCTCTATGGTACCAAACGGGCTGAAATTTTGTGATCGCTATAAGAATAATAGTCCGAATCGAAATCAGTCACAAAATCTGCAAAAGGGTGCATTTACGGACAAAACATTATTCTAATATTCGCTATTTTGAGACTTGGGTTCGGACTTTAAAATGCATTATTTCAGGCTCTATGTTACCAAACGTGCTGAAATTTTGTGATCGCTATTAGAATTATGATCCGAATCGAAATCATTCAGAAAATATGCAAAAAGTTGCATTTCTGGAAAACTCATAATCCTACTGGGCGCTAATTTGAGACTTGGGTTCGGACTTTAAAATGCATTTTTGCAGGCTCTTTTTTACCAAACGGGCTGAAATTTTGTGATCGCTATAAAAATAATAGTCCGAATCGAAATCAGTCACAAAATCTGCAAAAGGGTGCATTTACGGACAAAACATTATTCTAATATACGCTATTTTTAGACTTGGGTTCGGACTTTAAAATGCATTATTTCAGGCTCTATGTTACAAACGGGCAGAAATTTTGTGATCGCTATAAAAATAATAGTCCGAATCGAAATCAGTCACAAAATCTGCAAAAGGGTGCATTTACGGACAAAACATTATTCTAATATTCGCTATTTTGAGACCTGGGTTCGGACTTTAAAAGGCATTTTTTCAGGCTCTATGTTACCAAACGGGCGGAAATTTTGTGATCGCTATAAGAGTAAGTGTTCGAATCGAAATCAGTCAGAAAATATGCAAAAAGTTGCATTTCTGGAAAACTCATAATCCTACTTGGCGCTAATTCAAGACTTGGGTTCGGACTTTAAAAGGCATTTTTTCAGGCTCTATGGTACCAAACGGGCAGAAATTTTGTGATTGCTATAAAAATAATAGTCCGAATCGAAATCAGTCACAAAATCTGCAAAAGGGTGCATTTACGGACAAAACATTATTCTAATATTCGCTATTTTGAGACTTGGGTTCGAACTTTAAAAGGCATTTTTTCAGGCTCTATGTGACCAAACGGGCGGAAATTTTGTGATCGCTATAAGAGTAAGTGTTCGAATCGAAATCAGTCAGAAAATCTGCAAAAAGTTCTATTTCTGGAAAACACATAATCCTACTGGGCACTAATTTGAGACTTGGGTTCGGACTTTAAAAGGCATTTTTTCAGGCTCTATGGTACCAAACGGGCGGAAATTTTGTGATCGCTATAAGAGTAAGTGTTCGAATCGAAATCAGTCAGAAAATATGCAAAAAGTTGCATTTCTGGAAAACTCATAATCCTACTGGGCGCTAATTTGAGACTTGGGTTCGGACTTTAAAAGGCATTTTTTCAGGCTCTATGGTACCAAACGGGCAGAAATTTTGTGATCGCTATAAAAATAATAGTCCGAATCGAAATCAGTCACAAAATCTGCAAAAGGGTGCATTTACGGACAAAAAATTATTCTAATATTCGCTATTTTGAGACTTGGGTTCGGACTTTAAAAGGCATTTTTTCAGGCTCTATGGTACCAAACGGGCAGAAATTTTGTGATCGCTAAAAGAGTAAGTGTTCGAATCGAAATCAGTCAGAAAATCTGCAAAAAGTTCTATTTCTGGAAAACTCATAATCCTACTGGGCGCTAATTTGAGACTTGGGTTCGGACTTAAAAAGGCATTTTTTCAGGCTCTATGGTACCAAACGGGCGGAAATTATGTGATCGCTATAAGAGTAAGTGTTCGAATCGAAATCAGTCAGAAAATATGCAAAAAGTTGCATTTCTGGAAAACTCATAATCCTACTGGGCGCTAATTTGAGACTTGGGTTCGGACTTTAAAAGGCATTTTTTCGGGCTCTATGGTACCAAACGGGCAGAAATTTTGTGATCGCTAAAAGAGTAAGTGTTCGAATCGAAATCAGTCAGAAAATCTGCAAAAAGTTCTATTTCTGGAAAACTCATAATCCTACTGGGCGCTAATTTGAGACTTGGGTTCGGACTTAAAAAGGCATTTTTTCAGGCTCTATGGTACCAAACGGGCGGAAATTATGTGATCGCTATAAGAGTAAGTGTTCGAATCGAAATCAGTCAGAAAATATGCAAAAAGTTGCATTTCTGGAAAACTCATAATCCTACTGGGCGCTAATTTGAGACTTGGGTTCGGACTTTAAAAGGCATTTTTTCGGGCTCTATGGTACCAAACGGGCAGAAATTTTGTGATCGCTAAAAGAGTAAGTGTTCGAATCGAAATCAGTCAGAAAATCTGCAAAAAGTTCTATTTCTGGAAAACTCATAATCCTACTGGGCGCTAATTTGAGACTTGGGTTCGGACTTAAAAAGGCATTTTTTCAGGCTCTATGGTACCAAACGGGCGGAAATTATGTGATCGCTATAAGAGTAAGTGTTCGAATCGAAATCAGTCAGAAAATATGCAAAAAGTTGCATTTCTGGAAAACTCATAATCCTACTGGGCGCTAATTTGAGACTTGGGTTCGGACTTTAAAAGGCATTTTTTCAGGCTCTATGGTACCAAACGGGCTGAAATTTTGTGATCGCTATAAGAATAATAGTCCGAATCGAAATCAGTCACAAAATCTGCAAAAGGGTGCATTTACGGACAAAACATTATTCTAATATACGCTATTTTGAGACTTGGGTTCGGACTTTAAAATGCATTATATCAGGCTCTATGTTACCAAACGGGCAGAAATTTTGTGATCGCTATAAAAATAATAGTCCGAATCGAAATCAGTCACAAAATCTGCAAAAGGGTGCATTTACGGACAAAACATTATTCTAATATACGCTATTTTGAGACTTGGGTTCGGACTTTAAAATGCATTATTTCAGGCTCTATGTTACCAAACGGGCAGAAATTTTGTGATCGCTATAAAAATAATAGTCCGAATCGAAATCAGTCACAAAATCTGCAAAAGGGTGCATTTACGGACAAAACATTATTCTAATATTCGCTATTTTGAGACTTGGGTTCGGACTTTAAAAGGCATTTTTTCAGGCTCTATGTTACCAAACGGGCGGAAATTTTGTGATCGCTATAAAAATAATAGTCCGAATCGAAATCAGTCACAAAATCTGTAAAAGGGTGCATTTACGGACAAAACATTATTCTAATATTCGCTATTTTGAGACTTGGGTTCGGACTTTAAAATGCATTATTTCAGGCTCTATGTTCCCAAACGGGCTGATATTTTGTGATCGCTATAAGAATAATAGTTCGAATCGAAGTCAGTCACAAAATCTGCAAAAAGGTGCATTTTTTGACAAAACATTATTCTAATAGGCGCTATTTTGAGACTTGGGTTCGGACTTTAAAATGCATTATTTCAGGCTCTATGTTACCAAACGGGCTGAAATTTTGTGATCGCTATAAGAATTATAGTCCAAATTGAAATCAGTCAAAAAATCTGCAAAAAGGTGCATTTCTGGAAAACTCATAATCCTACTGGGCGCTAATTTGACACTTGGGTTCGGACTTTAAAAGGCATTTTTTCATGCTCTATGGTACCAAACGGGCTGAAATTTTGTGATCGCTATAAGAATAATGGTCCGAATCGAAATCAGTATGAAAATCTGCAAAAAGGTGCATTTATGGACAAAACATTATTCTAATAGGCGCTAAATTGAGACTTGGGTTCGGACTTTAAAATGCATTTTTGCAGGCTCTATGTTACCAAACGGGCTGAAATTTTGTGATCGCTATTAGAATTATGATCCGAATCGAAATCAGTCAGAAAATATGCAAAAAGTTGCATTTCGGGAAAACTCATAATCCTACTGGGCGCTAATTTGAGACTTGGGTTCGGACTTTAAAAGGCATTTTTTCAGGCTCTATTGTACCAAACGGGCAGAAATTTTGTGATCGCTATAAAAATAATAGTCCGAATCGAAATCAGTCACAAAATCTGCAAAAGGGTGCATTTACGGACAAAAAATTATTCTAATATTCGCTATTTTGAGACTTGGGTTCGGACTTTAAAAGGCATTTTCGCAGGCTCTATGTTACCAAACGGGCTGAAATTTTGTGATCGCTATAAGAATAATAGTCCGAATCGAAATCAGTCACAAAATATGCAAAAAGTTGCATTTCTGGAAAACTCATAATCCTACTGGGCGCTAATTTGAGACTTGGGTTCGGACTTTAAAAGGCATTTTTTCAGGCTCTATGGTACCAAACGGGCAGAAATTTTGTGATCGCTATAAAAATAATAGTCCGAATCGAAATCAGTCACAAAATCTGCAAAAGGGTGCATTTACGGACAAAACATTATTCTAATATTCGCTATTTTGAGACTTGGCTTCGGACTTTAAAAGGCATTTTTTCAGGCTCTATGTTACCAAACGGGCGGAAATTTTGTGATCGCTATAAGAGTAAGTGTTCGAATCGAAATCAGTCAGAAAATATGCAAAAAGTTGCATTTCTGGAAAACTCATTATCCTACTTGGCGCTAATTTGAGACTTGGGTTCGGACTTTAAAAGGCATTTTTTCAGGCTCTATGGTACCAAACCGGCTGAAATTTTGTGATCGCTATACGAATATTAGTCCGAATCGAAATCAGTATGAAAATCTGCGAAAAGGTGCATTTATGGACAAAACATTATTCTAATAGGCGCTAAATTGAGACTTGGGTTCGGACTTTAAAATGCATTTTTGCAGGCTCTATGTTACCAAACCGGCTGAAATTTTGTGATCGCTATACGAATAATAGTCCGAATCGAAATCAGTATGAAAATCTGCGAAAAGGTGCATTTATGGACAAAACATTATTCTAATAGGCGCTAAATTGAGACTTGGGTTCGGACTTTAAAATGCATTTTTGCAGGCTCTATTTTACCAAACGGGCTGAAATTTTGTGATCGCTATAAAAATAATAGTCCGAATCGAAATCAGTCACAAAATCTGCAAAAGGGTGCATTTACGGACAAAACATTATTCTAATATACGCTATTTTGAGACTTGGGTTCGGACTTTAAAATGCATTATTTCAGGCTCTATGTTACCAAACGGGCTGAAATTTTGTGATCGCTATAAGAATTATGGTCCAAATCGAAATCAGTCAGAAAATCTGCAAAAAGTTCTATTTCTGGAAAACTCATAATCCTACTGGGCGCTAATTTGAGACTTGGGTTCGGACTTTAAAAGGCATTTTTTCAGGCTCTATGGTACCAAACGGGCGGAAATTTTGTGATCGCTATAAGAGTAAGTGTTCGAATCGAAATCAGTCAGAAAATATGCAAAAAGTTGCATTTCTGGAAAACTCATAATCCTACTGGGCGCTAATTTGAGACTTGGGTTCGGACTTTAAAAGGCATTTTTTCAGGCTCTATGTTACCAAACGGGCTGAAATTTTGTGATCGCTATAAAAATAATAGTCCGAATCGAAATCAGTCACAAAATCTGTAAAAGGGTGCATTTACGGACAAAACATTATTCTAATATTCGCTATTTTGAGACTTGGGTTCGGACTTTAAAATGCATTATTTCAGGCTCTATGTTCCCAAACGGGCTGATATTTTGTGATCGCTATAAGAATAATAGTTCGAATCGAAATTAGTCACAAAATCTGCAAAAAGGTGCATTTTTTGACAAAACATTATTCTAATAGGCGCTATTTTGAGACTTGGGTTCGGACTTTAAAATGCATTATTTCAGGCTCTATGTTACCAAACGGGCTGAAATTTTGTGATCGCTATAAGAATTATAGTCCAAATTGAAATCAGTCAGAAAATCTGCAAAAAGGTGCATTTCTGGAAAACTCATAATCCTACTGGGCGCTAATTTGACACTTGGGTTCGGACTTTAAAAGGCATTTTTTCATGCTCTATGGTACCAAACGGGCTGAAATTTTGTGATCGCTATAAGAATAATGGTCCGAATCGAAATCAGTATGAAAATCTGCAAAAAGGTGCATTTATGGACAAAACATTATTCTAATAGGCGCTAAATTGAGACTTGGGTTCGGACTTTAAAATGCATTTTTGCAGGCTCTATGTTACCAAACGGGCTGAAATTTTGTGATCGCTATTAGAATTATGATCCGAATCGAAATCAGTCAGAAAATATGCAAAAAGTTGCATTTCGGGAAAACTCATAATCCTACTGGGCGCTAATTTGAGACTTGGGTTCGGACTTTAAAAGGCATTTTTTCAAGCTCTATTGTACCAAACGGGCAGAAATTTTGTGATCGCTATAAAAATAATAGTCCGAATCGAAATCAGTCACAAAATCTGCAAAAGGGTGCATTTACGGACAAAAAATTATTCTAATATTCGCTATTTTGAGACTTGGGTTCGGACTTTAAAAGGCATTTTCGCAGGCTCTATGTTACCAAACGGGCTGAAATTTTGTGATCGCTATAAGAATAATAGTCCGAATCGAAATCAGTCACAAAATATGCAAAAAGTTGCATTTCTGGAAAACTCATAATCCTACTGGGCGCTAATTTGAGACTTGGGTTCGGACTTTAAAAGGCATTTTTTCAGGCTCTATGGTACCAAACGGGCAGAAATTTTGTGATCGCTATAAAAATAATAGTCCGAATCGAAATCAGTCACAAAATCTGCAAAAGGGTGCATTTACGGACAAAACATTATTCTAATATTCGCTATTTTGAGACTTGGCTTCGGACTTTAAAAGGCATTTTTTCAGGCTCTATGTTACCAAACGGGCGGAAATTTTGTGATCGCTATAAGAGTAAGTGTTCGAATCGAAATCAGTCAGAAAATATGCAAAAAGTTGCATTTCTGGAAAACTCATTATCCTACTTGGCGCTAATTTGAGACTTGGGTTCGGACTTTAAAAGGCATTTTTTCAGGCTCTATGGTACCAAACCGGCTGAAATTTTGTGATCGCTATACGAATAATAGTCCGAATCGAAATCAGTATGAAAATCTGCGAAAAGGTGCATTTATGGACAAAACATTATTCTAATAGGCGCTAAATTGAGACTTGGGTTCGGACTTTAAAATGCATTTTTGCAGGCTCTATTTTACCAAACGGGCTGAAATTTTGTGATCGCTATAAAAATAATAGTCCGAATCGAAATCAGTCACAAAATCTGCAAAAGGGTGCATTTACGGACAAAACATTATTCTAATATACGCTATTTTGAGACTTGGGTTCGGACTTTAAAATGCATTATTTCAGGCTCTATGTTACCAAACGGGCTGAAATTTTGTGATCGCTATAAGAATTATGGTCCAAATCGAAATCAGTCAGAAAATCTGCAAAAAGTTCTATTTCTGGAAAACTCATAATCCTACTGGGCGCTAATTTGAGACTTGGGTTCGGACTTTAAAAGGCATTTTTTCAGGCTCTATGGTACCAAACGGGCGGAAATTTTGTGATCGCTATAAGAGTAAGTGTTCGAATCGAAATCAGTCAGAAAATATGCAAAAAGTTGCATTTCTGGAAAACTCATAATCCTACTGGGCGCTAATTTGAGACTTGGGTTCGGACTTTAAAAGGCATTTTTTCAGGCTCTATGTTACCAAACGGGCTGAAATTTTGTGATCGCTATAAGAATTATGGTCCAAATCGAAATCAGTCAGAAAATCTGCAAAAAGTTCTATTTCTGAAAAACTCATAATCCTACTGGGCGCTAATTTGAGACTTGGGTTCGGACTTTAAAAGGCATTTTTTCAGGCTCTATGTAACCAAACGGTATGAAATTTTGTGATCGCTATAAGTATAAAAGTCCGAATCGAAATCAGTCACAAAATCTGCAAAAGGGTGCATTTACGGACAAAAAATTATTCTAATATTCGCTATTTTGAGACTTGGGTTCGGACTTTAAAAGGCATTTTTTCAGGCTCTATGGTACCAAACGGGCAGAAATTTTGTGATCGCTATAAGAGTAAGTGTTCGAATCGAAATCAGTCAGAAAATCTGCAAAAAGTTCTATTTCCGGAAAACTCATAATCCTACTGGGCGCTAATTTGAGACTTGGGTTCGGACTTAAAAAGGCATTTTTTCAGGCTCTATGGTACCAAACGGGCGGAAATTATGTGATCGCAATAAGAGTAAATGTTCGAATCGAAATCAGTCAGAAAATATGCAAAAAGTTGCATTTCTGGAAAACTCATAATCCTACTGGGCGCTAATTTGAGACTTGGGTTCGGACTTTAAAAGGCATTTTTTCAGGCTCTATGGTACCAAACGGGCTGAAATTTTGTGATCGCTATAAGAATAATAGTCCGAATCGAAATCAGGCACAAAATCTGCAAAAGGGTGCATTTACGGACAAAACATTTTTCTAATATTCGCTATTTTGAGACTTGGGTTCGGACTTTAAAATGCATTATTTCAGGCTCTATGTTACCAAACGAGCTGAAATTTTGCGATCGCTATTAGAATTATGATCCGAATCGAAATCATTCAGAAAATATGCAAAAAGTTGCATTTCTGGAAAACTCATAATCCTACTGGGCGCTAATTTGAGACATGGGTTCGGACTTTAAAAGGCATTTTTTCAGGCTCTATGGGACCAAACGGGCTGAAATTTTGTGATCGCTATAAGAATAATAGTCCGAATCGAAATCAGTCACAAAATCTGCAAAAGGGTGCATTTACGGACAAAACATTATTCTAATATTCGCTATTTTGAGACTTGGGTTCGGACTTTAAAAGGCATTTTTTCAGGCTCTATGGTACCAAACGGGCAGAAATTTTGTGATCGCTATAAGAATAATAGTCCGAATCGAAATCAGTCACAAAATCTGCAAAAGGGTGCATTTACGGACAAAACATTTTTCTAATATTCGCTATTTTGAGACTTGGGTTCGGACTTTAAAAGGCATTTTTTCAGGCTCTATGTTACCAAACGGGCGGAAATTTTGTGATCGCTATAAGAGTAAGTGTTCGAATCGAAATCAGTCAGAAAATATGCAAAAAGTTGCATTTCTGGAAAACTCATAATCCTACTGGGCGCTAATTTGAGACTTGGGTTCGGACTTTAAAAGGCATTTTTTCAGGCTCTATGGTACCAAACGGGCTGAAATTTTGTGATCGCTATAAGAATAATAGTCCGAATCGAAATCAGTCACAAAATCTGCAAAAGGGTGCATTTACGGACAAAACATTATTCTAATATACGCTATTTTGAGACTTGGGTTCGGACTTTAAAATGCATTATATCAGGCTCTATGTTACCAAACGGGCAGAAATTTTGTGATCGCTATAAAAATAATAGTCCGAATCGAAATCAGTCACAAAATCTGCAAAAGGGTGCATTTACGGACAAAACATTATTCTAATATACGCTATTTTGAGACTTGGGTTCGGACTTTAAAATGCATTATTTCAGGCTCTATGTTACCAAACGGGCAGAAATTTTGTGATCGCTATAAAAATAATAGTCCGAATCGAAATCAGTCACAAAATCTGCAAAAGGGTGCATTTACGGACAAAACATTATTCTAATATTCGCTATTTTGAGACTTGGGTTCGGACTTTAAAAGGCATTTTTTCAGGCTCTATGTTACCAAACGGGCGGAAATTTTGTGATCGCTATAAGAGTAAGTGTTCGAATCGAAATCAGTCAGAAAATATGCAAAAAGTTGCATTTCTGGAAAACTCATTATCCTACTTGGCGCTAATTTGAGACTTGGGTTCGGACTTTAAAAGGCATTTTTTCAGGCTCTATGGTACCAAACCGGCTGAAATTTTGTGATCGCTATACGAATAATAGTCCGAATCGAAATCAGTATGAAAATCTGCGAAAAGGTGCATTTATGGACAAAACATTATTCTAATAGGCGCTAAATTGAGACTTGGGTTCGGACTTTAAAATGCATTTTTGCAGGCTCTATTTTACCAAACGGGCTGAAATTTTGTGATCGCTATAAAAATAATAGTCCGAATCGAAATCAGTCACAAAATCTGCAAAAGGGTGCATTTACGGACAAAACATTATTCTAATATACGCTATTTTGAGACTTGGGTTCGGACTTTAAAATGCATTATTTCAGGCTCTATGTTACCAAACGGGCTGAAATTTTGTGATCGCTATAAGAATTATGGTCCAAATCGAAATCAGTCAGAAAATCTGCAAAAAGTTCTATTTCTGGAAAACTCATAATCCTACTGGGCGCTAATTTGAGACTTGGGTTCGGACTTTAAAAGGCATTTTTTCAGGCTCTATGGTACCAAACGGGCGGAAATTTTGTGATCGCTATAAGAGTAAGTGTTCGAATCGAAATCAGTCAGAAAATATGCAAAAAGTTGCATTTCTGGAAAACTCATAATCCTACTGGGCGCTAATTTGAGACTTGGGTTCGGACTTTAAAAGGCATTTTTTCAGGCTCTATGTTACCAAACGGGCTGAAATTTTGTGATCGCTATAAGAATTATGGTCCAAATCGAAATCAGTCAGAAAATCTGCAAAAAGTTCTATTTCTGAAAAACTCATAATCCTACTGGGCGCTAATTTGAGACTTGGGTTCGGACTTTAAAAGGCATTTTTTCAGGCTCTATGTAACCAAACGGTATGAAATTTTGTGATCGCTATAAGTATAAAAGTCCGAATCGAAATCAGTCACAAAATCTGCAAAAGGGTGCATTTACGGACAAAAAATTATTCTAATATTCGCTATTTTGAGACTTGGGTTCGGACTTTAAAAGGCATTTTTTCAGGCTCTATGGTACCAAACGGGCAGAAATTTTGTGATCGCTATAAGAGTAAGTGTTCGAATCGAAATCAGTCAGAAAATCTGCAAAAAGTTCTATTTCCGGAAAACTCATAATCCTACTGGGCGCTAATTTGAGACTTGGGTTCGGACTTAAAAAGGCATTTTTTCAGGCTCTATGGTACCAAACGGGCGGAAATTATGTGATCGCAATAAGAGTAAATGTTCGAATCGAAATCAGTCAGAAAATATGCAAAAAGTTGCATTTCTGGAAAACTCATAATCCTACTGGGCGCTAATTTGAGACTTGGGTTCGGACTTTAAAAGGCATTTTTTCAGGCTCTATGGTACCAAACGGGCTGAAATTTTGTGATCGCTATAAGAATAATAGTCCGAATCGAAATCAGGAACAAAATCTGCAAAAGGGTGCATTTACGGACAAAACATTTTTCTAATATTCGCTATTTTGAGACTTGGGTTCGGACTTTAAAATGCATTATTTCAGGCTCTATGTTACCAAACGGGCTGAAATTTTGCGATCGCTATTAGAATTATGATCCGAATCGAAATCATTCAGAAAATATGCAAAAAGTTGCATTTCTGGAAAACTCATAATCCTACTGGGCGCTAATTTGAGACATGGGTTCGGACTTTAAAAGGCATTTTTTCAGGCTCTATGGTACCAAACGGGCTGAAATTTTGTGATCGCTATAAGAATAATAGTCCGAATCGAAATCAGTCACAAAATCTGCAAAAGGGTTCATTTACGGACAAAACATTATTCTAATATTCGCTATTTTGAGACTTGGGTTCGGACTTTAAAAGGCATTTTTTCAGGCTCTATGGTACCAAACGGGCAGAAATTTTGTGATCGCTATAAGAATAATAGTCCGAATCGAAATCAGTCACAAAATCTGCAAAAGGGTGCATTTACGGACAAAACATTTTTCTAATATTCGCTATTTTGAGACTTGGGTTCGGACTTTAAAAGGCATTTTTTCAGGCTCTATGTTACCAAACGGGCGGAAATTTTGTGATCGCTATAAGAGTAAGTGTTCGAATCGAAATCAGTCAGAAAATATGCAAAAAGTTGCATTTCTGGAAAACTCATAATCCTACTGGGCGCTAATTTGAGACTTGGGTTCGGACTTTAAAAGGCATTTTTTCAGGCTCTATGGTACCAAACGGGCTGAAATTTTGTGATCGCTATAAGAATAATAGTCCGAATCGAAATCAGTCACAAAATCTGCAAAAGGGTGCATTTACGGACAAAACATTATTCTAATATACGCTATTTTGAGACTTGGGTTCGGACTTTAAAATGCATTATATCAGGCTCTATGTTACCAAACGGGCAGAAATTTTGTGATCGCTATAAAAATAATAGTCCGAATCGAAATCAGTCACAAAATCTGCAAAAGGGTGCATTTACGGACAAAACATTATTCTAATATACGCTATTTTGAGACTTGGGTTCGGACTTTAAAATGCATTATTTCAGGCTCTATGTTACCAAACGGGCAGAAATTTTGTGATCGCTATAAAAATAATAGTCCGAATCGAAATCAGTCACAAAATCTGCAAAAGGGTGCATTTACGGACAAAACATTATTCTAATATTCGCTATTTTGAGACTTGGGTTCGGACTTTAAAAGGCATTTTTTCAGGCTCTATGTTACCAAACGGGCGGAAATTTTGTGATCGCTATAAGAGTAAGTGTTCGAATCGAAATCAGTCAGAAAATATGCAAAAAGTTGCATTTCTGGAAAACTCATAATCCTACTGGGCGCTAATTTGAGACTTGGGTTCGGACTTTAAAAGGCATTTTTTCAGGCTCTATGGTACCAAACGGGCAGAAATTTTGTGATCGCTATAAAAATAATAGTCCGAATCGAAATCAGTCACAAAATCTGCAAAAGGGTGCATTTACGGACAAAAAATTATTCTAATATTCGCTATTTTGAGACTTGGGTTCGGACTTTAAAAGGCATTTTTTCAGGCTCTATGGTACCAAACGGGCAGAAATTTTGTGATAGCTATAAGAGTAAGTGTTCGAATCGAAATCAGTCAGAAAATCTGCAAAAAGTTCTATTTCTGGAAAACTCATAATCCTACTGGGCGCTAATTTAAAACTTGGGTTCGGACTTTAAAAGGCATTTTTTCAGGCTCTATGGTACCAAACGGGCGGAAATTATGTAATCGCTATAAGAGTAAGTGTTCGAATCGAAATCAGTCAGAAAATATGCAAAAAGTTGCATTTCTGGAAAACTCATAATCCTACTGGGCGCTCATTTGAGACTTGGGTTCGGACTTTAAAAGGCATTTTTTCAGGCTCTATGGTACCAAACGGGCAGAAATTTTGTGATCGCTATAAAAATAATAGTCCGAATCGAAATATGTCACAAAATCTGCAAAAGGGTGCATTTACGGACAAAAAATTATTCTAATATTCGCTATTTTGAGACTCGGGTTCGGACTTTAAAAGGCAATTTTTCAGGCTCTATGGTACCAAACGGGCAGAAATTTTGTGATCGCTAAAAGAGTACGTGTTCGAATCGAAATCAGTCAGAAAATCTGCAAAAGTTGCATTTCTGGAAAACTCATAATCCTACTGGGCGCTAATTTGAGACTTGGGTTCGGACTTTAAAAGGCATTTTTTCATGCTCTATGGTACCAAACGGGCTGAAATTTTGTGATCGCTATAAGAATAATGGTCCGAATCGAAATCAGTATGAAAATATGCAAAAAGTTGCATTTCTGGAAAACTCATAATCCTACTGGGCGCTAATTTGAGACTTGGGTTCGGACTTTAAAAGGCATTTTTTCAGGCTCTATTGTACCAAACGGGCAGAAATTTTGTGATCGCTATAAAAATAATAGTCCGAATCGAAATCAGTCACAAAATCTGTAAAAGGGTGCATTTACGGACAAAACATTATTCTAATATTCGCTATTTTGAGACTTGGGTTCGGACTTTAAAATGCATTATTTCAGGCTCTATGTTCCCAAACGGGCTGATATTTTGTGATCGCTATAAGAATAATAGTTCGAATCGAAATCAGTCACAAAATCTGCAAAAAGGTGCATTTTTTGACAAAACATTATTCTAATAGGCGCTATTTTGAGACTTGGGTTCGGACTTTAAAATGCATTATTTCAGGCTCTATGTTACCAAACGGGCTGAAATTTTGTGATCGCTATAAGAATTATAGTCCAAATTGAAATCAGTCAAAAAATCTGCAAAAAGGTGCATTTCTGGAAAACTCATAATCCTACTGGGCGCTAATTTGACACTTGGGTTCGGACTTTAAAAGGCATTTTTTCATGCTCTATGGTACCAAACGGGCTGAAATTTTGTGATCGCTATAAGAATAATGGTCCGAATCGAAATCAGTATGAAAATCTGCAAAAAGGTGCATTTATGGACAAAACATTATTCTAATAGGCGCTAAATTGAGACTTGGGTTCGGACTTTAAAATGCATTTTTGCAGGCTCTATGTTACCAAACGGGCTGAAATTTTGTGATCGCTATTAGAATTATGATCCGAATCGAAATCAGTCAGAAAATATGCAAAAAGTTGCATTTCGGGAAAACTCATAATCCTACTGGGCGCTAATTTGAGACTTGGGTTCGGACTTTAAAAGGCATTTTTTCAGGCTCTATTGTACCAAACGGGCAGAAATTTTGTGATCGCTATAAAAATAATAGTCCGAATCGAAATCAGTCACAAAATCTGCAAAAGGGTGCATTTACGGACAAAAAATTATTCTAATATTCGCTATTTTGAGACTTGGGTTCGGACTTTAAAAGGCATTTTCGCAGGCTCTATGTTACCAAACGGGCTGAAATTTTGTGATCGCTATAAGAATAATAGTCCGAATCGAAATCAGTCACAAAATATGCAAAAAGTTGCATTTCTGGAAAACTCATAATCCTACTGGGCGCTAATTTGAGACTTGGGTTCGGACTTTAAAAGGCATTTTTTCAGGCTCTATGGTACCAAACGGGCAGAAATTTTGTGATCGCTATAAAAATAATAGTCCGAATCGAAATCAGTCACAAAATCTGCAAAAGGGTGCATTTACGGACAAAACATTATTCTAATATTCGCTATTTTGAGACTTGGCTTCGGACTTTAAAAGGCATTTTTTCAGGCTCTATGTTACCAAACGGGCGGAAATTTTGTGATCGCTATAAGAGTAAGTGTTCGAATCGAAATCAGTCAGAAAATATGCAAAAAGTTGCATTTCTGGAAAACTCATTATCCTACTTGGCGCTAATTTGAGACTTGGGTTCGGACTTTAAAAGGCATTTTTTCAGGCTCTATGGTACCAAACCGGCTGAAATTTTGTGATCGCTATACGAATAATAGTCCGAATCGAAATCAGTATGAAAATCTGCGAAAAGGTGCATTTATGGACAAAACATTATTCTAATAGGCGCTAAATTGAGACTTGGGTTCGGACTTTAAAATGCATTTTTGCAGGCTCTATTTTACCAAACGGGCTGAAATTTTGTGATCGCTATAAAAATAATAGTCCGAATCGAAATCAGTCACAAAATCTGCAAAAGGGTGCATTTACGGACAAAACATTATTCTAATATACGCTATTTTGAGACTTGGGTTCGGACTTTAAAATGCATTATTTCAGGCTCTATGTTACCAAACGGGCTGAAATTTTGTGATCGCTATAAGAATTATGGTCCAAATCGAAATCAGTCAGAAAATCTGCAAAAAGTTCTATTTCTGGAAAACTCATAATCCTACTGGGCGCTAATTTGAGACTTGGGTTCGGACTTTAAAAGGCATTTTTTCAGGCTCTATGGTACCAAACGGGCGGAAATTTTGTGATCGCTATAAGAGTAAGTGTTCGAATCGAAATCAGTCAGAAAATATGCAAAAAGTTGCATTTCTGGAAAACTCATAATCCTACTGGGCGCTAATTTGAGACTTGGGTTCGGACTTTAAAAGGCATTTTTTCAGGCTCTATGTTACCAAACGGGCTGAAATTTTGTGATCGCTATAAGAATTATGGTCCAAATCGAAATCAGTCAGAAAATCTGCAAAAAGTTCTATTTCTGAAAAACTCATAATCCTACTGGGCGCTAATTTGAGACTTGGGTTCGGACTTTAAAAGGCATTTTTTCAGGCTCTATGTAACCAAACGGTATGAAATTTTGTGATCGCTATAAGTATAAAAGTCCGAATCGAAATCAGTCACAAAATCTGCAAAAGGGTGCATTTACGGACAAAAAATTATTCTAATATTCGCTATTTTGAGACTTGGGTTCGGACTTTAAAAGGCATTTTTTCAGGCTCTATGGTACCAAACGGGCAGAAATTTTGTGATCGCTATAAGAGTAAGTGTTCGAATCGAAATCAGTCAGAAAATCTGCAAAAAGTTCTATTTCCGGAAAACTCATAATCCTACTGGGCGCTAATTTGAGACTTGGGTTCGGACTTAAAAAGGCATTTTTTCAGGCTCTATGGTACCAAACGGGCGGAAATTATGTGATCGCAATAAGAGTAAATGTTCGAATCGAAATCAGTCAGAAAATATGCAAAAAGTTGCATTTCTGGAAAACTCATAATCCTACTGGGCGCTAATTTGAGACTTGGGTTCGGACTTTAAAAGGCATTTTTTCAGGCTCTATGGTACCAAACGGGCAGAAATTTTGTGATCGCTATAAGAATAATAGTCCGAATCGAAATCAGTCACAAAATCTGCAAAAGGGTGCATTTACGGACAAAACATTTTTCTAATATTCGCTATTTTGAGACTTGGGTTCGGACTTTAAAATGCATTATTTCAGGCTCTATGTTACCAAACGGGCTGAAATTTTGTGATCGCTATTAGAATTATGATCCGAATCGAAATCATTCAGAAAATATGCAAAAAGTTGCATTTCTGGAAAACTCATAATCCTACTGGGCGCTAATTTGAGACATGGGTTCGGACTTTAAAAGGCATTTTTTCAGGCTCTATGGTACCAAACGGGCTGAAATTTTGTGATCGCTATAAGAATAATAGTCCGAATCGAAATCAGTCACAAAATCTGCAAAAGGGTGCATTTACGGACAAAACATTATTCTAATATTCGCTATTTTGAGACTTGGGTTCGGACTTTAAAATGCATTATTTCAGGCTCTCTGTTCCCAAACGGGCTGAAATTTTGTGATCGCTATAAGAATACTGGTCCGAATCGAAATAAGTATGAAAATCTGCAAAAAGGAGCATTTATGGACAAAACATTATTCCAATAGGCGCTAAATTGAGACTTGGGCTCGGACTTTAAAATGCATTTTTGCAGGCTCTATGTTACCAAACGGGCTGAAATTTTGTGATCGCTATAAGAATTATGGTCCAAATCGAAATCAGTCAGAAAATCTGCAAAAAGTTCTATTTCTGGAAAACTCATAATCCTACTGGGCGCTAATTTGAGACTTGGGTTCGGACTTTAAAAGGCATTTTTCAGGCTCTATGGTACCAAACGGCGGAAATTTTGTGATCGCTATAAGAGTAAGTGTTCGAATCGAAATCAGTCAGAAAATATGCAAAAAGTTGCATTTCTGGATAACTCAAAATCCTACTGGGCACTAATTTGGGACTTGGGTTCGGACTTTAAAAGGCATTTTTTCAGGCTCTATGGTACCAAACGGGCTGAAATTTTGTGATCGCTATAAGAATAATAGTCCGAATCGAAATCAGTCACAAAATCTGCAAAAGGGTGCATTTACGGACAAAACATTATTCTAATATTCGCTATTTTGAGACTTGGGTTCGGACTTTAAAATGCATTATTTCAGGCTCTATGTTACCAAACGGGCTGAAATTTTGTGATCGCTATAAGAATTATGGTCCAAATCGAAATCAGTCAGAAAATCTGCAAAAAGTTCTATTTCTGGAAAACTCATAATCCTACTGGGCGCTAATTTGAGACTTGGGTTCGGACTTTAAAAGGCATTTTTTCAGGCTCTATGTAACCAAACGGTATGAAATTTTGTGATCGCTATAAGTATAAAAGTCCGAATCGAAATCAGTCACAAAATCTGCAAAAGGGTGCATTTACGGACAAAAAATTATTCTAATATTCGCTATTTTGAGACTTGGGTTCGGACTTTAAAAGGCATTTTTTCAGGCTCTATGGTACCAAACGGGCAGAAATTTTGTGATCGCTATAAGAGTAAGTGTTCGAATCGAAATCAGTCAGAAAATCTGCAAAAAGTTCTATTTCCGGAAAACTCATAATCCTACTGGGCGCTAATTTGAGACTTGGGTTCGGACTTAAAAAGGCATTTTTTCAGGCTCTATGGTACCAAACGGGCGGAAATTATGTGATCGCAATAAGAGTAAATGTTCGAATCGAAATCAGTCAGAAAATATGCAAAAAGTTGCATTTCTGGAAAACTCATAATCCTACTGGGCGCTAATTTGAGACTTGGGTTCGGACTTTAAAAGGCATTTTTTCAGGCTCTATGGTACCAAACGGGCAGAAATTTTGTGATCGCTATAAGAATAATAGTCCGAATCGAAATCAGTCACAAAATCTGCAAAAGGGTGCATTTACGGACAAAACATTTTTCTAATATTCGCTATTTTGAGACTTGGGTTCGGACTTTAAAATGCATTATTTCAGGCTCTATGTTACCAAACGGGCTGAAATTTTGTGATCGCTATTAGAATTATGATCCGAATCGAAATCATTCAGAAAATATGCAAAAAGTTGCATTTCTGGAAAACTCATAATCCTACTGGGCGCTAATTTGAGACATGGGTTCGGACTTTAAAAGGCATTTTTTCAGGCTCTATGGTACCAAACGGGCTGAAATTTTGTGATCGCTATAAGAATAATAGTCCGAATCGAAATCAGTCACAAAATCTGCAAAAGGGTGCATTTACGGACAAAACATTATTCTAATATTCGCTATTTTGAGACTTGGGTTCGGACTTTAAAATGCATTATTTCAGGCTCTCTGTTCCCAAACGGGCTGAAATTTTGTGATCGCTATAAGAATACTGGTCCGAATCGAAATAAGTATGAAAATCTGCAAAAAGGAGCATTTATGGACAAAACATTATTCCAATAGGCGCTAAATTGAGACTTGGGCTCGGACTTTAAAATGCATTTTTGCAGGCTCTATGTTACCAAACGGGCTGAAATTTTGTGATCGCTATAAGAATTATGGTCCAAATCGAAATCAGTCAGAAAATCTGCAAAAAGTTCTATTTCTGGAAAACTCATAATCCTACTGGGCGCTAATTTGAGACTTGGGTTCGGACTTTAAAAGGCATTTTTCAGGCTCTATGGTACCAAACGGCGGAAATTTTGTGATCGCTATAAGAGTAAGTGTTCGAATCGAAATCAGTCAGAAAATATGCAAAAAGTTGCATTTCTGGATAACTCAAAATCCTACTGGGCACTAATTTGGGACTTGGGTTCGGACTTTAAAAGGCATTTTTTCAGGCTCTATGGTACCAAACGGGCTGAAATTTTGTGATCGCTATAAGAATAATAGTCCGAATCGAAATCAGTCACAAAATCTGCAAAAGGGTGCATTTACGGACAAAACATTATTCTAATATTCGCTATTTTGAGACTTGGGTTCGGACTTTAAAATGCATTATTTCAGGCTCTATGTTACCAAACGGGCTGAAATTTTGTGATCGCTATAAGAATTATGGTCCAAATCGAAATCAGTCAGAAAATCTGCAAAAAGTTCTATTTCTGGAAAACTCATAATCCTACTGGGCGCTAATTTGAGACTTGGGTTCGGACTTTAAAAGGCATTTTTTCAGGCTCTATGTTACCAAACGGGCGGAAATTTTGTGATCGCTATAAGAGTAAGTGTTCGAATCGAAATCAGTCAGAAAATCTGCAAAAAGTTCTATTTCTGGAAAACACATAATCCTACTGGGCACTAATTTGAGACTTGGGTTCGGACTTTAAAAGGCATTTTTTCAGGCTCTATGGTACCAAACGGGCGGAAATTTTGTGATCGCTATAAGAGTAAGTGTTCGAATCGAAATCAGTCAGAAAATATGCAAAAAGTTGCATTTCTGGAAAACTCATAATCCTACTGGGCGCTAATTTGAGACTTGGGTTCGGACTTTAAAAGGCATTTTTTCGGGCTCTATGGTACCAAACGGGCAGAAATTTTGTGATCGCTAAAAGAGTAAGTGTTCGAATCGAAATCAGTCAGAAAATCTGCAAAAAGTTCTATTTCTGGAAAACTCATAATCCTACTGGGCGCTAATTTGAGACTTGGGTTCGGACTTAAAAAGGCATTTTTTCAGGCTCTATGGTACCAAACGGGCGGAAATTATGTGATCGCTATAAGAGTAAGTGTTCGAATCGAAATCAGTCAGAAAATATGCAAAAAGTTGCATTTCTGGAAAACTCATAATCCTACTGGGCGCTAATTTGAGACTTGGGTTCGGACTTTAAAAGGCATTTTTTCGGGCTCTATGGTACCAAACGGGCAGAAATTTTGTGATCGCTAAAAGAGTAAGTGTTCGAATCGAAATCAGTCAGAAAATCTGCAAAAAGTTCTATTTCTGGAAAACTCATAATCCTACTGGGCGCTAATTTGAGACTTGGGTTCGGACTTAAAAAGGCATTTTTTCAGGCTCTATGGTACCAAACGGGCGGAAATTATGTGATCGCTATAAGAGTAAGTGTTCGAATCGAAATCAGTCAGAAAATATGCAAAAAGTTGCATTTCTGGAAAACTCATAATCCTACTGGGCGCTAATTTGAGACTTGGGTTCGGACTTTAAAAGGCATTTTTTCGGGCTCTATGGTACCAAACGGGCAGAAATTTTGTGATCGCTAAAAGAGTAAGTGTTCGAATCGAAATCAGTCAGAAAATCTGCAAAAAGTTCTATTTCTGGAAAACTCATAATCCTACTGGGCGCTAATTTGAGACTTGGGTTCGGACTTAAAAAGGCATTTTTTCAGGCTCTATGGTACCAAACGGGCGGAAATTATGTGATCGCTATAAGAGTAAGTGTTCGAATCGAAATCAGTCAGAAAATATGCAAAAAGTTGCATTTCTGGAAAACTCATAATCCTACTGGGCGCTAATTTGAGACTTGGGTTCGGACTTTAAAAGGCATTTTTTCAGGCTCTATGGTACCAAACGGGCTGAAATTTTGTGATCGCTATAAGAATAATAGTCCGAATCGAAATCAGTCACAAAATCTGCAAAAGGGTGCATTTACGGACAAAACATTATTCTAATATACGCTATTTTGAGACTTGGGTTCGGACTTTAAAATGCATTATATCAGGCTCTATGTTACCAAACGGGCAGAAATTTTGTGATCGCTATAAAAATAATAGTCCGAATCGAAATCAGTCACAAAATCTGCAAAAGGGTGCATTTACGGACAAAACATTATTCTAATA
Source organism: Hesperophylax magnus (assembly GCA_026573805.1). Classification (NCBI taxonomy): domain Eukaryota; kingdom Metazoa; phylum Arthropoda; class Insecta; order Trichoptera; family Limnephilidae; genus Hesperophylax; species Hesperophylax magnus. The sequence continues at coordinate 5,611,313 of JAIUSX010000060.1, forward strand.
TACGCTATTTTGAGACTTGGGTTCGGACTTTAAAATGCATTATTTCAGGCTCTATGTTACCAAACGGGCAGAAATTTTGTGATCGCTATAAAAATAATAGTCCGAATCGAAATCAGTCACAAAATCTGCAAAAGGGTGCATTTACGGACAAAACATTATTCTAATATTCGCTATTTAGAGACTTGGGTTCGGACTTTAAAAGGCATTTTTTCAGGCTCTATGTTACCAAACGGGCGGAAATTTTGTGATCGCTATAAGAGTAAGTGTTCGAATCGAAATCAGTCAGAAAATATGCAAAAAGTTGCATTTCTGGAAAACTCATAATCCTACTGGGCGCTAATTTGAGACATGGGTTCGGACTTTAAAAGGCATTTTTTCAGGCTCTATGGTACCAAACGGGCAGAAATTTTGTGATCGCTATAAAAATAATAGTCCGAATCGAAATCAGTCACAAAATCTGCAAAAGGGTGCATTTACGGACAAAAAATTATTCTAATATTCGCTATTTTGAGACTTGGGTTCGGACTTTAAAAGGCATTTTTTCAGGCTCTATGGTACCAAACGGGCAGAAATTTTGTGATAGCTATAAGAGTAAGTGTTCGAATCGAAATCAGTCAGAAAATCTGCAAAAAGTTCTATTTCTGGAAAACTCATAATCCTACTGGGCGCTAATTTAAAACTTGGGTTCGGACTTTAAAAGGCATTTTTTCAGGCTCTATGGTACCAAACGGGCGGAAATTATGTAATCGCTATAAGAGTAAGTGTTCGAATCGAAATCAGTCAGAAAATATGCAAAAAGTTGCATTTCTGGAAAACTCATAATCCTACTGGGCGCTCATTTGAGACTTGGGTTCGGACTTTAAAAGGCATTTTTTCAGGCTCTATGGTACCAAACGGGCAGAAATTTTGTGATCGCTATAAAAATAATAGTCCGAATCGAAATATGTCACAAAATCTGCAAAAGGGTGCATTTACGGACAAAAAATTATTCTAATATTCGCTATTTTGAGACTCGGGTTCGGACTTTAAAAGGCAATTTTTCAGGCTCTATGGTACCAAACGGGCAGAAATTTTGTGATCGCTAAAAGAGTACGTGTTCGAATCGAAATCAGTCAGAAAATCTGCAAAAGTTGCATTTCTGGAAAACTCATAATCCTACTGGGCGCTTATTTGAGACTTGGGTTCGGACTTTAAAAGGCATTTTTTCATGCTCTATGGTACCAAACGGGCTGAAATTTTGTGATCGCTATAAGAATAATGGTCCGAATCGAAATCAGTATGAAAATATGCAAAAAGTTGCATTTCTGGAAAACTCATAATCCTACTGGGCGCTAATTTGAGACTTGGGTTCGGACTTTAAAAGGCATTTTTTCAGGCTCTATTGTACCAAACGGGCAGAAATTTTGTGATCGCTATAAAAATAATAGTCCGAATCGAAATCAGTCACAAAATCTGTAAAAGGGTGCATTTACGGACAAAACATTATTCTAATATTCGCTATTTTGAGACTTGGGTTCGGACTTTAAAATGCATTATTTCAGGCTCTATGTTCCCAAACGGGCTGATATTTTGTGATCGCTATAAGAATAATAGTTCGAATCGAAATCAGTCACAAAATCTGCAAAAAGGTGCATTTTTTGACAAAACATTATTCTAATAGGCGCTATTTTGAGACTTGGGTTCGGACTTTAAAATGCATTATTTCAGGCTCTATGTTACCAAACGGGCTGAAATTTTGTGATCGCTATAAGAATTATAGTCCAAATTGAAATCAGTCAGAAAATCTGCAAAAAGGTGCATTTCTGGAAAACTCATAATCCTACTGGGCGCTAATTTGACACTTGGGTTCGGACTTTAAAAGGCATTTTTTCATGCTCTATGGTACCAAACGGGCTGAAATTTTGTGATCGCTATAAGAATAATGGTCCGAATCGAAATCAGTATGAAAATCTGCAAAAAGGTGCATTTATGGACAAAACATTATTCTAATAGGCGCTAAATTGAGACTTGGGTTCGGACTTTAAAATGCATTTTTGCAGGCTCTATGTTACCAAACGGGCTGAAATTTTGTGATCGCTATTAGAATTATGATCCGAATCGAAATCAGTCAGAAAATATGCAAAAAGTTGCATTTCGGGAAAACTCATAATCCTACTGGGCGCTAATTTGAGACTTGGGTTCGGACTTTAAAAGGCATTTTTTCAGGCTCTATTGTACCAAACGGGCAGAAATTTTGTGATCGCTATAAAAATAATAGTCCGAATCGAAATCAGTCACAAAATCTGCAAAAGGGTGCATTTACGGACAAAAAATTATTCTAATATTCGCTATTTTGAGACTTGGGTTCGGACTTTAAAAGGCATTTTCGCAGGCTCTATGTTACCAAACGGGCTGAAATTTTGTGATCGCTATAAGAATAATAGTCCGAATCGAAATCAGTCACAAAATATGCAAAAAGTTGCATTTCTGGAAAACTCATAATCCTACTGGGCGCTAATTTGAGACTTGGGTTCGGACTTTAAAAGGCATTTTTTCAGGCTCTATGGTACCAAACGGGCAGAAATTTTGTGATCGCTATAAAAATAATAGTCCGAATCGAAATCAGTCACAAAATCTGCAAAAGGGTGCATTTACGGACAAAACATTATTCTAATATTCGCTATTTTGAGACTTGGCTTCGGACTTTAAAAGGCATTTTTTCAGGCTCTATGTTACCAAACGGGCGGAAATTTTGTGATCGCTATAAGAGTAAGTGTTCGAATCGAAATCAGTCAGAAAATATGCAAAAAGTTGCATTTCTGGAAAACTCATTATCCTACTTGGCGCTAATTTGAGACTTGGGTTCGGACTTTAAAAGGCATTTTTTCAGGCTCTATGGTACCAAACCGGCTGAAATTTTGTGATCGCTATACGAATAATAGTCCGAATCGAAATCAGTATGAAAATCTGCGAAAAGGTGCATTTATGGACAAAACATTATTCTAATAGGCGCTAAATTGAGACTTGGGTTCGGACTTTAAAATGCATTTTTGCAGGCTCTATTTTACCAAACGGGCTGAAATTTTGTGATCGCTATAAAAATAATAGTCCGAATCGAAATCAGTCACAAAATCTGCAAAAGGGTGCATTTACGGACAAAACATTATTCTAATATACGCTATTTTGAGACTTGGGTTCGGACTTTAAAATGCATTATTTCAGGCTCTATGTTACCAAACGGGCTGAAATTTTGTGATCGCTATAAGAATTATGGTCCAAATCGAAATCAGTCAGAAAATCTGCAAAAAGTTCTATTTCTGGAAAACTCATAATCCTACTGGGCGCTAATTTGAGACTTGGGTTCGGACTTTAAAAGGCATTTTTTCAGGCTCTATGGTACCAAACGGGCGGAAATTTTGTGATCGCTATAAGAGTAAGTGTTCGAATCGAAATCAGTCAGAAAATATGCAAAAAGTTGCATTTCTGGAAAACTCATAATCCTACTGGGCGCTAATTTGAGACTTGGGTTCGGACTTTAAAAGGCATTTTTTCAGGCTCTATGTTACCAAACGGGCTGAAATTTTGTGATCGCTATAAAAATAATAGTCCGAATCGAAATCAGTCACAAAATCTGTAAAAGGGTGCATTTAAGGACAAAACATTATTCTAATATTCGCTATTTTGAGACTTGGGTTCGGACTTTAAAATGCATTATTTCAGGCTCTATGTTCCCAAACGGGCTGATATTTTGTGATCGCTATAAGAATAATAGTTCGAATCGAAATCAGTCACAAAATCTGCAAAAAGGTGCATTTTTTGACAAAACATTATTCTAATAGGCGCTATTTTGAGACTTGGGTTCGGACTTTAAAATGCATTATTTCAGGCTCTATGTTACCAAACGGGCTGAAATTTTGTGATCGCTATAAGAATTATAGTCCAAATTGAAATCAGTCAGAAAATCTGCAAAAAGGTGCATTTCTGGAAAACTCATAATCCTACTGGGCGCTAATTTGACACTTGGGTTCGGACTTTAAAAGGCATTTTTTCATGCTCTATGGTACCAAACGGGCTGAAATTTTGTGATCGCTATAAGAATAATGGTCCGAATCGAAATCAGTATGAAAATCTGCAAAAAGGTGCATTTATGGACAAAACATTATTCTAATAGGCGCTAAATTGAGACTTGGGTTCGGACTTTAAAATGCATTTTTGCAGGCTCTATGTTACCAAACGGGCTGAAATTTTGTGATCGCTATTAGAATTATGATCCGAATCGAAATCAGTCAGAAAATATGCAAAAAGTTGCATTTCGGGAAAACTCATAATCCTACTGAGCGCTAATTTGAGACTTGGGTTCGGACTTTAAAAGGCATTTTTTCAGGCTCTATTGTACCAAACGGGCAGAAATTTTGTGATCGCTATAAAAATAATAGTCCGAATCGAAATCAGTCACAAAATCTGCAAAAGGGTGCATTTACGGACAAAAAATTATTCTAATATTCGCTATTTTGAGACTTGGGTTCGGACTTTAAAAGGCATTTTCGCAGGCTCTATGTTACCAAACGGGCTGAAATTTTGTGATCGCTATAAGAATAATAGTCCGAATCGAAATCAGTCACAAAATATGCAAAAAGTTGCATTTCTGGAAAACTCATAATCCTACTGGGCGCTAATTTGAGACTTGGGTTCGGACTTTAAAAGGCATTTTTTCAGGCTCTATGGTACCAAACGGGCAGAAATTTTGTGATCGCTATAAAAATAATAGTCCGAATCGAAATCAGTCACAAAATCTGCAAAAGGGTGCATTTACGGACAAAACATTATTCTAATATTCGCTATTTTGAGACTTGGCTTCGGACTTTAAAAGGCATTTTTTCAGGCTCTATGTTACCAAACGGGCGGAAATTTTGTGATCGCTATAAGAGTAAGTGTTCGAATCGAAATCAGTCAGAAAATATGCAAAAAGTTGCATTTCTGGAAAACTCATTATCCTACTTGGCGCTAATTTGAGACTTGGGTTCGGACTTTAAAAGGCATTTTTTCAGGCTCTATGGTACCAAACCGGCTGAAATTTTGTGATCGCTATACGAATAATAGTCCGAATCGAAATCAGTATGAAAATCTGCGAAAAGGTGCATTTATGGACAAAACATTATTCTAATAGGCGCTAAATTGAGACTTGGGTTCGGACTTTAAAATGCATTTTTGCAGGCTCTATTTTACCAAACGGGCTGAAATTTTGTGATCGCTATAAAAATAATAGTCCGAATCGAAATCAGTCACAAAATCTGCAAAAGGGTGCATTTACGGACAAAACATTATTCTAATATACGCTATTTTGAGACTTGGGTTCGGACTTTAAAATGCATTATTTCAGGCTCTATGTTACCAAACGGGCTGAAATTTTGTGATCGCTATAAGAATTATGGTCCAAATCGAAATCAGTCAGAAAATCTGCAAAAAGTTCTATTTCTGGAAAACTCATAATCCTACTGGGCGCTAATTTGAGACTTGGGTTCGGACTTTAAAAGGCATTTTTTCAGGCTCTATGGTACCAAACGGGCGGAAATTTTGTGATCGCTATAAGAGTAAGTGTTCGAATCGAAATCAGTCAGAAAATATGCAAAAAGTTGCATTTCTGGAAAACTCATAATCCTACTGGGCGCTAATTTGAGACTTGGGTTCGGACTTTAAAAGGCATTTTTTCAGGCTCTATGTTACCAAACGGGCTGAAATTTTGTGATCGCTATAAGAATTATGGTCCAAATCGAAATCAGTCAGAAAATCTGCAAAAAGTTCTATTTCTGAAAAACTCATAATCCTACTGGGCGCTAATTTGAGACTTGGGTTCGGACTTTAAAAGGCATTTTTTCAGGCTCTATGTAACCAAACGGTATGAAATTTTGTGATCGCTATAAGTATAAAAGTCCGAATCGAAATCAGTCACAAAATCTGCAAAAGGGTGCATTTACGGACAAAAAATTATTCTAATATTCGCTATTTTGAGACTTGGGTTCGGACTTAAAAAGGCATTTTTTCAGGCTCTATGGTACCAAACGGGCGGAAATTATGTGATCGCAATAAGAGTAAATGTTCGAATCGAAATCAGTCAGAAAATATGCAAAAAGTTGCATTTCTGGAAAACTCATAATCCTACTGGGCGCTAATTTGAGACTTGGGTTCGGACTTTAAAAGGCATTTTTTCAGGCTCTATGGTACCAAACGGGCTGAAATTTTGTGATCGCTATAAGAATAATAGTCCGAATCGAAATCAGGCACAAAATCTGCAAAAGGGTGCATTTACGGACAAAACATTTTTCTAATATTCGCTATTTTGAGACTTGGGTTCGGACTTTAAAATGCATTATTTCAGGCTCTATGTTACCAAACGGGCTGAAATTTTGCGATCGCTATTAGAATTATGATCCGAATCGAAAACATTCAGAAAATATGCAAAAAGTTGCATTTCTGGAAAACTCATAATCCTACTGGGCGCTAATTTGAGACATGGGTTCGGACTTTAAAAGGCATTTTTTCAGGCTCTATGGTACCAAACGGGCTGAAATTTTGTGATCGCTATAAGAATAATAGTCCGAATCGAAATCAGTCACAAAATCTGCAAAAGGGTGCATTTACGGACAAAACATTATTCTAATATTCGCTATTTTGAGACTTGGGTTCGGACTTTAAAAGGCATTTTTTCAGGCTCTATGGTACCAAACGGGCAGAAATTTTGTGATCGCTATAAGAATAATAGTCCGAATCGAAATCAGTCACAAAATCTGCAAAAGGGTGCATTTACGGACAAAACATTTTTCTAATATTCGCTATTTTGAGACTTGGGTTCGGACTTTAAAATGCATTATTTCAGGCTCTATGTTACCAAACGGGCTGAAATTTTGTGATCGCTATTAGAATTATGATCCGAATCGAAATCATTCAGAAAATATGCAAAAAGTTGCATTTCTGGAAAACTCATAATCCTACTGGGCGCTAATTTGAGACATGGGTTCGGAATTTAAAAGGCATTTTTTCAGGCTCTATGGTACCAAACGGGCTGAAATTTTGTGATCGCTATAAGAATAATAGTCCGAATCGAAATCAGTCACAAAATCTGCAAAAGGGTGCATTTACGGACAAAACATTATTCTAATATTCGCTATTTTGAGACTTGGGTTCGGACTTTAAAATGCATTATTTCAGGCTCTCTGTTCCCAAACGGGCTGAAATTTTGTGATCGCTATAAGAATACTGGTCCGAATCGAAATAAGTATGAAAATCTGCAAAAAGGAGCATTTATGGACAAAACATTATTCCAATAGGCGCTAAATTGAGACTTGGGCTCGGACTTTAAAATGCATTTTTGCAGGCTCTATGTTACCAAACGGGCTGAAATTTTGTGATCGCTATAAGAATTATGGTCCAAATCGAAATCAGTCAGAAAATCTGCAAAAAGTTCTATTTCTGGAAAACTCATAATCCTACTGGGCGCTAATTTGAGACTTGGGTTCGGACTTTAAAAGGCATTTTTCAGGCTCTATGGTACCAAACGGCGGAAATTTTGTGATCGCTATAAGAGTAAGTGTTCGAATCGAAATCAGTCAGAAAATATGCAAAAAGTTGCATTTCTGGATAACTCAAAATCCTACTGGGCACTAATTTGGGACTTGGGTTCGGACTTTAAAAGGCATTTTTTCAGGCTCTATGGTACCAAACGGGCTGAAATTTTGTGATCGCTATAAGAATAATAGTCCGAATCGAAATCAGTCACAAAATCTGCAAAAGGGTGCATTTACGGACAAAACATTATTCTAATATTCGCTATTTTGAGACTTGGGTTCGGACTTTAAAATGCATTATTTCAGGCTCTATGTTACCAAACGGGCTGAAATTTTGTGATCGCTATAAGAATTATGGTCCAAATCGAAATCAGTCAGAAAATCTGCAAAAAGTTCTATTTCTGGAAAACTCATTATCCTACTGGGCGCTAATTTGAGACTTGGGTTCGGACTTTAAAAGGCATTTTTTCAGGCTCTATGGTACCAAACGGCGGAAATTTTGTGATCGCTATAAGAGTAAGTGTTCGAATCGAAATCAGTCAGAAAATATGCAAAAAGTTGCATTTCTGGAAAACTTTTGGGGATCAATGGTGAGGCACGAAATGAAAGAAGGTTGTGAAGGTCACATGTGTTTTATTGGTGAGTCAGTAGCCGTGACAAGGAGATGATGAAGGACAGATGTAGAATACTCCGGTTGCTGCTGTGATGTGTTGGCAGGTCAAGCGCGGGTCAGTGAGTCGACGCCGGGCGCTGGTGACCGGGACTCGATGGAGGTCAGGCACTGGCGAAGAACGTAGGTCTTCAGGCACTCCAGTGCTGACGAGACGGCCGAAGGTGCGACGGACCTTATAGGCGGTTGAACGGGAACGATGTAGACCAGTGAGGATGCTGCGTGTCCTCGTGGTGGTCATGGTAGCGTGGAAGAAGCGCTGGTCAGAGACGCTGGAACCAGGGCGCTTGTAATCCGAGTAGCGCTGGCCGCGGACGTGGCCGAGGCGCTATGATGATGTCCCGATAGTGTCCATGATGATACGGGCGAAGCCGGGTACGTTGTCCTTCGCGCTAGTAAGATTAGCGCGGGTGATCACTCGTTGAGCCTTGTAGACTGGCGGCAAAATTATGACTGACTGACTGGCTCGCTGCGTCGGGCTTATTTATACTACTCGGCCGACGGCGGCAGTAGGTAGATGGATGGCAACTAAATTCTAGGCACTCGCACAGACTGTGTGTTTCGGGAACCTTCGACATTGCGGCGATTAAGCATAGGCCGTAGACTCGAACCTTCTGGCGAGTTCTCGTAGTATCCCGGACTGAGTGCGCGTTAGTATTGTCGCGAGTATGCAAGTAGGTCTTGAAACAGGTAGGTTGCTTTGTTTTGATTTCGGCTGCAAATACGTACCTAAGTAGCAAGTAGCAAGTACGTACCTAAGTAGGTCGAGCGTTTTATTATTAATTATTCAATGGATTAATATCGACGCTACAAACTCATAATCCTACTGGGCGCTAATTTGAGACTTGGGTTCGGACTTTAAAAGGCATTTTTTCAGGCTCTATGGTTCCAAACGGGCTGAAATTTTGTGATCGCTATAAGAATAATAGTCCGAATCGAAATCAGTCACAAAATCTGCAAAAAGGTGCATTTACGGACAAAACATTATTCTAATATTCGCTATTTTGAGACTTGGGTTCGGACTTTAAAATGCATTATTTCAGGCTCTATGTTACCAAACGGGCTGAAATTTTGTGTTCGCTATAATAATTATAGTCCAAATCGAAATCAGTCAGAAAATCTGCAAAAATCTTGCACTTCTTGATAAAACCTCACGCGCCGATACAGATTCCTTAAATTCGATCTTAATTGGTCTTGTTTTGTTAACTCTTTGTACACCCAGTCGATACATCTTTACGACATTTGGTATGATTTCGCTATTAATATCACTTATTACTGAAACGACTTTTTCTTTATCCATTGCGATAGTCGTTGCAGTAGATTCCGAGATGCTCTCCGGAACATTAAAGAGAATGATATTCTTCGATCGGATTTTTCTTTCTTCTGCTTCCGCGAGCAAATCATTTATTGGAGAGCAGTTTACTGGAATTTGTTGCTTATCAATTGTCCTTTCATAAGTATCAATTTTACCCACGAGAATCCCCACCTTCACTCCTACGTCTGTCATGTTTCCAGAGACGGTTGATAGTAGTGACAATATTTTTGTCATTTGATCCCTGGTGATTTTAAGTGCAGGATCGGTGATGGCTTTATGGAGGGCACTAATTTATTCTGTCGCCATATTTAATGATGACACGGCACTTTCGTTATTATTCATAATGACAATAAAATAAATATTATTTTTTAATTTTAGACAAGAATTAAGTTTTGACAACCCTGCAGCACTAAGCGGGAACTACTATTATAAATGTATATTCAGCTCACTCAGTGTCGTGAGTAAATGTCATTTTTCGTTTTAAATTTATAATAATGTTTGCACAGAGTACGGTTTAAAAACACCAACGGTTTCGAATGGCAATAGTTATTGAGATACCACCGAGAAATTATTTATTGCAGTGATTTATTGTGGATTAACTAGTTTTATAACGCAGAGTTGAAACAATCGACTGTTACACTTGATACTTAGTATTGTTAATTTACTAAATACTTTAGTAATTTACTAAATAATTCACACCTAACTAAAGATCTTGCTAATGATTTGTCGCGGCTGTTTAATATTTGTTTAAATCAAAATTATTTTCAATATAATAACATTATTTATCAACAGAAGGATGGATTAGCCATGGGGTCTCCAACGAGCCCTCTCATCGCCGACATTTTCATGAACAATCTAGAGAATAATATTTTTGCTTCCAAATCACCTCTCTTAAAAAATATATTACTTTGGAGACGTTACGTTGACGATGTTCTTTGCATTTGGACAGGTACCGAAAGACAATTAGACTCATTTCTCAAAATAATAAATTCTTTCCACAAACAAATTCAATTTACTTTAGAAATCGGTACCAACTCAACCTTGAATTTTCTAGATCTAACTTTTAGTATTATTAACAATAAAATTGATTTCGATATCTACCATAAACCTACATATACTGATACTACCATTCACAATTCATCTAACCACCCGATATCCCACAAACATTCAGCTTTTCACTCCATGATACATCGATTGATTACCGTACCATTAAACCAAACCAATTTTAACAAGGAATTATCTATAATTAAACAAATTGCTGTAAATAACGGGTATGAGACAAAACTAGTAGACAATATTCTTAATAAAAAATTAAAACAAATTGCTTCAAATAAATTTCTTTTCAATAAATCTAAAAATAATATGAACATTAATCACCAATTCCAGTGGCGTAGAATACTGTACACAAATAACTTTTCTTCTTTAAGTGTAAAAAAATTCCCTCCAGAAATAAAGCCCGCTTTTTATACTAATAATAACTTAGGTAAATACTTAATTAACACTAAAGATATTGATGATAAACTTAGCCACTCGGGCATATATAAACTTAATTGTAATGATTGTTCTGCTTTTTATATCGGAAAAACGGCCCGGAACGTAAACATAAGAATAAAAGAACACCTGAGGTGTTTAAATAATAATGCTTTTTCAGAATTCGCGAATCATCTACTAGAAACTAACCATTCATTTGATAAAACCTCTGGGACTACAATATTACATAAAAATGGAATTGGAATTAGGTTAAACAATTTAGAAGCCATCGAAATTAAAAAAGCCGTCAATAATAAATCAAATATAATCAACAATCAAATCAATTTAACTAAGGACGGGTTGTTTCGGAGAATTTGAACAATTCATCAAATTTCAACGTTCATTTCCGGGTTCTGTGAAAGTCCTATTCAAGTTCTGTTATTATATCATTATAGGCTAGTTGCTTGACAAAACTGAAATTAAAACAGAACTTGAAAAAATCTCTCACAGAACTGGAAAATGAACGTTGAAATTTGATGAATTGTTCAAATTCTCCGAAACAACCCGTCCTAATAGTCCAATATTTAATTTATTCCGTTAACCTCTGATAAAACTGTTTCCTCCCTTCCCCCTCCCTTCCTACCCATCCTGTAATCAGTATACATCCTTTCTCGTTCTAGCACTAATAAGGTGTCTGCTCTTTTATTTCTATCTCTTTCACTTCTGTATTTTATTTCTATCTCTTTCACTCATTGTTTTATTTTCTTCTATATATATGTGTCTGTATGAAAATAACTTTAGTTGACATAATAAGCCCTGATGAAGCTTGAGCTAAGCGAAACCTGGTTGGCTGTTAATATTAATTCAAAATAAAAGTGGTGTTTTACAAAGTGTATTTTTCATTTGATAATTAAAAATTTACTTATTTTTTAATCTTCTATCTATTTCTACTCTTCCTTTCAATTTCTTTTCTTTTTTATATATTTTTGATTCTCTGGCGCATTAATTTCACCAAATCAGAAGTAAGATTTCACGGAATGGTTGAAAAGCTTACATGTTTCTATTTTTTATATTTATATATACATATACTTTTTTTTTTTTGCATATTTTTTAATTTTCTATTTTTATTTTTATTTTTTGTTTATTTTTATTCTCTATTTTCTTTTATCTATTTTTGATTCTCTAGTTTATTAATTTCATCTAAATAAAAAGTAAAATTTCAATTTTATAAACTCACATGTCAATAATTTTTTACTATATTGCTATTTTTGAATTATCATATTTCAATATTCTTTTAGCCTATTCTCTACGTTTATATTATTTAAAATACATAGTTAGCAACTTCTTATATGAACCAAGAAAACTTTTCATATTATTTATAAAGTGCAATAACTAAGTAAAAGTCAATACACTAGACTAAACAAGAATCGCATTTAATAAATCTGCCTATTTCTGACTGTCCTAAAACAGGTTAATCTCCTAGTTGGACAGCCAAAGATCACTGTAATATGTGAGACTGTGAGACTTTACATGGTATTATTGTTCCAGGTAAATCACACTGGAGATCTGGTCCACAGCCATGGAGGTTGACACAAGTTTACTCTTCAAGTGCTCGGATTTTCAAAAGTTTGTAGATTCCCTTCTGGAGTCATCGACGGAGATTCCTCTGGACATCCTGCACACAGACCCTCACCCCAGCGACCTCACTCTCGTGCTGTTGGTAGCGGAGGTTTATAAGAAGAAGGAATCCGATGAGACCGACCAATATTACGGGGATAACCTGGATCTGCCCCAGGGCTGGCGACTCCTGGCAACTGGCTCCAGCCCGGGCTGGACTAACGGGTACTTCGGTTCAGCGTTTGTGGACGTTAAGTCGCAGCAAGTTGTGGTGGCCCACCGCGGGACCATTCCAACTGACACGGGAGCGCTATACACAGATGTTTTTGGAATCTATGGAACCCAATACACGGCCCACATGAACTCTGCAATCACTTTTGTTGACCAAAAAAGGCAAGTTTTATATTTTGTAAATACTAATCACAAGAGAAGTTATAATCTTTCAATAACGGGGCATTCACTTGGAGGCTGGTTGGCGCAAGTGTTCACGGCGAAGTGGTTGAATGTCTCGGACGGCGTACTAAAGAAGAATACCAGCAGAGGGTTGCACGTTAAGACCGTGGTATTTGACAGTCCGGGTGCAAAGGACATGTTGAATAAAATACGGGATGAACATTACCCTAGATATGCGCCTTATTTGGACTGGTTGGACATTACAGTATATGTTTCGGCACCAAACCGTATCAACACTTGCGGGGCGCATGTCGGAAGGGTATATCGCGTGTTCATTGATTTATCTAGCTTTGGTTGGAAAGATATTAAAACCGTTTATTATAATGTAAAGACGCATGCAATTTGTAATTTCACGAATGCTTTCCAATGAAACTGCAGTGTGTTTGCATTTGTTTTGTGTTCGTTTGGAATATTCGTTTTACATAAATTCGTTTTACATACTAGAACCCACAATGGAGAGAAACCGTTCTCGGAATGCACGTACAAGTGATCTGATAAAAGATATATGGCTAATCATACTAGAACCCACACCGGTGAGAAACCATTCGAGTGCTCGGAATGCACATACAAATGCTTTGATAAAAGCAATATGGTTTCACATACTCAAACCCACACCGGTGATAAACCTTTTTCGTGCTCAAAATGCACGTACATGAGCTCTAGAAAATACTCTATGCTTTCTCATGCTCGAACCCACACCGGTGAGAAACCATTCTCATGCTTGGAATGCACGTACAAGAGCTCTACAAAATGCCAAATGGTTTCTCATGCTAGAATCCACACCGGTTAGAAACCATTCTCGTGCTCGGAATGTACGTACGTGTCCTCTCAAAAAAGCCATATGGTTTATCATGCTAGAACACACACCGGAGAAAAACCATTCTCGTGCTCAGATTGCACGTACAAGTGCTCTATTAAAAGCAATATGGTTTCACATACTCGAAACCACACCGGTGAAAAACCATTCTCATGCTCAGAATGCAGTTACCGGAGCTCTAGAAAATCCGATATGGTTTCTCATGCTAGAATCCACACCGGAAAAAAACCTTTCTCGTGCTCGGATTGCACGTACAAGTGCTCTATTAAAAGCAATATGGTTTCACATACTCGAACCCACACCGGTGAAAAACCATTCTCGTGCTCGGAATGCCCGTACAAGTCCTCTCATAAATGCAATTTGGTTTCACATACTAGAACCCACACTGGTGAGGAACCATTCTCGTGTTCTGAATGCATGTACAAGTGCTATAAAAAAAGTTATATGATTTTACATACTAGAACCCACACTGGCGAGAAACCATTATCGTGCTCGAAATGCACGTACAAGTGCTCTCAAAAAAGAGATTTGGTTTCTCATTCTAGAACCCATACTGGAGAGAAACCATTCTCGTGCTTAGAATGCACTTACAAGAGCTCTACAAAATGCCAAATGGTTTCTCATGCTAGAACCCACACCGGTGAGAAACTATTCTCGTGCTCGGAATGCACGTACGTGTCCTCTCAAAAAAGCCATATGGTTCGTCATACTAGAACCCACACTGGAGATAAACCATTCTCGTGCTTGGAATGCACGTTCAAGTGCTCTGATAAAAGCAGTATGGTTTCTCATACTCGAACCCACACCGGTGAAAAACCATTCTCGTGCTCGGAATGCACGTACAGGAGCTCTAGAAAATCCGATATGGTTTCTCAAGCTAGAACCCACACCGGTGAGAAACCATTCTCGTGCTCTGAATGCACGTACAAGTGCTCTAAAAAAAGCTATTTAATTTTACATACTAGAACCCACACTGGAAAGAAACCATTTTCGTGCTCAAAATGCACGTACAGTAGCTCTTGAAAAAGCTATATGGTGTCTCATGCTAGAACCCACTCCTGTGAGATACCATTCTCGTGCTCGAAATGATCGTGAATGGCATTGGAAAGTAAATCTAGACAAAAAATCAACCCTTACTGGATCAAAAAATGTGAAAGCTGAATTTTTGCAGGTGAATAGTACCTACTTGCAGAAAGTATTTTCACAAATGCTCTTCTCCCGATGGCTTCCTCACCCGGGTTCCCTCAACCATTTAATTCGAGAGTTCTACTGAAGCCATTATATTTCATCAACTAAAACCTGTATCAGTCAATTGTTTCCCGAAACGAAGTTCTTATAATATTACCTTAAAATATATATTTTTTTTCATTTGCAATAGTAAAGACAATCTTTGCAGTGAAACAGTTGAGCTTAGGATTATGATGAAATACGAAAGTAAAAAGTGCAAGAATGAAAGCGATATTCATTATTTAGTAAAAAATAAATAAATATAAATTTACTCGATAAACTATTAGACTTTTCGTATAGCTCCATTTTTAACATATCCCCCCCCCTCCCTCCACCTATGGTATTATTTTAGGTATAATACCTAATATGCAATATGTAAAAATGTACCGTTCCTAAAGGATGGACGTCATAAATTATTATTTTTACATATTTTTAGTATAGTGCAAATATTTAGGTTTTTATTTATTTATTTTTTTACTATCAATATAAATTTTTTTTACAGGTTTTTTCGATGTCTGTCTCACTAGGATAAACCTGTGTCGAGACAGACGTATTGAATACATAAATTAATGTTTACATATTATTTGATACACATAATATTTCATTACATTAAATGAAAATGTGACAATTATAAATAATAATAAATAATAATAATAAATGAATAATGATAATATTAATAATTTGTATTTATTTTACTTATATAATGCAATAATAATAATTAATAATAATTAATGATATTACAGTAGATTCAAATAACTTAGACGTTATTTATAATCTTAGGGAAATCAACATTGCAAATTTAAACTTTGTTGATGATAATGTAATAGAATTAGCTAACTTACTTCATAATAATATAAACAGATATATAGATGTAGAACCAACAGTTAGACCAAAATTACCAAAATTACATACGTCAAATAAATTATCTAAATTAATTTTTGAATTAAATAACATAATTTTACCAAAAATCATATTTGACGAAATTAGTTTTTTAGATCTTCATACAATAGTATATGCTACTGCTATTACTGTTTGTAATAAGTTAGGAATCAAATTATCATCCTCTGATGATAGATCATATAGTCATAGTAAACCAGAATGGCAGATCAGATTAGAAAATGATGTAGTATTTTTAAGAAGTAACATAGCTAGAGTAATAGAATATAAAAATGGGAATAGAAGTAGGAAAATTTTGAGATGTAGATGAAATTGGGAGAAAATTTGGTTATAACATAGATAGTCATAATAATGAAAATATAATCAATGATTTATTGGATTTATTAAAACAAAAATTAGGCGTAAAAGCTAGTAGATTAAAAAGATATAATTATACGTATAATAAAAAAAATAATAACAGATTATTCCATAAAAATGAAAAAATATTTTATTCCAAACTTGACGATAAACAAAATATTATTTCGAATAATAATATTCCGTTGCCATCTGAATCAGATATGCGCGATTTTTGGACTAAAATTTGGAGTAAAGATATAAAACATAACGAGTCAAGTCCCTGGATAGAAAATGAAGAACTCAATTTTTCAGGCATTGAACAAATGAGTTTTTCTAATATATCGGTTGAATTGTTAACCAAAATTATTAAAAATACTCATAATTGAAAAGCCACGGGTTGCGATTGGATACATAATTTTTGGTACAAACGTCTAACTACTTTACATCCTCTTTTGGCAAAAAATCTTTCAAAATTTGTCAGTCAACCACAAAATTTTCCAAATTTTCTAACTAAGGGCATTACTTATATGTTGCCCAAAAGCGAAAATATTAATAATCCCTCTCAGTACAGACCCATTACATGTTTACCGACAATATACAAAATATTAACCTCTTGCTTGACAGATTTAATATATACTCATTTAGATGAAAAAAATATTTTATCTGAACAACAAAAAGGTTGTCGCAGAAAACATATGGGATGTAAAGAACAATTAGTTATTGATTCTGTAATTCTAAAACAGATTCAAACTCGAAAACGTAATTTACATACTTGCTATATAGACTACCAAAAGGCTTTCGATAGTGTCCCGCACTCGTGGCTGATCAAAGTATTAAATATATATAAAATTAACCCCATTATTATTAGCTTTTTGGAAAATATTATGTCCTTTTGGAATACCAATTTACTTATCAATTTAAAAGGTAAGAAAATAGTAATACCGGGCATTTCAATTAAAAGAGGAATTTTTCAAGGAGACTCATTGAGTCCTCTTTGGTTTTGTTTAGCATTGAATCCTCTATCTAAAATGTTAATTAAAAGCAAGTTTGGAATAAAAGTTAAGGGTAATATAAGGGAGAGTAGTACAATTTCGCATTTATTATATATGGATGACATAAAATTATTTTCGAATTCTGAACAAAATTTAGAGAAAATGATCGAGGTTGTTAAAAACTTTTCAGATGATATCAAAATGACTTTTGGTTTAGATAAATGTAGAACGATCCATATAGAGAAAGGCAAAATTGTAGATGGGGACGAGAGTATATTTAGAAATTTCCAAATTACTAGTATGAAAAGGGATGAGGTTTGTAAGTATTTAGGATACCCACAATCAAATAGATTAGACCATAGTAGTATTAAAAATGATATTAGGATTAAATTTCAAACTAGGATTAGGAAAATTTTAAAATGCAATCTATCTGCTAAAAATTTAGTAAAAGCAATAAATACTTGGGCAATACCTCTATTAACGTACTCATTTGGCATAATTAAATGGTCTAATACAGATTTAGATAACTTAGAAAGATTAATTAGAACTACACTAACAAAGTTTAATTGCCATCATCCAAATTCAGCTATAGAACGAGTTAATTTACCTAGAAATTTAGGAGGTAGAGGTATAATCAAAATAACTTCTTTGAAACATAATCAGGTAGAAATGCTAAGAACTTTTTTCCATAGAAAAGCTCATAGCTCAGAAATGCACAAAATAATTTGCAAGGCAGATAGAAATATTACACCTTTAAATTTATACGATGAGAATGCCAACATTTTTATAAATCCCAACCAGGAATTATTAGATTCCTGGTCAAATAAAATATTACACGCAAAACACTTCAATTATCTCAACCAAACGTATGTTGACAAAATTTCGTCAAACAAATGGTTGAGTATTGGAGAGTTGAGCGCAGAAATAGAAGGATTTATGCTTGCCATTCAGGATAGAGTCATTAATACTAAAAATTATAGAAAGCATATAATCAAAGATACAAATCAAATTGATGATTTGTGTAGAAAATGTTTGGCTTTTCCGGAAACTATAGAACATATTATATCGGGATGTTCTATATTAGCACCGTCCGAGTATACATTAAGGCACAATCAAGTTTTAAAAATAATTCACCAAAATTTGGTAATTAAACATAACTTGATTGACTGCCGTAATGTAGTACCATATTATGAATACGAACCAAATTCATTTTTAGAAAACGAATTTTATAAAATATATTATGATAAAACTATACTAACAGACCGAGCGATTAGTCATAATAGACCCGATATAGTTTTACATGACAAAATTAAAAAAATACCTTATATCATTGATGTCGCTATACCAAATTCCTGTAATATTCAAAAATCTGTTAGCGAAAAAATAAAAAAAATACACAGATTTAGGAAATGAAATAAAAAGAATTTGGCATTCTCAGACTGTAAAAATATTACCATTCGTTATTTCGGCTACTGGCATTATACCTAGCTCTCTAATTAAAAATTTAGGCGTATTAGATTTATCAAAAAAATTATATATAAAGATGCAAAAGTCGGTCATTTTGAATACATGTAGGATAACAAAAGATTTTTTAAATGTTTATATTGAGGGATCAGTAGGATTTATAGGCCCTGTTAGAAGTTCTACCGAGCCGAACCCTCTGATATGAAAATATCTGGAGTCGGTGAATTATTTTCCCATTTGATCTCTGGTGAGTTGACGTGTTGTTCTTGTATTGTTTTGTATTTATTTTGCTTATATAATGCACTTACATAATGTTGATTGACTAGATGATCATTTGTGGAAAAGTGAGTGGAAGGGTTAAATTTTTCCTTTGGGGAAGATTTAACCCGGACAACTAAATCAGAAGTAGATAAAAAAAAAAAAATAATAATAATAATTAATATTGCTTAGCAACGCTAGTTTAGGCATATACTTTGCATTTGCTCTCTGATTATTTTTTGTAATATCAGATAGAAACGAATTAGTTTTGATCCCAAAAAATATAAATATTTAAAGAAGAGTATATCAGATAACGCATTAAATAAACTGCCAGTAAGCCATATGATATTTAGGTAAATAAATAGGATTTAAAAAAAAAATTATTTGAGGACCCCAGTAACCAAGGTAAACAACAATATTTGACATTTATTTGAAAAAAATAAAAATATATTTTAATAGTATATTTTTATGTTGATAACGTTTTTCTGGAATATAATATATCATAGATTCGTAATGTTGAAAGGTAGTTGAATTGGAAATTATAGATTTGTTATGTCGAAAGGTAGTTTGATTAGAATATTTAATTTGGTCACATTGAAAATTATTTATTGATTTGGTTACTGGAATGTAGTAGTAAAGATACAATCATCTCCAAGTTGTTTTGTAAAATGACAACAATGTCATTTGCAACCAACGTAGATGATCAGGGGATTATTATGTCATCTGTACAGATGAACATGGATAGTCTAAGACCCCAAAAAACAAAAGCAGGTATTCCTAGACAGCGTATGAAATTGACGAACGATGTCAATATGTTCATTGTTCGTTCATATTTTTATGTAACCAAAGTAGAAACATATATGTTGTTATACAGGAAAAAATTACATTTACTTTTCTCACAAAATTATCCGATTGCCCAAGTAAGCGAACAAAGATTAGCAGACCAAAAGCGAGCTATTTTCAAAAATAATTTAATTTCTGTAGTCACATTAGAACAGATTAAAAGGGAAGTAGCAGATAGATTGCAAAGGGGAAATAATTTAGAACAAATTAACACAAGTAATAATGTCATATCAGATGCATTGAATGTAGATAGTTTGGATAATATTCTAGTCGAAATGTCCAATGATATTACAGTAGATTCAAATAACTTAGACGTTATTTATAATCTTAGGGAAATCAACATTGCAAATTTAAACTTTGTTGATGAAAATGTAGTAGAATTAGCTAACTTACTTCATAATAATATAAACAGATATATAGATGTAGAGCCAACAGTTAGACCAAAATTACCGAAATTGCATACGTCAAAGAAATTATCTAAATTAATTTTTGAATTAAGTAACATAATTTTACCAAAAATCATATTTCACGAAATTAGTTTTTTAGATCTTCATACAATAGTATACGCTAGTGCGATTACTGTTTGTAATAAGTTAGGAATTAAATTATCATCCTCTGACGATAGATCATATAGTTATAGTAAACCAGAATGGCAGATCATATTAGAAAATGATGTAGTATTTTTAAGAAGTAACATAGCTAGAGTAATAGAATATAAAAATGGAAATAGAAGTAGGAAAATTTTGAGACATGTAGATGAAATTGGTAGAAAATTTGGTTATAACATTAAAAGTCATAATAATGAAAATATAATCAATGATTTATTGGATTTATTAAAACAAAAATTAGGCGTAAAAGCTAGTAGATTAAAAAGATATAATTATACGTATAATAAAAAAAATAATAATAGATTATTCCAGAAAAATTAAAAAATATTTTATTCCAAACTTGACGATAAACAAAATATTATTTCGAATAATAATATTCCTTTGCCATCTGAATCAGATATGCGCGATTTTTGGACTAAAATTTGGAGTAAAGATATAAAACATAACGATTCAACTCCATGGATAGAAAATGAAGAACTCAATTTTTCAGGTATTGAACAAATGAGTTTTTCTAATATATCGGTTGAATTTTTAACCAAAATTATTAAAAATACTCATAATTGGAAAGCCACGGGTTGCGATTGGATACATAATTTTTGGTACAAACGTCTGACTACTTTACATCCTGTAATGTATTAAATTCAACGGCCAACGGAAGACAGGAAACCCCTCACCCCCGCTCTCTCCCGGACCCCGCAACACGTGCCCACCAAATATTCAACAGCATAACAACACGATTCGGACAGGAAACCCCTCACACACCGCTCTCTTCCGGACCGTCGCTAGGGAGCCATACGCACGTAGGCCATCGAGACTATAAAAACAAAGAAATGCACCCGTTAACGACAGTTAGGTACGAAAGCCCAAAGAAGTAGGTCACGCGGAGCCGCTGCGATATCCCGACTAGCGCGCGAATTCTAGATCATACGATATACTTACAACACAAGCTCCCGCGCAAATAACGATAGACCGGTACGGCTTGCCAACAACGTGTGCAGTGATGAACATTTTACAAATACCTATCTAATCGGACCTCTCGGACACAGTGCTTGAACGGTACAATAGTAACAAGCTTGTGCAGTGATGAACATTTTACAAATACCTATCTAATCGGACCTCTCGGACACAGTGCTTGAACGGTACACTAGTAACAAGCTTGTGCAGTGATGAACATTTTACAAATACCTATCTAATCGGACCTCCAGGCCACAATGCGAGACACCCCAGCCAGCGGCTCCCACACCGGGCTAAGGTAGCCCTAGGCGTCACCACGGCGTCGTCCACCACACCGCGGGTTCAACACCAAACCACTACAATCACCAAGTAACGTACTACGGAATCCCCCTTTAAGTCGTTGACATCCTCGAACGATAATAGAGCCAATATAGGTAGGGACTATATTTGTATAACCTGTCCATAAAAATCAACAATATATATGTATACTTCAATGTCTAAAAATCACATGTTTATTTTAACAAACCTACCATGTCAATGCAATGGTTTTGGATTGAGTGTTTATAGTAAAACGTTACACTGGCGCTCAACGAAATCATCGGCATCATTGTATTGGAGAGGATTTTACGAGGTTTATAATTTCATTAATAATCATACAAATTTAATATGGATTCCCAAACCCCAATTTTAAATTTTGAAAACAGTTCAGCAGCTATAATTAAAAAGCTGGAAATGATCGCTATTTACGACTTGGTCGCGGATGCCTTAACGAAGTTCAATCGAATAAGAGTATATGTTTTTTTCCGCAAGATATAATTAAATCAGAATCCCCTTAAAATAATATTAAAATAAAATGCCATAAACGCCTCGCTCACTTCAATTTTAATTTCCCCACCTTTTACCACGATAATGATTTAAATAAAATATAAGTGTCATAAGCATGGTACGAAACTTAGCTTTTTCATAATATCAAATCGTATGTATGATCTCTGGCAAGTTTGTTTGTCACATCAAATAGAGGAGTGCACGCCTCGAGATGGGACAAATTGACGTTGGCTATCATGCATTACGTTCACACAACCACTGCAATAAGGACCCAATTGTCAAGCGGTTTGTGAATCTTAAGTATAATATATATTTTTTTTTCTTTCTCCCTCTTACCCATAAATCTCACTTCAATAATTTACGAATCTACTATAACAAGCTTAAAGTTTTATAATGGTTTACATGTCTTCCATAACCAGTTAGAAATAAAAGAAAAGAAACGTAAATTAATAGTAACATAAATAACGTTAAAAGACATGTTGGCGCTCAATTTTTGTTAATTATTATTCTACCCCACCACTTACCCTCGTAATTCTCATTATTTTTAAACATAAAAACATAATCACAAAAGTGATAATACCCGGACGTGACACGAAGGAGAATCTCGCATACACGAATAAACCTTTTATTTTGTATAATTAATAGGTATTGAAGATTAGTCCAGAAGGACATTTTCTTGTCAATGTTATGCCTAATTGTAATCATAAGATTATTCAAAATATATGTACAGGGGTAACCCCCATCTCAGTCAGAGGAAGTCCCCTCTGAATTTGTTATAATTGTGTATTCCTGTTATGCACAATTAATTAAAAGTCACACGCCTGTCAGGTGTTATTCTTACCTTGATGAAGTTTTATTGTTGGCTCAGTGTAAGCCATTGTGCCTTACTCAGTTGACCACCAAGTCAAAACAGTAGATTTCGCTGTTTTGTTTTACATGAATAAGTTGTTTTATTACGTTTAATAACGTGATACCTTTTTGTAATAATTTCAGTTTATTAAAACTGATAATTAAAATGTTTTATTACGTTTAATAACGTGATACCTTTTTGTAATAATTTCAGTTTATTAAAACTGACAATTAAGTTGTTTTATTACGTTTAATAACGTGATACTTTTTGTAATAATTTCAGTTTATTAAAACTGATAATTAAAATGTTTTATTACGTTTAATAACGTGATACCTTTTTGTAATAATTTCAGTTTATTAAAACTGACAAATTAAGTTGTTTTATTACGTTTAATAACGTGATACTTTTTGTAATAATTTCAGTTTATTAAAACTGACAATTAAGATGTTTTATTACGTTTAATAACGTGGTACTTTTTGTAATAATTTCAGTTTATTAAAACTGACAGTTAAATTGTTTTATTACGTTTAATAAAGTGATACCCTTAATAATTTCAGTTTATTAAAACTGACAATTACATTGGTTATATGTTAAAAAACCTTATTGCATTTAATAAAGTGATACCTTTTTGTAATAATTTCAGTTTATTAAAACTGACAGTTAAAATGTTTTATTACTGACGGCCGGCATAGTCCAGTGGTAACGCATTGGACTGCCATTCCGAAGGTCGCGGGTTCGAACCCGGCGTGCGCAAATAAATTTTATTTGATTAATTTGTGTTATTTCACAATTAATTAATTAAAATAATATATAGTATATTTGCGGCACGTTCCAGAGTTGAAGATACTACCAGTATCGCCCTGGTGTAAGACCACCATTCAGAATTGAAACGTTGCTCCAAATGGCTTTAGCCGTGTTTAGTGACTAGATCTGAATAGCCAGGTACTTCCCCACCTTCCTCTTTCACTTCCCCACTTACCTTCAGCCTCACAACATCCCCCAATTGGGGATGCCATAGTCTCACTGGCTCCAGACGGGAGCAGTTGGGACTCTTGTGAGGTATTCACTATAAAAAAAAAAAAAAAAAAAAAAAAAAATTACGTTTAATAACGTGGTACTTTTTGTAATAATTTCAGTTTATTAAAACTGACAATTAAATTGGTTAAATGTTTGACCTTTATTGCATTAATAACGTGATATCATTTTATACGACACTTTCAGTTCCTTAAAATCTATTGTATTTCAATTGTATTGTTATTATTATTATTATTTAATTTTTTTTTTGTTTGTTTTTCTTTTTGGTTCTTGTTGAATGGACAAATCGTCCAAATAACCAGTTTCACTAGACTCAATGTTTATAAG
Source organism: Hesperophylax magnus (assembly GCA_026573805.1). NCBI lineage: Eukaryota > Metazoa > Arthropoda > Insecta > Trichoptera > Limnephilidae > Hesperophylax > Hesperophylax magnus. Next base: position 5,635,812 of record JAIUSX010000060.1, read on the forward strand.
CGACCCCCTAGGTCACCTGTTATCCTTATTAGCAAAAAGTTTATTTATGATTCCAATGTATAAAAAACTCAGCAATGGCGAATAGTTTTTTTTATAACAATTTATAAACCTAAGTTTATAAAATTTAAAACAAATTATTGATTTTCTTTTATCATTTTCAGTATAAAAAAAAAAATTGTTTTGTTTTGTATAATTACACTCTACTATCAATGATTTCTAGACCTTAGTCTGGTCAAATTCAAGTAGTAACACTTGCTCAGTTATTATTAGCTTTATTCTTATTTCATGTTGTTCAAACTCTATAAATAAATAAATAATAGTGATAGTCTTAGGCTCATACATTCGTCCATGTCATAGTTGTATAAGATAAATTATTAATAATTGTTATTTTCGTAACAAAACTCAATTACGATTTGTAAAGAGTTCCCTCTTTTGCATAATTTCTAATTTATAAAATTTCAAATATAGCCACATCACAACCTAATTAGTTAATCTTTTTGCTCTGTTATACTTTCTCACCGCTTTCAGCGCAAGCCATCTCACACATTTTTTGGGTGGTTGCATTACAACTTTCTCACTAGTCTTTATTATTTACAAATTTTTATTTCCCTTAGTAATCACATTTAGATTCTAAACATAAAAAGGGACACTCACACCTTCACATTTATATTCTGTATTCTGTACTTACCCGTAAGTTAATTATAAGTAACATTTAAGTTTTCTTCTTGTTTATGTAGTCTGTAACTAGTTCTTTTCAATCAACTTTTGCTTTAGCTGGCTCTTAGGCAGTTAACTTCTAGTTTTGGTTTAGGTATTGGCTCTTATGTAGGTGAATATATTTTTTTTTCCTTTTTTTATTTTTCCGAAAAAGGGGGATAGTGTAATGTATTAAATTCAACGGCCAACGGAAGACAGGAAACCCCTCACCCCCGCTCTCTCCCGGACCCCGCAACACGTGCCCACCAAATATTCAACAGCATAACAACACGATTCGGACAGGAAACCCCTCACACACCGCTCTCTTCCGGACCGTCGCTAGGGAGCCATACGCACGTAGGCCATCGAGACTATAAAAACAAAGAAATGCACCCGTTAACGACAGTTAGGTACGAAAGCCCAAAGAAGTAGGTCACGCGGAGCCGCTGCGATATCCCGACTAGCGCGCGAATTCTAGATCATACGATATACTTACAACACAAGCTCCCGCGCAAATAACGATAGACCGGTACGGCTTGCCAACAACGTGTGCAGTGATGAACATTTTACAAATACCTATCTAATCGGACCTCTCGGACACAGTGCTTGAACGGTACAATAGTAACAAGCTTGTGCAGTGATGAACATTTTACAAATACCTATCTAATCGGACCTCTCGGACACAGTGCTTGAACGGTACACTAGTAACAAGCTTGTGCAGTGATGAACATTTTACAAATACCTATCTAATCGGACCTCCAGGCCACAATGCGAGACACCCCAGCCAGCGGCTCCCACACCGGGCTAAGGTATCCCTAGGCGTCACCACGGCGTCGTCCACCACACCGCGGGTTCAACACCAAACCACTACAATCACCAAGTAACGTACTACGGAATCCCCCTTTAAGTCGTTGACATCCTCGAACGATAATAGAGCCAATATAGGTAGGGACTATATTTGTATAACCTGTCCATAAAAATCAACAATATATATGTATACTTCAATGTCTAAAAATAACTTGTTTCTTTTAAAAACCTGTCAATACAATGATGCTTGGGTTGAGAACTGCACGCCTGAGAAATCGAGCATAGCCGCGGGACGATTAAGTAACACAAACCAAAGGTAAGCCAGTAAGGTTTTCAGAGGTGAGAACAAACGATATTAAAACGTTACAATCCTCTTTTGGCAAAAAATCTTTCAAAATTTGTCAGTCAACCTGAAAATTTTCCAAATTTTCTAACTAAGGGCATTACTTATATGTTACCCAAAAGCGAAAATATTAATAATCCTTCTCAGTACAGACACATTACATGTTTATCGACAATATACAAAATTTTAACCTCTTGTTTAACAGATTTAATATATACTCATTTAGATGAAAAAAATATTTTATCTGAACAAAAAAAAGGTTGTCGCAGAAAACATATGGGATGTAAAGAACAATTAGTTATCGATTCTGTAATTCTAAAACAGATTCAAACTCGAAAACGTAATTTACATACTTGCTATATAGACTACCAAAAGGCTTTCGATAGTGTCCCGCACTCGTGGCTGATCAAAGTATTAAATATATATAAAATTAACCCCATTATTATTAGCTTTTTGGAAAATATTATGTCCTTTTGGAATACCAATTTACTTATCAATTTAAAAGGTAAGAAAATAGTAATACCGGGCATTTCAATTAAAAGAGGAATTTTTCAAGGAGACTCATTGAGTCCTCTTTGGTTTTGCTTAGCATTGAATCCTCTATCTAAAATGTTAATTAAAAGCAAGTTTGGAATAAAAGTGAAGGGTAATACAAGGGAGAGTAGTACAATTTCGCATTTATTTTATATGGATGACATAAAATTATTTTCGAATTCTGAACAAAATTTAGAGAAAATGATCGAGGTAGTTAAAAACTTTTCAGATGATATCAAAATGACTTTTGGTTTAGATAAATGTAGAACGATCCATATAGAGAAAGGCAAAATTGTAGATGGGGACGAGAGTATATTTAGAAATTTCCAAACTACTAGTATGAAAAGGGATGAGGTTTATAAGTATTTAGGATACCCACAATGAAATAGATTAGACCATACTAGTGTTAAAAATGATATAAGGATTAAATTTCAAACTAGGATCAGGAAAATTTTAAAATGCAATCTATCTGCTAAAAATTTAGTAAAAGCAATAAATACTTGGGCAATACCTCTATTAACGTACTCATTTGGCATAATTAAATGGTCTAATACAGATTTAGATAACTTAGAAAGATTAATTAGAACTACACTAACAAAATTTAATTGCCATCATCCAAATTCAGCTATAGAACGAGTTACTTTACCTAGAAATTTAGGAGGTAGAGGAATAGTCAAAATAAATTCTTTGAAAAATAATCAGGTAGAAATGCTAAGAACTTTTTTTCATAGGAAAGCTCATAGCTCAGAAATGCACAAAATAATTTGCAAGGCAGATAGAAATATTACACCTTTAAATTTATACGATGAGAATGCCAATGTTTGAGATATTATACGATGAGAATGTTTTGTATTTATTTTGCTTATATAATGCACTTACATAATATTGATTGACTAGATGATCATTTGTGGAAAAGTGAGTGGAAGGGTTAAATTTTTCCTTTGGGGAAGATTTAACCCGGACAACTAAATCGGAAGTAGATAAAAAAAAAATAATAATAATAATTAATATTGCTTAGCAACGCTAGTTTAGGCATATACTTTGCATTTGCTCTCTGATTATTTTTTGTAATATCAGATAGAAACGAATTAGTTTTGATCCCAAAAAATATAAATATTTAAAGAAGAGTATATCAGATAACGCATTAAATAAACTGCCAGTAAGCCATATGATATTTAGGTAAATAAATAGGATTTAAAAAAAAAATTATTTGAGGACCCCAGTAACCAAGGTAAACAACAATATTTGACATTTATTTGAAAAAAATAAAAATATATTTTAATAGTATATTTTTATGTTGATAACGTTTTTCTGGAATATAATATATCATAGATTCGTAATGTTGAAAGGTAGTTGAATTGGAAATTATAGATTTGTTATGTCGAAAGGTAGTTTGATTAGAATATTTAATTTGGTCACATTGAAAATTATTTATTGATTTGGTTACTGGAATGTAGTAGTAAAGATACAATCATCTCCAAGTTGTTTTGTAAAATGACAACAATGTCATTTGCAACCAACGTAGATGATCAGGGGATTATTATGTCATCTGTACAGATGAACATGGATAGTCTAAGACCCCAAAAAACAAAAGCAGGTATTCCTAGACAGCGTATGAAATTGACGAACGATGTCAATATGTTCATTGTTCGTTCATATTTTTATGTAACCAAAGTAGAAACATATATGTTGTTATACAGGAAAAAATTACATTTACTTTTCTCACAAAATTATCCGATTGCCCAAGTAAGCGAACAAAGATTAGCAGACCAAAAGCGAGCTATTTTCAAAAATAATTTAATTTCTGTAGTCACATTAGAACAGATTAAAAGGGAAGTAGCAGATAGATTGCAAAGGGGAAATAATTTAGAACAAATTAACACAAGTAATAATGTCATATCAGATGCATTGAATGTAGATAGTTTGGATAATATTCTAGTCGAAATGTCCAATGATATTACAGTAGATTCAAATAACTTAGACGTTATTTATAATCTTAGGGAAATCAACATTGCAAATTTAAACTTTGTTGATGAAAATGTAGTAGAATTAGCTAACTTACTTCATAATAATATAAACAGATATATAGATGTAGAGCCAACAGTTAGACCAAAATTACCGAAATTGCATACGTCAAAGAAATTATCTAAATTAATTTTTGAATTAAGTAACATAATTTTACCAAAAATCATATTTCACGAAATTAGTTTTTTAGATCTTCATACAATAGTATACGCTAGTGCGATTACTGTTTGTAATAAGTTAGGAATTAAATTATCATCCTCTGACGATAGATCATATAGTTATAGTAAACCAGAATGGCAGATCATATTAGAAAATGATGTAGTATTTTTAAGAAGTAACATAGCTAGAGTAATAGAATATAAAAATGGAAATAGAAGTAGGAAAATTTTGAGACATGTAGATGAAATTGGTAGAAAATTTGGTTATAACATTGATAGTCATAATAATGAAAATATAATCAATGATTTATTGGATTTATTAAAACAAAAATTAGGCGTAAAAGCTAGTAGATTAAAAAGATATAATTATACGTATAATAAAAAAAATAATAATAGATTATTCCAGAAAAATTAAAAAATATTTTATTCCAAACTTGACGATAAACAAAATATTATTTCGAATAATAATATTCCTTTGCCATCTGAATCAGATATGCGCGATTTTTGGACTAAAATTTGGAGTAAAGATATAAAACATAACGATTCAACTCCATGGATAGAAAATGAAGAACTCAATTTTTCAGGTATTGAACAAATGAGTTTTTCTAATATATCGGTTGAATTTTTAACCAAAATTATTAAAAATACTCATAATTGGAAAGCCACGGGTTGCGATTGGATACATAATTTTTGGTACAAACGTCTGACTACTTTACATCCTCTTTTGGCAAAAAATCTTTCAAAATTTGTCAGTCAACCTCAAAATTTTCCAAATTTTCTAACTAAGGGCATTACTTATATGTTACCCAAAAGCGAAAATATTAATAATCCTTCTCAGTACAGACACATTACATGTTTATCGACAATATACAAAATTTTAACCTCTTGTTTAACAGATTTAATATATACTCATTTAGATGAAAAAAATATTTTATCTGAACAAAAAAAAGGTTGTCGCAGAAAACATATGGGATGTAAAGAACAATTAGTTATCGATTCTGTAATTCTAAAACAGATTCAAACTCGAAAACGTAATTTACATACTTGCTATATAGACTACCAAAAGGCTTTCGATAGTGTCCCGCACTCGTGGCTGATCAAAGTATTAAATATATATAAAATTAACCCCATTATTATTAGCTTTTTGGAAAATATTATGTCCTTTTGGAATACCAATTTACTTATCAATTTAAAAGGTAAGAAAATAGTAATACCGGGCATTTCAATTAAAAGAGGAATTTTTCAAGGAGACTCATTGAGTCCTCTTTGGTTTTGCTTAGCATTGAATCCTCTATCTAAAATGTTAATTAAAAGCAAGTTTGGAATAAAAGTGAAGGGTAATACAAGGGAGAGTAGTACAATTTCGCATTTATTTTATATGGATGACATAAAATTATTTTCGAATTCTGAACAAAATTTAGAGAAAATGATCGAGGTAGTTAAAAACTTTTCAGATGATATCAAAATGACTTTTGGTTTAGATAAATGTAGAACGATCCATATAGAGAAAGGCAAAATTGTAGATGGGGACGAGAGTATATTTAGAAATTTCCAAACTACTAGTATGAAAAGGGATGAGGTTTATAAGTATTTAGGATACCCACAATCAAATAGATTAGACCATACTAGTGTTAAAAATGATATAAGGATTAAATTTCAAACTAGGATCAGGAAAATTTTAAAATGCAATCTATCTGCTAAAAATTTAGTAAAAGCAATAAATACTTGGGCAATACCTCTATTAACGTACTCATTTGGCATAATTAAATGGTCTAATACAGATTTAGATAACTTAGAAAGATTAATTAGAACTACACTAACAAAATTTAATTGCCATCATCCAAATTCAGCTATAGAACGAGTTAATTTACCTAGAAATTTAGGAGGTAGAGGCATAGTCAAAATAAATTCTTTGAAAAATAATCAGGTAGAAATGCTAAGAACTTTTTTTCATAGGAAAGCTCATAGCTCAGAAATGCACAAAATAATTTGCAAGGCAGATAGAAATATTACACCTTTAAATTTATACGATGAGAATGCCAATGTTTGAGATATTATACGATGAGAATGTTTTGTATTTATTTTGCTTATATAATGCACTTACATAATATTGATTGACTAGATGATCATTTGTGGAAAAGTGAGTGGAAGGGTTAAATTTTTCCTTTGGGGAAGATTTAACCCGGACAACTAAATCGGAAGTAGATAAAAAAAAAAATAATAATAATAATTAATATTGCTTAGCAACGCTAGTTTAGGCATATACTTTGCATTTGCTCTCTGATTATTTTTTGTAATATCAGATAGAAACGAATTAGTTTTGATCCCAAAAAATATAAATATTTAAAGAAGAGTATATCAGATAACGCATTAAATAAACTGCCAGTAAGCCATATGATATTTAGGTAAATAAATAGGATTTAAAAAAAAAATTATTTGAGGACCCCAGTAACCAAGGTAAACAACAATATTTGACATTTATTTGAAAAAAATAAAAATATATTTTAATAGTATATTTTTATGTTGATAACGTTTTTCTGGAATATAATATATCATAGATTCGTAATGTTGAAAGGTAGTTGAATTGGAAATTATAGATTTGTTATGTCGAAAGGTAGTTTGATTAGAATATTTAATTTGGTCACATTGAAAATTATTTATTGATTTGGTTACTGGAATGTAGTAGTAAAGATACAATCATCTCCAAGTTGTTTTGTAAAATGACAACAATGTCATTTGCAACCAACGTAGATGATCAGGGGATTATTATGTCATCTGTACAGATGAACATGGATAGTCTAAGACCCCAAAAAACAAAAGCAGGTATTCCTAGACAGCGTATGAAATTGACGAACGATGTCAATATGTTCATTGTTCGTTCATATTTTTATGTAACCAAAGTAGAAACATATATGTTGTTATACAGGAAAAAATTACATTTACTTTTCTCACAAAATTATCCGATTGCCCAAGTAAGCGAACAAAGATTAGCAGACCAAAAGCGAGCTATTTTCAAAAATAATTTAATTTCTGTAGTCACATTAGAACAGATTAAAAGGGAAGTAGCAGATAGATTGCAAAGGGGAAATAATTTAGAACAAATTAACACAAGTAATAATGTCATATCAGATGCATTGAATGTAGATAGTTTGGATAATATTCTAGTCGAAATGTCCAATGATATTACAGTAGATTCAAATAACTTAGACGTTATTTATAATCTTAGGGAAATCAACATTGCAAATTTAAACTTTGTTGATGAAAATGTAGTAGAATTAGCTAACTTACTTCATAATAATATAAACAGATATATAGATGTAGAGCCAACAGTTAGACCAAAATTACCGAAATTGCATACGTCAAAGAAATTATCTAAATTAATTTTTGAATTAAGTAACATAATTTTACCAAAAATCATATTTCACGAAATTAGTTTTTTAGATCTTCATACAATAGTATACGCTAGTGCGATTACTGTTTGTAATAAGTTAGGAATTAAATTATCATCCTCTGACGATAGATCATATAGTTATAGTAAACCAGAATGGCAGATCATATTAGAAAATGATGTAGTATTTTTAAGAAGTAACATAGCTAGAGTAATAGAATATAAAAATGGAAATAGAAGTAGGAAAATTTTGAGACATGTAGATGAAATTGGTAGAAAATTTGGTTATAACATTGATAGTCATAATAATGAAAATATAATCAATGATTTATTGGATTTATTAAAACAAAAATTAGGCGTAAAAGCTAGTAGATTAAAAAGATATAATTATACGTATAATAAAAAAAATAATAATAGATTATTCCAGAAAAATTAAAAAATATTTTATTCCAAACTTGACGATAAACAAAATATTATTTCGAATAATAATATTCCTTTGCCATCTGAATCAGATATGCGCGATTTTTGGACTAAAATTTGGAGTAAAGATATAAAACATAACGATTCAACTCCATGGATAGAAAATGAAGAACTCAATTTTTCAGGTATTGAACAAATGAGTTTTTCTAATATATCGGTTGAATTTTTAACCAAAATTATTAAAAATACTCATAATTGGAAAGCCACGGGTTGCGATTGGATACATAATTTTTGGTACAAACGTCTGACTACTTTACATCCTCTTTTGGCAAAAAATCTTTCAAAATTTGTCAGTCAACCTCAAAATTTTCCAAATTTTCTAACTAAGGGCATTACTTATATGTTACCCAAAAGCGAAAATATTAATAATCCTTCTCAGTACAGACACATTACATGTTTATCGACAATATACAAAATTTTAACCTCTTGTTTAACAGATTTAATATATACTCATTTAGATGAAAAAAATATTTTATCTGAACAAAAAAAAGGTTGTCGCAGAAAACATATGGGATGTAAAGAACAATTAGTTATCGATTCTGTAATTCTAAAACAGATTCAAACTCGAAAACGTAATTAACATACTTGCTATATAGACTACCAAAAGGCTTTCGATAGTGTCCCGCACTCGTGGCTGATCAAAGTATTAAATATATATAAAATTAACCCCATTATTATTAGCTTTTTGGAAAATATTATGTCCTTTTGGAATACCAATTTACTTATCAATTTAAAAGGTAAGAAAATAGTAATACCGGGCATTTCAATTAAAAGAGGAATTTTTCAAGGAGACTCATTGAGTCCTCTTTGGTTTTGCTTAGCATTGAATCCTCTATCTAAAATGTTAATTAAAAGCAAGTTTGGAATAAAAGTGAAGGGTAATACAAGGGAGAGTAGTACAATTTCGCATTTATTTTATATGGATGACATAAAATTATTTTCGAATTCTGAACAAAATTTAGAGAAAATGATCGAGGTAGTTAAAAACTTTTCAGATGATATCAAAATGACTTTTGGTTTAGATAAATGTAGAACGATCCATATAGAGAAAGGCAAAATTGTAGATGGGGACGAGAGTATATTTAGAAATTTCCAAATTACTAGTATGAAAAGGGATGAGGTTTATAAGTATTTAGGATACCCACAATCAAATAGATTAGACCATACTAGTGTTAAAAATGATATAAGGATTAAATTTCAAACTAGGATCAGGAAAATTTTAAAATGCAATCTATCTGCTAAAAATTTAGTAAAAGCAATAAATACTTGGGCAATACCTCTATTAACGTACTCATTTGGCATAATTAAATGGTCTAATACAGATTTAGATAACTTAGAAAGATTAATTAGAACTACACTAACAAAATTTAATTGCCATCATCCAAATTCAGCTATAGAACGAGTTAATTTACCTAGAAATTTAGGAGGTAGAGGCATAGTCAAAATAAATTCTTTGAAAAATAATCAGGTAGAAATGCTAAGAACTTTTTTTCATAGGAAAGCTCATAGCTCAGAAATGCACAAAATAATTTGCAAGGCAGATAGAAATATTACACCTTTAAATTTATACGATGAGAATGCCAACATTTTTATAAATCCCAACCAGGAACTATTAGATTCCTGGTCAAATAAAATTTTACACGCAAAACACTTCAATTATCTCAACCAAACGTATGTTGACAAATTTTCGTCAAACAAATGGTTGAGTATTGGAGAGTTGAGCGCAGAAATAGAAGGATTTATGCTTGCCATTCAGGATAGAGTCATTAATACTAAAAATTATAGAAAGCATATAATCAAAGATACAAATCAAATTGATGATTTGTGTAGAAAATGTTTGGCTTTTCCGGAAACTATAGAACATATTATATCGGGATGTTCTATATTAGCACCGTCCGAGTATACATTTAGGCACAATCAAGTTTTAAAAATAATTCACCAAAATTTGGTAATTAAACATAACTTGATTGACTGCCGTAATATAGTACCATATTATGAATACGAACCAAATTCATTTTTAGAAAACGAATTTTATAAAATATATTATGATAAAACCAGGGCTTTTTTTAAAAAAAAAAAGGTGCCGGAACTCACTTCATGTCAAGCTTTTTACTTAATAAAATTATATTCAAATGTCACTTAAATGAAATTTAAAGGAGCTATGCCACGAAGCGAACAAAAAAAGGTTGATTTTTACGATATTTATTTTTTATTTTAGTCAAGACTAAGCTACAGAAACAGTAAAATACATACATTATATTTGAAATATATTGTACAAATAATACTAAATTTAAAATATAATTGTAAATACATATGTAATGTATTTATTTATGAACTTGAATAAAAGTTTAGAGTGATTTCCAAAGTTTTTTCCAATTCTCGTCTGATACATCATCTCGATTCCTTTTCTTAGTGTTAGAGTCTAAGGCCGAATGTCTTCCTTTAAGTAACCACCTATCAACATATTTTGAAGGATCGAAAAGTGTCAAGGGTGGTCCCACGAGTTTGATGAACAAGAGTGCCGAAACTGTTTTAGTGTTTAACGAAGCTCTTGTTGGGGTAATAATAAGATTCATTTGCGAAAACCCCCGTTCACATTCACTTGAAGAAATGGGAATAGAATTCAGAGCATATACCAAACGCAAGAGTTTTTCAGAATATGTCTTTTCGAGAATGTATTCGCGAAATCCACGAATCATTTCTCGTTCATCTAGTTGTAGCCTGATCGAAATTTTTCTAATTTCCATCTCTCCAAATGTCAACCGATTATCAATGTCTTCAGGCCAATATTTTTGGTCAAGTACGCGAGCCCAAAGTGCAAACTCGACATCTTTATTATCTAGCAGCCTTTTTTCAATCGACGTTTTCAACGTGGAATAAAATATTTTCGGATCAATAGGAGGATCATTTTTAGAAACTTTTTCGTGAAGTAAAACTCCACGAAAATGCAGATTGCTTATAGCAGCTGCAGCACATTTATAATAGGGTCCAAAATTCTGTTTTCTTTCTTCAAAAACTTGAACGAGTTCATTTATTTTTCGATTTGCAATGTAAAGGTTCACATTGCGATTTTGTAGATCCAAACTAAGTTCCGACAATTCTTGGAGAGCGTCGCACATCAATGCTAGATCCAATAAAAATGCTGTTGATGTTATTTTGTTCTTTAAGCCACTGTAAGTACACTTGTCATTTTTATCTCTTGTAGGGTCATTCATCGCTTCTTCAAAATGACGCACAAGGGATTCATAATTATCCCACACAGCCGAAACTGAACGAAAACTAGATGCCACCCAACGTGTACTTAAAACTCTTCCGATTTTCAGTACCTCAACGCCTAGTGATTCTGCACATAAATGCAACTCTCTATTATTTTTCGGCGACGCATGGTATAAAACATAAAGTTTATCAATAAATGATTTGAATCTATTGATCCCTGAAATTTTCTTTACAACATCACTTACTGATAATTCTAACCTGTGATTAGCACAATGCCAAACTATAATTGAAGGAAATTTTTCTGTCAGAAATTTTTTCACTCCATTTTTAGAACCTAACATCACAGCAGCGCCGTCGCATGCAACCGAAACTAAATATTTTTTTAAATATTCTTCTGTCATCCCATATAAATCAAGAGATTGGAGTAATGATTCAAATATTCCTTTTGCCGTTACGTCTTTAAGTTCAATCAAATCCAAAAACAAATTAATTGGTGAATTCATTCCAACACTTTCGACACAGCATCGAACATACACAATGAGGGTGGTTTTTTGGCTTATGGTGGTAGACTCATCAATTATCAAAGAAATTATATTTTTCGATTGAACAATTTCTTTGAAAACATTTTTTCTCATTTCATCACATATATGATTTACAATGTTGATACATGCGTTAGTGGAATGGAGAATATGACCCATTTCGATCCCATTTAGTTCTTGGAGATTAATTTCACTTTCAAACATATTGAATGATTGATTTTCCTTAGCTACTTTATATGCAGTTCGAAAAATGTTTGCTGTTATTACTTTTTCGCGAGATAACGATTTTAAAAAAGTATTTTCAATCCGCTTATTTTTGGCTTCAGAAATGATTTTTAACGCTGCTTTGTGTGCAATAGATCCTCTGTGATCGAAAATTTTTTTTCGAAGTGACCCCAATTGTAGCTTCCTCTCTTTCCCAGAATACGTAATTTCATTATTGGCCCATTCTTTGGATATTTTCATTCCCATTGTCGTTTCAGTTCCAAGAGTTCCAACGTTTCTGCAAATTATGCAGCCAAGTTTCATTTTGTGTACGTTCAACCATTCGTTTTTTGAGCAAAAATCGTTTTTTTGATCTAATGACCAGCAGTCTGGCCAATCGTTTTGAGTTCGACCTTGATCCCCGAGATCAGCTCGAGATGATTCAGGAACATCTACATGTACCGATATTTCCATATCTTCTGTCATCGTTTCTGTTACTGTTTTGAGCTTTTTATTTACGGAATCGGCGCCGCTGCCGGTGTTTGAGAAGTAACAGGAAATTTTTTTCATATTTAAACTTGGAGTTGCACTAAATAATATATAAAACAACACGTAATCGTAACACAAACTGACTAAACAAACGTAAATAACAATATACGCAGATGCCGCCATGCGATAAACGTCAAACCATAAATAAATGCGTCAAACTGTCAAAATCATAATACGCAAAGACATACGTATGAAGCTAGTTACATACGCAGGTTTGCTATTTAAACTATACGGTTACTTCACTATTATCATTTAACGAATTATTATTTTTTCGTTTAATTAATTTTGAAATAAAACCGTGAAAAAAGGTGCCGGAACGCCGTTCCACCGCGTTAAATGGAAAAAAAAGCACTGGATAAAACTATACTGACAGATCGAACGATTAGTCATAATAGACCCGATATAGTTTTACATGACAAAATTAAAAAAAATAACTTATATCATTGATGTCGCTATTCCAAATTCCTGTAACATTCAAAAATCTGTTAATGAAAAAATAAGAAAATACACAGATTTAGGAAACGAAATAAAAAGAATTTGGCATTCTCAGACTATAAAAATATTACCATTCGTTATTTCGGCTACTGGCATTATACCTAGCTCTCTCATTAAAAATTTAGGCGTATTAGATCTATCAAAAAATTTATATATAAAGATGCAAAAGTCGGTCATTTTGAATACATTTAGGATAATGAAAGATTTTTTAAATAATTATGTTGAGGGATCAGTAGGATTTATAGGCCCTGTTAGAAGTTCTACCGAGCCGAACCCTCTGATATGAAAATATCTGGAGTCGGTGAATTTTTTTTTCCCATTTGATCTCTGGTGAGTTGACATGTTGTTGTTCTTGTATTGTTTTGTATTTATTTTACTTATGTAATGCACTTGCATAGTGTTGATTGACTAGCTGATCATTTGTGGAAAAGTGAGTGGAAGGGTTTAGTTTTTCCTATGGGGAAGATTTAACCCGGACAACAAAATCGGAAGCATAAAGAAAATTATTAATATAAATTGCTTAGCAACGCTAGTTTAGGCATATACTTTGCATTTGCTCTCTGATTATTTTTTGTTATATCAGATAGAAAAGAATTAGCTTTGATCCCAAAAAATATTAATATTTAAAGAAGAGTATATCAGATAACGCATTAAATAAACTGCCAGTAAGCCATAAATTATTTAGGTAAATAAATAGGATTTAAAAAAATATATTATTTGAGGACCCCAGTAACCAAGGTAAACAACAATATTTGACATTCATTTGAAAAAAAAAATATATATTTTAATGGTATATTTTTATGTTGATAACGTTTTTCTGGAATATAATATATCATAGATTCGTAATGTTGAAAGGTAGTTGAATTGGAAATTATAGATTTGTTATGTCGAAAGGTAGTTTGATTAAAATATTTAATTGTGTCACATTGAAAATTATTTATTGATTTGGTTACTGGAATGTAGTAGTAAAGATACAATCATCTCCAAGTTGTTTTGCAAAATGACAACAATATCATTTGCAACCAACGTAGATGAACAGGGGATTATTATGTCATCTGTACAGATGAACATGGATAGTCTAAGACCCCAAAAAACAAAAGCAGGTATTCCTAGACAGCTTATGAAATGGACGAACGATGTCAATATGTTCATTGTTCGTTCATATTTTTATGTAACCAAAGTAGAAACAGATATGTTGTTATACAGGAAAAAATTACATTTACTTTTCTCACAAAATTATCCGATTGCCCAAGTAAGCGAACAAAGATTAGCAGACCAAAAGCGAGCTATTTTCAAAAATAATTTAATTTCTGTAGTCACATTAGAACAGATTAAAAGGGAAGTAGCAGATAGATTGCAAAGGGGAAATAATTTAGAACAAATTAACACAAGTAATAATGTCATATCAGATGCATTGAATGTAGATAGTTTGGATAATATTCTAGTCGAAATGTCCAATGATATTACAGTAGATTCAAATAACTTAGACGTTATTTATAATCTTAGGGAAATCAACATTGCAAATTTAAACTTTGTTGATGAAAATGTAGTAGAATTAGCTAACTTACTTCATAATAATATAAACAGATATATAGATGTAGAGCCAACAGTTAGACCAAAATTACCGAAATTGCATACGTCAAAGAAATTATCTAAATTAATTTTTGAATTAAGTAACATAATTTTACCAAAAATCATTTTTGACGAAATTAGTTTTTTAGATCTTCATACAATAGTATTTGCTAGTGCTGTTACTGTTTGCAATAAGTTAGGAATCAAATTATCATCCTCTGATGATAGATCATATAGTTATAGTTATAGTAAAGTTATAGTAGAGTGGAAGATACTACCAGTATCGCCCTGGTGTAAGACCACCATTCAGAATTGAAACGTTGCTCCAAATGGCTTTAGCCGTGTTTAGTGACTAGATCTGAATAGCCAGGTACTTCCCTACCTTCCTCTTTCCCTTCCCCACTTACCTTCAGCCTCACAACATCCCCCAATTGGGGATGCCATAGTCTCACTGGCTCCAGAAGGGAGCAGTTGGGACTTTTGTGAGGTATTCACTATAAAAAAAAATTTAAAAAAACCAGAATGGCAGATCAGATTAGAAAATGATGTAGTATTTTTAAGAAGTAACATAGCTAGAGTAATAGAATATAAAAATGGGAATAGAAGTAGGAAAATTTTGAGACATGTAGATGAAATTGGGAGAAAATTTGGTTATAACATAGATAGTCATAATAATGAAAATATAATCAATGATTTATTGGATTTATTAAAACAGAAATTAGGCGTAAAAGCTAGTAGATTAAAAAGATATAATTATACGTTTAATAAAAAAAATAATAACAGATTATTCCAGAAAAATGAAAAAAAAAAAATTTTATTCCAAACTTGACGATAAACAAAATATTATTTCGAATAATAATATTCCGTTGCCATCTGAATCGGATATGCGCGATTTTTGGACTAAAATTTGGAGTAAAGATATAAAACATAACAAGTCAAGTCCCTAGATAGAAAATGAAGAACTCAATTTTTCATGCATTGAACAAATGAGTTTTTCTAATATATCGGTTGAATTGTTAACCAAAATTATTAAAAATACTCATAATTTGAAAGCCACGGGTTGCGATTGGATACATAACTTTTGGTACAAACGTCTAACTACTTTACATCCTCTTTTGGCAAAAAATCTTTCAAAATTTGTCAGTCTACCACAAAATTTTCCAAATTTTCTAATTAAGGGCATTACTTATATGTTGCCCAAAAGCGAAAATATTAATAATTCCTCTCAGTACAGACCCATTACATGTTTACCGAAAATTTACAAAATTTTAACCTCTTGGTTGACAGATTTAATATATACTCATTTAGATGAAAAAAATATTTTATCTGAACAACAAAAAGGTTGTCGCAAAAAACATATGGGATGTAAAGAACAATTATTTATTGATTCTGTAATTCTTAAACAGATTCAAACTCGAAAACGTAATTTACATACTTGCTATATAGACTACCAAAAGGCTTTCGATAGTGTCCCGCACTCGTGGCTGATCAAAGTATTAAATATATATAAAATTAACCCCATTATTATTTTTTTTTTTGGAAAATATTATGTCCTTTGGAATACCAATTTACTTATCAATTTAAAAGGTAAGAAAATAGTAATACCGGCATTTCAATTAAAAGAGGAATTTTTCAAGGAGACTCATTGAGTCCTCTCTGGTTTTGCTTAGCATTGAATCCTCTATCTAAAGGGACTGGGACACGGTCAAGCGGCTTGATCGCAACCACGTAGTTTTTTTTCTATTGTTGTCTATTATTGTCTATGCTTAGCGGCTTGCCAGCCCGCATCAAGCCTCTCCGTCAAGCATGGCCGCGCCTTCCTGTCATTTCGCGACTCGCGACTGTCAAAAGTCAATTTTGTGCAAAATGGAATCTGTCAAAGACAAAGCGTTCTTGGCTCTTACGTTAGCTTTATGTTTGAATAAAAATAATAAAAAGAAACGAATTTGGTGTCAAGAATGGTACAAGTTAAGGTTCCGCTTTACCCATGAGCATTTGCAAAGTGTATTACAGGCTACAGCTATTTTTTGTATGAATATCTTGTGCGGTATTCATACAAAAAATATGTTTTCTCCATTGAAAATTCAGAAAATTATTTATTCTACAGTTTGATTATTAATGACCTTGAAAACCGCTGTCATAATTATTAAAAAATACTAAAATACTTCCAGAATTTTTAAATTAGATGGATTTCTACAAATTGAAAACAAAAACAATAACTAAGTACCTATTTTATAATAATTTTATTCAATTTATATCATTGTTTATGATACGTGATATTTATTTGTCTATTCCCACAAAAATATAAATTCGCATCAAGCCCCGCCGCCAGCACGTAGTATTGCGCAATGCTTGCAAGCCAGCTTTGGTACACGGTCAAAATGCTTGTCACAAAGTGCCATAGACAAAAAACTACGTGCTTGCGATCAAGCCGCTTGACCGTGTCCCAGTCCCTTAAAATGTTAGTTAAAAGCAAGTTTGGAATAAGAGTTAAGGGTAATACAAGGGAGAGTAGTACAATTTCGCATTTATTATATATGGATGACATAAAATTATTTTCGAATTCTGAACAAAATTTAGAGAAAATGATCGCGGTAGTTAAAAACTTTTCAGATGATATCAAAATTGACTTTTGGTTTAGATAAATGTACAACGATCCATATAGAGAAAGGCAAAATTGTAAATGGGGACGAGAGTATATTTAGAAATCTCCAAATTACTAGTATGAAAAGGGATGAGGTTTATAAGTATTTAGGATACCCACAATCAAATAGATTAGACCATACTAGCATTAAAAATGATATTAGGATTAAATTTCAAACTAGGATCAGGAAAATTTTAAAATGCAATCTATCTGCTAAAAATTCAGTAAAAGCAATAAATACTTGGGCAATATCTCTATAAACGTATTCATTTGGCATAATTAAATGGTCTTATACAGATTTAGATAACTTAACCACTCGAGCGAACATGTCGAATAATTCGACGTTTTTTTTTCTTCTAATATTGAGCATGTCGAATTATTCGACGTTTATTACGTACCACTCGTAAAAATTAAATATAATATTATTTAAACCAGTCCCTGGCCAGTAATTTATTCCGTTGTAAAGCTGGTAAAATTGGCTTCTTCTATGGCAACACTGATTATCAATAGATGCTTCTGGAATAAATATTTGGCGGTTTTAACTGACAGTTGTTTCCAAAAATTTTACTTTCGAGTTTTGAGTGATTGGTTATATTTACACATCTTTTAAAATGCCGTAAGTAATTGTGTTTTTTGCGTTTTAACACCATAATATATATTAGTGTAATCGTGATTCAATTATTAATGTGTTTTCAACTCCTTTGATTAAAAAAACGGGTTTTTTTTAGCATATTTTCGATACGAAACTATAATTTCTGGTGGGGTTAGGTTTTTTAAGTTATTAATTTGCAATTCAATTCCTAATTACTCCACTTGTGTATTTGAAATAGTGTTTTTCTATTAGAATGATTCATTACCAAGAGATAATTATAAATTTTATTTAGGTGTGGTCATTTTTTCTCCAGATATTTGTAATTTTATAACTCAGTAGAAATGTCGAAAAAATCGGAAAAATATTAGATGAAATTTGATGTAAAGTTACCATCACACAATGAATATGGGATTATTTCGTTTTGTAATTAATTAATTTATTTACTTATTTCAAATTTCTACAGAGCCAATAATCCACAAGAAAGTGTTCCACAATCCATGTATAAATATCTATTTTTTATATGATAAGATATATAAAAATCTATGATTTGATTCAAAATATAAAATCTACATGAAATATTTTTAATTAGAAGTGTACCGATGCAGAGAGGTAGAGGAAAAGGCAGAGGAAGAGGCAGAGGGAGGGGGGCTGTACGAGCTGGACGTGGAAGTCAACGTGGAGCAGCTCTGGCAGCTCGGTCTGGAGTGTTAGTATTTTTTAATGTTTTTAAATAAGGTTTTTTTTGCTGTGGATAAGGGGTAGAGCTCATCATATATTTTAATTTATTTTAACAGTGACCCTGCTCTGGTTATGGTGCGGGAAGATCGCGTCAGGGCCCTAAAGGACGTTAGGGCCCTGCCTGCTTCTTTCCAACTGGAGCTGGAAAACCGTAAATTTAAGAAGCAGGCGGCGCGGATTTTGCTCCCCACCGCGCCTGCAAGAAAAGCTAAAAGAAAGTAAGTTATCGTCTTTAGATGCATTACACAATATTATTTTTTTTTCCCTGAGAGCTTTCCGCCACCGTGAGAGTTGGTTGGATCAGCGCTCTCTGCATTATGCACATGCAGTAAAATCAGCGCTATTCCAATTCTTATTGTTTTTTATTTACTGTTTCACGTGTGAATGACAACGATTCATATGATTTATGTATATGTTTTCAGAATTCCATCTCCGGAGAGAGTAGCGTGTCCCTTTTCACAGGGCACGCCTTCAACGCTGCCATCGCCTATTCCCCCACCGTGGTTATCCAACGAGCAAGCTGGCACAACGACGACCCAAGCAACGGCTCCCGCTGTGCCAACGCGGGGGACTTCTCCAGAGCCGTTACCTGGGACATCGCGGGATGGGGAACGCCAGTGGGGCGATCTCTCTCTGGAGCATGGCTACCATAGAGAGCTGTGGGTGGAAGTGCCGTTCTGCCAGGAAGTGTCTGCGTTTGGAAACGGTGAGTTTTTTTTAATACATCTTACCAGAGGCGTTCCGTAATTGAAATATAGACATATTAAATCAATTTATGTTTTGTACATTTCAGAGCCAGGCATGGATGGAACGGGGACTGGTGACGTTCAAGCTGCAGCTCTCTATTATGATGAGTCGGCACTTGAAAACCGTAAGTTATAAAACTAACTAACTAACTAACCTTCACGCCATATCTCTACACGGGTAGGCAGAGGATGGACCGCCATACAACTTGGTTTTGGCACACACACTCTCTTCTTCATTCAAACTCATCCGTTCCTCCCCTTGTGCTATTCTGACATAGCCCGCCTCAAATATTCAATTTATATTGGTTTTTCTCATAATTTAAGTAAATCAATACATAGTTTTATTGTGCCTCGCTCTAGAGCGATACTCTCAGTATCGCGCTGGTGAGAGCCCACTATTCAGAATTGAACATTGCTTGAAAATCGTGGAATGGGGAACGCTAGTGGGGCGATCACTCTCTGGAGCATGGCTACCATAGAGAGCTGTGGGTGGACATGCCGTTCTGCCAGGAAGTGTCTGTGTTTAGAAACAGTGAGATTATTGTTTTAAAACGTCATATCAGAGTCGTTCCGTAATTGAAATAAAGACACATTAAATCAATTTGTGTTATATACATTTCAGACCCAGGCATGGACAGAGCGGGTGAATTTGAAGCTGCATCTCTTCATCATGATCAGTCGGCATTTGAAGACCGTAAGTTATAAAACTAACTAACAACGCCATTTCGCTACACGGGTAGGCAGAGGATGGACCGCCATACAACTCGGTCTTGGCACACACACTCTTTTCTTCATTCAAACTCATTTATACCTGCCGTTGTGTTATTCTGACATTGCGCGCCTCAAGTATTTGATTAACTTGATCGAGCCAAGAGTTCATTATCTTAAAGCGTTGTACCAAAGGGAGTAAGTACTAGTGTAATGAAGTAAGTAGAAATGTTAACTTAATTTGTGTTTTCTGTTGTTTTAGAAACGGATCTGGACGAAGGGAGCGACGTCGACGAGGATAACTTATGCATGCCACCAAAACCTTATCATCGTATGAACAATGCACTTAACCCCGGTATGGCCGCAGACCTAAGACAAGACCAGGTAGATAGAGAGGCAATGCGTTCGATTCTGCCATCTGATAGTTACTCTTTCGATTGGTCCAGCGATATCTCACATTTTAATGGGATAAGGGAGATATTCACAGGTACGCCGGGACCAACTTTCAATACCGACGAAATGGGCAAACCTGTGGATGCCTTTCTTAAAATCTTCGATGCCGATTTCGTTGAACTGATCGTAAGAGAGACTAACAGGTATGCAGAACAACACATTGCGCTAACCCAATTCAAGCGCTATGCGCGTATCAATAGATGGGCTCCCACGAATAAAGAGGAAATGTACGTATTCTTGGCACTTCTAATGCATCAAGGTATTTGTCCCCTTCCCGTTGAAAAAGACTTCTTCTTTTCAATTGACGTCACCGCCATGCCTTATTTCAGCAAAACCATGGGCTATAATCGTTTTCTTCTAATAAAAAAATTCCTTCACTTCACCAACAATGAAACTCTTTCTTCTGATGTACCGTTATCTGTGCGAAGGTTACAAAAGATTCAGCCCGTCTTGGACCACCTCTCCCATAAGTTTGAGAGTTTATACCTGCCCGAGCAAGACATCTCTCTAGATGAATCCTTACTCCGCTATAAAGGCCGTTTGGGATTCGTCCAGATGATCAAAGCGGCAGGCTCGGGTATAAAGTCTTACGAGCTTTGTGAGTCCAAGTCTGGCTATCTTTGGAAATTCCAAATTTATACGGGGAAGACCATTTCCAGTCAGACTGAATCGACACATCCAGACCAGGAAGACATGACGGAAGACGACATAACGGAAGACATGACACAGGCCAACTTTTCTGGTGCTCACAATATCTGCCCAGTTGGGGCCACTGCAAAGATAGTATACGATTTGGCCAGCCCTCTGTTTAACAAAGGGTACACGCCAATAATGGACAATTTTTACAATAGTCCATTATTAGCGCGATGCCTCAAAAGAAGTGGGATGGATTGCATGGGCACATTGCGGTTGAACCGAGAATTTGTGCCCAGTATATTTAAGTCCAATCTCAAATCAAAACTGAGGGAAGGTGAGCTCGTATACTCGAACTGCGGGGACCTCAATGTTATGGTTTGGTTGGACAAAAGCTTGGTAAGTATGTTGTCCACCTACCATAAAGCAGAAATCGGGGCAGTTGAAAAGTTTGGGGCTTGGAAATACAAACCCCAAATTGTACTAGACTATAACAAGGTAATGGGGGGAGTTGACAGAAAGGATCAGCTTTTGGCAGGCTACCCCGTTGAACGACAGCGAAACCTGGTCTGGTACAAGAAGCTTTTCAGGAGACTACTAAGTGTTTCGGTGCAGAATGCGTATATATTGTACAGTTCAAAGCTCCGCAAGGAAAATAAATGCATTTTGTATCGAACATTTAGGAGTGAGGTTGCGAGGAATCTCCTTCAGCTGTTCTGTCACAGGGAAATTAACCCGACTCCGACTGTGATCATTGGCCAAATAGCTCAAGGAAAGATTCTGCGTACTGTCCTGGAAGGCAACCACTTCTCGGTCCATAGCGGGCGAACGTTGAATTGTGTGTGGTGTTCAATTAAAAAAATTACCAAACGAACTACAAAAAAATGTGACGTGTGTGATGTGGGATTATGCAATGATTGTATGGTCCCATATCACACCACCCCACTCTCCATATTGAATAACTGAGGGTTTTTTTATTTTATTTTTCTTTTCTTGTTTTTAGTTGTGAAATTATAATTTATAAATTTAATGAACTTTCTTTGGACATCAATAACGATGGACTGGATGACAGGACCAAGTCATTTCTTTTTACATCTCATAAAAATGTTATAACGACAAAGGACCCAAAGGTACGAGTTCTATCTGATAAGGTTTGGTGGACATTTAATATGTATATTTCAATTCTGATCATTAAAATATACATATTAAAAAATGCATAGGTATTCTCATTCTTTCCTGCTATTGTACACATTAAATAACTTGTTTTATCAACATGATTTGTTTTTGAGGTGTTATGCCGTCTCGCTGTACCTTTTGTATCTGTAACGTTTTGGGCAGCGTTAGTTATAGAAGGAGGTAGCGCGACACGGCATAACACCCCAAAAACAAATCATGTTAATACTTTGGCCATGAAAATCTCAAATCACACTAGTTTTATTTTTATGTCTTAATTATATATTTTGTTAATTTTTCTGTAAAGAGGCTTTTTTAGATCTAGTCACTTAACAAAACTAAGACATTTCAAGCAATGTTTAAATCTGAATGGTGGTCTCTCACCAGAGCGATACTAAGAGTATCACTCTAGAGCGAGGCAAAATGAAACTATGTATTGATTTACTGAGAAAAACCAACATAAATTGAATAAATTTTTATTATGACGAAGTGTGTTAACAATTTTTAAATAAATATGCTGCTCTACCATTGTAATTATACAACTGTAATTTTAATTTAATGAATGTAAAAGCCCATTAGGGCGTAAATAAATAAATAAATCAATTATTTGTTCCCTCAATTATTTTCCTCTCCACTATTTTTCTTTAGATTTCCAACTTTTAGATAAAAAAATATCACTAAGATTTTATTTGCCGATCGACGCTGATACAACAGGTTTGATATATAAGGTTTAATCATCACCATCATTTTAGCAATTATAATTTATCCGGTGTGTATCGACCTTAAACTAGCTGTCATCTCGTATTTTCCCAAACAAAATGGCAGAATTCCACAGGATTTTATCAAATTACAAAGTATATCCTGAAAGATTGGCAAAGCTTATTGCTATGATATGGGCTTTTTTTTAATCTTTGTTTCTTGTTCTATCACGAAACACAAAAACATGGATAAAAATCTCCAGTTCAAAGTCACAATTATTTAAAAAGCAGCACTCTGATTTTGACATCGTGAAATAGGCTATCTGTATAAAACGATCAAATGATTTAAATAAAGCAAGCAGGGTAGTTATTCTTATTGGTAATTGTAAACAGTTAATGTATCTTCCTAATGTAGTACCACTTCTTTGTGGTAAATGTATAAAATATCATAATTTAGTTCATTCAAATTTAACAGGTTCACGTACCAAATAACACAAAATAATTTTCATGCATTATTTTTATCTTGATGTCAGCATATAAAAAAATGATTTTCTAGTATATATTTGGATCTGTGGTTGTAGAACAGGTCATAGAGAACATAAAACGTAGAAAATATTCAATGTGAATATTCAAAATATCCACTGGCGGCAATTTCAAATATACTCACGCACAAAATTCGCGCATTTACAAAATTTACGATTTTTTTATAATTTTTCTATCAATTATACAAATACAAAATAATTAATAAAATATAGGTGAGTTCATTGACTACATAGCAGTATATTTTTTTTATATGTTTACATATACAAATATGGAGTAATGATTTTTTTAATGTGGTCGGAAATTTTTCCAAATTAACTTTCAAAGGTGGCGAGCAATTGAAGCTATTTTTCATTATTCTTTCTGTCGCTCCAGTGGTTAGAAAGATTAATTAGAACTACGCTAACAAAGTTTAAATGTCACGTTGACTCTATTTATACCGATTTTGGCAAGGCGTTCGATAAAGTCAAACATGAGTTATTGCTGAATAAACTCTACGAATTCGGTATAGGTGGATCACTATATAAGTGGTTTAATAGTTACTTGACCAACAGATTACTGGCTGTTAAAATTGATGGTACATTTTCATACAAATTCACTGCTACGAGTGGGGTTCCCCAGGTATCACACTTAGGTCCAATCCTATTTTTATTATTTGTTCATGATGTATTGTATATTTTCAATGATGTTCAAGTATTAATTTTTGCAGACGACCTGAAATTATTCAAAGCAATCAGAAACATTAACGATTGCCATATATTGTCAAAAAACTTGTCAAGATTTATTATATGGTGTCGTGATAACCGCTTGTAACTTAACATAAGCAAATGTCAAATAATGAGATTGTTATCACTCTACTTAAGGGATGTTAATAATTAATATTATTCATGTAAAAGAAAAGGAGGAACGAGTAAAAAAGGAATTTACTTAGTTGTAAACACTATTAAAAATTTATTTAAAAAACATGTATAAAGAAGGGTGAGTCTTAATCTAGGTTAATACTAGTCGTAAATTATAGTTCTTATATGGTACCGCGGATCTCCATGTTCGCACTTATCACTGATACAGAAAAGCGGCAACTTGGGCTGGTTCCTAAGGGCGGAATTAGTGCAGCCTGGGCCAAGGCTCCGAAGGGCGGAGTCGGCAGGCAGCGACTCCTGAGAGGGCAGCTTCTTCGTTGGGATATCCTCAGCACCGCTCCAAGGGGGGAGAGCAGGAAGTTTCTCGGCGGAGGCGAGACGGTAGCTTCTGCTAGGGCAGCTCCCTGGTCGGAAGAGCCTCGGTGCCGCTCCAAAGGGGGAGAGCAGGAAGTTTCTCGGCGGAGGCGAGACGGTAACTTCTGCTAGGACAGTTCCCTGGTCGGAAGCTGCCTCGGAGCCGCTCCAAGGGGGAGGGCAAGATGATGACTTCCGAGATGATGACTGCGTGACTGTTGGTTGCGGAATCTGTCTTCAGCTGTTGAGGCGAGATGAGAACTGCCGAGAGGGCAGCTTCCTCGGCGAGCGCCCCAAGGGGGGGCGAGAGCGTGACTGTTGAGAGGGCAGCTTCATGGTAGGAAGCGCCTGGGCGACCGCCCCAAGGGGGGGCGAGAGCGTGACTCTCCTGGGAGGCGCGAGCGTGACTGTTGAGAGGGCGAGAGCGGGACTCTTGGTTGCGGAATCTGTTGAGAACTAGCGAGATCGTGACCGCCGAGAGGGCAGCCTCCTGGGCGGAGGCGCCTCGGCGGCCGCCCCAATGGGAGGCGAGATGATAACTCCTAAGAGGCGAGAGCGTCCTGGTAGGAAGCGCCTGGGCGACCGACCCAAGGGGGGGCGAGAGAGTGACTGTCAGAGCTGAATCAGTTGACTTCACCCGAGCGATCTGGCGACCGTAGCGCCTGTCGTGGGGCGCTGGAACTAAAGTGGTTCCGCTTTACCCCACTTCGGTACATTGTTTGAGTCCGTGGCGCTGGCATCGACATTCTCACCGCTAGAGTTACTATCATTTTAAAAGATGTTAAAATTTGTACAAAAGACCTTCAAAACAATTACAATGGCCTAGCCTTGGGCGAGGTTTTTACTGCCGGGTCGCTTTCTTAACGATACACCCATTTCAGAATTACTACTTAATGAGGGTCTAGAGATAAATCTGCCGACTAATGGGTGTATTCCCAAGTTAGCTTTCTATTTTTTTATTGCGATTTCCGGCCACGCTATTGAGTAAATATTTAGGTCTAATAATATTAGAACTGCCGCCTCCATCTGCGTGTGAAATTACAGACATAGATGCGGGCACACGTGTTTGCTTTGGCCTTTCTGTGAATTCAAGTCACGTATATACCTAGGGACATATCAAGGTTTCATCGAATAAAAAATCTAATATATTTTTATTATTCCATTAACAATATGTCGTTAATATCTGTCTCAGAAATTAATGACTTAGGTATTTGGTTTGACACGAAACTTAACTTTATCAAGCATATTGAAATAATAACCAATAAAGCATTGAAAATGTTGGGATTTATTTTAAGGGTATCTAGTGATTTCAATAATGTCAATACTGTAAAAACATTATATATGTCACACTAGTAAGGAGTCATGTAGAATACAATTCCACAGTTTGGTCCCCAAATTATGAGGTTCATTCCCATGCAATTGAAAGAATCCAAAATAAATTTTGAAGATATGTGAATCTTAAAATAAGCATTCCTAGAGAAAACCTAAATAACGATAACGTACTTTGTTCATTAAATTTAATAAAATTATCTGATCGAAGAAATATATCCGATTTAATCTGTTTGTATAAAATCATTAATTCAATGTTGGATACCCCTGATTTATAATATGTAATCTCTTTTCATACTCCAAGCAGGTCGGTTACAAGACAGTACCTACCATATTATTGTAGCAATTCTACATTTACGTCCCAATATAACACTCCTATGCGACGGATTCAACAGCTAGGAAACAAATACCACGATGTTGTTGAAATATTTAGTACATCAATTTCGATATTATATAAGCATACCCTATTAAAGTTTTTTTCATCAAGTAGTGGAATATTTTAATAAAGGTATTTAATTTAACTCACACATAATAATTTTGTCAACTGAAACAGAAAAAAATTTTGGATTTTCTATGTCTTGTGCCTGCATGCTGTGTAGATCAAGTACAGTGATATTTTGACTTTATATTTATTTTTCTACAATTGTTAAACAATACCTCCTTCAAAAGAAGTGAGGTAAGACGACTCATGAAAGAAGGTATCTAAAAAGTTACACCATAGCATTGGAGTAACTTTGTTTCGAAAAAAAATTTGGAATATCGATCACATTGTTGATGAACTCGAGGACAATAATAATAATTCGTTAGCATTTGACATTTCAAATGGATCATCTAAGGAATTATTTTTTTAACAATTATTTTACAAGCAATAATTGTTCGCCTGAAACACTCATCCACATTGAAAAATCTCCTGATAAAAGATACATGACGCCAACGGGACTCGAACCCGTGTCCCTTCGATTTCCGGTCGACAGCTCTGACCACTGAGCTATGGCGGCTTATCTCTTACCCGCGAAATTATTCAATATATACTAGTGTTTCATTCAACAATTACTGCTTGTTACATTTTTCACCTGAAAACAACCAACTTTATTTTTATATGAGAAAGGCATTGTAAGTGCTAACTCTCTCACTAGATGGCGTCGAGACAAATTGTCTACATTTTTAGGTGAAATACTTGAACTTGTCAAATATTAATTATTATTTTTTAGTAAACTTAATGTTTTGAGACAAGATTTTTATGCATAGCACAAAGGGTAACAATTATTTTACAAGCAATAATTGTTCGCCTGAAACACTCATCCACATTGAAAAATCTCCTGATAAAAGATACATGACGCCAACGGGACTCGAACCCGTGTCCCTTCGATTTCCGGTCGACAGCTCTGACCACTGAGCTATGGCGGCTTATCTCTTACCCGCGAAATTATTCAATATATACTAGTGTTTCATTCAACAATTACTGCTTGTTACATTTTTCACCTGAAAACAACCAACTTTATTTTTATATGAGAAAGGCATTGTAAGTGCTAACTCTCTCACTAGATGGCGTCGAGACAAATTGTCTACATTTTTAGGTGAAATACTTGAACTTGTCAAATATTAATTATTATTTTTTAGTAAACTTAATGTTTTGAGACAAGATTTTTATGCATAGCACAAAGGGTAACAATTATTTTACAAGCAATAATTGTTCGCCTGAAACACTCATCCACATTGAAAAATCTCCTGATAAAAGATACATGACGCCAACGGGACTCGAACCCGTGTCCCTTCGATTTACGGTCGACAGCTCTGACCACTGAGCTATGGCGGCTTATCTCTTACCCGCGAAATTATTCAATATATACTAGTGTTTCATTCAACAATTACTGCTTGTTACATTTTTCACCTGAAAACAACCAACTTTATTTTTATATGAGAAAGGCATTGTAAGTGCTAACTCTCTCACTAGATGGCGTCGAGACAAATTGTCTACATTTTTAGGTGAAATACTTGAACTTGTCAAATATTAATTATTATTTTTTAGTAAACTTAATGTTTTGAGACAAGATTTTTATGCATAGCACAAAGGGTAACAATTATTTTACAAGCAATAATTGTTCGCCTGAAACACTCATCCACATTGAAAAATCTCCTGATAAAAGATACATGACGCCAACGGGACTCGAACCCGTGTCCCTTCGATTTCCGGTCGACAGCTCTGACCACTGAGCTATGGCGGCTTATCTCTTACCCGCGAAATTATTCAATATATACTAGTGTTTCATTCAACAATTACTGCTTGTTACATTTTTCACCTGAAAACAACCAACTTTATTTTTATATGAGAAAGGCATTGTAAGTGCTAACTCTCTCACTAGATGGCGTCGAGACAAATTGTCTACATTTTTAGGTGAAATACTTGAACTTGTCAAATATTAATTATTATTTTTTAGTAAACTTAATGTTTTGAGACAAGATTTTTATGCATAGCACAAAGGGTAACAATTATTTTACAAGCAATAATTGTTCGCCTGAAACACTCATCCACATTGAAAAATCTCCTGATAAAAGATACATGACGCCAACGGGACTCGAACCCGTGTCCCTTCGATTTCCGGTCGACAGCTCTGACCACTGAGCTATGGCGGCTTATCTCTTACCCGCGAAATTATTCAATATATACTAGTGTTTCATTCAACAATTACTGCTTGTTACATTTTTCACCTGAAAACAACCAACTTTATTTTTATATGAGAAAGGCATTGTAAGTGCTAACTCTCTCACTAGATGGCGTCGAGACAAATTGTCTACATTTTTAGGTGAAATACTTGAACTTGTCAAATATTAATTATTATTTTTTAGTAAACTTAATGTTTTGAGACAAGATTTTTATGCATAGCACAAAGGGTAACAATTATTTTACAAGCAATAATTGTTCGCCTGAAACACTCATCCACATTGAAAAATCTCCTGATAAAAGATACATGACGCCAACGGGACTCGAACCCGTGTCCCTTCGATTTCCGGTCGACAGCTCTGACCACTGAGCTATGGCGGCTTATCTCTTACCCGCGAAATTATTCAATATATACTAGTGTTTCATTCAACAATTACTGCTTGTTACATTTTTCACCTGAAAACAACCAACTTTATTTTTATATGAGAAAGGCATTGTAAGTGCTAACTCTCTCACTAGATGGCGTCGAGACAAATTGTCTACATTTTTAGGTGAAATACTTGAACTTGTCAAATATTAATTATTATTTTTTAGTAAACTTAATGTTTTGAGACAAGATTTTTATGCATAGCACAAAGGGTAACAATTATTTTACAAGCAATAATTGTTCGCCTGAAACACTCATCCACATTGAAAAATCTCCTGATAAAAGATACATGACTCCAACGGGACTCGAACCCGTGTCCCTTCGATTTCCGGTCGACAGCTCTGACCACTGAGCTATGGCGGCTTATCTCTTACCCGCGAAATTATTCAATATATACTAGTGTTTCATTCAACAATTACTGCTTGTTACATTTTTCACCTGAAAACAACCAACTTTATTTTTATATGAGAAAGGCATTGTAAGTGCTAACTCTCTCACTAGATGGCGTCGAGACAAATTGTCTACATTTTTAGGTGAAATACTTGAACTTGTCAAATATTAATTATTATTTTTTAGTAAACTTAATGTTTTGAGACAAGATTTTTATGCATAGCACAAAGGGTAACAATTATTTTACAAGCAATAATTGTTCGCCTGAAACACTCATCCACATTGAAAAATCTCCTGATAAAAGATACATGACGCCAACGGGACTCGAACCCGTGTCCCTTCGATTTCCGGTCGACAGCTCTGACCACTGAGCTATGGCGGCTTATCTCTTACCCGCGAAATTATTCAATATATACTAGTGTTTCATTCAACAATTACTGCTTGTTACATTTTTCACCTGAAAACAACCAACTTTATTTTTATATGAGAAAGGCATTGTAAGTGCTAACTCTCTCACTAGATGGCGTCGAGACAAATTGTCTACATTTTTAGGTGAAATACTTGAACTTGTCAAATATTAATTATTATTTTTTAGTAAACTTAATGTTTTGAGACAAGATTTTTATGCATAGCACAAAGGGTAACAATTATTTTACAAGCAATAATTGTTCGCCTGAAACACTCATCCACATTGAAAAATCTCCTGATAAAAGATACATGACGCCAACGGGACTCGAACAGGAGATTTTTATCAGGATTTTATCAGGAGATTTTTCAATGTGGATGAGTGTTTCAGGCGAACAATTATTGCTTGTAAAATAATTGTTACCCTTTGTGCTATGCATAAAAATCTTGTCTCAAAACATTAAGTTTACTAAAAAATAATAATTAATATTTGACAAGTTCAAGTATTTCACCTAAAAATGTAGACAATTTGTCTCGACGCCATCTAGTGAGAGAGTTAGCACTTACAATGCCTTTCTCATATAAAAATAAAGTTGGTTGTTTTCAGGTGAAAAATGTAACAAGCAGTAATTGTTGAATGAAACACTAGTATATATTGAATAATTTCGCGGGTAAGAGATAAGCCGCCATAGCTCAGTGGTCAGAGCTGTCGACCGGAAATCGAAGGGACACGGGTTCGAGTCCCGTTGGCGTCATGTATCTTTTATCAGGAGATTTTTCAATGTGGATGAGTGTTTCAGGCGAACAATTATTGCTTGTAAAATAATTGTTACCCTTTGTGCTATGCATAAAAATCTTGTCTCAAAACATTAAGTTTACTAAAAAATAATAATTAATATTTGACAAGTTCAAGTATTTCACCTAAAAATGTAGACAATTTGTCTCGACGCCATCTAGTGAGAGAGTTAGCACTTACAATGCCTTTCTCATATAAAAATAAAGTTGGTTGTTTTCAGGTGAAAAATGTAACAAGCAGTAATTGTTGAATGAAACACTAGTATATATTGAATAATTTCGCGGGTAAGAGATAAGCCGCCATAGCTCAGTGGTCAGAGCTGTCGACCGGAAATCGAAGGGACACGGGTTCGAGTCCCGTTGGCGTCATGTATCTTTTATCAGGAGATTTTTCAATGTGGATGAGTGTTTCAGGCGAACAATTATTGCTTGTAAAATAATTGTTACCCTTTGTGCTATGCATAAAAATCTTTTCTCAAAACATTAAGTTTACTAAAAAATAATAATTAATATTTGACAAGTTCAAGTATTTCACCTAAAAATGTAGACAATTTGTCTCGACGCCATCTAGTGAGAGAGTTAGCACTTACAATGCCTTTCTCATATAAAAATAAAGTTGGTTGTTTTCAGGTGAAAAATGTAACAAGCAGTAATTGTTGAATGAAACACTAGTATATATTGAATAATTTCGCGGGTAAGAGATAAGCCGCCATAGCTCAGTGGTCAGAGCTGTCGACCGGAAATCGAAGGGACACGGGTTCGAGTCCCGTTGGCGTCATGTATCTTTTATCAGGAGATTTTTCAATGTGGATGAGTGTTTCAGGCGAACAATTATTGCTTGTAAAATAATTGTTACCCTTTGTGCTATGCATAAAAATCTTGTCTCAAAACATTAAGTTTACTAAAAAATAATAATTAATATTTGACAAGTTCAAGTATTTCACCTAAAAATGTAGACAATTTGTCTCGACGCCATCTAGTGAGAGAGTTAGCACTTACAATGCCTTTCTCATATAAAAATAAAGTTGGTTGTTTTCAGGTGAAAAATGTAACAAGCAGTAATTGTTGAATGAAACACTAGTATATATTGAATAATTTCGCGGGTAAGAGATAAGCCGCCATAGCTCAGTGGTCAGAGCTGTCGACCGGAAATCGAAGGGACACGGGTTCGAGTCCCGTTGGCGTCATGTATCTTTTATCAGGAGATTTTTCAATGTGGATGAGTGTTTCAGGCGAACAATTATTGCTTGTAAAATAATTGTTACCCTTTGTGCTATGCATAAAAATCTTGTCTCAAAACATTAAGTTTACTAAAAAATAATAATTAATATTTGACAAGTTCAAGTATTTCACCTAAAAATGTAGACAATTTGTCTCGACGCCATCTAGTGAGAGAGTTAGCACTTACAATGCCTTTCTCATATAAAAATAAAGTTGGTTGTTTTCAGGTGAAAAATGTAACAAGCAGTAATTGTTGAATGAAACACTAGTATATATTGAATAATTTCGCGGGTAAGAGATAAGCCGCCATAGCTCAGTGGTCAGAGCTGTCGACCGGAAATCGAAGGGACACGGGTTCGAGTCCCGTTGGCGTCATGTATCTTTTATCAGGAGATTTTTCAATGTGGATGAGTGTTTCAGGCGAACAATTATTGCTTGTAAAATAATTGTTACCCTTTGTGCTATGCATAAAAATCTTGTCTCAAAACATTAAGTTTACTAAAAAATAATAATTAATATTTGACAAGTTCAAGTATTTCACCTAAAAATGTAGACAATTTGTCTCGACGCCATCTAGTGAGAGAGTTAGCACTTACAATGCCTTTCTCATATAAAAATAAAGTTGGTTGTTTTCAGGTGAAAAATGTAACAAGCAGTAATTGTTGAATGAAACACTAGTATATATTGAATAATTTCGCGGGTAAGAGATAAGCCGCCATAGCTCAGTGGTCAGAGCTGTCGACCGGAAATCGAAGGGACACGGGTTCGAGTCCCGTTGGCGTCATGTATCTTTTATCAGGAGATTTTTCAATGTGGATGAGTGTTTCAGGCGAACAATTATTGCTTGTAAAATAATTGTTACCCTTTGTGCTATGCATAAAAATCTTGTCTCAAAACATTAAGTTTACTAAAAAATAATAATTATTTTTTTTTTCAATCGCAATGATATTTTCAACATTGGATTTATTTCTTAGCCGATTTGATAAATCTGATGCCAAATAAAGTTCAATATTGTGATACCATCATCGTCATTATTTGAATGCAAAAAAAATTAAAAAAATTTTGTTTTATTTGTCGGTAGACAAATAAAATAAAATAATTAATTTGTTAAAACAGTGGGTCTGAATGTGTTAACGCTCGTCCTTGAAGAAGCGGAGAGAAGGGGCGGAGACATGCGCGTCCACGGGTTGTTCTGATCTTGGACCAAGAATAGTCGTGCGTAAATGGAACCTGAATATTTGTAGGAACTTAACCGTAACTAAGATTATCATGTATAATTAACATTTTACCTAAATTCGCATTTATTCGCTTAATATTAGAGTCAGGATCAGTGATTTGGAACCCGTCACATTATGTTAAGGTTGGTAGATAATATAAATAAAAAAATATTTTTTCTGAAGCTGTTAGATTTAGAGTCCTACTAATAAGTAATCAACTTACTACAGAATGAACATCTGTTTTGTCTATGGTGTTATTTGTTTTTGACATCATTTTACCCATGGACCTATCTGTCATCACACGTCTCAAATTTCGATTAGTTTTTCATTAATTAAATTTGAAAAATACCCGCAACCGCCGGCGCATGCTCGTTAACAAAAATCCGAATGTGAATTTATATAATCTGATGTCTAATTCTAACCAACCAGTCGAAGCGGTAAGCGCAATTACTTTCAAGTTGTGACCTCATGAGCCATTTATTCAATTCACAATCATAACAGGACTTAAAACTCTAATACCGGTTGTTTGGATCTCATTCCTTCGTTTGGTACCCACCTCTTGTCATTAAAAATAATCCACATCTAAAACAAACCTAGTTGAGACCCGATATATCAGTAGCTCCGTATCTTTGCTAAATACGATATGCATCACTCAAATTAAAACAAACAAAATCGGCGGCTCAATCCTTGAGCCGCAAAGCCTTTCTATTTTAAAATGACAAGCCGTTTGCAGTGACACTTGTTAAGTAGACATGTACATAAATAATACCTGCTTTCTTCGTCTCACAGAAATTTACGTACATTGCCTACTTTTATCATTATCAAATTGGATGCCTTATTGAGCTCAAACTCATTCTAAAACAGTCCGGTAAGGTATTTAAAAGATTTTAAAAGTTCTAATGTGGCAACAGCTTGTTCTATCGATAGTAACCTAATTCTATTAATAATACCTGACTCCAGCAAAAAAAATACTATTCATAATTAAGTATCCTTGCACATAGGACTGTTAACTCGTTAATTAAACCGGCGTAGAATAAACTGCGTTTGGTGACATTTAGAAACATTGCGAAGACAGTTCACAAGAGTTTAGTTTTGCAAAGGAAAAAGAATCATATACCTCTTATAAATTAAGTTTTTACAAAACGTGAGATTTTGGTTATATCTGTTCTTATGACCTATATACGGATTTCGTAAGGTCGAAATTCCAACAAAACTGGGCAAGCAACCGATATTGTCAAGCATAATGATTAGACCTAGAAGAACGTCACTCACCTTTTCACATGTGATAAATATAACGAAAGCATTAAGCAAATTAAACTCAGGTTTCGTGGATCGAGACAATACTGTTTTTAGTAATAAAATCCATTGTCCTGGATTGATATTCACGACAGAGTAGTCATAAGTTGCCATAGTAATATAGCATATCTACGATTATTTCTTTTTTCAAAATATCATGCTAAAATCAGAATCAAATTACAGTTAACCTGAAATGGATCTTGTGACCTTAGATGTCAATGTCATAAAGACAGAACCAGACACAATCTCCCAAGACAAAAGTCCAACATCACCTTATGAAGCATTATTGCCGTTCGGGATAGTCAAACAGGAGACAGATGAAGCTACTGCGATCGAGTGTGACCCAGATACTCTAGTGGTAGAAGAACATGCCCAAGAATTCTCGGAAATAGATATTGACTATCCTGACATTAAAAAGGAATGTTTTGTTCATCTTGAAAGGATCGACCAAAGTCTTGGTAAGCTATTAACTTATTCTTCCGATGACCTCTTCTATCGGACATTAGTTTACTCCGCAGACTGCCGCCCCAAAAAGCTCTGGAAAAAATAACTCAAACCAGTAACTTCGGTTGAGATACGTATCTTCGCTAGAATGTTATTTGGTTAATCTTTCAAAAAATCGCAGCTAGTTCAATTATTGGCCATTCTATGTAATACTTCTAATTTTCTCACCTTCATCTGTGCAGAGTTATTTTAGGCCCGCATGGGTAGATTCACATGGATGACTATGTGTAATCTTTTTTTAATCTTCCTTATCAATGCTGTACAAAGTTTCTTGTTGTTTATGTCATGAAAAAGGCTAACATAAAAACGATTTTTTCTGTTTTCACGTATATATAGTTTTCGGTCAAGGTTACAGAAGTGCTGTGAATGAACGACTTAATGTTAACAATTAGGTTAACGTGTATATATGAAATTGAATTTGCATTTTTTCAGTCTCGGTTTACTTTTGGCATATCGTTTAGATGTCGAATAACCACAGTATCATTATTCATTCTTTCTGTGTTTTCAGATTTTATTTCGTCGAAAATATCTATAAGTGATACAAAACACCCGAATGCAAAAAAGTCTCAAACAAGAAATAATTTATTTTCCTGCCCAACTTGTACCTACAGGCCCAGGAGTGAAAGGGGTCTGATTACACAAATTAGAACCCACATTGGCGAGAAACCATTCTCGTGTTCGGAATGCTCTTACAAGTGCTCTGATAAGAAATATATGGCTATTCATACCAGAACCCACACTGGCGAGAAACCATTCTCGTGTTCGGAATGCTCGTACAAGTGCTCTGATAAGAAATATATGGCTATTCATACCAGAACCCACACTGGAGAGAAACCATTCTCGTGCTCTGAATGCACGTACAAGTGCTCTAATAATAGAAGCATGGTTTTACATACTAGAACCCACACTGGAGAGAAACCATTCTCATGCTCAGAATGCACGTACAAGTGCTCTGATAAAAGATATATGGCTATTCACATAAGAAACCACACCGGTGATAAACCTTTCTCGTGCTCGAAATGCACGTACAGGAGCTCTAGAAAATGCTATATGGTTTCTCATGCTAGAACCCACACCGGTGAGAAACCATTATCGTGCTCGGAATGCACGTTCAAGTGCTTTAAAAAAGGCGACATGGTTCGTCATACTAGAACCCACACTGGAGAGAAACCATTATCATGCTCAAAATGCACGTACAAGTGCTCGGGTGACAGAAATATGGTTATTCATACTAGAACCCACACCGGTGAAAAACCATACTCGTGCTTGGAATGCACGTACAGGTGCTCGGATAAAAGCAATATGATTTCACATACTAGAACCCACACTGGAGAAAAACCATTTTCTTGCTCAAAATGCACGTACAGGAGCTCTAGAAAAAGCTCTATGGTTTCTCATGCTAGAACCCACACCGGTGAGAAACCATTATCGTGCTCGGAATGCACGTTTAAGTGCTCTAAAAAAGGCAACATGGTTATTCATACTAGAACCCACACCGGTGAAAAACCATACTCGTGCTTGGAATGCACGTACAGGTGCTCTAATAAAAGCAATATGATTTCACATACTAGAACCCACACTGGAGAGAAACCATTTTCGTGCTCAAAATGCACGTACAGGAGCTCTAGAAAAAGCTCTATGGTTTCTCATTCTAGAACCCACACCGGTGAGAAACCATTATCGTGCTCGTAATGCACGTTCAAGTGCTCTAAAAAAGGCAACATGGTTCGTCATACTAGAACCCACACCGGTGAGAAACCATTCTTGTGCTCGGAATGCTCGTGAATGGCAACGGAAAGAAAATCTAGACAAAAAATCAACCCTTACTGGATCAAATTATGGGGAAGCTGAATTTTTGCAGGTGAATAGTACAAACTTTCAGAAAATACATCTTTATCTTTATTAATTTATTGAAGAATAGTATTAAATATTGTCATTGTAAATTGTAAACCTTGTTACTTACATGTACTTTTTCCTATGGTAAAAAAAGTATTTTCACAAAAGTCTCTACTCTTCTCTCGATGGCTTCTATTAAAGGGCGATTGAGGGTTCTACTAAAGCCATTATATCTCATCAACTAAAAATGTTTTAGTGAATTTTTTCTAGAAACGAACTTCTTATAAAATTACCTTAAAATAATATAAATTTTTCATTTGTAATAGTAAAGACAATCTTTGCATTGAAACAGTTGAGCGCAGGATTATGATGAAATACGAAAGTAAAAAGTGAAAGAATGTATGCGATATTCAATCTTGAGTAAAAAATAAATAAATTTAAATTTACTCGATACACGACTTTTCAAATAGCTCCATTTAAAAACATATTCCCTTCCCCTCCACCTAAGGTATTATTTTAGGTATAATACCTAATATGCAATATGTAAAAAGATGTACCGTACCTTAAGGATGGACGTCGTAGAAATCAAACATATTCTTAGTACAGTGCAAAAATTAAATAAATGCATCACGTAAAAAAAATAATTTAAGAAATTAAAACCTCGATCTATTCATCAGATACCAGACACATCAATGAATTAATCAATTTTAAAAATGAGAGTTTTTAACAATCAAACTGAATACTTTTTATTTTTTTTATATATTCAATAATATTGTTATTGGGTTTATAAAAACAGTGTTTATGTTGAACAAACTGGCCGATCCTTTAATACTAGGTTCAAAGAACATATAAGATCTTTTAAAAATAATAATAAAATACAATCACAATTTGCCAAACATCTCGTAGATGAAAATCACTCACTTAGTGATAATAATAAACCAACTCCGTTACATGTACAAAATAAAGGCCGTAAACTGATTCTTTTAGAGCAGTTAGAAATTAACAAAAACTCTAATAATCCGAAAGCTATTCTAATTAATGAACAAACAAATATAATTCGTTCACCCCAACTAGATATCTTCAAACCTAGTGCAAATATGAGTGCATTATGAAGTTCTTAATTATTCTATTAAAATAACCCTATGAGTCATCGTTTGGGAATAACTAACATAAAGACATTCAGTCAAATTTAAACATTACAGTGATTGGGGAAACTTTACTGGGGTGATAACCATTAATAATTTCTAACATTTCACCCACAAATCAATTAAGAAATCAGTAATTGAAATTAAAATACCTATCTACAAATAATATAAATGTATCGTCTGTAAGTGGGCTACCCACAGTTTGATAATGCCTTCAGAGGGCGAAACAGCTGTCACGCGTAATAATAATTACACATCAGAACTTGTTTAGAAATAAACTGTTTTTATAAACCCAATAACAATATTATTGAATATATAAAAAATTAAAATTAAAATGGAGTTCTACAAATTTAACTTAATAACAGTAAATAAAAACTGAATACTACTCAGTTTTGTAAGAAACTATGTAAAATATAAAAACAACTGAATAAATAAATAATTTTTTAAAAAAGTTGAGAGCAGGATTTTGAAAAAAGGCGAAGTTCAAGAATTAATACAATATAATTAAAATACTTAAGGAAACTGAAAATAAAGCTCTACCAACATTTGTGGCTCAGAATCAAAACAAACTGCACAAACTACCGGCCTTTAAATGGCCTTGAGTTTTTCTACCTTGTCTACTGCTCTGCTCCGTACTGCTTGTAATCTGTGCTTAAGTATTGCATAAAATTGTTGGATTCAAAAAGCCCGAAGATATCAATCTAGAGTGGTGTTTCCCAGCCTTCTTTATGCCAAGCCCTACCGTAGTCTTTTCTTAAGTCAGATGCCCCACCGGCATCTTTTTAAATAAAACAGTAGGTAAATTTTCAAATCATATTGTAATATGTTTGTAAACATATGAATCCGTAATGAAATGAAATAAATCCTATTCTAAAACATATAATTTAAGTGAAATTAAATTCAGTTACGCTTGCTACAAAGAAATTAAATATCCGGATCTAACTTAGTTAATTTAAGTCTTAGGTACCCTCTATTAGTTATATCCAATCGATTTCGTTTTTTCAATGAGTAAATCGCTTATGGCGCTAAAACCACATTCCTACAAATAAGTTGAGGGAAAGGGTAATAATAATTTTCAGACATGCAAAGTAATATTAGGTTATTTTTTTGTCAAATCATTGGTGAAAGTTTCTTTTTTAAACCTTAATGTTACATTCGTACTCGCACAGAGCAAAAACCGTTCTCATGTTATTACTGTAACTATTCATGTTCTCTCAAGCCAAATTTAATGGCAGACGTCTACTATTCTCATTTTCTTACTTTTATTATTCATTTTCACAGAACTCACCGATATTGCAACATGTTTTCACTCATTGTGAAATACAGTGATTATTCATGGTCAAGCATAATAAGACACACTCACACTCATATTCAGGAAAAACCGTCTCTTTTCTCGTGTTCTTTCTGTAACTATCCATATTCGCAGAAGTCAAGCCTAATTGCATGTATTCGCACTTATACCAAGTAAAAACCATTCTCATGTCTTACTGTAACTATTCATGTTCACAAAAGACAAATTTAATGACTCACGTTCGCATTCACACCAATGGTAAACCATTTACATGTTCTTACTGCGATAATTCACGTTCACAGAAGTCACGTTTAATGAGACACAATAGCACTCATACTAAAGAAAAACCATTCTTACTGTAATTATTCATGTTTATGGAACTCAAATTTAACGAAACACATTATCACTTCTATTAGGATAACCATTCTCATTTTCTTAGTGTAACTAGTCATGTTCACAAAGAAGACACATTCGCACTCATTATAAGCAAAATCCATTCTCATGTTCTTACTTTGATCATTCATGCTCACAGATATCCAGCTTTATTTTACAATTTCGCACTCATGCTTAGAAAAAATCGTGCACAATGTTCTTATTGTAATTATTTATTTTATTTTAGGAAAATTAACTGTTACTTGGTTGGTTTTTACATGTGCAATTTACTTAACTGAGAAACCAATTATAGATTTCCTCACTATACTTATACATTATGTGTAAAACAATCAAGCAGTATATTGTAGATACCGTATTGTACCAATACAACATGTACAGCTACATCCTGCACAGTTTCTGTGTTTTTAAATAATTATTGAAATTGTAACAGGTTTAATTTTAATTTAAGTACAATTTGGCGAATATCAAACCAGAAGTAAGAGCAGAAACGACCTTTCTATTCCAACTAGCAATACTGCGGCTTATCAAAAAGTTTTCTCATACCTGGGGCCAAAAATATACAACAAAATCCCCTATCAATTTAAACTGTGTGAATTATCAGCTTTCGGTACTAAAATTACTAAATGGTTATTAGACTTAGGTAGGACAGATTCCGAAAAATTATTAAAAAACGTAGTCTGAGTTGATTTCTTCGATTTTGTATTTTGTATTTACCTAAAAAATATTTTTTTATTTTTCTTTCTTACATTGATATATTATATTTTTATTTTATATTTTACATGTACCTATATGGATTTTATTGTTTATTACTGCTAAATTGTATTTTCCTAAAAAAATATTTTCTTTCTATTTTTCTTTCTTACATTTATATGTTATATTTTAATTTTATTTTTATATTTTACATGTACCTACCTGGAATTATGTACACGCAACCTGCCAATTTGACTGTCCTAAAACGGGAAACTTCCTAGTTGGACAGTCAAAGCTTCCTTTTATATTTGTATATCTTGTATGTAATAAATGTAAAAAAAAATAAAAAAAAAATAAAAAAATAAATAAATTTCATTTTTTATGCATCTCAGGCATTTTTTGTATGACCGATGAGTATTCCACGTTTAGGTGGATTGCCTAAGTGTCTCGACGCTGAAGCGTGGTGCCCCACCTCTGAGGCGTTATGCCCCACCGGTGGGGCGTACGCCCCTTCGTGGGAAACACTGATCTAGAGAGTGGTTTATTTATGATTCAGTATGTCTTTGGCTTTCGTTCCAAGTGCCCGCGCTTAGTGAAATAAACCCATTCTGACCCTGCTCTAAAATGGATGTTCAGCCGATATGTCCATTTTCATTATCACCAATTACGAAAAACAAAAAAGGACAGTTTAACATTCTTTACTTGTTATTTGTAAAACCATTCGAATTGAAACAGCACATTTTTATTATTCAAGGATATAGATTGGTAATACATGTATGAAATTTGTTAATGTTGGTTTCGATCAGTTTTATTTATGTTTATAGGTGGTGCATAAACCTCAACGGACAATGATTATCAATATGTATAAAAATATTTTATCTGGAAACCCTGATATCTCACAAACATGTGTCATTCACTCAATCTCTGAGCAAACGGGTATTGGGCTACACACCATCAAATATAAATTATTGCGGCTTACAAGAACCGGTGAAGTTAAATCGCCAAATAAAAAAGAGAGCGAATGAACTTTTTTGCTAAAATCGATAAAAATGCAATAAGATAGAAGATTCACACTTTTTACTTGGGAAAACAATATCCCATAATTAATAAAGTTCTGCAGACTGTCAATAACGATTAATTCATGGCCGAATTTTAAGCGCAGCACTTTCTATAAGGTAATCAAAGAATTGGGTTCTCAATATTGTAATCGAAAACGTGACAGTTTGTTGACGGAGCGTGAAGACTTAATTCTTTGGTGTAGAGATAACTTAATAGCAATCGAGAGACACCGTAGGGAAGATCATACGATATACTACCTCGATGAAACCTGGATTAATGCAGCTGATAATACTGTTAAATCGAGACGAGATGCTTTCGCACGCGGCATTTCCGTAGGACCCCCTAATCCAGCCGGTAAGGGAAAACGATTAATAGTGTTACAAATTGGAAGTTCTGCAG
Source organism: Hesperophylax magnus (assembly GCA_026573805.1). Taxonomy (NCBI): domain Eukaryota; kingdom Metazoa; phylum Arthropoda; class Insecta; order Trichoptera; family Limnephilidae; genus Hesperophylax; species Hesperophylax magnus. The sequence goes on from JAIUSX010000060.1 coordinate 5,678,016, forward strand.
GATTTGTTCCGAATTGTCTTTTCATTTTGAATAAAAATAATTCAGTAGATTATCACGACGAAATGAATGGGGAAACATTTTTTGAGTGGTGTAAAAACATTTTTAACACTGGATGAAAACTACTGCATAGTAATGGATAATGCCCCATATCATTGTGTTAAATCAAGCTTCCTACGAAACAATGGAAAAAAGGCGACATAATTCAATGGATTGAAGTAGAGGGAGGGCTGAGTATCGATGGAAGTAAAATTAAAGCGTATATAGAATAAAGTATGAGTTGTTGCGGTTGCCAGTTCGTACCGGGATCATATTATAAGTATGTAGTAGATGTTACTGCGAACGAAGTTAACAAAACTGTGTTTCGATTACCTCCTTATCATTGTGAGTTAAGCCCGATCGAAATGGTGTGGTCAATGGTTAAACAGCACTCCAAAGTAAACAATACCTCCTTCAAAAAAAGTTACGTAAGACGACTCATAAAAGAAGTATCTAAAAAGTTACATCAGAGCATTGGAGTAACTTTGTTCGACAATATTATTGGTATTGAAAAAAAAAAATTGTAAGATCGATCACATTGTTTGAATGGATAAAATGTTTAAATTTTTTGTTTTATTTGTCGGTAGACAAATAAAATAAAATAATTTATTTATTGAAACAGTGGATCTGAATGTGTTAACGCACATCCTTGTAGAAGCGCGGAGAAGGGGCGGAGACATGCGCGTCCACGGGTTGTTCTAATGTTGGACCAAGAATAGTCGTGCGTAAATGGAACCCGAATATTTGTAGGAACTTAACCACAACTTAGATTATCATGTATAATTAGCATACTACCAACATTTCGCATTAATTCGCTTAATATTAGAGTCAGGATCAGTGATTTAGAACCCGTCACATTAAGTTAATGTTGGTAGATAATCTAAATAAAAAAATATTATTTCTGAAGCTGTTAGATTAAGAGTCCTATTAATAAATAAACAACTTACTGCAGAATGAACGATTGCAACGTAGTCATATTATTTTTTGTAGCGTTTCATTCTCTAATGTGTTTTGTCTATGGTGTTATTTGTCTTTGACATCATTTTACCCATGGACGTGGACCTATCTGTCATCACACGTCTCAAATTTCGATTAGTTTTTCAATAATTAAATTTGTAAAATACCCGCAACCTCCGACGCATTCTCGTCAACACAAATACGAATGTGCATTTATATAATCTGATGTCTAATTCTAACCACCCAGTCGAAGCGGTAAGCGCAATTACTTTCAAGTTGTGACCTCGTGAGCCATTTATTCAATTCACAATCATAACAGGACTTAAAACTCTTAAGCCGGTTGTTTGGATCTCAATCCTACGTTTGGTACCCACCTCTAGTCACAAAAAACAATCCACATTTAAAACAAACTTCGTTGAAACCCGGTATATCAGTAGCTCCGTATCCTCGCTAAATATGATATCCATCACTCAAATTTAAGCAAAAAAAAATCGGCGGCTCAATCCCTGAGCCGCAAAGCAGTTCCATTTAAATACGGCAAGCTGTTTGGAGTGACACTTGTGAAGTAGACATGTACATAAATAATACCTGCTTTCTTCGTCTCACAGAAATTTATGTACATTGCCTACTTTTATCATTATCAAATTGGATGACTCATCGTTACACGTTAAGTATCCTTACACGTAGGACCATTAACTCGTTAATTTAACCGACGTAGAATAAACTTCGTTCGGTGACATTTCGAAACATCGCGAAGACAGTTCACAAGAGTTTAGTTTAGCAAAGGAAAAAGAAACATATACCTCTTTTGAAATAAAGTTTTTACTAAACGTAAAATTTTGGTGATATCTATTCTTATGACCTATGTACGGATTTAGTAAGCTCGACATTGCAACCAAACCGCCCAAGCAACCGTTATTGTCAAGCATAATGATTTGACCTAGAAGAACGTCACTCACCTTTTCACATGTGATAAATATAACGAAAGCATTAAGCAAATTAAACTCAGGTTTCGTGGATCGAGACAATACTGTTTTTAGTCAGAGGGGCGAGGATTTTATCTCTTAATTTAATTAATGAAATCGCGACCACAGTAGTCAGGAGTTTGGTTTTATAAAGAAAAAGTACACGTTTCTGTACTAAAATCATATTTATGAAAACAAAAAAAAAGTTGGTGATATATATCCGACCTTTATACGGATTATGTACTAAGCCTTGATTGAAACCCAATAAATTGCCATAGTAATATGGCATATCAACGATTATTTATTTTTTCAGAATATCATGCTAAAATCAGAATAAATTGCAGTTAACCTGAAATGGATCCTGTGACTTTAGATGTCGGTGTCATTAAGTCCGAACCGGACACAATCACCCAAGAAGAAAGTCCAACTTCACCTTATGAAGCATTATTGCCGGGCAGGGATTAATATATTAGCTATTTATAGATCCCCATCCGCACCCAATTTTTCAATCTTCCTTACTGCACTTGAAACTTTGTTATTAAAACTAAAACACTGTAGTACGCTGTTTGTAATTGGAGACACAAACATAAATATTCTAGAAAATGGTCATCCTCAAAGAGACGATTACCTTAATACCATAAGCTACTACGGTCTTGTTAGTTACATCAACAAACCTACTAGAGTCACTGAAGAAACTCTTTCTTGCATCGACCAAATAAAAGGTAGAACGAAACTACCCATAAATAATAAAAAAAAAAAGAAAAAAAAAAATAAAAATAGGAAAAAAATACATATTATAATTTAATTATAAGAAATTAATATCACAACAAAGTAACACACGAATTTACTTATAAACATATATCAGGTAGTATAATTTTTTTAATAATTTTAAAATAATTAAGATAGTGTTTTTTTTGTATAGTTCAGTTAAGTAAATTCGGTTTAAGTCTGTGTTTGATATCAGCTTATTTTCTATTTCAGATCTGCCTATATTAAGTATCCAGTTTTTTTATTTGAGATAAGGATTTATTGGGAGGGTAAGGATTCATTTCAGATGTCACCAAACACGGGCAAAGTAATTTTAAGCATCATTTCAATTCTGAATTGTGGTCATACACTAGTATACATACACTGAGAGTATCTTCCATTCACGAACTTGCGGAAAATATATTGCATTTACACATACTTATAATAACGCCGGGATTAGAACCCGCGACCTCTGGCTTACTAGTCGAGAGCCTTACATTTCGACCACGAAGGCCGTCAAATTAATTAAAACACAACATATATTTCTCATTTATTCGCTTAATATTAGAGTCAGAATCAGTAATTTAGAACCCGTCACATGATGTTAAGTTTGGTAGATCATAAAAAAAATATTTTCTGAACCTGTTAGATTTGAAGTCCTACAAATAAATAAACTACTTACAGCAGTATAAAAGATATTATTTTTTGTACCGTTTCATGATCTAATGTGTTTTGTCTATGGTCTTATTTGTCTTTGACATCATTTTACCCATGGACCTATCTGTCATTACACTTCTCTCAAATTTCGATTAGTTTTTCAATCATTAAATTTGAAAAACGTCAACACAAAAACGAATGTGCAAATTTATAATGTGGTTTCTCATTCTAACCAATCAGTCGAAACGGTAAGTGCAATTACTTTTATGTTGCGACCTCGTGAGACATTTATTCAATTCACAATCTCAACGGGGCTTGAAACTCTAATACCGGTTATTTTGATCTCATTTCTTCCTTTAGTCATAAAAAACAATCCACATCTAAAACAAACGTAGTTGAGACCCGGTATATCAGTAGCTTCGTATCCTCGCTAAATACGATATGCATCACACAAATTTAAGCACACAAAATCGGCGGCTCAATCCTTGAGCCGCAAAACAGTTCCATTTTAAGACGGCAAGCCGTTTGCAGTGATACTTCTTAAGTAGACATTTACATGAATAATACCTGCTTTCTTCGTCTCAGAGAAATTTACGTACATTGCCTACTTTCATCATTATCAAATTGGATGCCTTATTGAGCTCAAACTCATTCTATAACAGTCCGGTAAGGTATTTAAAAGATTTTAAAAGTTCTAACGTAGCAACAGTTTGTGTTCAGCGGTTATTTTGTCATTATTTTATTAATAGTACCCTGACTCCAGCAAAACAAATAATATTCATAATTAAGTATCCTTGTACGTAGGACCATTAACTCGTTAATTAAACCGGCGCGGCGTAGAAGGAACTTCGTTCGGTTACATTTCGAAACATCGCGAAGACATGAGTTTAGTTTTGTTAAGGAAAAAGAAACATATACCTCTTTTAAAATTAAGGTTTTTCAAAACGTGAAATTTTTGTTATATTTGTTCTTATGACCAATATACGGATTTCGTAAGCTCGACATTCAAACAAAACTGCGCAAGCAACCAATATTAATAATATAGTCCATAAACAAGCTTATTGCAATTTTTATTTATTTTATCGTTGCCTTATTTTGAATATATTTTTTGTTATTTAGTGCTCCTCTCACTAGGTTAAAATATATTTCATGCTATCGAATTGTTAAAAATTACAATCTTGATGCATTTATGCATTCAAACTTCAATAAAGTCCATTGTATCATTATGTTCACAACAGAGTAGTTGTGGAGTGCGATATGAATATGGAATGTCTACAATTATTTCGTTTTCCAGGATGTCTTGCTAAAATCAGAATGAAATGCAGTTTACCTGAAATGGATCTTGTGACATCAGATGTCGGTGTCATAAAGTCAGAACCGGACACAATCCCTCAAGAAGAAAGTCCAACATCACCTTTTGAAGCACTATTGCCGTTCGGGACTGTCAAACAGGAGACAGATGAAGCCACTGCGATCGAGTGTGACCCAGATACTCTAGTGGTAGAAGAAGTATTCTCGGAAATAGATATTGATTATCCTGACATTAAAAAGGAATGTTTCGTTCATCTTGAAAGGATCGACCAAAGTCTTGGTAAGCTATTCACTTATTCTTCCGATGACCTCTCCTATCGAACATTAGTTTACCCCGCAGACTGCCGCCCCGAAAAGCTCAGGAGAAATAAAACCAACCGGTAACTTTGGTTTCGATACGTATCACCACTAGAATGTGATTTGGTTTTGATGATCTTCAGTTGGAATTCCTAATTTAAAATTATTGAATCTCAGGAACTTATTCTGCACTCTCTCAATTTTTAGTTAATCTGTGCTCCATTTTATAAGAATCTTATAAAATGGAGCACAGATTATGGCATTAAACTAAAGATTACTTCTCACCAAACCAATGAATAGCAATCTAAAGAAGTTAATTAATTTTAAATCTTTCACCTTTCTCAAAATATACCATAAACATTTCATGGCCTTATTAGTTATTTCATTTATATGAGGAATAAAATATTATGCACTGTCAAAATCAATCCCAAGGTCCTTAATTTGCTTTTCTCTTTTTAGAAAAAAAAATTGTTAGTGCTATATTGATGCAATATGGGATTTTTGATTCGGGCAAAAGTTATTATTTGCCTTTTTTCGATGTTATGAAACAGTTCATTATGGGTGCAACACTCTTGTAGCCATATAAGATTTAATTTTAATTCGTGACAGTCATGGAGATTAGTAATAGTTTGGTAAATTTTAAGATCGTCTGCATATATGAGTATTAATATATGGAGTAATATATGGAGTTTTAACTCCATCAAAAACGGTTGTTATGTTGTTGATAAACAAGAAAAACAATACTGGATCCAAATGTTACCCCTGTTGAACACCGGTGAAAATTTGAAATTACTGTGAATTGTGTTAGTTGAGTTTGACTGATATTTTTCCGGTTATTCCAAGGATTCTTAGTTTATGTATGGGAATTTTCTGTGAGACTTGGTCGAAGGCTTTACTTTAATCAGTATACACCACGTCTGTTTGAAGACGCTTGTTCACGTTGTTAAAAAGTTATTCCTGATACATCATTAAATTTATAAGAGTCTATCTTTTGCCATGAAACCATGTTGATGTGAAATCGCTTTATTTAGCTCGAGCGATAGTTTTAAGAGAAGAACGGATTCGAATAATTTAGGGATTGAAGACTGTATACATATAGGTTTATAGTTAGAAATATCTGATTTGTGACCGTTTTTAAATATTGGACACAGAAAACTTGTTTTCCGTTGTTTCGGTAAGGTACCACTTTTTAAAGACGAGTTAACAAGTTTTGTGAGAGGAGAAGTTAAGACTGATAAACATTTGGATAAGAATATTGGAGAAATGTTATCGGGGCCAGCCGATTTGTTAAGATCAATGGATTTTTGTTTAGTTCAAAAATCATTTTCTTCAAATATAAATCGATTAAACTCGATCTTATTTTTATTTATAGCTGTTGTATTGTCGAACAATAGAGAATTATTTGAAGTATCGTAGACATAGCTGAAGAATTCAGCAAACAGATTCACGTCTTCTTGGGGGTTATCGGCCATTCAATTATCTAAATCATGTTCGAGGGTATACTTGAATCATTGTAATTAAGCATGTTTGAAAATTTATAAATATTCTGATAACTGACAGAAGTCAATTCTTCGCAGTTACCGATGCATTTTTTGTAACATAACTTCTACATTTTTTGGTAATCTTTCTTAGTTCGCAAAATTTTGCATAATCATTAGCTTTATGGGCAATTTTTAGTCTCTTATTACTTTAATAAGGTCGTTACTAAACCATTTTGGGTATTTATTAAAAATAGTTTTAGACACGGGTTAATACAGATCGATAGCATTATTAAGAATAAAGTAAAATTTATCTACCACTTCTTTGACGTTTTCTCCAAAGTCCAAAAATTCCAGTGAGGAGAAGACAAAAGATTGATAATTTGACTATAGTCTGTTTCAATATTGTTGATGTAGACCAGGGGTTCCCAACTTTTTGTACTCTGGAGCACATTCTAAAATATCGGTAGGGTGGCGGGCACCACCTATTTTTAATCGACAAACTCGGGGCAGCAATCGCAATCAAAATGACAACAACGCGTTACCAGGCTTGGTACAACTATAAGTGACCAGCTCAGGTACGGGGGCTCCGTCGAAGCCAGAATAAAATTGGCCTCTCAGAAGCTGGGCGTACTATACAGGGCCCGCAGATACTTTAATAGTACACAACTGCTGACCCTGTACAAATCGCAAGTGCGCCCTACTGTCGAATTTGGCAGCCATCTCTGGTCCGGAACCCCAAAATACCTGAAAAAACCCTTGAGTCTGTGCAGAAACGGGCGGTCCGTTTGATAGATTCCCCAATCTTAACAAACGGACTGCAATCTTTAGAGCACAGGCATCAGGTAGGTATGCTGTCCTTGTTCTCTCGGTATTACAATGGAAGATTCTCTGAGGAACTAGCGTCATTGATCCCTTCGGCGCCGGTGCGTAGTCGGGATACACGCCAAACGCGCGCTCAACATTTGTACACGGTTGACATTTGTCACATGAGAACGGGTCGCTTCTACGATTCGTTCTTAAGTTCAACAGCTCGGCTGTGGAACGAACTGCCGGCCTCTGTGTTTCCTCTCTCCTACAACTTGGGACTCTTCAAGACCCATGTTCACTCCTTCCTCTCCACAAATAGACCCTCCGCACAGCATCCCCAAAGATGACATAGGCCCTGAGGGAAATTATTTTCTTCCGGGCCTCCTGTGTGGAGTTAATATAAAAAAGGCGGGGAATGCTATTTGCACATCACTCCTTGTACACGCCGAAAACCCGAAGTGAGCCGATGATCGCCGAATCGATCGGGACGGTACGAGCACGGACCCAAGGCAGTTTGGCTGTCGGGGCCATGCTTATTGCTTTTATTGACAGACAGAGCTGGCAGAGTCATATGCCATGTGTTTTGGTGCCTTCGGCGTTCATCGGCTCAGTTCGTGGCGTTCGTTCACTTCGGGTTTTCTGCGTGTACAAGAAGTAATGTGCAAATGGAACTCCCCATTCCAGACTAGCGTGAAGAGTGCAGTCTGGCTCGCTACTAGACAGGTTGCGCAAGTACTGTCAGCAAAGGAACCACTCATACATACAATATCGCAAACATACTAACGTATTTAATGAACCTAGGCACTAAAAAAAATTAATACTATAACAAATATATAAAATAATTCACATTTTTATATAATGTTTATGAAAAAATTATTTCACTGTCGAATAGTGGCGGGCACAAACGAATCGTTCCGTGGGCACCATGGCGCCCGCGGGCACGGGGTCGGGAACCCCTGATGTAGACGGATGTTTTTTTATTATTGGACTGTAGAATTCAACCGTTAGAGGGGGATGATAGTTTTTGATTGGGAGAATGAATTCGTCAGATGTGGATACTTTAACGGGGGAAGAATTGGATAAGACAAGATCGAGATTTCGAGAGTTTGCATTGTATACATAGTTTAACTGTCGAAGGCTTAGGAAATTTGACATCTCGATTATTTCATGAGAAGCATGATTGATGTTGCACGAAGTTTTTTTGTTTTTTATGTCCATGTAACATTAGCAGATTGTAGTCTCCTGTCGAGATCAAAGAAGCACCAGGAAATTTTTTTCGTAATGTTTTAGCATCTAGGTAGTGGTCTTTATATAGTTGGGCGTCGGAAGATGGGGGAATATAGATACAGCCGATTATATTTTTTTCCTTTTTGGCAGACACCATGTTGAATAGTTGTTCTAGATGTGGATTGATGCATTTGAGTTTTCTTGAATTAAATTTGTTATGTATGGATACTAACACAACACCTCCTCTAGCTTTATTGCAAGTGCTTCTATCTTTTCTTTTTACGTATGTTCAAGGAAACCCAACTCTTTTTTTGTATATGTTTTTATTTAGCCATGTCTCAGTGAAGGTGTAAGAGTCGTAGACCAAGTAAGGTAAGGTTGATTTCAGGTCCTGTAATTTAATGTCTAGTCCACGTACGTTTTGATTGAAAAAATTTATTATAGAATTTAGGTTTTTGGGTACATTTTGGCGATTGTTGGATTATTGTTAATTTATTTTTTTGTGATGTCCATTTCGCCAGATGTCTTTCATTTTTCTAGTTCGTCTCTTAGTTCGGATAACTGTTTACGCTGTAGAATTGTTTGATCATGGTAAAACCTTATATTGTTTATAAATATGTTTCTTGCCCAGTCATATTTTCTGCCACTTTGCTTCTGGAAATTCGACCTTTATTCCTCTCGGTTTGTCAACATTTCTTTTACGCAATCTGTAAATTTTTAGGTCTAGGTTTGTTGTTTAAATTTCAATGTCAACATTTTTTTCTTGACAGGTGTTATGTTTTGCTGTCGAATAACGTCGATATCATTATTAATTATTTCTCTGTTTTCAGATTTTGTTTCATCGAAAATATCTGTTAGTGATACAAAACACCCGAATGAAAAAAAGTCTCTCACAAGAAAAAACTTATTTTCCTGCCCAACTTGCACCTACAGGGCTAGGAACAAAAGTGTTCTGATTACGCATATTAGAACACACACCGGCGAAAAACCATTCTCGTGCTCGATATGCACCTACAAAAGCTCTACAAAATGGTATATGCTTACTCATGAAAGAACCCACTCCGATGAGAAACCATTCTCGTGCTCGGAATGCACGTACAAGTGCTTTCACAAAAGCAATATGGTTTCACATACTCGAACCCACACCGGTGTTAAACCTTTCTCGTGCTCAAAATGCCCTTACAGGAGCTATAGAAAATACCATATGGTTTCTCATGCTAGAAACCACACCGGTGAGAAACCATTCTCGTGCTCGGAATGCACTTTCAAGTGCTCTGATAATAGAAGTATGGTTTTACATACTAGAACCCACACTGGAGAGAAACCATTCTGGTGCTCGGAATGCACGTACAAGTGCTTTCTTAAAAGCAATATGGTTTCACATACTCGATCCCACACCGGTGAGAAACCATTCTCATGCTCGGAATGCACATACAAGTGCTCTCATAAAAGCAGTTTGATTTCACATACTAGAACCCACACTGGAGAGAAACCATTCTCGTGCACGGAATGCACGTACAAGTGCTCATATAAAAGCAATATGCTTTCACATTCTAGAACCCACACTGGAGAGAAACCATTCTCGTGCTCGAAATGCACGTACAAGTGCTCTATTAAAGGCAGAATGGTTTTACATACTAGAACCCACACTGGAGAGAAACCATTCTCTTGCTCGAAATGCACGTACAAGTGCTCTATTAAAAACAGAATGGTTTCACATACTAGAACCCACACTGGAGAGAAACCATTCTCGTGCTCGGAATGCACGTACAAGTGCTCTTTTAAAAGCAACATGGTTCGTCATACAAGAACCCACACTGGAGAGAAACCATTCTCGTGCTCGGAATGCAAGTGATTGGCAATTTAATGACAATAAAAGTGTCATTTGCGCTATACGTTAAAAAAAATCGCTCTTTTTAGAAATCGTTCTCATGGTTGGATGAAATTTTTCGTGTATTTTGAAAAGCCAAAAGTTTTAGTTTGTTACAGTATGTATTGAAATTCGTAAAATAATTAAACTAAATTTTTTATTGTCAATGTACAAGACACAGAGATATATTATACATGAAACATATCAGGTCCATTTGGATGACTAGCTTTATTGCAACGGATGGTGAAGATTAATATCCCAGTCAATCTAGACAAAAAATCGACCCTAACTGGACAAAACTAGAAAAAAATTCGCAAGTGAGTAGTACCTCCTCCAGGAAGTATTTTCACAAAAGTCCCACTCTTCCCACAATTTGTTCCTCACCTGCGCTCCCCCAACCATTTAATTTTAGGGTTCTACTAAAGCCATTATATCTCCTAAATTAAACAATCTATCAGGTAATTGTTTCCATTAACAAACTTCTTATAAAATTACCTTAAAATAATGTAATTTTTTTCATCTGCAATACTTGAGACATTCTGTGCAGTGAAACAGTTGAGCGCAGGATTATGAGTAAATACGAAGGTAAAAAGTGCAAGAATGGATACGATATTCCATCACGTTGATGTTCTCTCTCCCACGTCTATATTCCTGTAAATATACTGTAACTCTGGTTTTGATTTTATATGTTTTTATAAACTTGATGAAGTTTCAGGGTGAACCAAAACCAGTTGATTTTATATGTTGAAAATATATGCAATAAAGTAGTTTTAAAAATTAAGTTATTTTCATTATAATTTTGTATATTCACAAAGTGTTTGCTACATATGAAAATTTATTTAATTATAAATCACTCCGTAAATTCGTACTAAATTTAATATTTCTAATTTTGAAACTGACAATTCAAGGTGGAATTCCATTATAATAAAAGAAAAAAAAAACTTTTTTCTACTTTAATTTTACTGACCGTAACCGGTTTTAGCTCGTTAAAGCCATCTTCAGACTGGTACAAATTATTTTTAGTCCTCGGTTTCTTCTTCTTCTTCGTTGGCGCTACAGCCCATATCGAGCTTTGGCCTCCTGCAGCAGTCGCCTCCAACTCCTCCTGTCCTCAGCGGCTGACTTCCAGTTTGTCACCTGGAGAAGCTGTGCTGCATCCGCTCTTACCTCATCTTCCCACCTCAGTCTGGGTCTTCCCACTTTTCTCTTTCCACCTGGGTGACCAGTCAGAATTCTTTTTGGGACGCGTGTATCCGGCATTCTCTGTACATGCCCAGCCCATCTCAACCTGAGGAGTCTCATGTGTGCAGAGATGCTAAGGGCCTTATATATATCGTACAATTCTATATTGTGCCGGATACGCCACTGTTCGCCCTCTTTCACGGGTCCACATATTGTTCTCAGCACCTTTCTTTCAAAAGTATCCCGCATTTCAGCCATCTTTACCGTCAGTGTCAGCGCCTCACATCCATATGCCAATACAGTTCTTACAATGGTCTTATATATGGTTATTTTGGTTTTTCTGTGGACACTACGTGACTTAAACACTGGCAGCAAAGAGAAGTATGTTTTGTTGGCTGCTGTGATTCTCCTTCTGATTTCTGCTGGATCCTCATTGTTCTCTGTCAGGCTGGAGCCCAGGTAGGTGAATTGATCGACCACTTCGTATGAGTAGTTGTCTTTAAATAGTGCACTACTTCTTCTTCTGTGTGAGGGGTTCCTGCTCTGTACCATCATTTTTGTTTTGTCAACATTAACTCGCAGTCCTACTTCCCGCGCCGCTGTTTCTGAAGGGTCGAAGACCTCCTTAATGGCTGAAATTTTATTTTCCGAAAATGTTGATGTCATCCGCATATCCGACAACTTGACTGCTCTTGAAACAGATATTGGAGCCAGTGTCTATTAGTGTTTTTCGTATTACATGTTCGAGCACAATGTTGAAGAGAGTGGGAGCCAGACTGTCCCCCTGTTTAATTCCCTGTGATACTGTCAATTCTTCCGACAATTCTCCGTCTATTTTGACCTGACATCTTGAGTCTTACATTGTGGCTTTTATGAGCCTAACCAATTTAGGTGGAATCTGGAATTGTAGTAGTATGTCATATACAGTGGGTTGCCATATTATTAGGGACACCTAAGGAAAATGTGTTTTTCACACTTTGTGTTCATAAAACACAGATGTTTATGATTTTAGGTGCGGTTATTATTATTTATTAACAAGGATATTGAATTTTGAAAATTTAAAAATCGTTTTTATCCTTAATCTGCGATTATTTTATTTTTTTTATATTATTTTTAAGCATTATCGAACAAAAAGTTAATATTTCGTAATTTCGCCTTTAGCCGCAATAACAGCTTGTACACGCCGTGGAATACTCTCAATGCACAATTTTTCAGTAATATTTAGGTCAGGACAATGATGCCACACCCGGATGAGGGTTTCGATGAGCTGCTGCTTCGTTGTGATCACCTCCTTGGCAATCTTCCTCTTGGAGAGCTCCTACAAGTTTTCAATAAGGTTCATGTTAGGGGAATTCCCCGGCCAAGGTAAAATCTGCGCATTTTTTTAGCCAAGAATGCAGTGACAGTCCTGGCTTTATGACAGGGTGCGGAGTTGTGCATAAAGACGTATTCCTGGTCACCAGGGAACCATTCTCCGACTTGGGGCAGTAATCGATTTTCCAGTGTTTGTCTGTACTGATCCTGCCTCATAGTCCCTTGCACGATGTGGAGGCGCCCCATCCCTTTGGAAGAGATGACTGACCACACCATGATACTGGTAGGGTGTTTGATCGTCTCTACAAGGCAGTCCGGATGAAATTTCTCTCCTGGGCTTCGTCGGACGAACGATGATTTGTCCAACAAAATTTGGAAAATGGAATCGTCAGAGAAGCACACCTAAAAAAGGCCATAATCAGACAAATGGATTTTTTTTAAAGCTTGAAAAGCACAAAAATGTTAATATCCATATTTCAGGTCTCTATAGTCATGTTTTGGTGTGCGTTGGCCCATTCCAGTAGTTTTTTCCTCATATCTACTGTGAGGCGAGGTTTTTTAGCTGGCCGATGACCAATGAGGTTCTCCTCGACCAATCTCCTCTGGACTCTCCTTTGGGAGACTTCGATATCTTCTTTGTTGATCATCAAGGTCAGACGAGCCACACTCTTTTTGCGGTTTTGGAGACAGACATCTTTGATTTTGCGGTCAGTACGAGGTGTAGTGATTCGTTTTCTGCCACATTTCCCATTGTGATCCAATTCAAGGGGCAGGTTTTGATTGATTTTATAATTTATCCTGTTAACCACAGACTTTAAAATACCTGTATTGGCTGCTATTTCCCTTTGGAAATGTTGATTGTTTAACAATAGTGTCTTCACTTCCGGAAATTTTCTTGGGGACGTGTCTGAAGACCTAGCCATACTGAAAAAACAGAACATTGGACTCAATATTTAAAAAAACTATTCACTGAAATAAGATATGAAAAAAAAAATTACAAAATTAATAGATAATAATAATAACTTACATTTTTGTACAGCTAAACTGTTAAAACTAGTAAATATAATTATTATGTATATTTATTTACCAGAACTTCAATCACGCATTTTCACAAAAATGCTGGCCACGTGGAAAAAACCTTAAATTTTCGAGGGATGTGGCACTTTGCGAGTGTTGCCACTTCTTAAAAGTGTCAGTGGTGATACCAGCAACAAAAATAACGAAGGAATGGCCATCATATCCAAGTTATTTAGAAGTAGAGACAACGTAAACATAAAAATCAGAAAATATTGGAACTGTCCCTATTAATATGGCAACCCACTGTAGACACTCCCGATCTATGCTATCATATGCTTGCTTGAAATCAATGAATAGTTGGTGTATGTCTATGTCAAATTCCCAGCACTTTGCCAAGATCTGTCTGACGGTGAACAGTTGGTCTGTTGTGGATCTACCGGTGCGGAAGCCTGCCTGATACTCTCCCAGTAGGTTTTCTACATATTTATCGATTCTTTGTTTCAGTATCATGGTGTAGATTTTATATTCTGTGCATAGAAGTGATATGCCTCTATGATTTTCGCATTTTAATTTGTCCCCTTTCTTGTGAATTGGGCATATTATGCTTATTTGCCATTCCTCTGGGATTTTTTCCAGTGTCCATATTTTAGTTATTAAATTGAGTAGCAGATTTTTCAGATGCTCATTTCCATATTTGAACAACTCTGCCGGGAGGTTGTCTTTCCCAGGTGATTTGTTGTTTTTAAGTTTCTTTAGTGCAGCATTTATTTCTTGCATTGTTGGTGGATTCGCTGATTCTTCATTACTTGATTCAGTGGGTATGTTGGTAGGGTGACTTCTCAGGTCGCTATTAGGGTTGAGAAGTTTAGAGAAGTAGTTTTTCCACACTGTTTTTATTCGTTCCTTATCTGATATAATTGATCTATCAGCGTCTTTGCATAGTGTTGTATTCGGTTTGAAACCCTTCTTGAAGAAGTTTACTCCCCTATATGCTTCTCTGGGATTATTATTGACAAAGTCCTGTTCCATTTTTAGCAGTATATCATTTAAGAATTTTCTTTTCTTTACCCGTATCAGCTTATTCGTTTCTTTTCTCGCTTGTTCGTACGCCTGTCTTTTGTTTCTTGTTGACGTTTCCAAGTACTTCTTTCTGAGTATATTCTTTTCAGCTATCTTTCTTTCACACTCTTCATCAAACCACGGGTTCCTGGGCTGTCTGGGCATGTTTCCGACACTTGATTCCACTGCTTTTACAATTGCTTCTTTTATATCATTCCAGTCTTTTTCGAGTGATTCTTGGGAGTTCTGCTCAGTGATCTGATCTGTTAGTCTATTTACAAGGGCGTTGTGATACTGCTCTTTGCCTTCTGGTGTTTTTAGAGCTTCCGTATTGATTTTTTGAATAGTTGGTGATTTTCGTGTCCTGTTGTTTGCAATTCGGCTCCTATAGGTGGCCACCACCATGTAGTGGTCTGAATCACAGTTGGCACCCCTATACGTCCTTACGTTTGTGATGCTCGTTTCCCCCCTTCTTTCTATCAGGACATGATCAATTTGGTTATGGTGTCTACCATCTGGCGACGTCCAGGTCCATTTGTGTATGTCTTTTCTTGGAAATTGAGTCGAGGCCACGATTAGGTTTCCTGATTCTGCGAAATCAATCACTCGGGTTCCATTATTATTAGCGTGCTTGTGTAGACTGTTCATTCCTGCAATGTGTTGGAGCAGAGGATCCTGTCCTATCTTGGCGTTAAAGTCCCCAATTACCATCTTAATGTCGTTCGATGGTAATGTGTCGTAGACCTGTTCGAGTTTCTGATAGTATGTATCTTTCATTATGTCCTCTTTATCTTCCGTTTCAGCATGTACGTTGATCAATGTTACATTGTGAAATTTCGTTTGTATGCGTAAGCTGCACATTCTTTCATTAGTGGGTTTAAAGTCTAATATACTTTTTCGCATTTTCCGGTCCACAATGAAAGCCACTCCGAATTTATGATGTCTTTCATTTCCACTATGCAGTATCGTATGCGTTCTTATGTCAAATGGCTCAGATCCTATCCATCTGGTTTCTTGCACCGCCATTATGTCAATTTTATATTTCTTCATCTCCCTAGTGATCTCTCCTAGGGCTCCACTTCTATACAGCGTCCTTGCGTTCCAGGTAGCTATTTTCAAATCCTTATTTCGTTTGCCGGGTCTTTTCCTAAGTTCAGTTGTTGTCCGAGGCTCTGTGTTAGGATTCGTAATAGCGTTGCTTTTACAGGCAGAGGTTATTAGCCTCTCGCCCAACCCCCTACCAAGAGGGCCAGGGTTTTCTGTAGGGGTTTCCATCCCTTAGCTGGGGGGTTCCGGTTTTATGGCGCCGGAGATTCGCCATTCATCCTCTCCTATCTGCTATGGCTGATGGTATTGCCATTGGCCACATTGCCCAGGGCTCGCGGGGCTTAAGAGACCACTCGTGGACGCTAGGAGAAGGACTATTGGTAGTGTTGCTGATGGAATGCAACAGTGGCGTTACACGGTATTTGATGAGTGACACATTTTTCCCAGCAAAAAATGCGTCTCCGTGACCCTACCAAACTTTGAGCCCATAGTCCTCGGTTTAAATACATAAAATATGGGGGAGGGGGAGAGGGGTTGTCTAAAAGGGTTTTTAATCGATTATATTAATTACATATGTTACTAAGTCGTTTTAGACTGTCAATATCTAATTATTTTAGTATTTCCAGTAGGCTTATTACAAGGGGTTTGTAGTTTGCTTCAATATTGTTCAGGGAAAAACCTTACAAGTAATATAAATTATTAATGACCGAATTTTATGGTCGAATCCTTATTATGATATATGGGATTTCTTTAAATTATTTTTTGTTGTATTTTGAAGGGATGTGTTTACATTGGTATAGGGATGGTCATTATATAAACTATATACATATTTTAATTTCTGAATTATTATTAAAATTTAAATGGATTCAAGAGCGGAGACTTAACATATGATTATAATTGCTTATTCCTTACAATTTTTTTAGTGAAGCGGGTAATTTCAAAGGATTCTAGTCTATCAAGTTTATGACCTGTATTACAAGTATGGAGAATTTTAACTTCTCTGTCTTCTCTCTCTGTATGAAGCATCAGACTTGCGTCCATCAGGAAGTGTTTATGGAGTCTGTGTGTGATGTAATCTAAGATTATTTTTTTTATTTTCTAGTTACTTATTTTCCATGAAGGGGTGAATCATTTAAATTTACTGAATTTAATGTTAATGTTCTTTATACAAATAGAACGGTGTCATATGAGCCTCACATTTTTTACCTCATATGGGTGTTTAAAATGTTACCTGGCTATTGTAGACTTGGAGCCTTTGTGTTTTCTCGGTAGGGAAAAAAAATATTACCTTAATACCCTTATAATCTAAGGTTGATTTGATTTTTGATTTTATGGATTCTTTCGTAATCCTCTAACTGGCAAGGGTTTATAACAATACCCTTTTATTTTTCTAACTTACTAGTACTGCGGCCCATTTGGCCTTATTACTATAAACATCAGAATGTTGTACTTACTTGTCTGAATTAACCTTACATTAATGAGTTTTATAAATTCTTAACTGGATTAAAAACCTTATACAAATGACAGGGAAAAGAAAAAACAATAGTTCCGAACGTTTTACTCTACTTTAAACACAAGGACTTTTCAAAACATTAAGTCAATTAAATTACTCTACTGCTCTCTTGTGAGATCGCACCTAGAATATAGCGGTAAGAATAAGCCGTAAAGCCCTAGGCCGTAGAAGTTAGAAGATAGGAAACCTGTGTATCCGTTTATAATAGATGGCAATAATCTCTTATTTTTTTCCATAACCGAAAAGATGGTCCAACTTTATCTTTCACGGTTACGGATTACAGAAAGCTGGGATATATACCGAGATTTATGTATTTTCGATCGATACTCTATGGTATCTACTATTGGACAAGAGTGGTTTATTCATGTATTTGACAATCGAACATGAAACGAATACTAAAAGATATTATCACTTACAATAATGTGATAACTAGTTTATGTTCCGGACTTAAAGGCTCACGTCTGCTTCGTTTTACTAATTTGTGTTGTAGAAGTCATAAAAATTTATAGAAATTGGTCTGCGACATTCTTGTATATTTATTAAATTGATCGTTGTCTACTGTCGCCATGTCTTTAAACAAATTATGGAAATGTCCTGTTTTCTTCCTTTTATGATTAATGGGACGCACACTCCAATGTCGTTTTTTCCTTATTTTTTTCGTCAACTGTGCATCTCCTATTGCAGCGTAAATGACAAAAACATTCCACATGCAACAATATCTGATGAATCCATCGTTTCAATATTTATTTATATAAAACAATAATAATTTTATAAGATGGAGGAAGAATATACTCTCTGCTCTCGGTAGACATATACAAGCGACAGCGTCATAGTCACTTCTATGGACGTATTCTATTCTATTCCTATTCCAATTATAAACGACGATCTAAAATATTACGGATTACGGCACCGGCCTATTCTTACCGCTTATTCCTATTATAAACGGGCCTTTACTTACACCGCTTGGAGAAAGTACAAAGAAAATTTCTTCGATACGTTCAATTCAAATTGAGACAGCCTTTAATTGATATCTGCTACAATACATTAATGTCTGGTCTAAATCTACCACTTCTTTCTACCCGGCGAACTATTGATGACATTCTTATACTTTTTAAATAACTGAACAATTTCATAGACTGCCCTCAAATGTTAAGTGTTATAAATGTTCGTGTCCCTGTTAAATCAACTCGACTCCACCACCTTTTCCACAGTCACAATCATAGCACTAATTATTTGTATCATTCACTGTTGGCGCGTTTTTACCGCACTGCCAACACGGATACAGACCTTTTTGATATTTCCAAAACCTCACCGTCTTGCATCAAGGAAAAAATACTTGGTTGTGAATGTAACTGATATGTTTGTGAAATGTTAAATTTCTGTTTGTACTACATCATACTGACATGTTCTTCTTTATGTGTAACATATATATGTATGGTGTTCTTATACATATACATTCCACATATATACATATATGTGAAATGTATTTGTATAGCATCTATATAAACTGCTTGCTTCAGATGTCTTATAGTGTTGGCTAACGGATGTATTATTTTAATAAAAAATGTTATTTTTAATTGTCAAGTCTCTGACAGCCCTGAATTGTTGAAGCTACTTTGCCATATACTCCGGCCATAGTGGTCAAGTGGAGATAAATTTGATTGGAGCAATAAACTCACTACTATTTGCGCTACTATAATATTTTGCTAGATTACATCTGTTGGCAAGTCACCTTTTCTGTATATTTTTTATCCTGTTAAATGAAGTGTTTTCTATTATTGTAGCATTCTATGCCTTAAGAAAATTTCAGCTGTATCACATTCAATGTCGTTTTGTATACATATTGTTGTGTTCTTAAATGTAATACTAATATTCGCCTATGTACCACTGTGTACTTATAATCTCATGTACATTATTGTAAAAGCTTTTTATGGCGCTTGGTAAATAAATAAATAAAAAATAAATTATGATTTACTGAATGTAAGTTTATCATTTTTTCATCGGTCCATATCTACATGATAGGAAAAAAACGTTTGGGAGAATAACATTTTGTAACATTAAAAAGGATACATTGTCAATAATAATCTTCTTCTTCTTCTATTTCTTCGCTGTCGCTGTCATCATTCTCAAGGAACTTCATGATGAGGTGTTTGGGCATCCTATGTTTGTAGTTGAAAGCGAGATCCGTTGGCGAGTTGTAATTACCCAGCGCTTTAAATAACGGACTAACCGGATTTAGTAATTTAAGGTTGTGGTGAAGTGTGGCCAAGATGTATTATACTCGCAGTATTTAATTAAAGCATCTGAAACATTTCTAGGCGACCAAATTTTCAAACCAAAAACACATGATTTTGCATTACTACGTTCATGCCGTTAACGTATTAAGGCAAAGCTTAACGCTAAATCACTATTTTGACTAATCTTTATAACGAATTGGTGTATATTATGAATACCAAAAATATAATTTAGATAATTTGAAGATTTTCCTATCGTTTCGCTTGAGTTGAATACAAATAAATAAATAAAATACTCAATGATAAATATAAATGTAAATTACTAAAAAAAATATATTTTCAATAGAAATATATGAACGCATAATGAAAACAACTTAAAAAAAAATCAGTATTATATTGTAATGTATTAAATTCAACGGCCAACGGAAGACAGGAAACCCCGCACCCCCGCTCTCTCCCGGACCCCCGCAAAACACGTGCCACCAAATATTCAACGGCAAATACAATAGAATTCGGACAGGAAACCCCTCCACACCGCTCTCTTCCGGACCGTCGCTAGGGAGCCATACGCACGTAGGCCATCGAGACTATAAAAACAAAGAAATGCACCCGTTAACGACAGTTAAGCACAAAACCCCGAGGAAGTAGTTCACGCGGAGTCGCAGCGATATTTCGACTAGCGCGCGAATTCTAGATCATACGATGTATTCACAACACAACTCCCGCGCAAAATAACAATAGACCAGTACGGCTTTCCAACAACGAGTGCAATTGAACTCAAGACAAGTGCTTAAACTGTACAAATAGTAACAAGCTTGTGCAGTGATGAACATTTTACAAATACCTAACTAGTCGGACCTCCCGGGCACAGTGCGAGACAATCCAGCCTGCGGCTTCAACACCGGGCTATGGTAGCCTTAGGCGCCGCTACACCACACCACGAGTTTAACGCCGGGCTAAGGTAGCCCTAGGCGCCGCCACACCACATCACGGGTCCAACACCAATCGACTACAGCTACCAAGTAATGTACCACGGATTCCCCCCTTTACGTCGTTAACATTCTTAAACGGTAGTAGAGCCAAACTAGGTAGGGTCTGTACTTGTATACCTGTCCATAAAATAGACAATATATGTATACTTCAATGACAAAAATCACATGTTTCTTTTAAACAAACCTATCCAATACAATGATGCTGGGTTGAGGACCGCACCCCTGAAAGACCGAGCGTAGCCGCGGAGCAATTGAGTCACCCAATTCAAAGGTAAGCCAGTAAGGTTTCCAGAGGTAAGAACAAATATTAAAACGTTAAAATATCTAAGATTATCTGTGACAGTTTCACTTGATTAACTATTTTGCTTTCTTATCAAATTATTTACAAAATAAATAAAAACCAGTTTTTTGCTTGAAATCGAACATTTCTAGACTCAAGTTTGTCAAGCGATTTTAATGCCTATTACCTACAATATATGGTAAACCAAAAATATACACATTTTTGGCTTGTAGCTTCCTCTTAAGGAACAAAACGCATTTTCAATAATTTTAGGAGCTTCTAACTTTGCGATTTTTTTGTCGATGGAATTTCATTTAATTAACGTTCTGGCATAACAAATGAATAAAAATTATTTTAAAAAATTTACGTATATTTTTTCCGGAACCTTAAAACTTAAGGAGTTAACGAGAAAACAAAGTATACAAACCTAGATTTTGACAATTTTATTCAGGAATAATCAATTGGTGGTGCAGTTTTCCTCTTTCGCTCAGTTTTAGAAGGGGTATGATCGACAGTGACAGCAAAAATTTGTTAAATAACTACTTTTCAATTTTCTCGACGCCAACCTTGCGTTTCCTCTTGAACAAATACATTTATAAAAAAATTGTGCAGGTTCTAAAGTGGATTCATGGTCAAATAGAAATTATAATTTATTCTATTTATATATTAAACAACTAGATTAGGACATTACAAACACAGATACAATTACATATTATTACCAACTTTTACAAAGGTTTATTATTTATTTATTTATTCATTTTCGGGAAACCGACAGTTTACATTTAATCAGTTTGTACATCAGTATTATATAGTAAAATAAAACCAATTATTTCCTCCTTGTGACTTCAACTGAGACAGCATAATATGGAATAAATTATTTAAATTTGTGAGAAAGGAATATGAATTAAAAAAATTATACATAACAAAAGATTATATAAAACGAAAAATTTACAAAACAATACATTTATTGCCATGGAGAGAGGTTGTAGATATATAACAAATCATAATAGAGATATAAACAATAGAGACATAAACATTATTCACAAACAATCAAAGAAATATTTTTTTATGGACCTCTTGTATTTGGTAATTTTGCAACTGAAAATGTCAACCTTGGATAAAACGCTAGTGTAATTATTGCATAGTCTGTTCAGGTCAGAATTCTGCTTTGAGTTCCTTTTGCTTTGATCAACCCTGAACAGGACACAAGAGCGTGTTGAACGCGCAGGTACATTGAATCTAATATACATTCTGGTACATCGAAAATCTATTTATTTAGGATACATAGCTACTGACTAACTAACTAACTAACTAACCATCACCGCAAGACCGACATTTACTTCGTATATTAACTGTTGTAATATCATCTGATAGCGACCAAGAATGTATTGTTATGGACATTGGGTTTATTTGGGCTTCCTATAGTTGAATTAATTCATTCAAATTTGTGAGGAGGATTTGGGTACCGCCGCCCTGGGCACCATTTATGGGATAACCAACACCTCTGCCATAAGTCACATTAAGTGGTTTGTTACGTTTTGTGACTAAGTGCCCTGGTTCATCAGATAATCAACACCTCTGCCATAAGTCACATTAAGTGGTTCGTTACGTTTAGTGACTAAGTGCCCTGGTTCATCGGGTGAGGTGTGTTCGGGATGCGCCTGCCCACCAGCTGCGTTGTATGCCAGATCGGGAGAGGTTGCTTTGGGAGACCCTTTGACCTCTCCAATTGATCTCTCATTCCTGAACACACTGATACATAGATTCGTTACGTTTAGTGACTAAGTGCCCTGGTTCATCGGGTGAGGTGTGTTCAGGATGCGCCTGCCCACCAGCTGCGTTGTATGCCAGATCGGGAGAGGTTGCTTTGGGAGACCCTTTGACCTCTCCAATTGATCTCTCACTCCGTCACTCCTGGACACACTGATTCCCTAGATTCTTACTTCCTCTGCCTCCTTTCATTAAAAATTATATTTTTTTATAATAATTAAAATAAAATAACTTTGTTTGAATACCACTTTATTGTATATATGGTTTTATTTTTTTTATCTCGAGTGCGAGTGTTTCTAAATTTAGAAGCACTCGAGATAAAAAAAATCCCTTAAAGTCAATAAAATCAATTTATTAAATAATTAATAAGATTTAACAAACGGCCCCATTTAAAATATATTTCCATTCCCTGCACCTATGTTTACCCCCTCTTTCTAATCTAAGTTTCCCACCCCCATCAAAGTTGATGTTCTCTCTCCCTCTTCCAGCTTAACTATAAGTACCCATACACCTCTGTAATTAATTTAATATGTTTTTATTAACCCTGATGAAGGTTCGGGTTGAACTGAAACCGGTTGGTTATAAATATATACAATAAAGTGGTATTCAAACAAAGTTATTTTATTATAATTATGTATACCCACAAAGTGTTTGCTACAGGTGAAAATTTTTTATTTTTTTATTTGATACAATATTTTTTACATTTCAAAGTTTTCCAGTAATGTTGGCCTCACTGGGTGGCTTGCCCGTGCTGAGGCCTTCATTTTATAATATGAAAATAATAAAATCTACATTATACATGTAAAGAGAAAATAATACATTTAATATATAATCTTGTGTGTCTGTGAGTGATGTGTGTTTATATTGGTTTTGTGTGTTACGTGTATGTTTTATTTTTATTTTATTATATGAAATTTTAGTAATATTGTCTTTTTTGTTCTTTAATCCATTTTGTAATTTTGTGTGTGAATTTATTTTTATTTTCCTCAATTTTAATTTCAAGTTTTACACTGTTGAAAGCTTTTATAGCATGGTATTGGTAGTGTCTTTGTCCAAAGCTTGAATTTACGGTCGGAGGTTTTATGTTTTCTTTGTACGCTTGTCTAATTGGTCTGTTAGTGTTATTTTGTGTATGTTGAAATTTTTTTTTTTGTCAAAAATGTAGTTTAGTAGTGTTTTAACGTATATCTAGTACGTCACAGCTGTTGAATATTTGGTCTGTATCAGTCAGTCTATGTTTTTTTAGTATTACCTTTAAGATCTTTTCTGTGCGGTTTCTATGTAATTGATAGCCGAGTTTGTTGCTCCTCCCCAAGCAATAATCTCATATTCTATTATTGATTGGCAAAGTGCAAAATATATTGGTTTCAATTGTTTTATTTTATATATGTTTAGGAAAATGTGGATTGTTTTGAGAAGTTTATTTGTGATTTGTTTGATGTGAGGTATCCATCTAAGGGTATGGTCGTTCTAGGCAATCAAGCAACGTGGTTTTTCAACAGGGCGATACCGAGAGTATCTTCCGGTCTGGAACGTGCTCACGTATACCGTATATTATTTAAAATTAATAATTTATGAAATAAAACAAATTATTCCGTTAAATTATTTAAGAAGTCTTGAGAAATAAACATTTTCATTTCTTAATACATAGATTTTGGAATTTAAAATGTGTTTTGAGTTTAAAAAACATACCTGTATCTTAATCCGAAAAAACGTATGGAAAATCTATGAAACTTCACATTTTGAAAACACATTCCGTTTTAACATTTCAATCAAATCTTTCATTTGTTAAACACAACAGAGCTTAAAAAGGTTAAAAAGTATATTAAATTGTTATTGTTTGAGGAACGAACAAGGGTTGGGATAGCCGTATTTTATAGGGCTATTCCACACAGATAAAGCATGGATAAAGCCTATGGCTTATGACATGCGAATGCGATAACACAATTTGTAGGGTTAATTCACAGTTAGCTTACCGGGTGGCGAACGAAATCTGCATCTCGAGAATCATCTGTCAGCACTGGAACAGTGATCGTTGTACGGTAGCACTCGTTATGTTGAATTGGATTGCGATAAAATACGTTTAAGGGATTATTCCGATAAATAACCGGCGAAATAACACACATTGGTTTTGACAAGATGAACGTTTCGATGCGATTGTACGGCACACGGCACTCCGTGATTATAATAATAATAATAATAATAAGTGTTTTATTATCTTTTTTTTTGTGTAAATAGATATAATGATATCCTCACTGGGATATCCCGTGCTAAGGATTTCATTTACATATTATGTATAATTTAATTATAAGGAAATTAATATTACATCAAAGTTACAAATAAATTTAATTATGAACAAATATCATGCAATATATATATTTATATATATATATATTTTTTTTTTTAATAATTTTAAAATAAGTAAGATGTTTTTTGATATATATATATATGAAGTGTTTTTTGGTATAGTTTTTTGGTATAGTTATAATTGACGTGTGTGAATTCAAACTGTACAGTTCAAATTCTGACCATACTCTTCGTCAGCACACGGCCTGTCAAAAGCAAATCGGCGTGACGGAACAGTTATATTTTGCCAATTTAAGAAGTCAACTTGAGTACAATTCTCCTGTCTGGAACCTACATTATAATATACATGTACAAGCTGTTGAAAGAATACAAAACAATTTCTTACGTTTTATAAATTTTAAAATGGGTATTCCAGCAATTATGTTAAACTACAACACTCTGTTAAATTAGTATTTGAATATGGTCAAATTGTCAAACAAAACTAAATGATTTAGTTAATAGTCCGGTATTGCTAAAATTGATAAGCTTCCGGATTTGGCAACGTAATAGTCAGGATTTATTTCCGTGTAGATATTCTGGGACTCACTACCATTTGTATTCCTCTTTGCCCAGAATACTAATGGAGGGAAACAATTATACCAAGTCAGTGGACATCTTCAATTTATCTTTAAAGAAATATAAAACGTTGATACTGAAGCAATTCAGTTATGTACAATAAATAATGTATATTTCTTAATATTCATATGTAAAAGCCCCGAAAGGGTCGTTAATTAATTAATAAATAAATAATTAAGTTGCGCACGCGAGAGTCTTATTCCTCGACTAAGAAGGTCATCCTTAAAATTATCATTTAAATCACTTTCACACCAATAATTTAATAGCTCAATGTGAATAAGGTAATAATAATATTTTAAATTTATATGTATACTTTACCCGCTATAACACATCCCTAACATGGCGGGCTAAATAATAAGAAAAACGTGTTTTCATTTTACAAACTTAATTACAGGCGAAATAATACTTTAATAACGGGGGTTGGCTCGACGCTCACATTCAAATTATTTCTGATGAACTACAGATTCCTACCCACCCCTCATACCTTTCCTTTCCAGACCTTCCTTTCACCTCATACCCTCACAAAAAAAAAAAAAAACTTAAAATCATGAACCCACAACAAAACAAACTTAACATCGTTACAGCGGCGAGTAGCAGGCGTTCCCGGTGCGGGCCAAAACTGTTGGTAAATTTTGCCAACATTCGCGGCCTGCACACGAATCTAAATTCCGTTCATCACCATCTTTTATCCCAACGTCCCAACCTTCTCTTCCTATCCGAAACTCAGATAGCCGAGCCGCCAGACTCCTCCTATCTGGACTGCCCGGGCTTTACCCTTGCAAGCAAGTTCAGACCCAAAGGAGGAGTCTGCCTCTATAGTCGAGCTGACGTCAACTGTGTGCGACTATTGAGTCTGGAAAACTCCAGATTCGACGTAATGTGGGTGCGCGTCAATCTTGCCAGTACGGCAAGATTCTACGCATATCTATACCGCTCACCGAACCATAACGAATCAGACACTTCCTAACTCTTCAAACATTTGAGCGATACTATTGATGATCTCTTGCCCCGCTACCCTTCGGCCGAGTTTATTGTTCTGGGGGACTTCAATGTTCATATCGAACCATGGTTGAAGTTCTCAGGCCCAACGGATTCGGCTGGCCGAATGGCGGAATCCTTTGCCATTTGCTACGGATTAGAGCAACTAGTTCAGGAGCCTACAAGGGTTCCTGATGTCCAGACTCACCGCTCCAATCTGTTAGACCTATTCTTAACTACTGTGCCACACAGTTATAAGATTGACGTCACAGCGCCTCTGGGATCATCTGACCACTGCCTGGTGACGACATCAATCCCCGTTAACCTCAGACCAACCAATGAGAGGCTGAGGAGAAAAGTGTGGCACTATAGGTCAGCAGATTGGTTCGGCTTGCGGGCCCATTTTAACGCTTTTCCGTGGTCAGCTGTTTGTTTTCGGACTTCGGACCCTTCAAGATGTGCCCAGGAGATTGGTGAAGTCATCAAATCGGCGATGGATGGCTTCATACAATCGACTACTAAAGAAACTGGTTTGGGCTCAAAGCCGTGGTTCAGTCGACAATGCTCCGAAGCAGTTCGACGAAAAAACGCGGCTTACCGAGCCTACAACACATCTCGAACGTCCGAAAGCAGATCAGCATACAACAAATCGGCAAAGGAATGCAAGAGAATCATTAATAGGTCAAAATTCGAACACGACCTGCAGATCAGCAAAAAGCTGGCTGCCTGCCCGCATGGCAGCAGAGCATTCTGGTCGCTTGCGGGCTCAATAGGTCGGAATTTTCGCAAACCCAGTTTGCCACCTCTTACCAGACCTGACGGCTCACTAGCAAACACCGCCACCGAAAAGGCTAACTTATTAGGAAAAATGTTTGCGGAAAACTCGACCCTCGATGACGGAGGTGCTGTTCCGCCGTCGGTTCCTCACTGCGGCTTCTTTATGAAAAAGCTGAGGATCTGGCATCGGGATGTATTCCACGTTATACGGGGGCTCGATGTTAACAAAGCTAGTGGACCTGATGGAATACCTGCCCTGGTATTGCAGAGGTGTGCTGCGGAAATAGTTCCAGTTTTGACAAAGCTCTTCAAAATGTCCCTGAAGTGTGGCACTGTGCCCTCTGGTTGAAAAAAAGCGGTCATTCACCCTATTTCCAAGAAAGGTGACCGCTCCAACCCGGCCAACTACCGCCCCATAGCGATCACATCAGTTCTGTCCAAAGTGATGGAGCGTGTGATCAACGACAAACTGCTCACATACCTCGAGAAGAACAAAATTATCAACGACCGTCAATACGGATTCCGGCGGAACCGCTCGTGCGGTGATCTTCTCGCGTATGTGACGCATGTTTGGGGGCGGTGCCTGGAACGTCACGGTGAGACCCAAACGGTCGCACTAGACATATCCAAGGCCTTTGACCGGGTCTGGCACCGAGGACTTGTCAACAAATTGCCTTCTTACGGACTTCCCGCATCCCTGTGTACGTGGATTGCTGACTTTTTAAGGGATAGGTCGATTCAGGCGGTTGCTGACGGTTTCACCTCTTCCTTACACTCCATAAATGCTGGCGTCCTACAGGGATCGGTTCTGTCTCCGACTTTGTTTTTGTTGCACATCAATGACCTTTTGACATGTGCACCAATTCATTGTTACGCGGATGACAGTACAGTTCATGATAGCTTTTTGTTTGACAAGCCCCCAAAGGGCACACAAACTCCAACGGCTCGGAGGGCTTTGAAGCAGAGAATGGACGGTTATCTCGAGAGTATTTCCTCCTGGGGTAAAAATAATCACGTCGAATTTAATGTTTCAATGACCCAATCCTGTCTGATTACGTCTAAAAGGGATCCAAATGACAATCTAGTCTCCTTCAACGGAAGCAATCTTCCGAACAGGCCTTCCATTGATATGCTTGGTGTAACTATAAGTGACAAGCTCAGGTACGGGGGCTCCATTGAAGCCAGAGTAAAGTTGGCCTCTCAGAAGCTGGGCGTACTGTACAGGGCCCGCAGATACTTTAATAGTACACAACTGCTGACCCTGTACAAATCGCAAGTGCGCCCTACTCTCGAATTTGGTAGCCATCTCTGGTCCGGAGCCCCTAAATACCTGAAAAAAACCCTTGACTCGGCAAAAACGGGCGGTCCGTTTGATAGATTCCCCAATCTTAACAAGCGGACTGCAATCTTTAGAGCACAGGCGTCAGGTAGGTATGCTGTCCTTGTTCTATCGGTATTACAATGGAAGATGCTCTGAGGAACTAGCGTCATTGATCCCTTCGGCACCAGTGCGTAGTCGGGATACACGCCAAACGCGCGCCCAACATTTGTACACGGTTGACATTTGTCACATGAGAACGGGTCGCTTCTACGATTCGTTCTTAAGTTCAACAGCTCGGCTGTGGAACGAACTGCCGGCCTTTGTGTTTCCTCCCTCCTACAACATGGGACTCTTCAAGACCCATGTTCACTCCTTCCTCTCCACAAAAAGACCCTCCACACAGCATCCCCAAAGATGACATAGGCCCTGAGGGAAATTATTTTCTTCAGGGCCTCCTGTGTGGAGTTAATATAAAAAAAAAATAAAAAAAACACACGACCTTACAATACTTTTTTATATTAAACGGTTTGAAAATTTTATAAAACGTTTCCCAACTGTAAAATAAGCAGTGAGCACAAGATTTTATTTTTCTAGACAGTGAATTAGTAACCTCCAGAGGGATCACTCAAGAAACATTTCAGATTTTAGTAATACGTTCATCAGAAATGATTACAATAAACCCTACGGAAAGATTGATTTTCTAGGCCTGCTAGGGCAAAGTCGACCGTAGGTCCTTTTGTTATATTCCAAATATAGATTTTATACGATTTCATCACTTATGTCGTTAAGCTTCCCACTTTATTTTAGAGATTTGACAGGGCAAATTCCACCTCAGGCCTGTCCAATACATCAGAACCGCGAGTTGTATATGTTTGTGCACAGCTGCTTCCCTTACGTCGTTAAGATTCTGGCTTTATTATAGGATAGGTATTGTCGAGATTTAAATAAAATATTTAAGTGGGTAGGTACCTGAAAATCTTTTCAATTGGATTTTCGTTTAAGAAATTCTAAAAATATATGGGATTCATTTATAATGATTTATAAATGTGGAAAATCTAACTATACAATTGTAAATGTTCTCCAAAATGCCCTGGAAAGAATCTCAGACTTGTGATGTCCCGAAAGAAACCATTCATCTGTTCTGAATGCAATTACTAATGTTATCCAAATTGACTGTTAATAAATTATATCTTTACGATTCTTTCAAGGATAAAGAAACCATCCAGTCACTTCGAAAGCAATCAACAATGTTCTCAATATTTGTTTTGACAGCATCGCCATTCCATTGTAAGAATATTATGTTCTAAATACACAATGTGGCTGTCCTGAAACGGGAATCCTTCCCAGTTGGACTGTTTAATACGACAATTTAATAACGATCAGTTGGATTTGACAACAAATAAAAAATCAGTCACTATTGTCATTTTATTAAATAAAATATTTTTATTTACTTTGAAATATTCAAAAAGAACCTGTTAATTTCCGAACAGCAATTGAAATTAACCGTAAGTCTTTAAAAATGTTGCCTCTCAGTTGGATCAAACAAGTTTGAAAAGTTGAAATTTTCAAAAATCATCCAAATAGGTGCTACAGTAAAATACACCAATCCATCATCAATAGCCAACAAGATTTATTTCGGGTACAACATGATAATCAAATGGAATATGTGTTTATACTGTTAAACTTAAATATTTAACCGGAGGAAGATAATGACATTTTATAATGAAATTTTGTATGAGATGTCGTAAATGACATATTTTATTGAACATACCAGAATATGGTTATACTCAAATGTGGGTTTAAGTATGAAGAAGCATACTCTAATTAGTAGAGCTTTTGTATTTGCATTCCGAGCACGTGAAAGGTTTCTTAGCAGTTTGGGTTTTGGTATGACGAACCAAATTACTTTTTGAAGAGGAATTGTACGTGCATTCCAAGCACGAGAATGGGTTCTAGTATGAGAAACCAACTCTCTTTTTTTGAGAGCACTTGTACGTGCATTCCAAACACGAAAATAGTTTTTCTCCAGTTTAGGATCTAAAATGAGTAACCATATAGGCTTTTTGAGAGCACTTGAAAGTGCATTCCGAGCACAAGAATGGTTTCTCTCCAGTGTGGGTTCTAATATGTCCAACCCGATTTGTTTTAAACCCACTCTTGTAGGTACAAGAAGGGCAAGAAACTAATGTATTCGGATGTTTTGTATGGTTAATGGATGTTTTGGAAGCGAAATCTGAAAATAATAATGATTATTTTACAAGCAATAATTATTCGCCTGAAACACTCATCCACATTGAAAAATCTCCTGATAAAAGATACATGACGCCAACGGGACTTGAACCCGTGTCCTTTCGATTTTCGGTCGACAGCTCTGACCACTGAGCTATGGCGGCTTATCTGTTATCCGCGAAATGATTCAATATATAATAGTGTTTCATTCAACAATTACTGCTTGTTACATTTTTTCACCTGAAAACAACCAACTTTATTTTATATGAGAAAGGCATTGTAAGTGCTAAGGCGTCATGTATCTATTATCAGGAGATTTTTCAATGTGGATGAGTGCTTCAGGCGAATAATTATTGCTTGTAAAATAATTGTTACCCTTTGTGCTATGCATAAAAAATCTTGTCTTAAAACATTAGCTTACCAAAAAAAAAAAAAAATAATAATAATGATAACGTGGTTGTTACAACGCACATTTTACCAATTTAACACATTATATCGCTCATTCTTTCTCTTTTCTAACTCTTAGCGACAAGTATATCTGAAAATAGGACGGTTCATTATTATTTTTCCCTTTTCATGACAAAAAAAAACAGAAAACTGCGCAAGTCATAGTTAAAAAAATATATACCTATGTGTAAAAAAATACAGGAATTTGAATCCATCTATGCAAGCCTAAAATCACCCTGGACATATAGAGTGAGATTTGTAGAGGTCCTTTGTCGAATGGTCAAAAATTGAATAAGCTGCCAATTGATAGATAAACCAAATAGAGGTCCATTAAATGGAAGCAGAGATGTGCAAAATGGGTCTCCAAAATCATTTTAAATTCAAAATGGAAATGGGTCAAAACTTTTCCATTAGAAAATGCAAAATGGTATTTAGAAAAGCATTTCAAATGCAAAATGCAAAATACCTATTTTCAAAATGGTTTCTCGGGTCATTTGACCTGAGAAATAATTAACTAATAAATAATTCTATAATTATTTTAATTATTTAATTAAAATAATTATATAATTTATAAACAATTTTGTCATTTAATAATGGACATCAATGTAGAACAAACATATTAAAATATGGTAAATCCAAAAACACCACGACTACAGATTATGAAACCACAAATAATTTGCGCGGGACTAATGTTGCCAACGTAAAAACATAGAAACTGCTATCTAACATTTAATATTTCAGCGTCATTGCCCCATGTTCAGTATTCTTTGTAATGGTATCACTCAATTCCCAGGGCTCCTACCAGGGAGCAAATTGACAAATGTAAATTATCTCTCATAGCGAAGTTGAGGACCGACTGATATTTGGGGCTTATGAAAAAAAGATGAGTGGAGATAGTAAGAAGAATGTTTCAAAAAAGCATTTAAAATGAAAAATGCATCGAGAAAAGCATTTAAAATGCAAAATGGAAAAAACCCATTTTGCATTTCCATTTCAAATGGATTTATTTGAAATAAAGCACATCTCCGAATGGAAGACGTGGGAACCAAGGCATCGAAACCGAAGCTAGTGGTTTGAGTGCACTTCTGCTGAGCTGTTCCGGGCTGCAGTCTGCGGGGTAAACTAACCCACCGTTCGAAAGGAAACAGGAAGAATAAGTTTACCTCAACATTGCGTCGCCCCAGTGCTTAATTGTCCAAACGACCATTTTAGCGAAAATGAGTTTTTAACGCAATATTGTTAAGGATCAAATTACGCGTCGTTCGATGAAGAAAAAATAGTTTTATCAGCCTGCTACAATTAATTATAAACATTTTAAAATGTCAATGTCCACAACAATATTCTAAAAGTGAGTCCTTGTTTGGCCAATCTCCTTACTAGGCCTAAAGCGGTAAGTGTTAGTTTTAAAGATCTCTATCAATACCAAATTTGTTTTGTTTTTTACATTGCAATGAACTTTGTGATACAGCGTGTTCACTTTTCTGTTTTCGCTCAGACTCTACTTTTTGCAAGTTTTTGCTGTCAAAATTGGTTTTTTGACAGACGATTCATATTTAACTAGTTAGATTAATATTTCAATTCGAAATTTTCAGTATATCCGTATTTGTATGTAGCCGTTTGAGATTTACAAATTGATCTATAGTGATTAGGCAGTTTGTTGAAATAAATTATAGTTATATAATAAATTATAATTCTGATTTTTTCCTCATTTGTGTGTTTTGGGGTTTTGATTACGATTCTGAGTATTACCAACAAAAACGGTAGGATTTTAATTTTTAGCCAAAAAAACATGTATAGGTATATTATTCACTGAAATAATTTGCATAAATTTCATATAATTTAAGTGATTTAGTTTTTTGGCCACGCGTAATGTTTAGGCGCAATTCTATGGGAGCACTCTCCCCAATAAAGACTCAATTGAAATGCTTGGAGTTAGTATATCAGACCGGCTCAAGTATCGGGGATCCATAGAAGCCCGAGTAAATCAGGCTTCCAAGAAGCTGGACGTCTTGTACACGGCTAGGATATCCTTCAACAGTGACCAGCTGCTGACCCTGTACAAGTTTCAAGTCCGCCCAACAGTTGAATTTGGGAGCCACCTCTGGGCTGGTGCCCCAAAATACTTAATTAACCTACTTGAATCTGTGCAAAGGAGGGCGATCCGTCTGATTGACAATCCGTTGTTAACAGACCGATTGCCTTCTCTAATGCATAGACGCAATGTTGGCATGCTGTGTCTGTTCTACAGGTATTTCAATGGGCCTGCTCCAAGAAGCTAGCAGTATTGATCCCTGATGCACCAGTGCACGCGCGCGAAACTCGACGGACACGAGCGGAACACCCGTTTACGGTTGACGTTAGCTTCATGAGAACGGGTCGTTTTTACGACTCGTTTTTTGTAAGTCGGCTCGTATGTGGAACGAGCTACCGGCATCTCTCTCCTATAATCCGAGCCTCTTCAAGGCCCGCATTAATAAATCCCTTCATACAGTCCCTACCTTAACCCGCCTCACAACGCCGCCCAACCGGGTGGTTACATAGTTCCCCTGTCTGTACACTGGCAGGGACGCTCTTGTGAGGTGTCACATAAAAAAAAATCTGATCGTAAGAGATTCAGCCTACTGAGGTCATCTTCAGACTGGTACAGATATTCCTTAAACTGTGCTATATATACATTAAATGTAGGGAGAGGGATTAAAAGGGGTGGAATGCAATGATTTTATTCAAATTATATGGATATCCCATTTTTGTTGCTGTCGTAACAACGAAGATGGAAGTCTAAAGATGGTTGATAGGCTAAACCCGGTCACGGTCAGAAATAAAAAAAATTTGGACATTGTTTAATATATTATTATCATGGAAGTAAATTATTATAATGGAACTGTCGAGTACAACGTTTCAATGCCACTCAAAGAAAGATTTTTCCCGCATCCCACGAACCCTCCCCCCTCACGGATTACCCTCACCCTTCCCTCTATCAGTCCCTACTGCTAAGCTACAAGAAATAATGCACACATTTTTATAACAACTCGATCGCCACCTATTATACAATCTGAATGCAAATTTCATAACGCCAGAG
Source organism: Hesperophylax magnus (assembly GCA_026573805.1). NCBI lineage: Eukaryota > Metazoa > Arthropoda > Insecta > Trichoptera > Limnephilidae > Hesperophylax > Hesperophylax magnus. The sequence continues at coordinate 5,712,532 of JAIUSX010000060.1, forward strand.
TTCACCTTTATGTATGGAAACCTTCGCCGGCGTGCGCAAAGCAACTCACCAAAGTTTCATCGCAATCGGATGAATGATATAGGAAATAATAAGAGAATCTTTATACAAATTTCACAACACCATAGTTCAATATAATATAGGGAAACCTTCGCGGGCATGCGCACAACTCAAAGTTACAAAGTTTTATCGAAGTCGGTAGAGTGGTATGGGAAATAAGATGTGAATTTGTATATAAATTTCATAACGCCAGAGCTCACTTTTATGTACAGAAAAGGTATAGGAATTAAGAAGGAACAAACAAATAAAAAATCACTATTATAAATATATATATATATATATATATATAGATTCCACCACGAATTGTCAGTATCCAAAATAGAAATATTGAAAATAAACTCATCCTGTATATAACTAAAGGTGGTCGTTTGAACAAACAAGCACGGAAAGTTCTACGCAAAAGTTGCCCTATCTCCAATTCCAGTTTGTTCATTCTCCTTTTACAAAATTCTGGTGGTGCGTTTTTGTTCAATCTCCATTTTAAAATGTAAAAAAAGTATCAAAAACTATCCTTAGTCAATTTACAAAGAATTACTTAAACTGATCAGACCTTTAGCTTGACGGAAATATCTTCATCTTAAACACCTGTCATAATGTTTCATTGAAATAATCAAAGAAAACCTCCTCCTGTAAAATTTGCAAATGGTCGTTTGGACAATTAAGCACTGAGGTGACGATTGGTTGACTCAAGATGAACGAAGTGTTACTCATTATCAGGAGAGTCAATATCTATTTCAGAGTATGCGCCACATTCTTGCATACGTTCCTCTGCCGCTGGAGTCCCCGGTTCACACCTGTTGGCAGTAGCGTCTTCTGTCTCCTGTTTGACAATCCCGAACTGCAATATTTCTTCATAAGGGGATGTTGGACTTTCTTCTCCGGGGATTGTCTCCGGTTCGGACTTTATGACACCGACATCTGAGGCTACTAGATCCATTTAAGGAAACACTGCTTTGTCAGTCTGATGTTAGCAAGATATTCTGAAAAACAAAATAGTCGTAGGTATGTCATATTCACGTCGTACAAACCATCTAAGAGTCAGAAGAGATGTGCATATTGTATCACACTTCTTCAAACTGATTCGTGGATGGTTTGAAAATCCGACTATCATGGAGAGTATTAGTCTCTATGTTCCTGATCAGTGTTCCCGAAGCTCCCGATTTTTCGGGAGATCTCCCGATTTTTCACTTCATCTCCCGATCTACCGAAATGGCATCAATATCTCCCGATTTTTCAAAGCAAGCAGCGAATCGTCGTTACTCGACGATTCTTTGTTTATGGTCTGCTAAACAGGCAAAAAATTGTCTGTGGCAAAAAAAAAAATTCCCCCGTTACAAGAATAATAACAAGAATAATTAGAGAATACTGATTATCTAAGCATATTTTTTTTTTTTTTTAAAGAAAGACAAACATTCCCGGGTTACGAATAACTTGACAATATTTGAAAATCTCCTACTACCACCACAGTAAGCCGAAAATGTTGCTTGTGTTGTGATGGAGGACTTAGCCAGCCCAGGAATTGAACACCCTACGCCTGAGTGGGACCCAAGCGCGATGTCAACTCGGCCACCGACCGGTGTATGTATGCATTAGACCTATACAAACCGATAATCTATGAATTTTACGAGCGAGAGTTTAAAATTTATTACGTAACGCTTTTTTGGTTCTTCGTTCCTCGTACATATTATTTTTTTTTAATTGTGTAATATTAAGTTTTATGTATAAATATCAATGTCATCAATATCTCTATACTACTATAATATTGAATTCTTATATTTTATCTTTAAAGATAACTAGATAGTTCTTGCATTCTCTCTTCCATTTACCGATAGGTGTTATTTTTATGCTTTCTGGCAGTACATTGACATTTTTTATTCCTATATGGTGTAATATTCTATCGAAACACGTTAAAGTTATCTTTATTATTTCGATAACACATTGTGTATTATTAAATTTTCTTTATAAATATCAACGTCATCAATATGTCTGTTTTACTGTTAGCCAATTTAGCTCCTGTAACATTTTGGCTACATTTAAAAATCTATTTCGCCTAAGTATTATTCACATTGCTATATTTTTAACAATTTGCTACTTATTTTGTTCTCTGTCATTTCACCAGAAAAGAATCGTTGGACAGTTGTTAAAATATGGGCTAAAATTGGAGTTACGAGTATATACTGTTATCGCAGATTATTGGAACAACTTTTGAATAATTCTTCCCAGAAAAGAGATACTTGTACCCAAGTTTCTATTGTAAATGCCCAGCATGCTTATAAAAATTAAGTATTAATCTAATATAACTCCTAATTACTCCATAACAGTAACAATTTCCACAATTTTATTTTCGCTCTTGCATTGTATTTTTTTTTTGCTAATTCATCTGCTAAATTAGTAGGTATTTCATAATAAAGAATGCTAAACAGTTTACTATTGGGTGACAGCGGAATGTTTACATGTGAAGCCAGGTGATATGAAGAAAAAGCTCTTGAGGTGATTGGATGGTTGCTTATTAAAATTGAAAATAAAAAGATTGTTTCGTTTCATTTAATCGTAGACATATCTCGAGGACGAAAATCGTTACTTGTTTGAATGCCGCTCAATTTTAATGTACATAGATAGGTATTCAATAAATTTTGACGTCTCTTGAACTGACAGTTCAAATTTCACAAAAAAATTTCTGTGTTGACAGACGTAAAAAATAAGTCTCCATCGAATGTTACGGAAAATTGCGTCATTCCATGGGCAACATCTACAATTATGCTGCTTCTTGATTTTTTAGATCGTTGTTAATGGTCTGCTTCGGAAATAGTAAACGGGATCCGGATTGTTGACAAGGGAGAATTTTTATTTTAAAAGTTCTAGTAATATCCCGATTTTTCCCGATTTCTTCAAATTTCTCCCGATTTCTCCCGATTTTTAGGCGAAAATTCTCCCGATTTTGAATTTTTAGTTTCGGTCACACTGTTCCTGATGGTTATCTCCGTCACCGACAGCATAGACTGTTTTATCTCCCGGCCTGCAGGACTAACTTGCCAATGGTCATGCCGGTGGGGAGAGCAGTCTTGCTGTTGAACAGAATCAATTCGGATATCGACATATTTAGCAACGGTGAAGCTGCCGTTAAAAAGCAAGCTCTATTGATGGTGGTATAGTTGATACACTGTTTACTTATTATGTAATACAATTTTACAAATGCACTTAAAAACGAAGTAAGATGTAATTTTGTAATGTTTTTAGAGGAATAAACTAACTCGTGTATCGGTTACTTTTAAGCGCGGCTTGGTTAGAATGTCAAGTTTAGGACAGTATAGCACACAATCAAATTGTATTTAAATATGATTTTAATATATGAACATGCTTCTTGTTTTTTTCAAAACCAAACCAATGTCAACGTAAAGCTTTAAATGTCAAAGACCGCAATTTTTTTTACGCGGGTTGTACGACACAATTTTCGTAAAGGTTTGAGGGCACTATCCATATAATTATGACGACTTAAGCGTTGAACACAAACTGTTTTTGCTTTGAAACTTTTAAAATGTTTCATATATCTGTATGATCCATCATCAATTTTTATCGTAGAAATAACTCATCGCCCATGAATCATCAAATACCACTATGTTTTAGTAATAATGTTCTTCATGTCCTCAGATGTTTTCTTGCCTTCCGCAGAAATCACGACGGCATATTTGGGCTCTTCGATTTGTACTGTTCATTCTCTTAGTATTTTGGTTCATTTTTTTACGAGTTATACCTTGTCATATCTTTTATTAGGAGATCAGTAATTTGTTCCCGGAAATTATTTCTAGGTTTCTTCTAACTCGTTATTTCACACTTTGGAATCCTTTACTGTAGTTATATTTTTTATGTCGCATTTTAAATTTGTAATTAACTTTAGCACGACCATTATGTGTTCAACTTTAGCTTAACTCTATAGGGAACAAACAAAAAACATAAATTTATATATATAATCGTATATTTATTTAAAACGAAACAAAAGTGTTATATTTCTTGTTTACTTGCATGACCAATAAACAAGAAATATAAACCTGAAAATTTAAGAATGAGGAGCTGGATTTAACAAACAACAGTCAGTGAATATCGCCATTTTATTAAATAAACATTTTTATTTACTTTGAAACATTCAAAACGGACATGACAAATTCCAAACAACAATTAAAATTTCACGTAAGTCGTTTAAAATGTTGCCTCTGAATCCAGTGATTTGATCCATCAAAAAAGTTGAAATTCTCCAAAATCATCAAGGTAGGTGTTAGAGAAAGATACACCAATCCACCACGAATAGCACACAAGATTTCGGGCACACCAGGATTATTAAATCGGATAAGGGAATTTGTGTTTATAGCGTTAAACTTTTAAATAAAGCCTTACGCAATTACTACATTTACGAGAGCTTTTGTGTGTGCATTCCGAGCACGCGAAAGTTTTCTAAGCCGTGTGGGTTTTGGTATGACAAACCAAATAGATTTTTTTAGTGGACTTGTACGTGCATTTCGAGCACGAGAATGGTTTCTCTCCGGTGTGCATTCTAATATGACGAACCAAACGGGTTTTTTCAGAGTACTTGTAGGAGCATTCTGCACATGAGAATGGTTTCTCTCCAGTATGGGTTCTAGTATGACGAACGAAATAGCTTCTTGTAGAGCACTTGTACGTGCATTCTGAGCACGCGAAAGGTTTCTAAGACGTGTGGGTTTTGGTATGACAAACCAAATAGATTTTTTTAGTGGACTTGGACGTGCATTCTAAGCACGAGAATCGTTTCTCACCGTCGTGTGTTCTACTATGAGAAACCAAACTGCTTTTATCAGAGCACTTTTAAGTGCATTTTAAGCATGAGAATGGTTTCTCTCCGGTGTGTATTCTAATATGACGAACCAAACTGTTTTTTTCAGAGCACTTGTAGGTGCATTCTACACATGAGAATGGTTTCTCTCCAGAATGGGTTCTAGTGTGACGAACAAAATGGCTTTTTGTAGAGCACTTGAACGTGCATTCTGAGCACGAGAATGAATTCTCTCCGGTATGCGTTCTAGTATGACAAACCAATAAGCTTTTTGTAGAGGACTTGTACGTGCATTCCAAGCACGAGAATGGTTTCTCTCAAGTGTGGGTTCTAGTATGAGAAACCAAATCTCTCTTTTGAAAGCACTAGTACATGAATTTTGAGCACGAGAATGGTTTCTCTCCAGTGTGGGTTGCCGCGTGATACACCATACTTCTTTTAACAGAGCACTTGTAAGAGCATTCCGAGCATGAGAATGGTTTCTCTCCGGTATGCGTTCTAGTATGATAATCCAAATGGCTTTTTTGAGAGGACTTGTACGTGCATTCTAAGCACGAAAATGGTTTCTCTCCAGTGTGGATTCTAGTATGAGAAACCAAAGCACTTTTTTTCCAGCACTTGTACGTGCATTTCGAGCATGAGAATGGTTTCTCTCCGGTATGCGTTCTAGTATGACAAACCAATAAGCTTTTTGTAGAGGACTTGTACGTGCATTCCAAGCACGAGAATGGTTTCTCTCCAGTGTGGGTTCTAGTATGAGAAACCAAATCTCTCTTTTGAAAGCACTTGTACGTGCATTTTGAGCACGAGAATGGTTTCTCTCCATTGTGGGTTGCAGCGTGATACACCATACTACTTTTAACAGAGCACTTGTAAGAGCATTCCGAGCATGAGAATGGTTTCTCTCCGGTATGCGTTCTAGTATGATTATCCAAATGGCTTTTTTGAGAGGACTTGTACGTGCATTCTAAGCACGAAAATGGTTTCTCTCCAGTGTGGGTTCTAGTATGAGACACCAAAGCACTTTTTGTCCAGCACTTGTACGTGCATTTCGAGCATGAGAATGGTTTCTCTCCGGTGTGCATTCTAGTATGTCTAACCAAACTGGTTTTTTCAGAGCACTTGTAGGTGCATTCTGCACATGAGAATGGTTTCTCTCCAGTATGAGTTCTAGTATGACGAACTAAATTTGTTTTATGAAAGCACTTGTACGTGCATTCCGAGCACGAGAATGGCTTCTCTCCAGTGTGGGTTTTAGTATGACTAACCAATTCTTTTTTTTTAGAGCACTTGAACGCGCATTTCGAGCACGAGTATGGTTTCCCTCCAGTGTGGGTTCTAGAATGAGCAATCATACTGCTGCGATCAGAGCACTTGTAAGAGCATTCCAAACATGAAAACGGTTTCTCTCCAGTGTGGGTTCTAGCATGTCGAACCATGTTGCTTTTTTCAGAGGACTTGTACGTGCATTCCAAGCAAGAGAATGGTTTCTCTCCAGTGTGGGTTCTCATATGTGAAACCAGACTCCAACTACTCGCACACTTGTACGCACAAGAAGGACAGGAAAATACTTTCTTTCTTGTGACAGATTGTTCTGAATCCCAGTGTTTTGTACCATTAATAGATTTTTTCAATGAAAGTAGATCTGAAAACACAGAAAAGAGTTATAGACTCGTGGTTGTCGGCAACTGAAATTATTCATGTTTAAAAATGCAACAAAGCTCATGCGACCTTTATAATTCTTTTGCATGACATGGTAGCAAGGAAACTTTGCCAAGCATTTATACGGAAGATTTCAAAGAAGGGCTATAGAAATATAAATCTACCATAGCATCTCTAATAACATCCTGGACAGGTAGGGTGAGAAGGGTAGAGGTCCTACATCAGATAAAAAAACCCGTTCAAAAATATAATAAATGAAATAAAACTATGATTAGAATAAAAACACCTAGTTTGAATACCACTTGATTTGAGTATAATATAAAAGCCAACCAGTTTCGATTCGACCAGAACCTCATTCAGGGTGTTAAGAAACATAACGTTTATTCTAATTATTCTGATTTGAATTACGTATACTCTCTCATAGTGATTGCTTTATATGAAACAAATAATAATTGAACTAGTTACCAATTGAAAGATTACTGATATCACTTTATATTGCGCTGTTCCGGGCTAAAGTCTGCAGGATAAACTAACCTCTAACAGTAGATGCAACCGGAATATTAAATAAATAGCTTACCGAGACTTTGGTCAATCCTTTCAAAACATTCCTTTTTGATATCAGGATATTCAATATCTATTTCAGAGTGTGCGCCACATTCTTGCACATATTCCACTGCCGCTAGAGTTCCTGGTTCACACTTGATCGCAGTAGTATATTTGGTCTCCCGTCTGACTATTCCGAACTGCAATATTGCTTCATGATGTGATGTTGGACTTTCATCTTCGGGGATTGTCTCCGGTTCGGACTTTATGACACCGACGTCTGAGGTCACAAGATCCATTTCAGGTACACTGCTTTTTCAATCTGATGTTAGCAACATATTCTGGAAAAGGATTGAGCGGCCGATGTTTTATACTTAAATTTGAACGAGGAATGTTGTATGTAACTAGGTTACGGATCTACTGATATACCGGGCCTCAAAAACTGTGTGCGACGTATTTTTTTGGAGATGGGTACCAAACGTAGGACTAAGATCTAAAGAACCGATTTTAGAATGTCAAGTCTTGTTGTGATTACAAATCGTTATAGTGAATTGAACAAGAGGCTCACGAAGTGACAATTTAATTAACAGAATATTAATTTGAGATGTATTAGCAGATACCTCTGCGTTAGAAGAACGATGACAGGCAGGTAAAATAATGTCATAGACAAATAACACCAAAGGCAAAACGAATAATAGCACACAAGTCAAAAGTATTAAGAAATGTATATATGGCAGCACTCAAATCGTTCATAATTCTTTTAATGGCAGCACTATGAATTTGCTTAATATTATATTGCGGGTTCCAAATCATTAATACAAATTCTAATAGTGAGCGAATAAATATTTTAATTACAAATGCGGTTGTGAAGGGTTGAATCAATCTTGGGATGGTTCCTTCAAGTTTGTACCTGTCACAGATGGAATTTTTGTCTGAGCTGAAAAACGTCGCGCAGTCCATTATTATCCCTAAATCTCTTTATTCAATGCATCATTTCAGTTCAACGCAATTTATTTTTGAGGGTATTTTATTTATTTTTTAATCTTAAGCTAGCTCATATTGTCGTGTGTGCGAGTAGTTTGAGAAAAATATAAAAAAAACTACAGTAATTTTCAAACAATGGATCTTTAAATATTTAAATGTAAGTACATATAATGTGTCAATAAAAACATCAATATCTGCGGAAAATTTTTTTTTCTCAATTCCTCTTTAAACTTAACCATCTTCTCAATCTCAGTTATTTCCTTCGGGATTTTTTTATACATTTGGACGGCCTTGTACAAGAGAAATTTCTGGGTGCTTGATTTTTTTCTTGTTAGCAATCTGATTTTTCTCGCATTTCTCGTCCCATGTCCGTGTATCTAGTGGTTGTAATTTATTTTTCTATTCAGTTCCATAGAAATCATCTCTATTTTAATTTTATGACTAAAAATAAGTACATTATAATATATATAAATTGTTTTACCGTAGTAAAAATTTAGCTCATTTAACACGTCTCTTATTCGTGTGTATATGTTGCGCTTGAGTATTTTTCGCATTTCTTTATTTTGCAGTATTTGTAATTTATTAATTTTTTTCTTCATTGCAGAGAAATATAATACTTGAACAGTTATTTAAATGGGGGTTATGTTAATTTTTTTTAAATCAACCCACAAATTTTTTAGTGGATGTTTTTAATTGGACACGTTTTGAAAGATCTTCATCTAGGTGCACATTTAGGCCATGGAGTGTTCATTGTAATAGGTGTTTATAATAATACCGGGATTATTACATAATACAGTACAATAGTGTAATGTAAAACAGAACATTCAACAATTCTAGCGTAGTTCAATCGCAGAACGCTGTCAAAATGGTAACACGATGACGCGCGTTACAATCGAGTTGGCGAAAAATAATATATTTCTATCTGTTTTTTTTACTAAGATGTATTGTAGTGTTCCATTTACGCGACATTTTAATGCCGAAATATGAGACCCGAGCGCCGAGAGACGATATACATACGCGACTGACTGGCTATCGTCCTATTGATGGGTGGGGTAAGACATTATCCTTCAGAGATAGTTTTCCCGTCTCTATTGAACAATGTCTTGGTTTATTGCCCAGTCTTTCAAACGACTGTTCACACTCTGTGTCCGAAACTGGGACAAAAAAGTTTTCCACTGTCCTCGTGTGATCCCTGCATTAAAAACCAGTCAATACAATGTTCTTGTAGTATGAGAAAACAAATAATTTTTTCGAATGTATCGTTCTTTGAATATCAAAAGATTACACCAAAAATGTTGATGGTCATGTTTTAAGACTAATTTTTGGTACCTATTAAGCAACAGAGATTTTGACACTTTGATATCACGGAATCAGGGATCAGCACTTAGCCGGCATAATTCCCCACACTCACAGTCCTTATCATTGTTTAAAAAATCTTAGAATATACTTAAGCTCTACGCTTTTACGTTGTTTTGTTTGTTTTAACTCTGTGTTGCCACACACTCCTTACTTCACATACGTTCATATAGCGTCTTAGGCTTACGACTTCTGTTATTCTGACTCTTGACCGGACTCAATTATCGTATCTAGTAATGTCTTACCATCGCGCCCCTACTTCTACGGTTCACACCTGAGGCATACAATAATGCAAGACCCGCACGGCGGACTAATTTTACGTTTGTACCTGAAAAGTACCACTAAAAGTTAAAATTGAATTTCGAAAAATTCATTTAACTTTTATAACTTCATCACGTAGAATCACCTCCCGAAGTAAGTGCACTTTACTCCCGGATACCCATTATAAGTCGTACAAGTAAACAAGTCACATCACATAATAAATTATTAGTCGCCTGTAATATCAATACAAATTGAAAATATCTCTCGAGTAAAAATAATGCCGCCGATGGGAATTGATCCCGCGCCTTCTGATGTCCGGTCCGACGCTCTGAATCACTGAGCCACGTGGGCTTATTTCTAACCCGCCAAATAATTCAATATATAGGTATTTATATATATTTTTTAATTATTGAAGTGAAACTTCTTTACGCGCGTCATGCAATTTCTAGGACCGGAGTAAAACCGACTCATGACCGAAACGAAAATGCGGGACCACCGATTAAAGTTCATTTGATCTAGTCAAAGTTTTGAAGTAACATATAAATGCTTCTTAGCTCATCCCGACAACTGGCGTTGGTGGTGTAATGGTCAGCATAGTTGCCTTCCAAGCAGTGGATCCGAGTTCGATTCTCGGCCATCGCACATTATTTTTTTGTTTTTAACGCCTTTTTCATTCAATATCTTATTTTTTAGTAGGTCAGAACATTTTTTAAAAGAAAATAATATTGCAAAATAATAAAAACACTTATCTCACTGTGATAAAACATTACTCCGCTAGAGCGCGCTTTGCGTTATTGTGTTGGATTAAAATTATTATCTAATCCGTATATTATGATAATTGTATTACATTTATTTAATTAATTTATTTATTTTGATAAATATATATTTATTTTATTTATTTATTTATCAGCTGAAACTAGAAGTTTCACTTCTGTCTTGCGTAGGCTTGACACACCCACTTTTTTTACTTGTAAATTATTTAACATTATAAATGATAACAATATGCAGACTTATAAATATATTTTTTTCGTTATTATTCTACTACTCCATAAGTTGAGCTCCAGGAGCTCGTGTTTATGGGAGGAGTATTTACCTTTAGCTCTAATGATTTTTAAACAATAATCAAAAACTTTTTATATAAATACAAACATAATATTAACATAGGTACACAAATTAGAAAAGTGTGTTTTTAAAGATAATTAAAATAATATATCTTTTTACAGATTAAGTAAGCGTGAGGAAATTAAGGGTACAATATATCAGGCAAACAAATTGGAAAAAAAGTTTTAAAGACAATTAAATTAATATATATATATATTTTTTACAGATTGAGTAAGTGTAAGAAAATTAGGGTTACAATATATCATTATCCAATTTTAGGGACTTACTTAACTTTTTGAATTGTTCATAATTCACAGTTTCGGTTACACTAAATTTATTTTTGGACAATAATATATTATACCATCTCACACCTAAATACGAAGAGTGGTGCTGAGCCGTGGTCGTTCTAAGCATAGAAATGGCTATTAAGCCATTAGTTTTGAATCTATTGCTTATGCTATCTGAGGGGTGAATTTTATAAATAAAATATTCTTTATAAATTTTTATATAAGGCGATTCTTTTATACAATTCTGTGATAGATGGTACATTAAATTCCCGAAATATCTCTCAAGTAGGGGAGTCATATGATTTCCTAAGGATGATTTTTATAATTATAATTATAATATGTACTAGTACTTCAATCAACAATTACTGCTTATTATATTTTTTCCTCCTTTATTTTATTTTTACTCGGAGATATTTTCAATTTGTATTGATATTGTAGGCGACTAATTATTGCTTATAATAATTTATTATCCTTTGTTCTATGCATAAAAACCTTATCTTATAAACATTAGTTTATCAGTAAAAAAAGAAACATCACATTTCGTTTGGACGTTAATAGAAAATAAGCTCATCATCAGCGTACTAGAGGTAGGCTTCGCCACCTTAAAAAAACATCTTCTCTCCTGTCAGTCTCCTTCTGCCTCCCTCTAATTTTTAATTTTTTTTTACTATAGCGACTATTTAAACATTGTACATACAAAATATAATGCTGAATATATGTATGGAAAATTGTATTTCTTTGTGCTCCTCACTGGGGAGACCTGTGCTGAGGCGGACTTATGTTTTCCATTTCTGTTATATTAGTTTTATTTATCGTTTTTGGCAGAGTTTTGTTATTAATCTCTTTCAGCTAAATTTTTATTCTTGATTTGTTTTCATTCAAATGTTCATTTCGTTTTTTATCTGAGGGAAGGATGTTGTGGAGTTTTGTCGCATAATAAATGTAATTTCTTTGTCCTAATGTGGTTTTATGACCTAATACGTGGTATTGCAGAGGGTTCAATATTTTTGAATAGTTTCAGTTTTTAGCATATGTTTGTAGTACATTTGGTACATCAAAACTATTGCAAATTTCAATCGATGGCGTTCTTATGGGTACTTTCAGTATGGTGTTTATGAATTGTGTTCAGGTTATGTATAAACTTAGATACTGCATATCTCCATCCTATAGTCGCATATACAATACGAGAATGACATAAAGCGTAATAGATTTTCTTCATATCCTTTTTATTTACCACATTTCTTAGAATTTTAAGAAATATATGAGTTTAGGTTTTGGAATTTTTTCTTGAAACCTTTGATATAAAGGTCCCATCAAAGATTTTCATTGATTACTACCCCGAGATATTTAATGCTTTGTGTTTTCTATAATTGGGCATTGTCATTGAATATTATTTCTATGGCATTCGTGTAATTTTAGTTCGTGTGATTTGACCGGTTGGCCCCTTGACTTCATTGAAAAAATTATATATTTAGTTTTGCTTATATTAAGGGTAAGCTAGTTAATTTTCAGCCAATTTTGATGTGTACTAAGCCCTTGTTCAACCACATAAAGTTTCTTCTTTAAATAATATAACGGTATTATCAGCAAACCTGATTATGCTTCCTTTAATGTAAAGGTTAGTGATACCATTTATATAGATAATAAATAGAATCGGTCAAAGTACGCTTCCTTGGGGAACGTCATAGTTTAATGGCAATGGTTTACTCTTTTGCGTCAAAGTTTACTTATTTGCTTCTATACCATCCACCACTTAGCTGTTTGCCTGCTGTGTTGAAAATAATGATCTAAAAGTCCAATTGAAATATATCATCAGGGAAGTGCCCACTTAAATAAATATTTTTTATTTCATCCAAACAATTTAAAATATTTTGAAACATTCACAACGAACGTGAACAATAGAAATTTCATTAAGGTCTTAAAAATGTTGCTTCATACTGGATAAAATAATTTATAAAGTTGATATTTAGAAAAATCACCTATGGGCACTAAAGTAATTTATTATTTTTACAGTAAGGGGGCACTGAGGAAAATGATTTTCCTCGGGGCCTATGTCGTCTTTGGTATTTTTATGGAAAGGATGGAGTGGAAGTGTTGGGAAGGAAAAAGGTGTGAGGGGTGGGTGGAATCTAGAAATTCAGAGCTAGAGCGTGAGACGTACATATTTCCTATTTAAATTCATGACTTGGTAGTCACTTAAAAATGTTGATATAAATTTTGTTTTCCAATGACTAGAGGAAGACTGGCGCCCTTAGGTTAAAACTATGACATTGATCGGACTTTAATCTTTTCACATGTGGGTAGATAGACAATTCTTTGAAAAGTTGATGTTTAGAAAAATCACCTTTACTATAGGTATTAAAGTAATTTATTATTTTTACAGTAAGGGGGCACTGAGGAAAATGATTTCCCTCGGTCCTATGTCGTCTTTGGTATTTTTATGAAAAGGATGGAGCGGAAGTGTTGGGAAGGAAAAATAATAAAAAATATTTTATTTATTGTTTTTGTGTTTAATTGGTAGAACTCCATTTAATTTTTTAGAAATTTAATTAAAATCAAATTTAATAATATAATTATTAAGTTCTGCAAGTATTTTTTGGTTTTTGTTATTGTTACAGCTGTTTCGGCTTTCAAGGCCATTTTCAAACTGTTGTTAAGCCACGTTTTGACGACTTATTGATATGATTCTATTTTACCCCCTCCCCCTTAAGTTAAAATGATTTATTACCGGTTAAACCAATTTACTGATAAAAATAATTGTGACAGTAGATTTCATATTCTGTGGGGGTATTTTGAAGTCTGTTTTCCCCACATCAATGTTATCTTAATTGTTTAATAATGATGTAGCAGTTATTAATTTATTTAAATGTGTTATATTGTTTAGGTTTTGTGAACATACTTAGAAGCGGGGAATAAATAATTTTCCTTACTTTATTAATTAATGTTATATTAGGGTCATTGGTTCTTTTATTGATTTCTAATTGTTCAAGTAAATTTAATCTAAGGCCCTTTCTTTCTATGTGCAAGGGTTTAAGTTCATTGTTGTCAAGCGGTTTTTTCAACTAGATTCAAAGAACATATAAGATGTTAAAATAATAAGAGCACATTTTCAAAATTCGCAGAACATCTCTTAGTAAATAATCACGTCCCGCTTGACAACAATGATCTTAAACCCTTGCACATAGAAAGAAAGGGCCTTAGATTAAATTTACTTTAACAATTAGAAATCAATAAAAGAACCAATGACCCCAATATAACATTAATTAATAAAGTAAGGAAAATTATTTATTCCCCGCTTCTAAGTATGTTCACAAAACCTAAACAAAATAACACATTTAAATAAATTAATAACTGCTACATCATTATTAAACAATTAAGATAACATTGATGTGGGGAAAACAGACTTCAAAATACCCCCACAGAATATGAAATCTACTGTCACAATTATGTTTATCAGTAAATTGGTTTAACCGGTAATAAATCATTTTAACTTAAGGGGGAGGGGGTAAAATAGAATCATATCAATAAGTCGTAAAAACGTGGCTTAACCACAGTTTGAAAATGGCCTTGAAAGCCGAAACAGCTGTAACAATAACAAAAACCAAAAAATACTTGCAGAACTTAATAATTATATTATTAAATTTGATTTTAATTAAATTTTTTAAAAATAATAATAAATAGCCTAAAATGGTTAGTAAATATCTAATCGCCAACAGGGAGACTAGCCAGGTGGGCAGTTAGACTACAACCATTTAACTTTGTAATTGAGCATAGGAAAGGAAATTTGTCACGAGACCCATTAAATATAGACTTGATAAACCTATCACCTGATAGCACAGACCCTTGGTACAATAAAATGCGCACTTACATATTGAAATTCCCTAGTAAATTTCCGGCTTGGAAGGTTTGCGACGGGGGAATTTATAAACACATCCAGAGTATGGAGACTCTGCAAAAACCTTATGACTGGAAATTGGTTTTACCAAAGGAGCGCAGACGCGAGGTGCTGGAACATTATCATATTCCACCCACAGCTGCCCATTTTGGAATTATGAAAACGTTGAATGGAATCTGTTTTAAGTATTACTGGCCGAAAATGGCTGCAGATGTAAAATCATTTATTTCAAAATTTAATACCTGTTTGGGACACAAAAGTACAAATTTGGCGCCTCCAGGTTAATGGGAGATCCCAAACTTGTGCAACGACCATGGCAGATATCTTAACAGATTTTGCTGGGTCCATTCCCAAGTTCTTACAAGAGGGTTTTACATATCTATTAGTAGTGTCGGACTTTGTCACTAAATATTCTAATAAAGGCTACGGGGAAAACATTTCCACCATTTTAGAAGAAGATATTATCTGAAATTTGGTGTGCCGGATACTTTCGTTTTAGACAATGGCCCACAATACATATCTCGGTATATGAAAGCTTAAGCTGAGAAATACCACATTAAACACCTTTTCCATAGTTGCAAATACCACTCACAAAATAACCCGGTAGAACGAGTAAATAAATAAAATACTTGTAAATAAAGTACTTGTTACAGCCTTAAGGTCATATGTTGGATTAGATCACAAATCCAGGGCAAGGTGGAGAAATCATTATTTCAGGTAATCAATACAAGTCTACTGATTTCAATTAGGAGAAGATAACTTTGGCAAATCGACATACTTGGGCATCAGACTTATCTGAACTAAATGATATCTTTAGCCAAGTCAGAACTTTTCTGAGACAATCTTATGAAAAAATAAGGTTTATTATAACGTGCGTAGAGGGGTTGTTCAATACGAGGTAGGAAATGTTGTTTGGAGGAGATCATTTGTTTTTTTCTGATGATAGCAGGTATTTTCAGCGATGCTAGCGCCGAAATTTTTTAGAAGTAAAATTTTGGATAAAGTTTAACCAATGGTTTATAAATTATCATATATGAATGGAAAACCGGTTGGTTCATATCAAAATGAACATAATGGTATATTTTTAATATTATGTGTGGAGTGTGTGCACTGCAGCATAGATATGTAATATTTGTTTAGATGGTTTCTTGTGAATTGAGGTCGGATTTATTGTCCCTGTCAATAAATCTGCTTCCGATCAAATTGTATGTCCGTTTTGTGAAAGGGTTTTATGTACATTTGGTTTAAATAACCCTTAGGGGATTTATGGAAAATAATTAACTCACTAGTGTGGATTTATATAAGTATGATATAGTTCATAACATCGTTTCTAGTAATGAATTGCTTAGAGACATACATATAGACAATTGGCAAAGGGAATTGCAATATATATTTTTCAAATTAGTTTCAGATGCTATAAAAATTTCTATTTTATCTGAGTTTTAGGAAACTTCAGAAAGCTGCCCAAGTGTCTTTGAGTAATTTTGAATACTCAGATACCTTAATTGTATTTGGATGATTTCCTAATACTTAATAGGGAGTTCTCGGGAAGTTTTTTTTTAAACAATTGGTTTGAATTTAAGGTTGACAGACTATCAATATTTATTGAGTCTACGGGGTTTCATGAGAGATGGCGTCAGTCTATTTAAGATTTTTTTTTTAAAGCTTATGGAGTTACAGAGATATTAATTCTAGAATGTATTTGTTTTTGTATTTTATTTTATTAAAATTATAGGTTAGGTACATATTTAAGACAGTTGTACAGAATGGATACATTAAATCACTATGAATAGTTATTACATTTTAATTTTATTTTAAATTTGGATCTTTAGAGTTTTATTAGCATCATTTTCAACGTATTAAGTTTGACAGGTTCCTTTTAGAACAATCTTAGGTAACGTAGATAGGGTACATCAAGGACTAAAGGGAAAGCATTCCTGCGGTCAGACGGGTCATTCGAACGAAACCGAAATGGGTCCAGCGAGCAAGAAACGCTAAACATACTAATTCTGAATACATTCCTGCAGTCAGACGGGTCATTCCAAGGAAACCGAAATGGAACATCAGGGTCCAGCGAGCAAGAAAAGCTAAACATACTTATTCTGAATACATTCCTGCTGTCAGACGGGTGATTCCAAGGAAGCCGAAGTGGATTTATCATGGTCCAGCTTTCAAGTTAAGAAACCAATTCAAATTCAGAACCTTCGAGTCAACCATGAATACCTGGGACGGATCTTTATACCAAGGGGCGTATTGCAGTCTGCTTCAGCGGTTTTACAATCATGCCCAGACTTATGGAGAATCAGAGTAACCTGGTTTCAAGGGTCATCTTCTACATTGCATCTTGAATGATCAGCAGTTTGCCGAGAGGTTGCTCAGGGATGTGGCGACAGGGGCAATGTAACGAACTGATATGTTGCCTCCGTCACAGAGTTACCCACCAACCAAGAATGGGACTGTGCGAGAATTCTGGCCACGCGTTACTTTCTAGAGAAGAGATTTCCAAAGACTAACCCGAGCTAGAGTCTTCAAACAAGTGCCGAGGTCTGTGTTTTCATTCCTAACCTTATTTAATATTACCCAAAATAATGAAATAATGTTACAATGTGGAGATTCGCACGTCCCTACTGTGAATTTCCTTTGTCGTTTCCCGCCTATAATGCGCGTAAAAGAGCACGGCTGGTTGCATTTTTATGCCTCATTTCCATATATTTCATGAAAGAAACAATATCTAGTATTGTCCTGGTTGTTATCACCACTGCCGCGTGACCTTGACTTCGGTCTGCTATTGGAATTGCGCATCGACGTCGATAGATGATGCAATTCGCGGCGGGGGCTCTGATTGCGGCGATCCTGGTAATTTTGCGTTTGCCATCATTCTGCGTTGTTTTCAATTGTTTTAGTTCTCGAATAAGTGCGACGTTTGCTCTTGAAGATTTTGGAGTACTGTGCTGACGTAAGGCTCTTGCGTGGCATGGTGGGCTTGAAATAAAAAACATTGTTTTTTTTTTAAATCAATGTCATCCATTCATTTCGAACATCCATACGCGGTTATTACAAAAGTAATTGCTAATATCACTAGCCACTATGACTTTCACTTTTAAATTTTACGATATGTGATGACGATGCTTTTCACTGTAACAATATTATTTAAAAAAAAATTGTATTGAAATTTAAATTTTGGAATTTGCGATTAGTTTGTTTGCTAAAGAATGGAACTGATGACTTGCTGGTGTAGATAATGTAGGATTACGTTACGCGTTTAGGTGATGATGGAGCTGATGAATTGCAGAACAGGTTCTTCCTCGTTTATTGGATGAGTGGATGCTTCCCGATGGAAGATTCTGCCGTCGTCGTAGAGGACGATCTGCGAGGGCTCTGGATCAGGGTGTCCAGGGAGTGGATGCAGTCATGTTGCCTCGGCCGGCTGCAATCTCACGTTCAGGGTGTCTCGGTCGGCAGTTTCTTGGTCATCATGGTATTCTGAAATTCACATTACTGTTTGCAGACATGGTGGTTTTAATCAAGATTAGTGGTTATCTTTCACGTAATTGATAATATGTATATCAACTAATGTAAATTATGGAACAATAATGTTCGATTTTCAATAAATAACGATTCTAATTGTACTACTGGACATTCCTGAGTCTAAATTATTTTAAAGGGAATTTAAATTACTTACAAAAGGAATCTGAACCAGGATACTGCCTCTAGGGTTGTGCTCTGCTGCCGGATTAACGTTACCTCAATCATTCTGTTGAATCATTTACGGGTCATTGTTGATTTTTTTAAACGTAGGTTGTCATCAATTTTGGAGGTGTGTGAATAATAGTCAATTTAAGTGGATTGTTGGCTGGATGATGCTGCGGTTCTCCAATCCGCAGAATCCAAGGTTGCGTGGTTACTCCTGGTGTGTAAAATCAGAATTCAAATAATTAAAATTTAGTTTTGTTTTAAGAAGCTCTTTATGTTATTTTAACAAAAGCAGAGGGCGTACGTAAGGGCTTTAAAATTTAGGCGCTTTTTAAAATTTTAATTAACTTAAGCACGTCCATTATGTGTTTTTTAACTTAAGCAACATTAGCTTAACTCTATAGGGAACAAACAAAAAGCATTAATTTATATAAATAATCGTATATTTATTCGAAGCGACGAAACAAAAGTGTTGTATTTCTTGTTTACTTGTAAGACCAATAAACAAGAAATATAAACCTGAAAATTTAAGAATGCAGAGCAGGATTAAACAAACAAAAAATCAGTGACCATCATCATTTTATCAAATTAAACATTTTTATTAACTTTGAAACATTCAAAACGAATATGTTAATTTCTAAACGACAATCAAAATTTCACGCAAGTCGTTAAAAACGTTGCCTGTGACTCCAGTGATTTGATCCATCAAAAAAGGTGGAAATTCTCCAAAATCGTCAATGTAGGTGTTAGAGAAAGATACACCAATCCACCACGAATAGCAAACAAGATTTCGGGCACACCGGGATTATCAAATTGGATAAGGGAATATGTGTTTATACCGTTAAACTTTAAAATAAAGCCAGAAGAACATAGTGACATCTCGCAATGTAATTTTGTATGAAATGTCGTAAATGACATACTTTATTGAACATACCAGAAGATGGTTACGCTCAAATGTGAGTTTTAGCATGAAGAAGCATACTGCAATTACGAGAGTATATGCATTCCGAGAGCGCGAAAGGTTTCTCAGCAGTGTGGGTTTTGGTATGACGAATCAAAAGGCTTTTTGTAGAGGACTTGTACGTGCATTCCAAGCACGAGAATGGTTTCTCTCCAGTGTGGGTTCTAGTATGAGAAACCAAATCTCTTTTTTTGTAAGCACCTGTACGCGCATTCTAAGCACGAGAATGGTTTCTCTCCAGTGTGGGTTCTAGAATGAGAAACCAAATATCTTTTTTGCGAGCACCTGTAGGTGCATTTCGAGCACGAGAACGGTTTCTCTTCAGTATGAATTCTATCATGACGAACCATATGGCTATTTTTATAGGACTTGTACGTGCATTTCGAGCATGAGAACGTTTTCTCACCGTCGTGTGTTCTTCTATGAGAAAGCAAACTGCTTTTATCATAGCACTTGTAAGTGCATTTCGAGCATGAGAATGGTTTCTCTCCGGTGTGCATTCTAGTATGACGAACCAAACGGTTTTTTTGAGAGCACTTGTAGGTGCATTCTGAACATGAGAATGGTTTCTCTCCAGTATGGGTTCTAGTATGACAAACCATATTTATTTTTCGATAGCACTTGTACGTGCATTCCGAGCACGAGAATGGTTTCTCTCCAGTGTGGGTTCTAGTATGAGAAACCAAGTATCTTTTGTTGGAGCATTTGAACGCGCATTTGGAGCACGAGAATGGTTTCCCTCCAGTGTGGGTACTAGAATGAGCAACCATATTGCTGTGATCAGAGAACTTGTAAGAGCATTCCGAACATGAAAACGGTTTCCCTCCAGTGTGGGTTCTAGCATGTCGAACCATGTTGCTTTTTTCAGAGGACTTGTACGTGCATTCCAAGCAAGTGAATGGTTTCTCTCCAGTGTGGGTTCTCATATGTGAAACCAGGCGTCAACTACTCGCACACTTGTACGCACAAGAAGGACAGGAAAATACTTTCTTCCTATTGACAGATTGTTCTGAATCCCAGTGTTTTGTACCATTTATAGATTTTTTCGACGAAACTAAATCTGAAAACACAGAAAATGGTAATAGACTCGTGGTTGTTGGACAGCTAAAGTTATTCATGTTTAAAAATGCAACAGCGCTCATGTGACCTATATGTACGAAATCAATTATTTTGCTTGACATGGTAGCATGGTAACTTTGCCAAGCATTTAAACGGAAGAACATTTATTTAAAAGAAGGGCTATAGAAATTAAGATCTACCATAGCATCTTTAAAAACATCCTGGATATGTAGGGTCAGAAGGGTAGAGGTCCTACATCAGATAAAAAAACCCGTTTAAAAATATAAAAAATAAAACAAAACTATAATTAGAATAAAATAACCTACCTTCTTTGAATACCACTTGATTTGAGTATAATATATAAGCCAATCAGTATCGATTCGACATGAACCTCAATCAGGGTGTTATGAAACATAACGTATGTTCTGATAATTCTTATTAAAATTAAGTATACTCTCTAGCAGTGATTGCTTTATATGAATTAAATAATAATTGAAAGAGTTACCAATTGAAAGATAACTCAAACCACTTTATATTGGGCTATTCCGGGCTGAAGTCTGCAGGATCAACTAACCTCTAACAGTAGATGCAACCGGAATATAAAACAATTAGCTTACCTAGACTTTGGTCAATCCTTTTAAAACACTCCTTTTTGATATCAGGATAGTCAATTTCTATTTCAGAGTGTGCGCCACATTCTTGAACATATTCCACTGCCGCTAGAGTTCCTGGTTCACACTTGATCGCAGTAGTATATTTGGTCTCCCGTTTGACTATCCCGAACTGCAATATTGCTTCCTGATGTGATGTTGGACTTTCTTCCTCGGGGATTGTCTCCGGTTCGGACTTTATGTCACCGACGTCTGACGTCGCAAGATCCATTTCAGGTACACTGCTTTTTCAATCTGATGTTAGCAACATATTCTGGAAAAGGATTGAGCGGCCGATGTTTTATACTTAAATTTGAACGAGGAATGTCGTATGTAACTAGGTTACGGATCTACTGATATACCGGGCCTCAAAGACTGTGTGCGACGTACTTTTTTGGAGATGGGTACCAAACGTAGGACTAAGATCTAAACAACCGATTTTAGAATGTCAAGTCTTGTTGTGATTACAAATTGGGAAAAAATTCGGTTTATGGGCGAAATTCCTAAAAAATAAAACTAGTTATTTTTATACTAACTTTGGGCCGGGGAATCCGAATCTGGAAGAATTAGGTTTGGGCAAGCAATATTAACTGAATTACACGACTTTAAAATTTTCGACATACAAACAATATAACTGGCCATTTTGAACGCTTTCTGACAATAAAACTAGTTTTCTTTATACATCTTTATACTAACTTTGGGCCGGGGAATCCGAATCTGAAAGATTTAGGTTGGGGCAAGCAATATAAACTGAAATACACGACTTTAAAATTTTAGATGCAAACAATATACAACGCCATTTTCGATGCGCTTTTGACAATAAATCCATAGAAAAATAACCAAAGATATTACATACAGTGTTACCATCTCTCAAAAATATTTATCCCTAAAACTGAATCAAAAACCCCTAAAATCCCGCCAATTACTTGAAAATTCCCCTAAAAAAATATTTTGTAAAAATAATGAAAAATTTCGTGGTTTCAGAAAATACCTATTCCGAAAATTTTAATTTCAGGGGGGGGGGTGGCTAGTGAATTTCGGGAAAATATAATTTCGGGGTTTCAGGAAATACCTATTCCGAAAATTTAAATTTCATGGGGGGTGGGGGGGGTGGATCAATGTAAATAGATAACAGCAGAAAAACATACCTTATAAATCGAACAAGTCTTCTTCGTCCGTTGTATCCTTGTCAGACTCACACGTCTCCAAGGGTTCCTGATGAATACGCGGGTTATATAAGAGCCCAGCTAAACCGTAGAACTCCAGAGTAGGATCCTTCAGGCGTTCTTTGCAACTTTTCAGAAACATGTATCGAGCAAGGTTGCCGGGTATGTGCGCTTTAATTCTACCAGATGACGACATGGGAGACTTGGCTGCCCGCCAAGAGGACTCGATGAAATTTGTATGAGCTCCAGAATCAGGGTCCTTGAAATGTAGTGAATGATTCACCGTCTGGTGTACATACCCTAAGTCTGACAGGCAGTCATATGCCTTCCAACAGTCACTGATAATAGTTGTGCCCTTTTCGGCATTAAAGTTTCGGAACTCCGAGACTCGACGGCTACCATAAACACACGGCCGGAACCACGTTCGTAGCCGCCGAAAACCCATTGTCCTTCAACATAATGCCCACGATGATACTTTCTCTTACCAAACTTGGATTCGTCAATTTCAACGATTTTACCAGGGCCGCCGATTTTTTCTAAGCGACACAAGTAAGAATCGAGTATAACTTCCCGACAAAAAGAGGACCAGTCTACTAATGCTTCCATCGCCAGCTCTAACTGTAAGCCAATAAGCCGTAACGACGCACTTTGCACCCAAAAATTGACGAATCCAAGAATTTTCCAAATTGGCAAATGAGACCTTGCAAAAAACGTCCCTGTTCGAAATGCCACTCTGTTGTCACACCGCTTAGCCTTCTTCTTGCCCCGCGCTAATTTGCCATAGCAATTCCATCGAACCCCATCGATACTAAAAAAAACCTTTCTTTAAATCAGTTTTAGACAGCAGTATTGAACTCGGTATACGAGACATTCAGCTGGTGAAATATTTTATCGACGCAACGGTGATCGAAAATCTTTCCTACAATAATATTGTTTGTAATTTTCTTTAACCACTGGAGCGACCACGCGAAATAAATAATTTTGCCTCGATTGCTCGAGATATCCAGGCGATCGTTTTTTTTAATTTTTCGCCAACATAACTTAGAATTTTTAGATGGAGTCATACAAACTTGTTATAGAGCTATATAGCCAATGAGTTAGTCTGTATTATGCCGTTTGTTTAATTTTTGTAGGATTTATAGAAAAAATATAAAGCATCGTAAAGTTTATAATCGCCCGAATCCTGCGTGTTTGTTACTTTGAAACTGCTGTGACAGATACTTTTTCGCGTCAACATTAAATATTTTATATTTCTGTATATTGTCTGTGGTTTACTTGATAACGAAAGATACGTGTCTATGGAAAAAAGACTTAATTTTAATCGTAAACAGCACATCAGAAATCGTAGGTGAAACAAATATTTTAAAGAATTTGATCACGGACTGTCCAAATGTAATGAACTAAATTACTATATTTAGTACATTTAACACACTGAAATTGTATTAAATTAGAAAGATAATTTCATCGTCTACAATTACCAATAACAATTATTACAATTTTTTCCTTTTTTAATTAACTGAACAGTGTAATATAGATACTCTATTTTACAATGTCAAAATCGAAGCACCGCTTTTTTTATAATTGAGATCTAATACTATATATTTATGACCATGTTTTATATTGGATAGTAAAACAAGAAACAAGCTTTTTAATAAGATATACTATATCATAGCAATACATATTACTAATCTTTCAGAAAATACTTGGTAAATTGCTTAAATTCCGCGTTATTTTGACGTTTTTCCTCCAGAATACGTGATTCGACAGCGTTTAAGCTCAGTACACACTAGAGGTGGGTGAGTTCTGCATTTTTCCGGAGGCATCCGAGGACTGCTTCCTTTTAAAGGAACTCGAGTTCTTGGAGTGGGTCCCGGGTCCGAGTTCTTGGGTGCGGACTGGGTACTGGGCGACTACCGGGACGCACGGGTCCGGCCAAGGACTCGGCACTCGGACTCGGATAGAACCCGCGAAAGAACTCGGACCCGTAGCAGGACAAGGACCCGCACAAGAACTCGGACCCACACGAGAACACGGAGTCAATCCCGTCACCCATCGCACCCGAGTCGCGAGTTGTGCAGTTTACATTTTGGCGAAGTTCAACGAAATCCATTCGTGTCTTGTCGTGTTCCAGCTGATTGGGCTACGGCTAATGCGAGGCCGTAACGGATGTAGTATTAGGATCCAAGTTCCAGATGATAATTTTAGCACACGCGTAAGCAGTAATAAATCAAATGTAGTAACATAAATTTCGGTTGTCGTTGAGAATTTGTCGTTTTCATAATCTCTGTCCATCGATATAGATAAAGGTACTTGGTCGAAGCCTCTATCAAATGAAACTCAGTAAAGGCGAGATGTTTTAAAAACAAAGTCAGGAAGTAGTTAGGTACAGCATTGAACTATTAAAATTTTAACAATTAACAACATGTTTTAATATCTATTTATTCCAGTCCATTTTTTTTTACTTTTACAATACATACACACTTTGTTCAATATATTATTGTAGGATTTGTGTATATTATATACTTGATTTGTATATTTTTCCTTTTGGTTTCACAAATATATACATATATATGTCTCAGGATCATTAAAAATAAACATTTGCCAGAAATTTGCCTTTCGAATGAACACTATTACGACATAGCTAAAAAATTTTAACAAAAGATAGCCATTTTAAATAAACAATTATTGAATAAAATAATCTTGGTACCTAATTTATCGCTTGTCTGAATCTTTCCAATACCAGTTGACAATCAGTTCCAATTTTTAAAATCAAAGCAAATCCATATTCTAGAGTTCATTGAACCAGAGTTACGGATACACAGACGGACACCACTGAAATTTGTATTTTTAATAACACAAAAAATAAAAATAGTGAACGATAATTAAAATAAAACTTTAAAATAAAACAATAATTTTTACTTACAGTAGGTACCTAGCGCCTACAAATATGAGGGGCTAAAATAAAAATATAAAACATCAAAGAATTGCGATAAATCATTGAGATTTTACATAAAAACCGTTAAACTAATCGGCAATATCTCAAAATGCCAACGTGTTGATTTTTAAAACAAGATCATGAAACAAAAGAAACATAAGAATTGAACATAAAAATAATAAATCAGTAAGTTTTTTTTAAAATTCTGAATCCGAAAAAAAAATGTACAAATAGGCATAACAGTCAAAAGAATCATAAATAAACTCAAAATATCTTCGTATTGAATTTTTTAAATCAAGATAAAACATAAAAAAATGAACATAAAAAAATGTAATATTTTTTTTTAAATTGCGAATTGAAAAATTAAATTATACAAATTGTTACAAACAGTTAAAAGAATCAGCAATATCGCAAAATCCCCCCGTATTATTCATAAGACATAAAAAGTATTGAAAAATAAAATCAGTAAGATCTCGAATCGAGACCCCGAGTCCGAGTTTTCTGGGAGTTGTTGATTAGAGGCATTCGAGTCCGAGTCCAAGTCCTTAGAGGCATTCTCGGGTCCGGGTTCTCTGGGAGTCGTTGATTGGAGGCATTCGGGTCCGAGTCCCAGACCGAGTTCTCTGGGAGTGGTTGATTACGAAAAGGAGTGGGAGTAGGACCCGCTTCCCGCAAAGGACTCGGGCTCAAGGACTCAATCCGGCTGAACCTACACATCGCTAGTACACACCGGGTGAATTAACCTAGAAATGTTGATGATGGTTATGAAACCTTTCATACCAAACATGTAAAAGCTTAGAACGGTAATTAAAATCTTTATATTATTGTAGAAAGCAGTCACTTTGTGGTTTAACATAGGTATTTATTAAAGTAAAATAAAATACTTTTAGTTTTAAAACCACAAGTAGTAATAATTTGTACCCTGAAGATGCTTGAGTAAAGCGAAACCGGTCGGTTCTAAAAATTATTAAAAACTCGTGGTTTTAAAACAAAAAGTATTTTATTTTATTTCATTAAAATCTTTATGAATTTTATACCTAAAAGTTGGGTTTTGAAAAAAAAAAGTTGAGAGGGAAATAATTTATAGAACAAACAATTTATTTATTTATTACTTGCAATAAATTTTTTTTAATTTTTTATTGGTTTCATATAATTAAAACAAATCAATATATAGTATCATTATGCCTCGTTCTAGAGTGATACTCTCAGTATCGCCATGGTGACAGACCACCATTCGAAATTGAACATTGCTTGAAATGGTTTCATTATGTATAGTGACTAGATCTAAAATAGCCACATTACTAGATATAAATAAATTGAAAAAACCTTGTCACATGGATCCGCCAGCAGCATTTATCGAATTGTCTTGACCGTGCCACTCTGTTGCACAACACTGAAATTGAATTTTACGACAATTGATGACATGTAACTATTACACACAATTCTTAGGTTTCAAACACAATGATGTACACGAAAGATAATAATAAAATAGCTGTCTCACGTTTTACTTCGTTTTATAAAAAATATTATGATATTCGAAAGGTAACCTAAAAATGCAATCGTTCAATTGTACACAGACATAATACGTTGTTAATTCCGTTTCAGTCTGGGGTGAAAAGCATCTGAATGATATCATGCTTTTACTTACAACATATAGCATTTGCTTACCTCATTTTGAACAATTTTGTCAAGTTAATTATCAAACGAACACGAAAACGGTGACAACATAAATCAACTTGGGTGACAGTTAGCGGCGTTAGTTCGACAGCAAACGTCACTTTAGAAGTGGTGAATCTGTAACAAAGTCATTACTATCCAGCGAGGTAAGTACCTTTTCACAAAACGTAAATCTTTGATAAATGGCTTATTTTTGTCATTTATAAATAAAATAAGCAGTTATTAAAATGAATTATAATAGAAAGTAATTGTTTTTTTAAGTTTTAGTTAGAAACCTTGCGTCACTTAATTATATTTCACCGATTTGTGTTTTCAAAAATCTGTTAACAATTTCGTAGATGCTCTTAACCACGCTTCTTTAGGATTTTTTACTAGGTCTCTCCAAAATCTAACTTGTAAGGATATCAGAAGATCGAGAATCGCTTAATAGTTAAGAAAAGATGTTACAAGCGACAGACTGCTAGCTTTCGCAATCGATAGGAGTCGTTGACGAATGCTATTATTTAGCTTAAGGCTAAAAGAACGAGAATCGCCCTCCTGTTTCCTGGGAGAAAGGGCTGCCGTCGGACCAATACAGCTCAAAATGACATTCGTCTTACCTAGAAAAAGACAAAATTTGAGACCAATGATTACACTATTCTAGTATTGTACACATATTTAATAAATTTCATGGATAAAATTAATTACAAAATATTTTTAGAAAAGGGACATGGTGATGGATTAATTCACTGTTTAACTTTTGAACTTTCTTGTATGGGAAAAAATAGCGTTTTATGCAGTTTCTGCAGAATTTGTAGGGAGCGAAAACAAAACTTCTTGAGCGAGTTTCACTGCAATATAAATTAGGTGTATACCTTCAAAATATTCCTTCAAATGAGGATTCCACACTGTTCAAGCGTACTGTAGGTGACTAACGTCTTATAAATATTAGAAGAGTAACAAATTTAAGTGTTAATTATTATTGCCACAATACTAGAAGTTATTCAAATTCTCCTGCAAGGGTTTCATATAATTTCCACAGCTTTATCGTCAGCAAACATTATAGAAAATGCTGGTTAAATCTGACTACTTACATGATGCAATTCTGGAGAGGTTTAAATGACCTTGTTTGATGTAATCGTATCTTTATTTAGCAGTTTTAGCATCCTAATACGTTGTATAGTATCACGTTGGAATACGGATAGGTCTGAAAAGGAAAATTAATTGAATTATTAGCCAATGAAGTACATTCAGGAATCAGGAACATTGTATCAAAGAACGAGAGGTTAGTACTTGTATTTAACAACGGGTTTGGGTCCTTCTTTCAATTGGTGGTTATAGACCAGATATTTTATGATGACTGCAAGATTAAGCGTTGGCAACGCATTCTTTTTTAATCCCAAAAATACCGTATTTTTGCTTTCAATCGTGAAATGACACTCACAAACAAACGTATTTCTTGCTGCTTCTTGCTAGCACCGGATTATCGAATCGGTCTGAACAACTTTTAACACAACACGGCATTAAGTTACCATCTTGAAGAATTCTAGCACGCAACATTATTTTTAGATGGGTGAAAGAAAATTCAAAATATTTACGCTAAAAACTTCAACTTACTTCAACCTTCAAAATGGCGTATTGAAAATTACTGTTATTTTTTATCGGAGCATAACCCATGCTTAGCTTCTTTTTCTGTAACACCAGTCGCTATGGTATAGAGCGAGAGATCACACTACAATTTTGCTCTGAGCCAATGAGATCTGAGCTTTCAGCCACAACAGCTTTGTCTATAAAAATTTGTGTTTAGGATAACTCCTCCCATCAGGGTAACAAGGTCAGACGGGAGTTATACGTCCCTGCTACACATCACAGTGCTACTATTAATTCTAGATCCAAATTAAGAACGTCTTGCTGGCGTACTAAATTTGTTTTTTTCTGCGCATACCTAATCCAGCCGGTAAGGGAAAACGGTTAAAAGTGTTACACATTGGAAGTTCTGCAGGATTCGTTCCGAGTGGTCTTTTCATTTTGAATAAAAATAATTCAACAGATTATCACGACGAAATTAATGGGGAAACATTTTTGGAGTGGTTTAAAAATATTTTGCCGAAACTGGATGAAAACTACTGCATAGTAATGGATAATGCCTCATATCATTGTTTCAAATTAGACAAGCTTCCTACGAAGCAATGGAAAAAAGGCGACATAATTCAATGGCTTGAAGAAAAAGGAGGGCTGAGTATCGATGGAAGTATAATTAAAGCGTATGTAGAATGAAGTATGAGTTGTAGCGGGTTGCCAGTTCGCACCGCGATCATATGATAAGTATGTGGTAGATGTTACTGCAAGCTTAGTCAACAAAACTGTGTTTTGATTACCTCCTTATCATTGTGAGTTAAACACGAACGAATTAGTGTGGTCAATGATTAAACAGCACTTCAAAGTAAACAATACTTTCTTAAAAAGAAGTGATGTAAGACGACTTATGAAAGACTGTGATGTATTGATGTTGTACAGGAATAGAATACTGGGCCCTTAATCTCCAGTATTCTAACGAGGATAGGGATCTGGTATTATCTCTATTGATACTCGTAGATTCTGATATACGGAGGTTGTTTAATTCGGAATATAATAAATTGACAATACAAATAACAAGTTATCTAAAAGCCGTCTGGCGACAGAATGAGTCCTCGCTCCGGCAGTGTAATACGAGACGGCTGGTAACGTTCGGTTATCTTCGGTAGAACCCGAAGCTACCCGAACGTGAACAGCATACGTTACACTTTCCCTCCTTCAACTCTGAAGCTACTTACAAATCAACAAATATTTACATACCTATATAAATCATAACATGAACATTTTATATTACATTTGGTTTTAACAATGATTTTAAAAAAAGATAGACAACTTAGACATTTTAAATATTAAGTACAAAACACGATTAAATCAATTGTGCAGAGATCCACAAAAATTTCTAACAGAGCTGCGCTATGCCGTTATTACAACAAGTGAAGTTATGTTATTATTGCTAACAAATAATCCTAAGCTAACAACCGCGGTGCCTGGGTCAAGTTGCCCCGTTTCCTCTGGAAGATGTGGGTGACTCGCGTCTTGGCCGCAATCTCCCCGACCATGGTCTCTGTTGCCGGGCCTGTGTCTGCTCCGACACCACCTCCTCTGCCGCCAATCTGAAATCAGGAGGAAAACCAGTGAATCCACGCAATAAGGTTGAAGTCTCTAACTCCTGAGGCTCATTCCTCGAAATTTCAGACGCGGGATGCTGTGCACTATTGCCATCTTCCTTCCAGCTCACTGACATTTCCCTCATTTGGTCGACATGTCTCTTCCATGTCACATCTGTGTTCTCTATCTTAATAATATAAACTTTTTTACCTAGCTTTCTAGAGACTACTCCCTTAGCCCAAACTACTTTATTATCCTGACGATAATCTTTTGTTAAACACTTTTGTCCAACTTTAAAAACCCTGGTTTTAACCCCTTTGTAAAACTTCACCTGATCAGATTGAGTTTTAGAAATGTTAACGTTTGCTTGCTTGACTTTTTCCGAAAACTCATCACCATTTTTCACTGGAATTAAATTGTCGAAAGTAGAACGCAGCCTCCTTCCTAATAACAGTACCGCTGGTTCAATACCTGTCGAGCAATGCAAAGAATTTCTATAGTCCATTAAAAAATTTAATAACTTGACATTAAAATTTAGTGGGAATTTACCGTTTACTAACAGTTTCTTGAGGAACGTTTTCGAAGTTTTAACAGCGTTTTCCGCCAATCCGTTTGACTGGGGGTGTTTCACAGGAGAAGTCATAAGTTTAATATTGTTCTCCTTTAAGAACCCTCTAAATTCCTCACTTGTAAAAACTGAGCCATTGTCAGACACAATTAAGTCAGGGTTGCCAAAATTAGAAAAAATTTTCCTCAATTCCAAAATCGTATGAGTTGAATCTGCCTTCTGTACTTCAATACAGTCCAACCATTTCGAGAATGAGTCACACACCACAAGGAACATCTTCCCCGCTAAAGGCCCACAGTAATCTACGTGTACCCTACTCCAAGCTTTACCTGGATTTGGCCAAACCGTCAATTGACTTTTCGGTGGTGACTGTTTTGACAACGCACAATCTGAACACGATTGAACGACTTCCTCCAAGTCTTTGTTCAGAGCTGTCCACCAAAAATATGCTCTAGCTATTCCCTTCATTTTAACAATACCAAGATGTGACCTGTGTAATAAATCTAACACTTGCTTTTGGAGAGAAAAAGGTATAACTATTCTGTGTTGCCAAAACAAACAATCTTCTACGATAGACAGTTCGTTCCTTTTTAGCCAATATTTCCAAATACTGCTGTCACGATTTACTCGTTTGGGCCAGCCCTGCCGCAAATACCTAAACACTAGCTGTAATTCGCTATCCGCTGCGGTGGCTTCCACAACTGCTTGAAAATTTACATGTTCACAATTTTCAATAAAACAAACAAAATCAGTCCCGAAATCGTCATTAAAATCCTCAACAGTGTCCTTCAGCGGTAACCGAGATAGGAAATCTGCCTGGTTATTACACGATTTCACAAATTCCGTTTTGTAAGAAAACCCTGCCAGAATGATACCATATCTCTGTAAACGGTTTGCCGCAAGAACCGGAATATTTTTATGCTCCCCTAAAATTCTTAGTAATGGCATATTATCAACGCACAATGTGAACTCCCTTCCAAACAGGTACTGGAAGAATTTATTTAACCCGAATACAATTGCCAGAGCCTCGAGATCCAAAATACTATATTTCCTTTCAGCGCTTGTTAAACTACGCGAAGCAAACTCGATTGGACGCATTGTACCGTCCTTAAATACATGTACCAAGCATGCACCCAACCCGGATGTACTAGCGTCCGTAAACAGTTTTACAGGTAAGTCCGGAAAATAATTTGTGAGAATCGTATCGTTCCCCATCAATTCTTTAATGGTATCGACTGCTATTTTGCAGTCTTTTGAAAAATTCCACTCTACCCCTTTTTTCAAAAGGTTGTGTAAGGGTTCCAGTATCGATGACATCCTAGGAATGAAATTCCGGTAGAAATTTAGAAAACCCAATAAACTTTTTAATTTATGTACGTCCGTAGGATACGGAGCGTTTTTTATAGCTTCAAGCTTGTTTGGCTGTGGTTGGATTCCGTTCCCTGATATTACATACCCCAAAAATTCAATCGAACCCACAAAAAATTCGCATTTATCTGTGTTGACCTTCAACCCGCACTCTCGTAAACGAGCGCAGACTGTCCGGATATTATTCATTAAATCCAATTCGTTGACTCCCGAAATGATGATATCGTCCAAATAGAACGCAACTCCCTTTAACCCCTGAAGACAACTTGCCATAGTCCTAGCGAAGATCGCTGGCGCTGACTTAAACCCAAAAACCAGTCTATTATATTGAAATAATCCTAGATGTGTATTTATTGTAGTATACTTTTTGCAAAAGTCAGCTAATTCTAACTGTGAGTAAGCCTGTGATAAATCTAGTTTAGCGAACACTTTACCAAAACTAACTTTGTGAACCACCTCCTTTATGGAGGGGAGTGGATACCTTTCCAAATCCGACATGAGATTTAAAGATCTCTTATAGTCCACGCAAATTCTAACATTCCCGTTCTTTTTAATTACCGGAACAATGGGGGACGCGTATTCGCTGCTAGTTACCGGAGAAATGATACCATCAGCTACCATAGCTTCTAATTCTCTCTCGATTTTCTCTTTAATAGCGAACGGAACCGGCCTCGCATTAAAAAAAACAGGACGAACTTCCTTGTTTACTTTGAAACCTACTGTATGTTTATTGAATTTTCCCAACCCAGGAGAAAAAACTTCTGGAAACTCGTTGTAAATCATCTCGGTTTTGTCCTTGATTGATGAAACCGAATTATTCATCACTGGAACTATCTTTAGATTAAAAATCTCCATAAAATCCCTACCCACTATCAATTCCGTGCCATTAACCACAACAGTAAATAATAAATTATTTTTAAGATTATTGTATTCTACGGTAAAACAGGCACTACCTACAAGGTTAAGTGGTTTGCCATCGTATCCTGATAGAGTACGCTTATCTGGTGACAATGTTACATTTCTAAAATAACGATTGAAAATAAAATCCGGCATGACCGACATGCTTGCCCCTGAATCAATCATAGCAGCACATTTCACTTCGTTAATTACCACATTAGCCCTAAACGGATTAATGTATGAAATACTATTATTCTCGGATTGTTCAAAAATCGGATTAACCTTGAGATTCCTACAAAATTTCTTCAAATGCCCTACCTTGTGACAATTAAAACATTTTGCGTTCTTGAATTTACAATATTTTTCTACATGATATTCACCGCAAATCGTACATTTTTTATTCCTCGGTTCGGGGCTCTTTGAACGAGATAACCTTGAAAAACCTTGAGTTTCTCTTGACCGCGACGAATGTCTCCCGGGCGAATTTGAACGATTCGAAATGGCGTTCACATCCGAATTCTCTGCGGAAAGTTCAGATTTAATTTCCGGAACCAGATTGTCTAACGCTGAAACCGTTATTGCTAACTCTTCCATCTCGTTAAATGTTAATTTAATTCCCTCTAGAAAAATTTTCTCCTTAGCCCGGCCTGGTAAAATACCGATTGCAAATGCATCCGCTAAGCTTCCTGGCAAGCGCGTTCCAAATTCACAAAAGGAAGATAATCCCCTTTGACGAACTGCAAAATCTCTGACCGATTCCCCATGCGATTGCTTTGCTTGATAAAATTTTTCCCGTTCCTTGAACACCGATCGCGGTCTGGAACAATGTTTCTCAATTAATTCTATTAACTGATCGAATGCCACGTCTGTAACTTTAGCAGGGAAACATAAATTGATCAAAAGAGTTAATGTCTCCGCTTCCAGAAGATTCAGCAAATAAGCGCGTTTCTGTGAAGCATCTAACTTAGTCGTTTTAATGTCATCACGAATTAGAAGGAACTGTTCTAACCTCAAGCGGAACAAACTCCAATCTCCATTAACGTGGGAGAACCTGGAAATTCCGCCCGATTCCATGATTGCAACAACAAAAAAAAACAAACCCACCCGGCAACAATAACACCTTCCAGAAACAAACAATAAACAAGACAACCTGACTCCAGGAACCGGCGCCGATGCAGTCCAGCGCCCAGCCGCTTCCCGGAATTCCAAGTCTTCTTCTTCTGTGAAATTTGTCTGGTCTTTGTTACCCAGGGCCACCGATCTGGTCTTTGTTACCCAGAACCACGTGACTATTTATTCTTCGCTGGATTCTTCGTCTGGTCTTTGTTACCCAGAACCACGAAATTATTGATTCTTCGCTGGATTCTTGGTCTGGTCTTTGTTACCCAGAGCCACGTAATTATTTACTTCCAATTGTCCTTATTATGCCCCGTTTATCTCCATTTATTGTCACCTTGACAATAAAATCCCGGAGATTTTTTTCGCAAGTCACTGGTGTGAAACAGATCCACTTGCCGGCAATCCGAAAAACTGTTTCCGTATACTCCTTTTTAAGCTGCGCCACTGTGATGTATTGATGTTGTACAGGAATAGAATACTGGGCCCTTAATCTCCAGTATTCTAACGAGGATAGGGATCTGGTATTATCTCTATTGATACTCGTAGATTCTGATATACGGAGGTTGTTTAATTCAGAATATAATAAATTGACAATACAAATAACAAGTTATCTAAAAGCCGTCTGGCGACAGAATGAGTCCTCGCTCCGGCAGTGTAATACGAGACGGCTGGTAACGTTCGGTTATCTTCGGTAGAACCCGAAGCTACCCGAACGTGAACAGCATACGTTACAAAGACGGTATCTAAAAAGTTCCACCAGAGCATAGGAATAACTTTGTTCGACATATTATTGGTATCGAAAAAAAAAATTGGAATATCGATCACATTGTTAATGAACTCAAGGACAATAATAATAATTCGTAAGCTTTTGACATTTCAAATGGATCATCTGAGGAACAATATTTTTTTTTTCAATCGCAATGATATTTTCAACTTTGGATTTGATAAATCTGATGCCAAATAAAGTGCAATATATTTGGTAATACTATCATCATCATTATTTGAATGTATAAAATGTTTAATTTGTCGGTAAACAAATAAAATAAAATAATTAATTTGTTAAAACAGTGGGTCTGAATGTGTTAACGCTCGTCCTTGTAGAAGCGCGGAGAAGGGGCGGAGACATGCGCGTCCACGGGTAATGTTGGACCATGAATAGTCGTGCGTAAAAGGAACCCAAATATTTGTAGGTTCTTAACCATCTAAGATTATCATGTATAATTAGCATTCTACCAAAATTTCGCATTTATTCGCTTAATATTAGAGTCAGGATCAGTGATTTGGAACCCGTCACATTATGTTAAGATTGGTAGATAATAAAAATATAAAAATATTTTTTCTGAAGCTGTTAGATTTAGAGTCCTACTAATAAATAAACAACTTACTGCAGAATGAACGATTGCAACGTAGTCATATTATTTTTTGTACCGTTTCATTCGCTAATGTGTTTTGTCTATGGTGTTATTTGTTTTTGACATCATTTTACCCATGGACGTGGAACTATCTGTCATCACACGTCTCTCAAATTTCGATTAGTTTTCAATCATTAAATTTGAAAAACGTCAACACAAAAACGAATGTGCATTTATATATTCTGATGTCTAATTCTAACCACCCAGTCGAAGCGGTAAGCGCAATTACTTTTAAGTTGTGACCTCGTGAGCCATTTATTCAATTCACAATCATAACAGGACTTAAAACTCTAATACCAGTTGTTTGGATCTTATTCCTTTGTTTAGTACCCACATCTAGTCATAAAAAAATAATCCACATCTAAATCAAACGTAGTTGAGACCCGGTATATGAGTTGCTCCCTATCTTCGCTAAATACGATATGCATCATTCAAATTTAAGCAAACAAAATCGGCGGCTCAATCTTTGAGCCGCAAAGCTTTTCCATTTTAAAACGGCAAGCCGTTTGCAGAGACACTTGTTAAGTAGACATTTACATACATAATACCTGCTTTCTTCGTCTCCAGAAATTTACGTACATTGCCTACTTTTATCATTATCAAATTGGATGCCTTATTGAGCTCAAACTCATTCTAAAACAGTCCGGTAAGGTATTTAAGAGATTTTAAAAGTTCTAATCATATCTTTTGTCATATTTTTATTAATAGTACCCTGACTCCAGCAAAACAAATGCTATTCACAATTAGTATCCTTGCACGTAGGCCCATTAACTCGTTAATTAAACCGGCGTAGAATTAACTGCGTTCGGTGACATTTCGAAACATCGCGATTACAGTTCGCAAGAGTTTAGTTTCGCAAAGTAAGAGGGGCGAAGATTTCATCTCTCAATGTAATTAATGAAAACGCGACCACAGTAGTCAGAAGTTTGGTTTTGCAAAGAAAAAGTACACGTTTCTCTACTAAAATCATATTTATGACAACAACAAAAAAGTTGGTAATACCTATCCGACCTTTATACGGATTATGTGCATAGCTTCAATTTAAAGCCAAGTCCATAAACACGATTATTGCAAATTTTATTTATTTTATGGTTGCTTATTTCGAATTTATTTTTTGTTATTAAGTGCTCCTCTCACTAGGCTTAAATATATTTCATGATATCGAATTGTTAAAAATTACAATCTTGATGCATTTATGCATTCAAAATTCAATAAAATCCATTGTCTTGGATTGATATTTACGACAGAGTAGTCATAAATTGCCATAGTAATACGGCATATCTACGATAATTTATTTTTCCAGAATATCATCCTAACATCAGAATAAATTGCAGTTAACCTGAAATGGATCTTGTGACCTTAGATTTCGGTGTCATAAAGTCAGAACCGGACACAATCCCCCAAGAAGAATGTCCAATATCACCTTATGAAGCATTATTGCCATTCGGGATTGTCAAACAGGAGACAGATGAAGCTACTGCGATCGAGTGTGACCCAGATACTCTAGTGGTAGAAGAAGATGCCCAGGAATTCTCGGAAATAGATATTGACTATCCTGACATTAAAAAGGAATGTTTCGTTCATCTTGAAAGGATCGACCAAAGTCTGGGTAAGCCATTAACTTATTTTTCCGACGACCTCTCCTACTAGACATTAGTTTACCCCGCTGACTGCCGCCCCGAAAAGCTCAAGAGAAATAACTCAAACCAGTAACTTCGGTTTCGATACATATCATCGCCAGAATGTGGTTTGGTTTATCTTTCCAATGGCAGCTAGTTCTATTATTGACCATTTGATATTGGACTTTAATATTCTCACCTTCATCTGTCCAGAGTTATATTAGGCCTGCATGGGTAGATTCATATGGATGACTGTGTGTTATTTTTTTTTTAAACTTCCTTATCAATGCTCCACAAAGTTTCTTGTTGTTTATGTCATGAAATAGACTAACAAAACAACGATTTTTTTTCTGTTTTCACGTCTGTAACAGAGCGGTTTTCGCTCAAGGTAACAAAAGTGCTGTGAATGAGCAACTCATTTTTAACAATTAGTTAAGTAGGCATTTATGAAATGAAATTGAATTTGAATTTTATCAGTATCTCTTTACTTTTAACATATCGTTTAGCTGTCGAATACCCACGATATCATTATTCAATCTTTCTGTGTTTTCAGATTTTATTTCGTCCAAAATATCTGTTAGTAATACAAAACACCCGAATGAAAAAAAGTCTCGAACTAGAAATAACTTATTTTCCTGCCCAACTTGTACCTACAGGACTAGGTACAAAAGTGGTCTTGGATGATGATCTGGCGTGTAAATAGCACAGACCATCTAGGGAATATAATATTTCCCTATGAAAATAATTTTGTGGATTAATAAATTATCTCTGCAGGGAGAAAAATAACAAACCAGTCACCAAAATACAAATGAACAGAAAAACTCACCCAAGAATGGCATTCACAAATTGAGGTCTTCTATTTTTGTCATCAGATTCGGTTTCAGGCAGCAATCAGCAATCACCTTGCATTTGCACTAGATAAGGTTATAAGGAACAACCAGCTCACAAGAGAGAAGAATTATTAATGATAGAGATGAATCAGCACATTCATCGTAACACACAGTGCCGAATTTGTGACATTTTATTTTGACAAAAATATATATTTTAATTATTTTTATCTTAAATAGACCTCTTTTGACGAAATATCATGTCTCAGATGAATCTACTGAACAGATGTAACAGGTGACCGCAATTTGGTTATCATTCACCTGCAGAGAAAATACTATGCGAAATTGACAAGAGATGTCGCTTTTTGTCCATTCTATTTTTAAAAAATTAATTAATTAATTATGTTTGTATATTAAAATAATTTTAAATTAAGTTTTAAATCTAATGCTTCTCCATACTCCCCGCCTTGGAAGTTCTCAGAACTTGCAAAGAAGTAAGAGAACAACGTACAAATAAATAAACGTCAAATCATTTCAAGTGACTCTATTCACATATAATATCCAAGAATTACGTCGGAAGGTCACCAAAAAAAAAGCTTTCAACAGAACGAAAAGTATAAACTTAATAAAGTTCAACTGACAAGAGTACAATTAACTGTAACGGAATATCATGGCATAGTCGGAGATAATTTGAAGTACCAAAAAAAATAACAAAAAATAAAAACAAAAAATTGAAGTAAGCAAATTATTGAGTCGGAAGGGGATATAACTTGATAACCGGTCGTTTGAAGAACCCAAATCGTGTCTTCACCGTCGCAACGCGAACAATTTTGTCCAATCCGGGATGGACCTCAGTGATTACACCCAAAGGCCAGTTCAACGGAGGGGAATCTTCCTGTCCCACTAGAACGACAGTTCCGATCTCAATCGGATGATCAGGGGTAGCCCACTTCTGCCTGACTTGCAAGGTGTGCAGATACTCCACACGCCATTTTTTCCAGAAAGACTGAACCATACTATCCAATAATTGTTTGCGCTGAGCGAAATTAATTTTACTGCCCGTCGGGATAGATGCAGGTAAGTATTGTAATGGTGTAGTCATTAAAAAATGCGCAGGTGTTATGATTTCCGGATCAGGGTCGGAAGATACGGCTGTGAGCGGGCGAGAGTTCATTATGCACTCTATTTGCACCAACACAGTCTGAAGCTCCTCATAAGTGAGAAGCTGAGTTCCGATCACTCGGTATAAGTGAGTTTTCATGCTTTTCACGTTAGACTCCCACATACCTCCGAAATGGGGTGCGCGGGGTGGAATCATTTTCCACTCGATACGACGCTTGGCGAGTTCTCGTTTTAACGCGGGCTCATATTCCGATTCAACTAAAAACTTGTAAAGGTCATCCAATTGTGCCTTTGCACCCACGAAATTGGTACCATTATCCGAATACAAGCACGACACAGGGCCACGCCGTGAAATAAAACGGCTGAAAGCAGCCAGGAAAGCATTTGAAGTTAAGTCAGAGACCAACTCAATATGAATAGCCTTAGTCACAAGGCATACAAACAGACAAATATATGCCTTCTGCGAATGTTGTCCTCTCCGACGAGCAAGCGTAATACGTAGAGGACCCGCGTAATCAACACCGGTGTGAACGAAGGCTTTTGCTTCAGTAATACGATATGAAGGTAAATCTGCCATCTTTGGCGTAGGATGTGATGGATTTGAGCGGAAGCAGCAGTTGCATTTCCGCACCCTTGCCCTAATAACCGTCCTAGCATCTAATATCCAATAGCGCTGACGTAATATAGACATAAGAAGTCCTGGACCGGTATGACAGTTCATGACATGAAAGTGATCTATGATAAGATTTACAACACAGTCATGTTTAGGTAGTAATACCGGATGTTTAACCTCAAAAGGTAAGTCCGATTTAGAAAGGCGTCCCCCGATACGTAACAAATTGTCCTCATCAAGAAATAAAGACAAACCCTGAAGCCTTTTGGAGTGGAATTTGCCTTTCTGAAGTGCAGCAATATCATTTGAAAAATGAGCATTTTGCACGGAACGAAGTACAGCCTTTTCAGCAGTCACAAGATTATTGACA
This sequence comes from Hesperophylax magnus, assembly GCA_026573805.1. Classification (NCBI taxonomy): domain Eukaryota; kingdom Metazoa; phylum Arthropoda; class Insecta; order Trichoptera; family Limnephilidae; genus Hesperophylax; species Hesperophylax magnus. The sequence continues at coordinate 5,752,700 of JAIUSX010000060.1, forward strand.
ATTCCAGAGGAAGGTGATATCTTTTTTATGAATCGGAGAATATAAACGACACTCCTTAGTAGTTTATCCCAAGTGGATATACGTTGGGCCAGTTCACCCAGAACCGATTGTTCACTCAAAACCATTGCAGTGAGCACATTAACTTTGTGTTCAGGCATTTCACCGGTATTGGTGGGGCGAAACGGTTTTACTGGCCATTCCAAAGGTGGGTGGCGAATCCATGATGGGCCGTTCCACCATAAATCATGTGAAACGAGTTGAGAGGGTAGCATGCCACGAGAAAGGCAATCGCTCGGGTTTTCACTACCGGCGACATGGTAAAAATTTTCCGGAGACAAATTTTCCTGGCACTGAGCTACACGATTGCTAACAAACACCGACCAACGATGCGGTGAGGAATGTATCCAGGAGAGCGCAATGGTAGAATCTGAAAACGCGTATGTTCCTGCAATAGAAAGACGCGCACGATAATTATCTTGCACCGTCCGTATTAATTTTGACATCAAAACTGCGGCACAAAGCTCCAAACGAGCGAGAGTTGTCACTCTCGTGGGAGAAACCTTTGATTTTGCACACAATAACCTCACTGAAATATTTCCAGAGAGATCAGTGGTGTGCAAATAAATCACGCAGCCATAACCATTCATGCTCGCATCGCAGAAGGCGACAACGAGCACTGTACTGTCTTTTAGGACGCCAACATGGCGGGGAATTTTTACTGTCGAAATTAAAGGAAATTCTTGTGTGAGAGCCGAAAACCTTTGAATAACGCTCTCAGGGGGTATATCATCCCAACCAATGTTGCACAGCCATAGCTCTTTAATAAGTAATTTCGCATACAGAATGACAGGGGCGACCAAGCCGAGAACATCGAACAAGCGGGCTACTATGGAGAGTATGTTCCGCTTCGTGCACTTCTCCTGAACATAAGAAGACGTAAAGAAGAAGCTGTCATCAGCTGGTTCCCACGAAAGGCCTAACACCTTAGCGGCATTGTTAGAACCAACAGTAAAGTCCACAGGGCTTCGGTGCGAATCTGGAAGATTCTCAAGTACCACTGAAGAATTACTAGTCCATTTTACCAAATCAAAGGCACCGGACTTAAACAACGAGATCAATTCTCGCGACAGACGTACGGCACTGGGTTCATCTACAATAGAATATACCAGGTCGTCCATATACAACTTAGACTCTGCCACATTGGCAGCGTCCGGAAAATGTTGTCTCATATCCTGGGCCAACTGTCGAACAGTGCGCATTGCCAAGTATGGACTAGCTGTTAGTCCGAAAGGGACCCGATTGAATTGAAAGGTTTGTATGGGATCGTTGTCCGCGAACCGAAATAGAATTTTCAAATATTTGCGATGTTTGCTTGGAACCTCAATCTGCAAATACATCTGCTTTATGTCTGCAGTAATAGCAATGTGAAAAAGACGAAAGTCTAACAGAAGCAAAAACAGATCGGCTTGCAAATTCGGACCAGTATAAATAACGTCATTTAATGACAATCCTGTATGTGTCTTAGCGCTCGCGTCAAGTACAATCCGAGGCATAGGTTTATCCGGGCGAGTGACAGCGTGATGCGGAATGTAATATCCGTCATCGGTAATATCCGACCTTGAAACTTTTACTAAATAACCGTTTTCAATGTACTCATGAATAACTTTATTATAATTCTCCCGCAAAGCCGGTGAATGTTTAAATTTTCGCTCCAAAGCCATAAATCGGCGCTGAGCAATAGCAAGGGAATTACCCAATTGCTTCGGGTCTTTACAGAAAGGTAAAGCAACAGAATACCTTCCGTCGACGGTGCGAGAAATGGATGATATAAATAAATTCTCACATTCCGTCTCTTCCGGACTTAGAAATTGCATGTTGGGTATTTCCTCTAACAGCCAAAATTTTTGTACTAAGTCATTAAGCGCAAGTGCCGAAAATGACGTACTTGTATTAAGCACATTACTAGGGTAGTCACCCATTAACACAAAACCGAAAGTTGTCGCTAATGCCGGAGGTTCGCCGTTCCCAGATTCAACCCGGTTCCCTAAATAAATATATGGGAACAGTTGTGCACCTAATACTATATCCACGCATCCAGGAATATTCCACGTTAAGTCAGCGAGAGGTATACCCTTTAAGTAACTCATATCACCCTTGGTTATATAGTGATTAGGTAGCTGATCTGTAATACTGTCAATGACAAGCGCATAAATATTATATTTATTATTCGGGTACACGCGGGACTCAATGTCCAAATAAACGTAACCCAAAATTGGTTTGGATGCTGAACCGATTCCTTTTACAAAGGAATTGTTTAAAGGAATTATTGGTAAGTTGAGGATCTTGCAACAATCAACAGTAATTAAATTGTTCTGTGAACCGTTATCCATTAAGCACCGAACAATAACTTTATTTCCATTTTTACTCTTTGCGAATACTTGCGCGGTTGATAATAGAATCGTATTATGTGTCGCTTTCACAGAAAGGGAACATGAGTTATTTATGTTTAACGGAGGTTCTTCTAATTGTGTATCACAATTTTCAGATGTCCCTGTAGATGTTCGCGACGTGTGTGCGTGGGTACTTGATGTAGTTTTAGCATTATTATCAGCACTGCCAAAATGTAAGAAAGTGTGATGACGTTTTTTACAAAACTCACAAGTTAAAACCGATTTACACGCGTTTATTGTATGCCCTCCACTAAGGCAATTTACGCAAGCATGTTTTGACTTTATAAATTCAAAACGCGCCTGTGAGGAGCTCATATTTTTAAATTTAACGCAATCTTTAATTGTATGATTAGTTTTATTACAAACAAGACAACAATTTGTGCGCGAAGCCGTAAACCGAGGTACATTCTCGTTGCTAGCAAGGAACGATTTAAAATTTTTATTAGAACGAAATGATGACGTGGTGGACAGTTTTTTACCGGCTTCATTTGAATTGCCTAAACGTTCTAAAATCTTAACCTGATCTTGAACAAACGAGACTAAATCGTCATATGTCGGAATCTCTTTATTCCTGACTGACAGCTCGAAAATCTGTGCGATTTGAAAATCAATTTTTCTAAATGCACAATGAAATAAGATAAAATCAGTTAAATTTTCAATCTCTAATTGTTTTAACGCTGCTACTGATGCAGAAAAATTTTCAATAAAAAAGTCAAGACTGCCAGATGTATTTGTACAATTTTTTGCATCAAGAATATTATTTAAATAATGTGTGCCTAGTGCACGTTTATTTTGAAATTTGTTTACCAAAGCATTCCAGATTATATTGTATGTGTCACCTCCAGGTACAATGCCTGAAGTAACCTTTAAAGCGCCGTGTGTCAATTTACCAATTAAATATTGAACACGCTGGGCGTCCGTTAATTGTCTATTATTATGTACATTAGATTTGAAAGCTTGGTAGAAAGTAGGCCAATTTTCCATTTTACCATCAAATGATGGTAATTCCAAAGGTGGCAATTTAATAATACAATGATCCCGCGAATCGTTGCGTGACGCGTTTTGAAGGTTAAATCGACTTCGTTTGACCTTCAAATAAATATCATCAAATGCATTTAATTGTTGGAAATCCGGTTTAAATGAGTCGTCCAAAGTCAACTGACGGTCGTTAAGTTTATCAATAACGGTTTCAAACTGAACTCTCAAGTCTTCAATCATATCCGACTTTGTCATGAAGTCTTCATTTTTTCTTGACTCGAAGGTATTTAAATTATTTGATAAATTATACAATTCATTCATCCGCAAAAAAAGATTTTCCTTTTTTGCCGTCAAAAGAGTCAACGTTCTATCCTGAATATCTCCAGAAACTTCTTCAGCAATTCTCGGCATTTTTAATGAGATGACAAAATATTCTTAACCAAAAAAGTATACAATAATGTTGTAAGTATTGTAAATTAGAATTCTCCAAAAATTACGACAATTCCAATATATTATATGTTTCGAATCTACCAAAGAATACGTAAAAAAAACGAAAAAAAATTCACTATACCTAAATAATATTAAGTAATTTGAGCTTTAATGAAATTTGCCAAAAAAAATACGCAAATTTCTAATGCTAGAAAAATTATTTATGTATGCTAGAAATTGGTACTGATAGGTACTTCTTGAATCACCAAAAAAATTACGTGAATAGAACATCCATTTATCATGTTTCAAAATCTAAATCACTAAATATTAATTAATTTTCGCTAGCAATATATCCGAGCTACGTGGGACCAAACTTATGGATGATGATCTGGCGTGTAAATAGCACAGACCATCTAGGGAATATAATATTTCCCTATGAAAATAATTTTGTGGATTAATAAATTATCTCTGCAGGGAGAAAAATAACAAACCAGTCACCAAAATACAAATGAACAGAAAAACTCACCCAAGAATGGCATTCACAAATTGAGGTCTTCTATTTTTGTCATCAGATTCGGTTTCAGGCAGCAATCAGCAATCACCTTGCATTTGCACTAGATAAGGTTATAAGGAACAACCAGCTCACAAGAGAGAAGAATTATTAATGATAGAGATGAATCAGCACATTCATCGTAACACACAGTGCCGAATTTGTGACATTTTATTTTGACAAAAATATATATTTTAATTATTTTTATCTTAAATAGACCTCTTTTGACGAAATATCATGTCTCAGATGAATCTACTGAACAGATGTAACAGGTGACCGCAATTTGGTTATCATTCACCTGCAGAGAAAATACTATGCGAAATTGACAAGAGATGTCGCTTTTTGTCCATTCTATTTTTAAAAAATTAATTAATTAATTATGTTTGTATATTAAAATAATTTTAAATTAAGTTTTAAATCTAATGCTTCTCCAGGTCTGATTACGCATATTAGAACCCACACTGGCGAGAAACCATTCTCGTGCTCGGAATGCACGCACAAGTGCTCTCAAATATGCAACATGATTCGTCATACAAGAACCCACACTGGAGAGAAACCATTCTCGTGCTCTGAATGCACGTTCAAGAGCTCTACAAAAAGCGATATGGTTTCTCATGCAAGAACCCACACCGGTGAGAAACCATTCTCGTGCTCTGAATGCACGTTCAGGAGCTCTAAAAAATTCAATATGGTATGTCATGTTACAACTCACTCCGGAGAGAAACCTTTCTCGTGCTCAAAATGCTCATACAAGTGCTCTCGCCAAAGTTATTTGAAATCACATGCCGGAACCCACAGAGCGTAAAAACCATTATCGTGCTGAGAATGCACGAACAAGTTCCGTTATAAAAGGTTTATGGTTTCTCATGCCATAACAAAAACTGGAGAAAAACCGTTTTCGTGTCCAGAATGCACTTAAAAGTTCAACGGAAGTTTAACGGACTTCATTTCAAGATTTAGCGTAAAATAGCAAAACAATATTCTCGGCAAAATTTGTGATTTGTCCACAAATTCGTAGTTTGCGTAGATCATTAATATATATTAATAATAATTAAGGGTCCTAAGATACTACCTTGTGGGACGCCACAGACCGTTTTTGTAGGATGACTAGAGGTACTATTTATTTTAACGCATTGCGTTAGATGTGTTAGATAACTACAAAATAATTGCAGGGCTGAGTCTGATAATCATATCCTCTTAAGTTTATCTAAACGTATTTTATGATTCACAGTGTAAAACGCCTTTGCAAGATCTCGGAAAATTGCTAAACATTTATTTCCTCTGTCTACATTACTTACTATGAAGTCTATAACGTTGGCGATGGCATCTGAGGTAGATAAGTTTTTGCAAAAACCAAACTATATTTAAAATTGTCAATGGCATCCAGTTAGATAAACTAGAAATTTTAGAGATTAGAAAGAGTGTAAACGCAAAATTGAATATTATTAACAATCAAAAATTATTTTTAAACGACCCAATATTAAACCTATTCCCTTTGTAAATTGTTCCATATTACCTCTCTTTCCCCTACCCGTTTTATTATTTTTTCACTGTTGTCATTGTTTTTGTCTATTATTTTTTAATGACACCATTGTCTATGTCTATTATTTATCTATTGACACCATTGTTTATGTCTATTATTTATAATTAGTTTTATCAAAAAACCCTGAAGAAGTGAGCGTTGCTCATGAAACATGTTGGTAATAAACAATAAAAGTGGTTAAAACGAAGTATTTTATTAATTTTTAATTAAAATGGTGCCACAAAATAAGTTTGCTGAGTTAGAAGAAGCAAACTATATTTTACTATAGTTAAGGTTAGTAGTCAGTTAATCTCTTAGTACTCCTTCAAAAATTTTTGAGAGTGCACTTAGATCACAAATTGGTCTGTAATTGGCAATTTCAGTTTTATTTCCACCTTTGAAAATTGGAGTGATTAATACCTTGCTTTAATACATTAGGGAAACAACCTTGAGTGAAGCTCTTATTGATTAGAAATTTAAGGAGAAAGGCTATATGAGATTTCAGCGATTTTAATAGTTGGCTTTGAATTTCATCATGTCCAGGTGATGTCCTATCTTTCAGTGAGTATATTTCTTTGATAATATCCTTGATTCATACCTCTTTTAGATAGAATTTTTTAAGGTTTCTTATGGGAGCTTATCATCTGATGATGGCATTTTTTAAAGCTTCAGTTGTTGTTTTCTTTTATTTTACCGGCCAGTTTCGATCCAACGTTTGAAATAAAGGTATTTGCATATTAATTGGTTCATTCCTAATTTCTTTGTGTATGTTGTCTCTTTTCCTAATATATTTTAATAGTCCAAGTGTAATCCGTGGTTTTGTGATTGTATTTTTTTTATTCGGTAGCTCTATGAGATTGGCGTGTAGATTTATTTGGTTTTGAATAAAATTGGTGAAATAATTCCATGCCCTATCACTATAGGTAATTGAGTACAAATGTTCCCATTTTTCGTTTTTTATGTTGAGTACAATTGTTTTTAGTCGATTCTATTTTTCGTGATAGGTACATTAACGGTTTCATATTTTCTTTTATTTTCATTTCTAACTTCCAATATTGTAGAGTAGCGGTTTGTTACTGTGGATTCATATAATCTCGTAGTATTTATGGGTAGTTTCGTTCTACCTATTATTTGGTCGATGCAAGAAAGAGTTTCTTTAGTGACTCTAGTAGGTTTGTTGATGTAACTAACAAGACCGTAGGAGCTTATTGTATTGAGGTAATCGTCTCTTTGAGGATGACCAGTTTCTAGAATATTTATATTTGTGTCTCCAATTACAAACAGCGTACTACAGTGTTTTTGTTTTAATAACAAAGTTTCAAGTTCAGTAAGGAAGTTTGTAATATTGGGTGCGGATGGGGATCTTTAAATAGCTAATATATTAATCCCGGAACTAGTTTGTAAATGCAGACATTTGGAGCCATTATTTTAATTTATTTTGCAGTAGTTTTCAGATTGTTTTAACGTAAACTACAATTCCATCATTTTGTTTAATATTATAGGAAGTATTGATGCAATAGTAGCCTTCTTTATTTTTTGGCGTGTAAGAATTTTTAATCCAACATTCTGTTAAGATCATAATATCAAATTCAACTTTTAATTGTTTTATGTTTATTAGAAATCCTTCGAAGTTTTTATTGATGCTTCTTAAATTTTAGTGTATTATTTTTAAATTATGTATGAGACATAGTTTTATGTTGCTTTTGTTTCTAGTAACAATTTCATTTTCAAGTAGATGGTTTGTGAGTTCATCCAGATCGGTATCCATTTTGAGTAAATTATGAATGTCAAAGATAAAGTTAAGTTTTAAATTGTTAGTAAATCTCTTTCATGTTTTATGTTTATTATTTTAGATTTGGTTGTCTTCCTTGTGAAAAACTTCCCAATTTTGAACCAGGTATATTGGTGGTTTAATTCCTGGGCTCGCTTATTGGTGTTCCTCAGCAAGTCCTTGTTGTATACAGACAACACTTCGCCGATGTACAAGACTGAGCTTAGTTTTTTAGTTTTGTTTATTTGCTGCGAGGAATTTTAGTCGTGTTTGAATGCTGGAATTGTTGAAATTAATAATTATTTTTCTATGAACTTTGACGACGGTAAGGAACCCGATAAATGTTTGAAAAGTATTCATTACTGATTGCATTGCCTAGCTTATTGGTAATATCCTTTACCGTTTCAACTGGGTTGACATTTGTGTTTTCATCTTCTCCAGAGATTTCAATATGGTTAGACAAGGTATTTTGCTCTAATTTTGCAAGCCGAATATCAATATGGTTTATTATTGAGAGGTCTTTTTTAATTTTTTCCACTACTATTTGTATACCAGCCAAGTCGTTTAATTTGGCTAATATTTCATCATATTTGCGTGCAATGAAATCGGTAGCTTTTTAGTTTCTGCCATCTCATGTTCAATTTTTTTGAACATTTCTTTTTTGAAATCAAAACATAAGTGTGTCTATATAATCAAAAAAAGTCTGATTAATCTCCATTGGAAAGGGAATCGGTGATGTAATGAGATAATTTTTTGATTTCAAGCTAGTGTTTTCTAGTGGAATTGTTGTGTGTTCAATAATACCTCATACAAAATTTTAATAATCGTAATATAAGAATTATTGTGTATGGTACGCAGAACTGCTTTAACATTGTATGTTCACAATGGACTTGTTTCTTTATGTGCACAGTGTATGGACAGTTGGATTGATCGATTGTACAATGTGGTAATTATTTATTGAACAGTCACAAAACTTCAATTGTTTCACATGTATTTTTTTTGTATAAACAATACTTTTTAATGTTTAAAACAAAATAAGCTGTTGGCAACCATAGATAGCTACAGCTCATTCCATTTTACCTGTAACACGACAATATGGTGGAAAATATGTACCTTCACTTTAGTATTATTATTCAAGTCTACCCATAATCTCACTAAATCGCAAGCAGAAGGTAAACACTCAAGTATTAAATAGCAACAAGTCCACCAGAAGTTGTTGCATTTAAGATCACCAAAATGATATTTGCCCAAACTCGACTCTTGACACTTTTTTTAATCCCCGCGGTAATTTACTAAGAAAAACATTCCTGGTTACTTAATAAATGCGCACTCACAACTCCTCTAATCAACACCATCCAGTAATATCCTTAATCATAGACGGTCGCATACACATCCACTTATACACTATATATATTTTTTAATTTATCGTTTATCTTTACTCCTAATCATTCCCAATCATGTACTCTCCTCGCCCAGTAAATCGTAAATAGCAATTTCGTTATCCCTGTTAACTATCTCTCAAACATTGTGAACTGCTTGCCAATCATTTTTTTAATGTACTGTTTGTTTTAAAAATAATAAAAATGAGTAAATAGATAAAACTTTTCATTTTCATTTTGCCCATTCCGTCCACGTATAAATATTCCATTCTGCTGTTTCTAGTAAATTTACATAATTAAACTTCCTATTTATTCTAATTTCTTATTCGTTTTCTTCTTTCCCTTTGTGTAAGCTGGAAATATGGTTATAATAATTGATAGACAATATCAGTTAACGGTTATTTTAAAATGGGTTAAATGAAAAAATGCAAAATGACATGCAGATGAACAGTTGGTTCAAAAATGGTTAGGTAGAAATTATTTTCTTAATAAAAAAATTTCAACCATATAACACAGAACAGAGAAAAGAAATAATATCAGAGAAAATGCGTAGAAACAACCGTAAAAATTATAGAATAGGAATAAGAAAAGAAAAAAAAATTAGTGTTATATCAAACTAGCTGTCGTGTGCCCGGCGTTGCTAGGGGTTATCTTTAGGAGATACAATCGTGAACTTGCAGTAGGGTTCTTTGAGATATCTAATTTCCTATTACCTTATTTTGATGTATCTCATGAGGATATGTCAGCGTTATCAATGTAGGCACCAGAAGATATATTTTTTACATTTTTATTACAAAAAATCGATTTTACTCTACTTTCTGTACATATAATTTGCAGGTAATTTATTTATAAACCTTCCGAAAAATTCTCTAAGTGATAGTGAAAGAACTAATGGCACAAACAGACAGACGCGGATAACAACTTTATTTAATACTATTTAGAGATAAAGAACTCCGGAAGGTTTTCAGCTTCGACAAAAATTATATCTGTGGCCAATGCAATACCCTCTGAAGAATCACTTGAATTAAATTCATCTTAAGATTCATTTGACCCTTCAGATCACCATAATATGTACTTTTTGAAGCGTCTGGAGCCAGTGAGACTATGTCATCTCCAATTGGGGTATTTCGGGAAGCTGAATGTAATTGGGAGGGTAAGGATTCATTTCAGATGTCAACAAACACGGGCAAAGTAATTTCAAGCAACATTTCAATTCTGAATGGTGGTCTTACACTAGGGATATACTATATTATAAAATATATTGAATTTACATATATACTTATAATAACGCCGGGATTAGAACCCGCGACCACTGGTTTGCTAGTCGAGAGCCTTACTCTTCGAACACAAAGGCCGTTAAATTAAATAAATCACCACTTATATTTCTCATTTATTCGCTTAATATTAGAGTCAGAATCAGTAATTTGGATGTTAAGTTTGGTAGATTAGAAAAAATATATTTTCTGAACCTGTTAGATTTGAAGTCCTACCAATAAATAAACCACTTACAGCAGTATGAACGATTGCAGTGTGGTCATATTATTTTTTTTGCCGTTTCATGCTTTAATGTGTTTTGTCTATGGTCTTATTTGTCTTTGACATCATTTTACCCATGGACCTATCTGTCATCACACGTCTCTCAAATTTCGATTAGTTTTTCAATATTTAAATTAGAAAAATACCCGCAACTGGCGATTCATGCTCGTCAACACAAATACGAATGTGCATTAATATAATGTGATGTCTAATTCTAACCAATCAGTCGAAACGGTAAGTGCAATTACTTTTATGTTGCGACCTCGTGAGACGTTTATTCAATTCACAATCTCAACAGGACTTGAAACTCTAATACCGGTTGTTTTGATCTCATTCCTACGTTTGGTACCCACCTCTAGTCATAAAAAATAATCCACATCTCAAACAAAGTAGTTGAGACCCGGTATATCAGTAGCTCCGTATCCTCGCTAAGTACGATATGCATCACTCAAATTTAAGCAGCCAAAATCGGCGGCTCAATCTTTGAGCCGCAAAGCAGTTTCATTTTCGGACGACAAGCCGATTTCAGTGACACTTGTTAAGTATATATTTCCATTATTAATACCTGTTTTCTTCGTCTCACGGAAATTTACGTACATTGCATACTTTTATCATGATGAACTTGGATGACTCGTCGAGCTCAAACTCATTCTAAAACAGTCCGGTAAGGAATATGAAAGATTTTAAAAGTTCTAATGTGGCAACAGTTTGTGTTCAGCGGTTAGTTTTTCATAATTGTATTGATAGTGTCCTGACTCCAGCAAAACAAATACTACATAATTATTACTATTCACAATTAGTACCCTTGCTCGTAGGACCATTAACTCGTAAATTAAACCGGCGTAGAATAAACTGGATTCGGTGACATTTCGAAACATCGCGATGACAGTTCACATTAAGTTTCGCAAAGGAAATCGAAACATGTACCTCTTTTAATATTATCTTTTTACAAAACGCGAAATTATGGTGATATCTGTTCTTATGACCTATATATGGATTTCGTAAGCTCGAAATTCCAACCAAACCGGCATAGTCCAGTGGTAACGCATTGGACTGCCATTCCGAAGGTCGCGGGTTCGAACCCGGCGTGCGCAAATAAATTTTATTTGATTAATTTGTGTTATTTCACAATTAATTAATTAAAATAATATATAGTATATTTGCGGCACGTTCCAGAGTGGAAGATACTACCAGTATCGCCCTGGTGTAAGACCACCATTCAGAATTGAAACGTTGCTCTAAATGGCTTTAGCCGTGTTTAGTGACTAGATCTGAATAGCCAGGTACTTCCCCACCTTCCTCTTTGCCTTCCCCACTTACCTTCAGCCTCACAACATCCCCCAATTGGGGATGCCATAGTCTCACTGGCTCCAGACGGGAGCAGTTGGGACTCTTGTGAGGTATTCACTATATAAAAAAAAAAAAAAAAACCGCACTTAACCCTTTCATCCCCAGTATGAATTCAAATTAACACGAACTTTGTGTTTTGTTACCGTCACGGTAGCGATTTAGAAAAGCCATGTTTTCTGTTTTCTTATAGCTTGTATAGATTGAAATCCTTATTAATAATAATAATAATAATGATTGGATTATTTATATAGCGCCGTTTTCGTGAGAAAATCACCTCAAGGGCGCTTAACAACTTAATTTATGCATTGATCACTTAGACTTAATAACTTTTGGTTTTTAACTAAGTTTCATAGATAGAGAGAGACTTATAACTAAGATTAATGTCGAGTGATTTAAAACTAAGACTTTTAACTAATGACTTAAGTTATACATATTTTTATGACCAAGTGGGCATTTACACAATACCGCTATAATACAACTACGGCTTAAACTAGAGATTTACGACTAACATACATATGTAATTTATATTTACAAATACCGATTGTTATGATTTCTGCCCGTGGTGTCAGTTATAAAATATTTAAAAAAAATTGTTTACGGGTAATAAACGGTTAATAACGGTGAAAAAAAGTCAAGTAGAATAATCCCCTGGACTGAGCAATGAAATAATACTGATGAATAAAAAATAAAATAAATAAATATATTCCCACCACAAACCCGATAAATATTTTGACATCTGCTGATTGTGAGTTTCATCGAATTTCTGTCGTCATTGATTACTTCATTTAAGGTGAGATATCAATATTTTCTACTCGAATTACAAATATTTAAACGCAAATATAGATGTGTTCTATAAAAATAACAACTGTTCAATTCACTGTTCACAGTCATTTTCCAGAATATGGTAAATGAATTTCAACGTTCATTAAAATTAACACTGGTAGTGACGGACAAATTTTTGACTAGTATGGTGAATTTTTTGAAGATTATTATCCTAGATTATTTCTGAATGAATTTTAGTTATAATGTTATTTGTTCAAACCTCAGAGATTATCACCACATTGTAAATGTGCCTTTTTGACATGAAACATTTATTTGTATTACTTTTGGTATGTGTATTTCACCTTACTATTTAAAAAATTTCCAGTGACATCCAATGTTAATCTTAATCAATAAAAGGATAATTTCTAAAAACAAAAACAAAAATTAAATACCACAAATTTTCAAATCATTTTTTCAGTTAACATCAAGCATTTCATATTTAAAAATGTGGAAACAATAATGCGGGTGTGAAAGGGTTATAAGCAACCGATATTGTCAAGCATAATGATTTGACGTAGAAGAACTTCACACACCTTTTTACATGTGATAAGTATAACAAAAGTATTAGGCAAATTAAACTCAGGATCGTGGATCGAGACAATACTGTTTTCAGTCAGAGGGGCGAGGATTTCATTTCCTTTATTAATGAAATCGCGACGACATTATACATGAGTTTGGTTTTGCAAAAAAAACTATACACGTTTCTCTATTAAAATCTTATTTGTTAAAACAAAAATATGTTGGTGATATCTATAGAACTTATATACGGATTATGTGCTTAACCGCGATAAAAAGCCACTGATATACCGAGCATCAGACCCGTATTTGTACTGGAAATCCGCTTAACTGGCATATCATACATACAAGTATTTAAAGACCCCCTAACTAGATAGTATAACAATAATCAACCGTTAGAAAAATAAACTTAATTATGATTAATGATTGCAAAACCTGTCCATAAACAAGCTTATTGCATTTTTTTGTATTTTATGGGTGTATTATTTTCAATATATTTTTTTGTTATTAAGTGCTCCTCTCACTAGGTAAAATTATATTACATCCTATCGAATTGTTAAAAATTATAATCTTGAAGTATTTTTCCACTCAAACTTCAATAAAGTACATTGTCTAGTTATGGCATGTCTACGATTATTTCGTTTTCCAGAATATCATGCTAAAATCAGAATCCAATTGCAGTTTACTTGAAATGGATCTTGTGACATCAGATGTCGGTGTCATAAAGTCAGAACCGGACACAATCCCTCAAGACGAAAGTCCAACATCACCTTTTGAATCACTATTGCCGTTCGGGACTGTCAAACAGGAGACAGATGAAGCTACTGCGATCGAGTGTGACCCAGATACTCTAGTGGTAGAAGAAGTATTCTCGGAAATAGATATTGATTATCCTGACATTAAAAAGGAATGTTTCGTTCATCTTGAAAGGATCGACCAAAGTCTTGGTAAGCTATTCACTTATTCTTCCGATGACCTCTCCTATCGATAATTAGTTTACCCCGCAAACTGCCGCCCCGAAAAGCTCAGGAGAAAAAAAAACAAACCAGTAACTTCGGTTTCGATACGTATCACTGCTAGAATGTGATTTGGTTTTGATGATCTTCAGTTGGAATTCCTAATTTAATATTAATGAATCTCAGGAACTTATACTGCACTCTCTCAATTTTTAGTTGGAGAATCTTATAAAATGGAGCCCAGATTATTGCATTACACTAAAGATTACTTCTCACCAAACCAATGAATAGCAATTTAAAGAAGTTAATTAATTTTAAATCTTTCTCCGTTCTCAAAATAAACCATAAACATTTAATGGCCTTGTAAGTTATTTCATTTATATGAGGAATAAAATAAAATGCATTGTCAAAATCAATCCCAAGGTCCTTAATTTGCTCTACTCTTTTTAGAAAAAAAATTGTTAATGCTATTTTGATGCAATATGGGATTTTTGATTCGGGCAAAAGTTATTGTTTGACATTTTTCGATGTTATGAAACAGTTCATTACAGGTGCAACACTCTTGTAGCCATATAAGATTTAATTTTAATTCGTGACAGTCATGGAGATTAGTAATAGTTTTGTCAATTTTTAGATCGTCTGCATATATGAGTATTATAATATATTGACTTATAACTCCATCAAAAACGGTAGTTATGTTGTTGATAAACAAGAAAAACAATACTGGACCCAAATGTGACCCCTGTTGAACACCGGTGAAAATTTGAAAATACTGTGAATTGTGTTAGTTGAGTTTGACTGATATTTTTCCGGTTATTCCAAGAATTTTTAGTTTATGTATGGGAATTTTCTGTGAGACTTGGTCGAAGACTTTACTTTAGTCAGTATACACCACGTCTGTTTGAAGACGCTTGTTCACGTTATTAAAAAGTTATTCCTGAAATATCATTAAATTTATAAGAGTCTACTTTTTGCCATGAAAGCGATTTCACATCGACAACATGCGATGTGAAATCGCTTTATTTAGCTCGAGCGATAGTTTTAAGAGAAGAACGGATTCGAATAATTTAGGGATTGAAGACTGTATACATATAGGTATATAGTTAGAAATATCTGATTTGTGACCGTTTTTAAATATTGGACACAGAAAACTTGTTTTCCATTGTTTCGGTAAGGAACCACTTTTTAAAGATGAGTCAACAAGTTTTGTGAGAGGAGAAGTTAAGACTGATAAACATTTGGATAAGAATATTGGAGAAATGTTATCGGGGCCTGCCGATTTGTTAAGATCAAGGGATTTTTGTTCAGTTCTAAAATCATTTTCTTTAAATATAAATCGATTAAACTCGATCTTATTTTTATTTATAGCTGTTGTATTGTCGAACAATAGAGAATTATTTGAAGTATCATAGACTTAGCTGAAGAATTTAGCACACAGATTCACGACTTCTTGGGGGTTATCGGCCATTTAATTATCTAAATCATGTTTGAGGGTATACTTGAATCATTGTAATTAAGCATGTATGAAAATTTATAAATGTTCTGGTAACTGACAGAAGTCAATTCTTCGCAGTTACCGATGCATTTTTTGTAACATCACTTCTACACTTTTTGGTAATCTTTCTTAGTTCGCAAAATTTTGGACTATCGCTTTATGGGCAATTTTTAGTCTCTTATTACTCTAATAAGGTCGTTACTAAACCATTTTGGGTATTTATGCAAAATAATTTTATACACGGGTAAATACAGATCGATAGCATTATTAAGAATAAAGTTAAATTTATCTAACATTTCATTGACGTTTTCTTCAAAGTCCAAAAATTCCAGTGAAGAAAATATTGATAATTTGACTATAGTCTGTTTCAATATTGTTGATGTAGACCAGGGGTTCCCAACCTTTTTGTACTCTAAAGCACATTCTAAAATATCGGCAGGGTGGCGGGCACCACCTATTTTTAACTTGGGGCAGCAATCGCAATGAAAATGCCAACAATGCGTTACCAGGCGGGGAATGCTATTTGCACATCACTCCTTCTACACGCCGAAAACCCGAAGTGAGCCAATGATCGCCGAACCGATCGGGACGGTACGAGCACGTGACTACTGTCAGTTTGGCTGTCTGGGCCATGCTTATTGCTTTCACTGACAGACAGAGCTGGCAGAGTCATGTGCCATGTTGTTTGGCGCCTTCGGCGTTCATCGGCTCAGTTCTTGGCGTTCGTTCACTTCGGGTTTTCTGCGTGTACAAGAAGTAATGTGCAAATAGAACTCCCCGTTCCAGATTGGCGTAAAGAGTGCAGTCTGGCTCGCTGCTAGACAGGTTGCGCAAGTACTGTCAGCAAAGGAACCACTCATACATACAATATCGCAAACATGCGAATGTATTTAATGAACCTAGGCACTAAAAAAAATTAAAACTCTAAAAAATATATAAAAATAATTCACATTTTAAATTAATGTTTATGAAAAATTTGTTTCACTGTCGAATGATGGCGGGCACAAATGAATCTTTCCGCGGGCGCCATGGTGCCCGCGGGCACGGGGTTGTGAACCCCTGATGTAGACGGATGTTTTTTGATTATTGGACTGTAGAATTCAACCGTCAGAGGGGGATGATAGTTTTCGATTGGGAGAATGAATTCTTCAGATGCGGATACTTTAACGGGGGAAGAATTGGAAAAATACAAGATCGAGAAGACGAGAGTTTGCATTGTATGCATAGTTTAACTGCTGAAGGCTTAGAAAATTTGACATCTCGATTATTTCATGAGAAGTATGATTGATGTTGTCTGTGCACGAAGTTTAATTGTTTTCTATGTCCATATAACATAAACAGATTGTAGTTTCCTGTCGAGATCATAGTGGCAACAGGAAATTTTCTTCGCAATGTTTCAGCATCTAGGTAGTGGTCTTTATATAGTTGGGGGTCGGAAGATGGGGGAATATAGATACAGCCGATTATATTTTTTTCCTTTTTGGCAGACACCATGATGAATAGTTGTTCTAGATGTGGATTGATGCATTTGAGTTTACCTGAATTAATTTTTTTATGTATGGATACTAACACAACACCTCCTCTAGCTTTATTGCTAGTGCTTCTCTTTATTGTAAATGTTTTTATTTAGCCATGTCTCAGTGAAGGTGTCGTAGTCCGAAGAGTCGTAGTCCAAGTAAGGTAAGGTTGATTTCAGGTCCTGTAATTTAGTTCTTAGTCCACGTACGTTTTGATAGAACATTTTTATTATAGATTTTATGTTTTTGGATACATTTTGACAATTATTGGATTATTGTTAATTTATGTTTTGTGATGTCCGTTTCGCCAGATGTCTTTATTTTTTCTAGTTCGTCTCTTAGGTCAGATAACTGCTTACGCTGTAGAATTGTTTGATCATGGTAAAACCTTATATTGTTTATAAATATGTTTCTTGCCTAGTAAAATTTTCTGCCATTTTCTGAGAAGTCGACCTTTATTCCTCTCGGTTTGTTAACATTCCTTTTACGCAATCAGTAAATTTTTAGGTCAAGGTTTGTTGTTGAAATTTCAATGTTAACATTTTTTTCTTGACAGATGTTATGTTTAGCTGTCGAATAACGACGATATCATTATTAATTATTTCTGTTTTTCAGATTTTGTTTCATCGAAAATATCTGTTAGTGATACGAAACACCCGAATGCAAAAAAGTCTCTCAAAAGAAAAAACTTATTTTCCTGCCCTACTTGTACCTATAGGGCTAGGTACAAAAGTGTTCTGATTAGGCATATTAGAACACACACGGGCGAAAAACCATTCTCGTGCTCGATATGCACCTACAAAAGCTCTTCGAAATGGTATATGCTTTCTCATGCAAGAACCCACACCGATGAGAAACTATTCTCGTGCTCAGAATGCACGTACAAGTGCTTTCAAAAAAGCAATATGGTTTCACATACTCGATCCCACACCGGTGAGAAACCATTCTCGTGCACGGAATGCACGTACAAATGCTCTTTTAAAAGGAATATGGTTTCACATACTAGAACCCACACTGGAGAGAAACCATTCTCGTGCTCGAAGTGCACGTACACGTGTTCTATTAAAAGCAGAATGGTTTTACATACTAGAACCCACACTGGAGAGAAACCATTCTCGTGCTCGAAATGCACGTTCAAGTGCTCTATTAAAAGCAATATGGTTACACATACTAGAACCCACACTGGAGAGAAACCATTCTCGTGCTCGAAATGCACGTACAAGTGCTTTATTAAAAGCAATATGGTTTCACATACTAGAACCCACACTGGAGAGAAACCATTCTCGTGCTCGAAATGCACGTACAAGTGCTCTACTAAAAGCAATATGGTTTCACATACTAGAACCCACACTGGAGAGAAACCATTTTCGTGCGCGGAATGCACGTACAAGTCCTATATTAAAAGTAGTATGATTTCACATACTAGAACCCACACTGGAGAGAAACCATTTTCTTGCTCGAAATGCACGTATAAGTGCTCTAATAAAAGCAGTTTGATTTCACATACTAGAACTCACACTGGAGAGAAACCATTCTCGTGCTCGGAATGCACGTACAGGTGCTTTATTAAATGCAATATGGTTTCACATACTAGAACCCACACTGGAGAGAAACCATTCTCGTGCTCGAAATGCACGTACAAGTGTTCTATTAAAAGAAGAATGGTTTTACATACTAGAACCCACACTGGAGAGAAACCATTATCGTGCTCGAAATGCACGTACAAGTGTTCTATTAAAAGCAGAATGGTTTCACATACTAGAACCCACACTGGAGAGAAACAATTCTCGTGTTTGAAATGCACGTACAAGTGTTATATTTAAAGCAGAATGGTTTCACATACTAGAACCCACAGAGGAGAGAAACCATTCTCGTGCTCGGAATGCAAGTGATTGGTAATTTAATGACAATAAAAGTGTCATTTGCGCCATATGTTCAAAAAATTGCTTTTGTTAGAAATCGTTCTCATGGTTGGATGAAATTTTTAGTTTAATAGTTTTATTTTGAAAAGCAAAAAGTTTTAGTATGTTACAGATGTATTAAAATTTGTATTATTATTAAACCTGTAATAAAAACACATAAATTTGTTTTTGACCACTATAGTTTTATTTTCACTCTACCGGTTTCGGAAGATCCCTTCCTTCATCAGGAGAATATTTAAAACTGATCTACTACACAAAATATTTACATATAAATACAAAAATATTAAGTGTTTGAGGGGTGGACCAAGTGGCAGGGGTAATTACGGGAATTCTAGGAAGAACAGAGCGGTTAACTGGAAATATGTCTAGAATAGGACTATAAGAAAGATTAATTTGGTTATTTACTATACTGGAGTTATTATTGAGGTATTTTCTGATTTCAAGTGCTTCTAAATTATCTAATTTTTTGCCTTTATTACTACGGTGAAGAATTTTAACCCCTGTATCTTTACTAAAAGTATGATCGGTGGAAATGAGATGATTGGCAAACTCCGAAAAATTATTGTTATTTAAACATCTTAAATGTTCCGTGATTCTAATATTATTTGCATTACTAGCTTTATTGCAACGGATTGTGAAAGTCTCAAAGATTAATATCCCAGTCAATGTAGAAAAAAAATCGACCCTAACTGGATAATACTAGGGGAAAGCTGAATTTTGAGAGGTGAGTAGTACCTCCTCCAGGAAGTATTTTCAAAAAAACCTACTCTTCCCACAATTTCTTCCTCACCTGCGCTCCCCCAACCATTTAATTTGAGGTTTCTACTTAAGCCATTATACCTCCTTAACTAAAAAATGTATCAGTAAATTGTTTCCATAAACAAATTTCTTATAAAATTACCAATAATTTAAATTTTTTTCTTATTTTTTGGTAAACTTATGTTTTGAGACAAGATTTTTTATGCATAGCACAAAGGGTAACAATTATTTTTATAAGCAATAATTATTAGCCTGAAACACGTTGGCAGGTCCCGTTAGCGTCATGTATCTTTTATCAGGAGATTTTTCAATGTGGATGAGTGTTTCAGGCTAATAATTATTGCTTATAAAAATAATTGTTAAATTTTTTTCATCTGCAATAGTAAAGACATTCTGTGCAATGAAACAGTTGAGCGCAGGATTATGAGTAAATACGAAGGTAAAAAGTTCAAGAACGGATACGACATTCCATCACGTTGATGTTCTCTCTCCCACTTCTATATTCCATAAATTTACTGTAACCCTGTTTTTGATTTTATATGTTTTTATAAACTTGATGAAGTTTCAGTGTGAACCGAAACTGGTTGGTTTTATATGTTGAAAATATATGCAATAAAGTAGTTTTAAGAATTAAGTTATTTTATTATAATTTTGTATATTCACATAGGAATGGTCATTATACAAACTATATACATATTTTAATTTCGGAATTATTATTATAATTATAATGGATTCAAAAGCGGAGACTTAACAAATGATTATAATTGCTTATTCATTACAATATTTTTTGGTGAACCGGGTTATTTCAAAGGATTCTAGTCTATCAAGTTTATGACATGTATTACAATTATGGAGAATTTTAACGTCTCTGTCTTTATCAAACGAATGTTTGTTTTATAATGATGAAGAATCAGACTTGAGTGGTCCATCAGGAAGTGTTAAGGGAGTCTGTGTGTGATGTAATCTAAGATTATTTTTAGATTTTCTAGATGCTTATTTTCCATGAAGGAGTGAATCATTTAAATTTACTGAATTTAATGTTAATGTTCTTTATACAAATAGAACGGCGTCATATGAGCCTCATATTTTTAACCTCATATGGGTGTTTAAAATGTTACCTGGCTATTGTAGACTTAGAGCCCTTGTGTTTTCTCGGTAGGGAAAAAATTTGATACCTAAATACCTTAATAATCTAAGGTTGATTTGATTTTTGATTTTATGGATTCTTTCGTAATCCTCTAACTGGCAAGGGTTTATAACAATACCCTTTTATTTTTCTAACCAGTACTGCGGCCCATTTGGCCTTATTACTATTACCATGTGAATGTTGTACTTACTTGGCTGAATTTACCTTACATTTATGAGTTTTATGAGGAAAATTCTTAACTGGATTAAAAACCTTATACAAAAAGACAGGAAAAAGAAAAAACAATAAGTTCGGAACTTTTTACTCTACTTTGCCATTATGATTTACTCAATGTAAGTATATCATTTGTTCATCTTTGGGCTGAGTCCTTTTCGTTTTGGTGGTCCTGCATAACTACATGATCGAAAAACAACGTTTGGGAGAATAACATTTTGTGAAATTAAAAAGGATACATGGACAATTATAATCTTCTTCTTCTTCTATTCTTCGCTGTCGCTGTCATCATTCTCATGGAACTTCGTAATGAGTTGTTTGGGCATCCTATGTTTGTAGTTGAAAGCGAGATCCGTTGGCGAGTTGTAATTACCCAGCGCTTTAAATAACGGATTATCCGGATTTAGTAATCTAAGGTTGTGGTGAAGTGTGTGCTTATATACATTTGAGCGATACTATTGATGATCTCTTGCCCCGCTACCCTTCGGCCGAGTTTGTTGTTCTGGGGGACTTCGATGTTCATAACGAACCATGGTTGAAGTTTTCAGGCCCAACGGACTCGGCTGGCCAACAGGCGGAATCCTTTGCCATTTGCTACCCTAAGAGCAATTGGTTCAGGAGCCTACAAGGGTTCCTGATGTCCAGACTCACCGCTCCAATCTGTTAGACCTATTCTTAACTACTGTGCCACACGGTCATAAGATTGACGTCACAGCGCCTCTGGGATCATCTGACCACTGCCTAGTAACGACATCAATCCCCGTTAGCCTCAGACCAACCAATGAGACGCTGAGGAGAAAAGTGTGGCACTATAAGTCAGCAGATTGGTTCGGTATGCGGGCCCATTTCAACGCTTTTCCGTGGTCAGCTGTTTGTTTTCGGACTTCGGACCCTTCAAGATGTGCCCAGGAGATTGGTGAAGTCATCAAATCGGCGATGGATGGCTTCATACAATCGACTACTAAAGAAACTGGTGTGGGCTCAAAGCCGTGGTTCAGTCGACAATGCTCCGAAGCAGTTCGACGAAAAAACGCGGCTTACCGAGCCTACAACACATCTCGAACGCCCGAAAGCAGATCAGCATACAACAAATCGGCAAAGGAATGCAAGAGAATCATTAATAGGTCAAAATTCGAACACGACCTGCAGATCAGCAAAAAGCTGGCTGCCTGCCCGCATGGCAGCAGAACATTCTGGTCGCTTGCGGGCTCAATAGGTCGGAATTTTCGCAAACCCAGTTTGCCACCTCTTACCAGACCTGACGGCTCACTAGCAAACACCGCCACCGAAAAGGCTAACTTATTAGGGAAAATGTTTGCGGAAAACTCGACCCTCGACGATGGAGATGCTGTTCCCCCGTCGGTTCCTCACTGCGGCTTCTATATGAAAAAGCTGAGGATCCGGCATCGGGATGTACTCCACGTCATACGGGGGCTCGATGTTAACAAAGCTAGTGGACCTGATGGAATACCTGCCCTGGTATTGCAGAGGTGTGCTGCGGAAATAGTTCCAGTTTTGACAAAGCTCTTCAAAATGTCCCTGAAGTGTGGCACTGTGCCCTCTGGTTGGAAAAAAGCGGTCATTCACCCTATTCCCAAGAAAGGTGACCGCTCCAACCCGGCCGACTACCGCCCCATAGCGATCACATCAGTTCTGTCCAAAGTGATGGAACGTGTGATCAACGACAAACTGCTCACATACCTCGAGAAGAACAAAATTATCAACGACCGTCAATACGGATTCCGGCGGAACCGCTCGTGCGGTGATCTTCTCGCGTATGTTATGCATGTTTGGGGGCGGTGCCTGGAACGTCACGGTGAGACCCAAACGGTCGCACTAGACATATCCAAGGCCTTTGACCGGGTCTGGCACCGAGGACTTGTCAACAAATTGCATTCTTACGGACTTCCCGCATCCCTGTGTACGTGGATTATTATTCCGTTTTGGGACATGCATACAATTTATTGGTAGATGTGTTGATATCATCATGTTGCATAGATGCTTAACCAAAGGATTTTTTTTTTTTTTAAAGAAAGACAAACATTCCCGGGTTACGAATAACCTGACAATATTTTAAAATCTCCCACTACCACCACAGTAAGCTGAAAATGTTGCTTGTGTTGTGATGGAGGACTTAACCGGCCGAGGAATTGAACACACTACGCCTGAGTGGGACCCAAGCGCGATGTCAACTCGGCCACCGACCGGTCTAGAAGATAATTACAAATTTTCTCGTAATCAGTTTTGAAAAAATGTTGGTAACTGAAAGGCAGTTTACAAGTATTAAAATGCACATTAGAAATAATAGGCACCAGCGGTTCACTACATTCTTCAATTATTAGTGACTGTAAGTTAGAAAAACATAAGTCCAGGGTACGATTATTTTCATTTGGTAAAGTATTTGCCTGATTCAGACGTAGGAATAACGCCAAGTCTATTATTATTGTCACTGTTCACCCAGTTCACATTTGGAAGGTTATAATCACCAGCAAGCAAAAATGTAGCACTAGGATTCCTTTTTAATATAGTTTCCACTTCCTCACTATGGCACTTGTGTACTTCATTGATTGAATTTGGAGGAATATAAATACAGCCCACAATAATTATTTTATTTCTGGTAACATTCACTTATAGGAAAATTGTTCCAGTTGTTTATGTTTTGTTATAATTAAGTTTGATTTGTATTTTTTGCTGATGGCGATTAAGACCCCACCACCCCTGCGTTTAGCACTAGTCAATTAATTTCTGCCTAGTCTATGCACATTACGATTTATGAAACCTAATTCACTAGAATGAATATTTGGTTCTAACCACGTTTCGGAAAGTAGTACAAAGTCTTGCTCGAACATTGGTAGTGTAGACTGAAGGAAACTTAATTTTGTTTGTGTGTTGTTTCTTAACGTAGGTGGGTAGCTGGGGAACGGAAAGAAAGTCTGTTTTTCGGATTAACTTATAATAAATGTATAAAATACACAACACATTTCCGTATACATTATTGTAAATGAACAAGGGGACTTACCGACTGACCAACCTCTGCCTAGACAAAACACATTAGAACATGAAACGTAATGAAACGGTTCAATAAATGGTGACCGGATAAATCATCACAATGATAATTCATCACATCTTTAAAAAGTTATATAAAGTCATGGAAAGTGATGAAACAAAAACTTTATTAATTGTGTTAAGTAGGTTAGGTTATTTTTTTTCTTCTTCTTAATGACTTTATTTCACTTTTTAAAAGTGTTTCGAAGTGTCACTGTGTTGAGTTATCATGGAACCGAATGTGAAAGAAAGATGGTTGCTGTGAAATACCGTCCAACAATTACAGTTATAAAGTGATTTATTTTGAGGCTACCTCCTTCTTAAGCCAACGTTATCTGAACACTTCAGAGCATGGAAACTCGGCCAACCTGACAAATGGACAATTGCCGACCATTTAATCAAAACCGGAGATTACTTTGGATTTGTTTCTGAAGTCTTAGGGAGACCTAAAACATAAAGAGCACGACTGATTACCGAGGCAATTGAAATTCAAAAAATACCGTAAATATTAAAAGAGACTATGGAGCTTGTTACGGACGTACTGCTCCGGGCTCGGCCACGGTCGCCAATCTATAATCTACGCCAATCTGTCTAATCCTAAATTGTATAAAATGAAAGAAATGTATAAAATGTATGTCTGAACCCCTATGTAAACAATAAATGAAACGTCGGAGCTTGGCTAGGGGTCACGGGCAGAGAAGTATACCGAGAGAGCTGGTGGATTAATAGCATTTAATTATCATAGCATTTAATTCGGGCACGGTTATGAGAATCGTGCTTATACGAGAGGGAACGGTCGGCCGCGACCCGAAGCAAAGGGCCGTGCGCCGTCATAGCGTGCGAGGTGGTTTGCCGCCCGAACGTTCCACAAGCGCGATTCTGAGGACCGTGCCTGAACAAAGAGAGGCCGTGGTCACGTTCGGCCACGGGCCCAAAATTACCGGCCGAGAGGCGGTAACCAGACCGGCGGCGGGGCCGCGAGCGCGTCACAAAACACGGGCTTCGATTCCCAGAATCAAAGAGAAAGTTGGCCCGTGTGAGCGTCGCTCGGCCAGCGCCTGCCGCCGGTGGCCTATAAAACAGGGAACAGTCCCTTGAAAACGTCAGATAGCCAGCAACACTCACCAGCTCAACACCTCTCTCTCTGCTCTGCCCTCTACCTCGCTCCGACTTCTGACTCTGCTCGCCTTCTTTCACTCTGACCTCGCCTCACCCTGGACCACGGACTGCCTACCCCTTCGGACCAGACTCGGAATCAGCTCAAGAACAAGCGACAAGTAATCGGACCAGCTCTACAGCGGCTTCAGAGACGGCCCCGTTCTACCCCTCCACGCCACTGAAGGACGACGTCTTCCGCCTCCACAGATTGGGATCACCGGCCCCTTACAGTCTTGTGTGTCACCCGTTTACGTCTGATACAGAGCTAAACTCAGTAGTTCTCGGTATCAGGTAATTGACGGCTACACCAGAACTAAACGCAGAAAACTGTTTTAAAATTATTTGTCAAAGTCAGCTCTTAGAGGGTTGGAGCTGGCAACACGGAATCGCATCTTCATATATATTTTTTTATATAAACTCCACACAGGAGGCCCTGAAAAAAATAATTTCCCTCAGGGCCTATGTCATCTTTGGGGATGCTGTGTGGAGGGTCTTTTTGTGGAGAGGAAGGAGTGAACCAAGTAAAATAGCTTTCAAACCAGGATAATATATTGCCACGTATACCAAGCTTTCCTAATTTCAAAATCAGAATTTTATGGGAAACTGTATCAAAGGCTTTACTAAAATCAGTACAGACAGAGTCTACATGTTTTTTTTCTTTAAAAGCTTTGGATATAAAATTTTCATAAATAATTAAGTTGAAATGAGTACTTCTACCTGGCATAAATCCAAACTGGCCAGGTGATATTACAGTTTTTATTTGTGTAAAAATTTTGTCAAGTATCAGACTTTCAAAGAGTTTCGGTATGGTGGATCTAATGCATATGGGTCTGAAATAACAAACATCACTTTTACCACCCTTTTTGAAAATCGGAGTCAGATAACTAATTTTACACTTATCGGGAAAACTTCCACTGGATAAAGATAGATTAAAAAGTTTGGATAATGGAAGACCAATTGCTTTTATACATTCTTTGATAAATATTGTTGGGATATTATACAAACCCGCAGATTTGTGGATATCTAAGGATTTAACTTTAGTAATTACATTAGAAAGACTTATGGTACACAGTGTAATATCAAGAGTTTCATCTAGAGTTGTTGTTGGAACAGGAGCATTATTAGAATCTGTTGAATACACAACAAGTTAACAATACCATCAGTATTATTGCTATGGCTGCTATAATGGTGCATAATACTCGGGAAATCAGAATCACCTTCTTTAAGAGATTTCGAGTATTTCCAAAAATAACTAACATTATTTATTATTGAGTTTTGATTTTCACTTATATAATTACGGTAACAGGTCTTAGACATTTTTTTACATGAAATTCTTAAATCTTTAAATTATATGTAATCAGAATATGTTGATATAATTTATATTCTTTATTTTTAACTTTTTTGGTGATAGGCAGATTTATAAGTTATTTGGACTACCATTTTGGATAGGTATTTGGTATTTACATGCCATTTATTACATATTTGTAACAAGCATTTACTTTGTGGCTCGTCATAACTTACAATAAAAGAAATAAATTTGTTTTACACCACTTTATTTTTAATTGTACTCTACCGGTTTCGGAAGCACCCTTCCTTGGTCAGGAGAGTAAACCGAAACCGGTAGAGTACAATTAAAATTAAAGTGTTCTAAAACAAATTTATATCTTTTATTATTAATTTATTCTTCCAATGACTTCTCCCATCCAAGATTTTTTTTTTTATTATCAATATAAAGTTTTTTTACAGGTTTTTTTTTCGATGTCTGTCTCACTAGGATAAACCTGTGTCGAGACAGACGTATTTGATACATTAAAAATGTTTACATATTTTTTGATACATTAAATATATCATTACATTAAATTACATTGTGAAAAAGATAGAAAATAATAAATAATTAGGAAAAGCTCAGCAGAAACAAATTAAATCAGTAACTTTGGTTTTGATGCACGGTTCTAGATGCCTCGTATTTTGTTCAATTTACCTCTAGAAAGTGATTTGGGTTATCTTTCTATTTTTTTTTTTTTTTTTAATTTCCTTTATTTTTTCCCAATTTACATATTTCACATTACAAGTTTTATAATAATAGGAAAGGGAATCCACTAAGGCGCAGCCTGTGCGTGGGTAATATAAATTAATACATTAGATTTGTGTACCTAAAAATATATAACAGTAAAAATAAAATAAAAACAGTAAGCATAATAAAGAAATACGGTAGGATTATAATTAAAGTTTGTCTAAAAGATTGTGCAAGAGGTGCATATTAAAAATAAATCAAAGTGAAAATAAAGATTGTAAGATAATATAAATGAATTAAAAGAACACAAAATAAAATAATAATAACTATACAGAAACAAAATAGAAAAAAGTAAAAATTAAATGAATAATGCTTCAACATTTGCATTGTACAGCCACAACTTTAATTCTTTTTGGTATTGCGCTAGTTTTGTTGTTACTTGAATTTTTTTTTGGTAGTAGATTAAAAGTGCGAGGTCCAATAAAGCAACTGTGAGTTTGCATTAGTTTGGTATTGGTTTGTGGGGTATAAAATACATGATTTCTTCTAAAGTTGATTTTGGGTTCATATTTTTGAAATTTATTTTGGTTTTTCATGACATATTTCAGGCTTTGAAGTAAAAATAGTTTACGGAGATTGAATAGTTGAAATTCCTTGTACAATTGATCAGTCGAAAATGTCCTCTTTTTATTATATATAACCTTGATAATATGATTTTGTACTATTTGTAGTGGTTTTATAAATGTATATAGTGCGCCACCCCATCCTAATATACCGTACATAATTGAGGATTGCACTAGAGAAAAATAAATCATTTTCAATTTGTCAACATTGAGTACTTCCTTAAGTCTATAAAATATGTACGTCAGATATCTTAATTTAGAAACGGTGTTATTAATTTGTGGTTGCCAGTTTAAATTTGTGTCAATATATATACCCAAATATTTGATCTTTTCAATTTTCCCAATTTCAAAGCAAGAGGTGCATGTTACTTTATTACAGTTAGCATTATGTAGTCTAATTTTAAGGTTATTGGGAGGTTGGTTTTTACTGTTTTTATAAAAAAGTTAGGTAAAATGTTTTACTATACTTTAAGAAAAGTCTATTTCAAGTTAGCCATGATAAGACATATGAAATACATTTTGTTGCATTTAAAAAAGTTTCAGGCCAGGATTTTCCATTTACTATTATTGCTGTATCATCAGCGTAAGATACAATTTTACCAGGGATTACAACATTACATAAATCATTAATATATATTAGAAACAGAATTGGCCCAAGCACAGTCCCCTGTGGTACTCCATTTTTTATCACTGTTTCTGTGCTATAAAAGTTCCCTATTTTAGTTTTTTGTAATCTGTCTTTGAGATAGTGAGTGAGAATTTTTAGTGCATCTTTTTTGAAACCTATTTGATTAATTTTGTTTATGAGTTGATTGTGATTTACAGTATCAAACGCTTTTCTTAAGTCTAAAAATATAGCTAGACTTTTTTATTTTGATCAACAGATGTATTGGCATCTAGTTTTTGGCCATTCGATAGATTCGTAGAACCTCGAATCTTCTCACCGTCATCTGTCCAAAGTATATTTACGCCTACATGGGTAGATTCACACTTTGTGTTTTCTTTTTTTAATCTTTCGTATCGATGCTGTACAAACTTTCCTGATATTTTCGTCATGAAGTAGAAAACATAACAACGAATTTTTCGGATTTCACGTATTTATACGAGTATAGTTTTTTTTTTTTTTTTTTTTTTTTATTCCTTTATTTTTCCCAATTTTTACATTAATTACATACAATATTATATATATCAATAAGAATAATGGGAACCCACTAAGGCGCAGCCTGTGTGTGGGTAATATATTTAAGTTATTATTCTCGTTATTATTCTCGAATCCACACCGGTTAGAAACCATTCTCGTGCTCGGAATGTACGTACGTGTCCTCTCAAAAAAGCCATATGGTTTATCATGCTAGAACCCACACCGGAGAAAAACCATTCTCGTGCTCAGAGTGCACGTACAAGTGCTCTATTAAAAGCAATATGGTTTCACATACTCGAAACCACACCGGTGAAAAACCATTATCATGCTCAGAATGCACGTACCGGAGCTCTAGAAAATCCGATATGGTTTCTCATGCTAGAATCCACACCGGAGAAAAACCTTTCTCGTGCTCGGATTGCACGTACAAGTGCTCTATTAAAAGCAATATGGTTTCACATACTCGAACCCACACCGGTGAAAAACCATTCTCGTGCTCGGAATGCCCGTACAAGTCCTCTCATAAATGCAATTTGGTTTCACATACTAGAACCCACACTTGTGAGGAACCATTATCGTGTTCTGAATGCATGTACAAGTGCTATAAAAAAAGTTATATGATTTTACATACTAGAACCCACACTGGCGAGAAACCATTATCGTGCTCGAAATGCACGTACAAGTGCTCTCAAAAAAGAGATTTGGTTTCTCATTCTAGAACCCATACTGGAGAGAAACCATTCTCGTGCTTGGAATGCACTCACAAGAGCTCTACAAAATGCCAAATGGTTTCTCATGCTAGAACCCACACCGGTGAGAAACCATTCTCGTGCTCGGAATGCACGTACGTGTCCTCTCAAAAAAGCCATATGGTTCGTCATACTAGAACCCACACTGGAGATAAACCATTCTCGTGCTTGGAATGCACGTTCAAGTGCTCTGATAAAAGCAGTATGGTTTCTCATACTCGAACCCACACCGGTGAAAAACCATTCTCGTGCTCTGAATGCACGTACAGGAGCTCTAGAAAATCCGATATGGTTTCTCATTCTAGAACCCACACCGGTGAGAAACCATTCTCGTGCTCTGAATGCACGTACAAGTGCTCTAAAAAAAGCTATTTAATTTTACATACTAGAACCCACACTGGAGAGAAACCATTTTCGTGCTCAAAATGCACGTACAGTAGCTCTTGAAAAAGCTTTATGGTGTCTCATGCTAGAACCAACCCCTGTGAGAAACCATTCTCGTGCTCGGAATGCTCGTGAATGGTATTGGAAAGTAAATCTAGACAAAAAATCAACCCTTACTGGATCAAAAAATGGGAAAGCTGAATTTTTGCAGGTGAATAGTACCTACTTGCAGGAAGTATTTTCACAAATGTTCCTACTCTTCTCCCGATGGCTTCCTCACCCGCGTTCCCTCAACCATTTAATTTGAGAGTTCTACTAAAGCCATTATATTTCATCAACTAAAACATGTATCAGTCAATTGTTTCCAGAAACGAAGTTCTTATAATATTACCTTAAAATATATTTTTTTTTTCATTTGCAATAGTAAGACAATCTTTTTGCAGTGAAACAGTTGAGCGTAGGATTATGATGAAATACGAAAGTAAAAAGTGCAAGAATGTATGCGATATTCATTATTTAGTAAAAAATAAATAAATATAAATTAACTCGATAAACTATTAGACTTTTCGTATAGCTCCATTTTTAACATATCCCCCCCCCCCCTTCACCTATGGTTTTATTTTAGGTATTATACCTAATACGCAATATGTAAAAAATGTACCGTTCCTAAAGGATGGACGTCATATATTATTATTTCTACATATTTTTAGTATAGTGCAAAAATTTAGGTTTTTATTTTTTTATTTTTTTACTATCAATATAAAGTTTTTTTACAGGTTTTTTCGATGTCTGTCTCACTAGGATAAACCTGTGTCGAGACAGACGTATTGAATACATACATTAATGTTTACATATTATTTGATACAAATAATATTTCATTTCATTAAATGACAATGTGAAAATTATAAAAAATAATAAATAATAATAATAAATAGTAAATTGCTTAATCAGCATCTAGTACATGAGGAGATTTAAAAAAAAAAATGATCTTGGATCTGTCTTGGCTGATGATCCAATACTTGATGTCTGTTTTATATTTCTAAAAAAAATCGTTCAGTCTAATGGCTAGTGGGAGAGCTTTACTTATTTATTGACGCCCGTTTGGGCTTTTAAGTACATAACAATTACAAATTTCATTTTTAACAGTATTTTTAGTTGTTTTAGCGAAAGGGATTTGTAAGAGATTGTGTTCTTTGGTTGTAGTATCACGAGCAGTTTGGACATTTTCAATAGTGGTTTTGTGTTTGAAGAGGTATGCTAGTATGTTTTTGGCATAAAGTTGCCTAATGTCCATAACACAGATTTTCCTAAAGATCGGAGCTGCTTGTGATTGGTACTTTGAGGTTAATCTTTATTATAAGTTTTTGAACATTAAATATTGGATCACTGGCGACAGCGTTTGTTCCTCCCTAATGCTGTGATACCACACTCTATTAAAGATTGACAAAGTGCATAGGAGATTGTTTTGAGCTAGCTTAGGTTGATAAAGATGTGAGTTTGTCTAAAAAGTAAATGATTTTTAAAGTTTGTTTGCTGTAGTGATTATATGTTGTTTTCACTTCAAATTGCTGTCAAAAATAATACCTAAGTATTTAATTTTAGTAACCTGTTCTAAATAAGGGCAATCACGTGTTATCGTATTTGTCAGGTTGCAAGCACATATTTTTATTTGATTTTCTGGGATTCTTAAGGTAATCAAAGAATTGGGTTCTCAATATTGTAATCGAAAACGTAGTCATATTATTTTTTATACCGTTTCATTCTCTAATCTGTTTTGTCTATGGTGTTATTTGTTTTAGACATCATTTTACCTATGGACCTATCTGTCATCACACGTCTCAAATTTCGATTAGTTTTTCAAAAAATAATTTGGGAATATTCACGCAACCGCCGACGCATGCTCGTTAACACAAATACGAATACGAATACACGAATACCACCCAGTCGAAGCGGTAAGCGCAATTACTTTTAAGTTGTGACCTCATGAGCCATTTATTCAATTCACAATCATAACAGGACTTAAAACTCTAATACCGGTTGTTTTGATCTCATTCCTACGTTTGGTACCCACCTCTAGTCATAAAAAATCATCCACATCTAAAACAAACGTAGTTGAGACCCGGTATATCAGTAGCTTCCTATCTTCGCTAAATACGATATGCATCAGCAAACAAAATCGGCTGCTCAATCCTTGAGTCGCAAAGCTTTTCTATTTTAAAACGACAAGCCGTTTGCAGTTACATTTACATAAATAATACCTGTTTTCTTCGTCTCACAGAAATTTACGTACATTGCCTACTTTTATCATTATCAAATTGGATGCCTTATTGAGCTCAAACTCATTCTAAAACAGTCCGGTAAGGTATTTAAAAGATTTTAAAAGTTCTAATGTGGCAACAGCTTGTTCTATCGATAGTAACCTATTTTTTTAATAATACCCTGACTCCAGCAAAAAAAAAACTATTCATAATTAAGTATCCTTGCACGTAGGACCATTAACTCGTTAATTAAACCGGCGTAGAATAAACTGCGTTCGGTGACATTTAGAAACATTGCGAAGACAATTCACAAGAGTTTTGTTTTGCAAAGGAAAAAGAAACATATACCTCTTTTAAATTAAGTTTTTACAAAACGTGAAGTTTTGGTTATATTTGTTCTTATGACCTATATACGGATTTCGTAAGCTCAAAATTCCAACAACAACCGATTTTGTCAAGCATAATGATTAGTCCTGGAAGAACGTCACTCACCTTTTCACATGTGATAAATATAACGAAAGCAAAGCAAATTAAACTCAGGTTTCGTGGATCGAGAGAATACTGTTTTTAGTAATAAAATCCATTGTCCTGGATTGATATTCACGACAGAGTAGTCATAAATTGCCATAGTAATATAGCATATCTACGATTATTTCTTTTTCAGAATATCTTGCTAAAATTTTAATCAAATTGCAGTTAACCTGAAATGGATCTTGTGACCTTAGATGTCGGTGTCATAAAGACAGAACCGGACACAATCCCCCAAGAAAAAAGTCGAACATCACCTTATGAAGCATTATTGCCATTCGGGATTGTCAAACAGGAGGCAGATGAAGCTACTGCGATCGAGTATGACCCAGATACTCTAGCGGTAGAAGAACACGCCCAAGAATTCTCGGAAATAGATATTGACTATCCTGACATTAAAAAGGAATGTTTTGTTCATCTTGAAAGGATCGACCAAAGTCTCGGTAAGCTAAACTTATTATTTCGATGACCTCTTCTATCGGACATTAGTTTACTCCGCAGACTGCTGCCCCAAAAAGCTCTGGAGATATAACTCAAACCAGTAACTTCGGTTTAGATACGTATCTTCGCTGGAATGTGATTTGGTTTATCTTTCAAAAAATGGCAGCTAGTTCAATTATTGGCCATTCGATGTAATACTTCTAATTTTCTCACCTTCATCTGTGCAGAGTTATTTGAGCCCCGCATGGGTAAATTCACATTTTCATATTAAAATTTGACTGTGCATGAATATGATCTGAAACGTACAAACTGGAAAGGAGTCTCCTCTCCAGGTACTCCATCAATGAGTTCTGACCTAATAATGGCCAGAATTTTCTCCTCGAGTGGGGTGAGAGGTGGTACTCTGCTCACTTCTCCCCCAGTCTGGTACAGCTCCACTCGAGTGGGGTGAGAGGTGGTACTCTGCTCACTTCTCCCCCAGTCTGGTACAGCTCCACTCGAGTGGGGTGAGAGGTGGTACTCTGCTCACTTCTTCCCCAGTTTGGCACAATAAGTAAATGAACATCACGCAAATGAGGTGACTAATAAAAAACTGATAAAGGCAAAAATACACACTAACCTTGTAAATATAATTTTTTTTATTGAATATACAAACACATTACAATAATTTACAAATGTAGATATTTCGAGGCTGATTGCGAAAAAAATAGATATTTTTAACAAAAAATTGCCCAACTCAATTGAGAAATTATTTCTCGTGTTTGAGTTGGGGAGTGTTGTGAGTCATTACGGTTTATAGGTTGTAAAATTTCACTAGTTGATGTAGCCCAAAATTAACAAATAGCTATAAAACTAGATGATAAATTTGATAACACTATATAATTAAGAAAATAATAAATTTAATTACAAACTAAAAAATAAAAAATATAACTTAAATAATATAATAGTTATTAAACTTAGAAAATATAAGATATAAAAATAAAAATGTTCTTATTAGGTACGAAATAATAGAAGGTAGGTACAGTACTGGTAGTAAATTGTTCAAAGACCGAGCTGGCAATCTTGTATGAAATGGGTACTTAATAAAATGCAACAACAATAAACGCATATTAGCACATATTAGGAAGCGCATAATAACTTTAGAGGATACGTATTTTTATTTAAAATATTAAATTTTGTTTATATATTTTTTTTTATTAATCATTAATCAATTTTCCTAAATTGATAACGTGAATTTAGGAAAATTTAATCAATAAAAATTACAAATGAGTACATATAAACAATTTTTTTGAAAAATGTATCTAATGAAATTAAAACTTGTGATTACCGTTGGGTTTATCTAAAAATTGTTTGATTTGTGATTTGAAAGTTTTGTAATTTTTTTCAGTTTTAATTTTATCCGGAAGGACATTAAACAATTTTATACCTTGATAAGTATAATTGTGTTGACCAGCACTAGTATTACATTTAGGAATTTCTAAGTTACCACGTGATCTAGATCGGTTACTTATTTTTGTAGAAATTGTTGAATTGAAATGGTCTTTATGAATTTGTAACAGTGCATTCTTTTTAAAAATTTTGTTTAAGCTAAGAACCCTAAACGAGTCATATATGATAGGATGTTTCTCAATCTAATGAATAAGTAAATAAGTTTTCTTACTCTGGTTGCCGTATTTTGGACTTGTTCGTTCCATTTTAAGTGTCTATCTACTATGATACCCAGATACTTTATACTATTTTTGCATGTTATTGGTAAAAAATTTACATTGCTGCATTCTTTTTTATTTTCACATTGTGATGAATGGATTTTAATGGTAATATTGTTTTAGAAATTTTTTTCCTGCTAAGAGAATGGGATGAAATATGTTTTCTCGGTATTTAGTGAGAGACAATTTAGGTCGAACCATGTTTTGAGAATGTTTATATTGATATTGGCTATCCTCATTGTTTCCTCCCATGATTTTCCTTTTGTGATAACTACAGTATCGTCTGCGTAAGATATGATATCTCCAACAATGGGAAGAGTGAACATTTGATTTACAAATATAATAAAAAGGATTGGACCGATGACAGTTCCTTGCGGTATGCCAATAGATGAGGTTTTGGGTTCACTAATAGTATTATTGATTTTGACATTTTGTAATCTCTCTTTTAGGTAACTTTGGAAACATTATAGTACTATTCCGTCCAATCCAATTTGTTTAAGTTTCTCAGTGAGTTTTGAGTGTGATATGCTATCAAATACTTTGCGGAGATCAATGAAGATTCCAAGACACTTTTCTCCATTATCTAATTTTTGCATTATTGTTGATGTCAATTTAGCAATCGCATCCTGTGTGCTGAGATTGTCCCTAAATCCAAACTGGTTTGGGCTCATTATCTTCTTATCTTTTATGTAGTTGTTGATTTGTTTTTTAACAATTTTTTCATAGATTTTTGCTATATTTGATGTGAGTGCTATGGGAAGATAGTTAGAAGTGTTTTTTTCGTCACCAGTTTTAAAAACAGGGGTCACAATAGTCTTCTTATCGTTGTTCGGGAATATGCCCTTCTTCAGACTAACATTTATTATATGAGCAATTGGTATGCTGATTATCTCACGTACAGTTTTTAATGTTTTTACAGTTATGTTGTCGTAGACAGGGCTCGCTGATCCTCGTAAATTTATTATAGCGTTTTCAACTTCTTTATCAGTTACTGAAGCAAATGTGTGGAAACCTTCTTCAAAAGTTGGGTTTAGCTCTGGTTGTTGAGTTTGTTTTTTGTCTGGGATAATATTACTAGCAAGATTAGCGCTGACATTAACAAAATAATCGTAAAAGATATCACCACAAAGTTTTGGGTTTTTTTCTGTGTCAGTATTGATTCCTTGATAAGTAACTTCTTTTGTAAATTTTTGTTTTGTGCTTTTGTTGGTTATTGTTTTGATAATTTTCCAGAACTTTTTGCTGTCTTGACCAGCATTTTTTAATTTATCACGAAAATACTTTTCTTTAGTCAGTCTAATTAAAAGCGTAAGTTTTTTTCGATATTTCTTGAAGAAAGTAGCGATTTTTTCGTCGTTAGGAAATTTTTTA
The DNA here is from genome assembly GCA_026573805.1 of Hesperophylax magnus. Taxonomy (NCBI): domain Eukaryota; kingdom Metazoa; phylum Arthropoda; class Insecta; order Trichoptera; family Limnephilidae; genus Hesperophylax; species Hesperophylax magnus. Next base: position 5,789,430 of record JAIUSX010000060.1, read on the forward strand.
GACTGGTGATAGTATTTTTCCTTATTTCTGATTGAAATCACTAATCCATTGTTTAGTGATTTGATTATTTACATGGATGACTATGTGTAATCTTTTTTTAATCTTCCTTATCAATGCTGTACAAAGTTTCTTGTTGTTTATGTCATGAAAAAACCTAACATAACAACGAATTTTTCTGTTTTCACGTATATATATTTTTCGGTCAAGGTTACAGAAGTGCTCTGAATGAACGACTTAATGTTAACAATTAGGTAAACGTGTATATATGAAATTGAATTTACATTTTTTCTGTCTCGATTTACTTTTGACATATCGTTTAGATGTCGAATAACCACAGTATCATTATTCATTCTTTCTGTGTTTTCAGATTTTATTTCGTCGAAAATATCTGTTAGTAATACAAAACACCCGAATGCAAAAAAATCTCGAACTAGAAATAAATTATTTTCCTGTCCAACTTGTACCTACAGGGCTAGGTACAAAAGTGGTCTGATTAAGCATATTAGAACCCACACTGGCGATAAACCATTCTCGTGCTCGGAATGCACGTACAAGTGCTCTCAAATATGCAACATGATTCGTCATACTAGAACCCACACTGGAGAGAAACCATTCTCGTGCTCTGAATGCACGTTCAATGGCTTTAAAAAAGGCAACATGGTTCGTCATACTAGAACCCACACTGGAGAGAAACCATTCTCATGCTCAGAATGCACGTACAAGTGCTCTCGTAAAAGAAATATGGTTATTCATACTAGAACCCACACCGGTGAAAAACCATTCTCGTGCTTGGAATGCACGTACAGGTGCTCTGATAAAAGCAATATGATTTCACATACTAGAACACACACTGGAGAGAAACCATTATCGTGCTCGGAATGCACGTTCAAGTGCTCTAAAAAAGGCAACATGGTTGTTCATACTAGAACCCACACTGGAGAGAAACCATTTTCGTGCTCAAAATGCACGTACAGGAGCTCTAGAAAAAGCTCTATGGTTTCTCATGCTAGAACCCACACCTGTGAGAAACTATTATCGTGCTTGGAATGCACGTTCAAGTGCTCTAAAAAAGGCAACATGGTTCGTCATACTAGAACCCACATTGGAGAGAAACCATTCCCATGCTCAGAATGCACGTACAAGTGCTCTAGTAAAAGAAATATGGTTATTCATACTAGAACCCACACCGGTGAAAAACCGTTCTCGTGCTTGGAATGCACGTACAAGTGCTCTGATAAAAGCAATATGATTTCACATACTAGAACCCACACTGGAGAGAATCCATTTTCGTGCTCAAAATGCACGTACAGGAGCTCTAGAAAATGCTGTATGGTTTCTCATGCTAGAACCCACACCAGTGAGAAACCATTCTTGTGCTCGGAATGCTCGTGAATGGCAACGGAAAGAAAATCTAGACAAAAAATCAACCTTTACTGGATCAAATTATAGGGAAGCTGAATTTTTGCAGGTGAATAGTACCTACTTTCAGAAAATACATCTTTATCTTTATTTATGTATTGAAGAGTAGTATTAAATATTGTCATTATAAATTGTAAACCTTGTTACTTACATGTACTTTTTCCTTTAATAAAAACAAAGTATTTTCACAAAAGTCCCTACTCTTCTCCCGATGGCTTCCTCACCCGCGTTTCCTCAACCATTTAAGTTGAGGGTTCTACTAAAGCCATTATATCTCATATACTAAAACATGTTTTAGTGAATTTTTTCTAGAAACGAACTTATAAAATTACCTTAAAATAATATAAATTTTTCGTTTGTAATAGTAAAGACAATCTTTGCAGTGAAACAGTTGTTATGAAAATATTTAATTTGAACATTACAATTAGGTAATTAGGTAATGATTATCACTTCGATTATTGTCTATGGGTTTTTTTTTGACAACCACATTTGAGCGCAACCTAGGACGATAGGAATTATTCTTGCGGAATTCGGCACTTACCTACAGGGCCCAGTTGGGCTCGGACTCTGTGGGAATGTCAAAGTGCCAAGTTGTTAACCCTTGTGCATTTTAAAAGTTGAGCGGAGCAAATGCTCGAATAATTTGATCCAGGCATCCGATCCTAAAACGCGTGAAACGCGGATTATTGCGTCCATGTGCAAAATCGCGAGTAAATACGATTAATGCGCAACTTAAATTTGAACCCGGGATAGTGAAACGCGGTCACTGGACACCGGGATGCGAGATTCCGTTCGAGAGGAATCCACGAAAAAGGGCGGCAATCCTCACTCGCTTCGCATGTAATACCTGACAGGAGCAGGCAGTAATTGTCAATTTGTCGGATGGGTATCATATTTGAGGGCGGAATCGCCTATTTCCCGCTTTACCACACACGCCTTGCAGTCTACGCGAATACTTGGATGGATGGTAACCGGAGGCCATTGCAGAGGAACTGATAGTCCCTGGGCTAGGGGCTAAACGAGAGACGGAGCTGGCGGGCTGGTCGCCTGCGCTGAAGCAGTCGCGGACCCTTGAAGGAAGGCGTCTCCATCCATCCACTGCATAGCTAGTTAGATAGGGTTTTGGTATACAGTCTGTGATGGGGGGTAAGTTTTAATAAATATCTTTTCTGTAAAAAACCACTTATGAATGAAATAGAGGTTATTGGTCCTATTTAAGAAATTGGCTTTCATTAATACTCTTCATCACATCTGCTTGCGAATAAGCACTTTATGCCCATCCCTGAGGGAGGGTTTTATGTGTCTACCACAGCGCTCGGCATACTTTGTCACTCAAAGTTTGGCGTCCTAAAGTTTCCTACGGAAACAAAGCTGACCACTGTGTTGGATGTAAATCATTATGTAAGTACCCACGTATCACAGTTGAGCGTAGGATTATGATGAAATACGAAAATAAAAAGTTCAAGAATGTATACGATATTCAATCTTGAGTAAAAAATAAATAAATTTAAATTTACTCGATACACGACTTTTCAAATAGCTCCATTTTAAACATATTCCTCTCCCCTCAACCTAAGGTATTATTTTAGGTATAATACCTATTATGCAATATGTAAAAAGATGTACCGTACCTTAAGGATGGACGTCGTAGAAATCAAACATATTCTTAGTACAGTGCAAAAATTAAGTAAATGCATCACGTAAAAAAATAATTTAAGTAATTAAAACCTCAATCTACTCATCAAGATACCACACATATCAATGAATTAATCAATTTTAAAAATGAGAGTTTTTTACAATCAAACTGAATACTTTTTATTTTTATTTATTTTTTTATATATTCAAAAATATTGTTATTGGGTTTATAAAAAACGTTTTTATGTTGAACAAACTGACCAGTCCTTTAAAACTTGGTTCAAAGAACATATAAGATCTTTTAAAAATAATAATAAAATTCAATCACAATTTTCCAAACATCTCCTAGATGAAAATCACTCACTTAGTGATAATAATAAACCAACTCCGTTACACGAAAACAATAAAGACCGTAAACTGAACCTTTTAGATCAGTTAGAAATTAACAAAAACTCTAATAATCCGAAAATTATTTTAATTAATGAACAAACAAATATAATTCGTTCACCCCAACTAGATATCTACAAACCTAGTGCAAATATGAGTGCATTATGAAGTACTTAATTATTCTGTTAAAATAACCCTATGAGTCATCGTTTGGGAATAACTAACATAAAGACATTCAGTCAAATTTAAACATTACAGTAATTGGGGAAACTTTACTGGGGTAATAACCATTAATAATTTCTAACATTTCACCCACAAATCAATTAAGAAATCAGTAATTGAAATTAAAATACCTATCTACAAATAATATAAATGTATCGTCTGTAAGTGGGCTACCCACAGTTTGATAATGCCTTCAGAGGGCGAAACAGCTGTCACGCGTAATAATAATTACACATCAGAACTTGTTTAGAAATAAACTGTTTTTATAAACCCAATAACAATATTATTGAATATATAAAAAATTAAAATTAAAATGGATTTCTACAAATTAAACTTTAATAACAATAAATAAAAACTGAATACTACTCAGTTTTGTAAGAAACTATGTAAAATACAAATATAAAAACAACTGAATAAATAAATAATTTTTAAAAAAAGTTGAGAGCAGGATTTTGAAAAAAGGCGAAGTTAGGAAGTTCAAGAATTAATACAATATAATTAAAATACTGAACGAAACTGAGTATAAAGCTCTACCAAAATTTGTGGCTCAGAATCGAGACAAACTGTACAAACTACCGGCCTTTAAATGGCCTTGAGTTTTTCTACCTTGTCTACTGGTCTGCTCCGTACGGTAGGTACTGCTTGTAATCTGTGCTTAAGTACTGCATAAAATTTTTGGATTCAAAAAGCCCGAAGATATCAATCTGGAGTAGTGTTTCCCAGCCTTCTTTATGCCAAGCCCTACCGTAGTCTTTTCTTAAGTCAGATTTTCTTAAAAAGATGCCCCACCGGCATCTTTTTAAATTAAACAGTAGGTAAATTTTCAAATCATATTGTAATATGTTTGTAAACATATGAATCCGTAATGAAATTAAATAAATCCTATTCTAAAACATATAATTTAAGTGAAATTAAATTCAGTTACGCTTGCTACAAAGAAATTAAATATCCGGATCTAACTTAGTTAATTTAAGTCTTAGGTACCCTCTATTAGTTATATCCAATCGATTTCGTTTTTTCAATGAGTAAATCGCTTATGGCGCTAAAACCACATTCCTCCAAATAAGTTGAGGGAAAGGGTAATAATAATTTTCAGACATGCAAAGTAATATTAGGTTATTTTTTTGTCAAATCATTGGTGTAAGTTTCTTCTTTAAACCTTAATGTCACATTCGTACTCGCACCGAGCAAAAACCGTTCTCATGTTATTACTGTAACTATTCATGTTCTCTCAAGCCAAATTTAATGGCAGACGTCTACTATTCTCATTTTCTTACTTTTATTATTCATTTTCACAGAACTCACCGATATTGCAACATGTTTTCACTCATTGTGAAATACAGTGATTATTCATGGTCAAGCATAATAAGACACACTCACACTCATATTCAGGAAAAACCGTCTCTTTTCTCGTGTTTTTTCTATAACTATCCATATTCGCAGAAGTCAAGCCTAATTGCATGTATTCGCACTTATACCAAGTAAAAACCATTCTCATCTCTTACTGTAACTATTCATGTTCACAAAAGACAAATTTAATGACTCACGTTCGCATTCACACCAATTGTAAACCATTTTCATGTTCTTACTGCGATAATTCACGTTCACAGAAGTCACGTTTAATGAGACACAATAGCACTCATACAAAAGAAAAACCATTCTTACTGTAATTATACATGTTTATGGAACTCAAATTTAACGAAACACATTATCACTTCTATTAGGATAACCATTCTCATTTTCTTAGTGTAACTAGTCATGTTCACAAAAGTCAAGATTGAGAAGACACATTCGCACTCATTATAAGCAAAATCCATTCTCATGTTCTTACTTTGATCATTCATGTTCACGGATATCTAGCTTTATTTTAAAATTACGCACTCATGCTTAGGAAAAATCGTGTATCATGTTCTTATATGTAATGTAAAAGTAAACAATAAACAATAAAAAAAAATATTGTAATTATTTATTTTATTTTAGGAAAATTAACAGTTACTTGGTTGGTTTTTACATGTGCAATTTACTTAACTGAGAAACCAATTATAGATTTCCTCATTATACTTATACATTATGTGTAAAACAATCAATCAGTATATTGTAGATACCGTATTGTACCAATGCAACATATACAGCTACAACCTGCACAGTTTCTGTGTTTTTAAATAATTATTGAAATTGTAACAAGTTTCTTTCTATTTTAAGAACAATTTGGCGAATATTTCAATTTTTATACATCTCAGCCATTTTTTGTATGACCGATGAGTATTCCCCGTTTAGGTGGAATGCCTAAGTATCTCGACTCTGAAGCGTGGTGCCCCACCGGTGGGGCGTACGCCCCTCCGTGGGAAACACTGATGTAGAGAGTGGTTTATTTATGATTCAGTATGTCTTTGGCTTTCGTTTCAAGTGCCCGCGCTTTGAGAAATAAACCCATTCTAACCCTGCGCTAAAATGGATGTTCAGCCGATATGTCCATTTTCATTATCAACAATTACGAAAAACAAAAAAGGACAGTTTAACATTCTTGAAGTGTTTTTTGTAAAACCATTCGAATTGAAACAGCACATTTTTATTATTCAAGGATATAGATTGGTAATACATGTATAAAATTTGTTAATGTTGGTTTTGATCAGTTTTATTTATGTTTATAGGTGGTGCATAAACCTCAGCGGACAATGATTATCAATATATATAAAAATATTTTATCTGGAAACCCTGATATCTCACAAACGTGTGTCATTCACTCAATCTCTGAGCAAACGGGTATTGGGCTACACACCATCAAATATAAATTATTGCGGTTTACAAGAACCGGTGAAGTTAAATCGCCAAATAAAAAAAGAGAGCGACTGAACTTTTTTGCTAAAATCGAGAAAAATGCAATAAGATAGAAGATTCACACTTTTTACTTGGGAAAACAATATCCCATAATTAATAAAGTTTTGCAGACTGTCAATAACGATTAATTCATGGCCAATTTTTAAGCGCAGCACTTTCCATAAGGTAATCAAAGAATTGGGTTCTCAATATTGTAATCGAAAACGTGACAGTTTGTTGACGGAGCGTGAAGACTTAATTCTTTGGTGTAGAGATTACTTGATAGCAATCGAGAGACATCGTAGGGAAGATCATACGATATACTACCTCGCTCAAACCTGGATTAATGCAGCTGATAATACTGTTAAATCGAGACGAGATGCTTTCGCACGCGACATTTCCGTAGGACCCCCTAATCCAGCCGGTAAGGGAAAACGGTTAATAGTGTTACACATTGGAAGTTCTGCAGGATTTATTCCGAATTGTCTTTTCATTTTAAATAAAAATAATTCAGCAGATTATCACGACGAAATGAATTGGGAAACATTTTTGGAGTGGTTTAAAAACATTTTTAACACTGGATGAAAACTACTGCATAGTAATGGATAATGCCCCATAGCATTGTGTTAAATTAGGCAAGCTTCCTACGAAACAATGGAAAAAAGGCGACATAATTCAATGGATTGAAGTAGAGGGAGGGCTGAGTATCGATGGAAGTATAATTAAAGCGTATATAGAATAAAGTATGAGTTGTTGCGGTTGCCAGTTCGTACCGGGATCATATTATAAGTATGTAGTAGATGTTACTGCAAACGAAGTTAACAAAACTGTGTTTCGATTACCTTCTTATCATTGTGAGTTAAGCCCGATCGAAATGGTGTGGTCAATGGTTAAACAGCACTCCAAAGTAAACAATACCCCCTTCAAAAAAAGTTACGTAAGACGACTCATAAAAGAAGTATCTAAAAAGTTACATCAGAGCATTGGAGTAACTTTGTTCGACATTATTATTGGTATTGAAAAAAAATTGTAAGATCGATCACATTGTTTGAATGGATAAAATGTTTATTTTTTTTTGTTTTATTTGTCGGTAGACAAATAAAATCAAATAAAATAATTTATTTATTGAAACAGTGGAACTGAATGTATTAACGCACATCCTTGTAGAAGCGCGGAGAAGGGGCGGAGACATGCGCGTCCACGGGTTGTTCTAATGTTGGACCAAGAATAATCGTGCGTAAATGGAACCCGAATATTTGTAGGAACTTAACCACAACTAAGATTATCATGTATAATTAGCATACTACCAAAATTTCGCATTAATTCGCTTAATATTAGAGTCAGGATCAGTGATTTAAAACCCGTCACATTATGTTAATGTTGGTAGATAATATAAATAAAAAAAATATATTTCTGAAGCTGTTAGATTAAGAGTCCTACTAATAAATAAACAACTTACTGCAGAATGAACGATTGCAACGTGTCATATTATTTTTTGTAGCGTTTCATTCTCTAATGTGTTTTGTCTATGGTGTTATTTGTCTTTGACATCATTTTACCCATGGACGTGGACCTATCTGTCATCACACGTCTCAAATTTCGATTAGTTTTTCAATAATTAAATTTGTAAAATACCCGCAACCGCCGACGCATTCTCGTCAACACAAATACGAATGTGCATTTATATAATCTGATGTCTAATTCGAACCACCCAGTCGAAGCGGTAAGCGCAATTACTTTTAAGTTGTGGCCTCGTGAGCCATTTATTCAATTCACCATCATAACAGGACTTAAAACTCTTAAGCCGGTTGTTTGGATCTCAATCCTACGTTTGGTACCCACCTCTAGTCACAAAAAACAATCCACATTTAAAACAAACTTCGTTGAAACCCGGTATATCAGTAGCTCCGTAACCTCGCTAAATACGATATGCATCACTCAAATTTAAGCAAACAAAATCGGCGGCTCAATCCCTGAGCCGCAAAGCAGTTCCATTTAAATACGGCAAGCTGTTTGGAGTGACACTTGTGAAGTAGACATGTACATAATTAATACCTGCTTTCTTCGTCTCACAGAAATTTATGTACATTGCCTACTTTTATCATTATCAAATTGGATGACTCATCGTTACACGTTAAGTATCCTTACACGTAGGACCATTAACTCGTTAATTAAACCGACGTAGAATAAACTTCGTTCGGTGACATTTCGAAACATCGCGAAGACAGTTCACAAGAGTTTAGTTTAGCAAAGGAAAAAGAAACATATACCTCTTTTGAAATAAAGTTTTTACTAAACGTGAAATTTTGGTGATATCTATTCTTATGACCTATGTACGGATTTAGTAAGCTCGACATTGCAACCAAACCGCCAAAGCAACCGTTATTGTCAAGCATAATGATTTGACCTAGAAGAACGTCACTCACCTTTTCACATGTGATAAATATAACGAAAGCATTAAGCAAATTAAACTCAGGTTTCGTGGATCGAGACAATACTGTTTTTAGTCAGAGGGGCGAGGATTTCATTTCTTAATGTAATTAATGAAATCGCGACCACAGTAGTCAGGCGTTTGGTTTTATAAAGAAAAAGTACACGTTTCTCTACTAAAATCATATTTATGAAAACAAAAACAAAAAGTTGGTGATATCTATCCGACCTTTATACGGATTATGTACTAAGCCTTGATTGAAACCCAATAAAATGCCATAGTAATATCGCATATCTACGATTATTTCTTTTTTCAGAATATCATGCTAAAATCAGAATAAATTGCAGTTAACCTGAAATGGATCTTGTGAATTTAGATGTCGTTGTCATTAAGTCCGAACCGGACTCAATCCCCCAAGAAGAAAGTCCAACATCACCTTATGAAGCATTATTGCCGGTCACGGATTAATATATTAGCTATTTATAGATCCCCATCCGCACCCAATATTACAAACTTCCTTACTGCACTTGAAACTTTGTTATTAAAACTAAAACACTGTAGTACGCTGTTTGTAATTGGAGACACAAACATAAATATTCTAGAAAATGGTCATCCTCAAAGAGACGATTACCTCAATACCATTAGCTACTACGGTCTTGTTAGTTACATCAACAAACCTACTAGAGTCACTGAAGAAACTCTTGCTTGCATCGACCAAATAAAAGGTTGAACGAAACTACCCATAAATAATAATAATAAAAAAGAAAAAAAATAAATAAAAATAGGAAAAAAAAATACATATTATAATTTAATTATAAGAAATTAATATTACAACAAAGTAACATACGAATTTACTTATAAACATATATCAGGTAGTAAAATATTATTTTTTTTTAATAATTTTAAAATAATTAAGATAGTGTTTTTTTTTTTGTATAGTTCAGTTTAGTAAAGTCAGTTTAAGGGCGGCTTGCACCATAAGTTAAATTTGATTTAAATATAATTTTAAACACATTATTTGATTTAAGTCGACTTGGCGTCTTGCACCACAAAATTTAAGTCGTTAAATGCGTTTAAAGAACTGTCAAAGTTAAATACCCAAAAGCGGCCGTTTAACCGAGTTAAACGTGTTTAGCCCTACTCTAAGCAGTACTGTCAAATTTTGTTTAGGTTATCTCTTCGATTTCTGATTGTGGTTAAAATCTATCTCATTTTAATTTGTATTCACAATGAACATTTGGGATTTGTATTCTGACGATCATGAAGAAATTATATTATAGAAATTATAAATAAATTATAATATAGTCAGAGAAGTAAACACAACAACAAATTGATTTGAAACACTCAGTGCCAAGAAGTTTCAAAGAAGATTTCGTCTCAGTAAAGAAACGACATCATTATTAGTGCAAGAAATTGAACCTCAGTTAAAATTCAACGCCAATAAAAACATCAGCGAGGTGCTCGTCACTTGGAGCTAACGCTCCTTATCGAGGAGTACTTTGCAAGGTTGTAAACTTCTAATCATACCTACAGCATTCTTATAATACTTTAAAACAATATAGTATGTAAAAGAAATAAAAAACAAAATTACTCGGATAATTGTTTTATTTTTAATTCCAACAACAGAAGCTCTTTTTGTCTTATTTCATCATTATGTCTATTTGCTTTAACTTTTTCTTCATAAAATAAATGAAAACACTATTAAACCACACACACAATCACAAAATATTTTGACACTTCAAGTAAAATGAAACATCGTAGCTGTTTTATTTACGCGTTAATGGCGGTAACCACGCGGTAACTGTTTTACCGACGCGTTAAACACGTTTAACTAAAATTGCCACCGAACTGCGTGGTGCAGGACGCAACTAAACGCATTTAAGTTAAATGTATTTAGGGTCTTAAATACGTTTAGTTAAATACAATTTAAGATAAAATTTGCGATAGTTGGTGCAAGTCGCCCTAAGTCTGAGTTTGATATCAGCTTATTTTCTTTTTCAGATCTCCCTATATTAAGTATCCAGTTTTTTTTTATTTGAGATAAGGATTTATTGGGAGGGTGAGGATTCATTTCAGATGTCACCAAACACGGGCAAAGTAATTTCAAGCAAAATTTCAATTCTGAAATGTGGTCATACACTAGAGCGATACTGAGAGTATCTTCCATTAACGAACTTGCTGCAAATGTATTGCATTTACACATACTTATAATAACGCTGGAATAAGAACCCGCGACCTCTGGTTTGCTAGTCTAGAGCCTTACTCTTCGACCACGAAGGCCGTCAAATTAATTAAAACACAACATATATTTCTCATTTATTCGCTTAATATTAGAGTCAGAATCAGTAATTTAGAACGCGCCACATTATGTTAAGTTTGGTAGATTAGAAAAAAAATATTTTCTGAACCTGTTAGATTTGAAGTCCTACCAATAAATAAACTACTTACAGCAGTATGAAAGATTGCAGCGTAGTCATAATATTATTTTTTGTACCGTTTCATGCTCTAATGTGTTTTGTCTATGGTCTTATTTGTCTTTGACATCATTTTACCCATGAACCTATCTGTCATTACACGTCTTTCAAATTTCGATTTGTTTTACAATCATTATATTTGTAAAACGTCAACACAAAAACGAATGTGCATATATATATAATGTGATGTCTCATTCTAACCAATCAGTTGAAACGGTAAGCGCAATTAATTTTAAGTTGCGACCTCGTGAGACATTTATTCAATTCACAATCTCAACAAGACTTGAAACTCTAATACCGGTTGTTTTGATCTTATTCCTACGTTTGGTACACACCTCTAGTCATAAAAAATAATCCACATCTAAAAAAAAACGTAGTTGAGACCCGGTATATCAGTAGCTCCGTATCCTCGCTAAGTACGATATGCATCACTCAAATTTAAGCAGACAAAATCGGCGGCCCAATCCTTGAGCCGCAAAGCAGTTCCATTTTAGGACGGCAAGCCGTTTGCAGTGACACTTGTTAAGTAGACATTTACATAAATAATACCTGATTTCTTCGCATCACAGAAATTTACGTACATTGCCTACTTTTTTCATTATCAAATTGGATGCCTCATTGAGCTCAAACTCATTCTAAAACAGTTCGGTAAGGTATTTAAAAGATTTTAAAAGTTTTAATGTGGCAACAGTTTTCCATTCCAACCAAACCTCGCATAACCCTTTCATCCCCAGTATCAATTCAAATTAACACGAACTTTGTGTTTCTTTACCGTCACGGCAGTGACGTCACAGAGCTTGTAATCTTTTCTGTGACGTCTATTTTTTCCGCTCGATTGAAATCCTTTTTCCCACCACAATCCCGATAAATATTTTGACATCTGCTGATTGTGAGTTTCATCGAATTTCTGTCGTCATTGATTACTCAATTTAGGTGAGATATCAATATTTTCTGCTCGAATTATAAATATTTTAACGCATGAAGACGTGTTCTATAATAATAACATCAGTTCACAGTAATTTGCCAGATTATCGTAAATGAATTTCAACGTTGATTCAAATTAACACTGGTAGTGACGGGCATATTTATGACTAGTGTGGTGAATTGTTAAAGATTATTTTCCTAGTCTATTTCTGAATGAATTTTAGTTATAATGTTATTTGTTTCAAACCTCAGAAATTAGCACTACATTATAAATGTACATTTTTTACATGAAACAGTTATTTGTATTACTTTTGTGTTATGTGTATTTTACCTTACTATTTAAAAAATTCCCTCTGACGTCCAATGTTAATCTCAATCAACGTAGGATAATTTATAAAAACCAAAACAAAAATTAAATACCAAAAATTTTCAAATCATTTATTTAATATATTATCAAGCATTACATATTTTATATATGTGGAAACAATAATACGGGTGTGAAAGGGTTTAAAGCAACCGATATTGTCAAGCATAATGATTTGACGTAGAAGAACTTCACACACCTTTTTACATGTAATAAGTATAACAAAAGTATTCGACAAATTAAACTCAGGATCGTGGATCGAGACAACACTGTTTTCAGTCAGAGGGGCGAGGATTTCATTTCCTTTATTAATGAAATCGTGACCACAATATACATGAGTTTGGTTTTGCAAAGAAAACAATACACGTTTCTCTATTAAAATCTTATTTGTTAAAACAAAAATATGTTGGGGATATCTATAGAACTTATATACGGATTATGTGCTTAACCGCGTTAAAAATCCACTGATATACCGAGCGTCAGACCCGTCTTTGTACTAGAAATCCGCTTAACTGGCATATCATACATACGAGTATTTAAAGGCCACCTAACTAGATAGTATAACAATAATCAACCGTTAGAAAAATAAACTGAATAATGATTAATGTTTGCAAAACCTGTCCATAAACAAGTTTATTGCATTTTTTGTATTTTATGGGTGTATTATTTTCAATATATTTTTTTGTTATTAAGTGCTCCTCTCACTAGGTAAAATTATATTTCATGCTATCGAATTGAAATTACAATCTTGAAGCATTTTTGCATTCAAACTTCAATAAAGTCCGTTGTCTAGTTATGTTCACGATAGAGTAGTCGTGGAGTGCGATATGAATATGGCATGTCTACGATTATTTCGTTTTCCAGAATATCATGCTAAAATCAGAATCAAATTGCTGTTTACTTGAAATGGATCTTGTGACATCAGATGTCGGTGTCATAAAGTCAGAACCGGACACAATCCCTCAAGAGGAAAGAACAACATCACCCTATGAAGAATTGTTGCCGTTCGGGATTGTCAAACAGGAGACAGAAGAAGCTACTGCGATCGAGTGTAAACCAGAGACTCTACCGGCAGATAAACATTCGCAAGAAAGTGACGCATTCTATGATATAGATATTGACTTTCCTGATATTAAAAAAGAATGTTTGGTTCATCTTGAAAGGATCGACCAAGATCTTGGTAAGCTATTCACTTATTCTTCCGATGACCTATCCTATCGAACATTAGTTTACCCCGCAAACTGCCGTCCCGAAAAGCTCAGGAGAAATAAAACAAACCGGTAACGACGGTTTCGATACGTATCACCGCTAGAATGTGATTTGGTTTTAATGATCTTTAGTTGGAATTCCTAATTTAAAATAAATGAATCTCAGGAACTTATACGGCACGCTCTCAATTTTTAGTAGTTGGAGAATCTTATAAAATGGAGCCCAGATTATTGTATTATACTCTAGATTACTTCTCACCATACCAATGAATAGCAATTTAAAGAAGTTCATTAATTTTAAATCTTTCACCGTTCTCAAAATAAACCCAAATCATTTGATAGCCTTGTTAGTTATTTCATTTATATGAGGAATAAAATATAATGCACTGTCAAAATCAATACCAAGGTCCTTAATTTGCTCTACTCTTTTTAGGAAAATTTTGTTAGTGCTATATTGATTCAATATGGGATTTTTGATTCGGGCAAAAGTTATTGTTTGACATTTTTCGATGTTATGAAACAGTTCATTACAGGTGCAACATTCTAGTAGACGTATAAGATTTAATTTTAATTCGTGACAGTCATGGAGATTAGTAATAGTTTTGTAAATTTTTAGATCGTTTGCAAATAGGATTATTATAACTCCATCAAAAATGGTAGTTATGTCGTTGATAAACAAGGAAAACAATACTGGACCTAATTGTGACACCGGTAACACCGGTGAAAATTTCAAATTAGTGTGAATAGTGTGGGTGGAGTTTGACTGATATTTTTCTTTGGTGAAGATAACTCTCAAACCATTTCAAAATATTCCCTGTTATTCCAAGGATTCTTAGTTTATGTATAAGAATTTTATGTGAGACTTGGTCGAAGGCTTTACCTTAGTCAGTATACACCACGTCTGTTTGAAGACGCTTATTCATGTTATTAAAAAGATATTCCTGATATATTAATAAATTTGTAAAATTCTATCTTTTTGCCATGAAACCATGTTGTCGATGTGAAATCACTTTATTTAGCTCGGGCGAGAGTTTTAAGAGAAGAACGGTTCATGCATACATTTAGGTTTATAGTTAGAAATATCTGATTTGTGACCTTTTTTAAAATATTGGACACAGAAACACTCGACGTACGTCGAGTGTCCAACGTACGTTGGACACTCCTCTAGCTTTATTGCTAGTGCTTCTCTTTTTATCTTTATCTTTTCTATTTACGCATGTTCAAGGAAACCCAACTCTTTATTGTATATGTTTTTATTTAGCCATGTCTCAGATTTCAGGTCCTGTAATTTAGTTTTCAGTCCACGTACATTTTGATAGAAAATTTGCATTATAGATTTTATGTTTTTGGATACATTTTTACAATTGTTGGATTATTGTTAATTTATTTTTTGTGATGTCCGTTTCGCCAGATGTCTTTCTTTTCTCTAGTTCGTCTCTTAGGTCAGATAACTGCTTACGCTGTAGAATTTTTGGATCATGGTAAAATCTTATATTGTTTATAAATATGTTTCCTGCCTAGTAAGATTTTCTGCCACTTTGCTTCTGGAAAGTCGACCTTTATTTAAATTTTTAGGTCTAGGTTTTTTGTTAAAATTTCAATGTCAACATTATTTTCTTGACAGATGTTATGTTTTGCTGTCGAATAACGACGTTTTCATTATTAATTATTTCTGTGTTTTCAGATTTTGTTTCATCAAAAATATCTGTTAGTGATACAAAACACCCGAATGCAAAAAAATCTCTCACAAGTAAAAACTCATTTTCCTGCCCAACTTGTACCTACACGGCTAAGTACAAAAGTGTTCTGATTAGGCATATTAGAACACACACGGGCAAAAAACCATTCTCGTGCTTGATATGCACCTACAAAAGCTCTTCAAAATGGTATATGCTTTCTCATGCAAGAACCCACACCGATGAGAAACCATTCTCGTGCTCAGAATGCACGTTCAAGTGCTTTCAAAAAAGCTATATGGTTTCACATACTCGATCCCACACCGGTGTGAAACCATTCTCATGCTCGGAATGCACATACAAGTGCTCTAATAAAAGCAGTTTGATTTCACATATTAGAACCCACACTAGAGAGAAACTATTCTCGTGCTCAGAATGCACGTACAAGTGCTATATTAAAAGCATTATGATTTCACATACTAGAACCCACACTGGAGAGAAACCATTCTCTTGCTCGAAATGCACGTACAAGTGCTCTATGAAAAGCAACATGGTTCGGCATATTAGAATCCACACTGGAAAGAAACGATTCTTGTGCTCGGAATGCACGTACAAGTGCTCTGTTAAAAGAAATATGGTTATTCATACTAGGACCCACACCGTTGAAAAACCATTCTCGTGCTTGGAATGCACGTACGGGCGGTACAGGTTCTCTTATTAAAGCAATATGATTTCACATACTCGAAGCCACACTGGAGAGAAACCATTCTCGTGCTCGAAATGCACGTACAAGTGTTCTATTAAAAGCAGAATGGTTTCACATAATAGAACCTACAATGGAGAGAAACCATTTTCGTGCTCGGAATGCAAGTGATTGGCATTTTAATGACAATAAAAGTTTTATTTGCGACATATGTTCAAAAAAATTGCTTTTGTTAGAAATCGTTCTCATGGTTGGATGAAATTTTTAGTTTGATAGTTTTATTTTGAAAAGCCAAAAGTTTTAGTTTTTTACAGTATGTATTGAAATTCTTATAATAATTAAACCATTTTTTTTATTAATGTACAAGACACAGAGATATAATACGCACATGAAACATATAACGTCCGTTTGCATGACTAGCTTTATTGCAACGGATGGTGAAGATTAATATCCCAGTCAATCTAGACAAAAAATCGACCCTAACTGGATAAAGCTAGGGGAAAGCTAAATTTTCGCAGGTGAGTAGTACCTCCTCCAGTAAGTATTTTCACAAAAGTCCCCACTCTTCCCTCAATTTCTTCCTCACCTGCTCTCCCCCAACCATTTAATTTGAGGTTTCTACTTTAGCCATTATATCTCCTAAACTAAAAAATGTATCAGTAAATTGTTTCCATAAACAAACTTCTTATAAAATTACCTTAAAATAATGTAATTTTTTTCATCTGCAATAGTTAAGACATTATGTGCAGTGAAACAGTTGAGCGCAGGATTATGAGTAAATACGAAGGTAAAAAGTTCATGAATGGTTACGACATTCCATCACGTCGATGTTCTCTCTCCCACTTCTATATTCCTCTAAATATACTGTAACTCTGGTTTTGATTTTTTATGTTTTTATAAACTTGATGAAGTTTTAGGGTTAACCAAAACCGGTTGGTTTTATATGTTGAAAATATATGCAATAAATTGGTTTTAAAAGTTAAGTTATTTTTTTATAATTTAGTATATTCACAAAGTGTTTGCATCATATGAAAATTTATTTAATTATAAATCACTCCGTAAATTCGTACTAAATCTAATATTTCTATTTTTGAAACTGACAATTCATGGTGGAATTCCATTATAACCTTTTCGTCCCGGAGAGAAAAAAATCACATAAGATCCGAAGGGGGGTCACTAGAGACCCCAATTTGTTTTGCTTATTAAAGGATGTTAATGGCATAATATTGTGTAATTTGTTTTAGTAATAATTAGGGGGGAGTATATTCGAAGTGTTTCAGAAGTCATTATCAAAATATTTTCATAAATAAAGTCGTAGTTAATATTCTAATGAATTTAGATAATAATGCGCCTTTTTCCATACAAAACAGGGAAGGCGGGCCGATAACGAGCATAACTCCTCGATTCTGAATGTCGACTGGCGATTGGCGATTACAGCGTAGCTAGTTTGTTGCACAGGGTGGTCCGTAAATGATGGATCTATTTATAAATACATATTTTTAAGTTTTAAAAACCTACCACTACTAAACTAGGTACGGATGTTATTTCGAATATTATGGAATATTTAGATGTTAGTGAAGGTTATAATTCCTAATTTATGATATTATGTAGTATATTTACATTTAGGGTCAAATCGTAGTGTTTGCCTTACCATAAATAATGGGTTCGTTTGTATGTCGAGGGGTTCGAAATACAACGAATTTTTCGAATATAGTGAAAAAAAAGGTATTTTTAGAACTTAAACGTGGAGTAAATTATATTTTACTGTAACCTCAGATATTCCTGTTTTTGATTTTTCTATATAAAACACCACAACAGTCCCAACTGCTCCTATCCAATCCTCTGGAACCAGTGAGACTATGGCATTCCCAAATGGGGTATGTTGGAGTGGCGGCTCGGAACTTTTAGGTGTACTAGAGTTTTTTTTTATTTTTTTTATAGTGAATACCTCACAAGAGTCCCAACTGCTCCCGTCTGGAACCAGTGAGACTATGGCATCCCCAATTGGGGGATGTTGTGAGGCTGAAGGTAAGTGGGGAAGGGAAAGAGGAAGGTGGGGAAGTACCTGGCTATTCAGATCTAGTCACTTAACACGGCTAAAGCCATTTGGAGCAACGTTTCAATTCTGAATGGTGGTCTTACACCAGGGCGATACTTTTTTTATTTATTTTTTATAGTGAATACCTCACAAGAGTCCCAACTGCTCCTGTCTGGAGCCAGTGAGACTATGGCATCCCCAATTGGGGGATGTTGTGAGGCTGAAGGTAAGTGGGGAAGGGAAAGAGGAAGGTGAGGAAGTACCTGGCTATTCAGATCTAGTCACTAAACACGGCTAAAGCCATTTGGAGCAACGTTTCAATTCTGAATGGTGGTCTTACACCAGGGCGATACTGAGTATCTTCCACTCTAGAACGTGCCGCAAATAGACTATACAGGGTGTATCGGCACTAACCCGACAAACTTTAACCAGCTATTCCTTAGCACATTTGGAGTAAAAAATGTTATGTGCACTTTGCTGTCCGGTAACGTTTTTTTTTAATAAAAAATTAATTAAACTTATTTTCACCACATGTCACCACTGTTTTATCCTTTGTCAAAATTTGAAAGCAACATCGCAACTTAACTCGCGTGAACGTGAACGAAGCCCGTATTACATAATCCAGTACCAGAAAATAAATATTTTATTTAACAATGATGATTATTCACATTTTTCGTATGCGAATCACTGATTGTCTTCTTGTATTGTACAAATCAGTTTTATTTTTGTATCTAAATTGTTTCACCTCTGGAATGCTCTGGTTTCACCTCTTACGCGTTTCACGTATTAAATAGTCTAATTTTGAAACTAAGAAACTAATTAGTAGATTTCCTGAATTTATAATCGAAGTCCAATAATTCTGAGCACTTTTAAAAACAATTTTCCTCACTTAGGTACTTATCAATAATAATAATTGGATTATTTGAACAGCGCCGTTGTTTTTTAAATCACCGTAAGTGCTCTGTCAAAATGTTACTTGCTAGGCTATCCTACAACGTATATTTTTTAATAAATTTAGTTATTTACAACTTCGCGGAATGTGATTTATGAATATTATTGCTTATGTTAAAAGCCTTCCAGAATTACCGGAATATAACGAGCAGCTTGACACACTTAAGTTTATTTCCACTAATTTGAAGGTACAAAGAATGTATAGTTTTAAAAACAATCCCGATGAATCAAAAAACGGTTCATATAAAACTGCTGCGCAACACACTCACACAAAGGAAAGCACTCACACAAACGTCATGACTGCATTGGATTGACCACCTGCAAATGAATGCTGCCAGATTGCTAATTTATTTACATAATAATTATTAAATTTTATTTAAAATATCGCAAATTTTTTAAAAAATCGACAATAAATTACAACTATAATTTAAAAAAATATTCTTAACCCCACGCTTTTTCGTAATTGATTAATTAATTCAGAATTTAAACGTTGCTTGAAATAACTAGCCGTATTTGGTGACCAAATCTGAATATCCAGGTTTAGAATTTAAACAATGCTTGAAATAACTAGCCGTATTTGGTGACCAGATCTGAATATCCAGGTTTAGAATTTAAACAATGCTTAAAATAACTAGCCGTATTTGGTGACCAGATCTGAATATCCAGGTTTAGAATTGAAACAATGCTTGAAATAACTAGCCGTATTTGGTGACCAGATCTGAATATCCAGGTTCAGAATTTAAACGTTGCTTGATAGCCGTATTTGGTGACCAGATCTGAATATCCAGGTTTAGAATTTAAACGTTGCTTGAAATGACTAGCCGTATTTGGTGACCAGATCTGAATATCCAGGTTCAGAATTTAAACATTGCTTGAAATGACTAGCCGTATTTGGTGACCAGATCTGAATATCCAGGTTTAGAATTTAAACGTTGCTTGAAATGACTAGCCGTATTTGGTGACCAGATCTGAATATCCAGGTTCAGAATTTAAACGTTGCTTGAAATGACTAGCCGTATTTGGTGACCAGATCTGAATATCCAGGTTTAGAATTTAAACGTTGCTTGAAATGACTAGCCGTATTTGGTGACCAGATCTGAATATCCAGGTTCAGAATTTAAACGTTGCTTGAAATGACTAGCCGTATTTGGTGACCAGATCTGAATATCCAGGTTTAGAATTTAAACGTTGCTTGAAATGACTAGCCGTATTTGGTGACCAGATCTGAATATCCAGGTACTTCCTCACCTTCCACTCCTTCCCTTAGCCATAAAACTTACCCCAATTCAACATAAAAATTGTGTAGATTATCGGATGTAATGAAATGCATAATAATTAGACCCCAAAATACTTAATTATTCAGGGAAATAAACCCCTGAGTCATCAGTTGGAAATACCAACGACATTAAGTGAAATTTTAAACAATGCAATAATCCTATTATTGCATTGTTTAAAATTTCACTTAATTATTAGCATTAGCAAATAATATTGGGATTAGCAAATAATAATTTACGACAATTTACTCGGAAATCAATGAAGCCAGAATAATAAAAAAAGAAAGTTATCACTTACGTCGTCTGTAAGTGGCTTTACCAAAGTTTGATAATGCCGTCAGAAGGTGAAACAGCTGTCACGCGTAATAATAATTACAACTAGCAGAACTTGTTTATAAACACACTGTAAATTTTTTAATAAGACTGTTAAAAATAAAAAAAAATCTCTAAATTGAAATGGAGTTCTACAAACTAAACTTAAAATCAAATAAATTTATTGCGGAGGTTCAAAGTACTGTACTGTAATATTATATTAAATAATTTTTACGTGTTTAATTATTGTTTGAAGTCAGATTAAAGCGATTAAAAAACCCACCTGGCAATTCTTATTCGAGTTTCGTTGTTTTTACGTATTGGCGCGCTTACAAGCATCATTCGTCTCATTTTTAACCATTAATATTTAGTGTGTAGGAAAGAGAGAAGACGCTTTTCGACACACTTGTCGAAAAACTTGTTGAATGCCGACGGGCATACTCTTCTACAGATTTGATTAAATATTGATATGTAGGTAATACAATATTGATGTGTAAATGAATGACATTGTGAGAATTTTACCAATAAATAATAAATGAAAATGCGGACATGTAGTTTATGTTAATTTTTTTATTGGAGCATTTGTTCGAAGTGACTACCATTATTTTCAATGCAAGCGTGTAGTCTTGTTATATTTTGATTATTTAAGTTTGCAGGATTTGCTTTAATTTCTGCAGCGGCTTCCATCACTCGTTCGAGCAGTTGCTCTCTTGAGGCTATTGGCTTAGCATACACTTTTTCCTTGAGAGCCCCCCACAGGTAGTAATCCAGGGGGGTCAGGTCGGGTGATCTTGGTGGCCAAGCAATGGCCGGACTTCCACGGCCTATCCAACGACCAGGAAACTCGACTTCCAAGTAGTTCCGTACGGCAATCGAATAGTGTGGTGGGGCTCCATCGTGCTGGAACCACATTCTCCGTAGTAATTCGAGGTTTACATCTTCCAGAATCTCGCCCAGTTGCACTTGTAAGAACTCCAAATACATCGGTCCATTTAGTCTGGGAGGCAACTCGATTGGACCGAGTATTTGATTTCCCAGGATTCCTGCCCACATGTTGATGGAAAATCTGTCCTGGCTCGACGACTCCCGAACAAGTTTGGGGTTTTGTTCAGCCCAATGGTGCAAGTTGTGCACATTTAGCACTCCTGTTTTAGTGAACTGTGCTTCGTCGGTAAACAATATGTTTTTCATGAAGTCTGCATCTCTTATGACATTATGCAGCATTCTTCTGCAGTACACGACTCTGGAAAAGTGGTCATTCTCCATGAGGCCTTGGCAGCGCCTATAGTGAAAAGGTTTGAGCCCGTGCTTCTTCAGAACTCTCCATACCGCCATGTGTTCCCTGTGTCCTATCATCAGAGCGACCCGACGCACGGACAGCGTGGGATCTTCGGTAATTAAGTTCAGGATTCTCTCCTCAACTGCCACAGGAACGATGTTGTGTCCTCCGCCGGCGCCTTCAATCCGTCCGATGCCACAGTCACGCAATTGTTGATACATCTGAAACAAAACAACAAATAACAACTGCTTTTATTATTCAGCTCAGTAATAATGTCAAATAAACAATCGCGGGCTTTTTCACTCATTTTATTTTTAAAGAACACTTATTTTAGGCACATATCAGAAAACTTACGTTTTCTCTTCATTTATTTCATTTTTTTTATAGTAAAATGTATAACAAAGTGTTTTAAATTATAATTTTCTTAACTAGGTACGGTTGATATCTTGGATTCACAGGGGTGAAATTGAATTCAAGTAATTTAAATAATCCCATGGTGAGAAAGGGAGTGAATTCAATTGCAGTGAATGATGCATTTATTAGAGATTAAAATTAATTAACTTTTTAAAACGCTGTTTAGTGACCACTGAACACAAATCACCTAAAGTACAATTTACATTTTTAAAGTTGGTGGCCCCTTGTTATGTTTTTAATGTTCCCAGTTTAAATTTCAAAAGCGCTTTTTGGCATTATCAATGAATGTAAATAGTTTCAATAAACAATTGATAGGGTTCAAACCTGGACAAAGGTAGCATGGTGTGGGACGCGTCTTCCAGGAAACCTCATGCGATACTCCCTTACGGCTGCTCGTGAATTTCCATTGCAAAATCCATAAACAAAAACAATATCTGCTTGCTCGGCAGGTGGATAATTGAGGGGCATAATTCAACAGTAAAAACTTAGATAACAAAACAAAAACGAAACTAGAAACTTGATGACATGCGAACTCCCAAAACAGCACTGACCACTGATACGAGACGGGGTGGCGGGAACCACACGGGACTTGAGACAGAATATGTGTGAAAGAGATGACAGTAGCGCGGCGTTGCCAATTATTTTACCCCTATACTGTGGGCAGTAGCGGAGTGTGGAAATTTTATTTATTTTTTGTTTTTAAAAGAAAAAAAATGTTACCGGACAGCAAAGTGCACATAACATTTTTTACTCCAAATGTGCTAAGGAATAGCTGGTTAAAGTTTGTCGGGTTAGTGCCGATACACCCTGTATATTATTTTAATTAATTAATTGTGAAATAACACAAATCAATCAAATAAAATTTGAAAGAGTGATAATATTACAATTAATAGTAGACCCAAAAGTCACGAGCCGGTACTGGTATTTTGTAAGGCTAAAGGTAGTGGAGAGGGGAAGAAGATGGAGAAGAGGAAGTTGGGGAAATAGCTGGCTATTCAGTACTGGTCACCAAACAAGGTCAAAGTTATTTCAAGCAACAACCTAAATGAATTCTAGTCAGTAAATTGTGAAATATCACAAAGATTAAAATTTACTTGCGCACACCGGGATTTGAACCCGCGACCTCCGGTTTACTAGTCTAGAGCCTTACCCTTCGACAACGGATGCTGTAATATTTATGAAAGAAAAAAATATATAATATCAAGTTGCAGGGCGGTAGATGCTTTCAGTATCGCCCTAGTGAAAGACCACCATGTAGAATCCAAACGTTGCTTGAAATGACTTAAGCCTATATGGTAACTAGATGTGAATATGCATGTACTTCCACCTTTGTCTTACCCATATCCTCCCCCTCGCCATCCCCACTATCTTCAGCCTCACAAAATACCCCAATTGGGGATGCCATAGTTCTACTGGATGGGACTGTTGGGGCTCTTGTGCGGCTTTCACACAAATTAATTAAAACCATAGAATTTTATGATCTAATTTAAAACATTGGTAAATATGCCGTAAGAAACTGCAATAAATACATGCCGACTGATTACATAAATTCTAATATTAAAAGTACAGAATAAATATTTTACAATCCTGAAATAGATATTAATTTATAAACACCATTTCATAAGTAGGTGTGAATGAACTACTTACCAGTCTGAAGATGCCCATAGCAGGGCGAAACTAGTCCGGTTTTGCAGAGAATTATTTACCACGAAAATTAAGAGAATTAGCAACTATAACCCAATATAAAATCAGACGTTTGCGATAGACTTTTTAACCATATAGTACTCTGTTTTTATTCAAGTTCCTTCAAATTACTTAAAAATGTATACAAAATATGTGTCTCTTTCTGACCGATTTCTTTTCCATGTGAGAAACAGAGACAGATATAATTTTAATGTTGTCTCTAAACATGAAACATTTACCGGATGCAAGCTAGACAGGCCGATCTTTGTCCGGCAAGTGATCATTTTAGCATCGCAAAAGGAAATACCAGTAGTGCAGTGTACGCGACCGGGAGTTAGCCCTTTCCATAAAATGCAACTTTTACGGTCCAGTTCGTAGCTCGCTGGATCGTTCTCGGTGGTGAGCGGATAGTGGGGATGGGGACGGGGGAATTTTAGCCGATGCTACGAAGCTGAGGTGCGGGGCAGGAATTTTGCCGGAATTTTGTACAAATTATTTAATATCTAAGAAACTAGAAATAAAATATATATTTTTTAAATGCAGATCGATAACCAAATAGTTTTTTTAGGATTAACTAAATTACAGAGTATGTGGTGTAAAAAACAACTTAGATATAGCATAAAACTCTCGTTAGTGTAAGTGTATTCCCCCCGTCCGGTGCGGGAGTGTTAATAAAACAAATATGAAACTTTTCTCCACTTTTATTGACCGTAACCGGTTTCAGCTCGTTAAAGCCGTCTTCAAATTGGTACAAATTATTCTTAGTCTACGGCTTAAATACAATTTTATTTGGGATTTTCACCAAATTGTGTAAGAAAAAACCTAGTTAACAACCACTCTGTAAATTGCCATCTCAACACAGGCGTTACACACCTAGTGAGATGGGCAATACGTCATTATTGTAATTAGTATATTTTACAATGTCAAAATCGAAGCGCCGCTTTTTATATAATTGAGATCTAATACTGGATATTTATGACCATGTTTTATATTGGATAGTAAAACAAGAATCAAGGTTTTTAATAAGATATGTATCATTGCAATACATATTACTAATCTTTACACAATGCATATTACTAATCTTTACACAATACATATTAAATACTTTGTAAATTGCTTTAATTCCGCGTTATTTTGACATTTTTACTCCAGAATACGTGATTTGACAGCGTTTACGTTCAGCTCAGTACACACCGGGTAAATTAATCTAGCAAAGTTGATGATGATGGTTATGAAATCTTTCATACCAAACTTGCAAGACGGTAACTTAGAACGGTAATAAAAATCTTTATATTATTGTAGAAAGCAATCACTTTGTGGTTTAACATATTTAATGAAATAAAATAAAATGCTTTTAGTTTTAAAGCCACAAGTAGTAATAATTTGTACCCTGAAAAATTGGTTGGTTCTAAAAATTATTAAAAACTCGTGGTTTTAAAACAAAAACTATTTTATTTTATTACATTAAAATCTTTATGATTTTTATACCTAAAAGTTAGGTTTTGAAAAAAAATAGTTGGGAGGGAAATAAATTATAGAACAAACAATTTATTTATTTATTACTTGCAATAAAAAAATTACATTTTTTATTGGTTTCATATAATTAAAACAAATCAATATATAGTATCATTATGCCTCGTTCCAGAGTGATACTCTCAGTATCGCCCTGGTGACAGACCACCATTCAAAAATGAACATTGCTTGAAATGGTTTCATTATGTATAGTGACTAGATCTAAAATAGCCACTTTACTAGATATAGATAAATTGAAAAAAACATATATAAAAAGACAAAAACAAAACAAGTAATGTGTTCAATATACAGGGAAAAACGAGAATACCTATGCATTTTTTAATATGTATATTTCAATGATCAGAATTCAAATATACACATTAAACATCCACCAAACCTTCAAAAGGACCCCAAAATCCAATCTTTGGGGGTTAACCGTTGAGGGCTTTGTCGTAACAACATTTTAATGAAATTTAAATATGCGGAAAGAACCTGGAAAGAATGCGGAAAGATCTGGTCACCAAACACAAGTGAATAGCCAAGTACTTTACCACTTTCCTCTTCCCCATCTCCTTCCATAACTTCAGTCTCAAAACATACCCCCAATTGGGGATGCTATCACACAAAAAACCATGAGGCGGCAGAATCGATCGCATTGCCTGCCTATCACCCTGGTCTTGTCTCCTAAGTTCTATGGCCAAAGCGGGGTGAAGTGCATTGCTAAAAATTTGAGATGGTTCTGGTAACATGCATAAAGTATCCTCGTTGCTCAATCGTTGCACATCGCTCCCGCGCCTATCCTCCATGTCCGTTTCTGAAACAACAGAAATCACAAATTAATTTAATGGGTCTGTATTTCAATTATGGACCTCTGGTACGACGATTAAAAAATAAACTAATAGCACAATCAAACGAATCAAAGACTTGAGGCGGGCAATGTCAAGGGTTAGAATAACATCAGTGTATGTATGAGACGATGTATGCATGTGAATAAAGCAAAGAGTATGTCTGCCAAAACGGAGTTGTTTAGCGGTCCATAATTTCTACCTACCCCTGCGGAGAAATGGTATGGTGGATTTAATGGTTAGTTATTTATTTTTCACGGTTCCTAAGTGCCGACTTTTCTTGATAGCGAGCTGCTGCGTCCACGTCGCTCACTTCATCGTTCACATCGCTCGCGCGGTTATCCTCCATGTCCGTTTCTGAAACAACAGAAATCACAACAGACACTTCTTGGTAGAGTGGGACGTCCACCCACATCTCGCTATCATTACCCCACCGCGGTTCATCCCGTGACGTCTCAGGTAAGAGAGTGAAGGTAGCGGGAGATATCAGCCATGGTGGGGGAACTGGCGAAGGTAATGTTACTGGTGTCCCTAGTGAAAAAAGACACCCTATTCTCTCCGGAGACGGAATTCTGTAAACATATGCATTAATCACATTAACGGATTGTTCTCATTCACGCGTGAACTCTGTAAAAAGCCAGTAGGTAAAATAAATAAAAAGTCAACATCAGTTTCATGGACAGCTCCGATTCTACCTCATGTGTACAATGCACATATAACCAACGCTAACCCCAGGTCTTCAGGAACAAATTCAAAGTAATGCCCGGTATCAATTAAATGCTCAGCAATTGCCGATTCGTCAGGTTGGCCGAGTTTACAAGCTCTAAAAGGTTCAGATATCCTACTGGAGATTGTCCGTTCGGTCTGACCTAAATAAACCTTGTCACATCCGAAACAGCTAAGTTTATAAACTCCATCTGTTTCCAGAGAAAACTTAATTTTTGCAGGCCTTAGTAAGTCCTGTATTTTAGTTGTGGTTTCGAAGACAATTTTGATGCTTTCTTTCCTTAGTATCCTACCGTTTCTTTCTTTCCTTAGTACCTTAGATTAAATATTGTATGTATATGTCTGAAACGTTGGCCTAAGAAGGAAGTAGCGCAACACGGCATAAAACCCCCAAAAAACAACCCACACTAGGGAACAAGCTGTGTTTGTCATTGTTGGCACAGTTGAAGTAGATTTACTTCTATATGTAACGCAACACCGATTATCTACTTGAACTGCCTTATAAACTATTTAATGACTACAATTAGCAGGTTTCAGAAGGTAGTGAGCGGCTGTTGAGTGGAAAATAAAAATAGCAGCTCTAGATGTAGAGGGCTCTGGGTCTAATGTTTCAATTTTTATGGGCTCTTCCATTCTCATAGCGTCTTTTACTAACTCGGAACGCAATTTTTTTTCATGTTTGCCTTAGGATTGGTAAAATTTTTTTTGATATGCAAAAATATGTGGGATCACATTTTTTTAAGCTGATTTTGCATTCCATTATTTTGAATTATTACTGTTTATTTTTTATAAATTTTCAGACGGTCTTCAATTTTAAGAAGAATCTGTTAGATTCTATTCTATTTTATATATGTGTGTAGTTATTGTTTTTGTCTTTAATTCGTAGAACTACATTTTTTTCAAGAAATTTAATTCAAATCAAATTTAATAATATAATTATTGAGTTCTGCAAGTATTTTTTGCTTTTTGCTATTGTTACAGATGTATCGGCTTTCAAGGCCATTTTCAGACGGTGGTTTTAGCCACGTTTAGACGACTTATTTATATGATTCTATACTGTATTCATTGTATTGTATTTATTTAATTCTATACTGCTACATCATTGTTAAATAATTAAGATAACATTAATGTGAGGAAAACAGACTTTGAAATACCCCCACAGAATATGAAATCTATTGTCACAATTATACTATCAGTCAATCGGTTTGACCGATAATAAATCATTTTAAATTGGGAGGGGGTAAAATAGAATCATACAAATAAGTCGTCTAAACGTGGCTAAAACCACAGTTTGAAAATGGCCTTCAAAGCCAAAACAGCTGTAACCAAAAAAATACTTGCAGAACTTAATAATTATGCTATTAAATTTGATTTTAATAAAAAAAATATATTTATATATATAAATATATGTGTATATCAATACAAATTGATCGTATGGGATGTGTGAGATTGCACTAACCTCCCCTCATCATAGAAAAATGCTTTTACTGTAATTATTTAACTTTACTAAACTAAGCAATAAAATAAATGTCAATGAACAAATTCACTCAACGTCAACATAACTTGTTGGACGGTATTTCACCGCCACAATTTTTCTTACACATTTTATTATCATTTGTGAACCTTGTGTTATACAGTAATTATTTTGTCTCTGGTATTATTTGTCTATGGCATCATTTTAGTTCTGTCATCGTTTGTTAAAAGGATAATATTTATTGGATTTGAAATATGTTAGATATTATGTTTTGTAATAATTAAATTTGTGATATAACAGTCACCGGAGTCGTAATCTCGGCAGTACTATCACGAAAGTGCGTAAAATATAATCCGATGTCTAATTCTAACCAACCAGTCGAAGCGGTAAGTGCAATTACTTTCAGCTGTCACATCGTGAGGCTTTTGTGCAATTCACCATAACTGTTGGAGTTCTAAAACTGTTGTTTAGATTTCAGTCCTAAGTTTGTCACCTCTAGTCATCTCACGTCTAGTCACATCTCACACAAACGTAGTTAAGACTTTGAGGCCTCGTATTTTCCTAATAGTTGCGTATCCTCGCTAATTACTGATATTCAATCTACAACAATCTGGTAAGTAAAGAAAAATTTTGAATAGATCTAATGAGAACAGTCTTAATCCAGCAAAAATAATGCTTTTTACAATTAGTAAAACGAGAGGAGAGCCGAAGGAGGTCACCCTCGCGGATAAACAAGAACGGCTAGGAGGCACCCGCTCAATAAGTCCGCGATGGTCTTGTGCAATATGTTTTAATTTAAGAAGGTGTGTTGATTGGCGACGAAGGTGATATTATCTTAACAAAAAATACGCGTGGCGTATGTTTTCATTAAATTCGCATTGTGGGATTTGATTATTCTGTAAAACTTGCGTAAAGAGGGTGAAACGTGACCGTGAAGCCATGTTCTTTTCGAGAGCGTCGTGTTGAAGTGAATCGGAAAACGTGAAAACCGTAATAACGCTAAATGCGTGATTATAAACCACATGCCCGCTTCGCTCCTTACTACCTTCGTGCCACTCTACTGGATGATGAGATCTCATTGACAGCTGAATTCCGCTTCAGGTCTGCAGATCTCAGGGTACGCATTTGCTGCCACGTCATCCGTGTTGGGGATGAACTGATAAAGCCGAGCCTCTCGCTCCGGACCGGTGCTGACTTCATCGGTGGATCAAATTGCAGTTTTAGTTAGTATAAACATTTTAGGCAGAGGTTGGTCAGTCGGTAAGTCCTCTTGTTCATTTACAATAATGTATACTGAAATGTGTTGTGTATTTTATACATTTATTATAAGTTAATCCGAAAAACAGACTTTCTTTGAATTCCGTTCCCCAGCTACCCACCTACGTTAAGAAACAACACACAAACAAAATTAAGTTTACTTCAGTCTACACTACCAATGTTCGAGCAAGACTTTGTACTACTTTCCGAAACGTGGTTAGAACCAAATATTCATTCTAGTGAATTAGGTTTCAAAAATCATAATTTTCATAGACTAGGGAGAAATTAATTGACTAGTGCCAAATGCAGAGGTGGTGGGGTCTTAATCGCCATCAGCAAAAAATACAAATCAAACTTAATTATAACAAAACATAAACAACTTGAACAATTTTCCTATAAGTGAATGTTACCAGAAATAAAATAATTATTGTGGGCTGTATTTATATCACTCCAAATTCATGCAACGAAGATACAAGTGCCATAGTGAGGAAGTGGAAACTATATTAAAAAGGAATCCTAGTATTACATTTTTCCTTGCCGGTGATTATAACCTTCCAAATGTGAACTGGGTGAACAGTGACAATAATAATAGACTTGGCGTTATTCCTACGTCTAAATCAGGCAAATACTTTACCAAATGAAAATAATCGTACTCTAGACTTATGTTTTTCTAACTTACAGTCACTAATAATTGAAGAATGTAGTGAACCGCTGGTGCCCATTGATGCTTATCATCCTCCACTTGAAGTTTTTATTTCTAATGTGCATGTTAATACTTGTAAACTGCCTTTCAGTTACCAACATTTTTTCAAAACTGATTACGAGAAAATTTGTATTTATTCACACTTAATGCTAAAAAAACAACATATGTATTATTTTTACTACAAAAAATACCTAAACACAAAGTAAATATCATAATCCATGATGAAAATTGTGACAATATCAACTGTAAACTACTTAATCCTATTTGTACTGTAATCAACTCTTCTTCTGAAATTAAATATCTTGGTGTGATCATCGATGAAAATCTGAAATGGAAAAGCCATATTATAGAGTTAGTAAAGAGAATTAGGAAATGTGTATATATATTTATTAGGTTAAGAAATATTTTAAATGTGAAAATACTAAAAAATGTATATTATGCTCTTGTCCACTCCCTGCTTATTTACGGAATCATAGTTTGGGGAGGATCTTATAAAAACAACCTAAACTCAGTAAAAGTCTCGCAAAAAATTATTATAAAGGTAATACTTAAAAAAACTCTACTTTCCCAACAAAATTGCTTTTTAAATTGTTTCCAGTACCAAATATTGATGATATATTTAAGCAAACTTCCATTATAAAAATGTGTAAAGAAAAAAATAACACAGAATATCAAGAATTTTACAAGCTCATGAGAAATGGAAATCAATTTATTACGCCAATCTTCAAAACAACTCAAATGCAAAACCATTATATTTACCAAGCCATAAAAAACTACAATAATCTCCCTTCCGAATTGCGCTGTATTACGAACCAACAAGAACAAATAAATAAAATCAAACTTTTTTTCCAAAAAAACTTATATTAAAAAAATATATATATCAAACTTTAAAATCAAACTTTTTTTCCAAAAAAACTTATATTAAAAAAATATATATATCAAACTTTAAAATCAAACTTTTTTTCCAAAAAAACTTATATTAAAAAAATATATATATTATAACATTGAATCTAAGTAAGAATCGTGGCTCCCTTATCAGGCACAAGAGCTCCCCTTTTCTGATAAGGTATACATGACCAATTATGAACCTTAATATTATTTTCTGCAAAATATGTATTAATGTAACTTATATGATATATATTAAAATAATAAAAAAAATCTTCTCTCCTTTGATTGGGCATCTATGCAACATGATGCTATAAACACAGATACAAATAAATTTTATTCTGTTTTGGGACATGCTACTAGCTTGTTTGTTTGAAACATGGGATGTTAACCAAATACCTATCCAAAATGGTACTCCAAATAACTTATAAATCTGCTTATCACCAAAAAATATATAGAATATAAATTATTTCAAAAAAATTCTGATTACATAGAATTTAAAGATTTAAGAACTTCATGTAAAAAAATGTCTAAGACCTGTTACCTTAATTATATAAGTGAAAATCAAAACTCAATAATAAATAATGTTAGTTATTTTTGGAAATTCTCGAATTTTCTTAAAGAAGATGAATCTGATTTCCCGAGTATAATGCACCATTATAGCAGCCATAGCAATAATACTGATGGTATTGTTAACTTGTTTGCAAGTTTTTTTAAAGTGTGTATTCAACAGATTCTAATAATGCTCTTGTTCCAACAAAAACTCTAAATGAAACTCTTGATATTTCACTGTGTACCATAAGTCTTTTTAATGTAATTACTAAAGTTAAATCCTTAGATATGCGGCTTGTATTAAACTACTGGAACCTAAATGTTGCTCAGGACCAGATAAAATTTCCCCTATATTCCTTAAAAACTGTGCAGGTAGCGTCTCTTACCCACTATACCTACTCTTTAAACAATCATTTTCATCGGGTAAGTTCCCGCAAATATGGAAAAACAGCTTTCTTACTCCAATATTTAAAAGCGAAGACAAGTCTTTTGTTGAAAATTACAGACCGATATGCATACAATCGTCGATACCGAAAGTTTTTGAAAAGTTAATTCTTCATAAAATATGTTCTTTTGTAAAATTTAATATTTCTTCATTTCAACACATTTTGTCTCTGGCCGATCTACTCTAACTAATCTTACACTATACGAAAACTTTATCTCATGTGCTCTCGCTAACAGGCAACAAGTCGACTAAATTTATACGGATTTCAGTAAAGCGTTCGACAAGGTTTGTCATAAAATCCTTATAAATAAATTGTCAAAACTTGGAATAAGTGGTAAACTATAACACTGGATTAAGGATTACTTATCAAAACATATACTGACTGTATGTATCAAAGAACACTTGTATTACGAATTCGAAGCCACTAGCGGTGTGCCTCAGGGTTCAGACTTAGGTCCAATATTATTTATACTGTTTATAAACGATGTCACTTCTATTTTCTCTGATGTTCACATATTATTATTTGCTGATGATAAGAAAATATTTAAAATCATTAAAAATATCTATGACTGTTTGTCCCTAAAATCCAATTTCAAAAAAATTGCAGAGTGGTGTTCCATTAACAAACATACACTTAATATTAAAAAATGTCAAATTATGAGTTTTTCAGAATAAAAAACCCCATCAAATATAGTTATACACTGAACAACCACATTTTATTATCTGTACCTGAAATTAGGGACCTCGGTATAATCTTTGATAGTAAATTATCATTTACTAATCACATTAATGTCATTACTAGTAAAGCAATGAAAATGTTGGGCTTCATTACTAGAATATCTTAAGATTTCAAAAATATCCATACATTAAAATTACTCTATACAACTCTAGTCAGAAGTCAATTAGAATATAATTCGTCTATATGGAACCCTTCCTACAAAAACCATGCAAACTCCATTGAAAGAATCCAACACAAACAATTAATTTCAAATTCCCTCTGACGACATTAATTACGACTCATTATTACAATTAATGCATCTCTTATCGTTAAAACATAGAAGAGTACGTAATGATCTAATTTTTTTTATTTAAAATAATCAATCACCGGTTTGACTCCCCTGAATTAACTTCGTTGATAAACTACAATGTTCCCTGTAGACCAACTAGACTCAAGTCACCTTATTATTGCAACAATACTGGACTGGAATACTAACGCAGAACAAAATTCAATAATCCATCGCTTGCACAGATTAGGCAATGAATATTCCAACATCGATCACGCTGATTGTCAATTATCATATAAAAGAAGCATAAAACAAAAATTGTCGAGTAATACCATACCATCATAATGATTATGTACTTCAGATTAAAAACTACCAACACTCGATAGGTAGAAGCTGATATCAGTGCATTATATATCATAGTCATCATA
The DNA here is from genome assembly GCA_026573805.1 of Hesperophylax magnus. NCBI lineage: Eukaryota > Metazoa > Arthropoda > Insecta > Trichoptera > Limnephilidae > Hesperophylax > Hesperophylax magnus. The sequence goes on from JAIUSX010000060.1 coordinate 5,823,472, forward strand.
GGTACTATGTAAAACTTTATCGGACTGTCAAGCAGTGTCGCACATTATTATTATACACGCGATTCTCCCGGTAGATTTACGTAATTTATAACTTTTGTTTCCTTTTCATATTATAATGGTACATATTTTATTCCTTTCATTTTCTAATAGTATATACCTTTCTAATATCTTTTATTTTATTTTTTTCAAACTCCTAATGCCTTTTAGACATTTTTTAAGCACTTCATTCTTCCTTATACTGCTTTATTGTATATTATTACATATAATTTCTTACTTTGACTTATTACTATACTACAGATTGCTACTTATATTATATTTATATGTCTTTTTTCATACTTTCAACCTTACTTACTATTTACTGATTATACCAGTATACTTACATTTATATTGTTGCATTCTTAATGTTGCTGTACTATTATCTGTAAATTAGTATGTGAATGGCACATGTTGTGCCGTATATATGTGAAATAAATAAAAAAATAAATATCCACAAATCTGCGGGTTCGGATAATATCCCAACAATATGTATCAAGGAATGTATAAAAGCAATTGCTCTTCAAACTTTTTAATCTATCTTTATCCAGTGGAAGTTTTCCCGATAAGTGGATAATTAGTTATCTGACTCCGATTTTCAAAAAGGGTGATAAAAGTGATGTTTGTTATTTCAGACCCATATGCATTCAATCCACCATACCAAAACTCTTTGAAAGCCTGATACTCGACAAACTTTTTACACAAATAAAAACTGTAATATCACCTTGCCAGTTTGGATTAATGCTAGGTAGAAGTACTCATTCCAACTTAATTATTTATGAAAATTTTATATCCTAAGCTTTTAAAGAAAAAAAACAAGTAGACTCTGTCTATACTGATTTTAGTTAAAGCCTTTGATACAATTTCCCATAAAATTCTCATTTGGAAATTAGGAAAGCTTGGTATACGTGGCAATATATTAGCCTGATTTGAAAGCTATCTTACTGGAAGACAAAAAATTGTAAGAATTAAATCCTCCCCGTCGGAAAAAATAAATGCAACAAGTGGAGTTCCACAGGGTTCACACCTTGGCCCAAACTTATTTAGCTTGTTTATAAATGATCTTACAAAAATATTTCATGATATATCTATCTTACTTTTTACTCATGACCTCAACATTTATAAAACTATTCAAAATATTTACCAGTTCAACATTATTTTAGACAATATCAACAAAGTATTAATTTGGTGTAATGAATATAGGCTTTACTTAAATATCTCCAAATGTCAAATAGTTAGATTTTATCGAATAAAAAATCCAGTGATTTTTTTATTACAACATTGATAACCATGCTCTTGAGATATTAACACAAATCAAAGACTTAGGCATCACTTTTCAATCAAATCTTTCATTTGTTAACCACATAACAGAAATCTCTAATAAGGGCTTAAAAATTTTCCTGTCTGGAACCCACAATATAATATACGTGTACAAGTTGTTGAAGGAATACAAAACAAATTCTGGCGTTTTATAAATTTTTAAATGAGTATTGCAGCAATTATGTTGAACTAAAACACTCTTTTAAATTATATGAATCAGCTCGAATTGTCAAACAGAAGAATTTTCACTGACTTGGTATTTCTATATAAAATTCTAAATGATTTAGTTGATAGTCCGGTATTTCTAGAATTGGTAAGCTTCCGGATTCCACAACGTAATAATAGAAGTCAGGATTTATTTCAGTGCGGAAATTCAAAGACTTACTACCATATGTATTCATCTTTGCCCTGAATACTTATGGAGGGAAACAATTTTACCAAGTCAGTGGACATCTTCAATTTATCTTTAAAGAAATATAAAAATTTGTTAATGTAGCAATTCAGTTATGTACAATAAATAATGTATATTTCTTAATATTCTCATGTAAAAGCCACGAAAAAGGGCGTTAATACATAAATTAATAAACATTTCTAAACCCACGCCCGTGAGAAGGTATAGTTGGTGATGTCTGGTTTCAGACATACTTAACTATTTTATTTTTATTGAGCTTGCCCTAAGGGCAAAGTCTGATTCCAGACCGACGGATTCCAGAAGGATTCTAGGTAGCCATTGGCTACTTAGCAGATGTACACGCTTGTTGTTATTTTTTACGGGTGCATTATTTTGTGTGTATTTTTGTCAGTTATTTAACAGTTTTTATTATTCTTATCACTAGGTCACGTTATAGTTCATGCTATCAAATTGTAAAAAAAACATATTTGATGCTCTTTTTTGCATTCAAACTTCATCAAAGTCTCTGATTGATGTTCACGACAGAGGAGTCGCGGAGTACGGTACGAGAATGACATAAATACGACTATTTTGTTTTTCCAGAATATCTTCTAAACATCAAAATCTAATAGCAGTTCACATAAAATGGATCTTGTGACCTCAGATGTCAGTGTCATAAAATTTGAACCGGAGCCAATCCCTGAAGAAGAAAGTCCAGCATCATTGCAGTTCGCGATGGTCAAACAAGAGACAGAAGAAGCTACTGCGATCGAGTGTAAACCAGAGTCTCTACCGGCAGAGAAACATACGCAAGAAAGTGACGCATTCTCTGAAATAGATATTGACTTTCCTAATATAAAAAAAGAATGTTTGGTTCATCTTGAAAGGATCGACCAAAGTCTTGGTAAGCTATTAATTTATTCTTCCAATGACTTCTCCCAACCAAGATTAGGAACAGCTCAGCAGAAACAAATTAAACCAGTAACTTCGGTTTTGATGCATGGTTCTTGATGCCACGTCTTTTGTTCAATCTACCTCTAGAAAGTGATTTGGGTTATCTTTCTATTGGCATCTAGTTTTTGGCCATTCGATGTAGAACCTCTAATCTTCTCGCCCTCATCTATCCAAAATATATTAACGCCTACATGGGTAGATTCACACTTTGTGTTTTCTTTTTTTAATCTTCAGTATCGATACTGTACAAACTTTCCTGTTATTTTCGTCATGAATTAGAAAACACAACTACGAATTTTTCGGATTTCACGTATATATACGAATATAGTTTTCGCTCAAGGTTACAGAAGTGCTGTGAATGAGCGACAATTAGGTGAACGTGCATATATGAAATGAAATTGAATTTGATTTAATCAATATCGCTTTACTAAATAACCACAACATATTTATTCTGTTTTTGTTTTCAGATTTTGTTTCGTCGAAAATATCTGTTATTATAATAATTAAAATAAAATAACTTTGTTTGAATACCACTTTATTGTATATATTTATAACCAACCGGTTTCAGTTCAACCCGAACCTTCATCAGGGCTAATAAAAACATATTAAATTAATTACAGAGGTGTATGGGTACTTATAGTTAAGCTGGAAGAGGGAGAGAGAACATCAACTTTGGTGGGGGTGGAAGACTTAGGTAGGAGAGAGGGGGTAAACATAGGTGCAGGGAATGGAAATATATTTAAAATGGGGCTGTTTGTTAAATCTAATTGTTTATTTAATAAATTGATTTTATTTACTTTAAGGGATTTTTTTATCTCGAGTGCTTCTAAATTGTTGAGGCGTAGACCTATCCCGTTTCTATGTAATACTTCTATACCTGAAGGCTTATCAAATGAGTGATCTTTATCTATTAAATGTGTTGCAAATTCCGAAAAACCTATGTTTTTTAAGCATCTCAAGTGCTCAACTACCCGCGTTTGAACATTTCTTGCAGTTTTACCAATGTAAAATGCTTCGCAATCATTACATTTGAGTTTATAGATGCCAGAATGGCTTAAATTATTTTCTTTATCTTTTGAGTTAATAAAAAGTTTACCTAGGTTATTATTGGTATAAAAAGCGGCTTTAATTTCTGTTGGAAATTTTAAAACACATGAGGACGAGAAATTATTAATGTATAAAATTCTACGCCAACCGTGGTTTTTATTTACTGCGATGTTGGGGATACTATTATACAGGAATTTATTACAAAATATGAGTCGTTGTTTTTTTGCAAGGATTTTATCAATTAAGGTATGGGTATATCCATTATTTATGGCGATAGATTTGATTATAGAGAGTTCAATATTAAAGTTAACTTGAGATAGCGGAATAGTGACAAGTCTGTGGACCATAGAATGGAAGGCAGAATGTTTATGGGAAATGGGATGGTTTGAAGTACTATGAATGACTGTATCGGTAAAAGTAGGTTTTCTATAAATATTAAAATTGAATTTATTATTAATAATGGAAAGGGATAGGTCTAGAAAATTTAAACTGTAATTAGTACCTATTTCTACTGTGAACTGAATATTTTTATGGAAAGAATTAAGGAGGGACAAGAAGGAATTAAGTTGACGTTCTGTACCTTTCCATATGCAAAAAATGTCATCAACATAACGTTTCCACATAAAAACATTATTTAAAAGAGGTGAGTTAGAACTAAAAATATTTTTTTCCAAGTTATCCATGAAGATGTCAGCAAATAGGGGACTCGTAGGAAGACCCATGGGTAGTCCGTATTTTTGTTGGACTATAGCATCATTAAATTTAAAGTAGTTTTGGTTAAGACAGATGTTAAACATTCGGGCAAGATCGTCAGAAAGATCTTTGGGTAGGTTTGAATTTGTTAATAAATTAGACAATATAGTTCTACATTCGGGTACAGGTACATTTGGGAATAAATTTACAACATCGAAAGAAACTAATTTACAGTTATTTGGTAAAATCAAATCTTTTAAATTATTGACTAATTCATAAGAATTCTTAATTGTATACACAGGGGAAAATACATTTGAATTATTAAATAGTTAGTATAATTAGTAAATAGTACCCATACACCTCTGTAATTAATTTAATATGTTTTTATTAGCCCTGATGAAGGTTCGGGTTGAACTGAAACCGGTTGGTTATAAATATATACAATAAAGTGGTATTCAAACAAAGTTATTTTATTTTAATTATTATAATTATGTATACCCACAAAGTGTTTGCTACAAGTGAAAAATTAATATCTGTTATTGATGCAAAAAAAAACTTATTTTCCTGCCCAACTTGTACCTATCGGCCTAGGTGTAAAAGTGATCTGATTACGCATACTAGAATTCACACCGTTGAGAAACCATTCTCGTGCTCTGAATGCACGTTTAAGTGCTCATATAATAGAAGAATGGTTTTACATACTAGAACCCACACTGGAGAGAAACCATTCTCGTGCTCGGAATGCACGTACAAGTGCTCTGATAAAAGATATATGGCTATCCATACTAGAACCCACACCGGTGAGAAACCATTCGAGTGCTCGGATTGCACATACAAAAGCTATCATAAAAGCAATATGGTTTCACATTCTAAAACCCACACCGGTGATAAACCTTTTTCGTGCTCAAAATGCACATACAGGAGCTCTAGAAAATACTCTATGCTTTATCATGCTCGAACCCACACCGGTGAGAAACCATTCTCATGCTTGGAATGCACGTACAAGTGCTCTACAAAATTCCAAATGGTTTCTCATGCTAGAACCCACACCGGTGAGAAACCATTTTCGTGCTCGGAATGCACCTACGTGTCCTCTCTAAAAAGCCATATGGTTTATCATGCTAGAACCCACACCGGAGAAAAACCATTCTCGTGCTCGGATTGCACTTACAAGTGCTCCAATAAAAGCAATATGGTTTCACATGCTCGAACCCACACCGGTGAAAAACCATTCTCGTGCTCAGAATGCACGTACAGGAGCTCTAGAAAATCCGATATGGTTTCTCATGCTAGAACCCACACTGGTGAGAAACCATTATCGGGCTCGGAATGCACGTACAAGTGCTATGGTAAAAGAAATATAGTTATTCATACTAGAACCCACACCGGTGAAAAACCATTCTCGTGCCTGGAATGATCGTACAAGTCCTCTCATAAATGAAATTTGGTTTCACATACTAGAACACACACTGGTGAGGAACCATTCTCGTGTTCTGAATGCATCTACAAGTGCTATATTTTTATTTTTCTTTTATTTATTTGGGAAAATCAACAGAATATTTACATATATAAGAGTAAACTAAATAATAAAGATAAAATCCAATAACAGATTTTCACTTTAAATTATATCAATAATAAAGATTATTTAAAAAAAACTAAGGGTTCTGTACCCGTGGCCTGAGAGATTTACAAAAAATACAATATTTTAAATAATAACTAAAAAATAATAGAAGATGTAAGAACACAAATAAATAAAAATTTAAAGTTAACCCATATACTAATAACCAGCTTAATTTCAAAATTTAAGGTTAACTGATATACTAATAACCAGCTAAAATTCAAAACATAATGTATTGTAAAATTTCAACACAGCAGCAATCAATAAAAGCACTACACAATAGCAATAATAACAATATAATAAATTTATACCTTTAACTAAATTGAACACATGAGAATAAATTGGAAGGTAAGTAACTGGAAAGGATTCAAAGCAACAACATGATAACTTCCAGTAGAATATTCAAAATTATTTAATGTTAGTTATTACATATCTTTTTAAGGTTCTTAAATAACATGTGAATATGTCCATATCATTAAAACTCTTATTAAATATACTACAGGCTCTGAATATAAACGCATTTTGTTTGATATTAGTAGAACATCTATGGAGATGAAAAAGTGATTTTTCTCTAGTTCTAACCCTCGGGACTCTAAAATTAATTTCAGACAGAAGGGGAGAACAATCATTAAAGCCATTGATAATTTTATGGAGATATATCTGCGGAGTCTCTTCTGGTTTTTAATGGCTTAAGTCCATAAAGGTCCATCGAGCTGTTTACGTAAAGGTTTGAATTTAATTTGAAATTTAAATAATGGACAAATTTTCTTTGGATGGCTTCAATGCGATTTATGTAAATATTGTATTGAGGATTCCATATGGGAGAAGCGAATTCAAGATGACTGCGAACATAAGAAAAATACAATATTTTAAGTGTTATGATATTATTAAATTCTTTTCCATTACGGAATAAGAATCCTAGCATTCTAAGGGCTTTCTAAACAATCATATAAATATGAGCCTCAAATGTAAGTTTACTGTCAAGTATAACACCTAGATCACGAATTTGTGTAACTTTTTTGAGTAGTTGGCCAAATTATGGTCAAATTTAATTTTATTTCTAGTAAAGGTAATAACATAACATTTAGAAGTGTTCATGATGAGACGATTAAGGATACAATAATCACTAAGCCTATACAGATCTTCTTGTAGTTTAAAGCAGTCAATTATAGAATTAATAGGCAGGAATATTTTGATATCATCAGCGAAAAGTAGAACATTTGCATAATTAAAGCATTTTATAATGTCGTTGATGAAATTTGTAATCAGTAACGGTCCCAGGTGAGATCCTTGGGCACACCTGAGGGTATATTTACCTTCTCTGAGATGAAGCCATTTATTGTTACTCCCTGAATGCGCCCATTAAGATAGGAGACTAACCATCTATATAAATCCCCATGAATTCCCAAAGCTAGTAATTTGGACAAAAGAAGACTGTGGTCAATTTTATCAAACGCTTTAGAGAAGTCTATATAGATTACGTGAACTTGGATTTGATCATCCATTTACTTAGTAATATTTTCAATGAAAATGGCAAGATTAGATACAACCGATCTTTTTTTCATAAAGCTATGTTGGTTCACGAGTATTACAGACTCGATGCAGTTATATAGTTGTTCACGAACAATTTTTTCAAAAATTTTACTGAAGATTGGTAATTTAGATATCGGTCGATAGTTCTGGACATCATTTTTAGCCCCAGACTTAAAAACTGGTGTGATGAGAGCACTCTTCCAACGATCAGGAAAGATACCTTCTTTCAATGAGGATTGAAAGAGCAATAATAGGAGCTTCGAGATTACCTTGCTACACATTTTGATAAAGAAAGCCGGAATTTTATCACTACCCGCACCCAGTGAGCTAGAAATAGTATCGATTATTTTTTCTATTTTTTGTTTTGAAACTGATACCGAGGAGATATTAACTTGATTGTCAAAATGATAGTTGTTAGAGTGTACATCGGAAACAGTGTTGTAATTAAAAGTGGAGACGAAGTGCTGTGAGAACAGAATACATATTGCGAAAGATTTTCAGCAGTCACTTCGCCCAGTTTCATAACATGAGGCAAACCAGAATTTCTTTTTCCTTTAACAAGACCAAAATTTTTTAGGGTCACGAGATATATTAAGTTCAGCGTTTGTTATAAATTGTTTAAGACATCCTCTAGACAATTTCTTTTGCCTTGATCGAAGGATACAGAATTCATGGTAGTCTAAAGGATTAGACCACCTTTTCCACATTTTAAACACTTTATATTTTCCTTAGTCAGTTTTATTAGGGCTGGACTAAGCCAATAGGGATAAGAATTATTAATATGAACTTCCTTTGATGGGACGTTTAATGGAATGATTTCATATAAAATTGCATAAAAGCGGTCAATAGCAGTATTGGTTGAAAGGTTTAAAAATTCTGCATCCCAATCAATACTACTGAGGACGGTATTTATTGTTTCATAGTTAGCTTTCCTAAAAAGATTGATTGTTCGTTTGTTGTCCACCATAGGAGTTTCCAGAGATATGTTAATGTCAACAAGAACATGGTTCGTCATACTAGAGTATGTTGCCTATTTGAGAGCACTTGTACGTGCATTCCGAGCACGCGAATGGTTTCTCGCTAGTATGGGTTCTAGTATGTAAAATCATGTAACTTTTTTTTTTAAAGCATTCTGGTTGACATTAATTGTGGGTTCTAACCCACACTAGAGAGAAACCATTCTCGTGCTCGGAACGCACGTTCAAGTGCTCTGATAAATCTGTATATCATAAATCTACTCAAATACTGGTTTGATATAAACCTACTATCCCTAAATAGCGAAAAAACCCAAGTATTGCCATTCGCAATAAAAGCAAACGATATTCCACAAAACTTTGACATAATTATACACGACAACTTTAAAGAACATAATACAAATCACTGTACAATAAATTGTTCCACACTACAAATTACAAATAAAATTAAATACTTAGGAATAATAATGGACAAATACCTTAACTGGAAAGATCAAATTAACCTTACCGTTAACAAAATAAGGAAATTAATTTATATTTTTCTGAAACTGCGTAACTTTCTATCATTGGAAAATTTAACTTCAGTCTACTACGCATTAGTACAATCGAATCTCCAATACAGTGTAAGCAGTTGGGGATCCGCATACAAAACTAATCTCCTACCTATTGAAATTGTACAACGTCTGATTGTTAAAATAATATTGAAAAAACCGAGAGATTATCCAACTCAACTTATATTTGAAGAATTTAAAGTACTAAAATTTAATGATCTTATCCGAAAAAACATAATAATTCAAATAATAAAAGAAAAACAAAATCACAGTTTTTCAACTGAAAGACGTACTCGTCAAAAACATATATTTCCAATACAAAAATGTAACACCTCATTTGCACAACATCATTACACATTTCTAGGCAAAAAATAATTTAATAACCTACCTGATAATATCAGAAAAATCGAAGACGTCAAAACCCTACTCAAAGCGATCAAAGAACATTTCAAGGTAAAAAATCAAAATAACGAAATTCGTCAATTAAATAATGTAACGTTATAAATCGTTAAATTGTACACTGTTGAATGTTGTTAATGTAACGTTATAAATCGTTAAATTGTACATTGTTGATATACACTTATATTTTTAATATACCTAACTCCTTATTAATAAGAATACTTACATAAATAATGTTCATCTCGATACTCAACATCTCTTTTAAACACAAGCGTCTGCTTCCATAAAAGAGAAACATCAAAAAAAAATTGTGCTTACTAATTTTTTTATATCATTATTGTTAGCAAATATTATTATACATTGTAAACTGTTTAATTATTACATAAAAAAAAAAAAAATAAATAAATAAATAAATAAAAAAAAAGCAGTATGGTTTCTCATACTCGAACCCACACCGGTGATAAACCTTTCTCGTGCTCCACATGTACGTCCACGTACACGAGCTCCAGAAAATGCGAAATGGTTTCTCATGCTAGAACCCACACCGGTGAGAAACCATTATCGTGCTTGGAATGCACGTACAAGTGCTCTAATAAAAGCAATATGGTTCGTCATACTAGAACCCACATTGGAAAGAAACCAATCTCGTGCTCTGAATTCAAGTACAAGTGCTCTGGTAAATGAAATATGGTTATTCATACTAGAACCCACACCGGTGAAAAACCATTCTTGTGCTTGGAATGCACGTACAAGTGCTTTAAAAAAGCTATTTTATTTTACATACTAGAACCCATACTGGAGAGAAACCATTTTCGTGCTCTGAATGCACGTACAAGTGCTTTAAAAAAAGCAATTTCATTTTACATACTAGAACCCACACTGGAGAGAAAAATGCACGTACAGGAGCTCTTGAAAAAGCTATATGGTTTCTCATGCTAGAACCCACCCCGGTGAAAAACCATTCTCGTGCTCGGAATGCTCGTGAATGGCAATGGAAAGGAAATTAAGACAAAAAATCAACCCTTACTGGATCAAAAAATGAGTAAGCTGAATTTTTGCAGGTGAATAGTACCTACTTGCAGAAAGTATTTTCACAAAAGTCCCTACTCTTCTCCCGATGGCTTCCTCACCCGCGTTCCCTCAACCATTTAATTTGAGAGTTCTACTAAAGCCATTATATCTCATCAACTAAAACATGTATCAGTTAATTGTTTCCAGAAAAGAAGTTCTTATAATATTACCTTAAGACATATATCTTTTTTTCATTTGCAATAGTAATGACAATCTTTGCTGTGAAACAGTTGAGTGCAGGATTGTGATGAAATACCATCGTAAAAAGTGCAAGAATGTAGGTATACGATATTCATTCTTTAGTAAAAAATAAATAAATATAAATTTACTCGATAATCTATTAGACTTTTCATATAGCTCCATTTTAAACACAATCCCCTTCCCTCTACCTATGGTATTATTTTAGGTATAATACTCATATGCAATATGTAAAAAGATGTACCGTACCTAAAGGATAGACGTCATATATTATTATTCTTACATATTTTTAGTATAGTGCAAAAATTTAGTTTTTTATTTATTTATTTTTTTACTATAAATATAAAGTTTTTTTACAGGTTTTTTCGATGTCTGTCTCACTAGGATAAACCTATGTCGAGACAGACGTATTGAATAAATAAATTAATCTTTACATATTATTTGATACATATAATATTTCATTACATTAAATGACAATGTGAAAATGATAAAAAATAATAAATAATAATAATAAATGATAAATTGGTTAGTCAGCATCTAGTACATACTTAAGAGGGGATTTTTATAAAATTTTTGATCTTGGATCTGTCTTGGCTGATGATCCAAGACTTGATGTCTGTTTTATATCTCTAAAAAAATTCGTTCATTCTAATGGCTAGTGGGAGAGCTTTATTTATTTATTTATTTATTGACGCCTGTTTGGGCTTTTAAGTACATAACAATTACAAATTTCATTTTTAACAACAGTATAAAACAAACAATAGAAAATCGAAATAAAATATAATGGTTTCTCATACATTATTTACATTTAAAAAATGGTGGACTAATTTGGCTTTAAATTTGTTGAAGTTTAAATTAAATATGTCAGCGACATCACTTAGTTCATTGCCCAACCTATGTATTCTTTCTAACACAGAATTTGTAGCGAAGTTATTGTTGTAAAATAAAATATTCCGTCTAGTATATTTTGGAGGTATATGTAAAGATAGCAAATTTATAGTGTCAGGGCAGTCCAACATTGAATGAATAATTTTATATAATAAAAGGAGATCAAATATTTTTAGCCTTTCAGATAATTTCGATAAGTTAAGTTTACTGCGTAAATTGAAATAATTGATTTCAATATTAGGAATACCAATTTTGAAATTAATATAACGTAAAAATTTATTTTGAATTTTTTCAATTTGTAAACAATGAGAGTTGAAATGAGGACACCAGATGGTTGCATTGTATTCAACCTGACTTCTAACCAGAGACGTGTATAGTAATTTCATAGTTTTTTATGTTATTTTAAAGTCTTTAGCGATTCTGACAATAAATCCAAGCACTTGTAATCCCTTTATATATAGCCTTGTTGCAAAATATCTAAAAAAATTCTGGCCAAAAGTTGTTTTAGCGAAAGGGATTTGTAAGAGATTATGTCCTTTGGTTCTAGAATCACGAGCAGTTTGGACATTGTCAAAAGTAGTTTTGTGTTTGAAGGGGTATGCTAGTGTGTTGTTGGCATAAAGTTGCCTATGTCCATAACACAGATTGTCCTAAAGATTTCATCCGAGCTGCTTGTGATTGGTAGTTTGAGGATAATCTTTATTATAAGTTTCTGAGCTTTAGATATTGGATCAATGGCGACAGCGTTTGCTACTCCCTAATGCTGTGATACCACACCTTATTAAAGATTGACAAAGTGCATAGGAGATTGTTTTGAGCTGGCTGAGGTTGAGAAAGTTGCGTGTTTGTCTAAAAAAGTAAATGAATTTTTGTAAATGAAAAAAGTAAATGATAGGTAATCGCTGATAACAGTAAGTTCATCACCATTTATAGCAATATTAGATAGTTTTTGTAAAAGTTTAGAGTGAGAGATAGTATCAAATGCTTTGCACAGGTCTAAGAATATTGATATGCATTTTGATCCCTTGCCTAAGTTTTCATTTGTGATAGTATGTTATTTTGTTCAAGGTATTCAATTAATTGATGATTAATAGTTTTTTCAAAGACTTTAGATAGTGAATTTAGTAATGTAATTAGACGATAGTTATTTATGTCCGCTCTAGAGCTTCCTTTATGTATTGGGATTATGATTCCGTGATTAAGTTTGTCGGGGAATCGGCTTTTTAGGATGCTTAGGTTAATAAGATTTGTTAAGGGAGTGGTTATTTCTGATACAAGTTTTTTTAAGGCAATATTTGATATATCGTCCAAGCCAGTTGAAGACGAGTTTTTTTTAATAAGTTTAAGATCAATTTAATATCTTCATTTGAAATTTGTTTAAGACTAAAAATGCATCACGTAAAAAAAAATATTTACATATCGCTGTCCTAGTTCTTGTATGTTCAATAGACCTTTTTTTGGAAAACTGAGTTATGAATGCCAATATGTTCATTAACCTATTGCGCATTAAAAAACCTAAAAAAAAACATATTTTTTGGTTTTTAAGTGACATTTTAAGCATTTTTCAAGTGCCAATATCCAATATCCACTCACGGAATGATGTTTCAGTTCTTATTTGTTCAATCTCCTGGATATTGAACATTCAAACACTCAAAGTTATGAATATAATATTTTTTAAAAGTTCATAGATATTTGTTCAACATCCCGCCGAACGTTGAGGTCTTGAATGTTCAATCTCCACTGTCAACCAATCAGGAGCCGGCTAGTTAAAATGTGCGGCCATGTTGATTCTTAGTTGTTTTCTAACAACGAAATTGTTTCACTAAAAATACATTTAATTGCGAATATATACTGTTATTGAACTAAAAAATGACTTCACCGAATCCAGAATCAATAAACCTAAGAACAGTAGCTAAAATAGAAAGGTAAGTCTTAAAATTATGTCATTTATAAGCTTTTTCACCATATTTTACATGTACTTCTTGAATTTGCTAGGCAAATATACAGGATGCTTCATTTATTATTTATTTGTTCAATTATTTATTTACAAACTTAGGACTTTTACAAAAAATGAGTATTAATAAATTATATTAGTGCATTAAAACTTATTTTTATTCAAGAAATATAACAAAAGAGCCAGGACATGGAAATGTGCAAAAAGTCGACTGTCCTCATAATCTAATTGAAAGACATCTACGACACATATTTTGTCCGTTATCACTGCTGAGATCGCTGATGAAAACGGAGTCCAAATATTTCAATTTTGAATTCATTCAATTAAAAGTTTCTGATTTTTTTTGTTTTTTTTAGTCACATAAAACAATAAACATATTCTTATATAGGAACTACAATAAAACCAACTAGGCAAACGACTAACAACAATAAATGTAATGTTAAATAGCGCACACCCATAACCCAAATCGCGGGATATTATAATTTTAGGATTTTAAGAGCTGAAAGTATTTGAAAAAATAATATTTTATTAACGATAATCAACATAAATAATAAGCTCACGGCAAATAAAACCTTCCGAAAGAAAAAAAAATTATCAAATGTAGGTAGCGAAACAATAAAAAAAAACAAATTTTCAACTGAAAATTGAACTTCAATAATTTTACGCATCACTCGGAATTTTTTTTAATGGAATACCGCACACAGTTTCAACTGCAAAAAACAACCAACATTCTCTTCAGCATCATTGTTCAAAATTTTCGAAGTACCAAAAATTGAAGACCTCTATAAAAAAGATGCAATATTACAAATATATAAAGAAACTGTAATAAAAAAACTTAAATTAAACTCATCCTTAAGGCATAATTTTAACATCCAAATTCCTCTATTTTCAACACAACAAATGCACAATAATTACATTTACAAAGGCATAAGATATTTTAATAGTCTTCCCGAAGAAGTGAAAAAAATACCAGATTTTATTTTATTCAAAAAGAAGGTCAAATTTTTCTTTAAAAAAAATTAATATCACCTTTCAAATGTTATAACTTCAATTCATGTTACAACCAAAATTAACATCACAATCCTCATTAAAGTTTATATTTATTGTACTGTATTTATATTAATTACTGATATAAACATGAAATAACTGTGAAATAACTCCTTCGCCAAGCTCAAGAGCTAGCACTCTTCATTGGAGTAGAAATTCAATAACATATGTTTTTCACTATTACCTACTATTACCTAATTTTATGTACAATGTAACAACGTTATAAGTTAAACAATAAAAAAAAAATATATATATTAGTTATATACTGACTTGAAATCGACAAAGAATGCACAGAGGAAAACAAGATGTTAACCTTTTTTTATTTACTACTTTTGATTGTCGCGGGAGATCTTCATTACCTGAGCCAACCAACCTCCAGCAGAGTGGTGCAAAAGATTTCCTCGGGATTGGCGCGACGATTAATGGAGTTCATTCATTTTCCTCGACGGCCTGAGGACTACGCTGAAAATCGAAAACTCTTTTACTCGAGAGCTCAATTTCCAGGAGTAGTCGGGTGCATTGATTGTACTCACATTGCCATCAAGAGCCCAAGCCGAGCAATAAGGGAATCTTTTCGCAATAGGAAAGGATGGTTCTCCATCAACGTGCAAGCAGTTTCTGGCCCCAGCTTATAATTTTTGGATATTGTCGCCAGATGGCCTGGTTCCACCCACGATTCCAGGATATTTCTAAACAGCGCATGCTGCCTAAAGTTTGAGCAGAAAAGAATTTCAGGAATTCTCCTCGGGGACAGTGGATATGGCCAGACAAATTACCTTTTCATGCCAGTTTTAAGTTTTAAATCCGGTTAATGAAGCTCAGGAAAAATATAACAAATCGCAAATTTCCACCCGCAATGTAGTCGAGAGACTATTTGGTGTATGGAAAAGGAGATTTCCGTGTTTGAGAAGAAAATTTGAAAATAAATTGTCCAATACGACTGACATTATAGTTGCTTGTGCCATTTTGCACAACATGTGTATAACTTCAAACGTCCAGCATTTTGGGCGGCATGAGGGCAGAAATATACCTGTGAATTCGGTGGTGCAGTCAGCATCAGGCAGATTGATTAGAGATTCATTTATACAAAGACATTTTTCATAGTTGAAATGATTTCCAAAATTAATGAACTGTGAAAGGACACCATAGCTAATGTAAAGACTAGTGAAAAGTTTTATTTTTGTGATGTGTAATAGAACTGGTAAATAACACCATATCTAATTTAACGACTGGTGAAAAGTTTTATTTTTGTAATATGTACTTTGAAATGACACCATGCCTGATGTAATGACTAGTTAAATAAAAATGGAAAATAAATAAAATATCTAATGGAGATTAACATTTTTTTATTTATTTTATTATTTGTTCAGCTTCAGCTTTTTGAACACTAATTTCCAATAATCTGGTTTGCAGACGGACTGTTTTTAATTGCTCCCGGGCAATCTCCGTCTGTTCTCGGGCAGCCTGCTGAGCAATCTCCGTCTGTTCCCGGGCAGCCTGTCTCTGTTCCTTGGCAATCTCCATTCTAATTTGGTGATATTCTTCATCGTTTTTCATCAAATTTTTGGATCGCTGGCAACGAATCTCTGCCTCGTCCCGAACCACCTGCCCACTGTCTGAAACAAGACAACATTACAAACCCGATTAGTCAACAATATAAATAATAGGTTTAGGCCTCCTGAGAAGTATAAATTTTCCAGGAAGAGGTTGTATATAGCCTCTCTGTTATGCCCCGTTCAGAAAAGGGCGATTTTAGTTGAACAAGATATCGTTCAGACGTTTCAATTTAATTCGAACCAATATTGTTAATCAAGATGGCGTCAAGTGAATGAGCGAAGAAAGGAGTGTAAGGAGAATATACGATGCAAATGTGAATGGTAGCAGAAGTCGGGGACGCCCGAGGAAGACATGGCACGACCAAGTGAATCAGATACTTGAGTCGGGCCATGTCAAGAGTCAGAACAATAGAAGAGTATGTATGAGACGATGTATGAAAGTGAATGAGGCAAGGAGTTTGTGCCAAGACCGAGTTGTTTGGCGGTCCGTCCTCTCTGCCTACCCCTGCGGGTAAACGGCGTGATGGTTAGTTAGTTAGTTAGTTAAGATGGCGTCAAGTGAAGTTATTGCTGCGTGCGTCCCTATGATTTTGGACCTTTTCCGGAACGAACTTCAGAATATGAAAAAGCGTGAAAAATGTCCTATGAGGGCTAGAAAATGGATTATAAGGAGAAACGAATTGAATGCTTCTAACACTATATTGAGAGAGATGGCGTTAGAAGATACCGAAGGCTATTGCAATCATTTGCGAATTTCGGAAGAACAATGTGATGTACTGTTGTCTAAGATTAAAAAAAAATCCGAAAACAGGACACAGTTATGCGAGCGGCTACTCCGGCAAAAACTAAGTAAATAATTACGCTAAGATACCTGGCGTAATTTGTCTAAGCCTATTTTATTGTAAAATTACTAATGAATCGTGGCAAATAAAAATATGAACATAGTCACCTCTCTTGGGAATCATGCGACGTGTTGGCATCTGGGGTGTATGACTCTCCCTCGGTATTGTTGTCATATCTGAAAATTGAAAATACTTTTTATAATAGCGTGGTCTAGTGGTATACGCTTTTGACTACAGATCCGAAGGTCGCGGGTTCGAACCCGGCGTGCGCAAATAAATTTTATTTGATTAATTTGTGTTATTTCACAATTAATTAATTAAAAATAATATATAGTATATTTGCGGCACGTTCCAGAGTGGAAGATACTCTCGGTATCGCCCTGGTGTAAGACCACCATTCAGAATTGAAACGTTGCTTGAAATGGCTTTAGCCGTGTTTGGTGACCAGATCTGAATAGCCAGGTACTTCCCCACCTTCCTCTTCCCCATCTCCCTCCCCTCCCCAATACCCTCAGCCTCACAACATACCCCAATTGGGGATGCCATAGTCTCACTGGCTCCAGACGGGAGCAGTTGGGACTCTTGTGCGGTATTACTGTAAAAAAAAAAAATCTCAAATATTACCTTTGATTTAATTTGACAACTAATAATGTATAGACATATGTGTGTTGTCGAAGACTCTCTCGTAGAAGACTTAAAATTCTTTTGGAAATATGTTAAATCCCAAAAAGAAAATCAACTTATACACCGAGTATTGTGTCATTCGATTGTAAACTATCACAAAATCTACAGGAAACTATTAATCTGTTTGCTGAGTTTTTTGGTGGTGTATATGTTAGTGAAAGTGTAGACAGTGAGTACTTTTGTTCTAATATGGTTGAGAACCTTGTTATATCTGACTGTACAGTAACTATAGATGACGTTATATCTAAGCTGACGAGTCTCGATTCCCGTAAATCTGCAGGACCCGATAAAGTTCCACCTAGATTCCTAGTTAATTGTATGCATTCATTGTCACATCCCATACATAAGATATTTATGAAGTCACTCTCATCAGGTGTGTTTCCTGTCCTTTGGAAGTTCAGTCATTTGACACCTATTTTCAAAAAAGGAAATAAGAGCGAAGTAACAAATTATAGGCCAATATGCGTAATGTCTTCTTTACCCAAACTTTTCGAAAGCCTAGTACTAGAAAAGTTGATATCTCAATTTAAACGAGTAATCTCACCCCTTCAACATGGATTTATTAAAGGAAGATCAGAACGTCAGATTTAATATAATACACCAATGATATGGTTAATGCCTTAAACGCATCCATCGTATCAAACTGACTACATACATACCTACTGACTACAGCAGATTATTAGTTTTTGCAAAGGTTCTTATTCAATTAATGGCGCTAATCTTCTTCGAGTTTAACAGATTCGAGATCTCGGTGTCTTATTCCACGAGAGTCTGCAGTTTAACTTACACATCGATAAAACTACAAGCGATGGGATGAGAATGCTCGGTTTTATTTTGAGAATGGGGGCAAAGTTTAAAAATGTGTTAACTTTAAAACATCTATATTGCTCATTAGTACCAAGTTAATTAGAATACAATTCAACAGTATGGTCACCGTACTACAAAGTCCATTCTCATGCCTTACAAAGGTATAAAATAAATTCCTTCGGTACATCAATTTTTAAATAAATATTTCCATCGAATTTATAAATTACAATAACTTACGCACCCAAACCAGACTTCTAGATAGAAGACTTCTAACTTATATATTGTTTTTATTCAAAATTATCAAATCTCTAATTGAAAGCCCTGAATTATTGGAATTAATTTCTATGAATGTACCTGCCAGACAAACTCAAAGCAGACACTTTAAAATATAACAATAACCTCAACACTAACTACTCTTTTTATTCACTAATTCTAAGAATACATCACCGCGCAAACAAACACTGTGAACTTATTGATGTATTTAGTGTTAATAATTTTTGAGTTTCAAAAGGCAACTAATTTCAGACCTGTTTGCTAGTTATCAACTTGTATTATTTATTAGCTTTAAATATGAATGCAACAATATAAATAAAAATTACTAGACATGCATTTTTGTTAAATTCAAAATAATCAGTTACATTATCAAAAACTGACTTACCAAACACAGGCAATTCTGTCGACTGACCAGTCCAAGGCAGTCCAAGGCAAGATGTGCTGGGCACAGCGGTATCTGAAACATATACAATATTTTGTTAACATTTCCTCTCGGAATTCCAAATTAAACCAACATGATTGTGCCATTATATATCACATAACTTTCTACTAACCATCAGGCGATTCGCAAATAGTGCGATCGCTGTCGTTGCTGAAAATCATTTCGACATTTGTCACCAAGTCCAGCACGCTGTCGATTGGATGATGCTCCTGGGAAGCACTTGGTGACAGTCTGCCCCCTCCCGTCTTAAGCCTGCTCATCTTTTCTCCACGAAGCTCCAACTTCCTTTTTGTTTTTAGGTTGTCCCAACATTTCTTGAGCTGCGCTTGAGATCGCTAAAAAGGAATTCAATACGGTATTATAATCTAATATAGGTACTATTACGGAGTGGGAATAACAGAAAATTATGATGGATATATGAATGTGGATGAAACGACGTGATGGTTGGTTGGTATTATAATTACAAACGATAAATACCTTTAGATTGTCGGCGATCGAGTTAAATTCATCCGTCACCTTGTCCCAAGCATTTTTCTTATCTCCGAGCTGCTGGTGATTTGTGGCAATGGAAGAAATGGCTGGATATTTGCATATCAAATCAACCAAACATTTCTTCTGATTGGGTGTGACCACAATACGCGAAGTCATTTTAAAAAAAAACTCACAAAACACGAAACAACGAACTTATGGAGTCTGACAGCGGGTTGATAATATTATGCAACTCGGCGTAGACATGTAAATCCATAGAGAATAGCATAGATAAACGTACAACTTGTCACAAAACGGGGAGTGTTGTGATAATTATAGCGCAACATCCACAAATTTCGGATGACGTCCCAACTTTATTTTGGCGTAGACATAAGGTACACACCTTGATGAAGGAAGTTCCAAGTGTGGACTCTGAATTGAAGCGTTAAAGGTAAGGTTGGTCGATTCTTTCCCTTGAGTAAGGAATACACTTGAGTAAGGCAACCTTGAAGGATCGATTCTGAATACGGGTGTAAGTAGACGCCCCCAAAGTTGGACAAAATACGACAATCAGATAAGCAATTTTTAAATAATTATTATCGTTGACATATGACCAAAATTCTTAATATATTTTAGCCTTTTTTAATACATAACCGATTCATATTTAATAATATGTACACTTAAAAAAAAATTCCAGAGGTACTCATTTTACATAGTTTATTTAAGTGATGCGTTAACGCAACGTCAGCGAAATACGTGGGTAAAAACTTTAGAATTATTTTATTCATAATAATCAGCAACAATCGCTATTATTGTGTTTTTTCTTTTGAATAAGATAAATCCAAAGGACTTTTTTACCGCTGCCGACTTTATCGCAGAAAATTGGAATATCGACGATGAAGATGACAAAGAAGATATTCCAGATGTGGTGGTTTTACCCCCTAAAGCCGCCGAAGTTACTGATAAAGAGGATTTTGATGACAATGAATTACACGAATACGCTGCATTTAGCCATACGCTCGGGGATACGGCAGGAACTTTGGAAGTCCACTCCAAGGGGCTGATGAGTGAACCTTCAACAACTCCATCCCAACCCCAACCATCAACATCTTCGTCGTCAGTGCCAAGGGAAATGCGTTGGAAGTAATCAAAACCTAGTTATTCGCGAGTGCCAAATAACGTTGAGAACAGAAGAGTTGAATATGTGAAAAAAAATTTGTGGGTAAATCTTATACCGAGGTCTTTGAACTATTTTTTTTTATGGTGATCTCATTAACTTAATTGTACAACAATCAGCCATCGTTCTCTCCGTACTCGAATGATCGGCATCCTGGTGATGATGGCTCATATAGGCGTGATCACCGTCCACTATAATGGGTGTCCACACTTCTTGGGGCACTTTACTGAGGGCTCGTAAACGTGAGTCCATCCTCAGTAGGCCGTCGGGTCCAAGGAAGGGGTTCAATGCTTTGAGCCGACTGTCACTTGGTAATGTAGCTCCTTTCTGGAGCTTATTTATCTCGATGGCAAATATTTCATCTTGACATATATTCACCCATCGGGCCTCTTCTTCTTATCTCATCGTTTCTTATATGTTTATCAGGTTGTTCATGGGTTTGGCCACGACACCTTTTGATAAAACGATGAACCCAGCCGGTAGTCCGGGTTGGGCGACGCCATGACGAAAATCGTTTGATTTCGGGCAGTGTCTATGCCATAGTTGTAGTGAGACCAACGTGTTGGGGCCTTATTTCTGATTTTATTCATTAAAAAACAAAATTAACACACCATTGACTATAAATAACATAAATAA